>JAWWNJ010000035.1:0-1200000 GCA_037176885.1 Favolaschia claudopus | reverse complement strand
GCAAGGTGAAATCAATCTCGTGCGAGAACAACAAAATAATCCAACAAACATTCTCAAGAGAGTTCAATTGCTGTTGGAGAACTTGGCGCTCGTCGTCTGGAATAACGATGACATCCATGAGAGACCTGAATCTTGTTGATTTCATTCAATTCGGTCAGATGTTGAAACTTACTGTATTTCCATGTCGGTAGGCTCATCTTTGACTACCACATGCTGAGCTTTCTCATTCTGGGTCGTCGTAGGTTGATCCTGGACAACGATCAGTATTCACTTCAAATTTCGATATTCGTCAAGAAGAGAAGGAAAGAGCATACCTTACGAAGAACTTGCGTATTTTCGGGCTGCTCGAAAATCCGGCGCTCTGCGTCCGCATGCCCTCTCGACGTCCTATCAAAAGGAATAATGACGGCCCGGGCGTCCATAACGATCCGACGCCCCACTATCGAGCCTGGTCGTGGAGAACCTACAGTGAACGTTGGAACTACATTTACATCCACGTCCATGGCCGCGTTAACATCTTCAACTTGAGCTTCGTTCACTGAGATCTTCCGTTCTGGAGTCTGGTTGAACGCTGTGGGGTGGCCGGCGGCACCCCCTGTTTGGCTCTGTAGATACTGGATGTTGTAGCTTAGTCATATCATTATAGGGTCTTCCTTGCCTTCACCCACCCGCTGCGAGCCCCGTTGGCTCATCTCCACTCTAGACCTCCCTGGGGGGTATCCATCTGGTGACGAGAGTGTGATTCGCTCTTCTCCACGTCCCTACAGACCAGATTGTCTGTTTTCCTTCACAGAGGCCTACCTCTGTCATCTCTGCCTCTCACCCACCTCGAGGGAGGTTTCTAGCTCATTTTTGTCGACACTGTGATTGTTGTCGACCACCCGTCCTACGCTTGTCTTTGGCTCCTCCCCAACTGCGCTTTTCCGGCTTTCTCTCCACTTTCCGTCTATTTTGATGAAGAAAAATCGCTGCGGCGGTCAGAAAAAGAAGAAAAGGAAGGAGAGGGAACGGAGGGAGAAAGAGGATGAGGATAGGGATGCCTCTGTAAGCACCACCAGCCAAGTTCCTCCTCCCTCTTTGCTCCCCGCCCCTCTGCTACCACCCACTACTCCCGTTGGCTTGCTGCCGACTCGACGTCCGCCCGTTACGGTTATGACCGTCAACACCGACGACTCGGACGACGACTATGAGCCTTGCGCGATCTTCCCACCTCCAGCACAGTGGCCAGCGCACATCCGTGACTTCGTCTACGGTCCCTCCCCGGTCGAAATGCTCGCCGACACTGTTCCTCCCACTCGCACGGATATTGTCCCAATTGCCGCTGTTGTCAATACACCAGCCGCGCCACGACCGATCCCTGTCCCTGCAAAGGCAGCTGCCACCACTGCCCGCGACTGGTCTGTATTGCAAGTGGGATGTACAAATCCTTGGCGCACTATTCGACGGCGGAAACATCGGCTTCGGACTTGTTGCTGGGATGCCCCATATATCCCGGTCACAGTCAGCGCTGTGTTGAGGCCGGTATCATTGCCCGAACCCGCGCCGATTCTGAATTTGCACGAGCACCAATCACAAGATGTACCGCTTCACCCTAATGACACTCCAGCACACACCGTGCCTCTTCCCATCGCATGCCCGTGTCCAGAGGACCATATTCCTGGCCCTCGACTCCACTCTGCCGACACGCCGTTTGGGCTGGTCCATTCATCCCTTGCGATGGTCTGTGCGGGGGAACTCCCTGAACCTCAGAAGATCGTTGACGCTCTCGCGTTATTGGCATGGGGTACTGCAGAGGATCTTCGTCGCGATCTTCTGCTGGATCTTCCTCCTGACTCGTTGGTGTTCCTCGGTGTTTTGTCAATGGTCGGCATCATGGAGTCTGACTTCAGACCATTTCTCCTGCCGGCCATGCTGGGTTTCATCAAGCACTGGGTTGGAGACTAGGATAGGGGCGCGAGGCCGCGCCCGCGTGCCTCGCTTCGCTTGCACGCTTCTTGGAGGGGGGCAGCTGTGGGGTGGCCGGCGGCACCCCCTGTTTGGCTCTGTAGATACTGGATGTTGTAGCTTAGTCATATCATTATAGGGTCTTCCTTGCCTTCACCCACCCGCTGCGAGCCCCGTTGGCTCATCTCCACTCTAGACCTCCCTGGGGGGTATCCAACGCATACAATGTTTGAACCCAATTTCTCGATGAAAAGGGTGAGGCGACAGACCTGAGCAAGAACCTGCACTTGATGCGTTAGTGCACGACGCTCTGCGTCCAATGCGTGAGCTCTGGATGAATTGTCGACAGCGACGATGACGGCGTCCATGAAGAGCCTGCGCCTCTTTGCCGGCCGGGAGATGGTGGTAGGCGCCGCCGTCTCGTCTACGTCGACGTCCATTTTTAACGGCCCGTCTATGATACGAACAGGTTCAACAATGCTGCCAGGCGCCGGCTCGGGAGGAGAAGGCGTCGTCGTGGCACTCTGTAGTATGCATCATCAGTACACGATGAAAAAAAATAAGTTGAGTTGACGAACCGAAGCGAACCGAAGTGATAACACCAACTGTAACTGGAAGCGTCTCATTCAAAGCGTCGTCAATATCCTGCCGAAGTTCAGTTCGAAGTTGAACGGTCGAACAGGAGCGAAAAAAATAAATTCCAAAGAAAGACTGGCCATGCAATCGCTGTCGAGATACGAGACAGCATCCATATTGACCCTTTTCTCTTCCTCTTTCTTTGGGTGAGCCGCTACGAGTTGTGCTGATTTCGGTTGCCCACGGCCAAGTTCAAGTGCCGTATTCGAGTCATCAAGTTTTTTGACTTTGGGCTCGACTTTCGGATGCAGGTTTCCTTTTGGCTCTTCCCACTTGATTTTGTTCGAGTTGTCTTCGATTTTGTTTGGTTTCCTGTCGTCGGCTCGAGAAAGAGATAGCTCGGAAACAGGCTAGGGACAAGACTATCGCAATAAGTTGTAAGGATGACTGTGACTTACAGTCGCGTCTGTTTTTGAAATGTGGAGCTCCGACTTGACTTCCCTTTTTACTGGTTTCTTGTCGTCTTTTTGAAGAAGAGGTAACTCTGAGCTAGAGAGCTACAAAGGGACAAACCTCAGGCCTCAGACTGCGGCATTAATTGAATGAATGATTCAGGCTCACATTTGGGTCCGCTTTCAAAGCCCCCAGTATAGAAGGATTGAGATCTTCCACCTTCATGATTTCTTTTCCTGGTGTGGTGGTACAAGTTGAAGTTGAACTTGATGGTAACATTGATGGCATCTAACGATCAAAGTTGCCGTACTTAAACTCACCAAGTATAATATAGAGGGTGGACCAACGGCGGACGCTTGGCAGGCCGCGCACTGCGGCACACATGAAGAAGAAACGAGTATATGTAGAGATCCGATCGATATCCAGTGTCATTTTCTCCTCGCGTTCATAGCCCACGTTGCAATTAATATTAATGCGAAGCGGCGAGAAGAACAAATTGGCGTTCAATCAGGCACTATCACCAGGCATGCGAACTCAATTGAATTCGCGGCCGTTCAAGATCAAACCATCCCTTATCTCTTCGGCGTTTCCGCTGGAGGCGACCAAAAAAAACACTCGACGGGTTCTGAATCACAGAACAATAGGACGAGATCGTGTTCCTCTGTGGCGATAGACCTGTCCTTCGGCAGTTTCATCCCCACTGTCATTGTCATCTTGATCCTCTGAATCATCCTCCACCACCACCCGCTTACGCTTCTGTCCCGCCACCGTTTTGGCGGGCTTCGCCGTTCCCTTGCGAGCCGCTGCCTTTGTTTCCTTGTCGGCCTTGGGCTCAGGCTCGTATAAGGGAAATTTCTCTGCAAGGTTGCGCTGGAAGTCTGCCTTGTAGGCGACACATTGCAAGGTCGAAACCTGTATGACCTGGGAAGGAGTAGAAACATTAGCGATCGTGATTGAGCATCTATGTACAACTCCAGCCAACTTACCGCCTGTCCGGAATTGAAAGCCGCAAGTATGCGGTCTTGAGTTACCCCGAGGAAACCATCAGCAAAATCGTATAAAGCGTCGTTCATCTCGGCCCCAGTTGGCTTTCGTCCCAGTCTCCTTCGCAGGGTAATGTTGGCGCGAAGGGTACGTCCCCAAACATTGTCTTTCAGCTTGCTCGCCCACAACTTCCGTACCTGATTAATTCAAATCTAATCAGCATCATGTTTCAGGCAACATAAGACAAAAAACATATCCAAATCGAAATTGTCAAACATACTTCTAGCTTCTGCTGCTTCCATTCTTCCAAAGTTAAATTCGGGGCAGGCCGTCGAATATACTGTCCTTGATAGTGCCATTCGTTCGCATCCAGACGAGAAAAAAGAATCTTGGTTTTGTCTTCATTTATTTTCCTCTCCTCCTCGTCCTCCACCTTGACTTCAGCCTTGACAGCGACGTGGTTTCCTTTCTTTTGTTGCCGAGATTTTCTGAAATCTTTGTACGCTTCGTACGCTTTGTCGAACGCCGAGAGGTCGGCATCGTTGTATCCGGAAGGGATGGCGTTAAAGAGTAAACCCGGAGCCCCAGGCCGCTCCGGTGCTTGGGGATTGAGGATCAAATTGAGGTACATGAAATTCCGAAGATGCGTGTTCCTCCAAAATTTGGCGGCGACCGAGGGACATGTATCCTGAGTGCTACCGCCGTACGTTTTGGACATGAAGTCGCGAGTGACGGTACATTCTTTGATGTCAGGTTCCAAGTCGACTTGATACGGTTCAAGGCTAATATTGTTCGCCACGAGTCGGGCGACGAATTTGTTGAGGTCGAGGACGAGCGCGTCTTTAGGTTTCTTGACCTTGGGCTAGAGAAGAATGAGCTCAATATCATAGTATTATCAGGGAAACAATGTAACATTACATTCTTCAAATGTTCCATTGTCTCTTCGAGAGCTCGGCGCTCCGATTCAGGGATGACAAAAATATCATCATCGATCGTCCTTGAGAATGAGAATCTTGTTCAGGTCAGGCAATTCGAGTGTATTTAGTAGGACTGACTCTATGTCTGTTGCACTTTGATCCAGTGCCTGACGCTCTGCGTCAGCATGCGCTCTCGACGTCCTATCAAAAGGAATAATGACGGCGTCCATAAAAATCCGACGCCTCGCCATCGAGCCTTGTCGTGAAGAAGCTTCAGTGAACGTCGGAACTACATCTACATCCACGTCCATGGCTGCTTCAACATCCTCAACTTGAGCTTCGTTCACCGAAGTTTCCCGTTCTGGCGTCTGGTTGAAAGTATGCAATGTTTTAACCCCCGTTTCTCGATGCGAAACTTGAAGGCGAGGCGACAGACCTTGGCAAGAACCTGCACTTGATGCGTCAGTGCACGACGCTCTGCGTCCAATGCGTGAGCTCTTGATGAATTGTCGACAGGGACGGTGACGGCGTCCATCACGAGCCTGCGCTTCTTTGGCGGCCGGGAGATGGTGGTAGGTGTTGCGGCCCTGTCTACGTCGACATCCATTTTTGACGGCTCGTCTCGGATACCACCAGGTCCAACATTGCTACCTGGGGCCGGCTCGGGAGGGGGAGAAGACGACGTCGCGTTCTGTTGGATATTATATGAATCATTAGCACGGATGAAAGACAAGGTCGCGTCAACGGACCGAAGTGATGATACCAGCTGTAGCCGGAAGCGTCTGATGATTCAAAGGCGCGCAGTCGTCAATTTCCTGCCGATGTTCGATTCGAATGGATGGCAGTGTGAGATCTACAGCCGACTCTGCTTTCAGAGCGTGGGGCAGCGAGCTGGTTTCAATTTTGACTACTTTTTTGTTTTCTTCTCGAGAAAGAGAGTCGGACTGACGAAATCAAGCAATTATGTAATTGAATTAACAATTCTGTAAGCTCACGACCTCTTCCGCTTTCAAAACGCGGGGCTTTAGGTTTGTCTCAATTTTCACTGCTTTTTTGTCGTCGTTCTGAGAATTTGGATGTATACGTAACTCAGACTCGGAGACACTCTGCTTGCAAAACAGGCCTCAGTTGCGACGAAACGATGAGTTGGGTGGCGGGCTTACGTGCAGGTCCTCTTTCGACGCGTACGCGACAGAGGGCTTTGTATCTTCCACCTTCATGGTTCCTCTCCGTGGTTGTGCAAGTTGAAGTCAAAAAAGTTGAACTTGATGCCAATACGTAATGTGATCAGTTCCGCGTCGCACGGATCACCTTGTGACTTGGTTTTCACGAAAACTAGCAGTTACCCGTGCTACGCTACGGCGTGATCAGAGTACAAAGAAAAGGACATGGCAGAGCAGATCTAGAATGAGGAGGCAAGCAAGAGGTTGACTCGTTGAGGAGAGGTTGAAATCCTTACAGTCATGTTTCCGAGACGAGGGGAATAAGGGAGCAATAGGCAAGCAATAGGCATCTGGATTTTTGTATTGTATATATTCTATGGCGCAATGCGGGATTGGTGTTCATGTACCTGAGGCTCGAACGACGAAGATATAAAGGCATGCATATATGTCAGTCATTGAGTGCTTGTAGGGGTGAGGTACAGTTGAATGTTGAATGTTGACTACTGTTTAAAGGACATTGGGTGCCTTGAAGCATTAAACTGTTGTCGGCTGACTAGAAGGCTGGCCGGGATTTTATGGGGAGTTACAGCGAGGGGTCCGAGAGGGGAGGAGATTGCGGAAGAAAGATTGAATTGCGAGTGTGGTGTCTTCGATCGAGAAATGCGGGGAAGATGCAAGAATGTCAAGCGGATCGGGACTCGGAGCCAGATGTCCTGCGTCGATCAGTGCCAATGTGGAAGCGAGGAGAAGAGTACATTGCTATCGGTCTACCGTCGAGTGGCGACGAGCGGGCCAGGGAGCTGAGATACTGACAGAGGCGTACACATTCTTGTGGCTGACCTTGCATTGCCGACGGAATGAGAACAAAATTAGAGCGTTAGATTTCTTGGCATCTCCCGATTCAGGAGTGAGACGTCTTGCTTTGATCGTGTACTCCGGGGAAGGTGCCTGACTTGCGAAATGCCTGAAACGTTTGTGGATGCGGGGAAATGTGGGGAAGATAAATTTGATTTCAGTGTAGGATGTGCAACGTGTGTGGTAGGTAGTACGAGGTGATTTTGATCCCGGGGTCCGAGACTGGGGAGACGACACCGCGAGGAGTGAATCTGATGGCGTATAGCCGCCGAGGACGGACACCGGACGGTATGTGCATCGGGAAGGTGGAGTCGGCAGTCACTGAGGAATCGAAGCGAAGCGAGGTTTGGTCGGAGTGTTTCGGGTGAATTTGGGGAGCCTTTGGCCAGCAGAAAAGATAATCATGATAAGCTTGACGAGAGGAACGATGTGGCGAACATGCTTGCTGTCTATCTGAAGCCATTTGCAACGGACCGGAGTCTTTGTTGTTGTCCGACGAAAGAGGGCGGTAGTCGAGGATCAGAGCGTCCATCAAGGAGATAAGGACGTCGTTGGTATCGTAATTCTAGGGGTCGGGTGATTGTAGCAATGCGGGGTACGGGGCAACCGCTGGCAATCGATGTCGATGTCAAATACCCCACAAATACCCCGCACCCAGGTGGTCGTCGCTCCTTTATCCACGTAGTACGCAGACATCGCTAACAGTCTCTGAAATCTAGCTGAGCCCGGGTGGGTGTTACTCAGAAGGATAGTTATATCGAGAACTGCCTTCTTTTTGTTCAACAAAGGTGAAACAGTCTGAAACAGACGCCTCCAAGGACGATAAGATCGGCTGCCAAGGTGCTAATAATGTGATACTGGGTCTCCAACGCGATCGAGCTCGAGAGTGAGACCAATTTTCTAGTCGAAAGCGAGACGAGGCGTAGAATAACGCTGGTCGCCGCCTGGAGTGATAACTTGGAGATATCGCAACCGAGATTGAGTCGAGAATGTGAAATGAGTGATGCACGATGTTCTCGGCAGCTGACGTTGCCGGTATTTGACAGTATTTGGCAGCTTATCGATTTTTCAAACTCCGCTGTTGTGCCTCACAGCCCCCGCGTTTCTTTCCTTCTCCCTTCATCTTCCCGTATAGACGGTCAGTGGCTTCAAAGGACCCTTAGTCTTCTACTAACCCTTTCTTATAGGCTCTTTAGCCACCCATAGATTGCCAATAGAGCGTTCTCTGTCCTGTCAGCCAGCCTTGTACTGCAATCACTTAGACCTTTACCCTTAACGTTCTCAAAGGTTTGTATCCTGTACCAACCCCGCTCTAGACAAACATCCTCATGACTGTCCAAGAAATGCCTGCTGCTACCTCCGCCCCCGTTTCTCTCAAAGAATTCGATGTCTCCGGCCTTTTTGTCTCCGACAAAGCCACCCGCGAGGCCAGCGCAGCTGCCCTCGTCGCCCTTGCTCAAGAAAAGGGCCCTGCTGCGCTCACCGGCGTCTCAGACGCCATCCTCAAGGCTTTCGCCGATAAAAAGTCACCCGCTGCCCGCGAGGGAGCCGCTGACACCATCCTCGCCCTCGCCAAGAACGGCGCCGTAAAAGCCCTCGAGCCCTCGTTCATCACCTCGGGCATCTATGCCGCCCTCCTCGAGGCCTTTGCCGACAAAATGCCTGCTGCCAGGACAGCCGCCGTCGAGGCCGTGCGCGAGTTCGTCGCCAACATGAACCCCTGGGCTACCGCCCTCATCCTTCCTGCCCTTCTTCACGAAATTAAAACTGCCGGCAAATGGCAGATCAAGACCGGCTCCCTGGTCGTCCTCAATCAGCTTGTTGTCAGCTGCCCCACCCAGACCGCTCGTCTCATGCCCGAGATTGTCCCCATTCTCGCCGACGCCATCTGGGACACCAAAGCCGACGTGAAGAAGGCTGCCCGTGATTCGCTTACAAAGGCCACCGCCCTGGTCTCAAACAAGGACATTGAACGCTTTATTCCGGCTCTTATCAAAGCTCTAATTAATCCCGTTGAGGAGGTTCCTGGAACCATTATGCTCCTCTCGGCCACCACATTCGTTTCAGAAGTAGATTCCCCCACCCTTTCCCTCATGGTCCCCCTTCTCTCCCGTGGTCTTTCGGAGAAGCTTACCGCTACCAAGCGTAAGGTTGCGGTGTAAGTAATCTTTTAACCTTGAAGCTTCGAATGCAATCTAACAAATATTCACTAGTATCGTTGACAACATGTCTAAGCTCGTCGACTCGCCTGTCACCGTCCGCCCCTTCATCCCCAAGCTGCTCCCCGGTCTTCTTAAGGTTGAGACCACCATCGGAGACCCCGAGGCACGTGGCGTTATCGGCAAAGCCATCGCCACCCTTCGCCAGGTCGGCGAGGTCCCCACGGGTGACGGCTCCGACCTCCCCCCGCTCAAGGTGACCGAGGCTTCCACCCTTGCCCACTCACTCGTTGGCATCTACAAGAAGCTCGGCGGCGAGGTCTCCGTCGCCGACGCTATGATCATGTACACTTCGTCGTTGGCCGCCAACCTCGTCCACATGAAGAACTTCGAGGTGCCTGAGTGGGACAATCTCGCTCCCTACCTCGCCTACGTCGCCGCCACCCCCGACCCCATCTCGGTCACTCACGAGTGGGTTGTTCGTTCCGCCGTTGAAGGTGACGACGAGGAGGTCGTCAACGATGACGAGGAAGAGGGCGAGGATCTTTGCAACTGCCAGTTCTCGCTCGCCTACGGTGCCAAGATTTTGCTCAACACCGCTACCCTCCGCCTCAAACGTGGTCACCGCTACGGTCTTTGCGGTAAGAACGGTACCGGCAAGTCGACGCTCATGCGTGCCATCACCAACGGGTACGTCTCGTTCATTTTTTTTTTATTTAGCCGTTGCTAAGCCGTATCTTTTAGCCAAGTTGAGGGCTTCCCCTCCCCCGACGAGGTTCGCACGTTCTACGTCGAGCACGACATTGACGGCAGCGAGGAGGACACCACCGTCCTCGAATTCATCGTCGCTGACAAGCGTATCCTCGCCACCCGGGAAGAGATCATCGAGACCCTCGCCTCTGTCGGCTTTGACGATGTCCGCCAGGGACACTCCATCGGCAGCCTGTCTGGTGGTTGGAAGATGAAGCTCGCTCTTGCCCGCGCCATGCTCTTCCGCGCTGACATTCTCCTCCTTGACGAGCCCACTAACCATCTTGATGTCGTCAATGTGGCGTGGCTCGAGAACTACCTCACCGGCCTCAAGACCTGCACTTCGAGTAAGTCTTTGTTTGGATACCTGTCTCGTGTATGATACTGAACCCCCTTCTCAGTCATCGTCTCGCACGACTCTGGCTTCCTCAACAACACGATCACCGACGTGCTGCACCTCAACCGCTTCAAGCTGCGCCGCTACCGCGGCAACCTCGAGAAGTTCGTGCAGCAAGTCCCCGAGGCCAAGTCGTACTACACCCTTGAGGCCGCTGAGGACTACAAGTTCAAGCTCCCTGACCCACCCCTGCTTGAGGGTGTCAAGACCAAGGAGAAGTCGCTCCTCAAGATGCGCAAAGTCGGCTTCCAGTACCCCAGCTCGCCCGTGCAGCAGCTGCACGACATCACGCTGCAGGTCTCCCTCTCTTCCCGTGTCGCCGTCCTTGGCCCGAACGGTTCGGGCAAGTCCACGCTCGTCAAGCTGCTCATTGGTGACATGGAGCAGAACAAGGGCGGTGAGATCTGGAAGCACCCTAACCTTGTCATCGGTTACGTTGCCCAGCACGCTTTCCACCACATCGATAACCACCTCGACAAGACGCCGCTTGAGTACATGCTGTGGCGTTACCAGACGGGTGAGGATCTGGAGGAGATGCAGAAGGCGAACCGCATCATCAGTGAGGAGGAGATGAAGAAGATGAAGGATGGTGGTGTCGTTGTTATCGAGGGGCAGAAGCGGTTGATTGACGAGATTTTGACTCGCAAGAAGCTGAAGCAGTCGTATGAGTATGAGGTTTCGTTCAAGGGCCTCAGCTCGTCGGAGAACATCTGGATGCCTCGTGATGACCTCGTCAAGCGTGGCTTTGAGAAGGTATGTTGTTTTTCCCTTCTTTCTCTTGTCGAGTCGTATGCTTACGGCTGTTGCAGAAAGTCATCGAGGTCGATACCCGCGAGGCGCAGCGCC
The DNA here is from genome assembly GCA_037176885.1 of Favolaschia claudopus. Lineage (NCBI taxonomy): Eukaryota > Fungi > Basidiomycota > Agaricomycetes > Agaricales > Mycenaceae > Favolaschia > Favolaschia claudopus. The sequence goes on along the minus strand of JAWWNJ010000035.1, from coordinate 1,188,956 downwards.
TCGGTCTGCTCCGCCCTCTCGTCCGTCGCGAGATTGAGAAGCACATGGCGGACTTCGGTCTTGAGCCCGAGTTCGTCAGCCACAACACCATGCGTGGTCTGTCTGGTGGACAGAAGGTCAAGATTGTGCTCGGTGCTGCTACATGGCGCCGGCCCCACGTCATGTGTCTCGATGAGCCTACCAGTGAGTCTCGCTTTCTGTTTCGCCGTGTGGGATGTGTTTTCTGACGGTGTCGGTGATGTACAGACTACCTCGATCGTGAGTCGCTCGCGGCGCTCATTGAGGCGTTGAAAGCTTTCGAGGGTGGTGTGCTTGTTATCACCCACAACCGGGACTTTTCCGAGTCGATCTGCAAGGAGTGCGTTGTCTTCCCTTCTCGTCCCCTCTATCGATTCTAACGAGAAACTGTAGAGTCTGGGCTATGCGCGACGGACGTCTCGAGGCATCTGGCCACAACTGGGTCGAGGGACAAGGATCCGGCCCTCGTATCGACAAGGCTGATGGCGAGGAGGATGACCAGTACGACGCCATGGGCAACAAGATTGACACGAAGAAGCAGAAGAAGATCACCTCTTCCGAGGCCCGCAAGGTTTGTTTGTTTCTGCTCTTCGCCCTTGTGCTCTTGCTAATGACAAACGTTCTTTTAACAGCTCAAGAAGGAGCGTATGGCACGGAAGAAACGCGGTGAGGACGTTACGGACGACGAGCTCTAAGCCACCGATCCCGTCGTGCTTGTCTTTCTTTGTCTGTCCTCCTCTTCCCTCTCTTCTGTCTGCTTGTCTCGTCTCATCTCGTGGAGTCTGTATAATCTCATCGTACTCGTACATATGCCTGCCCTACTACTTTACTCGTGTTCTGTCTGTATCCTGCTCTCTGTCTCCCCCGCACCTTGTACAATTTGGGTGCGGGAATCTACTTTTTCTTATACGCCTCGATTTGGGTGAAAGTGAGGATGGCAGCTGGCTGTTTCAATGCCTGAGAACGCGTGAGAATGTGGTTTGCCAACGACCACCACCCCTACCTAGCTCTGAGGTTCCACCGTGCGGCTATGAATACGAACGACTATGGGTTATTCCCGAACGGATATTTTTGCGCACTTCTGTTTCTGTTTCTGCACTGGTCTTCCAAGCCCTGACCGCGAGGACGATGAAGACGGCCCGCGTACTCGGTGACACCTGCGGAATCCCGTTTGCGTTCCGCGCGCCCTAGCTCCCAGATCATGAGAACAGCCTGAGAGCCCTTCTCTACCTTCCTATAAGATGGACAACTAGAACTGCTGGAATATTGACCCTCGTTGTCTTTTTCTCGATGTTTCTGCTTACTGCGCTCGGCGTTTCTGGGCTTCACGTATTCTCCATCGCGTCGGCTCTAGCCGCACCGAATCCACTAGACGTCTCGCTGAATATCGGGACGGTTCGTGGAGTTTCGACAGGCTCGAATGGCACGGAGAAGTGGCTGGGGATTCCTTTCGCTGAGCCTCCTGTTGGGTCGCTGCGATTCAAGGCGCCTGTGCCGATTACTAGGGCATTTGAAGGGATTAAAGACGCGTCGGCGTTTGGGAATGCTTGTCCTCAGCCTCCGGGGGATTTGGGTGCTGCAGTTGCTGAGAGCTGTCTTTTTCTCAACGTACTTCGACTCTCCCAATCGGTTCCAAATTTGGAGGGATTCATGTTGATCTTTGTAGGTTTGGCGACCGCAAAATACCTCGGTTGACGCCCGCCTGCCGGTGCTGTTCTGGGTTCATGTAAGGGAGCTGTGCAGATACTAAACACTGACCTGAACCTTGTGTAGGGCGGAGCGTATACTTCGGGGTAATGGCTCAAAGCCTTTGGACTTCGGGTGTACTGAAGGCAATGTAGCTCGGCATCCAGCCCTCAGTACGATCCAACGCGTGCGTAACTCTTTCTCACCGCAACGCCTCATTATACCGAAAATATCATAGAGATTCTACAACGGAGCGTGGCGATCAACAAGCCAATAATCTTCGTTTCCACGTCAGTCCCAATGCAATAGCTTTCTTTCGCTCATGCCTTGCAGTAACTATCGCCTGAATACTTTCGGCTTTGTGAATATCTTGACGTCTCCTTTGTCATACAAGGCTGATCGACGGACGTAGCTCTCCAGCGCCAGCGTTGCGCCAGAAAATCTAAACGTGGGTCTGCTGGACCAACGGCAAGCAATGATATTCGTACAAGAGAACATCAGAGCTTTTGGCGGCGACCCCGCAAAGGTGGGTCATTGTGGCTTTTAAAGTATGAGGAACTCTGTTGAAAGCAGACCATGCTTAGGTTACGATCTGGGGCCAGGTAAACTGATCACCCATTGGTACGAACCTCACTCACCTGTTTGCTGAAGTCGGCCGGGGCAGGAAGCATTGAAAGCCACTTTTTGTTCCCAGCGAACCAACCTCTGTTCCGAGCAGGAATCGCAGACTCGTCTACCGGTCCTTTGTAAGCTAATCACTCTCGCTTCTACCGTCCATAACACGGGATTACAGCAAAAACTCTCCGGTTGCAAGCACCTACGATAAACCCGGCAAACCTTTTGCTCGGCTTCTTGCGTCTACTGGTTGCAAACCCGCAGCGAGTGCCTTGACATGTCTCCAAAGAGTTCCTTTCGAGGTATGCTATTGCTAGCACTCATCGACGCTGACAGTCCTTATACGGTCTCAGACACTCATGGATATAAGCAACGCGATGATAAACGATACCTTGAACAGTCAACTTTGGCAGCCCTCCGTTGGGCCAAAAGGAAGCTTGATTCCGGAAAGAGCCTCTGCTCGAGTTGCGCGCGGGGATTTCTTGCATCTACCTTATCTTGCGGGAACAAATGTTAGTATTCGCTTTTCCCTTGAAACTATATCTGACGGTGATTCCAGCTCAACGAAGGCAATACGTTTAGCGTAACGCTCCGCGACCTCGGACTCGTCGGCGCTGCACAGGATGCAGCTTTCAAGAATTTCATCGGGCATCTTGTAATCGACAACAGCACTTTCACGCCGGACATGCTTGCCAAAACGCTCGCCCTCTTCCCAGCCAACGACCCGTCGCTCGGTGCACCTTTTAATACAGGAGACTCCCTTTATGATCGCGCGGCGGCATGGTACACTGATATCATGTTCCTGAGTCCCCGCCGAAGTTTCTTTCAACGTGCTTCGTCTTTGCAGAAAACGTTTGCGTATCATTTCCGAGAGTTCATTCCAGGAAATGATCCTACTCTAGGAGGTGTGCTCGTTATCCGTTTTACTTGGAGCGTCGATTCATGTAGGACCCCCCAGTTTTCCATGCCTCTGAATTGGAGCTACTATTCGGTCCCATCCCGATTCCTATTGAAGACCAGTTCGCAACACAGATGATAGACTTTTATATCAACTTCGTCAACGATCTCAATCCTGGAGGTAAAGTGATCTTGAAATGTAGCCGGACTTCGAGAACTCATCTTCTCTCCACAGCTGGGTGGGCCCCCTTTTCCCCCACGGCGAAGAGGCCAATAATGCAACTCATGAGAAACAACTTGACGATGATCCCAGACGGTATGTTACTACATGCTTTTCTTCGCTTGCAAGTACAATGATGCTAACCACATGTCTCAGATTTTGACGTCGAAAAGACCAACTTCCTGAGCTCTCCTGAGGTCCTCAACGAGTTTGAGAAATGATGTAGTTGAATACTGTTTTGTTTGTATGGTATGAGAAACGAATGTATTACTTTCCGTCAGACCCACCACATCGATGTGTCCACGCCCGCTGACATGAAGTGCTCTCTCATATTTCTATGCAGAATGTACGAGCCCCCTGTAACCGATAGCGCTCGAGTCGGAAGCGTAAGTAGTAACTCAGAAGTACACGGCTGTATCGTAACGTGGTCCAAGAAGTGAAAGAAATGGAGCAGAGCCAACAGAGATCAGTAGACGCGTTTTGAGCCACTTGTATCAAGTTGTATGCGAGTCAGGTTTATACGACTTTCGTAGATAATGAGCAGGGTAAATGGAAAATTCTTGAATTAAGTAGCGCAGGACCATCGACGAAGTCGGGGAGGTAAAGACAATACATATATCGAGTCTCTAGGCATACAATTAGTGTCAAGGAGAAAAAAACAACCGAGGAGACATACATAATGTCGGCAAATGTAATTCAGGTCTACGAGTCTACGTCCTCAACCCCAGAGGACCCCAGACCCATCGGTAGTCGGGTGGCAAATGTGTATTCAATCGAAGGAAAGGCGGCAGGGTAGGCGCCGTCTGCGACGGATCTCCAACCTTCAATGCCCACATGCTTTAGGCTGCAGCTGCTTCTGGATATGAAGGACCGCAGCGAGCCGATTGGATAAGGATGTAAGAGCTCTTCATTGACATCCAGAATGGAGAGAGCCGGGAGATTGAAGTAGCTGAGCGTGTCTGTCATTGGCTCGCCGTCGCCAGATAGCCTCAACGACTCCAGATGCGGCAACGTAACAACTCTGGGGCCGGCTTCCAGCATCTCATCGTCAACCCCAAAGTCGATCTCTAAATCGAGTTCGCAGCGACGGAGTTTGGTTGCCTTTTGCAAAACATCCAAAGCCTGATCGAGGCGGATAGTGTGCATGCGCAGTAAAGTCAACTGAGTCCAAGGAAGGTCAAGAGAGTGAGCCGAAGCACACTCAAGACGGGCGGAGCGCAGCAAGGGGACGTCACTCAGATCGAGGCGTAGATCAAGATCATTGGAAAGATCCAGGTCTAGATGGCGAAGAGAAGGCCACGAGCCTGGGATGAGAGGAAGAGGGAAATCGGTGGTGATCAATTGTAAATATTCGCAGCGGTCGCGATAAGGCAGAATAGCTTCCAAAAACTCCCCTCCTCGATAAACCATTTGCTCTTCCTTGAACCCATCATCCACCGCAATGGAGAGGGGACAGCACCCAGATCTGTCGACCCAAACACCCTGTAGATCGTTCCAAACATCTGTTGGACCCAGCAATAGTGCTCGCCACAATCGAGGTGTGGCAAAAGCAATTTGCCGCCATTTCCGACAAATATGCGTTAAATTGAGGGGAGAGTGTAGCCCGAGGTATGGTGCGCATTCGGGATACGGCGGGAGGACGTTTAGAAAGATCTCGGAAATTATTTCGTTGGGTAATGTCAAGACGGGGTACTGATATGCGTCCAGTCGCCGTTGTACCGTCGAATTCTCGAGTTTGAGAGCAGCTAGGGTGCGCTCTAGGTCGAATATTTGATGTTGGATTTCCGCCAGACGCTTACGGTCAGCTGCAAGGGTGGCCAGCATGAGGAAGTCTATAAGGACACTATAGTTGCAAATGTAGCACAAGGTGGTGACAGAGTGGCAAGGTAGATCCTAGCAAATCGCGGGGTGTCACAACTGTGACTGATCGCGTCCGTGTGCATTCAAAGCTCACGTTTGAGGTTGTACGGAGAAAATGGCTATCTTTCTATACGAGAATGGTGATATATATTGGCGTGAACGACTCAAGCTAGTACTCAGGTACCGCACAAAGGTCAAGTACTTGGCAAAACAAACACATCTGCATGACAGGAGTAAAATAAGTACTACTAGTAGCAGCGTCCTTTGTCCAAGAGAGCAAGCGACTGGAGGCAGATCATGGAGCAGAACAAAGCAATGACACAGAGGAACGTATAGCCTCTCACAAACAAATCACGTCTCTGAGTCTTCATCGTCCGAGTTTTGAGTGTCAAACACGAATCGAGTCGAGGGAAATGCCTTCCGGTAGGACTCATCTGCGACAGACCTTCCTCCGCCCTGGATATGCACTTTTTGCAGCTTGCAGCCGCTTCTCGATATCAGGGATTTGATGGAAGCGATTGGGTCAGGCCGTAGAAGGTATTCGTAAACGTCAAGACGAGACAGTGATGGGACAATGAAGCAAGCAAGAGGATCGATTGGGGAGTCGCCGGTCACGATCAAAGACTCCAGGGAGGCCAATTCGATACGGGGTATGGTTGGTTCGTATTCGTCGTCTGAGTCGCCTATTTCACATAAGCTGAGATAACAATGCTGCAGGTTAGTCGTCTTCTGCAGGTATTCCACACAGCCGTCGAGGTATGTGTTATACAGCTCAAAAGACGTCAGTTGTGTCCAAGGCAATTTGATTCCTTCAGCAGCGCAAACATTGAGCTCGACTGAACGTAGCAAGGGGGCGTCGCTAAAATCAAGCTTTCCGTCGAAACCATCCATGGCTACATGTAAATGGCGAAGGAGCGGCATCGATCCCTTGATATTTGGACGATCGACCATTTCAATTCCGAGATCTGCATGCTCCCATCGAGTGCGATATGGTAGAATCGCTGCCAGAAGATCCTTTGCTTTACGAAGGGATTCGCCACCATTACAATATGCATCGACTCGAACAGACAGTGCGTATGTGCCCGCTCTGCTAAGCCAGATGTTGCGGAGGTTGAAACTGCGAGGAATCTTCTCTCCATCCAACTGGACGGCGCGCCAGAGCTTGGGCATAGTGATAGCGATTTGCCGCCATTTGCGGCAGATATGCGTTAAAAGGACGGGAGAGAGTCGACCGACAAGAGGCGGGCATTCAGGGTATGGAGGAAGAAAGTTGATGAAGATTTCGGAAGTGATATCGTATGGCAATGTCAAGACGGGGTATTTGAATGCGTCCAGTCGTTTTTTGACCATCGAGTGTTCGCCTTTGAGGGCAGCAAGAGACCGTTTCAAGGTAGAGATTTGAGATTCAAGGTCTGTGAGCCGGAAGCGATCTGCGGCAAGAGTGGCAAGCATGACAAGATTATGCAATTTTGAGCCTGCGCAGAAACTGAGGTGAGCTCGATGCTCACTCCTTCAGGCAGGAGGTATTTAACTTGAATCCCGAGTTTGAACACCGTAGTGCAGCGGTAGCGACTCCGAATCCGGGAACCGGGAAACAGTTCTGAGCTGAGTAAGGTAGTACTATGGTAAGCACGCCGCAGGCCAGTTACAGATCTCGTTTTTCGAGCATACCTGAGAGCGAGAATCCGAGGAGGATTTCAAGTTTCCTGTCTGAATCGTCAGAGGGGGAACAAAGGAAAATTCGATGATTTGGTGGTGGTGGTAGTGTGGTGGTTCGAGTGAAAGTAATGACGCGTGGAGTCACAGGTCGTGACACAATGTGGCTTATGTGACTGATCGCGTTCCCATAATGATTGAGTCACGTCGCTACAACGAAGTTCGGTTTCGGGTCCCCGCGAATGGCGGCACAGAGGCTTACGCCAGTACACCCACCACCCCCACCTCTTCGCAAAGCTTCTGCCGCATGGAAAAGGCCTGCAAACCAACTTGTGGACGCTGCCGCACGAAAAAGATTGCAAGTTCAGATTTCTCGTGGCCCGGCCGATATCTTTTCCAGTGCTCACATCTTGGTAGCGTTGCGATGGACACCAACCCCTATGCGGTCCCTGCTCCAGAGCGCGAGTCGACAGTCTGAACTGCAATTACACGGCTCTCCCCTTAAGTCATGGTCCAGAGCTTCGTAAAGGAGCAGCATGTTCAGCTTGTCGGTAAGCTCTAGTCTGAAATTCGTGGGACGATTGCTTGTTTACGGTTGAGCGAACTGCAGGCGCAAAAAGAAGGTAACAAAAATTGCGTCGTTTTCCAATGCTAGCGTTGAGCAGACGTCCAGAAATGTTCGGGCGATTGGCCTTGTCGGACTTGCATTGTTTCGAAAAAGGAGGATGGTTGCAAGTACGACGATGGGAGCCAGCTGAGCTTCACTCGGGCTCTGATTGAGCGAACGCGTGAATTAGAAAAGCTTCTCTCCGATGCTAAACAGACGGCAGCTCCTAATATATTGGACTGCACTGTAGGTCCTGACCTATCAGCTGAATTGGACCAACTTCTCTCAACAACGCCCTTCGTCGCTCCCGATCCCATCCTCCTGAACCAAGATTTATCAGTCAATCCGACGAACGCAGCTGTGCCTCCATCCCCGAAAGAGGATGTATTTCAATTCTTGGAAGCACTTCAAGAGGAGCCTTCTCGACCTCTTCAGTTTGCCGAATCTCCAGAAGAGAGAATGTCACGTCTGTAAGTACGAGAGATTCTTTTGGCGGGAGATTCTTGACCTAAATTCAACCTAGCCGGAATCTTTTTCTAACCAAACGATGGCAATTTGGATTCGCGTTGCCTGCCCACAAACTCAATGCCGTCGCGGCGGGTGATCTATCGGGTGTAATTGTGCACCCCGTCCTCGTCCACGTTTGCCATCTTTGGGGGTACCTGTTCGATAACCACGAGAAGACCCAGACTTGGAATTTTCATCCAGACCAACATGACGACGAAGTGGCGCAAATGCGTCTCATTCTTGGTTCTTTGTCTGGCATGCTAGGGCCTCCTCCGGACCCCATCACGACCTTGTTCACATACTCGAGCATTTCGCTCTACTTCTTCCACAAGGCCGATATGTGCCGAGGCTCCGAGTTTTTGAAGGCGGCCAGTGAGACTGCCTTGAAGCATGATCTGGACTTGGCCGTTTTCGCACAGGCTCCTGTCCCTGCGGACGATGGCACGTATTCCATCCTCCCTCTCAATGACGCCAGCGAACTACGCTCTACATTCTCGCACTTGATTTATACGGCGACGGCAGCCCGTGCGGTTTTAGCTGTCCCTCCAATGATTGATACACGTCTGGTAGATAAATTCGAAGTTATTATGGTATGTGACGATGCTCTCTCCGCTTTCAAACTGATTTGCTGAAATTCTAACTAGAATACACAGCTGACTAACAGCGCGGACGTGAATTTCCTGAGAGCAAAAAGTCTCCGACTTTTGATACAGAGTCGGCAATTAACTTCAGTTTGGAGAAACGGTGCGTCTATGTCTATCATAGCGCACACGCAACCGCGTTATTCAACTCATGGCACAGATCCAGCTCCTCCGGCACTCTGGTTCCAACAATATTGGTCGCTGCTCGACAAGATTCATGCTCACATCGGAGTGCTGCAGACAACACAACTGCGCATTTCCTTCATTCCCGATTCACATACCATCGCCCTTGTACTGAAACTCTGCTCCACCATGACCCTAGCAGCTCTCGCCGGCCTCCACGGGATATTCGCGCCATCGCACTCCGAGTCATGGAGACGATACCGAGACGCAGTATTTGAAGTCGTCACCATCACGAGTACCTTCTCCGCAGACGACTGCCAGTATCTCGATCCTATCCTCCCAGTATGTTAGCCTTCCTTCTCTTTTCTCGACGCCCCTCTCATCATTCGCCACCGGATTTCAGCTATGTTGGTCAGTGGCCACCAGAAGGATTCTTGACAACGAAGTCGTTTATGAGAATCAAGAGTCGATAATTACCGCCATTCGGGATTGTAACGACAATCTCCATCAAGCTCTGCCATTCGTCATTAGCTTTGAGACGTGGCGCTCGTGCCCGGAAGAAGAAAGCGCAATACTCGACAGACCATTTGTTTAATGTTAATGAATACATGGCGTGGTGCCGCTGCCCTGATACTCGCATACAGTATGATTGGACTGAGATTGTGCGTTCTTTCGTCGAGTATATGCCTTAAATTGAGCCTCCAACTACCCCTCCCTAAAGATCATGGATCAGATCCTGGGGAATGCAGTGCAATGGAAGGACGAACGATACTCCAAGCAGCAGAGCTCGCATCCGTTGCATTGCTCATGCTCCACGAGCACCGAGACTTGGCTTCAAATAAAACCCAGGGTGTAATGAGTCCAGCTGTGCGCGCATAATCCCCGAACGGACGGATGCGGGATGCTGGCTCGTACATCTTCAGTCAACATCCCGCGTCACGGCATCATTGGGCCTGACCACGTTTCTCCCAGCTCGTCAACGCGACAAAGCTATTGAATGTCAGTGAGAAGTCTGATAAACACTTCGGAGGAAACCCTACCATATTTGCCGAGTTGAGACGAATGAAAAATGGCCAAATCCCCTCGTATCTGTTAGGCGTCATCTCCAACGCAATCATGGGCGCTTGGGCCATGGGAAGACAGGAGAGTTTGGAGTCAAGCAATTCGCGGAGGGGGCCGTCCAATATTTTGTTCTCCTTGGCAGCGAGGATGATTCGTTGTACTACATTGGACGGCCCGATGTTTGAGAAAAGTTGATCAGCCATTTGTACTCTCCCCTCAGCGGGAATCCAGTCAGGCAGACAGAGGCGTAAGGTTGTAAGGCGAGGGAAAGAGCAGAGGGGGATGGATGTTGCGGTAAACTGCTTTGCTGTGAGAGATAGAAGGGAACACAATGGGCTTCACATACATTCAGCACGATATGGAGTGTTTGGATGGTTTGGACGACAGGTGCAAAATCCGGCCATGGGATCCGAGTCCGCCAACCCACGCGGAGAAACGTGAGTTGAGAGAGATCTAGCAGAGGCGAGTCCTGGATTAGCTGATAGTCACAGGTGTCCCAGGAGAGCATCTGTAGAGACTCGAGCGTAGCAGCCGCCGCAGGAGCTGACATTGACGAAGAAGTCGGGCTGCTCGTAGATGACAGAGCTTTGGCCGTAAGTGAAGTAATCAGCGAAAGATGTCGAAGAGCGGGAGAGCATGAACTCCACAGGCAAGCGAAATGTCGCTTGTCATTCAAATCGCATCGAAGTCTAATGCGCACAAGATTGGGGAAACTGAGGATATTCCGGAGAAGCGGTACCTCTCCTTCCGACAGATAGTCAACATATTCCACCACCAAAGTCTCTACGTGTGTGAACTGCATGGCAGACAGTCGCGAAAGGGTCTTGATACTGCTTCCGTCCGAGAAGCGGCCGAGTTGCAAATCCAGGAATCGGATGTGGCGAATCAAGTGAGGCGCGGATTCCAAGCCAGTCAAGCGTTCCCATCCCGGGCGCGCATCTCGTCTCAGAACCAGCCGCCAAGTCGCGAAAAGGTGCGAGTGCGCAGGATACGTCCAACTCCGCGAGACCAGAGTACATGCGAAGAGGTCGCTTTGTTCAAGGTATGATAGGGAATGAAGTAGCAGCTCTTCAATGTTTAGAGGATTGATCCCCACTAGTCGACGACTCGAATTCGGGTGAAGTTAGGCACAGGCAGTTGAAAGTAAGCCTTGGGTGAACGCACGTCGCAAAGATTGCAGTTCCCACGAGGACAACCAGCCACAACCACCACAATCTTGTCACAGTCTGTCGAAAGAAAACCCTTGGGGTTGTTTCTCTCTCCCTGGTCAAATAACTCGCTTGAAAACATCATACGCATTGTTCAGTAAAATCCAAGTCACGGTCTCCGTCTCAATTCTTCAATCGCGCCGGAAACGATTCACATTTCCAAGGCTTCGCATGCTCGCCGCACATGAAGCAGAACGCCGTCGTTTAGATCAGCTCAATAGCCAAATTCCACGACTGGAGCGCCTCCTCGTCCTCCTGCACCGCGAGAGACGGGCGCTGAAGTACCGAGTCGACGCGTACCAGTACCCCGTTGTCACATTACCAACCGAACTAGTTGTCGAAATCTTCATGAATTTCCTTCCACCATATCCTGAATGCCCACCACATTTTGGAATAGAGTCTCCCGTAACTCTGACGCACATCTGTAGTCGATGGCGGGAGATTGCACTTGCAACGCCTCGATTGTGGCGAGCAGTACAGCTGCACAGAGCACTCATGCCTCGCGACCTGGATGCCATATGGCTCGATAGATCGGGTTCCTACCCCCTTGCCATTGAACTTGATACTAGGTTTTGGGGAGTCAGAACAAACCCGCCCCCAGGTTCGGGCGAAATTCTGTCCGCCATCTCACTTTACCGAAACCGCTGGGAGTATCTGGATCTTTCCTTCTGTCACGTAGAAGCGCCAATACTCGAAGGTCCGATGCCAATTCTCCGGCAGGTTAAGGTGGTTACTCCAGACTTCCAAGGCACACTGGACTTTCGCGATGCACCACTCCTAGACTCAGCAAGTTGCGACGTTATCACGGTCAACGTAGTAGCATTTCCGTGGACACAACTGACCTCCCTACATCTGTTCGAGATCGCTTTCTACCACGCATATTATGAAATCAAAAAGGCGTTTAACCTGGTCTACTGCAATCTCGACCTGAACACCATGGACGATCAGGACGAAGTTTCCGATTTGGGGCCCCGTATCGAACTTCCCCACTTGAAAGCGCTCAGAATGCAGCCCGACAGCCGTACAAAAATGGATTATCTCGACATCTTCACCCTCCCCGCTCTATCCCATCTCGATATCGACGAAGGCCTGTTAGGGCCAGACCCAATTGCTGCCCTGACAACCTTTGTATCCAGATGCGGCTGCCCGTTGCAGTATGTGCGTATCACATCCAACGAAATGTTGGTTTCGGGGAACGTCTACCGAACGACATTTCCTTCAATCCAGCAATTTGTCTTCGAGGATGCCGATTGGCATTAGTGATGGAATGCAAATCATTCGAAAATCGAGGTTCTGTATATCGCCTTACGATGTAATAGGCATGTATTGCACCCTCTCCGTGTTGATTCGGGAGCCAGATTTCGGAGCGGCATTGGAGCTCCCCTCATTCCCCCTCAATTCTTGACGGGTTCAAATAAACATGCCTGTATGTCGCGTAACATAGTGAATAATATGAGCTGGTCTCTTGAATTGTAGAACAATGAAATTCAACAATTGCCGAAAACACGTCGCTGCATTCCACCATCTCACCCCAAATACTGTTGCTTCCGATCTCCCTTGAATACCATGCTCGCAGCTTGTATGTTGGGGTCAACACCCTTTCAAGTTTCTCTGAACTCATGCTCAGAAAAGTGGCGACCCGGGTCGGATGTTCTCCGTTAACGTTGCTTCGTCTGAAGAAGTCTCAGTAAGGCAAGGCGTGTCAGTGCCGTTAGAGTGCGCCAGCGGAGGGGGAGTACGCGAAAGTTGCAGTGCTGCATACGGGCTTCAATGGGTCAACGCGGATGCGAGCCCATCATCGATCCCAGCGAATTTTGTCGGAGCTCAGTGTCGTGTGGACAGGGAGATTGCTTTACTTCAGCTTAGTGCCAAGAAAGCGCGTCATTTACGTGAATATCAGGCGGTGAAGGCCACCCTGTACTCACGCACGTCGCAGGCACGACAAGAGGCTCTCGAAACGTATCAACATGGCCCAAGAATGGAGTGTGGTCGGTGAGGTAGAAAATGAGACGCGATCAGTCACAGTTGGCTCACCAGTCACGGCCAACTTGAACGGACGTCGGAGGGTCGATTTGTTGAGCTTCAAAATTGAAAATCGTAGCATTGAGGTAGTGTGTTCGTAACCTATAGTAGACTTGTGCACATTGAAGAGAGCGTATGGTGCGTTGAATGTCGTTAACAAGATATTCCTTTGCGCCAACCCCATCTATTCCGAGAAGTTCAAGTTGAAACCCGCGGAGGGCAGACTCGGGGTGGTTAACAGCCCCGAGCGTCGCTAGGTCCGACGCGTTCCCAGCGGGAGTCATATTTCGACGTACCACTCTCACAGACTCTCACCGTTATATTGCGCGTCTCCCACGAATTCATCATTGAACTTCATCAGTTGAATTGGGACCTTATATTACAGAGCACAAACCAATTGAACAAAAACCATTCATCTTCCCTGCCGCCATGACTCCAGAATTCAGCTTTTCTCCCGACCCTCGCCCACTATTGTTGTTATTGAGTTTGTCCGCCAGGGAGTGTGTACGTTCTTCCATCACGGTCCACGGCGTCGGCTGAATCGAAGGCGGGGAACCTTCGAGATGATCTGGATGAGTGTCAGCGCTGGACACTCTTTACTTAAATCAATACGACTACATACCTTCTTAAACCATCGATGGGCCCGGTTGCCAGAAGGCACTGATCCCTTGAACAAGACCGTTAAACCGACAACAACACCCAACTTGAATGTTCGAATCGACTTACAGCGGCAGCCGGCACATTTGGGTTTGAGTTTGTGGGATTTGTGGTAGGGGTTGCCGGCGCTGCAGCTGGAGGAACAGCATGAGTGGTAGCGGTGGAATTCAACTGTAAGATATCTTTATCATTGGTCATGATAGTCGAACAAAATACTGACTGTGAGCGGTTGGATCGTAAAGGGAAATGTTGAACTCCCTCGACGATTGCGGAGAACAAGAGTATTGCTCAGTGATAGCATCGCTGTTGTGAAAGTAGGATAGTTGGGGCTTTCTTGTCTCATTGTGAAGAGCAACCGAGCAAAAAACAACCATAAAATCGCGCAAACACCGTTTTAAACGGTGGGTAAATTCGTGAAGCCGTTTGCATGCCGAGCCAAACAAGTGTGTGTGACACAGATACCACTTTGTCTCTTGCGCCTTGAATGGCATGCCGCTTGTGTGGTACCTAATCAAATTCAGCCTTCACTTCGTCGCTGAAGAAACGGGTCTGCTTACCTCGCGAGGGATTTTCGTGTGCCACATATCAGGTGAATGACTTTCTCTGGACCTTCTTGTGTCGCTGGCTGCTTGACGCCCACAATTAGGCATGAAAATTCAATTCTGGCAGAAAAACTGCACGGTAAATGGGATAGCCTCGGATTCCGCTACTTCAATTGCAGAACATGCCTGCAAAACCAAGACCATGAATCAAAACACCAAGTCTGAGCGGCCGCACTCGGAATCCGGCCACACGGGAGCGCACAACAAATACACAGCACTGATTTGGCTGTCAAAGATGCCAGTTTGGAGGATCGGGGGACCAGACTCGGAGACGATCGGGAGAAGGGCGATAAAAGAGAGCCTCTCTCGACTCGTCAGCCGGTGTGTTACACCAGTTTTTCAAAGCGTTTAAATTTGAAACCGTGCCACTACCCCAATCGACACCAGACTCGAAATAATTTTGACTGGGCGACAACTGGATGAAATCAGCACAAATCAATGCATATAACTCGGAGCTCTAGTCCGTTTCGTTAGCTAACGCCGCCCAGACGCAGTTGACAAGATTGGAAGATCAAAGTCCAATCATAGTCACGTGATCGTCAACGACTCGGGGGGGGTGAGGAAATCTAATCAAGTTAGTGTTATTTCACAAGATGGAAAAATGTGCTTACTTGTATGTCGGTAGAGCGAGGGAGTACCTCATCATCGATCCGATAAACCCGTAATAAGTGTTTACCGACTGAAACCAGAACTTCGATGTTGACATGGTGCCTGAGCAAGCGGAAAATTTCGAGTCGGGAACGAGACTCGTACGAAAATCCTCGAGGTTTGGCGACTGGTAGGAAGATAGTTGCTGCAGGCGGATACATATCCAGCGAGTCACTACCTCTGGGCACCGACGTTCTGCACAATGGGGGTCCAGCGCAGTGAGAATGCAGTTCAATCATGATATAATTAATAGTTCTTGAATCTTTGATACAGGACGGGCTTTGAGCAGGGTTTAGCAAGTAGTAGCAGGTTGAGACGAATTGGGACAAAGAACACAAACCAGAGTAAGGATTCCGGCTACTGACACCGTTATTCGAATGTGTGAGTTGAATTTCATGAATCACTTCAGGTCCTTGCTCCCGTTGGCCTGAATTTGCCTTCGTCTTATTCTGAGCGACCGCCACTCGGTCATCCAACTCGAAGATCTAAGACTGATCAAGTTGGTGAACTTGAAAAAACTCGAGGCAGGTTGCAAAGAACGGTTGGAATAAGCGACTCTGGCGCAATCTTATACTCTCCAGGGGACCAGGAAACAGAGTCGCAAGCGAATACTAGGCACTGCAGTTAAACTGCAGTCGGAAGAAGTGAACCACTCGTGATTTGGATTTGTTGGCTGTGTTTGGCTACAACCCATGATTCGTGTCTCAGGCCCTCGACGACCTATTTGAATTTCAAATGGCCCCTCTCCTTCCCGTTGTCTTTGATCTTCCTCCAACTTGGAGTCCACCATGTCTTCAAGACCTCGTCTCTGCAGATTTTTTCAAGAAGGTTTGCCACCATCCCAACCGTCTATCGCAAGCAAGTAACCATACGGTCCTTAGGACGCTGCCGTTTCGGGGAAAGATGTCACTTTTCTCATTCCTCAGAAGACTCTCGAGAACTTCTTTTCCCTAGCAATATGTCTGGTCTCACAGCTGGCACATCCTTCGCAGGAACAGCCAGCATAAGTGGCATTTTATCCGGTCCTGGGCCTATGCTTTTATTCGGAGCAGTTCGCTCGAACCCCAGTCCAGTAAACCCGAGCTCACAGCTCGTCGAAGCTATCAACTCACTACGAGTTTCGGCTGGGCAAGAGGTTCTCGATAAATCCGATGAATTCTTTCATGTCATGAACAAAGTTATCTGTTTGGAAGAAGGCGACCTTGAAGATATGATCGAGGCCATCCGCGACGCATTGCCAGAAGACTGCCACACGGTACATAACTCGGAAGAGGAGATGGATTACGACGACGAGTCAGAAGATGAAGACGAAGACTTTGGAATCATGGATTTATTTTCGCCGCTCAAGAAAACGACCCCCGTGTACCAAGAGCCCACCTTCTCTCCCAGACAAACCGTCCGCTTTGCACGGAACTCGTACTCTCTTACGGACAACAATCGACGAGAAATTTTTGCTGACTGGGACCTGCTGGAAAATCCGTCGACAATTAATGTACAGTTCGGACCTGATTTCCACATTAAAGAGTGTGTTGGCACCTTCCAAGTCTGAGCCTAACTCAATCCCCCTCTGCCCAGCTCTCACATTGCTCAATTTTGTGCGCATCCAGCCATCTGCCGCCGCATCCAGCGCTTTACCGCTGGGGACAGTGACACAGGCTGTGGGAGCGGTGTTGGGGAAGAAGTGTTCGTCAGATTCGTGAAGCTCTGCTCTACTATGCGTGTCTTCCGCCTCGACTCGTTTACGAGCCTTTCCGACGCTAGCCTCCTCACGATCTTCGAACATTGCCCCAACATCGAGATGATCTGCTTGGCAGGCAACGACAAGGTACACGGCAATGTTAGCGGCACCGCGCTCAAGACGCTTGCGTCTCGGCCATACTTGGCGCCAAAGCT
Organism: Favolaschia claudopus; assembly: GCA_037176885.1. Classification (NCBI taxonomy): domain Eukaryota; kingdom Fungi; phylum Basidiomycota; class Agaricomycetes; order Agaricales; family Mycenaceae; genus Favolaschia; species Favolaschia claudopus. The sequence goes on along the minus strand of JAWWNJ010000035.1, from coordinate 1,172,034 downwards.
CAAGAGCCTTTCTCTGATCGACCAGCAAACCGGAGTCCAGTCGGGGGTCAAGGTCTTATCGCGGGCGCGGCCGATGTTGTGGATCTACACTGGAGACACGGTTGGGAACTCAATGGCCGCTGTAGGTTTCTACCGTTCTGTCTGGTGACTGGGTCTGACGATTCTCAGCAAAGTCTTGGAGAAGAGGAGCAGATGTTCACTTGGCTTGGCGGAAAAATCGTTGGCGTTTAGAACTTTCGGTGGTTCCTTGAAGAGTGTATCGTCCCCGGTCTTACATGCGTTCGTTTTCCTTTCAATCTATCTTATACTTTGAATTGTATCATCAGTGCTCTTTTTATTCAATTATCCAAACAATTTTTCCGAAAGGAGTCGAAACAGTTCCTTCCCCGTTGTCTTCGCCGACCCAAAAACCTACTTCGTAAATGCCCGGAATGGAATCATTTCTGGAAACGAAGTCGTACTGCTCTTGATTGGATGGAGTGGATAAGATTAGAGTAGGCGGGCGTGGGCCATTCAAGGTCGAAAGGTGCCATTTTGTTTCCGTGGAAGTACTCGAGATCGGAGGTTCGCCAATGACGACGCTGATTTCTCTTTGCACACCTGCGAACTCAGCCTCGGCTGTCACTAGACGAATATGTGCGATGCCGCGGGCGCCACAAGGGTGATCCAAATTCGACGCTGGACGTGTCGGTACCTGCTATGGTTTTAACTGCAGAAAGATCCGAACTGAAGGAGATGTGTACTCGTCTGCTACGATTGGTCAAGTCACCACAGAAAAACGGGAGAATACTGTTGCGCTTCGTTGGTGCGGTGATAACCCACTTGAGAACCTCTCCATCCGCCCGGGTTCGTCCACCAGGTACCTCATCGAGATACAGAGGGTCCATATCGTCGTCCTTTGCCCGACCGTTTATGGCGTCGGAAATTCGTCCGCCGGGAGTCAGCGAGCCGTTTCCGAGGAACGCATAGTCAATCCAGCCGGGCGATTTGGAGGCCCACTTGTGCGATTCACGCTCTCGTCTGGACGGGGATGAAGGCGGATAGGCTTCTGGCGGTTTCGTGAACGAGATCAACTCAAGATAGACCTCATCCCTCAGGATCTATGTGCAATACGATGGTGGAGAGTTGGAAACTGACAGCAAGAATTTGGATGACTGATTACCACCAGGGAATTCTCTGTGAGCCCATCGGCATGCACCCCGCCATCCACGACGCTGGATGCAGAAATTCAAGGCCAACCTCCATTTGAAGACAGGACAAGGGCCTTACTTGAACCCGAGTTTGCGAAACTGTTCGGCAGTTTCCTGCAGCGATCCTGGCGGTGTAAGGTGCACAATGTGGTCCAGTGTTGCGGTCAACATCGTTGTACAACAAGAGGGAAGTATTTCCGATGTAAGGCCAACGGAAGGATGGAAAGTGGATTGAATCCGCGTGAATCGCTTGACGAGATACCAAATTTGGTCTCCGGCCGCACAGGTTCCGGTACCGGATTTGATCAAATTTTTGATCCTTGAGATTTTCACCTCTTCTCTTTTTGCAGATCTATAGAGTCTCTACGAGGCACAAACATTTTGCTCAACACCTGCCGTGATGCTGGTTCATTCTTGGTTCTTTCATTCTCTAAGGCCACTCAGAAGCCCACTTGGTTTTTGCCGTCATTCGAACGGAAGAATTGTCATTGGTTGGGTAGCCCAAGACGGCTGGGCATATTGTTATTGTGAATGTGACTCGCAGCTTGAGCGGCCGTTTCAAGATCTCGATATTCGAAAGTTTTCCTATCTTACCACTGGTCCAATCCTTATACCCTCAAGATAACCCAAAAAAGCAGCACTGGAGGCGCATCTCCGACCCTTCGTGGCAACTCGGCAACTGCAGCTTCTGCCACAAGATGATCTTCCCGAATCCGGATGAAAAGATGCGTCGTGACATAGAGATATCGGATATCTCCAAGCGAAGATCACGGCTCTTTACGAGCTCATTTAACCCGCCAAGGTTCAGCTCGATCGACTGACCGCTGAGTTCTCTCTGGATTTTTCGTCCTAGCAGCGTCGCCGTCCACTCCTTTCTTTCAGTAGGTGACTCGGTATCTCAGCTCGCACCATCGCTTGAGAATCGACTCCCGAGTCTTCTATAAATAATGTCAAATTCCACCATGCCGGGGTCTGGATTTACGATGAACATTGGAGAACGGTACGCTTTGTTGAACTTTTTTATCTTACAAATGGTAATCGGAATATACAGAACGATACCACTGGTCTCTTGACTTTCGCTTCGAAGAGAACCAAGCTGAAGTTAACTTCTTAACTTAGTTTGTTGGCACAATCATGAACTGGGCACTTCTCGGCACCCTCGCTGTTCAATTCAGTGCGTCAGGAAGCACAGTATCATATCTTCATGAAGCTGACTGTCTTGTTGCAGTGTTCTACTTCCTCGCTTTTCCGAAGGACCAGCTGCGCTTCAAGCTCCTCGTTGGCTTCATTTTCGTTGTCGAGGTTTTGCAGACCTTGTCGGACACTCGGGACACCGTTCGCACTTTCGGCTCGCACTGGGGCGACTTCGGTTCTCTCGATGGGGTAGGGTGGTCTTGGTTCAGTGTTCCAGTGGTTGGCTCGATAGGTGAGTACGCTACAGGCTCCGATTCTTTTCTCCAAGACTGATTGTTCCTCAACACAAGTCGCCTGCGTGGGCCAGATTTTTTTCGCCTGGCGAATCTGGGTAATCAGCCGTAGTTTCGTCATGCCAGTTGTAATCGCAATAGTGAGTTATCTTCGGTTTATCCAACAACTGCATTGTTTAGCAAACCAAGGTTACCACCTTCCAACTTGGCGCTGGATTGTGGACTGGCATTGAAATCAGTCGCGCGGGCAAGTACTCTAGCCTCCAGCTACGATATGATAGCTTCCAACAACCTGTGGTTAGTTTCACGCACCATCGTCACACCAGCGACTTGATTTTTACGTCTCCAGGCTTGGCTATCAGCGACTGCAGCTTGCGACCTGATCATCGTTGCAAGCACTTGCTATTATCTGCTCAAACCGCGTCGTAGTGAATTCAAACATTCGACGAATCGGATGGTCACCCGCATCATTATGGTAATTCAATCTATTCGTGTTCTGGTCCGTTCACTCAACTGTTTCCAAGATCACTGTGGAAACAGGATTGCTTTGTGCTTTATTTGCGCTGTGCATAAGATTCCTTCAACGCTTTCATGAATCCTTGCTCATATGTTTTTAGCACGGATCTTGCTATTTACGTCCAGACCCGAGGAAACAACTATCATTTGGCTGTCTGCATCTGGCTTTCTAAGGTCTACTCAAACAGTATCATGCTGGTCAGCTATCTCAGGGCACACCTCTATGCCGTTCACTTGGCTGATTCAAAGCTCACCAGATATTGAACTCGCGAGCGCAGATCGGCCATGGCTCACCCACTTCGCAGAACCAGCACTCCTCTATCAAATTTTCGACGGGTCCAACGGCATCGACGACAGTGCAAAGCTACCAACTCAGTGGTCCCGGGCCGGAAAAATATAACGAAGGAGTCGGAAATTTCGCCGTTTAATTCGTGTCTTGTTTTGTTTTTTGTTTATGTTATGTGTATTTGCGTGTGTAGTACCTCAGGAAGGGTTTCCTCATTCATTGGTGTAGACAGATCATTTTTATTGCTAGGAATTGGCTAGGAACGAAGTCTCCTTCGATCCTTCATGGCTTCCCAGTGATACACTCAAAATCGGTTGATCTTTTCCTGGCTGCGAGGGCTACGTAATATTCAGTGTCCTGGCTTTGAACTCCACTGAGTTGAGATCCCCAACTTGAACGTGAAGCGCCAATTGGTCGTGGACAAATTGCAGATTCAACCCAGACTCAACTCAAACTTCGCCGTTCGGTCGCGGCTGTCCCGGCAGCGTCCGAGTCTGGTGATTGTGCAAAGACAAATAAACAGGCGCAGACATGGCTCACCTGTCTCTTCAACGTCGTTGATTCTGCGCACCTATTCTTCGACTTGCTCAAATTATGTCAAAATAGCCTCCTCTGCATCGTTCTTCGTGGCCTGCGGGTGGAACGCGGGCGTTGGCAGCTACACTTAATTTACCGGTTGAACCGCCGTGCCAGAAAGTCTTTTACGCAGCGACGCTTCCAGTGGTTGGCTTCATCTCCTCAGGCTTCAGTTCACCTATAAATTGGGCAATATCATCCCTTCAATCAAAGGCACTCTCACGTTCTGGTTGGCTTCAACGTTCACCAATATAACATCTTTCTCTCACTCCACCTTCTTCAAATCTCGAACTGGTTCTCAGGGTGTCATGTTTTCCCTGGTATAATACGCAAATAAATGCATGGCAGAATTCTGTATAACGGACTGCCTGGTTCACAATCTATCTGGCTGTCCCTTCTCTTCTTCCAATTTCGCGGTCAATCTCATCGGCAGCTGCGTTTTACGACTATGGACTTCCCCGCCCGACGCCAAAGGCCATTCTCAGAGGGCTCATGTCACGGCAAGGTGAACGGCAGTCAAAGCGACGCCAAACGTGTCTCTTCTTTTTTCCTCTCTCATCAGGCTGTTCGGGATGGTATAAGTAGCCTCAATTCATTGGAAGCCGACCACCCATTTCCTTCCCAGCACAAAGAATGAGGCGTTGCATCGCAGTCGCAGCGATTGCTCTGATCCCCTTGACTCATGCTCTTATCTCTTGTCCAGATCTCGCTGATGCCCCGGACGTATTTGACTTTGTAGTGGTTGGATCAGGTGCAGGTAAGTATATATATCGAGAAACCGTCGTGATTCTCATTTCGTGTTCCCATGCAGGTGGTGGACCTCTTGCTTCTCGCTTAGCAGAGAACGGATTCTCTGGTACTCACCTCCTTCGTGGGCCGCTTCTTACCGTTATTTATTCAATCGTGGACAGTTTTTTTATTGGATGTTGGCAACGATGTCAATACATTCAATACCACACTTCCTGCGTACTTCGCCCGCGCTACAGAAGGTAGGTTGCGCGTCAATTTCTCCCTACCATTTGACCGCTCAATCTCGCAGATGAGACGACTGAGCTAGCGTACAACATCAAGGAATTTAGTGATCCTGGGTCTCGGATCGCTTGGCGAGTTTCATTGTCCGGGGATTTATCCTAGCCTCGATTTAACTGCTTAACAGGTATCCGCGTGCACGCGGGTTGGGAGGATCTACAGTGCGATTTGTTCCGTACATATAGTGAACGCTAAACTGAACGATAGATTCACAATGCGATGATCAATATCATAGCGGCAACCACGGAGGATTTCAACAATGTCTCTACAAGATTCAATGATCCATCCTGGACCAGGAGTAACATGCAGGAATATTTCAAAAAGATCGAGAAGAACTTATATCTTCTTCCGACTTTGCTGACTCTGGCTGACCACGGCTTCGATGGGTGGATGCAAACGACATTACTTCCGTATCTCAATCTTCTTCATGATCTTGGTGGGGTCCCAGTTGTACCTTTGAAATCTGGCTAACATAGAATCTCTGCAGATGTGGTCGATCCCCAGTTGCTAGCAATTTTCACCTCATTCACGCTGTCTCCAAATGTTCCTATACTTGACCTCAATAGCCTGGCTGAGGACAGCAGCGTGGGGATCAACACACCCAGTTTTACCGTCGACAACAATCATATCCGCTCTTCGGTGTACAACAGACTGACCGCTGTCAAAGACTCGACGAGTAATTTGAATATCACCTTGAATTCTCTGGCTACCAAAATATTGTTATGTGAAAGTAGCGATGGTTCAACGACGGCGTACGGTGTCGACTTTGTGCGAGATGCAGCCTTACCTGTAGCGGGCAACTTCCAGGGAAAGGAAGACTTTGGAAATCGGACACAGAGCGTTATGGCGCGTCACGAAGTCATTGTCTCTGCGGGGGTTTTCCAAAGCCCACAGCTCGTGAGTCTTCGGTTCGGTTTATTTTGCGTCGTTTTCTGATCGTGTTCCTCCATATCGTCAGCTCATGGTTCGCATTCTATGCACTAAGGCGATATGATACTCAGGCTTGATGCAACCAGCTCTCCGGCATCGGAAACTCGACACAGCTAAATGAATTTGGTATCGAAACCGTAGTAGACTTACCCGGGGTTGGGTCCAATTTGCAAGGTAAGTAATGGCCTACATGGATGTCTTCGATAAAGATTCAACAGCATTTATCTCTCGCTTAGATCACGATGAAATTGCGATCATCTGGAATCTGACCGAGAATTTCAAGCTTCTACAAGGCTGCAAATTCCTCTCCGATCCAACGCAGGATCCATGTCTTGAAGATTGGCTGCAGTCTGACCATATGAACATTTATGGGTTCACTCCCGTCTTGGATGTCATAATAACGAAGTCGAATGAAAATCTAGCGGTGCCCGACGTATTCACATATGCCGCACCTGCCTACTTTGGTGGTATTTTCAGAGGTTGGCTTCCCGTTTTTATAAGATGGATCGTCGGCCCACTTCTCTGTCCAGGATTCGCACAGCAAATTGCAGATCATCCCAACGCACTGAGCGCCATTGTTCTCAAAGCTCACCCTTCTTCTCGGGGATTCGTCCGTCTCACCGGCTCCCACCCACAGGATCCTCTGGATATCGAAAAGATGCATTTTGAAGCCGAACAAGGATCTGCAGACATGCAAGCGCTCGAGGACGGAATCAACCGTATTCGTTCTTTGGTTGAAAACTCGCTAATCCGACCGTTCCTTATCGGAGAAGCAGTTCCGGGAAAGGATGCGAATTTGACAGAGTATATTTTGGATCGTGTCTTTGGACATCACGCTTGTTGCACTAATGCTATGGGTCCGAGTACGGGTAAGTACATTCTGCAGACGGATCACAAGAATTCGGGCTGGTCCATTGATACTGAATGGTTTTTAGATCCTCAGGCCGTTTTGGACAATAATTTCCGCGTGCATGGGGTAGAGCAACTTCGCGTTGTGGATTTGAGTTCGTGGGCGAATGTGCCAGGGTATTTTGTGACCACGCCTACTTATATGGTTTGTCACCTGTGCCAGCTTCCTGTGCTGTTTATTCACTGCCAGTAATTCTTTTTTACTTGCAGATATCTGAGAAGGCAGCGGATGTCATCATGGCGGATGCTCGAGCGAAAACGGTCTAATAATGGGACGGAACCATGCTTCATCTTAAAATTTCTGTTTGTTATTTTTGGCCACAGCCGGACAGTTCGTGATTACATTACACGCTCTTTGTTCGTACAATAACTCATGGACCGTATTCAACGTCAAGCTCAAGAGCGGTTGGCTAAAGCAAGTGAACTACGAGCTCATTATTGGTTGAACTTTTGTCTGGTCACCGAATTAGACCTACCGATCAAGTTCTCATCTGTAGGAATCGAAAGTGGCGCTTGAGGGATGCACGTAAAATCGGAGCCCGCAGGGTATGTTTGAGTGAAAACCCCATTTTGTTATCTGGGCCAGAGACATTGTCTCCTACCGGCTCCAATCGTGGCGTACATGGGCGCGTACCCATGCGCGGCGTTTCCTCTAATTTGGAAGAGGCGACCTCGGGCGCAGAGATGTCCAAGGTACTCGAGAAAAAGCCGACTCCGTTTGTGAAACCATAGATAGATTGTAGTGCTGCCAGGGCGGCAAGGAAGGCATGATTCGACGTGCAAGTAGACTCCTTAGGCTGCGCACGGTCGACCGCACTGGCAGTCGTGGTAGTCGGCGACGTTTTGCAACGATTCAGAGGAGAAAGTGAGAAGAACATGGAAAGAAATCGTCAAGGGTTCGTAAGACAGTAAGATTCTTCGTGGGATGGTTCGAGTCGCAGTTTTAGGGAGAGCTCCTTGCGACATTGGAGGGGTATAAAACTCTGACTCCGGAGCGGGTTCCCGTAACTGAACGGGTGACACACATTGGAGATAGCCAGGACCTAGCCAGCGTACCAGTCCCAAATTGCAATAGATTGTGGTACCAGGCCGACAAGAATCTCAAAAGGAATCGACCGCGTCAAAGGATCTCCTCATCTTGAGATTCCGTGTCGTTGTGTCCAGTTGTGCCGTTCATACAAGGAATTCGGGGACCAGTCGAGAGCCAAGAGTCGGCGTTGAGCTCTTGGGGAATTCGAGGCGAGGAGATACACGCGAACATAGTTGCCCAGAATCTTGCAGCTGCTAGGTATGTATTTTGCTCGTCGTTGCATGACGGCAGTGGGGAAACGAAGCGCAGGTAAGATGAGTCAAACGATCTGACACGTACTGCCCGAAAAGTCCGAATTTCAACCAAAAAAACAACAGTATTCAATACTTCAATACGACAGAGAAAATCGACACAAAAAGCACAGCTCAACCCTTTCTCCCAAGAATTCTTTTCAGGTTATTCATCCGTTCCTTGCCGGCCTATGATGAACAATTCGATGTGCAACTTCAATGAATAAGTAGTAGAGAAAGATGAGTAAGTTTGGTGACACAGACCTTGACCTGTGCCTGAATTTCTTCGACCAGCGTCTCCTCTTCTTCTGTGATTGCTGCGAACTGCTCTTCTAATTGTTTCTGTTCGCAGCTCAGCATTAATTCTGCTCAAACAATGGCATTCACGACGCGAGGAAGAGGTTCACTCACTACAATGTCTTCTTTGGAGATCATCTCATCGGATTCAAGATCAGACTCAGATACGGCTCGGAGGAAGCGAGGATTGTTCTCGTATTTAACTACTACCATGTCTTCTTTGGAGATAATCTCATCGGATTCAAGATCAGACTCGGATTCGGTTCGAAGATAGCGGGGATTTTTCTCATATTCAACAAATTGAATGATTGAATTCAGGTAGACAAACGTCACTAGAACTCACGATGATCAAGGCGCCTTTTCTTTGAAATATATCTTTGAATGTGACTTCAAATTCAACATATGGGAGGCCTTCGCCTTTGTTTGGAGCGTCGGTCAGATGAGGAGAATATTTCGATCCTCGAAATCGACGTATTCGAAGTCGGATACATCCTATTCATGGTATTCAGTCCACGGATAAATCGCAGGATAACTCGCAGGAAAATCGGTAATCTGTGGATTCCATATACCATTATGCTTGGTCCGCAACATGCAGTACTTCGTCCAGGGGTTTTCTACGTGGATATTTGCTGAGTATATATCAAGTTCGTATGATTGTAGGATTGAGATAGACGTGCCAAGTTCGTAGGATTTGATGGGAAAATTGCGAGTTTCGTAGGATAGACTAATTTAGAATATCAAGTACATGAAACTGAACTCCTCGGCAAGAATTCGGCACTGTTGGTACTTTTCGCCGTAGTTTGCGCGAAGGGGACCGACCATTCCCGTCCCCTCCCCTCCCTCGCTGCGCTCGGGGGGTCCCCCGAACCGGGGCCGCTCAGGTCGGCACACTAAAGCCACGTTCGCGCGGATCACTCTGTCTTCACCCTAACTCTAACCCGTCGGGGCGGGGTTATTTTGCTGGATTGCCGGAGTTAGGGCGCGCTCCGCTTGCCCTAACTCCTCGGCATGAGGTTATTTTGGCCTTCGGCAGTCTCTGTTCCGTGTCGGCACTGTCCTGTACTCCTGATGGCATATGATTCGGCCTCCGGCAATTCTATAAATTCAGGTTGGCTCTTTGTCTTGTTCCATGTGGTACTGGTGCCCAGTATGGCAAAGGATGCTGTAATATAAGACAATCCTACGAACTTTCTAGCATACCCATCATATCCTACGAACTTGGCACGCTGATCCTAATCAAACAATCCTACGAACCTGGTCGGGGCTCATATTTGCACGATGTAGCGTAGCAATAGACTCGAAAACCTACTGAGCTTATCGCGAGAATTCTTGCTTTGCGACATCCTCCTCCATGTATGTTTTCATTGCGCACATATTTTGTGCTTTTGCATCCGAACCGTTCAACTTCCATGGTGCATAAAGTTTGCATTCGGCGTTGAGAGGCTTACCCACTGTGCGCCAATGTACTATGTAACATGTGTTGGAGTCGATGTTAGCTATAGCGCTCATCTGAAAATAATCCGAGTCAATGACCATTGAAAATGAGGACTGAGGAAGCTTCGGGAGGTTACTTTATGGTCCTTTATAATGGGTTCGGAAAGACAGATTGGACCACCAATAGAGGCCATTAGCTTCAAGTTGAATTCGACTCCTCGATGTGTTATCGCATCCCGATCCTTTGACATCATGCTCAACCCCGACTTGAACTGAACTCAGGCTCGGGACCTCTTCACTTCGTCGTTCGACCGACTCGGAGTCGAATCAGTCGATTTTCGAAGCCAACTCGAAGCCTATAGGCTATAGGCTGGTTGCCGATAGATTTCCGAACTACCTAATAAGAGGTCCTGCTGAAAGCCGCTAGAAATAGCCAAGCAATACCTCTGGTCAATGACAGTCAGCCCTCCTAGCGAGTGCGAATTGAAAGGACGTTTTGTATACAACAAACGTCAAGGTTGAAATCAGGTTGAAATTCGGGTAAGATCAAAAGGTCAACAAATATCAGCAAGCCATACTGCAGCTTTTGACTTTTCGCCCTTGTCCCACGCTCCCGAAAGGGAAATTCGCGTGTCTTATTTGCTTCCCTGCCAAACCAACGAGCCAGCTCGCCTTCACCTGCCGTCACTCCTCTTCCTATCCCCTCCCACTACCCGCAAATTGCGCAACGTTTTCATGGGTACCTGCGCCGTCATCGCCGGCCGAACGAACCCCAGGACCCACCCACCTTCTAGACCATCGGTATCGACGCCTATGTTCGACACGACAAGATGCCATCCACGCCTCAGTTGCGCCTCAACCAACCACTGCGCAGTGGCTTAGTGCGCCCGCTGTGTTGGCGCTGTACAGGGTTGGAAATTGAGTTAGAGGGAGCAGGTGCCTTTTCAATGGATCTTATTCCCGCAACGGTAAGTCGTCCGGTTATTTTCCCAATATTATCCTCCAACGACATCGGACTCTACGTACTTTGCCACCGACTCTCCGCGCACCATTTATTGTCTCCAGAGTCCCTACTGCATCTTTTCTGTACCCCACTGTTACCTGGGCCTCCGATGGGGGTCCTGCATTCCCACTAAGTACCCTTCCCCCCTACTCTATAGCCCGGTGATTCCAAGCTCGTCAACCCTACTCAATGTACTTAACTCATGTCCTCCTACGTATACTGTACCACATAAAGTGCATTCACTTGTCCTTCAATTTGCCCTCAATTGAGTTTTATTTCGATGATTTATCTTGTAAAATCACTGAAAATTCTGTGTGAAAACTCCATTTTCTTTACACAGTTCGACAGCGCTGAGTGGCATTCACACTAAGGAACAATGGCTCGTTTCACTCAGACGAGCCAGCTCGCAGTTTCTGGCCATAGAGTAAACAAGGCACGCGAATTCCCTTTTCGGGAGCGTGAGACAAGGGCGAAAAGTCGGCAACTCCATACTGCACAGCACGAATTGATCGGATTGCCTCTTTCGTTCTTCCTTCATGTTCTCGTCGTCTAAAAGTCTTCACCTTATCTCCCCCCCTTCAGCTGCTACGAAACTGCCTGTGAATTAGTTCTAGCAACTGCACTTTTTCGCCTCGCTTTCCTCTCTGCTCGGCGTGTCTCACACGGAATAAGGTTGCCAACCCCCAGTCACACCCTCACTGTACTCGCTGCGTGGGCCTCCAAGCACCCTCCTTTCTCTGAGGAAAATCTACGGTTTACTCTCTCTGAACGCTCAAATCTGTGTCCCCTCCTTCTCGCTACCAAACCCGTGGGTTCTCTGCACATTTTGACGCAAGAATGTACTTTCAGTACTCTGCCGCTTCTCCGCAACGTATTCTGCGCGGGTGTCTCCAACACACGCAATCAATCATGTCAAGTGATGATAGATAGATCGGGTCCGCCTTGACTCACGCATTGAATATAAAAGCCTTGTGTGTCGACTCTCACTTTCTTCACCTTTCTCTACCTTCCTTCATGGCTGACACTACCACAGGGTACTCTGAGTTTCAACATGAGGAGTCAGACTCCCTTAAGAAGAGTCTAGTCTTTGCCCGAGCCGCCTTGAAAGAGGCTCTCGACATCGAGGTCCATTCATGCAACTGCCACCCTCCCATAGCTTAACATTCGCCAGGTCGAGTCTTTGGAGCCCATCACCCGAGGGTACAACAACAAGGTCTATCTGCTCAAACTGTCGCCCAACTCTACTCCTGCGCATCGTCTTTTACAACCGGGTTGCCTTCCCTTGCCATCCCCAACGCCTTCCACTCTGATCTTCCGTACCGTTCGTAAACGATCTCAAACCCCTGCCGCACGCAAAGTCAGCAATGCTATAGCAACGATGCAACTTGTTCGTGATAACACCGATATCCCTATCGCCCCCGCATACGCCTACGACGTGAACGGAGACGAGCCTTGGATGGTCGAGGGTGTACTTCCTGGCACTCCCATGGATGAGGCATGGCAACACGCGGACACTGACACTCGTGTGCGCATGCTGGAAGCACTAGTGGACGTCCTCGAGGTCCGACAATGCTGTTCTGTCCTCGTATGCTTTTGACTGACCGTAGCTCTCTACTAGAAACTCAAAGGCATACCCCCACCTCAGCCTGGGTTTGGTGGCCTCACGTATGATGTGGACGGCAAGATGGTGCTGGGCCCCACATCCCTGGCTTACGACGAGGGTCCGTTTGCTACTGCGAAAGAGTACTACAAGGCTTGGATCCGGGGACAATGGCGGGACGCAAAGGCGAACCCTAGGTCGGACGGGTGGAAAATCGACGGTATAGATCGACGGATCGAGAAATTCCTCAGCGAAGGCTTAAATACGGCTCTTGATTGTCTGGCTGAGTGCAAGCCCATCTTCATTCATGCAGACTTCGGTATGATATGGTCGGTATTCTACCCTCTTCTACTAGCTCATGATCGGCGCATGATAGGGATGCTGAACGTACTTGTGTCGCCTACTGCCCCAGAAGTCATTACTGGACTGTTGGATTTCGAGTGGAGCCACTTCGGTCCGGAGTCGGACGAGTACTTCGTTAGTTTTAGACCATCTGGTCGTTTCCGAGGCTCATGCTCCGTGTAGCTGTCTAGTCCAGGGCCCGGATATATCTATGGCGGCCCTCACGACTTGAAGCCGGAATCGAAGGCATATGCACGAACACAGATTGTGAGTGAAACTTCGTTTCAGAATTCGGAAACCCGCTCACCAATACCTGTGACCTGCAGCTACTATCCGGTAAAATACCAGAAGACCTCGATGTGGGCGGAACCTCTTTCTTGACCTTCAAAACCGACAGCCTGCTGAGATCACGAAACCTGGGCACCTTCTCTTCAATCCCCCACTTCGAAGACATCGCGCGCTTGTATTGGTTCGCCGAAAACTTGGCAAGCATTCCTACGCCGTCTCCGCGTGCTGTAACCCTGACGGAATCCCAGCGCCCTTGGTTCTTTCACGAGAGTGTGCATGAGGCTTCGATGGTGAAGATGGTGGCGGAATCCAAAGCTACCAACCCTATCTCTTTCGATAAGGATTTGAAAGTGTGGGGCTATTAACAACGCAGCTTCTGAATGCGTATACTGTACCAGAGCTCTGCTGGCTCGTCCTCGATTCCTGAAACCCAGTGCCACCACCGAAAATGTCTGAACGGGCAAGGCATCCGAGGAGATTTGGCGACGTCTCTTCAGATTGCCGTTGACCGAGACTGACGAGCTGTCATCGCTAAGTCATCGCGAGATTTCTGGCAGCATTCCGAGAGCTTTCCGCGACCTGCGTTCGGTGGTGTGAGTAACAATAAGTACAATACCCATGGCGCGTAGCATGACGCCGCTAACATTTCTTCCGGGCCCCTTCGCGGAACGTCGAGCGCGCCGAGGTGCGCCGCATGCTAATCTCTAGTCTTCTCTTCTTCTCAGTTTCTTTGCTTTCATATCGGCATTCCATGAACACCGCACGGCGAATAGAAAGGAGCACGATAGGTCACCGGAGGTAACCATGCGGTGCATTAATCTGACTGGCGGGCCGGCCATGCCGCCTATTCGTTGCTCGTTAGCAGTCGTTAGCTGCCGATGCTTGACCGATGCAAGCGTTGTTTGTTGGTGGTGCTGACGTTGTCGGCCCCGGAATCCCCGAAGGATTGACGATGCAAGTGACATACATGCGCGCTACTTGCGCGCTCATGCGCGCCTCCATTGTCAACCACGCCCTTCACGTTTCAAACTTTCACAGGCGCATTCGGAAAGACGGTCATCATGAGAACACTAATTTTACGTGGGCTGTTCCGGTTCAATTATAGCTATAGCAGTATCAAGATTTCCAGTACAATTTTGCTGTTGGATAGTAATACAAGTGCGATACAGTATAGTAGGGTAGTTTAAGGAGTTTACTATGATACAGCGGACTGAGAAACACAACGTCGACCGAAAAAAGGTTTACTATAAGATAACAACGAGATTTGTCCGCGTTTGGGCAGCTTCTTGCTCGATTTTCATCGCGTGGTCGCCTGCCGAGAAAAGGATTGAGTGCAAGGGAATGGCGGGGACACTGAGTTTCACGTACCCGAAAGCGGGAAGAACGCGCTCAACGTTTTCATGGCATTCAGGATGACCTCCAGCTCCTGCTCGATGATGTGCATAGGGTACATTGTCGTGGCGCCAATCTGCTGCCCTGCTGAGCTCATCATACGCACGTATGTCCGTGCCACCGTTGACCAGCAAGCCTGTAATTCAATGGTCGCGGCGTCAGTACGGGGACCTGCCATCAAGGCACAATAACAACTTGCAACGCACACTTAGAATCGGATCCAGGTACTCGTAATCCCCATCGTTAAGCTGTCGTATGAGGGCAAGGATCGAGTTCCCCGCATGGAAAGTCTCGCGACTGAGCGCGTCCTTGTACAAGTGCAGGGTTGAGACATGCAGCATTGTATGCACCGCGAAAAGGTCAACGTCGATCAATGGGGCTTGGGTGCGCCATGCTTCGTACCCCACGAACACCGGTAAGTTGAGTGAGAACCGCTGGAGGGCGAGCTCCGCGGAGTGATGATCTGCCCAATACGCGTCAGTCTTCTTCGCCGCTATAGGAATGATATGAGTTTCAAGAAAACGGTACAATAAAATATAGTAAACGCACAAGAGGCCAGCCGATACGTTCGCTCGTATAGTGCGGCTGCCTTTGCTCGCAGTGAAGGCATGAACATTGCATCGGAGTCCAGGCTCAGCATCGGTTGATGTTCGAATAGTGTACTGATCGTGTTTGTACTATTTGTTTCGACACCAATACAAGTCTGTCAGGGCATCAGCAAAAGAATACGATCGGTCACAGAAAAGGACCGACCAAATCCTGCGGCGGGGGTTCCAGCTCGGGCGTCGGCCAGGGTGTCTTTATCCGAACCTGGGCGCAGTCACCATCTGGCAGAGCCACGGGCAGACCGCTGGCCACGGACCAACACCGGTCGACCATGAACACCTGCCAAAAAGCCGCGATACGATCTGCCACTTCTGCACGGTCTCGGGCAGGGGGGATGGGGATGGGCGTGATCTCCTCCGCGTACAGTTGAGAGTCCCCCGCTCCCGGCGGGGGGAGGGGACGAATCTGATGTAGGCCGAGACCGACGGCAAGCCGGGCGGCTGAGAATGAGTGGGTATAGCCTTCGAGGGCGCGGCAGTTGACGTAGAGGTATACGGAGAGGAGACAGGATGCTTGGACGATGTCGACTAGGCGGTCGGCATTGTCGAGCGCGACGGTGATTTCGTGAAGGGCGCGCGTGAAGAAGACGGATTCAAGTTCGGAGCAGTAGGGTGAGCGAGCGAAATGGCACCCGAGGAGGTAGATGGCGTTCATGAGGGCTGGATGCGGCTCGAAGCCAAACGGCTGGTTGTTGGATAATGAGAATCGTTCGACCTGTCCATCAAACCAGCACTGATGTCGGTGGGCAAGGAAGATATCTAGACTATACATAGGAAGTGAGTCGGGCGGGGCCAGTGTATAATAAAAGCACGAGTATCACGTACAGAATCTTCTTGTTCTCATATGGCAAGGGATCCTGGGGATTCCACTGTGGCATGTAGGGGAATTCCGATGAAGAAGGGAGGCTGGAAAACGGGGACATCTCGAGGAAAGGGTGTATTGATTGGTCGGTGTCGTCGGAATCCTTCATTCGGGCCGCATCCAAGTCAAAATCGGGTGTGCCATATCCAGAGGCACCCCCGTACAGGGAAGAGCTGCCCGATGAGTTGGACCAGGAATAGTTTTCGAATAGGTTGTCGAAATTGGTTAAGCAATCAGGATCCAGTAATGGCGGGCCGACGGAAGACGACTCAAAGCCAGAATTAGTGTCGAAGATAGTGGGGAGTGCGGTAAGCTCGGGGGATGGGTGCTGCGTCGCGGGGACACCAAGCGAGCTGGCATCAGAGCTGGAGGGAGACGTCGCACCGGTGTTTTCGGACTCCAGTTCACGCAAGCGCTGCTCCAACAACGAAAGCTTCTCCTTCAGCTTTTGGGTACGACTCTTCTGCTTTTTATCATCGTATTCGCACTCTTCGTCCCTGTTCATTTTGATACATTGCGTGCAGATTGGACGCATTCCATCGCATTTCTGCAATCTTTTGTGAATAAGAAACACGCGCCAAGAATCGACGTACCAATTTTCGCTTTCTGATGGTGAAAGCAGATGGTCAATTGAGCCTCCGACCCCTGGCACGAAACGCACCGACAACACAAGCAAGCTGAACCCCGCTGTAGCGGAGCAGAAGTAGAAGGTTTTCGACTGGGCATCGGGGGTAGGTAAAGAGAAAGAGGGCCAAGGATAGCGCCGTGACAAGATTATATATACCGGCGAAAGTACCGGCAGAATCGAGAGATTGGAAGGTTTTAAAGGATTTGCGCTGTGCCGCATTGATGGATATCCTCTGATCAATTGACAGCCTGAGGTATCCGCGTTGCTATCAAGCCAACATCAGACGCATCCCGCTAACGGTTGGACAAAATTCACCGTGGTTCCGGCAACGACTTTACCGTGTCCTGCTCATTGATCTTCCGTCAGCTTTCTTCAGACTTGCAGTTTCAGGCATTTTCCAGCAACTTCCAGGAACCAGCTGGAATCATATTGGATGGACCAATGGTCGGGTCGGATTGTCCAGAAACGCATGAGCGGACATGAGCATCACGACGATTCTAGATCAGCCACGCAGCCTCAAGATCACCAAAGCCTGCTTACCTCTGCAAGGGCACTATGATACCATGCGTAATCACCTTGTCTTGTCTTCATCGTCACATCCTCCTGAAGCGAGACGCCAAGGAAACTTCTCATTGCGGTGCAAAATGTGCGACAACAAGCTATCTATTGCTTTCCGGGACCTCCGACGAATATCTTACGCAGGTTGTCCCAGACAACAGCAGGCGACTGCGCTGCATCAACCCCATGCCAAAGCCCCTTCGTCCTGTAGTAATCCACGACAGGCCCCGTCTGAGAATGGAACGCCTTCAACCGCTTCGTCAAGGTGTCTACATTATCGTCCGACCGTTGAATAAGCGGTTCGCCGGTGATATCGTCAACCATGGACTTCTTTGGAGGACTTTGAGCGGCGCATCAGCCCGCGGCAGAAGAATAATAAAATAGGACTGGGTACTCACTGAAACTCGCGGTGGTACGTTCTCCCACTCGCAGGGTGGATGAGTCGTCCCGTAATGCGCGAAATAAGCAGTTGGTCATCTATCTGCATTTGAACGACAGAATTCAGGTGCTCTTTGCGTGCCTCGAGCATGCCGTCTAACTTTTGCGCTTGGGGGACAGTACGGGGGAAGCCATCGAGCACAAATCTGGAATAGAAAGAAGCTTAGCATTCTACCGAGACATACACAGGGCATAGCACCGGTTCGGGCCAGACGAAAGACGGAAAAACAAAACGTACCCATTCTTGCAATCCTTGTTGTTTTCTAGCTGATCCTTAATCATATTGACCATAATGTCGTCCGAGACAAGCCCCCCAGCATCCATAATCTTCTTCGCAGCCACTCCGAGAGGGGTCTTCTGTGCAACTTGCTCTCTCAGCATGTCACCAGTAGCGAGATGGCAGACGCAGAACTCGTCGCGTATCCGGGGTGCTTGAGTGCCCTTCCCTTTTCAACGACTTAGCGAGGGATCTTGGACCTCATTTCAGCTCGCTAGACCGACGTACCAGCACCGGGGGGACCAATTAAAATTGTACGGAGCTGTGCAGCAGGTGTGGGCGCTGCAGCCTTCGTCTTAGCCTCTAGAGCTGCAATTTTGTCGGAGAGCTTTGTGACGAGGGATTTGAGGTATTCGAGCTCTTCGGTGGCCCCCATGGCGTTGAAGAAAGGTCTAGTTGGAGGTCTCCGAGATTTTTCGTGGCGAGCCGGAAACAGCGTGAAATCACGTGTGATGGGCCGGATAGAGCCGGGCGGAGTTTCGCGCGGGGTTTCAATTTCTTGGACTTGACTTCCAACCTTGAAGACGCGACGTTCGAGTCCATTATCAGAGTCGAGATACGCTAACACTCGTGGTCTAAGCACTTCCCACTCACATTCCTTCGGCCCTAGCACCGTGACCAAATCACATTGTTCCAGGCGACCCTCTGACGAGTCTTATGGTATCGATCGGTGTCTTTCGTCGACCACCGTTCAAGTGGATGACAGAAAATGATTTACCTGTATCTCTCTTGTTCCGCCTCCCACTTTGGCTTTGGCCCGAACTCTCCGAGATTCTTCGAAGCAATATGCTCGTCGTTTATCTGAATCCCCTTCGTTCAAAATTCTGGCTCGCTTTCTTCTGGAAACCCTGCGTGCTCCGTCGCTTGTGGTTTTTCGTGATCTAGAAATGCCCAAATCGAAGTGATGCTCGGTCTCGTTCGCGATCTCGCAAATGGGGATGAAAGAGAAGCACCAAATTCGCGGGAGTCCTCATCAAGGTCAGCAGCGACAGTGTTGTAAAGCAAGTACTATGAATCTAGGATTCTAGGTGTCTAACCCTGGTAATACTGCTTCTTGCGGGCGGTGTACTGAGATGAAGGCGCAAAAGATCTACTTCCAGTTAGGGCAGACACGTTCCCAAATCGCCCATGAAGTCTCCGCTTTGCCCAGGCCGTCAATGTTCAACGATTTGCGTGTGTACCTCCGGTTTCTTACAATGCCGACGATTGAACAGGAGCTTAAATTGCCGGTATAGTCCAATTTTCTGGTTGCGGGTTATTGCCAACATATCGACGCTCACTCATGGGTTTTCCATCGGTAGACGCACTTGAGACGCACACAGTTCAAGATCCTGAAACGAGAATGAACATCAGTCACATCACGTACCTGTCGAAAAAAAATTGCGACGTCGACCGTTGTGTATTGCACGGTGAAGAGCACCACGTTGCACTGTAAGCTTGGTTTTGACAATAGCCTTCATTTAATTTCTTCTTGTTCAAATATAATTGCCCGTGGCATGGGATGAGAACAAAATTCTAGGTTCAACTGAAGCGCTTGTACTACTTACTAGTTGCAGCAGCAGGGCGTCGGAACGGGGTCCACTCTCTCCGTTCTCGCTGGGAATAACGCTGGCCGCTCCAGAGCTTCCTTCAACTTGTTGTTGACATGTCGCATTCTTCACTATGAACCCGTCTGCGGAACCGAAATGCAGTCAAGAAATCACAGATCCGATCTGAGATACATCAGTGGCGGTGCGTTTGAAGTCCGAACGACTTGCCTTCCTTTCTAAGCAACAACTGATGATCCCATTTTCGGGTTGTTCGGGCAGCTCACGGTGGTGTGGCGAGCAGATGGTTTTGAGGATGAAACACTTGCTGATCTTGATACATGAAGGAGATCCTTCATGAGCTACACCCAGAGCAAAAGTCCATTCGTAAATGCAATCAACGATAGAACTTATGATGTCGATTGGATGTCGAACAAATTTCAATGAAGAAAGCAGCGAACGGCTGTCATGAACGAAGTGAATGAGTTTTCAGTGAGAACTACCTGGAAGTTGGCCACATGAAAAGTAAGAGGAACATAAATTCGAGACTGAGATCTATAGTAGCGACATCAGATTATGAGTGGGACACTGGGAGCGGTCTGTGAAATGCGCTGAACCGTTGATCTGGGGGTCTAGCTAATGTAAACAAGCGATAAGGTGTTCTCAACTCTGAGCAGGCATAATTCAGCTTGTAGAAGCCGCGAAGAAGCTATTGACAATTTAAGCAGAGGAAATCGAGTTGAAATCGAGAGACCTTAGGCGATCTCATAATTTTTCATGACGGTAAAGATACTTATCTATACAGCGATTTTAAAATTCGATGAGCTTGGTGCGAGTAGTAATACTTACCACCTGTGGTAGATGGTAGTTCGAGAAAAGGAGTACGCAAACAACTTGGTCGGATCAGGTATTGATGCGATGCTCACGCAGAGCGAATGTGACTCTACGGCTACCTTACTCTCTATTACCACCATCAAGTGAACAGTTCCAGGATTTTTGCTCGAGTCCGCTATTCAAGAGCTCCGTATAGAGTACGCTCTTATTCTTCACTCAACCCGAATTGGCTCATGTCACCTCCATAATAATAAACTTCCTAGCAAAAACGTTGTCAAGAATGTTCGAGTTGTGGGAGAGATCTGAATACTATAGATACGCGGTCAAAACTTTGAAATCATGGTCCCTCACAAGACAACAGTGTGGAGAGATGGCGAGTT
Source organism: Favolaschia claudopus (assembly GCA_037176885.1). Lineage (NCBI taxonomy): Eukaryota > Fungi > Basidiomycota > Agaricomycetes > Agaricales > Mycenaceae > Favolaschia > Favolaschia claudopus. The sequence continues at coordinate 1,151,387 of JAWWNJ010000035.1, read as the reverse complement.
TGTAACCGCTGACTCACCGTCAAGGTTTCTATCAATACTCCAACGCTCTGGAATATTATCGAGATCTCACCTTCGATGTCTACAACTTACAGGCCTAGGTTGACTGCATATCCCTCGCGCTAAGGCGAATTTTGTTTCCAGGTCTTGGTATTGGTTTGAGTGTTTCTACGCAGGTCTGCGACTTGGATCTTTAGCACAATTTTCCCTCCATGCGTTCGAGTTGGAATAGGATTCGGAACATTCTCCAATCATCCATGAATATTTCCCGTCTAGCAATGCACGACGATATCGCAGTTGGAAAACCACTGCCTCCAAGTTCGGCCGATCATCCATTTTCAACTTGAAGTTCACTTGCCTCGCTTGCGACATAGTATGAATGCGCGGAACGGCTGCGGGCCTCGCTTTCTTGCTTGCTTCATCTGCACCATACCTCTCTTCGCTAAAGCTATTCGACGTGATCGACGCCAATCTCAGTCCTTGTTCATCTGACGTCGACGCTGGCTCTCTAACACTTCTGTTCCCCCTGAGAATCTCATTGACCTTGTACTGGCCGAATCCCATCACATCCTCCTATTCCAATTTGGGGCTGTTTCGAATCTCACGACACTCGTTCTTCTGGATCGGCAGCCTGACGACGTGCTGATGACAATCCGCGCCCGTGGGTACTCAACCCGACAACTTCAGGAAATTGCATTGTACCCGGCATACATCGACTCCCAGGACGGGCTTGTCGATGCGACAGCAATTGAGCGGAATTTCTTTCGCCGCTAAAGCGGGCAGTGCGCTCCGTGATGGTTCGAACTTGCACGACTAATCACATTATCTCAACATTATCTGGAGAAACTTGTATCATGTTGACTCAAACTACATCATTACCTATGTGCTTTACTATTACTATTGTGACTTGGTTTTGCTCATGGATACCCAGGTTGACCAATCAATTCCGACCCTTCTACTTCATCAGCCAGCGCTTCATCGACACGAATATTCTCAACATCGGGGAAGCCAGGAGTCTCGACCTTTGTGGATTGGTTCCCGCAACTTGAGGTAGACGGTGTCTCTGTTCTCCGACGCTTTCCAAGCTGGCTTGATTGTCTCGAGATGGAGGCTACTTCAGCTTGCCTTTTGGATTCCCCGTGCTCGCGTCCAAGTCTAACCGCGGCTGCGGCCAGCGCATTGCAGAGCTCACTGTCGTAACCAACACACTGCAGCGTATAGGATGGGATGTTCCACAAACCAGAGTCGTAACGCTGGCGGATGTGCACCTGCGTCGGCAGGGATGCTTGGCGACCCCCCGACCTTTGGTTTGCGACCCGCGAACAGAATATCGTTTTCGACTGTGGACAGAGGAAAAAAGGAAGGTTGAACGCCTCAGTGATTTGTGGAACTATCGGAAAGACAGACCTCCTCGTCAAGCGTCATCCATTCAGACAATCTCATTTCGTGCCCACTGAACGCACGGGTAATGTATCGCCCATAGTAGGTCCACTGTAACCCGATTTTTCGGTTAACGCAATTAATTTTGTTCAAGGTTTCATTGATACTGACTTTGTTTGGCTCTGCTTCAACGATGAGCTCAAAGGGCGACTCCATTTGCAAATTCAACGGATAGAACCAGTAACCCGGTTGGCACGGTCCTTCGACACGCAGTGGCATTGTATTGGGGGGACGAGGATTGAAATATAATCTATGTTGAAGATGCGTCAATTCGCGAATTTTACTTCGGCTTGATCGCTTTCGCTGTAGAATACTCACTGCCACGGAGTTTTTATCTCGTCCTGCAGTTGTGCGTCACTAGCTTTGGTTTATAGGACGGCAGGGAGAAGCGGCGACTCACTCGACGAAGTGCACTGGCCAGATCTCTGGCGGACAGAAAGCTAAGGTCGGGCGGGGTTTCATTCAGGAGATAGTCCACCATAGGCTGAGCCTTGAACAAATCGACGATTGCTGCTCTGCGCTGCCGGTCCGCCTCGGGTGCTAAAGAGAGAGCTTGCGAATAGGATAGTTGAAGCTATGGTTGAACATTGGCCATTATGGACACCACCAGTGATTTTTCAATGAGAAGATCCTCACTTGAGTGTGTAAGGTAACTCTTTCGGCACCCAGACGCCCTATTTCTGAGAGGAGGTTTGCGTTTTCTGCGTGGTATGCGTCGAGTTTTTGCTGCATAATTTTCATCTCGTTTCGCGACGACGTGATGACTTCCTGGACAAATTTCTCGTTTTCCACAATACGCGTCTAAGGAGGGGTATCAGAAACGACCAGCTCACTCATAGCTCGAACGAATGCCGCGTACCTGCAACGTCTCATTTTCTTGCTTGGCCTCTCGATATTTGAACCCCCAGAATTCAACCACCTCGTGCGTCAAATTCGGATGAACCCCAATTCCCGCGTCAGACATTTCTATCGCCCGGTTAAGCGGGATGGCCGTCAGAGACGCCAAAGCGACGGGGATGCCTGAGCAAGTTGAAGAAAAAAGGTAGCAGATTGTAAGCGCTTATTTTCTCAACCGCCGGAGATATGCCGAACTCACACAATCAGCAGCGTGTACGGAGAGATTTCTGAATTGGACGAACTCGATAAGGTTAACTCTATCATTCCCTTCTGAGCTAGCCCAAAATTTAAACTTGTCTTCAGTATACAGTCGCAAGTATGAACCCCTTGCACATCATTCCGAAATTCCATCACCAGAATACATTCTTTCAACCTTCGCAACTCGAACTTCATAATGCAGATACCACTTCTCTTTTCCTCTTTTCTGCGCCAGCAAATGCTCCAAATTGCGCTTCCAGACCCTGATGCTCTCTTCGTCTTGCCAGTACGAGACGGTGATTGCAGATCTTAAATCTGTACCTGCGGAGGAAGCTCGCCAAATAAGAAAAAACTTGGGAGGGGAAACACCGTGCCTTCAACGGGGGAAGAGACGGAGTCGACACCAAGAAAACCAGGCTGTTCTCGCGCCAGCGCGTCCATTTTTGCTGCCATTTCTGGATAGCCGTCTCCTTCTTGTGGCCTTCGCTTGGAGGTGAATATGACGGCGAAGTGTTGGACGTGGTTTTCCATGAACGGGGGAATGGTACAGTATTGGATCTGGTTGAGAAGGGGCGTTCTTGTTGGGATTTGAGGCGTCAGAGCGAATTGTATGAGTCAAGAGTGCAATTGACAAGGATCGTGCATTGATCGCGATGAGAAATTCTTCAGGAGCAAAGCAGACATAAAATCGCGACGGAGGTTTCGAAACAAACCCGGACCCCGGCCGTTCCGATCCGGGACCTGGCGCCGGCAACTATCCTATCCTATCCATCCTATGGCAGGGGAGAATATTCGAGCTATCGTCGCGTTCGTTCGCAGCTGGTGGACAATTTGAACGCTATTCGACCATTTTGCTCACTTTGAAAAAAAACCGCGCCAACTGCAAGTTTGCAACCCGAGTTTGGGACATTTGCTTGGAGCGGGTGAGTTTTGGATTCTCGACAGAAATCCCTTGGCTTGGAAGAAGACTTTCGATTGCGTAGCTCTTGAGTAGAGGGAGATCGAGGTTGGATCGAGGTAGGATCCAAGCTCGTAATTGGGCGCCGGCAACGCGTCACGCTACAGCACTACAAGTGCAACTTGAAATAGGCCTTACCTTTTGTCCAACCCAAGTCCAACCCATTCTCCCTCAATAGAGCGAAGCACCAGAGTACGATTGGTTATGGCCGTGGTTCAGGTTTATCTTGAGGCCCAATGACGCGATTATACTGTTTCGAAAACGCGTCTTTCTCCGCCTCCTGTGTGTTAACTGTCCTTCAAATATCGCAGTGGTCCGTTGGCATCGCTGAAATTCGTCCCTTCCAACGAGTCTGACCTAAATGCTTCCAATCCGTCTCATTTTTGAATTCGCTTTCTTCTTAATACTCTCTCTTGGTAGTGCTCATGCTGCTGACATATTTCGCCGTTCTCCGCCTAGAGCGCGCAATACTATCGTTCAGGTACCGCTCCTGCCTCTCCTATGTTTCTGTGCCTCAACTTCCCTCTAAGCTGTTTGAATGGCCTTGGGATAGCATCGCGGCGGAGTGCACATCCTTTCTAGGGCCTGCTGGATACGGCTATGTCCAAGTAAGCCCGCCGAATGAGCACAGTGCGTTCATATATGTTGTTCCGAAGCAAATTATGCTAACGGCCTTTTGTAGTAACTGGCTCACAATGGTGGACGGACTACCAACCCGTATCATACACATTAATATCCAAGAGGGGCAACCGAGCTCAATTCTCTAATATGGTTTCGACTTGCAATAGGGCAGGCGTCGGCGTGATCGCGGATGGTACGTTCCTTACGCACGCGATTGCGCTTTACCAACTCACCTGGATCAGTCGTTCTCAACCATATGACTGCGTCCGTCTTGACCAATGAATCTTGACCACTCAATGCGAACTTAACATTCCGTAGCGGCTCTGGAATCGGGTTTGCTGGGAATAGTTATACCAAATACAATTAGTTCGTCAGTCTTGAATCTCCCTCTAGATGTGAAGTGACGATTTTTCAGTCCAGCGGTTCCCTACAACGCTTCGCACTTCCACTACTGCCAGGGCACTACGGCGTCAAATATCAACAATTATAACAATGCCTATAAGTGCGTTGTCAATCCTTCGCTTGTCGTCGCGTGTTTATAGATTAACCGTTCAGCGTCCGTTTTTGCGAGGCAAGCATTGTTCGTCTGTCCTGTCGCCAACTGCTCAATTCCGTTTCTGCAGCTCTCAGGTTTAGCCGATTTAGCCCAAGAGCAAACCTTAGTCCGCAACACCATAGCAGCCTTTTTAAATGATTTGCTTTCCTTGGTATGCAGGCCTCCTTGTTTCGTTCTGTCGTATCATCTAAGCCATAAGCCGTGCTGTCCTGTAGGGTGTCTCTGGCTTTCGCATCGACGCTGCAAAGCATATGAGCCCTGCCGATCTGGCCGCTATTGGTCCGCTTCTCAAGTCCCCATTTTATGACACGCAAGTAAGCACAAAGGACTTCATCTGTTTTTTCGTTGTCTGGGCGAATTGATTGGAATGATCCTACCAGGAAGTCATTTACGGTGCTGGTGAAGCTGTGCAGCCTTCCCAATATGTAAACACTGGGTAAGAATTCGGAAGTTCGACGCATATCTACCTCTGACCGCTACCAAAGAGATGTTATCGAATTCCGAGCTTCTGCAAGCGTCAAGACGTATTTTACTGGAAGCCCTGGAGTACGTCGTATTACGGGAATACTGCACTGAATCCGCCTAAACCTTTTGTTCCAAGATTGCCGCTCTTGTTACTCCCTCACGTATGCTAAGAAATCAAACCTCTTCCGGATACCGCAATTGACCAGACATCCTTCAGCGATGGGCGCTGCGTGGGGCTTTGTCAATTCCGGTATCGCCAATTATATCATGGCAAATCAGGACTCAGTAGGCCACTTTTACCAAGCTTTACTGACAACTGGTTGAGCAAAAAAAAATCAGGAGCGCGGCGGCACCTCTCTCACCTCCCAGTCTGCCAACAATGCATACCTTCTTTCTGGCATCTTCATGCTCGGGTTCAATTATGGGACTCCGACCGTGTACTCTGGGTATGATTTAGCTTCAGGAGCCGTGAGTAACATTTTGCTGACTGTCATTCAGGTACAATTTCTCCTCGTATGATCAGGGTGCACCTCAGAATGGTGCGGGTTATACTAATGCTGTTGCTTGCTATTCCAATGGCTGGCGATGTACGTGGTCGTCTTCGTCTTACTCTGCCATCGTGGACTCAGTTCTCGTTGTCAACAGGTGAACACCGTTGGCCTGGAATAGCCAATATGGTTGGATTCCACAATGCCGTCGTCGGCGGCGCGAGTCTTAACAATGTCCTTGCTGGCACGAGTCAACAAATTGGTGCGTTGGTGGTAGTATCCTGTTTGCGTATCTTGACCAGGCAGATGCACAGCGTTTGGAAGAGGAGCTGTGGGTTTCCTGATCATCAACAACGACGCGTCTACTTGGACGAAAACGTGGACAACGTCTTTACCTGCGGGGAAGTACTGCGATATCATGTAGGCTCGATCTCGTCTCTGTCAATCCCCTGTAAATTGAGTTTTTTTCTCTCTCTTCAGACACTCCACCACCACGAACCCAGCGACGTGTAATGGTCCTTCGTATGTGATATCGTCGACGGGGAGTTTGACCGCTTCAGTCGCACCGCACGATGCTCTTGCGATTTATATCGGGGCTGGCACGTACTTTGTCTCCGTTTCTGATTGCAAGTAATCTTAACTCGGCCATCCAGCGAGTTTGGGTGGAGCAGGGAATGCCGCCAGTTCGGTGGCCATTTCCTCGGTCAGCCTGCTTGTTAGTAGCTCAGCATCGCGTTCGCAAACGAGCACCACCTCTGCAACAAGTACCAGCACTTCGACAACAGCTGCTACCACTTCGTCCCCGACGCCCGCCAACAATACACCAGTGACCATCACATTGATACAGACTGCATCGACGGCGAGCGGCGAGGTGGTCAAAGTCGTGGGGTCGATTCCACAGCTGGGAAATTGGGGACCGGGTTCCGCCTTGGCCCTGGCTCGATCGTCCGGTGGGGGTTCGACATGGACGTTGACGGGGACGCTCCCGCCTGGAACGTATTTTGAGTATAAATGTGAGAGCTTTTTTCTAAATCCTGGTACAGGCTCAGTTGCTGAGTGCCCTTGGCAGTTATCAAAGTGTCAAGTAGCGGGAGCGTTACTTGGGAGGAGGGGAATAATCGTGTGTATACTGTGCCTGCAGCAGGCTCAGTAACTCTGTATGGGACGTTTGGGTATGTTTCCCCCGGTCATCTTACCCAAGCTATCTGATTGACCGGCCTCGTACGTTATGTAGTTCAACGACGAGTGGGACAAGTGCAGCTACTGGTGGTGGCGCTGCCACGAACACTTTGACTAGTACACCTGCCTCGACACAGGCGGTAGTCACCTTCAAGGAGTCTGCGTCCACAGCATCCGGGGAGGTCATCAAGCTTGCTGGCTCCCTCAGTCAATTGGGGAATTGGGCTCCTGGATCGGCGATCAGTATGTCGAGTGCGAATTCGGTCTGGTCAGTGACGTTGTCGCTGCCGCCAAACACTGCATTCCAGTATAAATGTAAGAGGTTTAATCTAACGTCTGTTGTTGTGGTATTTTTTTGTGTTGATCATTTACGAGGATATACAAAACGGCGGGCCCAGATGATATAGATCGAGGATTGATGTGAGGCAGATAGGGCGAAACGAGGCAGATGAAGGATTTTGAGGCACATCGCAGCACATCGCTAGAAAGTGCGGCACATTCCATTTTGGGCCTATTATGTCACGGATCATATGTGCGTCGGCTGTCAACCTTTCTTTCTCTTCCTCCCCCCACCACCTCATCCCTCGCCGACGCAGACAGCGACCACAGCAGCGACAACGGCGGCGAAGTGCCGTCGACCATCCATGTATATGAACAGCGCAACCCAAGCCTTCGATTGGACAGACCAAATTGCCGCCAACGTTGACGGTGTGATGGATTGCAACGATCCCGGACGCTGGCTCCGCCATGGTGCTTCGAGAAAAGAGTGGGGAGAAGGGCAAGGTGTGTGTCCCGTCTTGCCTGAAACAAGTGTAACCTGCTAATATCATTTGTAGATCCATGTAATTCTCTGGTGTCTGGAGATTCAGAGGGGTGCCAGCGTTGAGGACATACGGCGGGTGCGTTTTTTCTCTTCTTTTCCCCTCTCTTTTTTGGCAGTCAAGCTGCAGAGTAGCACTGTACATACTAGTAGCGGTCTAACATCAGATAAATACATGTTTTTCTCTCTTTTTACCCTTCTCTTTCGCCGTGTCCCAGTAGCAGCCTCTGTACTGAGGGTCTAATATCTACATTAAGATGAAACCAAGTAAGTAATACATACGCCTCGCCGAGTCGCCTCCTTGTAAATTATTTCGTTGGTGAAATGCTGAATCCGACTTCATAAAAATTGTGCTGTGCCTTACATAAACTCGCCTCAAGCTGCTATAACAGAAAAGGCAGATACTTCGATTGGGATGCAGCTCGATGTGCCTCTTTTCGAAATAAATCTGCTTCAAAATCCTTCATCTGCCTCGTCTCGCTCTATCTGCCTCACATCAATCCTCGATCTATATCATCTGGGCCCGCCGTTTTGTCAATCCTCATCATTTACTTGTGTTGTAGATATTCGCGTCAAGTCATCGGGAGCGGTGTCTTGGGAATCTGATCCTAACCGGTCCGCTACGACTGGTGGGAAGGGTTCGAGCACTACTCTGGCAAGCAGCTTTAGATGATTGCATTAATAGAGACCATTTATTGTGTCTGCGATGATGAACTTGAAATCACTTCGGTCTTTGCTCTGACGCATCTGCTGGCGAGATAACATGTGGGGTCAAGTTCCGCTTCTTCTCTTGCTGTGAATTTAGACCAGCTTCCGCTTGGTCCGGGTGGCCGGGAAACTTCTGGGGTGGCTTGGATGACGTCTGAGAAGTAACTCGGGTCTGGTGTTCATTACACCGACGAAAGTTCTTTCTTTCCACTGCCTCCGGGATTCCAGGCCTCCGATATCGGAGTATTACAGTGAACGCATATGGTGCAGTCATATCTGCTCTCTGACGTCTTTAATGTACCTGTGAGCCTGGAATGTTGCTCTAATGAGAGAAATGTACTTGAACGAATACTGGTCCACCATATTTGGATATGTTATTGAGTAACCAACTCTCTTCCTGTCTACGCGGTCGCTGGTCGAGGTCGGACCGTCAGGCAACGGTGTGCAACGGTGTGATTCTCGTGGTGTGTTGAGATCGTAGAAGGTGCCTTGAAACTCGGAATAATCGACATACAAACGTGTCTAGATCTGCTGCCAGTCTTCGTTTCTCTTTATAAGCCCCGCGAACTCATCATCGCTGCTCCTCCCTTCCCACGTCCGCCTATACTCCTTGCCTTCTCCCTCCGTGTCTCTCGACTCGCGCTCGTCGTTGTGCTCGCTGCGGGGGGCGACATCAAGCACCTGCTGAGGTGATAGCCGACAATTCTCTTTGACGGTTTCGACTCGGAACCCGGATCGGTTCGCGTTGGGTGGTTTGGGCGATCTCTTCAACTCCCGAGTCATTTGGTCGCGACTCGCCCATGGAATATTGCTCCCCACCGTCATCCTCGTCCTCGCTTTCCTCGTCGCCACGTCTCTCTGGCCTCAGCACATCCACCTCCACCTCGCTTTCTTCCGCGTTTTCTGGTTCCGATTTCTCATCTCTGCCTTCTCCCTCTACTTCGCCAGCTCCCCGCGAAGCGCCCGCTGAGATTTCCAGCCCCGGTGCAAAAACGCACGCGTTCTTTGCGTCTCCGTTCTCCACCCGCCCGCCGTCTCCCCTACCCCAAAGTGCCAATGCGAGCACATCTACAATAACATCATCTCCTCCCCCGCTTCTGGTCCCACCACGTAACCCTCCGACCACACCACAAATCAAAAACAAGCGCGATTTTCTACGATTAGATCCGCATCCTGTACGTGTCGAGGACCTCAGCGCCGGTCCCACTCCGCTACCACCCAATCCTGATGATGAAGCTACACCAAAACTTCCCTCCGTGTTCCCGAAACAGTCTATACCCAATGAAGAGCTGGCTGTTGGCTCGATATTACGCGCGAGCGCGCCCCCGCGCTCACGAACTGTCTCTACCGACAATTCTGGGTTTCTCGAATCCGGATCTTGCTCGCCCTTGACTCAATCGCCGACATCAAAACTCTCGGGACTGCCCGACGCAGCGGCCCCGCATACGATGCTGTTCTCGGGTCTGCCTACTTCGTCTGAGAGCGCCCCGAGGTTGACGCTGGAGCCGCCCAGACCGTCCGGAACTACTCTTCGACTTACTGCGCCCTTGGGTACGGGGGCGTTCTCCAGCGTTTGGCTTGCAGAGGATCTATCTGATGATCCGCTGGTACTTCGCACTCGCCGCAGCCTCCGTAATCTACGGCGCGAGACGTCATTATCGGTCTCGCGCGCGGGCTCTCTGCGCAAAGTTCGCGTTCCCGGCGTACGGCCGCTCGGGGCGGGCAAGCGGATGCTCGCGGAGCAAGAGCGCAGCAACACGCCTTCTGGTTCTTCTCCCTCCACTCTGTCCTCACCATCGAGTTCCACCTTCCCACAAACCCGTCTTGTGGCCCTCAAAATCACTGCCAGGTCTGCGTACACGCAGTGTTCCGGTCGCGAGCAGGCTATGCAGCGCGATCGCACGAGGGTGAGCTTTGTGAGGGAGGTCGAGGTGTTGCGGCATATCTCGCATCGGAATATCACGACGCTGCTTACGCATTTGACGACTCCATGCTATCATGTACTCGTTCTGCCGTACGTCCCCGGCGGTGACCTTCTCGGCCTGGTCAACAGTGATAACGCGCACGGGGCGCTCGGGGAAGCACTTCTCAAGCGAATATGGTCTGAGTTGTGCAAGGCGGTTGGGTGGATGCATGGTGTGGGGTTGGTGCATCGGGATGTCAAGCTCGAAAGCATGTTTCGTCCTCTGCTACATTGGATTGACTTGACTGATGTCTTGTGCCCTTCTTAGACATCCTCCTCACCACGCCTTTCCCCTTTACCAATGGCGCTCCTACCGGGCCGCTTGTCAAGTTGACAGACTTTGGCCTCTCGCGGTTTATCGATACCGCGGCGCCGTTGTTGAGTACGCGGTGTGGGAGTGAGGCCTACGCTGCGCCGGAACTGGTGATCAGCGGACGGCGTTACGATGCGCGCGAGACGGATGCGTGGGCGTGTGGAGTTGTGTTGTATGGTCTTTGCGCGCGGCGGCTGCCATTTGGCGAAGGTGCGACGTCGAATGATGGGCCTGGTCGCATAGGTCGGGAGGGTGGTGTACGGGAGAGTGCGGCGACGAGGCGACATTGGCTTATGTGTATTGCGAGAGGGGAGTGGGAGTGGCCGTCGGTCTCTGCTGCTCACGAGGAGCGCCCGGACTTGGAGAATCACACTTCGGCGGATTCGGTGGCGACAGTGGTCGCGCCTTCGGAAAATGGTGACGAGGTGCCAGAGACTAGACCTCAACCTCAACCTCAACTTGAACTCAAGGGGTCAGCGACTTGTCGAGAGCGAAGGTGCACGACGCATCGTTTCTCGGTTGCTTGTTAGGGATTCGGCTCGACGCGCCAAGATCAGCGAGCTGTGGGACGATCCGTGGATGGGTGGAACTACGCAGCTGTCCAGCCCGTCGTCGGTGTCTACTGCGCCCCTGATCAGCTCCGAAGTCGAAACGCAGAGTCCACCTGGCACTGCGTCGCCCGACTCTGACTACTCTGACCATTCCTCCTTGTACGGGGAAGTCGTAGGATTCGACGATGAAGATCTCGAGGGCGAGGACGAGGACGCAGATGATGATGGTCTGCTTCTGGATCAAGAGGGGATTGATAGCATTGCGAGGCAGGAGGTGCAATAACCCTCAAATGTGTTGAGGTTGTATATCCTTTCTCTCACCTCTCTCGCACGACGCAATTTTGTTTTGCACGTTTTTATTGCCTCGACATATCATGTATCGTACATACCGCACTCATACCAATCACCTGAAGCAAGCATAGAGGGCTGAAGCACGTAGTAATTAAATTTCTGTATCTGTCTGTACTACATACTGTTGTAAATCTGCAAAGGAAGATTCATCCGTGTTATACGACCTGGCGCGTTCTGGTGGGCAGCGCCGGCAACTTACCGGCAAATTTCTCTGGCACATCACTGTCATCGCACGATCACCTGGTTTTAGCGCTGTGTAGGAATCAACGTGTTATATAACGGGTACTTTATAACACTGTTATTAACATGTAAATTACATTTCTCACAATTGAGGTCCAGAAACACCTGTTATTTATGTGTTAGGAAGGGGCCCCTGCGGTGCCTTGAACACCACTTCTGCAGCTTAATTTCGCCCTTGGGATGATAAGAATTGAGTCAAAAATCACTCTCCTCTGCAGAAAATCCCTGAGTGAGGAAGTGCACCAAAGCAAGGAAAACTTCGTCAACCTCGTGAACTTGGTGAACTTGATGGTAAACTCGGCCTCGCCGCCGTCACATACTGTAAACGTAATCATTGGCTGTTGTTTGTCTATAGCTTCGAGGGTGACGCGTCGCGTCTACTCTAATATTACGCGTCTTCTCTCGCGTCCTACTTGCGCCACCGTATCATGGCTTCGTTACAGGATGTCCACAACATACTTAGCCAAGTTCCTGGCCTCATGGAGCATGTTAGCATGGAAAAAGCAATGACTTTTGTCCGCCTCGCAGCCAAATTGAAGGAAGAAATCGTCATCCGCCAACCCTCGAGCTATGACCCCAGTGCACCACCACTTCACCTTCCGCAACATGTACAGGACTTTTTAGGAGGCGCAACAGATATGCCGGCGGACTATGTCTCTGGATGCTGGGCTGCTTTCAACGAGACTATCTGGACACACGAAGCGGATGGGTCTAGTGCAGGAAAAGACGCTAAATTATTCCGTCAATTCGGCCTTGATCATCTACTCTGTGTGTATGCTGTGAAGTAATTGACTCCCATCTTAATGCTATCCCAGCTGCTCGCATGCTGTTTCCCCCAACGCAACATTGCACCTCTCCCGGCTGCACCAATTCAAATCTCTTGCGAGAGCATGACGGCCTCGCAAAGGTTGTTCTTTACACTATAAGTGACGGAGCTTGCGCAACTTATGCTGGTCATTTGCGATGCTCAAGTATATTGCAAGTTTTGATTAATACTTACCGCTGACATCTTTTCTCAGAATGTCGGACGACTTACTACAATAACTATTCAGTTTCTAACGGCGTCCGAACCTACTACCCCGGTATCCCAGCCGCGATCCAAGCCGGGGAACATCAGTACATCGAACGTATACAAAGCCATAGAGGTAGACTACAATACATACATCAACGGCGCTTCTGTTCGGTCACAGCGGCCCATCCCGTTGACCTCGCCCTCCAAATAGTCCACAATCCGGCACTGGTACGAGGAAGCTGTGCAGCTTCGTCTCGCTCTGCCTGCTCCGAATTTTTCCATGCGCGGACTTGTTGATACCAGGTGCCCTTGGGATAGTGTGAAGTCTGGAATACAGTCTTGAAGCGGTCAGAGACGGGGACTGCGCTTTTTGGGATGATCATTCCAAAGGCGGCGGCCATATCACGAGCGTAGATATTGTCCGGCAAGGTGCCGAGGCCAGCGGGGTTAAGAACTCTGCCGCTTTCCCAAAGGGCATCTGGATCTTGCGAAGGTTGAGTGGGGAGGTGAGTGGGGAGGAGCCGAAGAGGAGTGTCGGGGGTAGACGCGCGAGTCGATGGGGCTGGTGACGATGACAACGAGGGTTCCGGTGACGATGGCGAAAGCGACGGTGGGGTAGATGGGGGCGATGTCGAGCGTGGTAGTGGTTCTGTACGATGCGAGAGCCTGCTCGCCTTGAGACTGGAGGGGTAGATGTCGGTGGATGCACGACGCTTGTTTGAAATGGAAGCGCGTCGATTGCCGGCGGTTGAGGGCACTGCAGGACGGTGCTTCTTGATGAAGTCGTCAAGCTGGGGGCAGTCGCGGATACCGACGTGCCGCATGAGGAGGATTTTGCTCCGAGGTACCTCCATGACATGGTCAATGTCCTCCCGACCGAAGCAGCCGCTGTCGAAGTCGTAGATGTCGATCTCGCTGCTGTCGGTGAGCGCTAATTTCTGAAGGAGCTTGGGATGATTGATGAGATTGAGCTTGGGCCATGTGGCGATGCCCTGCTCGCGCGCACTCTGTGGCTCGTCGCCGTCCTTTGTGAATAGAATGAGAAAGGGAACAAGATAAGGATGGATTCAGGCGCACCTTCGTCCAGAAATAAACACGAATCTGATGCTCGTATTGCTTCTCCTGCTCGCGGCGAAGCTGCTCCGCCGCCTTTCGCTGAGCATGCGCTTCGTGATTGGCGTTGTATTGTTTGGCGAACTCGGTAGACATCGAGGTTTTGTAAACCTTCGGCTGCGTGGACGGTACTGCGGCGGGGGGTTGGTCTTGGTACGAAAATATAGGCGGGGGGCGAGATAAAGCAGTCGGGTCGTCAGGAAGGGAGGGAAGGGCTGTCGAGCTTCGAGGGCGATGGCTGGTGGACCTGCAACCTTTTCCCTGGCCTTGACAGCAGGGTTTACACATCTTGAAGCTGCACTCAGCCGAGCCCTCCTTGCGTGTGCACCCCTTGGCGCTGCATGGACCTTTTCGCGAAGACTGCGAGGGGACTGGTCGGGCGAGCGACGCCGAAGACGAAGGGATGCGAGGCTGCGATGGAGGGGGCGGAGGCGGATAGAGCTGAGAGGGCGGAAGCGCTGGGAGTTGGGATGGTGGAGGGGGAAGATATTGGGATGGCGGGTACGCAAGGGCGGGGTCGAGCGTGAAGCTGGAGCTCGGCGGGTTGTCCGGGGGAAGGTCTGGTGGTGCTCCATAGGCAGGTCCTTGCGACTTTCGACGCTCCGCGGCGGCCCAAAGCTCAGGGTCGAGCCATTTGAAGTGCCCGCATTCATCGCACTAGGACGCAATGAAATAGAGAAAAGAAACCAAAGAGAAACTTACAGCGTTGAAACGAAGATCCCGGTGGTAAGGCTCGTTCCTTCCCGAGCAGATCAGCACAGGCGGTATGCGGTTGGTGCAGACGATTCCTCGGTGGGGGATGCCTGGACAGTTGATGAATTCGTGGGGGTATGAGGCCATTGGAGCGGCTGAAGATAGTTAGAATGTAGTCTGTAAGGGTTTATTGTTGACATATATCGATTTGGCGCTAGGCGGGCACTCACAAGGGCAGCAGCATTGAGTGGGACGTACCGGGCGGAGGCAAGAGAGGTTGTGACTGATTGTTACTCTTTGTCACATTCATCACTGTTTACGCTTTGTTTACGGGCGTTCACCAGAAGTTCACCAAGTTCACGAGGTTCACCAAGTTCACGGTGAACTCCCGTGAACTTCTGCATATAGGTATGTTCTCCTCCTCTGCCCGGAAGGCGTCGAAGGCGAATCTGAGGCAAATTTCAAGAAAATCAGCTGAAAATCAGGCGGAAAAAAAATTCTGGGTGGGCTTACATCATGTTATAAACCCTGTTATTAACATACCCATGTTAAATAACCAGGGGGGTGGTTTGAATCTCACATTTCTCACAGCCCAGATTTTGATTCCAACACAGCGCTACCTGGTTTGTTACATGTTGACCTGTCACGGTAACGCGTTCTTGTTTTCTTCCACAACGACGACAGTCCTGCTTCCACTCAACTTTCACTATGCATATCGTTTCTACAATCAATAACCAGACAAGGTCGACGGAAGATGTTCCCGTCGTGTTGGTCACTCTGGATGGGACCAAGAAGTTTCTGCCTCGACCGGAGTCTTATGAGGTACGAGCACGAATTCGTGATTCCTCGCAGGCTGAATATCCGATGTTAGGATTTGAACGACTTGGTCCGAGCCCACTACAAAGTCGATGCCCACGCTGGTCTCCAATTTATGGTGTCCACCTTGGATGTGTGCCAAGGAGAAAGTGTCGAGGTGACGGAGGCTGCGTATCCTCTGCTCGCGTCGCTTTTGGACAGCGTATCCGTGACTGTGGTCCCAAATGGTACGTTTTTCTATGTGCCTCTTTCGAATCGAATCGGGTCTGATCGTGATGTGCAGGACGCGATCATCAGGCTATCCCAACACCATCCGCGACCCCGCCGCTTCATGCCGATGACGAGGTCGAGGATGACCAGGAGGAGCTCGATCATCTGGACGAGGCGGAGACCAGCCGAGCGCTGGTTCCCAAGCTCGAGTCTGAGGACGAAGAGGTTATCAGAGGAAGCCAGTATGGTGGCGCAGACGATCCGAATACGCTATTCGACGACGACGAAGACGAAGATGATTCTGACCGTGCGCCGCCCGTCATACCCAAGAAGGAGGCGAAAAAACCTGCAAAGGTCAGAGTAACGCGCGAGGAGGAAGATGAAGATGAGGAGGTACCGCAGCAACGGACGACGAAACGCGAGCCTCCCAGTGTGAAGACAGAGGTCAAAGTCAAGGCGGAAGTCAAGACACGGGTCTCGCCAAGCAAAGCATCGGCGTCGCATTCTCCGAGCAAGTCTCGTTCTGCAGCGAACCGTACGCCTTTTCATCTTATATCGCTCTATTCAGACGCTCACTTGCCACTCGCCCAGGCTCGCAAGATGCGGCAGATTCGTCTCAAGCGCCCACATCCGAGAAGGATGAACGATTCAAAGTCTCTATTACCGGTCCTCGACCAGGGCAGAAGGCCGAATTCGTGACGCGCGGTGGGCATCTCGTGCGTAAGGTTCTAGGTGGTGTTTGCAAAACGTTCAACCTAGATATCGATCGGTTCGTCTATTTCCTGCTCGGAATGTTTATGCATCATCTCGCTAACATTTGCTCTGATTCGCAGTGCCAAGTTGATGCTGCTGGTGTCGGTCCAGGGTGAGGAAGACGACGAGATCGCTTATTTCGAATGCGCTCAAGACGACACGGTCAAGCAGTCGGGTATCAACCCGAATTCGAAGCTTGTGGTCCGCGTTGAAGATGATGAGGAAGGGGATGAGGAGGAGGAGGATTGAGCTGCCGATTCGGAAGAACTTATCATTTGTACATTTATTTGGAAGCAATGGCACAGCACTGAAACTGTATCCAACGGAATCTTGACCACCGTACAAGTAGCTCTGCGTGTATTACTGAATCGCTCTGTTTCTTATCTGTTTTTGTGGTGCATACACGATCGGTCACGGTGTGACACCACGCGTTCCACCTGTGTCGAACCTACCCTGCTCACCCTGTCGGCAGACTGCTACAACCCTCACCGACTTTCCCATGCTGGTCACCCTTGCAGCTGACCGGGAACGTCTGGCGGAAATCCAACGTCAAATCTCAGACCTAGAGCGCACCCTTGCTGCTCTCAAACTCGAGAATTCGACCCTCCAACAGCGAGTGGACGCATACCAATACCCTGTCTTGACATTGCCCAACGAAATCATCTCCGAGATCTTTATAAACGTCCTCCCACCGTATCCCGAGTGCGCACCATACCTCGGACTACACTCTCCCCTCAATTTGACGCATATTTGTCGGAAATGGCGGCAAATCGCTCTTGCCACACCTCAATTGTGGCGCGCGCTGTTGCTGGGTCCAGCAGATGTTCGGCACGATCTACAGGGTGTTTGGCTTCACAGATCTGGCTGCTGCCCTTTGTCGATTGTGGTGGCTGATGGGTATAAGCCAGGCCAAAGTGTCTATCGAGGAGGGGAATATTTCGAAGCGATCCTTCCCCATCGCAGCCGTTTGGAGTATCTACGACTGGCCAGCGTTGGCCTCCCTTCCCCTCCCATTCAAGGTTCATGGCCTTCTCTTCGCCATCTAGATTTAGACCTTGACTATGATGTGGACCTCGACTTCAGTGACGCCCCCTTGTTACGCTCCGTGCGTCTTGAGGTTGTTACGGCTGCCTCCGTCGAGCTGCCTTGGACGCAGTTGACATTGCTGCGCATGCACACTATACGTCTCGATCAATCCATCCCTATGTTGCAAAGGACGACCAATATCGTTCGCTGTGAACTCGACCTGTACGTCGACTCGAAGGTTGACGATATTATGGCGGTGTCTGGTGCCAGCTTCACATTACCACACCTGGAATCACTGAGGCTATCTGCCGGTATTGACGACGAGTCAATGACGGACTGTCTCAGCTACTTCAACCTTCCTGCTCTTTCCCGTCTCGAGGTTAACGAAGAGCTCTTGCACCCCTCCCCAATTAGTTCGCTGCAGTCCCTGATATCCAGAAGCAACTGCAAACTGGAGCATGTGTGCATCGGCGGTTCGTGGTCTGTCGCAGATGACGTCTACCGTACCGCCTTTCCTTCGATCACCTTCACATTTACCACTCCGACTGGCGATAATGTGTCGGGGGCTTCTGGGTCTGATGATGAATCAGAGGAGGAAGATTCATAGACCTGAATTACATTTGCCGACGTTATGTATGCCTCCTCAGTTGTTTTTTGTCCTTCCCACTAGTACTAATTGGATGCCTAGAGACTCGATATATATCTTGTATCTGCCTCCGCGACTTAACCAGAAAGTCCTGCTCCACTTGATCAGAGAATTTTCCATTTAGTTCCCTGCTCATCGAAAGTCGTCTAAACCTGACTCGCATACAGACATAGCAGCGGCTCAAGCGCGCCCACTAATCTTGGCTGGGACTTTCTTCATTTCTTCAACTACGTCCTATAGCCTCATACGACTGGGATGTGTTTTTTGCTACTTGACCTTCCTCAAAGCGACGAATCGACGACTTTGAGACTTGATCTACAAAAATCATCTTCGCCCACATCATGTGTGTTGACTTGGTCCCGATTTTTCCTTTGCACTAACTCAACACACCTCAGAGTCAAACCCTGCCTTGGCGGTGGCAAGAGTTTCCATTCCGATCTCCATACCCTCAACCAACTGAGTACAACGAGGACGTTACTATTTACATGCTATGATACTTAGAAATGACAACGGCTATATCCCTCTGAATCCATCCAACACCCGCAACGAAAAAATAGAAACGGAAACAATAAACCAAGATACTGGATTTTCCAGCTAGATCAACGCTCGAACAAAATCCGACGTCTAGCAGCATCAAGCTCTTCCTCTGTCCCCTCTCTGATTTCGGTTTCGCTGTAACGTCGCCGCCTTCTTCGACTGGTGATGCTGGGTACTTCGGGCACTGCGGGCTCAGTCGGGAAGGGAAGCGGAGGCAGCGTTCTCCTCATGATCCAACCGTCCCGAGAACTGGAAGTGGCTTGCTGTCGAAAAATCTCCTCAGGGCTAGTCCACCGCAGTGTATCGCTCATGCTCGCAAGACGCTGGCCCGAACCGGGGCCAGGAATCACGGTGACTCCACTGTCCCGCCGCTCTTCCGTCTCTGACGAGGGACGGGGCACAGGCTCAGGAGTTGCGGTGCTTCTCGTAGGCCATTCCCGTCCCCAGGAACGATTCGTGATGCTAATGCGCTGCCAATCACGGCGTCGCTCCTCCGCGCTGAGCTCCCGTTGTGCGGCGGCAGGTAGCGGGTCGGGCGGGGACGCCGACCGTCGCGTATCGAGAGGCAGATCGACGATTGTGGGCACCTCAGATGCCGCCGTGGCGGTAGCGCGCTGGAGCGTTGCGTCGGCCCAGGCGTCGAATGCAGCACGCGACTCTTGTGCACGGACTTCATCTGTGCGACGCTCCCAATCGGTGCGCGAGGGCTCACTGCGGAAAGAGGGGCGGTTGGGCTGTTGCGCTGCGCGGAGACGGGCCCGTAGTTGATGGAGCTCCTCGCGGTCGCGTAATCTGCGCTGCATGGTCCGCTCCCCCAGGGCATTAATGTCGCCATTAGAGTCGGCTGGACGGACAGAGGGAGGTAGTGGCGGGGAAACAGAATCACAGAGAAAGGTGTAATGGGACGAGGAAAAATTACTCGACGGCGAAGGGCGGTGTCTAGCGCATGGGACGAAGAGGGCTCCGAGAGGGTTACCGCTACTTCCAAGTCAGTTTAGGCTGCACGCATCGAGAGAACTACTAGCCAGATAGCACATCCAACGGAGTGTTTTTTACACCCACATCCCTTGCAATCCAGTGCGAGTTCGCGCTTCATGTCATTCGTGAAGTATTGCTCCCCCAGTTCAACTACGTTAGCGCCGACACCTTCCGGCAGACCCCGCCATCGCCGACAGTCTGCTTGGGCAGAGCTATGGATTCGCGCTCCACAACCATTAGATCGTTTCTGGCGCTTGCGAGGGGGCGGGGGAACGGTTTCCGGTAAGATTTCTACAGTCCATGGCCGATGCTCATCCCAATCTCCTTCACCTTCCTGGTCGGCGCCACAAAACAGAGTAGCTGGCGAAGCGAGAATCTGCAGATTGACACGTTCCGGAGAGCGTGTACGACGCAGGCGGGAGTCTTCTCCTGCTCGGAGTATGTCGAACAAGTCTATTTGTTCATCGAGTATAGAGGACTGTGTCGGTGTCCTTGGGGACTGTGCGCCGGGGGGTGTAGCAAATAGTGTGGATGTGGTGGTAGACATGGTTCTTGAGAGAGTTGCAGTGTCCGCATCATACGCTAAGCCCGACTGTTCCCGAAGAGATTCGGTCAGTGGCCCGATGCCCACTTGAATCCTGCTCCTTCTCCTGAACATGCAACGTTCAACTCAAAGGCAATCGTACCATTCGAGGCTTATGTAGTGGCCGGTTTGCCCCCGACCGTTATTATAAATACTCGCAATTTCTCTAGTGGCGGTAATTGGACAGCACACGCGGCAAGGCATCAGCAGGTCAAGCCAGTCCAAGTTCAACGTTCAATTGCGAAGCCGACCACAGCATCACTCAAAAGTTGAAAGAACCCGGCCAGAATTGCCTCGAACTCAATTCAGGAAAACCTCAGCGAGCGCCACTGATATCATACTCCGCTCGGGGAAGCCTCCTTTGCGAATGGCCACGAAGCCGATCTTCAGTGGCTGCAACAGCGGGCCACTTGAAGACGCGAACACGTCCCAGATATTATCCTCTCGAAGAATTCGCCTGCAAATCTGTAATCACTGACTCCAGAATGTTGGCTTCAGACTGAGCGGCAGGACAGGCTTGGGGTGGATTCAGGAAGGGGAGAGAGCGAAGATGACCATAAAGCATTGAGAGTCGCCCATATGTCGGAGGTGTTCCAAGCGTTGCAGGTGTTTGAGGCACAGAAGGGGAGAATGGTACGGGAGAATAATATTAGGGTGTTTCAGATATCTCTTCGTCCCAACTTGAGGTCCCACTCGATAACCCAACTTGCAAGGTCAAAAAGTGAAGTTGGGACGAAGGTGGTTCGGCTAATGCGCTTTTTGACGGGCATCCGCTCCGCCGACACTGATGCCAACTCATGAGATTTCGTCTCGTCGGTCGTTCAGAGTCCATCCATCCAAGTGAGTCTTCAACTTTTCGAGTTGGACTGCAAGTTGGAACAAAGTCGGGACCAAAGTTGGACCCGAAATTGGGTCTAAATCGAGACGTCTGAAACACCTTATTGATTAGGATGTGAATATATGATACAGGAACTGAGGAGCAATTAGAACTTAACGTGTCTGTATTCAAGAACAATTACCTGCTTACCCTACTGTGAAAGTTGTGCGCACTCAGTCATAATGGCCTGAACAACGCGACGGAATGCTGCCTCTCCTTCAGCCGCAAGGATATCGTGATTCCAGCGGCCAACTGGTGCGGTATCGGTCACGTACAACGGGGAGGCGGCGGGAATATACTCTGGTGAGATCAATCCTTCCTTCGTTATGGAGTAGAAGCGGAGCTTGGTCCCGAAAGCGCTGACACCGTGCAAGACGGGTAGAGGACAAACATCTAATGGTATGATAGATGAATCGGAATACAGAAAAGAGCGAACAAGGCGTTACCAATAAGGTCACCCAGGCGTAGTCGTAGCTGATCATCGGCAGCTGTGCGTTTGGACCTCACCGAAAAATCCTTCTCCCGTTGGAGGGAGAGCACAAAGACAGGCTTATTTTCCAGGAAAATTTCGAAAGTCATAAAGTAGTCCGCGCTTTTGGTTGAGTTGATCTGTTGGAAGTTGGGGATGACTGCGAAGTCTGTGTCAACTGGGAATAGCGTGTTTAAGAGCTTGTTGTAAGGTGCATGCATTACATTCTCAACAAGATCGTTTCCTGCTTGAGCGATGTCGAACTGCCGCTGCACTTTCTCTGACCACATCGTGGTCGAAAGCAAGTGTTTCTCAGCCATCACAGTGACGCGTGCCGAGTCGGGCCGTACATCACCGGCCGTACATCAATAAACTTGTTCAGGTTGTCTGCACCGTTGACTTGCCGTTGACCAACCGTTCGCTCAGGTCGAAGCTTTTCACTTGGGCGTTCTTGCGCACCTCGTCCTGGACCATTTTAACTTTCCATCTTCCCGTCATGCCTAGCACACTTGAAGTGGATCGGGCGCGTATGCTGGAGCTCGAGAGTCAAATATGCGGCCCAGAGCACACTCTCGCCGCCCTCAAAACCGAGCACACGACGGTGAAGACGCGACTCGATGCAGTCAAATACCCCGTCTTAACGCTCCCCAACGAAATTGTCTCCGAGATACTCGTCCATTGCCTCCCACCCTACCCTCAACAGCCGCCACTCGTTGGTCCATCGTCGCCTATTCCTCTAACACAGGTTTGTCAGAGATGGCGAGAAATTGCTCTCAACACTCCCCTGCTGTGGCGCGCAGTATATCTCGCTGTACCTGCTTGCGTCCCCTCCGATTTACAAAACATCTGGCTCAGTAGATCTGGCCATTGCCCAATCTCCGTTGAGGTTGACGATCAGCTTACACGCTATAAAGTCGGAGCAGATGAGCTCATTGCTGCGATCCTTCCCTACTGCGCTCGCTGGGAATATGTCTCTCTTTACATTGACATGGTCCATCGTCCGACCCTCCAAGGTTCCATGCCGCTTCTCCGCAAGCTGACCGTCGTTGTGGATGATTTCGACGGCTGCCTGGATTTCAGCGATGCCCCCCTACTTCGCTCTGTGAGTCTCGATGTTTGCGCCGCTCGCGTGATAGTTCTTCCTTGGACGCAGTTGACTTCAATGCGTCTCCACAACATCAAATATCAAGCCTGCTTTCATTACTTGCGCATGGCGACGAATCTCGTTCACTGTGAACTGAGTCTATCCAATAGGCTTGACGATGAAGATGATGTGAGGGAGCATCCAGTCACGCTGCCCTCGCTCGAATCACTCACATTACGCTATGAACACGACAACATGAACGACTGCCTTCGCTACTTCATCCTCCCAAAACTTTCTCGCCTTATAGTTGATAGGGGCGTCTTACCACTCGACCCTATCGCCTCGCTCACGTCGTTCATATCGAACGCTGGCTGCCAACTGGAACATCTCTGCATTGAAGGCGCCTCGCCCGACGACTCCTACCGCACAGCGCTTCCCTCGATCAAGAACTTGGTATTTGCCAAAATGTACGGGGGCGAGGAAGCGTTGGGCATTGAGTCTGAATGGGAATAGAGTCATTTTGATCTCTGGGGAGGAGTCCGAGTCGGGAGGATTTAAGCGCTTCCACTTTTACGCGGTCTGGATGCTTGTTTGGAGGTACATGTCACATTACTTGGACAGCTCAACGAAAATTCCAACATGAATATCAATGGTATTCAACCCATCCAGAAAACCCTCGCCCAACGCTTCGGCTAGCACCCCTCGTCAATTCGCAGCTAGATTTACTACGCGATCGGTCAGGGGAAACGCAAACATTCGCCCATGCTTACCACAAATGAGATGGGGCGGGCAGGGATCCACGATAGGTTCTCTAACCTGCTGATAGTTTAATATACCATCCATCCACGAATTCCGCGCATTCGACTCACCGCTTCGGTTGGCGCCGCAGCAACAAGACCAAGGAATCCGAGTATGAGTACGAGGGTGAGTTTCATGTTTCGATGCATATTGTGGACTGAGTAGCGTCTTTTATCGTTTTCAAAGAAGCTGGATTTGGTTAGAAGTTCTCCTGACACTTTTGCTCGACAACGACATGGCATTATCAATCTCTCAACGTACGACGTGGTCCCCCCATCCATTTCTGCCATGCATGAGTCGGATCTGGATATTTTGCGGAAGTGCTTTTACCTCCGCTCCTGGATGTTGGCCCTGCCTCGGAATTCAAGCTATTCACTAAGGTTCAATTTAAGATTCGAATGTGCGTTGATCGGCATACTTATGTTGTACCAATAACATCGAAGTCTCTCAGCCATGGAACCCTAGCATGAGGACGAAGGTGAGCTTCATAATCTCGATGTAGCCTATGTGGCGCCGTTTTTATCTCCCGCGGATGATTTTTTGATCATGGTCTTGACGTTGACAGACAATGCCTACCTGCAGCTACCTGCCACCTATTAGTATCTGGCCCATGTATGAATCCGACGCTCGTGGTTCATGAATTAGTGGTCAGGGCCCAGGAACACTGTTT
The DNA here is from genome assembly GCA_037176885.1 of Favolaschia claudopus. NCBI lineage: Eukaryota > Fungi > Basidiomycota > Agaricomycetes > Agaricales > Mycenaceae > Favolaschia > Favolaschia claudopus. Next base: position 1,127,377 of record JAWWNJ010000035.1, on the reverse strand, counting down.
CCATCGAACTCGGCGGCCGGACAAATTCTGCCATGATATGCCTCCTTCGACATCGACTGACGGCGACGTCCTCTAGGCGAGTCAACTGGCATCGAGAGGTGGAATCTCATGGTAGTCGAAGAGTCAATTGATGGAAGATTGTTTTGTTTTGGGCACCACACGCTCGAGTAGACTGTCGACTTAAAATGTCAGCTAACCATTCGCCGATGGCCAAAGCTTGAGGCCAGGCACAAGACAAAGCCACGCTTGACCATGTTCACCTATAGGCTATTGGCGGAACTCTTGCGGTGCTCTCGGCAACTAGTGACTCGACTGCAAAACTTGCCATCCCATCCAATTACTTATCACTTTAAACACTAATTAAGTACATGGTGTTGATACAGTCTACGAGATAGGGATGCTGCAAACCGACGAATCGGCAGAGCGAAAAGCGACAAAAGAGATACACAGCGAACGAATCAAGTGGAAGAAAAATGTCCTCTACGTATTATTATTCGATGACCTCAAACCTACTCCGCTTGTTATCCCGGCTGTCCGTATCGACCTCGTCATCGCGTGTCCGTTTCTCCCCAAAATTAAATCCATCGCCGCTGACGATACTTGCGAGCATGACGTTGTATTGTTCGTCAGAGAGACCCATGCCCGCGAGGACGTTGATGCGCCCGCCGTCGCTGGTGTCGGGACTGCCGAGGCCGTAGCCCATGAGCATGGTTCCCGGTGTCGATGACCCCGGTGATGATGAGGAGGCTGCGCCGGCTTGGAGAGCGCTCTCGAACCCCGCGTCGTTGAGCGGCGGGATTCCTGTCGGCTGGCGCGGTATCCGCATCGTCGTCGACATCTTCTCTTTGATCACCGTTAGATGTTGTAGGTGTTTCTGCACAAAAGGTGGTTGGCTTGGAAGTTAGCAGGGACAGGAGGCGGACATACCTCCAGCATGTCGAATAATCCTTCCTTGGTGAAAGGTTTCGGTAAGATGTCGTTCATGCCTATGTGAATGTCGAATTGAAACGCAGATTGGGGAGAAAGACAAAGCAACATACCTGAAGAATAGTATGTCATGATCTCGTTCGGTCTTGAATTACTTGTCATTGAGATAATGGGCGTTGCAGGGTCGAATTTCCGAATCATCGATGTTGCGGAAACGCCGTCCAATTTCGGCATAACGATATCCTGCATCCCGGTGAGCACAAAGAACAAAAGCAAGTCGTAGATAGACGAACCATCAAGACCAGGTCGTACTTCTCCAAATTCATCTTATTGACGGCACCAACGCCATCCACCGCAACGTCTGTCGTGCACCCGAACACTTGCAGGAACTTGCTGCTGAGTTTCCGGCTCACAGCATCGTCGTCTACCAGCAGCACGCGTGGCGGTACTGCCCAACCCGGCACAAACGTCGACCGCCGTACGCGCAGCGTTTGTTTCTGTTGTGGTGGGCTGCCGCTCGTATTGCTCGGACTACCGGTGTTGGGATTGGGACTGGTGTTGGTGAATGCGGCCTCCTGCTTTCCGACCATCTCCCCGGCATCGAACGACCAACCACCCTGCCCGTCGAGGAAGCTGCCTCCGCGGGGCATAAGATGGCCAACGGTGTATACTTCCAACCCCGCATGTGAGTCGCCGGTACTAAGACTCCAGGCGTCCGAGTTGTCTGGCAAGGCGACATCGAGACTTGGCGGATTCGACGCCGTAGGCTGCACCACCTCGTCCTCAAAGTCAGACGATTCTGGCGTTGATGACGACCGTTCCTCTACGACCATCTGCTGCTGCTGCCCTGCGCCGCTGTTTGAAGATAAAGTGCTGGAGGAGTTGTATATCGGTGTGTTCATCCGCGAACGTCGTTGCGCTTGTAACTCCTCGATCCGTGATAGCATGTCCATGCGGCTCATGGCAGCGCCGATTCCGCTGGCTCCTACACCTCCCCCGAGTCGAGAATTGCTGCTACTGCCGACGCCGCCGCCAACACCCGAATTCGAACTCTGCCCGCCGAAGGACATCCCCACCGCCTCCGCGCGGCGCGAAATCTCGCTCATCTGAACAAGCGTCGCGCGCGCCACGTCAGACTCAGGAAAGTTCTTGTCCAATATCCTCTGCGTCTCCTGCTGTTGCATGAACAAAAACGGGTTATTTCCCGCATCCATGCCGTCGTTATTCGAGAGTTGCTTCATTTTGCCTTCATGTTCGCGAATTTGCAAGAACAGCACCGAGAAAAAAGAAAACAAAATAGTATTGATTAGGCACTGGGATCTGGCTACACGGAGTAGCGAAGGCGAACCTGTCACTCACCGGCGCCGTTCCCGTTATTCTCGCGTAAAAAGTACTGTATCAGGTTCTGCATGAGCCCGTCCTGCTGTGCCATGCCGCGCTGGAAGCCGACCATCTCGACGAGGACCTCCTGGTAGCTCCGCTCCAGGTTCCGTACATGAGAGAGAACTTCTTCGTGTGCTGCGCCGAGAGATGTTAATTGTGACTGGAGAGAAGCTATCTGATTTTGCATTGTGTCGACTTTGTTGGCGGGGTCGTAGTTCCCTCCCGGAAATGATGACGGACCGGCTTGCGGATAGTTAGCTGGTGGAGGGTAGCCGGAGGATGGCGTTAGTGGTACAGCGGAAGCAGCGGCGCCTGTAGATTTTCGCTGAGCGGGAACCTTGCGCTTGATATTCTCCAAAGCATCTCGTCTATCCGCATGAAAATCTGGGTGTCGAAATGTCCAGCTCTTCGCGCAATGAGACCAAGGTAAGCCAAAATAAACAGACACACATGTTCGCCGAATTGGTTGTCGTCCGTGTTCTTTACTTTGTGGAAGTCGTATTTGTTCAATTGGCGTACAAAGCTGGCGAAATTAGAGTGCTTGAACATTCGAGGCAATATTGATTTAGTGAATTCGTTCATGTCCTACTGCGCGTCAGCTCGGTTAACTCCTAAAGCAGCAAGCGATAGCACCTTCACCACGAAACAATCGCCCTGAGGGCCCCAAGAGACTACATTCTGAAAGGATTGGTCTTCAAGCATCCTGGACGCATTGAATAAAAGAATCGGATAGACAATGAGTGAGCGGCGCAACTTGTAGAGTTTTTTGACGAAATCACTTGTGGAAGACATGCTATCCTCATGGCCATTTGTACTGTCCTTGCGTTCCGACATCTGGTCCGGGGACGCGTTCTCGCGTTTGACACCAAGAGTGGGTAGCTGCTAGAGAGGGTGTTAGCATCAACGAGGAGGACTAGATGGACGCGCTTGACAAGCCCCGGATACCGCCACTTGTAAACAAACGACAGCCAAGGCTAGCTCGACGCGTCGGACACGCGCTCAACTCACACTTGTACTCTGCTGTGCCCACTGCTGGGGTGGTGAATATTGGGGTCGTGAAGCAGCGATAGAAAGCAAGGGCAATAATGGCTGCTGGCTGCGGTATCGTTCGTCCATTCAGCGTTAACTTTGCTGGCGAAGAGGGTAGGTGGGGTTACAGGGCCCAGCCCCTCTCGACTTTTATAATTCCACGGCCAAGTCCTTGCCCGTTGCGTGATTGCACCCCGTTCGTCCCTCGGTGGCTGGTTTCTTCGTATTTTTTCGCTGTTTCAACTCGTTTATTTCAACTCAACGATTCAAATCCTCTTCTCATCCTTCTCAGACTCCTTCCCTCACCACTTGGGCTCCACTATCTATTCTGCGTCTCAACACAGTGCTAACTCGGGTTGGGTCTAGGCCTTTGCCCGAAGCCGGCTCTGGCATTTCTTGTTTCCGATGGTCTAGCCGAGCCTAGACCTCAAATTTAATGTCAGTCCTGGCAAGTCCCGAGATTCAACTAGAATGGCCCAGTCCTCCTCAAAATGTTCCCCGACAGCTCAACATGGTGCTCTTTTGGCTTGATATGCTCCGAACATGCCCGCTTTGGCTTCTGGCAATTTTCCCTGAGCGCAAAACCATACAGATACTGCGATGGGTGTTGCAGTAGTCGCTTTGTGCTCCACCCTTTGCCTTCATGGCCAGGCATGGTCACGGAAACGTAAAGACTAGTTGAAAATCTGGGGCCCGTAACTGGCGATGTTTGATCATGAGCGCTTTCTCTGGTTGTTGTGGTCCCGCGCACACAGCTCGGAAGTAGGGAACCTGTCAAAGAGCTATCCACAATGTTTCCGGCCCGTCTAGAGCTCTGTAGCCGATGGGGAATTCAATGAACACCCCCAGGTTGTCCCAGGGGACGTCCGCCTCTTCCCCTGCAACATGCATCGTCCTAAACACTATACGTGACGATTCTTCCTGCGAGCTTTGACACTCCGAGTCAGACGACGGAACACTGATCGTACACGACGGAAGCATTTTAACTTGGCCTCCACCGGCTCCTGTTGCCCGCAGCTCACAGGTACCAGGAACCCGACTATTGACGCATTTCGGCCTCTTCGCTCTTCCTACCATCTCTGCTGGATGTTCAGTCTACAATCTTCTCGGTGGGCTAAAGTCTACAATCTTCTCGGTGGGCTAACCTAGACGAATGACATCGACCTCCCCAACTACTCGTCTTCGTCGTCATTATCTCTGCTCCGAAATCCATTGAACTCAAGCGCCACAAATTTCCAAAACAAATAGCTTCCACCACTCCTAGCTGCTATCTAAATGTTCCGCCCCCCCTAACGTTTACTCTTGTACTTAAGAGCTGAACGATGAACTGCGGACGCTACTCCCAGGAACTGGTCCCTTCCTCAAGCAGGCTCTCCCTCCCCCCTCCCTTCGCTCCTTTGACCACCCACAATGCAAGCCGCCTCCTTGACCGTCCCACTCTCCCTCCACGCAGGCCACCGTCGCACCCCAGCTGCCAGCCTCTTCGGCGGGGCCACCGACGAATACCACGAGCTCGAGACGCAGCTTTCCGAATGGTTTCACAAACTAACTCTCCAGTGCGTTCAGCCATCTCTTGTCTTTCCGCGCACTTACCCATGCCACTAGCGACCAATGGTCAAAATGCCGCCTCCAAAATGGCCGCGCCCGCTCAGGGCTGCACATCCTCCGCCCCCTCCTTACATCAACGAACAAAATTCCGCTTCTGTTCCCTCTGACGCTAGCAGATCTGCGCGCTCTCGATCGTACGTTTCTACTCTACAATATCCGCGCGTTCCTCAAACTTGCACTAACATGAAACGTACTATTTGCCAGTGCCCTCCGTAGTGGAACTCCTGCGCAACTACGAACAGACCGTTCCCGCCGACATCGAGCTGGATGCCGCGCGGAGAAATTTCGCCCGCTTCGTCGGCGCGCCGCCTTATTGAAGCCCACGCGCTCTCTCGTTCGATCTTTTTGTGCAATCAACTTGGTTAGCTATGGATGTGCCATACGGACACTTTGTTCTCTTCTCCTTTCCTTCTAGAAGATCGGAACACCACTCTCTAGACATCTTTCATCGTCTTCTGGATACAACTTTGTATTGTACACCTGTACACATGTCCTGTATTTTTGTAGTTTCCTGTCATTGTCAGGGCATCGGTGTTCAGGCCGCTCGTAAAAAAAATGGAACGTCAATAACAATCCAAGCTCGGTTTTCCTTTTCGTTCAACTCCGAATCAGTACCCATCCAGACTAGAATTCAGACAGACTTCACAGATAACTTGTGCTGAGCTTGCGTTTCCGAGCGGTCATGACTAGTGGTGGTAGAGTCCTTAAGTTGTCCTCAGGGTCACATTTTTGGGTTTCATCACTTCGAAAATCCACTAACTTTTCGTGAGGGTGTTGGCGATATGGTAACATATCTACAAGTCAATCATGAGTTCAAAACCTCCAGATTCCAGTACACGCCTCGCCTCCCTCGCATTACGCTCTAGACCCATAGTCAAACAGCCAATCTTTCCCAACAGGAATTCTCCTCGACCCGGACTTCCCAAGAGATCAGCAAGATGACTCTATTTCCATTCAGACTCAATGCCCAACGCCTCCTCGCCCTTGTACCTTTTGGCAAAAACCAGGTTCTTGATCGAAGGAAGCGCTGTGCGGTAGGAGTCGTCGGCCTGGGCACCTTCAATGCAAAGATGTTCTAGCTGGCAACCAGAGTTTGATATGAACGACGTGAGCGAGGCGATGGGGTCGGGCATTAAGACCTCCCTATCAGCTATCAGGCGAGAAAGTTTTGGGAGGATGAAGTAGCTAAGGCAGTCATTTATTTCGTCGTCTTCATGGCGTATTGTGAATGATTCGAGCAAGGGCAGTGTGACTGGATGCTCCCTCACATCATCTTCATCGTCAAGCCTATTGGATAGACTCAGTTCACAGTGAACGAGATTCGTCGTCATGCGCAAGTAATGAAGGCAGCGTTGATATCTGATGATATGAAGACGCATTGAGGTCAACTGCGTCCAAGGAAGAACTGCTATATGAGCAGCGCAGACATCGAGGTCCACCGAGCGAAGTAGGGGGGCATCGCTGAAATCCAGGCAACCGTCGAAATCATCCACAACGACGCTCAACTTGCGGAGCAGCGGCATGGAACCTTGGAGGGTCGGACGATGGACCATGTCAATGTAAAGAGAAAAATATTCCCAGCGAGCGCAGTAGGGAAGAATAGCAGCAATGAGCTCATCTCCTCCGCGTTTGAGCTGATTGGCCACCATAATCGAGATCGGGTAGTCGCCGGATCTACTGAGCCAGATGTTCTGTAGATTGGAAGGGACGCAAGCAGGTATTGAGAGATATACTGCACGCCACAGCAGGGGAGTGTTTAGCGCAATCTCTCGCCATCTCGAACAGATATGTGTCAGAGGAATAGGCGACGATGGACCAACGAGTGGAGGCTGGTCGGGGTATGGCGGGAGGCAATGGACGAGTATCTCAGCGACCAATTCATTGGGGAGCGTTACTAAGACGGGGTATTTGACTGCATCGAGTCGCGTCTTCACCGTCGAGAGCTCGATTTTGAGGGCGGCGAGAGTATGCTCTAGGCCACATATTTGACTCTCGAGCTCCAGCATACGCGCCCGATCCGTTGCAACTGCGCTCGGCATGGCGGGTGAAGACAAAGAGCTGAAATATGGATGAGGCTTGGAAGAGCGCTGAAAACTTCAACCTGAGTGAACGGTGCTGGGTGAAGATAACTTGAACATACGAGTGGTGTGAGGTCCGCGTAGAAATAAGGATGAACAGACCTCAACGAGCTCTCAAGAAATCCGAACGCTCGAGTGAGTTGATGGAGTGTTGGATTCAACAAAAGTAAAGACTACGCCAAAAACCTAAAACTACTTATAATCTAATGCATCTACTAATATGGAACAAGGCAATCTCTGACAAATGAGTAACAAAGGGAACTACATACTCAGAACAAGGACCATCAAAGGACCATGAAATAACGAGTTAACGCCGTGACCGGGAGCGGTGCCGGGAAATCTCAACCGTTCAACTCGAATTCCCCCACGAACCCAACAATGATCAAACCAACAAGCCATCCATTGCACAAAAGCACCGTACTCCTACACACCAAGGACAAGATAATTTACTTAATTATCGTTTCGAATTTTTAGATACACGTGGGGCAGGCGTCGTGAAGCCATCCCCTCTCATTCCACGCATAACGAGTCGTGAACATCATTACCGTCTCTCCCTCACCCGAAGCCAGACAATCCCTATGACCCCAACCCCAAAGCCCGCAATGAACGCAAACAATACTAGCACGTCGCGGTAGTAATTGTTCGATCCGAAACCGAACAACTGCAGCGGCATCAAAACGAGAGCCTCAGGGAAAACAGCAGAGAACTCACCAGATTCATGATCAACGACGCGCTGACGTTAACAGGGACACCAGACAAGGTGTCTTGAATCATCAGGCCCGAGCCAACCTCGTTCACAGCTAGCGCTTCGAGGCAGTATTTGAGCGGACATAACCATTGAAGCCAGCGGAGGACGGGTGGGATTGATTCGAGGTGTACGAAGAAGCCAGCAAAAGTCATTTGGTATAGTGCCGACAGTGCGGAGAGGAGGATCGCGATTCCGCCGTTCTGGAAGAATGTGCCGAGGAGGAAGTTCTAGAAAGAGGGGGAAAAAAGATGAGTTTATTTCGAAGCGAGAGATGATAAGAAAGAGTGACTTACGTAGAGCGTCATGGCGAGCGTGTAGAGAACGAGGATGAATAGGAATTTGAAGTAGTGCGCAGCGTCATGGGCGAGGCCGGCCATCCAGTATGTACTGCCAGCGTTGTTAGCTCGCAGCTCGTCAAGATCAAGATTTCACCTACATGGTACCAACGATTATCGTCGGGATAATTCGTAACGGAATAACGTCAAATAGCAGTCGAGAGAGCAACCATGCCGTCGGGCTACCATCGACAGGTTGAGCAACGACGAGAGTAAGGAGATAAATCTATACCTATAATACGAGCTTGACCGCTCGCGCAAGAATAATGGGCGTATCTCAACAATGTTGTACAGAGCGCTCAGAGAGGAGAACGCTATCAGTGCACCCTACAAGAAACGGCATGAACAACCCGAAACAGAGTGAAGGGTTATACAACTAACCAGGAAAAACAGACAACCAACGCGAGACTGGAACCCGGCAATTGTGATGCCCGTTTGGAAATATAGACCACCTAAACCGAAAGTTCAGATCAAGCCGCAGTTATGAGAAGTGATCGAAGAACATACCGCAGAATACGCCTAGGATAGAGGCGACGCCAACGTGAGTGAAGAAAAGACTCTTGTCTCTGGCGAGCAGTAATCATCAGTCCGGAATCCATCGAATCAAACACAGGAAAACAAACCGTCTCAGAATCTTCCACTCCCGCCCACAAAGATACTGCAACTGCGTCAAGAACGTCGCAGCATACATCGACCTCTTCCCCGCCGCAGATGTCGTCGTTCCCTGTTCAGAGCCCTCCCCTGCTGAGATCGCGCGCTTCTCCATCGAAGCAGTATCCGGGGTAGTCCCACCCGGAGATACTTCGCCCTCCTTCTCGTGTTGGAGCTCGAACAGCGCGGGCGGCGGGTCGCTGGCAACATCGAGCAAGTAGTCGGCGACGTTGTAACCCTGCTGAATCGTAGGTACAGCGCCGGGTGCTTGACGTTGGAGGAATTCTGCCGGGGCAAAACCTCCTGGGCCGCAGTAGAGCGCACGGCCGTGGGACATGACGAGGATGGAGTCGAAAATTTGGTATAATTGCGATCTAAGAAAAATGATTCCAGTTAGTTTGTGACCTATGCTGGTATATAGTTCGACGTACGAAGGCTGATGTATTGACGCGATGACAGGTATAGGATTCTCTGAGTCGTGAGCGATGGCATGGAGGACTTTTGCGACCCGTGAGGCGGAAACGGAGTCGAGACCTGTCGCAACCCCGAGATGAGAATTGGAAAATCACTGAGATATAGCACCCACCCGATGTCGGTTCGTCCAGAATCAAAACATCCGGACTCGAAATCAACTCCAACCCGATACTCACCCTCCTCATCTCACCACCACTGATCCCTCTAGCCTTTCCTCCGCCAACATCCCCTCCCCAACCTATCCGTGTATCCCGAATCCTATCAATTCCAAGAGTCTGCATGATCCCCTCCACACGCTCCCGCTTCTCTGCGTCTGAGACGTTCTCAGGTAACCGCAATCGCGCGCCGAATAAGAGCGCCTCGTAGACGGTTAGCATAGGCGGGAGCACGTCTTGTTGCGGGACGAATCCAATACGTGGCGGGCCGCTGTTGTTCGCTGAGGGGAAGGCAACGAGGCCTGATGTGGTTCCGGATTTTGCTTTGCCTGCGAGGATCTCAACTAGGGTTGTTTTGCCGGCGCCGCTGGGTCCAAGCCTAGGATACGTGTATGCGATTGAGATTCGAAGGGTATTGAAAGACAAGAACTCACACAGCCATCATCTGCCCAGGCCCAACGCGTCCGCTGACAGCGTTCAGAACGACCTTGTCACTATTCGCACCTTGTCCACGTCCGAACAACGAACGACCACCCGGCGCAGGGACAACATAGTGTATGCGCGACCACTCGATTGCGGTGCGGCTTCCGTCTGCGAGACTGGGCTTTGCGTGACGGGCAGAACGTTGTCTGATGAGCCCGAAAACGAGGAACGCGAATGCAATGAGCAGAAGAGCGCCCACGGCCGCCAGACCGCCGATGACTCCGCCACTGAGCTGTGAGCCGTCATCCGTGGAGGTGGAGTTGGCGGCAACAGCAGTGTCGATGACGCGCTGGGCGACGCACTCCCCGAATGTGCAGCCGCTGAGGGATAGACCGCCGCTTCCGAAGACAGCGTTCAATGTGTCTTGTTTGAAGAAGCAAGTGGTAGAGTTGTTGTCGCACTCGATACCGAGGGTATTGGTGAGAGAGTTGATTGTGGCTGTGAGATCTGAGATGCCCGCCCCGCAGAACTGCGTTTTTGGGATACAGAAACATTTGAGGTTTTGGCATTCCCAGCTGTTTTTACCCTCCGGGAACTCTTGATGACAAGAATCGGCGGTGCAATAGAACTGCTCGACACCGTTGTAGAATAGTTGCGCGTATACAGTGCCGTTTGAGCCAAAGGAAGTGGTATTCGGGATAGGAGAAGAGTTTGGCTCGAGCGTCCGGAGGATATTGAGATTTGCTGAAAGCGGAAAGATAGCGGCAAGTGTCGGATTCTGACAAGCGCTGGGAATTATGTATGATACCCCGCATTATGAAAATAGCACTTACCACAACCTGGCAACTCATTTGGCTTGCGGCATAGACACGAGCAGCGGTGTTACAGGTAAGAGTATCATTTTGACCGGTGGGATCGCCCGCTATGGAGTCGGCGTCGGAAGGAGCGTGTCCAGAGGCAGAAAAAGCTGTTTGACATGCAGCCGCGGTGCTACAGACGTTACATCCCAGTCCACCCCAGCCCGCACCACAGGAGCAAGAGGTGTCGGAGACATTTGCGAAGCCGTTTTGCTGGGGGGCAAGCTTACGTCCCGAGCCCTGGAAAATGTCGCCTCCACATCCGGGGCTGGCGCAATTATCCCCGCCAAAACCTACGGGACAAGAACAGTTTGAACCACCTCGTACGCCATAGTTGGCGCAGTCCTGAGCATTGACTAGAACGACGCCGAGGAGGAGTAAACCGGCGACGAGGACCATGGTAGACGACGAGCAAGGTGTCTCGAAACTGCCCGATGGGTCTCGGGTGTGCGCAATGTGGTTTCACACCCGCGTCTGATTTACCAAACAAAATCGGACCACTTTTCCAGTTTTTTTTTAGGATCGACAATCTTACGTAGCCTCAGTGAACCGTGGGAACTCTCGGCGAACGAAGCGGGCCACAGTCGTGTGCCCCGTAAGTGGGTAGCAATGCATTGCGCCAGAGACAAGAAACAGCCCGGACGAGGAGAGAGTAGATGAGGGTAGATGGTCAACTTGAGGTGCGCGGAATCAAATTGCCTAGAACCAACGGAAACTGCCGAAAACACGTGCTGAAGGCTGAATGAAGTGTTGAGCTGGTGTTGAGCCTCAAAAACCTCTCTCCCCGACCTTGCATTCTTTCAGTTTTGCACCATAAATCGCTTCTGGGCCCAAATTTCACCAGCTGTTCCTATTTCTGCCCTTTCCTGCCCCTCTACACATATTTCATGACAGCTAGACCGGTGCCTCAGGCTGTCTGTCTTCGAATGTCTCTTCAATTCAGACGCAGGCGAGGAGATTCAGAAAATATCCGCAGAAAGGAAAGGTGAACATTATAATATTATTATAATCCTTGAAAATTGAAGGTTGATTTCGCGTTAAAATGAGTTTGTTGTGGATCAATTTAGCGCTATTTGCTCTTGCTTGCTCATGCTGATCAGTCAGGTGATCGAATCGAACTTTTGCGCGAACCGCGTCGACCTCAATTACTGACGCGTCGAGTGGCCCAAGCTCTGCTCCAAATTTTCAATATACCTACAGTCTTTCTGGAATCTGTGCTCTGGGTCTTCTGCAAGCTCCCCACTGTGGGTCATCGCACTTCCAAATCTCGATAAACCCGCAATCACTTTCAGGCAACGAGATGTCGATCCCCCTCGAAGATATACAGCAGGTTATTGACACTGTTCTCTGGTCTGCGGACGTGTATTTAACTCAAATGCTTAGACAGTCATCTACATTCCATATCAAGGAGACGAGGGTATATCAATCGAGCTTTTCTATTCTGCTCTATCTCATCGCAAACTAGATTCAGAGGAAGAAACCACTGAACCTTCGCAGACGCTTACCTTGATACATCCAGAAGACGATCTCGATAATGGGCCGCTGCTACGATTTGACGCGTACAGAGCAGCTTGGACACAGTGTCTTGACCGCGTTAAAGTAAGCAGCACCTCAACGCATGCTACCATCCAGCTCAATAGCACCATTCCCTACAGTCTATTATCGCGGAACTCTACAGCCCTGTAGCTACGGACATTGTCCTCCATCTCAGCACTGCTCACACGGACATACTCCCCGGACTCCCATTTCCTGAACTTCCTGTCATCACTATAACAGATGTCTCAGGAAGCTCCGTCTTCCTAGACCACCTCACCACCCGAATTGACGCTGAAGCCGGAACCATGGTCACTCATCTCTACCCTCACGACTGCGTCAACCTCGCCTTAGGCATGAAGGCGCTCATTAGTGGTTTTGTTGACAGAATCGACGACGCGCCTAAGCGCAAGCCCGCGACTTCATTGGCCGCGTACGATATTAACGTGCTACAGGCGTGGTTCGACACGTTTGCAGGTAATAGCGACTTGAGTGATTTTTCGTTTTTATTTGAACCACGGCCGAACCTCGTCGTTTTGCTTCACGATTTCGAACAATTTGACACGAGCGTCATTCAAGACATGCTATATATCTGCAGGTAGCTGGAATTGCCCATATAACATAAGACAGAAACTGATGTCTGTTTTACCAGCTTGCAAGTATCAACTCTCCCACTTACATTCCTTCTGTCGCTCGCTGCGCCATCGCCAGCGTCATATCTGCAGGCGTCATTCTCTCGCTCGACTCTCACCTTAATCAGGCCGTATCATTTTGCGGTGCCTTCTGGGCCCGAGGTTTTGAATACCATCATAATCAAAGTAAGTCTCCCATTAACATATTTGCGATGTGTTGCCGACACATTGTGCAGACTTTCTTCGACAAGGAGTACCATGTCCACCTCCTTCCCGGCCCGACTCTACTCGAGTATTTAGAGGACTATTATCTGACGCGTAACACGTCTCTAGATTCCTTGATTACAATCCTGCAGGTGTTCCCTTTCTCCTTCTTACTCATAGTCTAGACTTAGCTTAATCTCAATCCAGATCGCCCACCTCAAACATTTCACCACCGACGTCTTCACCGTCCTCTCCATTACCACCCCCCAAATATCCGCCACCCCCACGCCCACAGAACTTGCCTTCCTCGAATCCCTCCTCATTCGCCTCCACGCCGAACAATCCGCCAAGGACGCTTCATCGCAATGGCTCGCGCGCGCGCGCTCACCTGACATCCTCTTACAGGCCGTGGACGCCGAGCGGGAGAAGTTTTGGCACTCGGTCTCGATGACGAAGCTCGGCATCACAATCATGAATGTTATGCTCACTTCCCTGCGGGGGACTAGCAGTGCCGCAGTTCAGAAAGGGCTTGATCGATGGCGGGGAGCGGCTGGGCTGAGGAGGGTGTTGGATAAAGAGAAGGATGGGGTGGATGGGTTGGCGGACGTGTTGAGGTAACTGTTCCTTCTGTTGTGTTGCATCGAAATCACTAATCCCCCAACGTCACCCTTCGATAGAAAGCTATCCCCCGCGGAGTGTGATATGTTGTCCGAGAAGATCGAGCCCTATTCCGAGAACCTGCCTGAGGAATTTCGACCGACAAATCCTAACATTCACCTCAGCGACCGGCTCGAGCATCTCCTACGGTGCGTTTCATACATCGTTTCCTGGCTCCGTCATGAATTAACTGAGTTAACTGAGTTAACAGAGACTTGCTCGAACCGCCCGAGAAGCTGACCTCACTCTGGACTGTGTGGTACACCGGTTTCACACCGTTTCCTTCAGAGGTGACATCCATACATCTGTCTCTGCGTTGAATTGACCCAAAGCTCGTTTCCTTCTATCAGATGCTAAACCCCGCTCTGCGCACATCCATCATATCCGGCCTCTCCTTCCCGCAGTCATTCACAGGGCAAGACCTCCCGCCATCGGCAGACGACGAAGATATCCTTGAAGACCTCCCCGACACGAGCATACTATTCAAGGGGTACCTCAAAGCCGGCAAGATGATCAACGTGTACGACTGGTTCGACCACTTCCGCACGGTGTTAGAAAGTCAGAGGGCGCGTGTGATCAGGACGAGCTCCCTTACGAAGGGGAAGGGAAAGGCAAAGGCAAAAGGCAAAGGAAAGGCGAAGAAGGTGGATGACGACGTGGATATGGACGGCGGCGATTCGGAGGAAAAATGGAAGCTGAGTGTGCAGGCGAGGTTTATTCGGGCTTTGCATGAGCTGGATTATCTCGGTTTCATCAAGCATACGAGTCGGGGTGGGGGTGGAAGGAAGGGAGAGTTTGTGTTGAAGACCGTCTTGGGTATTGTGGAGTAGGAGTTTTCTTATTATGGCGGGTGATCATGAGGCGGAAGGAAATGAACGAATTTTTCAGTGACGATCTCGTTTGGTAGCGCAGCCAGAGTAATTTCGCACTCAAGCTCTGCTAGGCTTGTCAAGCTCGTTCTGTTGCGAGATTTACAATCTCGATAACGCAGAGTCTGAAACCGTCGGGACTCGGCCACGGCAGCAGAGACTATGATGGACTGGGAAAGAAACGCGTCGAGTTGTCGAGGCGCCGATGACGACGATTACGTACATTAGTTGCTTCCAACACTCAAGAGTCAACTGACGTTGACGGTCTCTGTCCCTCGACTTGCTCATACGCTTGCTGCCACCTAATCAGCTAATCCTATGGATGCCAACGATCTCTACGACGCTTTTCTGCTGCTGACCCTCCATGACTGCACTCTGGCTGCCCGGGGAGCGTTGTATTCAGGTTCTTTGGCTTTGGAATGCGTCACAGTCAAAGCGCCGTCTACCAGTACTCGTGGCCCGTCCGGAGACTCACATCTGTATCTGGTGCTGCGAATCGATCAAGAAGAGTTCCCAGTAGACCCAAACACCAAAGTCATTCTCAGAAAATTAGAGTCAGGCTCCCGAAAGTATACATTCCTAGCAACAGACGTGGAGCCAGAATTTGTGCTCACCATCGCCTTACCAATAATACCGGACTCCCATTACTTGGACGACGTTGAGGTGTTCGAAGGGGTCGTTGCTCAGTATGCAGACCTTCAGGACGTAGCGGCCCACGATATTCCAGACCGTATGGATGGGGCCCCAAATATACACGATAAGGCTGATGCCGACGATCTTCGCGGACACCTTGTTCTTGTGAATCAAGACAACGGAGAAGTTGTCGGGGAATTTGACAAGAAATTCTCTGTTGTAGAAGATTCGACTCTAGGTCAACGGGGCCACGAAAATGACCCTGTCGTGATTGAGATCCCGGAATCTACGGACGCCGATGCTGACGCTTTGGAGATTTTTGCCCGTGCTATACCCCCAGAACAACAGGACTGGATTACAAAGAGTGCCACAATCATCAGGTCAGCCAAAAATCTCCCCATACTTGTGCCCCCTTTATTGAGGTTTTTCCGTAGCCACGCACTAACGGGATCCACTACCCTCCTTCTCTCAGCAATTTCAGCTGGCTCCTCATACTATATCAGCCACTCCAAACCCTCTCCTCAGCGTGTAGCTTCCTCGAGCTCAGCTACTTCGTCTAAATCTGAGGCCCCACCGCTTCCGCCCCGCGCGGTAGCCTTTCTCTCGTCGGCGCGTACACGCAAAGGTCTGGCTGCTGTCAACTCCGTCAGTGGGCAGGCCGTGAAAGTCAGCGCCAAGACGATTACAGTCATAGATGGCATGATCAAGCGTGCGATGGGAAACAGCTCGAAAGGAAAGAATTCGATGCTCGCTCCAATGGCGAAGCCGCCACTACCACCCCGCACCCCTTCACCCTCACGCTCTGCCTCCCAGCTCGTCCCTCCCCCACCATACACCCCCTCAGCGACCGAAAAGCCTGCTCTTCCCCCTCGCCGACAGCCGTCCCCTTCCCCCTCTACATCAGCAGGTCCTCCGCTCCCTCCACGTAAAGGTGGCGGTGACCCTCCTGCTCCGGGAGAGCAAGGCGCAGTCAAGCTATCCAAAAAAGCGCGTATCCTGCTCTCCGCCGATCTCATCTGGTCAACACTCGATCACTCCGCCAAGCGAATTCTAGATTCTGGGACACAGAATGTCGGTGCGGTTGTTGGACACAAGTGGGTCGTTCTTTCATCTCGAACAATGTCACGCGACTGAACTAGTTTACAAAAGATATGGTGCGGAGGCCGCCGAAAGCTCGTTGTTGATCGCTGGCACTGCCCAAAATTTGTCCCTAGTTTATATCGATATGCGTGGCATAGGGCGTAGGGCGCTGTTGAGAAGAGCTGGGAAGGAGTTTGTGAAGGGAAGATTGTCCAGCAAGTAGCTCAACGCGAAATTGCTGGAGCAGATACCAGGATTGAGCCCCTCACGTTGTCACTCAACCAAGCATGTGCCAGCACAATTGTCACGACGAACCATCCCTCGCACCTTGGCACTCTCTTCCTCGAGGCTCAAATGCCCCGCGTAGACCAGCAACCCCTTTCCCAGTTTCTACAGGCTTTGAGAGCAATTCCGGTGCTGGAAGACTTAACCGTTAGATAGACGGGCATTTTGTCGCATTCAGTGCATGATCCTCAGTTGGCGAACACCGAAATAGATGCTGCAGTGTTCAAGTCGCTGGCGCACTGCACCTTGCTCTCTACTCTAGGCGTCACCATTCTCTCGTCTCTCACCTTCAACGAAAATGGTGCAGAAGGCTTGACCACCATCCTCCCCAATCTTCGAATTTGCTGATAGGCATTCATTCCCATTGGCCGGCCGGCCGCCGAGCAGCACGCCCTCCCCAGAGAACTGTCGTCGTTTGCAAGACGTCTCTTTGGTCATTGACCTCAGCATACCCATTGACGATGTCGACACGGGCATGACAGTTCCTTTCAATCCAGTGTTCCGAAAAATACGATCAGGCAATTCGCTCCCTTGGCCAATTGGGACCTAAAGAGCGCCGCACAATACCTCTCTGATCTGGTGCCGAAGTATTGTTCTGTTAAGATCTCTCCGCAAAGCGTTAGAAGGAAGCTTTTGTTCTTTTATCCGGAGGCAGTCGTTGAGACCAGAAAGGGATTCTTGCGCTCAAGTCGTTCCCTGTCTTTTGTAACTCGTTAATCCAAATCGTAAAACACGAGATATCAAGTTGCAAACATCAAAAAGAATCTAGATCAATTGAAATTGATCGTCGCTTGGGCACACAGCTCAAATCACTCGTTTCACCCAGAGCGTTGCCCAAACTCTCTTTGTCTCTCGCCGCCATGCTGAGCACACCAGCAGCGGATCGGGCCCGTATGTTAGAGCTCGAGATCCAGATCTCTGACTTGGAGGGCGCTCTTGCTGAACGCAAACTCGAGCAATTGACGGTGAAGAAGCGTCTCGATGCGGTCAAGTACCCGGTCTTGACATTGCCTAACGAGATCGTCTCTGAAATCTTCATTCATTGCCTTCCGCCATACCCCAAATGCCCGCCCCTCGTGGGCCCATTCTCTCCCATTCCTCTGACCCACATTTGTCGCCAATGGCGACAGATTGCCCTCACTACACCTCAACTGTGGCGAGCCGTACTACTACACACACAAAACCTCCCTTCCGATCTATCAGGCATTTGGCTCAGTAGATCCGGTTCCTGCCCAATCTCAATCGACATTCAAGACTACACATATTCAGCTGCTTCTCGAGGAGAGGAGCTTTTGGAAGCGGTCCTTCCTTATCGCGCCCGCTGGGAATATGTCGATCTTGGCATCGACAACGTCGACGAACCTGTTGTCGAGGGTGCGATGCCCCTGCTTCGCCACTTGACCGCGCTCACCGGCACAATACATGGCAATCTTGATTTCAGCCAGGCGCCCCGACTACGCTCAGTCAGTCTCCACGCTGACATTCCCCCCCTGGTTTTGCCGTGGACGCAATTGACATCAATGTGTCTAATTGGCACGACGCTCATTAACTGTGTACCATTCCTCGAATCAGCAATCAACTTAATACATTTGAAGATTAATCTATACATCATGGACGAGGACGAACAGGATACTATGGAGTTTTTCATCACACTACCCTTCTTGGAATCGTTTACATGGCGCCCGGACCCTGGCACGATAAATAACTGTCTTAGCCACTTCATCCTTCCCAATCTTTCCCGTCTTGTCATAGACGAGGACATCCTCCAACCCGACCCAATCGCCTCGCTCACGTCGTTCATATCGAGGTCCAGCTGCCAATTAGAGTGTCTCACTATTGTGGGAGATGAGGAGCCATTGTCGGAAGAGTCCTACCGCGCAGCATTCCCGTCTGTCAAGAAGTTAGTTGTTGCCTCCCGGTATGACCAAGTCACGCGACGGGAGATTGAATCTCATTGGGTTCTAAGTACGGGAATCAGTGAAGCGTACTAATAGTAGGCAATACGACCTGTGCATTACTATTATCTGCCGGTTTTCGAGACATGATCCGCTGGATGGATCAAAGGCGCACTTTCTCGCGGGGAAGCGATGGGAGCCGTTCTTTGGTCTGACTGTATTACCTTGCAAACATACTTATTTGATTGAGGTACCATTTGGCAGCCATTCTAACACCTCCTCTACGCGTATGATTCACGGATATTGAACGAAGTTAACTGAAGATTGATCATTGCGCCGAGCGATGAAGCTCCATGGCTCGGCATGTTGAACTGGTAAGTCTTTCGCTCATTAGACTCCTGCGCCTTGCGAATCTTCTCAACTTTCGACTGCGACCCCGACCACCTGCGACTGATCTTAACCTCTCAAAGCTCAGTTGAACGCCAAAAGCAATCTCTAAAAGCTTTCAATTCATTCAACCCGGATAGGTCACAGTCACTCACTCACATGTATCCATGAATTTGTACAGATTTTGGCTGCCTTGTTTCCTCAGACACAAACTCTTTGTCTTGCGCTTTCCTCAATCGATGTAGAGTCACGCTGCGCATCTCGTCGTTAGCCCGGAACCCGATTGTGTGGGGAGGGTGTTCATGTTATTCGTCGCCGATGGAGACAGAGCCAAATGGTTTGGAGCAGAACAAGGGGCAAAGGATGACATCACTTGGTGGAAACAAGTCGTTGGTATCGAAGAGACGCTCATCAGCAACGAGGGACCCTCGAGAGTTTTGGAATAGGGCGCGATGAACATATGATGCTTTGGAATGTCGCTTCGATAATATTACAGCAACCCTAACTCAATCGCCTTGATTTGCAATGCCTGCGAGGAACGAGATGAGTATAGATAGTCGTAAATTCACCTCACTCACTAATTGCTTCGAACAAGGTCGCGATACCGCTAATTCGCCCGCGGCAAACCAAAGCTACCAACCCTGAGTATTAATGAAAAGGGTGCAAAGACAAGGCAGGACTCACGCCTGGATGACCGGTCGGACGATAACAGCCTCTTAGCTCTCCTTCTCCATCAGTTCCCCAGACAGGTCCAGCCATCGCTATAATTTTCTCGCCAAGAAGAGGTCGCATGGTGTTGGTAATGCTCTCATGGGAGGTGCTAGACAATCAGTCAGCGTTTGGAGAAAAACAAGCACATTCGAGTTCACATACGCAAAGATAACTGAATCAGCTTCCATTGACGTTCCATCTGTGAAGCCTATAGAATAGGCGCCGCTAAATTGGAGAATCTCAACACCTTGCTTGATCTTCACTTTCCCGGACCTTCGAATGAATGTTGTTTGGATGCTCGACAAGGGCTTGAAAGAAAAGAAATACAGACCTGATGAGCTCCGCACAACCATTATCAATCCCTGCATTCATGATCAGTGTAGCGAACATCATTATAAACAACCAATGAAATTACTAACAGAAACCTGAATTTTGGTTAATGCTATATGTACGCTTTTGAAACTCGCTCACCTCCAAGTCGTTCATACCACAAGCTCAAGAAGGTTTTTTCCGTTTCTAGATAAAAACCAACTTCGCGAAGCCCACGATGAGTGGCTCTTTCTTCCTTCAACGTCTCCGCCATGGTTTGTTTCTCGATCTTCTGCATCAACTTCAACGGTCGGGCCATTGCCAGCAGATCACAGACATCGATATCCAGTTCGCTGGGGTACATACATTCAAACATCTCGCGAGCGGAAGCGCGAGAGGTGATCCAGGTACTTGAACGCTGTACCATCGTAACCGACTGGGCGCCCTGTAACACGAGATCCTGACAGAGGTCGGAGGCGGTATTTCCTGCTCCGACGACAACGACACGTTTGCCGAAGAAAGACTTCCCATCGCGATATTCTGAAGAGTGCATAGCCGTTCCAGTGAAAATATGTTGACTGGGGATGTAGGGAACACGAGGAGCTCCCAAAGTTCCGGCCGCAACAACAATATGGACGGGGTTCAAAACGAGGTGCTCCCCAGCGCGATCGACCTCCACCGTCCATTTCTTGGAAGTCGGATCGTAGGTGGGCCGAGGCAGAGGACGCGAGTTCGTCCAAACGACGAGATCTAACTCCAGGACATATTGTTCCAGCCAATCCGCAAATTGGTCACGGGAAATAAAGTCGGGCCAGCTGTTAGGAAATGGCCGGTAGAGCACTACATCAATCGTTGTGAGTTATACTGCCGGAGGGAGAAGAAAACGAGGCTTGCTGGAGTTGCATTTCTTCGGAGAATGGAGCACCAATGAGGGGTGCCGTTTCCGCCAATTATCTCCGACTCGATAGTTCGTCTCAAGAACAAGGGCACGAATGTTCATTTGTTTGAATCGAGCGGCGACAACGAGACCACTTTGACCTCCACCAACTTTGAGCATTTCAGAATGTATTCAGCAGCATGAGGAAAGAGGCACTGACTGATTAAAGCATGAGGGTTAGTTTCGATCGCCCGCCGTTCGTTTCCCTCGTGGCGCTGAGCCAGAGGGTGCTCGATTTCTTCGTGTCCTTTAATATCTGCGAGCGCCATCATAACTACAAGAGCTTTCCACTGTCCCGACTCAGTGTAGATTAAAGAAAAATATCCTCGGCCGACTCCGACAGCACAAGAAAATCTGAATGCAGCAGACACAGCACGGAGAGGTAATTTGTTCGTCAAAGGTCCATATTCTGGTAACAGTCCGGGACGCGATTCGTCTAACTCGACGCGAGTTATGCTCGGTTGAGACTCTTTGGCGAAAGCATCAGTCAGATACGCAGCCAGTTTTGAGTGACCGTGCAAGCATCGGTTATCCCAGCCGAAGACCAGTATATCGCGGAAGTAGACCTTTGGATGACAGCAGGAGGCAATGGCGCTGACATCTTCCGACTCCAAGGCAGTACCGAATTGGCGGAGCCATGAGGACGAGACTTGGGAAGAATTGAGGGCCATGAACTTGGAAGGAGAAGATGAGGAAATTCAATGGGATTGCACGATTTAAAGTTCGACGTTTTTTAAACCTTCATTGCGCTTCGCGCGAGGCTATCGACAACCGTATTAGCTTCCTAACGTCGAGTCGGGAGGTTCAAGATTGAATAAGGTTGAAAGCCGCGTTCAGAGACCGGAAAAGGCGAGGAACAAACGCCTCTACATGCGGAGAACAGCCAGTTGCATGCATAATTCAACTGGAAAGCGCGCGTAGAAATCGTGTAGAGTGGTCGACAAGGGTCAAGCTTGAGCGCAGTGAAGTATGAGGCGCGGTGCAAGTTCGCCTCAAGGTGTCGCGGTCACGAGATGCGACAACACCGTCAAACATTTTCAATGTTGGTGCAGACTGTTTCAGCACTGAATTAGGTCATAGTTTAGACGAGACCGCCCGCGCCCCGCGTTCATCAAGTTAAAGTTGACTCAACTCGAGATCAGCCTTTTCGAGCGCCGTGGCAACAAGGTTGGCGGCCCGAATCTATCGGCGGCTGCCAAGCGGCTGTGGTATACTGGACTGTGTACATTGACTCACCTGCGTCTTTCTCAATAAATTTGTCACTCCGCCCGATACCCTGGAACATGAATCAAGCGACGAGACCGCCCGTACCCCGCCTGCAATAAAAACAAAAGCCATTTCAAGATTCAAGAATGGCATAAATAGGAGTGATTCAATCCAGCTTCCAACTCAAAAGCCCATTTCACCCATGGCGACCCAGACGTACCAGCCTGCACCCAACGAGACACTCGGCCAATTTGTGGACTTGCTCTTCCAACGCTTGTTCTTCCACCGCGATGACATGCCGCTGGTGCTCTCGACATGGGAGAACGATGTTCTAGCCAATGTTGCGATCGAGTTCGTTCAACGTTTCGAAGCTCTTCTTGTACAATACCTCTAACAAGGGAACCAACTCACTTTGATTTAGATTGAACGGAAAGCACCTCCCACCCCCAGCGTTCTTCGAGCTCATCAAAAACTTCCATTCGACCTCATCTGGAAAATTGCTCTCCATCGAAGACTTGGTAGTCGTACCGCTGGACCCAGCCGCGCGCACCGGAGTCGTTTCGCAAATCTCAAAATTCAGCGTCACGAACAAAGCGGATGGGAAAACCACGGTGAACGTCTCGGTGACGACCGTGAAAGTCGAGGAGAAGGACGGTAGAAGAATAATGACTAGTCTTGTAGAGGCACAGAATGAGGTCAAGGAATGAGAGAGTAATATATCGACGTTCAACTGGTCCGAGTTAGTATGTATGAAGCCAAGCCGAATACATCTGCACGTCAGAAGACAACCAGCGGCGCACACGGGCCGGTGAGCGCATATATAGCTCGATCGAAGGCACGATAGCGCTCGACCGCCAATGCCCGCCAAAAGAGTCTGCCAGCTAATCAAAGTATTGTCGTCCCTCCCGATCTGAAGCGCTGTGCAAATTCTGATGCGCGCACCAGCTCAAACCTTCTGCCGAGGCAGAATACCGTGCGATCCATGCAGCAGTATGGCCCGGTGTGCTCGCGGCGCTCGAACGAGCTCACATAACGGACTACTCGATCCATTACTATGCGCCACTGGAATTATTGATCGCCAATTTCAAGTATACGGGTTCTGATTATGAGGGGGATATGAAGAAGGTGGGGGAGGACCCAGAGACACAGCGGTGGTGGAAAGTGACCGATGGCATGCAAGAGACCCTGGTTGACGGAGCGGAAGGGAGTGGGAAAGATGTTCCTTGGTGGGCGGTGCGTTGTTTTCTCTAGACCGAAGAAAGACGGTTTCTGATGGTAAGAACAGGAGGCAGAGGAGGTATTCCGATTCGAAGGGAAAGCTTGAGCGTTAATTTTGAGAAGGATGTTCGGGAAGCAGATAGAATTGAAGTTTTCAGACAAAGTATATACATACAACAAAGCCTAGAATAGGCGTATGTTGGCGCTGCAAAGCGGTTTCAGAATGATTCATGGGAAAGGATATGCAAGACGCACCTCAATGTTCTGGCAGTTGGAATGATCGGACCTCAATTTCCTCCAACTAAAATCTGTCGCTGAAAACCAATTCCTTGATCGAAGGGAAAGCATCGCGGTACGCGCTTCCTTTTATTCTTCTACCTGTGATACGGACATGGTGTAATTCGCAGCCGCTTCTGGCTATGAAAGATTTGAGCGAATCAACGGGATCACTCTGTAAGAGCAATTCGCAGATATCAAGACGAGAAAGAGCGGGTAGGGTGAAGCAGCCCAATACGTCAATCCTCGTTATGTCGCGGGATGCCTTTATAGTTAGCGAGCGCAGGGAGGGAAGCGTTACATGGTAGGGAATAGTGTGAAAGCCCATATCGCGATCAAGGGCGTACATATCGAGTTCACAGTGAACCAAGTTGGTGGCCATACGGAGATAAGGTATGCAGTTATGAGGCCAGATATTCATCAGGCGCAAGGAGGTCAAGCGGTCCCAGGACAGCTTGATACAACGAGCGGCACCTTTATCAAGGTCGACGGAGCGAAGTAGCGGCGCGTCACTGAAATCGAGACATGGAGAGCAATTCCGGACCCACAAAACTAATTTGCGGAGGAGAGGCATCGGACCCTCAACAGCAGCTTGAGGATCGCACCTTTCGAGAGAAAGTTGAATGTGTTCCCAGCGTTCGCGATAAGGAAGAATTGCAGCCAGCAGCTCCTCTCCTCGGAACGCGACGGATTGCGCACGCGACGACACAAAGAAATCGTCGACTTGTATGTGAAGTGGGCAAACTCCGGCTCGATGGAGCCATATTTTCCGTATATCGACCACACTGGCAGGAATGTCCTTTGCACAGAGCGACACTGCTCTCCACAATTCCGGAATCGCGAGCGCAGTTTCCCGCCATTGACGACAGATACGAGTCAGGATGATGGGGGAGAATCGACCGACAAGCGGCGGGAACTCGGAATACGGCGGGGAGTAACAGGAGCGGCGGGGAAGGAACCAAACAAAGATTTCAGAGACGATCTCGTTCGGCAAGGTCAAGACGGGATATGTGTAGGCTGTGAGTCGTTTTTGCACGACGGATTTGTCGGATTTCAGTGCAGCGAGGGAGCGCTCCAGGTCAGAGATTTGGCATTCAAGGTCAGTGAGACGGGCGCGATCTGCCGCAAGGGCTTCAAGCATGTCAAGTCGGGTGTGTTGAGAAACTGTCGAAGACAGAGACCTAAGTTGAGATCTGCTGAGATGTCAAGGAGCTGGCGTTCACTAGCACTCACTGCTCGACGACAACTGCGTTTCAAACTGTCGATGGACTATCTCTCTGAAATGCTCCGACAAGGGGGGTGAAGAGGAGCGGTGCAGCTATAACAGCTCACACACTTCGAATTTGTATTTCTTTTTCCAAATTTCTTTGTAGCATTGTTCTTGCTTTGTCCAGAGCTCGCAACCGTATACCAAAATCAGAGTCGAATGGGGAAGTCGAGGAAGCACGCAACGATGTGCGAAACGGTGGATCCCAAGCCTGCTGCCAACTTGTCAACAACCACAACGATGAATTATCCGACGTCGACGGTCTTGCCTCTCGCCTCAATCTGAACACCGGCCACGACTACCCCAATTTTCTCCAAGAGACTGCGCCATCGATACTTCGAACTCTAGCGCTCTCTAGCGCTTATCGAGCTTTACTTTGAAGCAATTAAGTACGATCATAGCAGCGAATGGCAAGCTCAACAGCCTCAACCACTGGCACTTGTTCCTGAAGCTCAAGGTCAACTTCCCCCAGCAACTCATCGCAAGCCCAACCTGGATGACATTCATCGACTTCATCAAGACCTCGTAATAAATAATCGTGTCTGTGGCGGCTGTCCTCGGCCCTTGTCCAGAGGATCATTCAAGTAACCGTCTGCTTCTCTCTGGAAATTCATCTTACCATACTCCAGGCAAGATGCGAGACAGATTGATTGCGCGCTATAAATTCTGGACCCACTTTGAGCTCTCAGCGCTGTCCTCCCGGCGGCTCCCCCCACTATGGAAGACTTCCCCATTACCGAGGCGCAAATCGTCGCCCTGTTCTTGGAGAGCGTCTTCTGGGGGATCTACCTCGTCACCTTCTTTCTCTGCCTACGCTCCCTGCTTTTTGACCTTAATCTCGAACGAAGGCGGCTTTCAGATCTAAACTGGCCTATGCTTATCGTGACTCTCTCTATGTGTGTTTTTGCAACCTTGGACGTTGCCGTCGGTCTACTGCACAACATCCAAGCCTTTGTTCAATACAACGGTCCTGGAGGTGCTGCAGAGGAGTTCTCTCATATCTCTGACTGGGTTAACATCGTCAAGGTACGCGCGTCTTTGTTTACTTTCCCGCTTGCCAGTGGCTGACCTTGTCCTTTTCAGACAGTCGATGTCGTCATGCAGACTCTCTTGGGCGACGGCATGCTGGTAAGGCTCTTTATCCTCCCACTGTGCATTCACCTTTTACCCGTCTCCCCAGATCTACCGCTGCTGGATAATCTATCTCAAGTCATGGCCAGTGGTGGGGTGCTCGATCCTCCTGTGGTGTGGTAGTGCCGTCTGTACCGGGATGATAATTCACATCGTCGCCACTCTGCATTCAAATGCCCTGATCACTTCAAGCAGCCTGAACCCCTTAATCCTCTCCTTCTGGGTATTAAGCATCACCCAGAACATCACCACCACCGGTTCGTTCACTTTCCCTTCTAGCTTCTTTCATTTCCGAACCAAGTCTCACGTCGAGTACAAAAACGCAGGTTTGATCGTCTTCCGCATATGGCGTGTGGACCGTCGAAGCTCCTCCTTCGCGTACCACAGCAACTCTTCCTCTGCCAAAGCTCATCAAGGAAGACTGCGGGAAGCCATGCGCATAATCCTTGACGCGGGTCTCATGTACGCCACGGTAGCGGCGTTGGTGTTCATCACCCAGATGACCAATAGCAATTCGACTTACGGAGTCTCCGACGTCGTATGTTTCTTCCAAATTCATAGCTTTCGCTAGTCTCTCATTAATTAACTGCTCATAACCAATTATCGCTCGCAGGAGGTACAAGTCGTGGGTATCACGTTTAACCTTATCATAATAAGGGCGAACAGGCGAGCCATGGACGAAGCGCAAGCGGCGCTGCCCATGCATCTTATCCGTCGTCCAACCACAGGCGGGGACGACGGTAGCGTCCATATCGCAGTCAATGTTGTCACCACTGTCAGGAGCGAGCACATCTCCAAGTTAGCGAGTGTAGAAGAAAAATGAAGCAAATGTAATAGCACTATCCCGCCGTATTATCGCGTATTATCTTTTGTAATGTTCTATAAATGAAATCACTTGTTTTCACAGTTTGCCACCGCATGCGACGTACCTGGTCTAAAAGTATGAACGTCCATCATTTGAGTTGTTCAACAACAGCCCCAAGTTCAGGGTCCATCTAACAGCATTTCAGCGCTCGACTTGGCACTCTGGACAGATACCTCGAACAGAGATGGGTACAAAAACTCAGAGAAGAGCACTGAACCGAAAATAATTAATAAATGTGCAAACATTCCGTCTGTTGAAAACACACCTGTACTCGTAGAATCTCATTGACCAAGACAACGAAAATGAATTCAAATAGCAATTCGTGTCGAACCGTCCCAATCAAAGTAAACAAGCGACGACATTCACGGCCTATGAACTGACGGGATAACCAGACAACGCCTGCGCTCAAGCGATAGCTCTGGAGAGATTCGAAATACAAGCTATATTACATTCTAACATGGAGTCTGGAGATGATTGAATACGGATTAGCTTTTCAACCATCCTCCGCGTCGCGCCCAAATTAATTAAACTCCACCACCGCTCTTCTCAACCGGGATCATCCGTCGTTCTTGCTTACTGGGTAAGGGCGCAAACGAGACCTCCTTCAAGGACCCACATATCTATCCACGTACCCGTCAATATACTTCCCTTGCCGCGTCGGCGTCAATAAAATGAACGTACCTCAAGGAACTCATCAAAATCCACATCTTCCCTCGCCTTGAACCCTGCCTCCTCAAGCACATACTCCGTATCCTTAGCAGTAATATCCGCATATCCAGGCACCTCCTTCAGCACCGCGCCCAACGCCGTCTTCGCCAGCCTCATCTCCTCTTGCTGTTGTCCCCCTCCCCCACCGCCTGCGCCAGCTGCGGCAGGCGCGACCATCACCACCCTCGCATTCCGCCCAAAAGCACCCTTCAGCGCCGCCATCTCCGCGCTGTCGAATCTCGCCCGGCTATACTCTGGCGCCATCGGCGCCGGGTGCGAGACGATGCCGAATCCCCGCGCGACGTCCCATAGAGCATGCGCAACCCGGTCACGCACACCCGTGGCGGGCGGCGCCGTAATGGTGGGCGCCAGGCCCATACTCGCAAGGAATGCAACCGCGCGCTTGACATGGTTTGCCTTCTCCTTACGCGACCAGCCCAATTCCTGCGCCATGATGTCCGCAACGCGCGGCAGGGCTTCCAGAGCGGCATGTGCGTTAAGGAAGGATAAGCGGGTGCGTCGAGCGAGAACGTCGATGGGAGTCAGCGCGTATTCGTGCCGTACGGCGTAGCGTACTTCTGCTTCGATGACTGCATGTAAAATTAGTGGTAGAATTTGCATCGCTGCGATGTAGGCCACATACAAGGATATGCGGGACTGATCTTGATACCATGCAAAGGCCATGACTGACCCGTCGGTTCAGCAAAGGAGAGGACTGTCCATGCACGATCACCATAGTTGTTGGAGAGGTGTTTCGCAACCTCCGTCTCCAATCCATACTAATAGATAGATGATCGTCAGTCAACACCATCACCTCAGAAACGCAGCGCAACATACGCGTTGAATTAGCCCAATGAACATATTCCGACTCCACCCATCGCTCCCAACAAGCCTCAACGTCGAAGTAACGCACCCACTCCTCACCCGTCCCTGCAGCCCAAACACCTTAACAGCCTCATCCACCGTCTCCTCCGCCATTGCCCGATACGTCGTCCACTTTCCCCCAGCAATCGTGAGCAGCCCACTATCACTGACATGAATCATATGATTCCGCACCAGCCCCTCCGTGCTCGCCGCCCCTGGATTGCGCACAAGCGGCCGCAATCCGCTCCATGCGCTCAACACATCCCCACGCCGTACTTTGATGTCCGGCGCGAGGTACCGCCTCACCTCCTCGAGCACCCACCGGATTTCCTCCTCCTGCGCGCGCGGCTCACGTTCTACAGGTGCGGCCGAGTCGGTGGTACCCGCTATCGTGTTGCCTTCCCATGGGAGGAAGAAGATGACGCGGCCGTCGGACGTCGCGGGGTCAAGCAACCCCATCTTCCTAGGAGAGTAGTAGTTCGGTAGGGTGATGTGGATACCAGCGGAAGCCTGCACAATCGGCTGGTGTGCAGGGTTGTCCAAGGTGAGGAGCTCGTCAGAGAAGGGGCCAGTGGCGTTGATGATGCCTTTGGCGCGCACGTTGAATTCCTCGCCGGTCATGTTGTCTTTGACGCGTGCACCATTGAGCTTGCCGTCAGTGTTTTTATGCAGCTGAGTGACCTCGCAATAGTTAGCAACAGTGGCACCGTATTTGACTGCAGTCATGATGAGCGCGAGATTCATTCGCGTGTCATTGTGCTGGCCATCGTAGTAAACTACGGCGCCGACGAGGCCCTCGCTTTTGAGCATCGGAAAGGTCTCAAGGGCTTTCCCCTTGCTCATGAGGTATGATGACTCCATATTCTCCTCACCGGCCAGAATGTCGTACATCTTGCATCCGGACCAGTAATAGGGTATTTGCCAATACCTGCGTGCGGTATTATTTTCGGAAATTTTTCGATGAAGCTGGCTCACACCTACTTGTAGATGGGCAGCATGATAGGGAGCATACCGGAGAGGTACGGGGCGGTCTGAAGAAAGATGCGACGCTCATGCAGCGCCTCACGAACCAGTTTGTATTGCTCGTAGTCGAGTTCGAAAACGGCTTTCTGGAGGTAACGCACACCGCCATGGACGAGTTTCGTGGATTTGGAGGACGTCCCTAGAGTGACAATGGTCAATCACTGAATGTCTGATAACTCGGCGTAGTTTCGGAGAAAGAAGAAACTGTGAAGTTCCATAGATATGTTATACACGGGTAGAAAAGGAACGATAGCATGTTCCTCTCTAACTCGACGCTCCTCTGGGATTCGGTGCAGACCCGGATACCCGTATATCACATTGAAATGGGCGGACCATTTCATCGGAAAATCGATGACCGCGACTCTGACTGGGCGAGCTTCACGGTAGTGGCGGCTAAGCTCTGCCCAAGCTCTGCTGTCCAGTCCAGAAGAGATCGCGGCCGTGCCATCTAATCCAACTTGTTCATTGGATGAGTGACCAACACATGGCAAGAACATGTCGAGAGCATGCATAGAACAGCTCCGGTCGAGATTTCTCACCTGCGCTGAAGTCGTCCCGTTCCACAAGAGCGACTTTGAGACCCCTGCTGGCAGCATCGACGGCCACACCTGCACCCGTCGCACCACCGCCCACTACAAGTAAATCAAACTCTTCGTCCGCCAAACCGGTGGTCTTGATAGCACCCGAAGCCTTAAGAGACTTGAGCATTTGTTCTCTGGGTGGGGGTGTCCATGGCGGGGGCGGTCGGCGGGTTTCCTTGGTAGACAAGGGGTATGCAGGTCCCGAGTTCAGATACCAGTAGCCAGCGCCGACAGTGAGAGCAGTTCCTCCAGACACAAGTGCCAGGGAACGGCGAGAGAATATAGAACGCAAGAGAGGCATGGAAGAGTAGAGCCAGCAACAAAACTGACGAGTTCCCAGTTCAACCGCGGCCTGTCCACATCGGAGGAGAAAGAAACCACATCCGGCCCGTCAGCCCGACATTCCGGCCCGTGGCACGTTGGTGCGTCATTTTCACGTGTTTCTTGGGCGTGATGCTGTGACTGTTCGCGACTTGCCATAAATAGCAACAATCGTTGGCGCGTCAGAGTACAAAGCATGAGAGTTAATCCATTCAATGTGAAGCAAATAGAGTGTAGTATACATCCCAAATTACAAATAAAGACACATGTTCCTAATAACACAAAGAAAAACCCCCCGTAAATCAATGCGCGATAAGGGTGAACTTGGTTGCAGCCGAAACACTGCCCGCACTATTCACCAATCCGCCATTCGAATCCAATGTAATATACTTCGAGTTCACCGCAGCAAGGATCACATAGGTGCCATCGGACTGCTGAACGATTTTGAACGATTCCCATGCCTGTGCCGTCGCGCGCGCCGCCGCCAAGGGTGCAGCGCCATTCTGATCAGCCGTAACGAATTGATTATTCGCCGTGTTGAGAATGCTCCCGCCGCCAGGCATGTACGCAAGCGTGAAAACTGTCCCTGTAGTCGCGCTAGCAACCAAGTTTACCGCCGCAGCGGTAGAAGTGACGAATTGTCCGTTCGGCGCGCGAATGGTGAAGCTGCCGGCTGGGTTAGCGGCGTTGGCGGTACAGATGGTGCCCCCTCCCGAGTTCTTGCGCGTGGCGAGGTGGTACGTTGAAAATGCTTGACTCGTTGTGTAGCCCCAAGCAGTGATATTTGTCGAGCGCTGGAACGCGGTCGCCGGCGAGACCTCTCCGTAGGCCATCTGGATGATGTTCTTCCAGTCGTCGCCAATGGTGGGATCAGCCATCTCATTAGCAACGTAGCTCCAGACGTTTGTAATCCACGGGACGTCGTATAGAGCGTCGTTGATTGGGGTAATGGGGAGTATCTGAATGGCAGCAATTTCTGACCGCTCTGCACCCCAGAACCTGTAGCGCAGCGGCATCATGAATAAAATCTCAATCGCTCAGAAAAAAGTGACATACAGCCAAGCTCCTGCTTGGTAGTCTTCTACGTTCCCGATGGTCACCAGATTTCGCAGCCCTTGTTCTGGGTACGGGGTGTCTGGGTCGTTGACGTTGGGATACAGGTGCCAATATACTTGCGATCCATCGAGTTCAGTTGCCCATAGTAAGCGAGCCCAGTTTGTAAAGTCGGCGTTTCCGAGGATGTTTGCGAACAAAATGAGGCCGTAGTACCCGTTCATCTGCGTTCAGTTGAGTGAAATGAACAAAAGACATCAAAGACTTGGAACTGACCGCCTCCCCGGAAGACTCTTGGTCGCGCGTACCTCCGCCATTGGCAATGCCAGATGCTACGCAGTATGAATGAAAAATCATCAAAATAGACATCAGACATACCCCACGAGTGTCCGGCAAACCAGTCCTTGCAACGCGCAACTGTGAAGTAAGGATCCGCGGTCGAAGGATTCCCGATATCACGCGCAAATGTTGTGATGAAATGCTTGTTGGTATTCCACCACGACGAGTCGTATTTGGCAATGACTGCAGCACCATGCAGCATATACCCTAATCAGGCGAGTCAGCAGGGAAACATAGGCCCAAGAAAAGAACATACCATAATGGAAATGATGGTCGTTGTACTACAAGATGAGTACTATTGTTAGTGCGTTCAAAAGAAAAACGATCCGTACTCACAT
Organism: Favolaschia claudopus; assembly: GCA_037176885.1. NCBI lineage: Eukaryota > Fungi > Basidiomycota > Agaricomycetes > Agaricales > Mycenaceae > Favolaschia > Favolaschia claudopus. Next base: position 1,095,387 of record JAWWNJ010000035.1, on the reverse strand, counting down.
AACCGTTCCCAAAGTCGACGTTGGGATCGGTGGCTCCAGGGCCACTGACGACGCCACCCCAAGCCGTATCGTATGCAGCATACATGGCACTCGAAGATGCCGTCTGCACGACAAATTAATTATCTTCAACGACGATGCTGGAACCCGCAACAAACCCAGTACGCAAAGCTTTGCTTCAGATTATTGATGATTGCCGGGATCAAGTCCTGACGTCCCATATGTTCAGCGATGAGACTGTCCAACTCGAATTAGAGACGCAGATGAAACCCAATGTGTTACGAACGCAAGCCGAGATACCGCCTGGAATCCTTTCCCCCAATAATAAAAGTCACCGGGTACCGAGACCTCCAAATGGGCGACTTCGTACTCCAACGCCTGAATTATTTGTGACCTGCATGACGCCTGAGGATCGCGTGGCGGCGACCAGCTGATGGTCGGGAGAGGATACGAGAGGCGCCAGACATTTCCAAGCACGGGTTTCATGGTGCCTTTGGCAGTCAAATAGCTCAACCCAGAAACGTAGTTGGGATTAACGAGACGCTTCCTGAATTTCAACCGTGAGAAAGTGATTCTCGATGCCGTCATCGAGTTGAACGCACCTGTGATGGGGCCACGAAAGGTGCAAAAGGTTCGCGGCGTTCCCGACGACGTTCCACGTGAAGCTCATGCTCCCGGTGTCACCCTGGAAAGAGTAATCTAATGCGACACTGGTGGGATAGTTGCCAGAATACTGATCCAAAATAGCTTGGCTAGTCGATTCAGAAGTGACGCGCGCTAACCGGATGACGCCTGTAAAGGCAGCAGACCCTCGCAGAGCTGAACTGGTCGCAGTCAGAGTTATCGAGCCGCCGAGAGAATAGATGACATATGTGCCGGCGGCATTAGCAACGGTAAACTTCGTGCCGCTCACAGTAACTGCGATGATGGATTGAGAAAGTGTAGCTCCGACGTAAGAATAGATCTCACCGGACGAAGATCCAACGTTGTTTCCGTTGATGGAAACTATGTTTCCGTTTTGAGTGTTTAGCAAAATGGTGGCAGCTTTGTAGTTGAGTGTGATGTATGGAGACCCTGGGACGGCGTATGTAGTAAAGCCAGCGTCGTTGGTTCCAAAGTATTTAATGGTAACGCTTTGAGTGTCCTATATAGTCGCAAGGGTCAATCAATAAACACAAAAACATAAATACAAGCGCGTAAGTTTACCCAAGCAGTGGCCTTATGACTTGTATGCGTCTTCGGGTTCTCAACATAGGACGCCTCCCAATCCATTTGAGACGGCTGTTTGATCGACGTTCCGTCAAATTGCCTTGAATTCGAGATCCCAAACTGAAATCCAGTGTCGAGCGCACAGCTCATGTAAGGAAACGGTCCCGCAACAATGCTGTGGCAAGCGTCAATGATCGACCATGTCTTGTAATCATTGAATACACACCTGTTTTGCGAGGGTGAGGCGGCATAGCCAACCCACCACCAGTAGTCGGGAACGGCGGCCTGAAGTCCTAGGAAGAACGGTCCCAGGAGGGAGCACCATTGACGACGTTCCCGCGAGGCAGAGCAGGGGCAGAGGTTTCAATGGGCCCGATAGCAGCTGCTACGAGCGAGACAAGCTGCCGACAGAAGAACAAAGACATGGCCGTCTGCGCTGCACGAACATTCCCCTCCTATCCGCTTATAAGGGCGCGGAGGGAGTTACTATACGCACATCAATGTGGACCGAGCATAACAATCCGAAATCAGGACGACGACGCTGACGAGAATGGCCTCGGATGCGTGAGACGGGTATCAGAAGAGAGTCGCCTCGGAGAAAGGGTTACCGAGTAGCACTGGGAGCAATGTACAATATAACCATGTGACCTATTGAAGATCTATGGTAATTATTTCTTAAATAAGCAAATAAAATATAATACACAATATGACTACATGACCTATAGAGGTTATATTTGATATATAACTATAATATGCACACTATATAAACACAGTGTCTATGCTGAACATATTGGCTAATATGCCTACAATATGATCACAATATACACAACCCCAATAAGGAAACTGTCAAGTCCATATATAGGTGTGGTATATTGTAAAATATATAGGGACCAAACAAAGTATATATAGTAGCATCCTCTGTTAGCAGGTAGTAGAAGGACGGTTAAAACCTAATTGGCAACACCGCTATAACTGCAACCCACACACCAGACCCCGTAATATGCAAAATGCCAAAAAAAAAACCCCACACTGGGGTTGGACCCTCAACTGCCTGAAGACATATACAATAATAAAGGTTATTACATACAAGTACACTACACAAGTCAGAGTTAGAAACACACAGTTGGCGGCGGCCGCCGGCGGTTTTCGTTGGCTGGCAGCAGCCAAGGGATATTGGCAATCACCGACATTAGATAACAACTTTCGGCACGTTTCCGTCAGCTTTATATGTGTGTTGAGCAGCTCCTATCTGGAATCGTTGACTGCTGCCAATTTCTGTTGGCTTTCGATGACCTTGCTATAGGATTCAGTTTCAAATTTTCAAAATGGCGTGACCTCTGTCTCCTTGACTCCCTCCGTCGACTTCTAGCAATGTCCAGCACTTCTGCCGCCGCCCAAAAGTTCGAGGGCAACATCAATAAATATAAGTCAATGAGCTCAAACAGCTGAGTGCTGCTCTTAGTCTCACTGTAAGCAATGCCAAGAAAACACCTGTCTAAGACGAATTTCTCGCTGCAATCAAGGAACGTGTGTTCAAGTCCAGCAAAAACGTTCTCGAAGCTGATCCTCAATTTGGTGGTCTCTACGAAGGAAAGAAAAGCCAAAGTGCCGATAAGGCTGCGGAGGATATTGTGGAGCAGTCGAAACCCGCTGTAATTACTGGCCATTTTTGCGTGTTATATCTAGCTATTTTCAAGTCAAATGCGGCGCCAAACACACCTACTACCTGCTACGACTATAGTATTACTCGACTATCAATAGGAAGTCAGTACCTCTGTCGGTGACACTCACTGCATTCAGACCCCATCTAGCCAGAGGGGGGCTGGCGAGGTGACCATTGGCTAGCCGGCCAGCGCTGACGTAGCCGCACACCAGCCGCGGCTAGCCGTAAGGATAGCCGAAGCTCACGGCACCTCGCTACACGTTCCTCGCTGATCCTCGCATCAGCCCTTCGTCTCCCTTTGTCTAGGCCTCGGCTAGCTTCGGGCCGGTGGACTAGCCGAAGGCTCGCTGAATCTCGCCAAGGGGGCTGGTGAGACGGCCTCTGAATGCAGTGACTAAGACATTGAATTGCGACTACGAACAGGCACCGAGCACGAAATTTTTATAATTTAATAATCAATCACCTATCCCTTTTGGACTCACAATTGCCATTTCCTGTGGCACGAATCCCCGGACTTGTGTCTGCCAATGTTGATAGAAGGTTGAAATCAAGTTTGTTGAGTTGTTGGATTTAATTGGATAAGATTTGTCGCTGGACGGCAGTTTAGTTGGATTGGTTTGATTGGGTTGGGTTACTTTGGTCGCACCTTCAATTTGCTTGTACATGCTTCAAGGGAACAAATTTCCTTTCCAGGAAGGGCTATTTTTATTTGTGATTCATTGTTATTTTCAGGAAACCCTATAAAGCAAATTTTGGCAATGACCATTACATTACACACTGAAAACACTTTCACTTAACAGTTTTTCATAGCCATTGGCAAAGAATGCTACCATACATAGTTTGTTTGGTCCTAATGTGCTTACAATATACCACATCCATATATGGGCTTGACAGTTTCCTTATTAGGGTTGTGTATATTGTGAACATATTGTGAACATATTGTGAGCGTATTGGCCAATATGTTCAGCATAGACACTATGCTTATATCATGTGCATATTGTGGTCATATATCAACTATAACTTCTATATCCCATGTAGTTATATTGGTATTATATTTATTGTCTATTTCAAAAATAATTACAATAAATTCTCAAAAGATCACATGGTTATATTATACATTGTTCCCAGTGTAGATGCAAGGAGCAACTACGGTAGAAAGAGGAGAATAGATGTACGCGATGGGTGAGGAGAGGGTGCCAGTGTGTGCATGCCGTGACCTTTAATTAGTCCTTGTACCGGACAACGGAGTCGATGACCTCGTCTCTCCTCGTCTCCGGCAAGGAGACCGCCTCAGGAGGTACGCTATTATTGCCCGGTATGATACCGAGAAAGCACACATGACGAATCCATGCAGCCCACAAGCACATGTCATCAGTTTTGTCGAGAAAGAAAACGGCAGCAACGAAGAGTCTCTACCACCAGACCAGGAACCGCACAACACAGAAAGCGATAATCTGTGAAAATTCACACGTAGTCGCCAGAGAATACTCAGAACTTAATGAAACGATCAGACTCCATTGTAACTTACCTTGTAAGGGGACTTCTCGGGCAGAAGGGCAGACGAAAGTCAACCGTCCTAAATGGGATGAGACAGGTATCTTGCTGAGCAGCCGTTTTGGACGGAGTCCACTGGGCAGCTGAGGATACCCAAGAGATTGAGAACATCATATGGTTCATCAGACGGTTGCAGCGCCTCGGAAGTAGTAGCCGGCTAGGCCAGTTCGCTGAGGAGAGACAAGGATAGGCCATCGCCTAAGCACTACCCCAGGGAACTCAGGTGAACGACGAAGCGGTAAGAGTCAAGGGTTAGGCGGAGCTTTCACCGGGAACTTGGCAAGTTGACTGCAAGCTCGGAAGCATCGGTCCGAACATTTTGGCTCTGATATTCACACGGTTTTCAGTTCTGAAGATCAGCAAGAAGATTAGCAAGCGTCATTATGTCATCATGTAAAGACTCAAACTCAGATTGAACCAAGATTGAACTCAGTCTGTATTAGCAGCATGTTGATAACGAGGTCTTGTGAAGACGCACAACGGGCACACCAGATTTGGCATCGAGGTCGTAACGAGCAGATTTATCATTGAGCCAATTCAATGAACATATTGCGACTAAGGCGTGAACAGATATACACTGTACATGCTGCAGACACCTAAGAGTACTTCGGGTGAACTCCAACATAAGTTGTCACTTTCAGGCATCCACGCTCGAGATCGCCCAAAAAGGATTCTTGCATCTACCGATTTAGGCCGGCCCGGAAGCAGTTAGGAAGTCAAAATCCACGCCATGCTCAGCCTGATTGACGCTTCGTTCGTACAAACCCCTATATCCTCGCTTCTGTTTCGCCGCACCCTTGGCTGAGAATACTTTGATTCTCTCAGCGATCCGTCTCGCGATCTCGTCGTCAGAAACATCGAGATGAAGGACACGATTTTCCACATCGCATTTGATTAGGTCTCCATCCTGTACCACACCGAAAACCGATGCCGACAGCACAGATTCCGGTGAAATGTGCAGGACAATCGTCCCACCGGCGGTCCCGGACATTCGGCCGTCCGACAGCCGCAACATGTCCTGGACGCCTGCGGCACCGAGTTTGCGCGGTATCGGGATTAAACCGGCCTCCGGCATCCCGGGGTGCCCAATAGGTCCGATTCCTTTCAGAACAAGTACTGAGTCGGCGGTCACCGGTAATTCTGGGTCATCAATGCGTCGCGCGAGATCTGCCGTGTCGGAGAATACGACGGCGGGACCGACGTGATTGAGCAGACGTCGGTCCTTGGAGGCAGATGCTTTGATTACCGCACCGCCAGGGGCCAAATTACCTCTCAGAACGACGATTGAAGAACAGGGATAGAGTGGATTTGACAGTGGTCGGATGATTTCTTGAGAGTAAGGGAAGTCGTGAGCAACGGCTGCGTCTAAAACTTCCCCGAGCGATTGACCGGTCATGGTTCGCGCAGAAAGAAACAGAAGCGGACGGAGAGTCTGGAGTAGTGCGGTCATCCCGCCAGCGTTATGGAAATCGGACATGTAGTTGTCGCCACTAGGTTTGAGATCCACAAGAAGCGGCGTTTTTCTCCCCAATTTCGTCAAAGGTGTCCAAAGTGATAGAACCAGCGACGTTCGGATGTCTGTTTACCATTGCCCATAAGATGCACAACACCGTTTGTTGACCCTCCGATAGCTTGGAGGACGGTAATTGCATTAAGAAAAGATTCTTTGGTGAGTATGGTCTGTGGATGGAGGGCATTCGAAACGGCGGCGACCGCATTCTTTCCTGTTTCTTCAGCGACGCGGAGGCGTGCCGCAGAGACGGCTGGGGCAGATGCTCCTCGAAAGGGCAATAAGACCAAGGGCGGCGGTGATGCACGCCATCGTACTCGCAGTCCCCATCACGCCGCAAGTTCCCGACTAGAAATACCGTCATGGCATCCTGTTCATGGGAAGTTCATTCGACCCACGGTGGGAGCGAGCTCGTCATTTAACGCGGCGATGTCCTCTATGTCAATGAACACCCGCCCTGGTAAAGCGGGCCCAGTTGTTACGACAATCGGTACACGCGCCGATTCGGGTTCCTCTATATGAACCAGGCATCATAGGCCCAGTAACAAGAGGGAGAATCGGCTTGTTGGCAGAGATACCGCCCATGATTTGCGCTGGAACGGTTTTATTCGCAGCCACCAATCATGATACCTAGGTAGTTTGTTAGCTTGTATCGTTCTCGTTACTGGAAACGACGCTACAGGCGTCCAAGGGTTGAGCCTTGATCATTTCCTCGGTATCTATAGATAACAGGTTTCGCAAATACATGCTGGTGGGCGAAGCGAAAGATTCGTGGAGGCTGATCGTAGGAAATTCTATTGGCAAGCCACCGTTGAGCTGGACACCCCGGCTTGACTGCTTCGAGAGTTGCGGGACATTTGCGTGACAAGGGTTGAAGGCCAGACCCAGTATTAATTATTCCTGATAACGAATATTCAATTTGGAGTTCCCCGTGAATGTGCTCTGCAGCGACGAAAACAACGAACCTATGACCGGTCTGGAAAGGGCATCTTCCCCATACCCCCGCCGCCTTTATGAACACTTTCCGTAAAAATAGCGAAAAATGGGGGATCGCCGTAGGCTGTAAGACCTTGACGAAGTCCATTGGACTTCAACGGCTTGGAAAGGTCGTAATCCTCTAGAGGGGTCAACGCGGGTGGGCGCAGGACGACGCAGACATGAGAGTAGCCCGCAAACACTTCGTAGGCCAGTAGATTAAGTTGAAATATAGCTCTAGCATGCGAACTTGAACCCGGGCCGCACGAATCGTTGGCCAGGGAAAATCGATGATGGTGGGGCGGCTGACTTGTTGATTACTCTCAGGTTTCAACGATGGCGGGCGTCCGTCGACTATGGGGATCTCGAATATACGCAGCCACCAGTCGAATCAAGGGCTTCAATATGAAGCCTGTTCCCCAGCGCATCTTCGATGGGATGAAAAAGTACGAAGAATCAAACAGAGGTGAGTAGGCCGCGGCGTTTGACATCTTGGCCAACTCTTTGACACACAAGTTCGCTGCAGGATTCGGTTTCGTCTGCTTTGAGAGACAGCTAGAAGGCGACGACGGCGCGGGCCATGCTATCGTATCGCACAGGCCAGAAGACTCTCAAATCTCAGAATTTTGGAGATTGAACCTCGCTTCCCCGGACACCCCCCTTGAGCGGATCTCTTATTTCGATCTTGGCAGTGGGCGGACTGTCGACAGCTTCAGCCCTGTCTCTGGAGATGACTGGAGAGGCGTCTGGCGTGCGGGCGGCGCTATACTGGCTATGGACCTTGACGGCAGCGAGTATGCGCAACTCTGGCGGTATTGGGAAGATTCTCGATCCTCCACAGTGCTTCCGCATATCGACAGCGAACTCGAGAATAAGCCTGGTGGTCGCTTTGAACGCCTGACCCACGATAACCGTAGATATAACAACGTGCGCATCTCGGAATCAAACAAGTGAGCAAAAGAATTATCAAATGTTGTGGTCGCTTTACAAGCCCAATCTCATAGAATTATGGCCTTCATTTCCAACAAAGAAAATGGCACCGACATGCTGGTATATACCACTGAACTTGTGAATTCCCAAACTGGTGCAGCAGCAGATTCCAAGCCTTTCACACTTCCCGCGAGACTGGTAACTCCTCCGTCGGACAAGGAAAACTCTCGTTGGCTCATCTCTGACATATCCGTCGACGACCAGTACCTTCTTCTTTCCAAAAGCTTCACGTCCTCTCACAGCGAAGGTTACATCGTCCCCGTTTCCGGAGGTGCACCAGAGCGCATTCTCTTGCCCAACGCGACTGAGAAAGAAGAAGAGACCGTCTGCCTCCAGAGATTCTCCCGCGATCCGGCGACGCCTCATCGGATTTACCTGATATCCAGTGCATACGGGGATTTTGAGTCAGTCGTGGCCTTCGATCGAAGCACTGGCACTGTCCTCCATATCACAACCCCTGAGCCCAACCTCAAGGCGCTGCGGCCAGTGAACTGGTCGTGTGAAGGGCTTATCGTCACATCCGAATATGTCTACTTCAGAGCCAATGCGGGTGGCTACACCAAACTTTTCGTGTTACCACTTTCTGGGCCTGAGAAAGATACCGTGCTTGAAATCAAGCTAAAGGACTGGGAGGGCGGGATGTTCACCTATTCTGTCAATCATCGCAATGGGCGGCCTCACGAAATTGTTCTTGCTCTTATCTCGCACCTGTCCAGCACCTCCTTGGCTCACCTTGACATCAAAGACCATCTGGATGATGTCAAGGTCGATGAAAACGGTGGCGCCTACATATCTGTACCTTTGGATAGATACAAGCAGGCAACACCCATCCCCCCTTCTTATCGCACCTTTCCGCCCAAACTATTAACCTTCAGCAGTTTCGATGGGCTGGAAGTCCCATGCATGTACTATCATCCAAACAACGGTCAGTCTGCGGTACCCGTTGTAATCTCTATCCATGGCGGGCCAGCCAGTATGTCATCATTCATCTTATTTGCAACCTCCATCCCGACGTTAACTATGTAGGTCAATCGAAGTCGAATACGAGGGCGTGAGTATCCACTCATCCCAAACCATCAACGCTGACAGACATTGAATTTGAAGCCATATTCACTGGTATATCATGAATGAACTGGGATACGCGATCATCTACCCCAACGTGAGAGGCAGCAGTGGTTATGGCAAGCATTACATGGCTCTGGATGACGTTGAGAAACGTGAAGATTCCGTGAAGTAAGAAACCTTTCACACGTCCTATATGTTCTGTTCATCTGTTTGCAGGGATATCGGGGCGCTCCTAGACCATATCGAAAAGTCTATGAAGAATGAACTTGACTCCTCTCGCATTGCTGTAATCGGAGGATCTTGTCAGTATTTCTCCGAACTACATGTGCATTCACTAATGTGATCTTGGCAGACGGTGGTTACATGACACTGGGACGCGTTGCTCGATGTCCAATGATTTTTATGCTAACATTGTCTGTCATTTAGGCTTCTCTGATCCACTTCCCCACCAAATTCGCATGTGGTCTCGCCAACTTTCCCATTGCGCATTGGCCATCGTTCCTCGAGAAAACAGCGCCGCTTCGTCAAGCTCACAGGCGCGGAGAGTACGGCGATGAGAGGAAGCCCGAAATCCGCGAGTATTTGGAGAAGATTTCTCCACTGAATCGTACTTCTGAAATCAAGGTGCCCCTGCAAATCGCGCATGGCGACTGCGACAGTCGCGTACCCGTCGATCAGGCTATCAGGATGTGGCAAACAGTCTTAAAGACCGGCATTCATAGCGAACTGATGGTTTGTGAGAAGGAAGGGCACGGTAAGTAGTATAGCAAGAGTCACAGTCTCCTAGGCCTTGACCACCCAATTCTTCCAGGTTTCAAGCAGAGGAGCGTCATTGAGTACACGAATGCCGCCAAATTGCACTTTCTGGAGCGGTATTTCCCTGTTATATCCCCGCGTTCACCCTTGTAACTCCGATGCGCCTGTTTGAGGACGACGGTTCGAGCAGTGTTTTTCGAGTGTATATACTCTTCTCGAGTGTGTATTTGATTTAGTCAATGAACTCGGAAGCAGTCAAGGCATATCCATGGCGCGTTCACGCGCTCATACCAAGAATCACTCCCGCAACGTTCAAAGCAAAGTAACCTTGCGCATTGAAGTGAACAGGAGTACTTCACTATTTACACATGTATACCACAACACACAGTATCATCTCTCTCGACCAACAAGTGCAGTCGTCGACGATTCCTCCTGGAACAAGGGTCTGCAAGGGATTAAGAAGAGGAATAGGAAAAGAAAGGTTTCAAACTTACAGCCGACAACCTTATGCACGCTTTACATACGTACAATCATTCCACCAGAACACCACCACTTCGGTTCTTCTTGGGGACAGAGCCGCCCCCCGCCCCGCTTGCCTCGGCGCGGGATCCTGTCGGCCGCATCGCCGCTGTTCAATCGCGTCGACAAGATACGACGCGCGCTGCGTCCCGGACCCGAGCCCAACGCTGCTGCCGGCCGTGGATTCGGACTTGAACCCGAGCCCGCCGACTGAACCGAACTTCTCCCCCGAAGCTGTTGTTGTTTTCGCGAGCCCTTCTGCTGCACCTGCGCCTTCACCGTTGCACCGTCCCGTCCCAACCCCAACTCCTTCCCGGTGGATCCTTCCGTCTCCGCTTCCGCTTCTCCCTTCGTCTCCTCCGAGTCCTTTCCCGTTCCCATCTCCGACCGCGACCTCCACCCCACCCGAAGAGCCCCAGCAATATGGGGCTCCTTTAGGGAGCCTGCAATACCGTCAAACACCCTCCTCGTCGCTGCCATAGAATTCGTCTTCATCGTCGTCGGCGCCCCCTAGGTTGGTGAAATCAACCTTGTACCTAAGCAAGCCGCCAATCCCGCCGAAGCCTTTGACGAACTGCGCGCCCTCCTGACTGCGATTCGTCACAAACTCAAGGTTCGCGCCAAAGTCCTTGTACTTTTCGGCAAACCACTCGAGGAGACTCTGCGGTTCCGCACCCTGCTCCATCTCGAGTCCTGTCGACTTGTCTATGAACTTTTCGCGGTCTTTCTCTTGGTCCTTATTTGCGTGGATGATGATCTCCTCGCCGGCGGCGTTGCGGAGGGTGTAGCGCGTGATGTCGAGGTTCTCCCAGACGATGAGAGTTTCAACGGCGCCGAGATCGAGCGCCTTGAGGGTGTCGTCGATACCGAAGCAGTAGCGGCCAGTGTCTTGGCTGATTTCGTCGAAGTACTTTTGAATGAGCTTCTTCTCCTGGACAAACTTGACGTTCGCCAAAGCGTCTGCGGCGAGTTCGATGGCCTAAGAGAATCTGAAGTCAGCAACCCCGACTGCAGGATAGAAAAGAAAAACAGAAACCTGATTAAAGCCATTCTCGCCACCATAACTGACATCGACAACTTTGATTACTTTAGCGGCAAGCCGGAGATCGAACATGTCACTCTGGCTGAGCTCAGTCTTAAAGTCGGCGCTGCCAGCAAGCACCAGACCAGTGACATTGACCTTGTCGTTGGTGATGAAGTGCTGCACGGCGTGTTCGGCAACCTTCCTGACGTAGTTGTGGCGCTTCTCGTCACGAAGACGGGAGAAACGAAGCGCCGACTGTCCACCACGACCGTGCTTTTTGGGGAGGTCGACGGTGAACTTGTGAACGACATCACGGGTGTTGCCCGCAAGAGTGCCAAACAGAGTGCCGTTACCGTCCATGACAATGAAACCGAAGCGAGAGTCGGACTCGAGAAGCTCTGAGAGGGCTTCGGTGTGGAACTTGTTGTCGCACAGGTAGAGAGAACTGTGGGTGAAGTTGAAAACTATTCGGTGTATTCAGACAAAATACGCACGTATTGATTGGTTTGTGCGGCTCAAAGTCAAAGGATACTTTCTTCTCCTTGCCTTCATCGGTTAGAATTGTACCGACGAAGAGAACCAGGCCATTAGGGGGAACACGATTGTAAAGCTTGAGACGCTGCTGGGTACTGGTGATAGCGGCTAAGACGGAAAGTCGGTTGACACGGGACTTGATGTTGGACGCTGTACCGTACTCTTGAGTCAACATCGCCGATGCTCTGGAGATTTGATCCTGTAAAGTCAATCAGTATGGCCCTCCTCTCGACTGTCGGAATCAGAGGCCGGGAAGCTCTTCGTTGCGTTGTATTGAGTAGTCTAAAGCTCGTGTGAGCAAGTCTGACGACGATGCTCAGATCCGAAATCGACAACCAGAATTCAATGACAACCGATTCCGAAGGCAAGATTCCAGAGATTCCAAAGAACCAGAAACTATGAAAATTCATGAACAAATGGAAAAAATTCAGTCTTAAAAATATACGCACCATGCACGCCTTATCTGCGTATCCTCCCTGGTCCTCGTATTGAAGAGGACCATGACAGATCGCAGCCGAAACAAATTCGTAGAAGGGAAGATCACGGTCGATGAACCAGCCAAAAACATCGTCGACAGCTTAGAACTCGGAGACGAAATTCGTGACCACGACGACTTGAGAGAGCTTCCCAGGGCAAGATCGACTATGGATCGCACTTGTACTCACTTTTGGGGGTAAGATTAGACTGATCATGGAAGTGCCCGCTCTGGAGAAAAAAAAATGAGACGGGGAAACCGAGGATTGGTAGCGAACGAACCCTCGGGCAGAGTCAAGGCTCTTGATGAGCTTCTTGACCTTCCACATTTGAATATTCTGCTCAGCAACATCGGGCTGGCTCATGACTGCCGGGTGTAGAGTGCTCGACGACGAGGGGTGACCTCGGGAAAGTTGGGATTTTAAAGTGTGACGTGTGACACTGCCACTCACGCTTTGACCACCGCGGCCAACATGAAACGCAGACTTGACTCAGAACACCGTCTCGACAAACGAATTCGACTCGACCGTGACCAACCTCGCTCCCGCCCTGTTAGGCTGACTCCCCCGCCTCCGACTGACCCTCCGCTCCCCGCAAAATTGGCTGTTCCACCAAAGCCGGAGCCTCAGCGGCAACGCATAAACAAACTCACCCCAGCTCGTCCGTTCCCAACGGTTCCGACATCGGTATCGGCTACCGGGCCTCGTTCGGCGCATAAGGAGGGCAAGAATCTTATATGTATCACCCGCAAGACGCCTCTTGGGACCTATCTAAGACGATGTAAAAATGTAATCATCAACGACGGGTACTGGATTCATTCTTGAGCTGTCTGTATGTGTCGCTGAGGAAATCAAGATACAAAACCCTGCATCTAAGTGCAATGGGCGCGGCCATTCCTCATCTCCTGCAACTCGTGGTTGCGTTGCCGCCGACACTCCCTTTCGCTACGGATGAGATTCATTCGACCGTCACCACAGGCACTATCGAGGTACAGGACGAGGTGATCCCGGATGATGAAGACGAGGATATAACATATCGGACACGAGGAAAATCGACGCTTCAGGTCGTATTCAAAATCGGGGATGGAGAATTTGAGGGTGATGCTTCTGGCATTGCAAAACGGTCTAGTGCGCGTTCACAACAACCGAAGAACACGCTGGCAAAACAACCGAAACCGCCGGGCGGCCAGCCTAAAGCTGGAAATTCCAGTCGAATGGTCGTAGCCGAGCCTGACCAGGACGGCATGGAAATCTGAAGAGAATTGTAGGTGCCAAATGCATCTAAAGCTTCGGTCGCTTACTGTGGCCAAATGTTCTAGTTAGGTCTTTACTCTGTCGCAAACTTCTGGCGCCATCTCCCTATCGCATCTAATCCCTGTTCACCGCGTGCAATCTTATCTATCGCATCAGAATCTAATCAGATAATCGCTGCTGAAAGGGTCCTTGTTCGTCGCATTCACAATTCCTGGCTCAGTCTTCGGCCCCCAACTCCTGCTAATGGAGCATGAAACGTTCTTCAAATCCACCGCAAGTCTGGCAATCAGCCGTCATTATGGAGCAATTTTACGGGAACCAACCGTTGCTCCCTTCCACGACTGTGCGACAGCAAATCACAATTCTGAGTTTTCGGAAAAGCAACGTATCAGTGATTCCCTTGGCAAATCGAACAGCTCTTATGGTTCTATACGTTCTTCCGAAGAGCGTAAGTCCATTCGTCATTCTTCCCACCGCTTCCCCTCATAAGCGGGGCTGTTTCCCGATTCTCCTCATTTCGAGTATCCCGTCTCTCCCCCAGAAACCTTGACTTCTAAAACGATGAGCGCTACTCAAACAGTGACTCAAACTGTCGCCGACACCTTTCCAACAACTCTCTGCGTCGGCCAGCCGGATATCGTCTACCACCCTGACGAGAGCAAGTTTCGCGCTCGCACTGCGCGTCGTCTCGCCGCCGATCCGGCATTACCCCAGCGATCCCTGCCAGACAACTTCCCTCCGCAAGTCGATGGCCCCATTGTCTGGGAGGGCAAGGACTGGAAGGACGAGAGCCAATGGGTATATAACCTCACCGACGAGCAACTGGCTGAAATAGACAGCGCTCTGGCGCATTTCGATAGTACGTTCTCCACGGCGACGTAGACTGACGCTGATCCACCACTAGGCTTGGATAAGCCGTTGGGGTACATCAACAAGGAGACATTCCCTCTCCCAACTCTCTCTGCGGAACTCTGGAAACTCGCGGAGGTCCTGTACAACGGCCGTGGGTTCTTCGTCCTGCGCGAAATCCCCATCGACAAGTACTCTCGCCGGGAGCTCGCAATCATCTATGCCGGTCTGCTTACTGTCCCTCCACCGTCGAATCCAGTCTTGCTGATTTGTTGTATGAAGGTCTTTCCTCCCACGTCGGCTCCGGGCGCGGGAGACAAGATGCTACCAACGCGGTCCTCGCACACATCAAGGATCTGCGTGCCACGCACGCGCACGAGAAAGGCGGCATTGGTAATGCGGCGTACACGACGGACAAACAAGTCTTCCATACCGACATCGGGGATCTCATCGCGCTGCTTAGTATCCAGACTTCTGCGCATGGGGGCGTGTCGCGCCTCAGCAGCGCTGGTCGTGTCTATAATGAAATCGCCAAAACACGTCCGGACCTGATCACTGTGATGAAGGACAATTGGCCCCTCGATAGGTTTGTGTGGCCATCCGATCTGTTCGTTTCGCTGTTTTGTTTGACTTTTTGTGGGTAACAAAGATTCGGCGCGAACCCCGGATATGTCGAGCGTCCGGTTCTATACAACGAAGATGGTCACATCGTCATTCAATACTCACGCCGACAATTTGTTGGGTACAACGCTCAGGTATGTGTCATACCTTCATTATCATAGCACGTCGCTCATTCGTCCTCACGCGCAGGTTCGGTCCGCGAACATTCCACCTATCACCGAAGCCCAAGCGGAGGCGCTCGATATGATCCATTTCTACGCGGAAAAATATTCACTCGAGCTGAACTTCAAAAAAGGCGACATTCAATACATCAACAGCATGGGGCTGCTCCACGCGCGGGACGCTTTCACTGACGATGAGGAGCACACGTGAGTATTGCTTGCCTTTCTTCACCACTTTTCATTGCTTGGGCATGCGCTTGCCGCTTTCCACCCGGTCTTGGTTTTTCTTTCTCATGACTCTGAGAAACTGACAATCCCAAAACCATAATAGGCGACATCTCGTGCGGCTGTGGCTCAGGAATGACGAATTGGCGTGGAAGACCCCCAAGCCTTTGGAGGAGACTTGGAAAAAGCTGTATTCGGTTCCGCCTGAGGATCAGAGGTTCCCTCTAGAGCCTGAGATCAGGAGGACGGCTGGCGGCGCGACCAAATAGAATATTGGGTATTGAGACTGTGATGTACCCACATAACATTTACATATGGAATACATGGAATGGACGCTATTACGCGTGAACATTATCTTTCTGTCGCTGTTGGAACTTCGAAAGGATGAGTTGAGGATGAGTGTTACCTAAAATAGGCCACGCGTCCACATGCATAAACAAGCCTGAAAATGTTTCGACGCGCTCTCTGCTGGATTCACGCCAAGGCGACGCGAACGATCGAACGACTGCTCTTACGCGTTCTCGCTGCTGGACCCGTCCCCAGGCATGTTGCCTTCGTCATGGACGGCAATCGGCGCTATGCACGTAGCCATCACCAGCCAATCCAGCAAGGACACAGCGACGGATTCATGGCCCTCCGCAGGGTACGCTTGGGCTGCCTATTTCGCGAATGGAGTGACGAGTATTGAGGAGCAATTTCACTGAAGGTACTAGAAGCCTGTTTGCGTCTTGGAGTCTGCTGTGTCTCTGTCTATGCGTTTGCGTTGGATAATTTCAAACGGTCGCCAGAAGAAGTTCGCGATCTTATGAACCTTGCTCACGAGAAACTTATTGAGCTGTCGAAACATGGGTACGCTTTTCTACGCTCTTCCTCACTCCAAGATTATGTTGGTTAAATTTGCACCTCACTTATGCAGAGAACTCCTCCAAGAATACGGCGTACGACTCAATGTGCTCGGAAAAACGTCTCTTCTTCCTGAATACGTGCGCGAGGCCATAAGCCATGTCGAATCTGCAACGCGGAATAATAACAGATATGTGGCTTCGTCTACAATTTGGCTTGCAAATTGACGATTTGTTTTGTTTTTCTTTACAGCCATACTCAATATCTGCATGTCTTATTCCGCGCAAGATGAAATAACATCCGCAGTCGACTCTGCTATCCGCCTTTCCTTGGAAAAATCGGATCCAAATAGGTAACATCAGTGCGTCGACCCCCCGGTCGTGTTCTGAGATCTATTGGCTTCGGTGAACAGATGTGAAATAACAGAAGACGATATCGACGCGCAGCTATACACGTCGCTGGTCGGAAGTCCCCCTCTAGACATCCTGATACGAACCAGCGGCGTCAAAAGGCTCAGCGACTATTTGCTTTGGCAGGTTCGTCACCTCATTGACCTTGCCCCTGCACGACGCGTTGAACATTGCGCTAGTGTTGTGAAAATACCCAAATTCATTTTTCCAAGGCGTATTGGCCTGACTACGGATTTTGGGATTTATTGCCGGTAATCCTGGACTACCAACGGAAGATTTGGTCCCAGGGAAAGTTATAGATCATAGATGTCGTCTTCTACCCAGTACATGTATAGTAAATCAGAGCATTAAACGCTGTAATAGCCTTGTATACCAAGATGCATGGGTCGATACACCAAAGAAACCAGACTTGTGCGAAGTGAGAAGCTTTCCTTCGCACTGGAGAGGTTCCAAATATCGAGGGACCTCTATATCATATACCGCGAGCTTCGCATGTTGCCTCTGCCTGATCGTGTTCTGAGGTTATTATTGTTGCTACACAGGACATACTGCATCGTTTCAAAACAACGCAATTTCCGGTGCCTGAAGAAACCCATGAGCTTGAACGGCGGAACTACAAAATGAATACAACACGCACCAGCCCTCTCGTCTCAAACGCAAGCCAATCCCCGGTACCCGTAGGAAGCAGGCCCATAGATCGACATTTCCACAGCCCAACGCCGAGAGTCAGCACATTGCACGCGATGTAAACCAGCTTCTGCAACAATAAGGTCGTGAACGACTTGGGATTCTTCGCTGTAGAAGGAGCGAATTGTGCAAAGGCTTCAGGAAAAGCAAAAATTATAATTATAACATCAACAAGCCAGCGAAGTGAAGCAGCGCACCGTCGTTTATCCCAGCGAGGTTCTTAAACGGCGATATGAGCAGCATGACGACAATGCCAATGCTGAATATCTGAACGCCGCTGCCAGACATGTACAACATGAACGCCTGCATGGGCAGAGATTTTGCCGGAGCAGTCGCAAAGTCCAACGCGCGTTTTTCCTTGATTTGGTTGTAGGCTTCGGGCGGGGGTGCAGAGGAGGTTTTGGAGCCGGTTCTAGACTGTCGGTGCGTAGCAGGTTTGGTGTCACTGTCAGACCTTCGAGGTACAAAGGACGCAATGCCGCGTCCTACATACAGTTATTAACTTCGAAAACCCTGGAGGTGGTGGAAGGCTCCGCCATCTAGCATGTAGATTAATAGCCTGAGTGTTGGAAGTGTATGTTGACTGACTTGGAAGTTGACTCGAGCGTAGCGTAGTCTAGGTTCTTGGACATGAGCGCTCTCGACAGGAATATTCACATGAGGGCCGGGCGGTAGTCAGTTCAGGCGGGTTGGCCGCGGCAATGGGCTTAACTTGATTTCAGAACCGGTTCAGAATAGTCGCAAAAGCCAAGTGGTATTATACAAATGTCAACGCCTTCAAGGGCTACACGCAACGAGAATAAGATACTTTTTTTTCTGATTTTAATAACACGAAATCTACGCGGAAACTTGGATAAAGTTTCCGTCCAGCGTTGACCGACACCATTTCACCACAGCGCCTTCAGCCCCATGCAAGAGCTTTATGATCTTGAGCTGCGGATACGCAACCAAAAGCGCAGGCAGAGTCTTCCTGAAAGACGACACGGCGTCTGCGGCGGACTCGTCAGGCGGAATCCACAGATTGAATTTGTCGCGGCCTTGAATGCGCAAAGTAACTTCTTCCAGCATTCTGTGCGCCGGGACAGACCTCAAGGCGTTCTGAATATCAGACGACGACAGGGCAGGTTCCTTCACTGCCAGGGATTTCAATACCGGGAAGTATTTGTGGATGGCTCCGAGAAGCGATGAAGGGAGCTCGACGCCGTCGAGGCGGAACGAAAGCGACTGTAATGAGCGCTCAACACCCGCAAGGGAGGCTTCGAGGCGGCTCGGATGACAAGGAAGGGAGACGTCGACCTCTCTAGGACTGCGACCCCGAAGGAACGTCGCAGCGAGTGAATGAGGGCCACGGTAAGTTTTGAGGCACGGCAGGACACCGTCTGGCAGGCCCTCAAACGGCGGACGAGGATAAGGTACAGAGTCGACGTGAATGGATAGGTGCTGGACGGCGGGACAGCGTGACAACGCGGGGAAGAGGTCAGTGGAGGTGACGCATTCAACAGGAATCTCCAGCGTGCGGAGCTTCCTGAAAGGCGACGAATTTGCAAGGGTGACGAGTATGCTTGTGGTCGTCGCATGCAGCTGCTCGAGATGGTTGGGGGACAGAAAGAGCAGGCATGGGTTGGGTTCCCGGCCCATCGCGGCGTCGGAATATTTGAACGTCACTTCTTGGAGGGCAACTGACGGGGCATCTGCGAAATCCATCATGTCTCCGAAACACATCTCCAAGCTGAGGCTCGTCAATTGCAATCTCTGCAAAACGTCCAGCCGCTTTGGTGTCAAGCGCACATAACGACATCCTAGGACCTTCAAGTTTGGCAGCTTAGGCAAGGATTCGAATATGACGTCGATGAGGTTGTCTGTGATATCGCCGTGCTCTTCAGGCGACGGCGGAGAAATGGAACATTCGACAATGGAGGGGCAGATCCGCGGGGAGAAGAAGAACTGCACGCGCTGGAAAACTGACTTGTGGTACTTCTGGGTGGCCGCATTCGCGCGTGCCGCAACTCGAGGGTGGGTAGAAATGGTGCTGAATAGCATGGGCTGCGCGAGGGAGTAGAATGAGCGACAGGCGAGCGTCACCGGTGGAAGGAGGAAGAGTGGTATGTGCATGAACACTTTGAGCCATATCTCGGGCGGCAGCCTGGATGCAAGTTCAACGGCCGGGCGTCGACTGCGTTTAGAACCTAGATTGGTGAACGAGCGAGCCTGGCGGAGGAGCTTAGAAAAGCCCGGGCTGAGAGGGCTCTTGGCCGACTGTGGGGGCAGACGAGAGCTGGGGGACGAAGGGAAATACGAGGATCCATCGACGGCACTGCTGGGTGATGCAGCCCACGGAGATTGAGGGAAAACTCCCGAGTTGGGGGTCAAGAGCGATGCAGCAGGCGCAGTGAGGTATCCGGGAGAGACAGGATGCAGACCGCCCTGATTGTTGAAGCGCAAGTCCAAGGGCTCAAGAGTCAAATGTTGTCTGCGCGATGGAGTGGTCATATTGGGTACTGTGGGGCATTTGTCAAGCTGAGGTATGGTCAATGAGTAGCAAACCTACCTGAGTCAGTTGAGGGACGCTATGGATGGATGGATGGACCGCGGTGGGAGGTGGATCGCGTCGAACATGTCGCGTATTTTACGGGTTCGGCAAAAGCGATCGAGTAAATGGGGATGATGTCCTTTTTCTTCATGATTTGCAAACAATTAAGTACGTAAACACTAGACTGTTAATGATCAGTGCGCAGTCAAACCTGAAGCTTATGTGAGTCGTAGATTGAAGAAAAAAATTCGAGACGCAGTCAAGAACCGTGTTGAAAATACGGTCTCGTCAAAACGAGCTCACCGCAGAATTATACCTGTAAAATAGAAGTTCTGCGGTTGCCCGCGTCGCCAGGTAAAATGTTTCGGAGTTTCCAAGAAGTTTCAGCTTACCCTTGTTGTCGTCCAGCTTTTGTTTCCGTCATACCTCTTCCTTCCGATCACGCCAGACTTCAAGTAACCCAATTTGGTTCTAGACTCTCATCTGCCAAAAAAAATAAATTGGGACGTTAGCGAAGGCACATTGACTTTGAGATACCCGACGACGCGATGCACATGTCAATCCCTACAACCGAAAAGATTCGGAAAGAAGGCATATCGTCTCCACAGGCGTCGCCGCGGTATTTGCAAGAGTACTCACACACTCATGCATGCTCAGAGTCATGTCGCGCTCATAAACTCTGGTCTCTCTGATTGCTCTCAGAAGATAGAGGGACCATAGCCAAGCCCTCTACCCAACCTCTACCTGACCTGGTTCTTGTGCCTCTTCGTGTTTTAGCCTCATCGATCTCATCATCTAAAGGCATTTATGAATTTCCACGAAGGTTAGGGGACCGTTCACGTCGATGATCCTTCGTGAGGATCAGGGGCCCGAGCCACAGTACTTACAGGCAAGATGCTTGTCTCTCAAACGTCGGGCAGTATGACCTTGGTGTTTTGTTCAGGACGTTCGAGTTGCTCTGAAGATGGCTTAGGTTAGTGACGTCGGCACGTCTTCCACTTTGCACAGAAATGGAATCTTTCAACTCGCCTCACTGCCTTCACGATACCCAGAGCAGTAAGAGTCCCCCTCAAAGGATCTCGGAAAATACAGATTTTGCTAAATTTTTGCGGGAGTTTGCAACAGCTTTCGGACTGTGAACCAGGACTTGCTGTCGTCTCGAACACTGCCTAGCTTGAACGTCGTGCTGCACGTAGTCGGCAGGCCCAACCGATCGCTCAAGTTTCTTCTGCATTGTCGATGAATGAATCTCAACCCTCATGAAAGCCTATGTCGCGCATCCTCTAGCTACCGAAATGTGGCGGCAGAGATAGGAGCAATGCAGAATCAACAAGTATTGCTCTCGCAAATCCCTTGCTTGAAGTTGTCATCGAGCGAATGATTGAGGCGCACAGTGATACACTGATGGAGTTCCTCGTCCTAGACCCAATCCCGCAATGAAACCTATTTCGTCTAGAAAGAACGACAGGGCGCTACTCACGCGAAGCGCCGAAGTGGACTCGGACAACAGTATCTGTTCTTCGTGCACGTTTTGGTGTATCGTAAGCCCATGCAATTGAAAGGACATCTTCTTCAAAGCCGGTCCTACTCCGCCGCTCTCATGTCATACACGGCAATGCGGGCTCGAAAGCATGCGATCGCGATATGTTATGTATGCAGATACTGTACATGTAACTCATGCCGCCGGAGACGATTTGCTCACCCCGCGTTTTCATTTACGCATGAAGTCATTGATCGCATGCAGAGCAGACATACATGTACAAGGATCGTCTTTGCACAATGCAGCCAGGAAGCCGAATGGTTTTGCACCCACCGGCCTTTCCACTGCAGACAGAGGGCTACAGAGGGTGCATCCTCGAACACGAACACGACGCAGTTTTCCGGCTTTGTAGTCAGGAAGCCGATGATGTACAAGGATCGTGAACTTCCAAGATGCGTTTGCTCACCAAGGATGAGTGAGCATGCGCTGTCGAAGGGAAGGGGACACCTTATCCAACGCCACGGATTCGCCGAGAAATGGCCTGCGGCGATGGCAAGGAGATCAGCCAGAAACGAGAGATAGAGACCTAGGTAAATTTATATTTTTTCAGCATCCTGTCGAACACGGCGGCGTTGTAGCGCTCTCGGGCGCGCGGCACAATCACAATCATCTCCCTCTCTCCCACACGGCGCAGTATCCATGCAACTATACATACCACAAAGCGGCAGCCGGAAGCGAGACAGGTCAGAATCGCCGATATAGATGAGGGACCAAGACTATATGATATGATACAAAAGGATGTGCGTGCATTCAGTCTGCCAAGTACGTCGTCGTCGGCGAGTTTGATTACTTTTCAATCAATATTGCGGGTGCTGAGGAGGAGGCATCATAGGCGGCTGTCCAGGAAAACCAGGGGGAAGAGGACCACCAAAGCCTGGAGGCGGCGGAGGGGGGAATCCTCCACCGAACATGGCCATATTCGGAGGCGGAGGCGGCGGCATACCGGGCATCCCAGGCATACCTGGCATGCCAGGCATCGGTGGAGGCATACCCATGCCAGGCGGCGGAGGCGCCATCCCGCCCATCTGCATCGGAGGAGGCATGAGGGTTTGCTGCTGCGTGAAACCCACAGGCGGAGGCGGAGGCTGCGCTAGAATGCCGGCAAACTGGCCCTGATATTGGTAGCCGGGTACAGGCGCACCAAAAGCGAGGGGGACTGCGGGTGGACGCGCGGCGACAGGTAATGCGTTATTCTTGCGCGCCTGGGCGGTGAGGAGACGCTCGGCGGCCGTGCCATGCCGTTCTCCCTTGCCGTCTTTTTTGAATGCATATTGTACGGTGATAGCTTTGTTCATTAGGAACGAGCCATTCATAGACTCCACGGCAGCGTCGGACGCGTCGAAATCCGTGTAAGACACGAAGCCGTAGCCCTTGGACGTTCCTGTGGAGGGGTCACGAGCAATCTGGAAGCAGGAAACGTCAGCAAGGTACAAGAACCACGAGGGAAAAGAAGTAGTTTTGTTTCGAAAAAAAGTCGAACCTTGGCAGTCGTCGCCATCATGCCGAACGCACTGAAGGTGTCGTACAGCAGTCGTTCATCGACATTTTCATCCAAATTGCCGATAAACAAGTTTGCACCGACATCAAGTTGTTTCTTATCGGAAGAAGCCTGGGGATAGAAACAACATACGATCAGTAAGGAATGAGGATGCAATAGAACGAGAGGTCGGTAATGCCGCCGAGGGTGTTTGAGCGTACGGTGGGGCAGCATTTTGCCAACATGAACGCACCTTGTTGACTCGAATAGGTTTGCCCCATAATTTAATTTGGTTCATGATCTTACAAGCATATTCGGCGTCCTCCTCTGTCAGAAACTCGCAAAAGCCATACCCTTGATGGGCCATTGAGATGCGATCCTTTGGGAGATGTACATTGACTGCGGGATGAACATAAGGGGGACAAAATAGACCGAAAGAAGCAGAAAACGAACCGACGGGACCTGCTTGCAACATCAACTCCCAAACCAACGCGTCTGTACACCGTTCATCGAGGTTACCCTTCACCAGTATAAGCTATATATCCTGTTAAAATGTTGTTCACCTACGAGATAGACTGTCGCCTCTTGATTCCGGTCATCTTGAGGACGCGACGCCATCTTGGATTCTGACTGAAGGTGATTTGTTTGGCGCTGTTATACCCGAGTCGTCCGACTGAGACCGCATCTTCTTGACTTCCACAACTTTTATCGCCGTACCATCTCTTCCAAATTCCACATCTTTCGTGCCTAAAACCTCATCTTTCGTCAAAATGGCCTCACGACTCTGAACTTTGTTACCCGACTTTCACTGGATTCTTGACAAAAAGTTCTAGCGATTGACGTCTCTCGCCGCTGTAGCTGCTCTTGAATTTTTACTATATGGCTATCCCTTATCTCTGCACTGACACAGCGCTCTACGCACGTCGTATGTCGGGATAAATTATTCTGTCACAAACAATTCTCGCCGTCCATCTCTATCAGATTCCAACCAACCAGCGCATAGGCCCTCCCGCTCTGGCCCCGCCATTGTCTCCCGTTGACCCTCTCTATCTGCTCTTACATGTCACCAAATCTGTTACAACACACATATTTTCTCCGGAGATGCTTTGCCAAACGCACTGCGGCACGGTCTTAACTCGCCCTAATCTCCAATCGGGGGAAACTTTCTATGCCCTCACACACAGCAAAAATGCATTAATATTGTCGCGGCACCCTCTCTCTATGTTTATCCTTATGATTACTATGACTCGCGGCAAGACCAGACCGAGCGCGACTCTATAAAATCCAGGACCTATCAAGTCATCCTTTTCTCACTTTTTAGTCCCCGAGGAAGTTCCCCTGCCCAGTACCGAGAACACCACACCATGATTGGTCCTCGCGCCCTCCTCCTCCTCCTATGCGTGCTTCTCTTCGCCTTCCTTGCGGTCGCAGCCCCGATTCCTGTCACCAAGGATGGGGTAGTCAGGAAAGCTCTCAAGCAGTTCAACCCGCGCGGCGAGCTCCCCAATCGCGTCGCTCGCGACTCAGCCAAGCCCTCTGGCTAGTACGTTCTCTCCATCCATTCAATGCCCTTGAACATATCCTCACCTTCCTCAGTGTCAAGAGAGATGCCCCCAAGCCTTCTCAGTATGCCCTTTGACCTCCCACGTTTTTCTGTTTCCTAATACTAAGCGAATATCAGGGTGTACAAGCACTAGATCTTGCTCATACACCTGCTCTTCCTCTCCCCCTCCCCCGTCCCCAGCTCCCACCCCGTTTCAACTTTGGACTGATAAATACATGAACGCCCCTTCCTGGATGGATGACTTCGTCGGTTAGAACAATCACCGCGCGACGCCCGTAATATAATGATCTGAATCGATTTTGTTGTTTTGGCTGTATAGTACTTATGATGTATCCCAAAAACCGTGCACAATGTAAGCCTGGAGAAACGACTGGCTTCGGTTCGCTTGGCGTCCTTCGTGGTGCGGTGCCGCCTCAGGCGTGTCTTTTATTATGATGTGTGTAAAGAAAGCAAAATATTCGTTTGTGCTATGCCGTGGGCGTGAAACGGCGGGATGTCTACTGTATTGAGTTGCTCCATGCAATGGGCGAGACGCGACCGTCACGACGAAATCCTGAAGAAATACTTGTTGTTCAAGCAAATCCAGCCGGGCCGGCGCCACTACATCAATCCATCCATCAAGCGCATCGACGACGCAATTTGACACACGCAGAGGTTAAAAAAATTATTCCGTTTCCTTTTGCCAAAACAACAGGGCAACATGGGCCGGACGCCTCTAGGTTACAAAGAGAAGAGACAGTAAGCACGATGATGGAACGAACAAAAGAGCCCCGCAACCACAAGAAAAGGAAAGGGAACCGTCGCCGTCGTCGACAATATCGTCGGAATCGAGCATAGACCAGGCATGAAGATATCATTTAACTAGGAAAAGCAGATAGGGGTGGAGGGACAATATACGACAGTACCGGAGATGAGGATGAGTAAAAAAGGGCGGCGCTTGTCGTCGGCGTAAAGGTGTTTCGTATTCGTAAAACGGATCCGTAGAGAGAGACAAAGATTAAAGACAAGGCCCAGTCTAGAGGACAAGACACTTTCGTTTCGGACCTCTGACGACCGGCGGCTCGAGAGCCGCGACGATTGCCTGCGATCGATGGTCAGCGATGCGTGTATGTAGAATGAGCGAGGCGACGGGCCGGCACGCACCTCATCGAAAACGTTCTTTAACCCCTTCTGCGTCAGCGCCGAGCACTCGACGTACTTAACAGCGCCCAGCTCCCGCGCAAGCCTCTCGCCCTGCTCGTTCGTAACAGGCCGCTGTTTTTGCCTCGCCAGCTTCTCTATGACCTGGGAGTCATCCCGCAAATCGACCTGCGTCCCGACGATGAGGCATGGCACGCCGGGGCAGTGGTGGTGGACTTCCGGGAACCATTTCTCCTTGACGTTCTCGAAGGATGCGGGGGATGTTACGCTGAAGCAAACGAGGAATACGTCTGTCTGGGGGTATGATAGCGGGCGAAGACGGTCGTAGTCCTCCTGACCTAGACCGCCATCAATGTCAAAGATGCGAAGCGCAGCAGAGGTTCCGAGTGGGACAGACCGGCAGTATCGAAGAGCCCTAATGTGTAGGGGTCCTCCCCAATCATGACCGTTACTGCATAGTTGTCGAAGACCTTTGGGGGCGGTCAATGGCAATAGGGGGAGAGCGAAGGGCGAGAAGCACGCACAGTCGGGACATATTCGCTAGGGAACTTATTGGTCGTATACGAAATGAGGAGACAGGTCTAGCAGGGAAGAAGGCCATTATTAGTGGCGCTATACTTGAGAAAATAGAAACAGCGGCGCACCTTTCCCACAGCACCATCTCCGACTACTACACATTTGATCGTTTGCATGTCGGGTTCAGGAGTCTAAGGTGGGTGATTGGGAGCGAGGAGACTACACCCAGAGCGTGAGCGTCGACCGCACAAACAACAAGCGAGAAGATCCTGTGGCGGAACGGGGCGATGATGGATGCAGTAGTTTGGCGTGGTAACCACCACAGATATGGCAGAGCCTCGTGGCAGTGTCGCAGACAGTGACGGATGCAGGCGGCGCTTGGGCCTGCTGGACGTCGGACACGACGACGAGAAGACACTCACAGTTTAAAGGAAGCACAAGGGGTCCGGGAGGTTGGTTTAGTCGATATTCAAATCGGCCGTGGCTGAAACCAGAGATTCTGGTTAAAAACGAGATGAAACGAACTGCAAGGTGAGGACAACGCCGAGCACGACGACGACGAGAGAGGTACGTACAGAGACTGGGAAGATGGCTGACGACGCTGACGACTGTCGCCAGACGGAAGGACAGAGTCTGAAGCAGTCAAGTGCAGAGTTGATCGCAGGTAACATGCACAAATAAAAATCCCAATATCGTCCTCAACAACCACTACAATTACTCTCTAAGCTCGCACAGATTCTAAGGACCCAACACATCCCTTGACCCTCCTTGAACTTTCTTATCTCGTTTTTTGCAGAATTTCTTTCGATCAACGCCGGAGGTTGTAAGTAGTCGTACGAGCAACTCCAGTGTAGTCCCCGCGACACCTCGAAAGCTAAACCCCGCACATAAACCAGCCGGTCTTGTTCTCAAGTCCAATCATATCGAGGAAGAGGGTCCAAAGTGGAGGTTGGATTAAAAACGCGAGGTCGACTCACTCTCTTCAAAGCAATCTCCTTCCCGCGAGCACCCAGCCCAACCAAAAGAAGCCCGCTAGAAAAGCTTAAAGCGCCGGAGATGAAACAATTTTAGATGCAGATATTAAAGGTTCCCTCTTGGCAGACTGCAAAGGAACACTGTTTTTGAACCCAAGATGGTAACACAGACTCTACTAGGAGACTTTTGCCCGTTTCCGACTCGAACTTGGACTTGGCCCAGTACCAGAGCCTGGAGCTGCACAAGACGCGGTCAGATGATGACTGGGATTCAGCAAGGTCAATGAACAACACACCCTGCGGTTCCGGCCACCAAACTAGCCGCCCTTGTCGCGTTCCTCCCACCACCCCTCCTCCGTGTGGCCCATCGTGACTCTATCTCAGCCTAAGCACACGGTTATCAAAGCTAGAATCCCTTCACGCACCACCACAGTCTGCATTGTATCACCTTCAAGTCGTTCATTCCAAACGTCAAATTCAAATGCCAGTCTAAAGCAATCTCACCGTCTGGGACCTCCAAGCCCTCTACGACCCCGCCTTTCTGCACGTCCCACACAAGCACACACCCATCCTTGCTGCCAAACACCGCCGTCTTCCCTCCGGCCGCGAACACAGCACCCCTCGCACATCCCATATCTTTCTCCTCGAAAGACTTCCCTATGCGCTGTTGACACTGGAACCCCAGCTCAACCATACACGCCGAGCCGCCCGCATGTGCAACAAGCGCTTGCATGCCAGTTGGGCTGACGGCAATCGAGATGCTAAGAGCTTGATCATGAGCTGGCCGGTAGGAGAAACCCAAAATAGAAGGCAGGCTGACATGCTGGACCTGAGGAAAGCGTACACCTTCATAGTCCCGTTGGGCACTGCACAATGCCACCTAAATAGGTCGTACAAAATCAGCAGAGGTAGAATGCACTGGCATCAAAAATCGCACACAACGCCCTCCCGCGTCCCACCAAGCAGCGCGTTCCCGCCATCAATGAATCTGAGGGTCGTGATGTTGGTCCGGGTTATCGAGCGTTGGGCAATCCACGAACCTTCATACAACAATCTAAGCTTCTCTTTCGCATATATGAAAATCAGAGAGTATTCACCCTTGCCCCATATCCAAACCCTCACTCCCGTCCTCTGGAACGCCACCGCAATCCGGTCTCGAGTGCAGGCAAGACACATCGTATCTTCAAGCACGCATGCCTCTGAACTCAAGTTGATCATTTCGCCCCAATGCCATTGACTCTGCGGACCCTAGTGCAAATCAGAAAAACAGCCCGGCGGCTGTATGCGCGAATCTATCCCCTCACCAATCTCGCCCACTTCCCCAACCGACCATCTTTACTCAACGACATCACCCCTGCATCATTGTCCAGCCAAGCAAGCCCCACAATCGGCGAATGACACGCCAGTCGCACAACTTCGACTCGCGTTCTGTTATTCCATATCCGCAGCGTCAAATCGGCACCTTGAATATAATAACATGTCTGAAAAACCGCAACAAAAAAATCTCTGAAGGAAGGAACGGAGTACGTACAGCTCAAAGCGAAATACGAGCCATCCGAATTGAACGCAATGCGCTCGATACCCAACCCGCTATTGCTATCGCTGTTAGTGCCGAGTTTGACCGAGCGCACGCACGAAATCGTTGGCCAAGGCTTGTAAGACTGTCGCTGCTGCAGACGCACAGAGTCCGAAGAAGCGATCCACGATCCAAGCGAAGGCGAGGGCGGCCTTTCGCGCTTCACGCCTCGGGAATGATCGTTATACGAAGATGGTACACGCACAATCCCCGGCGCAGTCCACAAATCCGGCGACGCTCGACGTTCTCGTTTCGCCGATGGCTGCAAACGCACGATGCCTGGAGGAGGCCCCCAATCGGGCGAAGGCGAATATTCGGCTTTCACTCTGAATGGCGAAGGCGAACGCACGATGCCAGGAGGAGTCCCCCAATCGGGCGAAGGCGAATATCCGGATGGATACCAGGCGCATTCAGAAGCCCATAAATTGGGCGACGACGACTCGCGTTCCGTTTTGACGCGTACTGGAGAGGGAGGGCGTTCACGTTCGATAGGTCGGGGTCGACCGGAGGAAAGCTGATTGGGTGTGAGCAACGGAGGCGGAGGTTTTGGCGGAAGCGGGTGGCGCACTGTAGATTGTCAGACAGAATCAAAGAAATGAGTAAAGGGGTAGCGTACATAGTGGAACACCCCGAGTTATGTTAGTGGTTCGTTTAGGCGACCAGCGCCTTGAGTGTTTGGATTGATTCAAGTCGTTGGAACCGGAATTGACTCTGTCTGTTTGCTGAACCAAGGGGGGTTGTGAATCTGTTGATCGCGACGCATCTAGATCTTGCTGAACAATGGCGAGATTGCCATGGGATGGGGAGGGAATCGGGATTGAGGGGAGGGTGGACGCCATGGGTTGCTTCTGGGAAGGGCCCACAGAAATGCGAGAGAGCAAGGGACAATCATTTTGAGACGACCTTTCCGCTGGGCCATTCACCGACGGTGCTTGCAAGGAATTTGTCCCCAGGGACATACGGGCAAGTAGCGAAGGAGACGTATCCTGTGCCACATTGCTAGCGACGCCAGATTGGCTCTGAAGTTGAATCTTCTGAGTAGCATCCAGGAAAAGACGAGAAAGCACCGGAGAGGACGCGGTTTTCGGTGAAGTACTAGTACTTGCAACTTTTGCAGATTCGGATGGTGGGGGTGAAGGTGGTTGGCAAGGCTTTTCTTCTGCAGGAGGGGCGATGCGGGGTAGCAGAGGGACACTGTCTGTGGTCGACGTGTCAACGTGGGTGATATGTTCCTCGGGAAAGATTATATCTGAAGATTCGGTGAGAGCATTCCTGGAATAGACCATTATCTTCTACTCACGACAATCTGAAATCAAGAATTGTTCGAAACAAGGTAATGCATGATCTCCGGGAGTCAAAATCGACTTACCAGAATTCGTAGTCTGTGTCAACGGAATCAAAGACGATGGCTGAGTGATTGGCGAAGAGGGAGCAGATATATCCATATCCACGGGAGCCTCATCGCTGGCTATGTCATTCGGAACGCGGTAATCGATTTGGCTACTCTCAGCCAACGATCTTTCAGGAGATTTTGCAGGCGGGGGAGAAGGTGAAGAAGGAGGGGAGGAATACGCCACCATGTTGCTCAGATCGGACTTCGGCAAAGAGGGCACCTTGGCGGCGGGTGGGCCGCCCTCAGGAGTGAACACGGGATTGGAATCTCGAACGAATGGCCAGCCGCGTCCAACGATGACAGGCTTTCTTGCTTTGGGCGCCGTGGTCATCGATGTGTTTGTAAGTGGGCGGGAGGCAGGGGATGGACGTATACTCAAAGGATTGAAAGACGAACCGGCAGGAATACGAACAAGAGTTTTAGGATCGGGCGGCGGCGGCGGAACAGAAGAGGAGGAGAGTGTCATCGCGTCCTGGGCCAGCTTCTGTTTCGCTGACAAGGAAATCTTACTACTCGGCGCGACATTTTCGACTGGAGCTGGAGAAGACGGCATAGACGAAACCAGACCGTGAGCCTGAGACGGTACTTCGATGCTGGACTGGGCGTCTCCTTCGGTATGAGAAGATGGATCCAAAGCCATTGGGATAATATCTTGAGTCTCAGCGTATAACTTCGCCCGTTTCCTGGCACGCCTTCGATGAGCTGCCTGCTGTTTCCGCTGAGCGCGAGAGCTAACGGGAGCAAGCTGAGGCTCTACAGGAGAAGCTGGAATGATGCTCTGGCCCAGAGATATCTCCAACCCATTTAACACAGGACTTGGTTCCCCGCCTTGCTGCACTTGACCCAGGAAATCAACGATAAATCCGCCTGAAGTAAACGGAGGGGTATTCCGATGGGAACTTGATTTTTCGGCGTCCTGAGTACCTGCTGTGGGACACATATCTGAGAGCGTATGGGGACAGGGATGTGTGAGATTTGGAGTAGGCTGTTTCGTCGAAGTGCTGGCTAGCTTGTCAGTGCGCCCTTGTGTCTCTCTATCGGTGACTTCCATTGCTTCAAGCGTATGATTATGCATGGACGCGCTTGAGGTTGCAGACTAATCGGGGGCAGAAACGCCAAGTAAGTTCAAAGTTGGAGGTAGGAACGTAGCCCCTCACCGCCGACTCGTTTTGGTCAACCTGAGGGGCGCTAGTTGCCTCTGATTCATCGAAAATAAGATCTGTTTGTACATCCAAGCTAGCATAATTCGGGAGGGACGTGCAGTGCACCTGCACGGCACGAGATGCATGGGAAGATGTCGCTTGAACTGAAGCGAAGTTTTGGCACGGTTGCACTTGTACAGAGACGTTATTTTGTTCAAGAGTGGCCTGCACAGCCGAAGACACATAGTGTAGTTCCACTTGAACGCCAACTGAGGAAGTAACAACAGGCGCTTTGACTTGGGAAGTATGAAACAGGATGAAAAAGTGAACAGAGAACAAATTGATTCACTCACAGACAACGGGCGGGCTCACCTCTTCGGTTTTTTTATTCCAATGGCGACGCATCTTTGGAGGCATGATGGGTGTAGAAATGATTTCTTCCTCCTCTATGATCTGAGGTTCCTCTTCAACCTGTGTAGTACCTTCATCCGAGACATCTTCAGAGCCCTCAGACTTTGGAATTCCTTCGAATAGAACGGCTCGGTCTTTGAAACGGTTGTCCTCACAATCAACAGTCAATAGAAGCTCCCTTCCCGCCTTGACGTTGAATGATTTCTGCGAATATAACCTGAAATACACAACATCTCCCTTGTCATCCTCGTCACTGGAATCGTCCGACGATTCGACGCGTCGTAAGATAGCGTGAGGCTTGTGGCTTATGGGGTGATTGCGAAGACGCAAATTTTTAACGCCAAGCAGGGAACACAGAGAACTGTCAGTGAGCAGAGAGTTAGCATCAGCGATGCTGGAGCCACGGTACATGGCATTCCACTGTCTTCTCGGTACACTTTGCTTCAACGTTTCAACGCTTGTGAAGGTGGTAAAAGAGAGAAGCAGGGTCAGTTCCCAAACGGGAAATATGATCTCACGGTTTGGTGCAGGCTCAACATCATGTTCAAAATATACAGTTGCGACTGGAAGCCTTGGAGTAAATCAAACGAAAAATCGCTGGAGGAGGACTTTTGCGCCCTCATCGTCTCAATATTAATTAAAGCTCCGGCTGAGTCAGGCTTTTGCCTTTCATCACATTGGACTATCTCAGCCTGAGCACAAAGTTGAAGGCTGCCAAAGCTCCCACTACTTATTAATTATGAAGCCTGTTGCGGTTCATGAAGACCTCAAGCGTTGAAAGATCTGAGCTACTATTCACGGAACCAGACATCGTGATAGACGCCTGATGACTCCAACGTCGTGCACCTTCAAGCTTACTAGTTTCCCTCCTCCGAGTCGTTCATTGCACCATCCTTGCTCACCGTCCAGAACCGCGTGCCTTTGCGAGAGTGTGTATCAGTGACTCCCTGTATCTCGTTCCTGATAAAATGATGGTTCCCCTTCGGATTGGCCAGGGCGATTCCGTAGGCGCCTAACGGCTTATCATCCGCATCCCGCGCTCCAACCAAAAATTCCTCGTCAAACGTTCCAATCGCAAGTTCGATCTCTTTGTCGATGCTGCGATCCATCCACGCAATGGAGGAGCCACAAGTTTTGCAAAATGCCCGGAAACACTGCTCTGAAGAATTATATTCCGCGTAGGTGGCCTTGGAGAGCCAGGTTACTGCTGAGATCGGGACGACGTGAAGGTTGAAGATGAGACTGCCGCTCATTTTGCGGCATTGTGTGCATTGACATGTCCCAGGCTGAGAAGGTTTCAGGCTCGCCCACGAAACAGGGAAATGTAAAGATATTCACGCCCTGTTTCCAGTCGTGGTTTTGAGCAAAGTCGACACGGTATCGAACCCCACCGCAATTGCAGCCACCTGTTATGCTTTTAGGCTGTTCCATCGACTCAGTCTGGTACTGGGAAAACTAGAGGAAGTCTCTTGCACTGTGCGGCGAGTCAAGTCGTAGATGGGTGGTGGAGTCGACGTCAGTGGTAATTGATAACGATCTCCCTCTTCGAACTAAAATTCGCCCAAAATTCGCCGCACGATCTGTTAACATCCGGTCTCGCACATCTGGGAGCCACAAAGTAATGAGCTTACCTGAGTCCACGCGATATCCTGCACGGGGCGGGGAGAGGAAGGCAAAGAAGAAAGAAAGAATTCATGTCATGTGATCGCGTTCACATTGTGACGTAAACCTGATTTTCTCCTCCGACTCCTCATGCCAATAACCAAGTCGAAAGGCAAGGAACTGGCGGAAGGTTCCTCTTCTTCCCGACTGTCTCGCAAGCTCAAGCTGAATGGAGCCTCTGAACCGCCCTCTCCGAGCGCGAGTTCAAAGGGAAAGGGAAGAGCAGTCGAACCAGGCAGCAGTCCTGGGCCTTCTAACTTGCGGCGCATTCATCGCCCGCAAAGAGCAAATGCCACTCTGCCGACACATTGCCCTGTATCAGAATCCAGTCTGCGAGATATAGCATCCCCAGAGCTGAACATCGTCTTGGAAGGCATAATAGTAACAGATACGCAGTCGGAAGCCAGTAATAATGCCCCAAAACAAACCGAATCCACTTTTCTTGCTCAAAAGATTCGTGGTCTAATAAACTCGTTCCCCACTATTTCTTCGCGTTTCCTGCCGTCGTCATCCAAGGATCCCCCGGCCCTTGAATCGGATGGCCGTCCCATCCCTCCACCAGGCGCCGTGCGACTTCAGGATCCCGACTTGATATCTCTCCTCTCGAGCCCTGATATCATGAATGGCTCGGATGGAAGACGGCAGAGCGTCTGGAGTATGCTGGAGGAAATCCGACCTCCGAGCGCTCGTAGTGTCGTCGAAAGCATCGACGAAAGCTTCGAGTACACCGGCTCGGATAGGTCCAGCGTCATGATGTATTCTCCCCTCATTCCAAATGCGGACTCAGTTATCGAGCTCGCTGAGTTGGAAGAAGTTCCTGTCAGCCCCGTCCCCAGTGCTGAGGCAGCTCGATGGTGGTGGCCTGACTGGTCAAATTTCTGGTGGTCCAGCGGATGGAGCAACAGTGTAACAGAGACTCAGACACCTTCAGTTTCAACTCCAACGCATGGGATCATCACACCACAAATTGCAGAGAGAAGGGTAGCTGTGCCTGTTCAACGCGTCTGGGTTCCTTCGACAACACAGCTCTCCTTCGAAACAACATGGTGGGGGTATCGGATGTACGTCTTGCCCTGAAATTACAAGCCAACTCTCACCTGATTTAGCTATCTCCCCCCGCCCGTCCTCGCCATCCTAGATGACCAATCGGTAGAAGCTGCTCAACAGGCCACAGTCATCACCGCAGCTCTAACTTGGTTCTTCTCAAACCTCCCTATCTCCACCTTTCCGCCTCCAATCCAACCAGCCATCATCCTCCTCCAACGTTTAGTTCCGCTCGGTAGCTACCTCGGCACGTTCATTTCATGGAGCTGGGCAACCATTCGGGGTTTCGACCAAGGTATTTATCCATTTCCTTTTTCCCTCTCTCGATCATCCCATATTCATGAACAACCTCTAGGTCACGGAGTGATACTCACAGCGACATGGCTCTTACCTATCGCTTTGATACCCGGTACCTGGCACGCACGCGATTTCCCGACATCATCCCCCTCAGCAGCAGCACTTCTAGAGGTCGAGCTCACTGCCGATACCGAATCCGAACAATCGATACCACTTCCCCCCGCGCCAGCACCCGCTATCAAGCCTCTGCCTCCCTGCTCAGACGATCCGCCCATTTTGACACCACCGTCTCCGCCTCCTCCGATGGCCGAGCGCCAGTCCTCGTCTTCCTCAAGCCGCAAGTCAAAATTTAAGACTCTGCGAAAATTGACTCGGACGTTTACTTGATATCTGTGCAAACGAGTACTTATTTAGACATGTCACGACGCTGACACTACAGTATCTGAAATCTTAATTCGCGTTGTCCTCATGCTGGCCTGGACGTGTGCGATCGAGTAATCAATTGGTGCGTGCGTGGACTGTATACAAAAGCTGAACTGGACGGAATTTACAAATGGATAAGCGAAAGGAGCTTCTCGAGATTGTCATCAGCTTCAGGCGCTTTGGAATGAGCCGAAGCGGCGCGCTCCTTGTCTTCGACACTCCCAGGGATATCCTTTGAGTCCGGCGCTGGCATTGAAGGGCGCCGCAGCACCAGAACGGTGCGTTCGTATACTTTAGTGAGGAATTAGTCGCCGCGGTGGTGCAGTTCAAACCACTCACCTCGTGTTTCGAGGAAACACGGATACTGGATAAGAGTGATTTCAACCGCCATGCACAGCAAAAAGATTGCATACCTGGGCTTCCTTCACCTCGTCAGGGTCCTGCAGCCCTGAATTTGGCCCATTCAAGACGCTTCCCAAGTCAATGTGGAGGTCGGGTGGCTCCACATTTTGGCCGTTGAGGTCGAAGCACTGGACGATGTTGACCACTTCATTGTCTTCGTCAGGGTCTGATGACACAGTCGAAAAGGATGCGTCTCCACGTAGAATCTCCTTCGCTCCACATACAGCTACTGTCCCCTTCAAATTCAACGGAACTCGTCACGACTGTTATTTCGATGTGCGCAAAATGAGCACATATTTGTAAGTCATCGACGACTGGTTGGAGCTCATATATTAAAAGCGTTTGTCAAAGCCGAGCAGCGAAGCTGCATCGATGTTTTTTGAATGACAACTAGCATGAACCCGTGCTCCGCACGGAGACAAATGATCTTGTTTGCCAGCTGAACATTGAACGGCAAAATCTCAGTCTCAGCAGGTTACTCAGATTTCTCTAAAGCTGTAAACCTGTTTACATTGGCTGGATCTACCACTGTGCCACAGGACGCTCGTCACCAACCAATATGGTTGGTTCCTCGCGTCCCGTGGCTTGTTACCTATCCTCATTGCAGAAAGTAAGGTGGACTTAAGTCCCACCCGTCAAGATGTTGAGCTTCTTGGACCCGTTTTTCCTTCCCGTGGCCCCAGTTGGAAGTCGGCCAGTTTGCATTAAATTGATATATCGTTCGCAACCCTCTCGTAGAATTCTGCATGTCGTTTTCAATAAAATCCTCGTTAACTTACAAAATATAAGATTTGCTAAAAGCGACCTACAGCTCCTGCACCCGTGTGCGGATAACATATCTATATGTAGTAAACACCGTTCGCACATGAATAGCGTCTTCGCATTCTGCTCCAATGGCTCTCATTTCGACACCGCGAAATATTATCCACATCATACTCCAAAAGAATATCAAGAGACTCTGTCGGATCTCAAGTTCAAATTAGTCGCAACATATAATTCTCAGTGACAAAACGACTTGCCACAATCGGGATTAGCTTGAAGACGCCGTTCAGCAGCCTCTATCTGCCTTCGAAATTTCTGCGCTTGTGACCGGCACTCATGCTCAGTATTAACTGCAGCTTTCGAGTTCAGCCTGGCCTCGATCTTGTCTGCAAGCTCCCGTTGTCGTCGTGCGCGTTGGCCGATGGAGCGCCGAGATCTTGAGGCCGATGATTCCTTACAGTGGCTGAATTCGCTTACCACTATGGACGGAATAAAAAACCACTCACCACGGGCTTGACATTTTCGCGAGCCTCCCGTTCTCGACGTATTTTCTGAGCCAAAGAACGTTTACTGGTGGACGATTGCCTGGGAACATATTACATAGCAAGGAAAAACACACAGTGAAAGAAATACATACTCAGGAGGTGGACCCGGTAGTACTGACATTGACGGAGAACCAAGAGTGACCGCCCCACCCGGGTCCTGAGGTGGAGGCTTTGGTAGAATAGGACGCAGCCG
Source organism: Favolaschia claudopus (assembly GCA_037176885.1). Taxonomy (NCBI): domain Eukaryota; kingdom Fungi; phylum Basidiomycota; class Agaricomycetes; order Agaricales; family Mycenaceae; genus Favolaschia; species Favolaschia claudopus. The sequence continues at coordinate 1,058,477 of JAWWNJ010000035.1, read as the reverse complement.
CTTTTCTGCAGCCTGCAAAGAAAGAGGACGTGTCATGGTAGCCGGCTGTGGTAGATGCGGTGCCGCCATAGTGCACAGTGAGACGGGTTGAGTGAGAGACACGCTGAGACGCGTCGCCGTTGGCAATGGAGGCCGATGGAGGACTCGAGAAAGGAAAAGCAGGGAACGCGATCACGGGAAGCAATTGATTGAAGTCGTGAGAGACATTACCGCACGCATCAGCATGTGACAGCTTGAGCAGCCAATCAAGTTATCTCTTTGTCTAACTTGTCTTGTTAGCAGGGGATACAGCACCCGTCCTTTGTATTGTTCTTCATCAAAAGCACGAAATGTTGAGGTGCAATCTCGCTGTCGTCCTGCTGCCATGCAGTCAAGAAACTCTGTAACCTCTCTTGTGGTGTTCGTAAGGAAACAATATCACTATCGTCGCTTGCGAGAAGCCTGAGTAGTGCTTCAAAGGCGAGCTGCCAACAGCACCAGCAAGCTCAGTTCAACTGCTTGTTGAACGGAACGAATGAACTTGAAAGTGGACTCACCCCATATTTGCCCTGTGATGAAAGAACTTCAATATGGGAATCCAACCCAGCCTCTGGGCTTCGCGTCGTCATTATTGGTAAAGCTTTATATGTCTTGGTGCTGCTGAGACGATGTTCAACCGGCGTCGTGCTGTTGCTGGGATTGAATTGGCAAATGCAGTGAGTCCGCTTTGGTATAGAGAAAAACTAGGGACGGGAGAGCGACGATAGACGCGGTGGGATATTAGCAAGCTTTGAATAATAAATCGAAAACGTGGTCAACAAAAGACTAAACAAAATTCAACCTTTCTGTGTGGTCTTGTTTGAATTCCGATAACGCCGATATCCATATTCGGAAGGCATGACTAAGCACAAAATTTCTTCAAACCGACCAAGGGTGTCGTCCGGCCTGATACACCGTACATTGTCTCTGGTGACTCTATGGCGACGACCTATGACTCTCGGAGACTGGTAGGGATCAAAGCCGAGCGCGTTACCGACGTTTCTAGTCGAGACTTTCCTGGACACTATCCCGACGAAGACCACTCATGGAACCTGGAGAAATTTCGCGAGGTGCGTTAGGGCTATTGTGTAGGTGATGTTGATTGTTCACTCATTTTTTCGGTGCATCCGCAAGGGTAGAACTTGACAGTTAAAATACGGCGGGTTTCTAACCGATCAATTGACTTCGACCTTGTTGGTGTGGATGCTTCAATAGCGAACGCGTTCCGACGCATCATCATTGCGGAGGTACTCTCACATCCTTCTGTTTGCTTTTTTTGAACCTTATTCCGGCTCAGGTACCGACAATATGCATAGAAAACGTCTATGTATATAATAACACGACTGTCATTGCGGACGAAATTCTGGCGCATCGGCTAGGGCTCATCCCATTAAATATCGATCCAAAAGCAATGGAAATGCGGGTTGACGACGAGTCAACTGACCGCAACACCATCGTATTCGAACTCAAACTTGAATGCACTCGAAAAAAAGACGCGCCAAAGGACTCGACGAACCCGTCCGAACTGTACAACAATCACGAGCTCCTCTCAGGCCATCTCGTTTGGCAACCGGCAGGGGAGCAAGAGGAGGTATTCAGCAAAAATCCTCCTGCGCCGACGAATCCGAACATCGTTCTGGCCAAATTACGTCCGGGCCAAGTCGTGGAAATGACTCTTCATGCCGTCAAAGGTGTCGGAAAGGACCACGCCAAGTTCAATCCTGTTGGTGAGTACCTATGTTACCATTCCTTTTCATGAAAAGTTGACTTCATGCAGCGACTGCCTCATACCGCCTGCTCCCGAATATCGTTATTAAAAAGCCAATTCCGCCTCACCTCGCTGAAAAGTTCCAAAAATGCTTTTCGCCGGGTGTCATCCGCATTCATCCTCGGACAAAAGCCGTTACGGTCGACGAAGAGAACAAGCGGAAGGACACGGTCAGCCGAGAGGTTCTCAGACATCCGGAATTTGAGGGTTTTGTTGAGCTAAGCCGCGTACGAGATTTCTTTCTATGTGTGTTGTCTGCTTTGTCTGTGTCGACTGTAAAACTTAACCGTCTTGTAGTCAACATCGAGTCTGAAAGCGCGTACCCGCCGCAACGACTGTTCACGGAGGCCATTGCAGTCATGCGGGGGAAAATCTCCAGCATACGCCGGGCGGCTGAAGCCTTGGGAGACCAGCCTTCAGACGGGGACGTGGTCATGGCTGATTCTTGAAGGGATTTGTATAGATTTTGTTATGTATCATTATTGGTTCGCGTTCATAACCGGCCTTCATCCCTGTAGCGGCCACGGCACAATCATGCATCTCTCTGACCCGTGGAAGCCCTTTTTCGCATTTCTTTGTCCTCGAGCTCGCCGTGTCGTGGAATCGTTAACGTTCAGGCCCAGAGATTTGGCCCAGGCAAACGGCCGCCGCAAATTTTCTGGTACTACTTACCTAGCGACTCCCGGACCCGGGCTGCTGTACACTAGATAGTTACACCCCGTCCTGTGTGAGTGAGGAATCGCTGTGTTCCGCCCGGTCGAAGAGTAAATTTGGGAGGAAACAGAATAGAATGCCAGAATATTAATGGGTAGCAACTAAGCAAGCCATCACTGTGCGGGGAATCCATCACGATCGGTGAACTCTCCACAATGACCTCTTTAGGATGTGGGGTAACGGAGCCAGATCCCAGTTCAAGTGTTGCTCAAATCCTGGATCCTCAGCTGCTGGCACCCCTCACACCCACCTTGCAGACAGTCTGCTATTCCTGCCCGTCTTGTTCGGTAGTATATTTCGTCGCAACGTGTTGAGCGGAAGGAGAACAAGAAGATTTATTTTACGCCACTTCAGTGGCACCGCGGTATCCCGGTGACCACTTTGTGGATTGCTAGCCGAGAAGCATATATAAGGTCTCTCCACTCCAATCTACGGAAAACAATCTCTACCCCTCGTCCTCAACATGAACTTTCTTTCAATCTCCCTGTCCTCTCGCGTTCTGCCTGCGACACTGGCAAGACGATGTACGTCTGGTTACCAGCTCAAACGGACGCCCATTGACTGTGTGTGCGGTAGCCTTCCATGGGTCGTCTGCCAGGTTGGGTATAATGATGCCTGCTTTGTCTCCCTTCATGACGCGAGGAAACATCTCTCGCTGGATCAAGAAAGAGGGGGAAACTTTCAAACCCGGTGACACTCTGCTTGAGATTGCAAGTCAACCATTAGAGCATGGTATTGTATCTGACGATGGACAGGAAACTGAATACGCTAGGGTCAAAGTCGAGGCCGAAAACTCAGGGACTATGGGTCAGATTCTCGTAGGTCCTCCCCTTGATCTATGTGCAACTGACTCAACGGCATGCGCAGAGTCCGGATGGCAGTACAAACGTACCGGTTGAGCAGGTACGTTTTCCTATCAATCTATAGCGCTTGCGTCGAATACACAACTAGGTGATTGCTCTCGTGGAATCGAAAACAACCACCGAGACGGTATTCCCCTCGACAAGGCCAACGGCTCAGATGCACCCACCACCGCCTCCGTTGGTGGCGCCGTCTCTGCCCCGTCAGCACACACCTTTCCCCAATCGCGGTGCTGCTAATCTTGACAAGATCCCAATTATGGCGACATCGGGCCATCGCCCTAACGGCGCAGCTACCGTCCGTGGAATCACTATAGATCACGCTGCACCGCAGCGCTTGGCGACTTCCACCCGGTTGCGGCCAACCAATCCCCATCCCAGTGTCGATATAGCTGCTGAGAATTCTCAGACCATAACAGCGGCGACTGAACTTCGAAAGACGATCGTCTCGAATTTGTCGCGTCAGGGGTCAGGTGAGTGGATTCTCCAGCTCTTCCCCCTCGCCGTGTATGCATGTCAACCGGCTCGTTACCGCCCTGCATAGGCCCAAAAGCATCTAAACTGAATAAATGTACAACAGCACAATATTTCGACGGTCTGATTTGATTGGACGCACCGATGTTCCCCACGCATGTTTCCCGATTCCAAAGCAAATACAACAGCAAGTTAATGTACAATAAACATCTATGTAGCAATACAATGCGGATTCATTTTATACAAGTTCATCGTCCAGGGCTAAGCACTATACCGCGAGTTAGAATTCACTTGAAAGTCGAAGACAAACAATGCCCACCCGGAATTCAATGAATGCATCTGCAGCTCCCTCCGTCTTCGATTTCGGTGAAGGCATCAGGAACTGCAGACTCAGCAGGCCCTCGTCGTCAATACGAAGCGAGGTTTTGGCAGAACTCTGCAATGCACGAAGCGTCCGAGAGATGTGCCCGAAGCGATAGCTATTTCTGCAATCAAACAAGATGGATACAAAAGGCGGGGCAGTATACCTGAAGCTAACGTGCCGGGTACATTCAAAGGTTTCTAGCACATCGCGGTCATTTGGATAGTCCATCTACGGAGCTTGCCAAACGGTTTCGGGAGATGAAAGATTAATACGTACCTCCGTGCTACCGAACGTCCCTGCGGCTTGAATTCGTAGCATGGGCGGCGCGCGCGGTTGCTGTCGTTGTTTTCCGTTCACGGTTGGAGGTGGTGGGTTGCCGATGATGGTTAGTTTGTCGCAGGAGGGATCGAGTTCGGACAGGGCATCGCGGAGCCACGAAGACTGGTCCGCAATTGGAACACTGCATGGGGAGAAGGCATAAGAATATCACACCTTCAAGATGATTTTCAAAACCCTGCATAGGTTAGAACAAGTAACCGAGAGCTAGAGTAAACATACGTTTGATCTGATTCAAACGGGAGTTGGAGATGAGGCTCTGCCTCATAAGTGGTGATCTCGCAAGTAGTGGTTGGACCTGCTGCATCCTCTGCTCTAGGACCACCAGTCTGTCAAATTATCTTTGGGCGAAAAAAACCCACGCACATTAGCAGAGTGAGCGGAAACCCAGAGCCGGCGTAGCTCATCCGCATACCCGTCCCTTTATCGGTATTCCCAAAATATTGATCAATTCCTCTTGCACCGCTGCCACCATTAGAGCTCCGCCGACCACGGTCATCGTCGTCTCCCTCCGGCTCTGAGTCTTCGCCCGGCCGCTTCCATTTCTTGTACTTACCCGTGGTATTCCCCGCCCCCGCACCGGATCCACTAGCCCCTGCCGTCCCAAAGATATTCAAGCACTCGATCAGCGTATTCAACGGGATTTCGAAGGCGGAGTTGTCGTCTTCGTCGCCGTCTGAGTCTTGCGAGTTTTGGGGAGCGGGAGGCGTCTCGGAGTGGTAGGTGTATTCGTCAAACGTATTTGCGAAGATATATGCTGTCCCTGGTCGTAGTGGCAGTCGGAATTCAGACGCAATTATTGTTGGCGAAAGTTGACATGGGTCAAACCTAGCAGGGTACGGGCCTCTTCGACGATGACCACAAAGCCTGTTTTCGCAATAGTTACCGTCGCCCGCTATAGGAACTATATTGCAGCTGAAGAAATTGCTAGACCAGGATAGACACACGTTGACGAAATTGACGCCACGAAGCAAGGAGGCGAAATGGCGAACATCATTGACCGAGGCTTTTAAGACCTTGCGATCAGTCAATATTCTAACGATTCAAACGATCTTGCACACTGACTGGAGGTTGCTGGGCCTCCTCGTCGTCGTTTGACATGTTGATGATGAGTTTGCAAACGCGAAAGCGTCACATCACATGTGTGTGACTGTCAAGTCACACATCACATCGACCGTACTCAGTGAGCTCAGTGACTGAGCTCTGCCTTAGTCTCTCTAGACAGACGCTTTATTGTTTCTGGCTCGTACCTCGCTCAATAAAGCTCTGCCTATGAGTTGACTTCCTCCAGCGTTTGTACAGTGCCTGAACTGCAATGTGAATTCTGCGGGAGAAGACTCTGCTACGGAAAACTGGGAAAGTCGTAGTCTCTCTAGACAGACGCTTCAATTCTTCTTAGCTCACAAGGAAGGTCGTGCAGTTGATGACAATCGTCCATACAGGCCAAAGAGCACAGTTTACTTGCGTCTTATCGTGGAGAGTCACTGCCATCGAGACTTGTTCTAGGCGATTTTTGTTGTTGTTCCCTCTCTGTGCAACGACTAGGATCATCTTCCTGCAACTGCTTGAATCGCCTCCAGGATATTCAAACTATGCTAAAGGCTCAGCCGAGCCAGCGAGATCGCACCGGCGAATTTTGCAAAAAATCCAATCTTATTCGAAGGGTCTACGCCGTTCTTCGGGATTGATCCCGAACAGGCTCACTCGCGTTTCCTCCCTTCTCTGCGTCAATTCATTTGTCTTCGCTAAATGTGCTCCTGGGGCGATTAGCGCACCATACTACCACCATCGAAGGATGGGCCGGCTTGGGGACTTGAGTGGCCTTAACGGGACACGATAAAACTAGTGTCAAGTGCCGCACCTAGGGCCAACCACCCCCACCCACCACTCAACGTGTCAACGATGCCTGTCCTCGAACTTGTAGTCAACATTGAGGTGCGTCCTGTCCCAACACACTTGAACTCAAGTCAAGTCCCTCTGCTGAAGTAACCCAGGTCCCAGACCACCCAGAAGTTTCCCTGAAGCTTACCAGGGTATTTCCCTCTTTCGATGGCGGCGGAGTAGATGAAACCGTATTAACATCGGAGCACCCAGCTCGCCGCAAGGCTCTTGAATCGTCCCGAAGCGCGAATCGCCACCTACATCTCAACCAATAAAACTCTCACTTTTGCTGGGACCTCAGAGCCTGCCTATCTCCTCACCGTAGTGCGTACTCGATGCCAATACTCAAGGCCTGTGTTCTTTGCTCAAAAGAGACTCAGATTGCTATAGAGTGCCTCGACACGCAGGCGAACGTAACGTACAGCTCCGCTTTTGCGGAATTTTTTGAGAGTGATCTGGGATTGGCGAAGGACCGTGGTTATATGTAAGGTTCCTATCATGCACAAGTGCTTAGCTGAGCGCGCTTCAGAATCTTTGAAGACCCTGGATCAGATCGCATTGGGCTTGAAGGGACCACATGGGCCGCGTTAAATGCATAGAAATTGAACGACGATGCCAAAGAGTTGAATGTTGACCATGTCAAAGGGTATATCTTTATAAACATATGAGATTATGGTATACGCGTGCTGGTGGCTATCCGACGATAATCCTACCTCATGTTATGACTTCGCATACTGCAACCGCTTCGACCCACGGAAGTTGAACTCTACAAGAAGCGGTACAAGCTCGTTCTTAGGCTCCTCGTAGTAATCCATGAAGGTCCAACCATGAAGGAATGGCGCGTCCCGCTTCTCGCCCTCCGCGACCTCACTCAACCGGTCCAGCGCCCACCTCCCCATGCGGATATTTACACCTTCCACACCGAGCCCCCATTTCGGCCACCCGAAACCCTGGGAAACAGTCTGCGGCGCGGCGAGGGGGAAGCTTGATGCCGAAAAGAATGAGATGGGGAGAACTCGACCGGGAGGGTCGGATGGAAGAGGCTGAAGAACGCCTGAAGCAAGCGCGACCTTCTCCGGGATGGAAAGGAATGATGGGATGTGATACCAGTCGTTCGTGCGCACGAGGGTGTCATTGCACATCCACGAAAAACCGCCTTTCGCGCTGTCGGGCCAGTAGGTAGGATGTATGCCCATACCGTTGAGGCCGCCCTCCCATCCGTCACCATTGCCGAAACGGCTGAACATTACGACCTTGCCGCGTACCTCTCCGACTAGATTTTTGTTGTTACCGCAGGGTAGAACAAACGTGCTCGATACACTTACGTTTGGGGATTCGGGACTCGAGGAACCACATATCCCATCCCCCAGCACCAACCTTGATTTCGTCGTGCACCAGTTGCGAGAAGACGTTTGATGGCGCCTCCTGCTTTATCGACATGACGATAGTCTCGCTCGAGCCGGCGGGGGAGGTGAGGAAGTTGTGAACGGAGATGAGGATATCCTGGAACGATGTTTTCTGAGGATATGCGCCGTGATAAGCGATTAGACGTCCTTTCACGGGGGTCAGTCGAATATCGAGTACTCGTATGCCGGACTGGAATTGAACGTCGAGGGGTGTTGTTATGGACTGGCACTGTGAGAATGGCCAGCCGTAGAAAGCCATGGTATCATGTGTACCCGGAAGAAGGCAATCCGACAAAAGAGTGTCGTCAGGTACATCCTTGAACATAACAAATGAGATGAATGCAACGGAAACTGGACGCTAAATTTACGGAAAGGAATGAAGGGAGACTTCTGCGCGGAATCACAATGAGCTTGTAGTGCTTTCTTGAAGTCTGTATGTATTGAGCTTTCTTGAGTTGGATGTTTGGACTCGTCGCAAACCTTGCAGAGATAGATGCGCCAAAGACAATCCTCGGGGACAGTGACGGGTTTATAAGAAGCCCTGTGCGTTCCAGAGAGTTTGATGTTCACGCTCGCCCAGTCAATGTGTTTCTCTCCGCCAAGGCTTATGGTCACTGAGCAAGATTTTGGAAACTTTGCGGTCGACGGGCGCGATGGCAAAGCTAGGAGCTGATGAATAGCCGAGCCATGGTTGTATGAAAGAACCAGAGACTCGTCGCAGAGGTTGAGGAGAGTAAGGTGCATCTCTGCGACGGGTCCACGCTGGGGTCGACGAATTGCCAGTGCGCGTTCACCGATGGCGGAAGCTGAGTCGCAGTCGCCTTAATTGGGGAAATGCGGTCACGTTTGATGCCCCATCAATCCCAAATCAGGCTTACGTGGACGATTCGTATGCAACTTCATGCTGCTCATGTATCATTGTATGCTCAGCCGGAGAGCATTGAACGTGGACCACAATACGTGTAATCCCACCGAGAATTGCAGCGGGTCCAAGCGGGTTCTCTGGCGACAAATAAGGAAGTTACGTACTGATCGCGGTAGATTCCGGCCCGAGGACTTGCTCGCCGCGGCGACGATCTTTGCAAGTCTCTGCTTCTTTGCTTTAAGCTTACCAGTGAGCAGCTTCCGCCCGCTTATCCGAGTCGTAATATTTCTTTACTTTTACTGTGGACATGAGCACTCACATAGTTGTACCTTGCTTAGCTCGGGGATCTTTGCCCGCTCGTATATGTGCCGCCAACCGCCTGTACCACTTTCCGTGCACGAACCTGAGCTTTAATTTGTCCAGATCTCGCGCACCCTATCTATAAGCCTCATTCACACCTCCTCCATGGCTGATAAGACGACACCAGCTGTGCGCCCTCCCCCCAATGCTAGGTATGTCCTTGTCTGCCATGGCGGCGCAGGTACCATGTCCAGAGCCGGCTCCACCCCAGAACAGCGCGCAGCGTACAATGATGCGTTACACGCTGCTCTGAAGGCGGGATACAAGGTTCTCAGCCAGGGTGGTACGAATTTTGCCATATCCTCTATAAATCCTCCAATGTTTTCACCTAGGTGAAGCCATGGACGCGACTGTCGCTGCAGTGACTGTCATGGAAAGTACGGCTTGCATGTTGTTTCCTCTATATTTGTGTCTCTCATGATTCACTTGAACAGACTGCCCTCTGTTCAATTCTGGTAAGCTGAACCTTAGGATAGTAAATATATCTCGCATTCAAATCTCTCAGGCAAGGGTGCCGTATTCAATACCGCAGGAAAGGTACCTCTCACACTGTGTGACGAAAGGCAGCGTCTTAAAGCCAGCAGAACGAGCTTGAAGCTTCGTTAATGCTTTCTAAGCCGCCCGCGTCGCACCCCGCCATACCAGTCTCCCGTCGGGGAGTCGGGATGACCCTTCTGACGCATGTCCGCAACCCCAGCGCACTCGCGCGGGCTCTATATCTCTCACCGGATCTGCTGCCTCACCCCTTCATTTCTGGTGCTACCGCAGAGACTCTCGCCGAATCCCTCGGACAACAACTCGTGGATGCGTCTTACTTTTATACCAAGAAACGATGGGTGGAACATCGGCGTGGCCTCAATTTACCAGATGAACCCTTTCCGTACCCAGATCCTGACGACAATGAGAACGAGAAGGGCGGCTTCCCATTACTTGATCTGATGCCCACGGGGACAGTGGGTGCTGTAGCGCTGGATATCCGAGGTTGTGTCGCCGCGCTCACATCCACGGGTGGCCGCACCAATAAACTCGTTGGGCGCATTGGCGACACTCCACACGCAGGCTCAGGGTTCTGGGCCGAGGAGTGGCCTTCCGCAGCTGGATGGGTGCAGAAGACATGGAGTAAAATCTGGGGTCTCCCTGCTTCCCACGCGTTGGGAGTTTCTGGGACGGGAGACGGCGATGTGAGTTTTTGAGAGCACGCATACACATCGCAGTCATATCAAACTTGACCTTCCCCAGTATTTCATCAGATGTGCGACCGCCGCAACCATCGCACATCGCGTTAAGTTCCTCGGCGAGTCTCTGGAAAAAGCTGCCGAGTATGCAGTGGAGGAGTTACGGGTGAACGGGGGTATTGGCGGCGTCATTGCTCTCGATAGCATGGGGAACGGTACGCCTCAGCTTTCATTTCCCAGCTCCATGTCATTCAACTCATTGCTTTGCAGTTACGATGCCTTTGAATTGCCCGGGAATGTATCGCGGTGTGATAAGAGAAGACGGTGTTCCTCTGACGGCCATTTTCGATGACGATGTCCTTGAATAAGGGTAATAGATCAACGAAATACTGAAAACCTTGATTGACCATGCAGGCCAACAACATGTTACAATTCTGAAAGAGTCACACACTACTGAACGTACAAAAATGGTACAGATTTCACAAGAAAGATGATTTGCTCTTCTTCATGCCTTGCCAAAAATTGTAGCAAACGTAGTTCCCTTGAACCTGCATGATTCGTCAAAGAGGTACCCCGCGGCATGAATGAACCACTCACCCGAGGTAACCATTCCCGGGGTCGTGGAAGTTTCTGAAGCGACGAGCCCAGTCAGTGAGTATATAGTGCGAAAACGACCACGAACATGTAGCCCCGGTCGCTGGCGATGCCCAACTTGTCTTGGAAGAATTGCGCCAAGGCAGCGCTGTATCTCTCGTTCTTCTCTGCACTAAGGTTTCAAGCTGATCTGCGACACATCCTTCAACTCGCATCCCGAGAACAAATATCGCCCCCAGGACCCACGATAGTCAGTGCGAACGCAGGATCCAAAGTCCCCGCAAAGGTGAGGGTCTTGTTGTAGGTTATGCTCGTGGTAATGTACGCTTCGGGCTTCCCTAAGATTTCCGCGCCAACCTAGAGTGAGAGTAATTGGACGAGATCTCGTTCTTGTAATTTTGGAGAGATTCCTTAGAAAATTCCAGAGCAAATTCCGTTTCGTTTGGAATCTGAATAGAGGAACATGTTAACATCGATAACACGTTAATCATTAACGGGAATTCGAGAGATGAGCAATCGGGCTCAACTTACTTGGATGTTAACCATGAGCTCAAGGTAAGGCATGGTGGGTCGACTTCAAGACGAACAGGTGGTGGGAGCTCTCCCGAATTGGCTGACCTTTAAATACTTTTCTCATCGGGACTAACCAAAATCCGCCAGAGGCCATCAATGTTTGGTTTGCTTATTCGCTCGGGACCTTGGGGTTTGTACACCATTCACAACCTTCTAAACAGGATTACAATGTGCGCTATTCAACGAAGGGTGACCAATTCTGGAGAAGGTGATGAGCCATAACAAATAAAACTCGAAGTAAAGGGAGGAGTTCACCTTCAGCAGACGTCGGGTGGATAGCTACAGTGTCATCGAGATCCTTCTTGCGCGCTGCGGGTTGGTCAGGAAACCAAATCCACGACGAAGGTACCTCAACCTACCTTTCATCTTGACCGCAACAGCAAAGCCCTGCATCATCTCGTCGCTGCCGGCGCCAATAATATGGATACCGACAACGCGTTCCTCTGAACCCACGCAGACAACCTTGAACATCGACGGCTCTTTGTGCTCCTCGTCAATCATAGAGAAATAAAGCGAACGGAACGAGGTTTTGTCTGTGAGTATATGAAATCTGCCACAAGTACGGAGCAGTAGGCGAGGCTCTCACAGATTTTGACATCGTCGCCGTATTTCTCGCGAGCCTGAGGTTCAGTCAAACCTGTGGTGCCAATAGTAGGATGACTAGCCGAGTATGTGAGTAATCGAAAGAAGAGTCAGATCCAAAGATCTCACGAGAAAACGACTGTTGGAATGTCATCGTAGCTCAGCTTGTCGTCCTTGAACTGAGGAGGGCCGAATAGTCGGTTTGACAACCGCCTGCCCGCAGCAACCGCAACTGGCGTGAGGAGGGCCTTACCCTGTACGTCACCAATGGCAGTGATTCCCTTCACGTTGGAGTTCTGATACTCGTCGACTATTATGTCGCCTTTGGGGTTCAGTTTAACGCCAAGTTCTTCAAGTCCCATGTTGGCAGTGAGTGATTTACGACCAACTGCCCAAAGTAAGCAGTCGACCTCGATAGTCTCTCCCTTGTCCGTTGTGATGGTGAGTGTCTTGCCCTTCTCTCCCACAACCTTCACGACTTTACTCGACCTATGGACGTTAACTCCCGTCTTCTCCATCCATGGCGTCAACACCTCCTGGAGTGAAGGGTCGAAAGTGCGAAGCACGTTCTCTTTGCGGATAATGATGTGCGTCTCCGAGCCGAGAGCATTGAATACACCGGCCAGCTCGACAGCAATGTAGCCCGCCCCAACTACCGCCACACGCTTGGGCTGTTCTTCAAGTGCAAAGAAGCCGTCGCTATCGATTCCAAGGGATGCACCGGGGATCTCGTCGTCTGAAGGAATAACCGGTTGCCCGCCAGTCGCAATACAAATGTTGTCAGTCTGCAGGGTGTACTTCTGGCCATCGGGCCGTGTGACCTCCACTGCGTTCGCAGAGGTGAGGCGTCCGAAACCGTGGTGGTGCTCGACGCCCTCCTTCTCGAAGTTACTAGCATAGATGCCGTTGAGTTTGCGAATGTACGCGTCGCGTTGAGGCTTGAAAGTAGTCCAGTCGAATTTCGGGATTGCTTCGCCCTTGATTTGATACCCGCGAGCGTGATGAGTGAACTTCTCTTGCAAGTCGGCAGCATGCCACATAATCTGAATCAAGTCCATGAAAGCGCAACACGCGTGAGGAGATAAAAGTTTACCTTCTTCGGTACACATCCTACGAATGATCAGATACACAAATCATACCCAGTCGATTTACCTACCAACGTTCACGCAAGTTCCACCCAGTATTCCCGTCATTTCGACCACCGCTACTTTCTTTCCGTACGACGCAGCTCGTCGCTATACGCAGGTCAAGACCAAGACAGATCATGAAGCATCGAAACGCACAGAGCACCCAGAACCTCCACTCCCACCTCCAATCAAGACAAGATCATACTTTTCGACGGTGGGCTTGTCGAAAATCGGCGGCATGGCAGTAGAAGACAAGGTTCTTGAAATCTGAATAACACTTAATTTCGGAGGTATTTGAGGTCAGAGAGAGCACACCAAGGAGAGCCTGGAGATGGCAGATCTCGTTGACAGTCTGGAGATGCGGAACGCCAGCGCTAAATAGGCTAGGCGTTATAAAGAGTAGGGTTCAAAACGCGTCGTGACTGGCTCAGTAAGGCGACAGTCGCGTAAGAAATAGCGCGGCAGCCTTATTACCAATGACATCACATGTCGGTCCAATGTCGGTCTTGGTCGGCGTTGCAGGCAATTGGCGGGCAACGGCGGGCAAAGACTCGCCAACATTCAGCTGCATTAGCAAGTACAGCTGAGTACATCGTAGCTAATCGAAGTCTGCAAATTCAGCATCAAACGCTGTCCGACTGATCTCCCCCTTCCTCATCTTTTTCGCCATGCGCTCTTCTCGCGCTAGCTCGTCCCAATCATCGTCCCCTCCATCCTCGCGTTCACCGAGCTCACCGTGTTGACCGTGTTCGCCGTGTTCATCGTCCTTCACTTTGTTACCCGCAGCCTGTGTCTTCTGCCACTTTCTTTTCTTATCCTTCTTCTCCCGCCGTTTCTCCCTCCCCTCTTTCTTTACGACCTTATCACTCCAAGCTTGATTGGTCTTCTGCTTCTCAGCCCGTTCAACCCGTCGTTTTTCTCGTTCGGCGTCCAGCACAGTAGCCGCAGCGACCCCTTCGGCCTGACGTTTTGCTTCTTGGGCCTTATCTAGATATGCGAAGGAATTCCACTGCAGAGAATCAGAATGAAACCGAGATTGGAGGATGACTGTCCTACATCGACTGCGGCATCTTCCCAATGATCCCGGGGTACGTCTCTCAACTCAGGCATACGAGGAAGTCGTAGAAGACCGAAGCTCTTAGCCACGCCGACAAGATCAAGGTCTTTGACTCGAAAGATATACGAAGCTTCGTGCTTTGTATAAGCCCGAACAAAAGACACAAACGCTTTGGCGGCCTTGAAGGAGAATGTTAGTGCCGCGTCTTCGTTGGGGGATTTTTGGGTAGTACCTGATCATGTATTGCTCTGTCGGTCAAAATTGTTTTCCGTATGCGGTCGAGGAAAACCGAGACCTCTGGATCATCTAGCCGAGAAGGCTCTCCCGCTTCTTCTTCATCTAAGGGGGCAGCCATAGGCTGATCGCCAGAACCTGCAAAATACGGCCGTTCAGATATTGGGATTTTCCTGATGGCCAGAAAGTCTGTCTAGGAATCAACTTGGGCGCATGTTCAAGGCCAAAGACTTGACCAACCGACATACGACGTCTCGCGGCCAACGAGTAGAACCCACGCCCTCCCGTGGCGCCCAGCTCGAGCTGTGCGTCCACAACGATGAGAAAAAGCCTTGGGATCTGAGGGAGGGTCAAACTGAATGATGATATCGACCTGAGGCAGATCGAGCCCTCTCGCAGCCACGTCAGTGGCCAGAAGGATAGACGGAGAGGCAGCAGTAGCCGGAGTGTCAGAGAACGCAGCTAACGTCCGTGTCCTCGCGGCAGGAGGAAGGTGGCCATGCAGCGAAAACAAAGCAGTTCCAAAGGGCAGTATATCTTGTAAGATCTAGGACTGCCTTAATTCGACTAAACCGAGGGCCGCAGAAAAAATCCGTACGCGGTAAAAATAATCGACACATGCACCGGTCGCAAAATATACAATAAATCGGCACGACTTGTGTTGTGTGACCTCCGACGAAATAATCCGCGTGAGTTGAACCAATTTTTCAGATGCAAGACAGGCAATATAATGAATTTTGAGACTGCCTCGAAGATGAATCTCAGTTGGTGCCGTTGAATGTAAACTCACTTGGCGGGTATTCGTCTCTCCTCTACAATCTCCCGAGGCTGAGCAGCAGCGGCTACTGATTTCAGCTTCTTTGCTTGTACTTTGACAACAATACGAGCAGGATTCCGCAGTCCGACGCGTACAAGCTCGGAGAGCGCGTCCGCATCCGTCATAGTCGCGCTGAATAGTCCAGTGCGCCTCTGTTTCGGTAAATGGGTGATTATTCGCGTCACCGCAGCTTGAAATCCCAGGTCAAGCAGTCTATAGAGACTTATAAGCCAGTGAATGCAGCAGTAGGCAGCAGTAGTTCAAGCGCACCTATCTGCCTCGTCTAATACGAGAACTTCCAGCTCTTTGACGCTCACTGCATTCTTGCCCTTCCCAAGCAGAAATTCCTCGACGCGACCAGGTGTGCCTATTACTATATCGGCGCCAGACTCCGTAAACCGCTGGACATCATGAGCGGGAGACGATTTATCGGAGGAAATAAGCAAAAGTGCGGCGGGATATTTTGGATCTGGAGGCTCTGAATTATCATCCGCCGGCGGAGGTCTAGGTTGGGCGGAAAGAAATAGCGATACAACGGAGTGTATTTGAGTCGCTAGTTCTCTGAAGCACGTTAGAATATAATCTAATCCTATTGATGCCCGTGAGCTACACACCGTGTTGGACTAATGATCAACGCTCCGAGTTCATTCTTCCGTAGTTTTCGTTCTCGTCGTATGAGACGTTCCAGTAGAGGGATGACAAAAGCGAGCGTCTTCCCCGAGCCAGTGACCGCTTCTACAACAACATCCTTATGTTGCATGAAGAGTGGTATTGTCGACGCCTGAACCGGGGTCATTTGGGTGTGGCCTAGAGATTGAATGACATCTAATCTGGAGATTCGACGATCAGACAGCGCTTTGAGTTCATTGAGATACCAGCTTTACATCCATGGTGTGAGTGAGGTTGGGAGAGTAGCCCAAGCACCACCAAACGCGTTCGAAGTAGAAGACATAAAAAGTTTGTGGTTCCGTTTGTTTGCCATCAGGGTTGATGGTCCTGGAACTAAACTCGTCCTCGCATCTAAAAAAGGCAATTTTCAACATACACAGCAGCGGGACGACCAAAGCACGATGATAATGGCATGCAGCAATTCGAGGGATACATAAGTGTTACATAGCTTCCAATCGAGTGCTTATCCAAACCCAGAATGAGATCCTCTTGTGAAATATAAATTTGTGCGTCAATTCCACCCCTTAGTGGTGTGCTTAGAATAGCCCTCCCATTGCTTGCTGTCAAGGCGGAAGTCGTTCCATAACTTGAGATGCATTGATGAGGATAACGACCGATAGCTCAGGAAGGAATAGTCACCTCCGTCATAAATCCAGGGTAATCGTCGTCCTTCTCATTAAGAGTTTCAAGGAGATCCTTAAGTTTCTTCAGTCTCGGATCCACACGGCAGAGACGCTCAATCTCGTGTTCGATCCGCATATAAAGATGATATAAATAATGTCGGGCCTGATGGCTGTTTTGAGTCAGCATGGCGTTGGCGCACGAGTTGAGAGCATACTAGGCAACTGCTCTGCGAGCACATCGTGCTCCGACAACGAGTCTGAAGCCAGGACGGTAATAGAACTTGGGCGCCAACGCACTGTTCTCGAAGTCATGTGTGGTGGTTTTGCCATATTCGACGTCTGTTTCTGGTAGCTCCTGGAAGAAAATAAATCAGAAACAGGTGCGAAAGGCACGAGCTGAGCTACCTCAAAGGTTTCCCTGTCGTAAAAACCCGAAACAGTCGTTAAGGTGGAACAACCTGAGGCGTTGCATGCTTTGTTTCCGCGAGTCCAGCACGCTTGGCAATCTTTGTCTTCCGCAGTCATAGGACCCAAGAGGAGAGGCCGGTCCAGGGTTGTCGTAAACGGGGTAGACCACGTAGAAAGCACCATAGACTCGGCGACAGCCTCTGTCCGTGATCGCATAGTTCGAATCGCAGCCTCGTAAGACCATTCTGTCTTACATTAGACATGGTGATAGTTATATGTTGAACACACATACTGTCGTTTTCTGAAACATTCTGCAGAACATCGCGATCGAAGTGCCTCTTGACGAGAAACTCAACGTATTCCATAAAGTGTTCCCGCACGTCGCGACGGGCATAATATTCAGGGCTGAGCGCATTGACCAATTCGGGGTCGGTCTCGGAAGGAAGATTTGCGTCGTCGATGAAAGAATCCCCATCATGCTGGTCTTCAGAAGATTCGGCTTCGGATTCATAGGTAGAATTCGAGTGACCGGTCTCGCTAGCACTGCTGTTAGGATCCCACGCTAGTGACTCATCCTCACTATCGCTTGCTTCTTTAACCACTGTCTTACGAGCAGACCTGGGTGAAGACCTCTGTTCTCGCTTAAGCTTCAATCGAGTCAGCGCAGCTGCCTTCTCCTGCTTTGGAGTTGGACCGGTAGGGCTCGGCGTAGGGGAGTCTGATGTGTGATGAAATAGAAAAATTCAATGCAACAAGCAACATACGTTCTAAATCATTCAAATCCGCCGTATCGGCAGTGGAAGCGTCGTCTTGGTGTCCTTGGATTGTGCTACTGGCCTCCGAGTCAGGCACAATTGACTCTCGACCAATGCTTTGCTTTCGAGCCTTGGATTTCGACGGCGTCGCCAGGTCGTCCTCACAGTCGCCAGCCGTAGGAGAGTACAAGCGGCGACGAAGGCGCGGTTTTCGGGGTGCATTTACGACATCAGAGTCAGAGGCGTCGGCTTCCAACGACCTGCGACGCTTCTTTGAAGGAGGAGACCGCTCCAAGTGCTCATCATCAGATGCGAAGAGATTTGGAGGGGAGGGCTCCCCCTCCTCAACGAAGCCGTTGTCCTCCTCATCGGAGGAGAACAGTTTAGTTGGCAATGGCTCCTCCTTGACGATCCTGCTTCCGCTGGCAAAGGATTCAAGTTTATCTTGGTTGCCTCGACGAGGATTTCGTCGTGGTGTTACAGGGGTTGCTTGAGAGTGGCTGCCTTTCGATGCAGCCCTTGAGCTACTGGAAACCTTGCGAGGAGTGCGAAGTATCATAACAACTTCAACTTGTCCCCTAGTCCGCATATTTACGTCGTTGTTATTTGTCAGGCTCGTTTGAAGGTGGAAAGTTGAGGACAAGATTATTCCCCAATTAGGAAGTTTGATGGCGTTCGCGTCGCGCCAAGCTTCAGTTGTAGCTTCTACTTCCACCACAACCACATTTCACGCGTTTTGGCATTGAACGATCTCTCGGCCCCATGGAACCTCTGTACTCCGTTGTGGATCTTATTCGACTGGATTGAGCGCAAAGGATGCGACTTTAAACCACTCGCAGCACAACAACCGCTGCTCAAGCCTGGCTTCAACTTGGAAAGAACGACGCATTCAAGGTTTCCGAGTCGTCCATAGGCCGCCCGTCGCCCATTGACGCCTCGATGGCTCCAGATCTTGTCCCCTCCGACGAGTAACATTCATGCTATTTTTGTTCTTAGCGCCCAACGCTGTCAGTTGCTATATGTTGAGTCCAAGACAGCACCAGAAATCCCCTTGATAGTATCTCAAAAAATTCGCTATCAGACCAAACTATGTTGGTGAGTGAGTTGTGAGTGAGTCACCTTTGCATCACCTCCAGGTCTGACCAATAGCAGTGGACGTCGGCTGTTGCTTGCTGCGCACACGACCTACTTAAGCTCTGGAGCGACAGCGAGCTCAACTAATCTTTCACCATGGGGCGATGGACGCAATACGACGAGGTACTTCAACCCAGCCTGTATTGCATCCACAAGTCGCTGACTTTGGTGGTGCAGGATTCCTACCGTCTTCCATCGGGAACGACAAGAATTGGTTACGACGCCGACACCGGCTGTTACTCGTACAGAGACGCGTCTGGGAGGACATACACCGGCGAGCCAGGGTCCAGATATGGCCCAATGCATCCTGAAGGAACCGAATTTGGGCCCAAACGCGTTCTTGTACCGGTCACAGGTGCGTTTGCCATCGTCGTACTTACTTACCTCGGTTCCTGATTTCTGAAATAACATTCGACACAGAACGCGCTCCTAAAGAGTCGGTCCGCAGGAGATTTTCATTACCGATGCCGGATGTGTCCGCCGCCCTTCGCAATCTACGGCGATCTATGACTGTGCGCCAGCATCGCGATGAAAGCAGCGACGACGAAGAATTCGTATCAGTGCGAGCACCATCCTACAAAGACCTATCCAGTCTTCCCATCGCAGCGCGCTTCATGGCCTCGAAGGATAGTCCTCCCGCTCTCCAGCCTTCCTCTCCGTCCTCAACCGCTCCCCCCGCACCCCCACCAAAGGAAAGCAAGAAGCGGCGTCACGCCTCTGAGCATATCCCCTCTACATCTAGCTCAATTCCCAACGACGCCTCGCAGAAATCCACTCAGCAGCCGCTTCCCTCGAAACGCCGTTCTGCTTCTGAGCATATTCCCTCTTCTCGTCTCTCGTCTGCATCCTCCGCCCCTGCTCCCATTTCCAAAGACGCACCTCTTCTTATTCGAATCCTCTCTTGACGCTTCAGTTCTCCTCCTGCCCTATCCTTGGCATCACGCCCCGAACCCCGCATACAGCAATATGCGGATCAAGATCGTCGTACTTCGTTCTTGGAAATATCTGGTCGTGTGCCATCCCAATAATGCGCCCTTTTTGCTACCCCTCTCTATGTACCCTCCCACTGCCCTCAAGATCCGGCAGACTCATTAACCTCTACATCAATGTCTTGTGTCTCTTACTTGACTTGACTCACTCCATTGTCTGTTCTGGCCGTCGGCTTATATTATTATGAGACGGGGTGTCAGATGGCCCTCCCCGCCAAGCCCGTCTTCCTACCCATACCAAGTAAGCTTGAAAGCAGTACTTGGTGGCCCGCCCGTAGTCCGTTGTTGACAAGTCGACCGTGCCTACGGCGTTCATGAATCGAGCCGTGAGTCAAGTCGCTGCTCAGTCATCCCTCAGCAGCACCCCAAACCGCCCCCTCAAGGAAAAACGGCATTGCAGTCTATCATGCCAATCCTCCATGAGAGCTCAGCTTCATTGACTATAGCTAGGTACGATATGTAACATGTATCTTAAATACGATATAGAGTACTTTGGCCGTCGTCGATAACGCCGACTTTGAGGTATATACTGTAATTGGAAAGGGGTAACACCGCGACGCGCAATTGCAATCGCAAGCAAGCAGGCAAGAGTGATGATGAGTGTCTGGTCCAGTCAGAGCTAAAAGAAACAGAAACAAGAGAAACCAAAAGGAAAGAATTTTTTGAGGGAGCAAGCGATGTAGATTGCGTATGTAGGGGAGATGGAGATGAGAGGAATGGTAACGACTACGATCAAGGTATTGTACATACAGAAAGCCCGAGCAAAAGACCCAGAACCGAAAAGGAAAGAGAGAGAAAACAGGAAACGGTAAACAGAGGGCACGGCACGTATGTAGGCGATTTAAAACGTGGCATAAGGTAAGGTGGGGGGAATATTGCGACGGCGACGGCAGCTGTGAAATCGAATCAGAACTGAACAAGAATCAACCGAAGAGAGTTGGAGCGACGTACAACTAGGGATGAATATACAATAACTTTTTTGGATGGATGGAGGGGAGGTGTTTGTTTGAGCTCTTCGGCGTGGTATGGACGAAGACGGGGTGCCGAGGATGCGGCTCCAGTGCGTGAGTTGGTGAGGGTTGAACAAGATGAGATGCTGTCTATGTTGTGTACATGTGGAGGAGAGAGACGCATGTCCTCGAAATCGAGGACCTGGCTCCCCCGCCCTTTCCTGTCCTTCCTTTCCTTGCCCGTTACAATTCCTCTGATTCTGGCCCCGATAAGGCGCGGGGCTTTGAACAGAACGAGGTCGGGCTCGAGGGGGTTTTGGACGGGTAGCGGCGATGATGGCGACGGTGAGGGAAATGAGTAGAGTGAGTGGGCGGGCGGCAAGCAAGGAGATGCGAAGGCTAGGGCAGGAATAAGGATAATGATATCGGAGTTTGTCGTCTCATGGCGTATCCAGTCGAGGCAGGAACATCCTTATTCCTTATGCCGACTAATCTTCTCCACCCCAGCCGAAAGCGCCGTTGCCCTCCTCTTCTGCTCCTCCTCATCATCCTCGTCTTCTTCATCCTCATCTTCGTCCTCATCCTCTTCCCCATCACCTTTCTTCGCATCAGCACCCTCATCATCACTCTCCTCACTATCCGACACACTCCCCGAACTCGACCCACTCCCCACCGCACCAGCCTCACCCTCCTCAACAACCGTCACATCCACAACCCCACCCGCCGCCTCCTTGTTTTCCCCAGCAGCAGCAGCAGCCGCTGCCGCCGCCAGCCCACTCTGACTCGCACTCCGATGATGCGAATGTGAATGCGTATGATGATGCCCCCGAAACCCAGCCGGCAGCTTCACAGCCGTCAATACATGTCCATCCTGCCCCTTACTAGCCGCCTCGCCATCCTTCTCCTTCTCGCCGACAATACCATGCGGCGGCGACGCACTCGGCAATGCAGGTGTCGTAGGCGCGGTTCCCGCAGGTGAGCCCGCGATCGGCGTCAAAGGCCCCAACCCAGTCCCTCCGAAAGGCGGCGGCGGCTTGTCCGTCGTAGGCGTCGGCGTCCCGCTCTCTTCGCTTTCTCGTTCTTTGTCGCCCGGCTGCCTCATCGCCAGCTCGCCGTCCTCCTTCCCACCCACGCCTCCGCCTCCGCCTCCATCCCCTTCCTTCTTCCCCTCCTCATTCTCTTTGTCTGCGTCTGCGTCCGCGTCCTCACAGCCCTTCGCCGCTTCCTCCGCCTGCTTCTTCTTCTCCGCCTCCTCCTTCTCCCTCTTCTCCTGCTCCCTCTGCTCCCTCCGCCGCTTCACCCATCCCATCCCACTGCCGTCATCTTCGTCGTCGTCCCGATTTGTCACAACCCCCATTCCGACGGCGCCATGAGATGCAGCATTGCCATTTCCATTGGCCTTCGATGTGCCTGTTGGACGCGTTAGACAATCGGACTTTGGAATCATGACAAAAGTTGAATGAAGAAAAGAAACACGCCCACAACAACGAAATAAAAACGGGAAAAAAACTCACCACCACCACCTCCACCACCTTGCACGCCCTTCCATGCCGCGTGCCCGTTCCGAACACTTCCCATCCCACCGTACCCCCACTCGACAAATTCAGGCTCCTCGTCTCGCGCGGAAGCAAAAGGGTTTGCTGTTGAGAGACGTAATTAGTTTCGAGTTTAGCAGGGAGCGGATCAGGTAATATCAATGAACAGATAGAAACTCGTCATTAGGACAAGGCTACATTCTTCGCCGCCTCGAGAAAACGCGTCCTCACGCGTGAAGGGAGGAAATGAAAGAAGAGAAGGCAAGTGAAGCGAAGGGAAGGCAACGAGGTCAAAGAAAGAGTCATCGCGTCATGCGCAGTGTACAGCCAGTCGCTGTTATTGCTCACTGCCTCGTTCCCCCTCTATGGAAGGCGAATCGGTTTTCGAATGAATTCGAAAGCCTGGACCCAGGGCCACGTATCGCGGGAGTCCCATGCCAGGGGTCGAGAAAATGAAGAAAGAAAGGGAATGTACAAATCGGGTCACTGGATGAGTGAAAGAACGGGCAGACAATAGACGTGCACGTGAAAGCAGAAACAGAATAGCGACGGAAAGAACTGGCGCCGACGGAAGTAGTAGACTCACCATTACGATTGCCGTAGACTCTGCCATTCAACATACGCGTTCCCCTCTTAGGCTGGTTGGATGCAAGAGAATTGGCAAAGGGATTGAGCGCTGGGGGTACGCTGACGCTGCTACTGCGCGGCTTTGCCTCGCTGTCCGAGTTGCTGCCCGAGGAACCAATACTGAAAAGCGATCGGCCTCTGCGCTTCTTGCTAGCGGTCGAAGTTTGGCTTTCAGTTCGCGACAAAGGGCTGCCAGCTGTAGCATTCGATGCAGTAGATCCCCATCGTTGTAGCGGAACACCGAACACGGTAGTTGGGTCGTCGAGGGAGGGGGTAGGTGTGAGGCTGTCGGTGGAGGAGGCGGGGGTGCGTGAGCGGAATGGACGTAGGAATGAGCGAGGTTTAGGCCAGGTGCCGCTGCCGGTGCGATTTGGAGGGAAGCTGCCTGAGGGTGGAGGCAGAGGGGAGACGGGTGCGACGGGTGACTCGGGGAGGGCATTGACGGCGGGCATGGGAGAAGGTGGCGGTTGGATGTATTTCGCAGCGGGGAGGAGGCCGGCGTCGTCTGGAGAAGGGAGAGGGAGCTCATCGCCGTCTGCGGTGAGGAGGATGGAGCGACGAGGATCCGGGAGAGGTGCAAAGCGTAGTTTTGGACGAGGATTTGAGGCGTTGCTGGTGTGTGAGGAGGTACTAGAGGCGCCGCTCTCTGAGGATGTGCTTGCTGAGCTGGACAACGAGTGGGTCGAGGGCGACAACAGAATGCTGCGCGTCGGGGCGACCAACATCGTTCAAAGCAAAGAAATTAAATTTCAACCTTTATTCCATTTTATTTAGATATTGCGATCAAAATATATATCGCGGTGTCCGAGGGCCCGCCAAGACTCTCTTATCGTGAGGTAAGCCTTAGCTAATTTGCCTCGAAGTTATCCTTTTCTCCTTCACCAACGCGGAGCGATAGACACGACAGCCTCAGAAAACACACCCTTGTTTTTGTCTCTTCATCTCCGTCCAATTTTTGCAATAATCTGAACATAATTTCTCTGCCAAGGCGGAATTTTCCGCGCCAGATGACTCACATCACTCCCCGCCATCAGTTGCAATTGATCGGCCCTTCCTCAAACTCGAGTCCAATGACTTTCCCCTGCTCCTCCTCTACAGCTCTGCTGATTCCTTGTGCTCCACCACCCTCGCCTACTCTATAGCACCCTCGCCTACATCGACGTCGTCGTCGACGTAACGCGCACCACCCACGTTCGATTCCACTTCCTCCTCGCTCCCCGCGTTTGCCCATTCGGTTTCTTCCGTTGCCACCCGATCACTCTTTTTTGCCTCCGCCGTACGACGCGTGGCCCAGCATCGGCTTTTTGTCAACTTTCATCGTCTCATTCCATCAAACCGCCGGCTTCATCCTTGCGGGGATCACCCAACTCCCACCAACACCCACACACGCCCTCAACCAACCAAAATTTTTCTTTAATCATCACGAACGATCTTGCTTTCGTCGATGCAGGGATGAACACGAAGCAGCCACATCACGGAATCCCCCGTTAGACCTTGTCTCGAACAACTACAACCTCCTGCAAAAGCGGATCCATTGCTCGAACCCATTGCCAGCGAGGCGACAACACGTATTCCCCTCAAACGTGCTCTCTGTCTGCAACATTTACCTTCTGATGTCCTGCATCCGCAGCGTCCAACTACTTTCCATCGATCTTTCGACCGCGCCCAACATCTAAATCCAGCAACTCTCCTTCTACGTCCTTTTCCTCGCACCGAAACCCGATCGATAACTCTCCTTCCATGCTGTTCCCTCGTTTCAATGCTTCTGCTGAACTGCAAGAATCCGATAAAACATCACTGCTACATGTACCCCGCGGCCAATCATAATCATACTCACGGACGAGTCGCCCATCTATGTATCCATCTGCACACGAATATCACCCCCGCCGGGGCCTACCCATAGACCCCGGCACTTACTTATACCCCGCGCCGAAGACTCAGCCTCATCAACTATCTTTCTGTCGAGCTATCAAGACGGAAGTAAATCTCAGACATCTATCTCATCAAGATACATAGATGGAGGAGACAATGAATCAAGTGGCGGTCCGCAATAAGATGCCTGTTTCGCAGATACATAGAACTCCACTTTCTATACCTGGCTATGGTCGGGCATTGGCAAGGGAGGAGAACCTAGACTATGCTAAACTGGGAACAAATTCACGGCACCGACAAGAATACGAAGTAACAATCTGTTTTCATTCGGGATTCATCTGTTCCCCTGGGGCTACTTATCTCTCGGAAGCACGATACCCTCCGTCGGCCCCCCCACGATCGCTGTTTGGATTCGGATTTCTTCTCTCCTCTTCCAACGCGCATTCTCATTTCGACCCTCAAGTTCAAGCTCAAGTTCAACTTACGTATATTATCACCTCAGTAGACCTCAGTCAGGTCAGTCAACCTCCCACGGTTGAAGTCCCGACTAACCCGATAAGCACCGTATATTCTCGCACACGTCTTACTCCGACTCGGTACCAATCTATGCAATTACACCAACAATGACATTACACCACTGGCTCTAGGACATCGCAAACGTGCGTTTAGCGCCCGCCGTCCATCCAGTGCTACGCCGGGGCGAACTGCTTCTCTTCTTTCGTCTTCGTCTGCGTCTCTTTGTTCTTTGTTTTCTCGAGTCCGACGGATCGAGACCGACGGACGAACGGACGGAGGTAAGCAAAAAAAAAACACAAAGACAGCGGAACCTATTTTCACGACCTTCTGAAGATTCGAAGGAAGGAAGGAATGTTCTGTCGTCGGAAATTAAATTGGCGCGACGGGGATCTGCAGACTCAGTCTGGACCTCTTTTTGATTCCGGGCACCCGACTCGGAATTGTGTGCCTGCGCTGTTGGGGGAGGGAGGGGCGGGTCGACGTTGAACTGAATCAGGGTTAACGACGCGGCCGCGGCAATGTACGATACGTTTTTATATCGTTCTGACTGCGACGTTGACGAATCTTTAGGGTTGCAGTTCACTTCGAGTCATACATGTATACTCAAACGTGCTTAGACCTCGTTTAAAATTCTATCTTTCGCAGGGACACTCCGTTCAGCCTCTCAATTTTTCCTGACTACTCGACCGGAGACCTATTCTCTTGTTCATTTTCAAAGGGGCCCGTGGTTGAATTTATCAGTACGTTCCTTTGCTTCTTTTTTGGTTATCTGTCTCGCAGTCCTGTCACAGTTTATCCGGCGTTCACGGTCCATGTTCACCGATGGTCGACTTTGGCCAGATACTCTTGTTCATTTTTAATGGGGCCCGTGGTTGGATTTATCAGTGCTTTCCTTTGTTCGTTTCTTGGTTGTCTGTCTCGCACTTAGTCCTGCCACAGTAAACCCCCGGCATTCACGGTGCATGTTCACTGATGGTCGACGTTGGCCATCAATATGAATTGAAGAACAATTTCCGCGGGCAGTTTGACTACCTATCTGCTATCTATGGCGTGCTGGTGAGCAAAAACAACCGCGGCGCAACTCCGAGTGAGCAGGATATAACTTACTATCATCTGAATCAGAACACTCTGAATATATCATGATCCAGACCATTTCAGACGCTGGAAGATATGTACTGTGCTGTTGGCCACGGCGCACAACGGACTGAAGTCGGTGAATTTGGGTGGTATCACCGCGGTGAGGGAGAGAGGTACTTATTCATACCATGGCGTGGGTCTAGAGGTACCCAACGGAAATCTTCGAGGAGTCGTCGTATTTCCGAGGCCAATAAATTCGAATGAATGATTTTTTGACGTGGATTTGTGTGAGCCTTCATTGCAGTCTCAGTTTCTTAATAAATTGTTTCAGTCGGAGAAGATAAAGCAGACACTGGCATTTGTTAGACACTTGAAATAAATTCGAAACGGTAGATTGGCGTACGAAGCTGTACGAAGACGCTCGGAAATTCCCGTTGGACCCACAAAGAGGAAACGTTCGCTTGGTTATTCTATTTCTGCAGAGTTTCGCTGTGAAGGCTGCGAGAAGGCCTCGGTGAGAATGCGATAATGTTGGTTATAGCAGCGGATGCATACATGCTATTCGATTCCAGCCATCGTCTCATCCTTACCTCGGGATTATAAGTCTCTTAATCCAGCTTAATCCCAGAACAAATTCAGATACCCGTCAGCCTGAGTATCCACCAACTCAACAAGTCGCCGGAGTTCATACCTACGTTCCTCCTTCGTGGACCCACAGACGAATCCTCCTAAACACGGTCAACGGTCTTCAAACCCATGTCAAGAAGACGCACCAAGCGGAAATTAAAAGCCAAAAAGACGAGGAAATGAACGAACGTTCTTCCTCGTGGACCCACAGAAGGAGGACCGTGTAGCTAATACGTTATTTATTGCCGGTTGCTCAGCGCTCGACGACGCGAGCCGGGGCCGTGAGGCCAGGGACGCAACCTCTATAGCAAGCGGAAAGCTGGAAACGCGACGGCCAAAGCGAACGAACGTTGCTCAGATTTGCAGCGTGTATTGTGGTAGCGCAAGGAGAAAAGTCAACTCGAGAACTGCTTCGACTCGGGATTTGCCGCTATCTCGAGCAGCAAGCGAGGAAATGACGAAAGGAACTTTCGGGGTCCTGGTCCTTTGTGAAAGATTTTCGTAGTGCCTACAAGCAACTTGTTGAGTGATTCGGAAAAGATCGGGGAGCAGTGGGAGGAATTGTGAGTAAAGATTGAATGTGTTGACGCATACTGGCAGAGCTACCTGAGAAAGCGGATAAAAATAATATGTACATTCCCTCTGGAAGATTTGAACCACGAAAAAAAAAGAACATTGGCAAAATAACATTCCCGCTAGCCGATTTGAACGACTGACCTCATCATATCCAATGGATACTAGTGATGCGCTCTACCCCTGAGCTAAGAGACCGCTACAAGACGGAGTACGTTCGAGGCTGGAAGCTGGAGCATTGAGGAGAAGGGGCGTCTCATAACGACGGCGTCACAGATTTGCCACAGAACTGGCGGCTGGTGCATTACGAAACGGGCGCGGACTCGAAACCAAAGTGCATGGGTTGGCGGCGGCGACGCATAGCTTCTTCACCCCGGGTCTCGACGTTTTTTGCAAACGGAGGGCGTCCGGTGACAGACGAAGCTGCCATTTCTCCTAATCCTCCCCCCATTTCCATCCAACATCCGTTTTCCCAAGATCTGAGGACATTGGAAGGACGGCAATGGTGCTATTCGCGCTTTTGAGGCTTACGAAACGGTCGTGGGCGTGAAGACTGAGTGTGAGTGGTAGACGACGAGTTGTGGGCGACGAGAGATGGAGAGAAGAAGAGCAAAATGTGACGTCATGGCGACGCCAACAATGCTACTCGCTTCTACTTGTAAGTTCACCCAACGTGGGCTACCTTCGAGTGACTGAAAGTATTCGTTGACTCCATTCACCACTTCGCCCCCCAGTCGGCAATACTTGAACAAACTCCATAGAAAAAAATTTTTGACCGCAAATTCTTCAAGGTTCCCTCACAAGTACATCTCCACAATCCTAGACCCGGATAGATGCATAACTTTGAAGTAACGGAATCGATTTACAACTCAACGCAACCTCCTAAGGACGAAGCTTCCACATTAAAGCGAGAAAGAACGTGCTCGAAAGAACGAGGTAAGCTGGCGACAGGGCTCTTCCCAATTCCCTCGACGACATT
The DNA here is from genome assembly GCA_037176885.1 of Favolaschia claudopus. NCBI lineage: Eukaryota > Fungi > Basidiomycota > Agaricomycetes > Agaricales > Mycenaceae > Favolaschia > Favolaschia claudopus. Next base: position 1,029,938 of record JAWWNJ010000035.1, on the reverse strand, counting down.
CTCTTCCTGCGAAGAACGGTCCTATCGTCTTGAATCGAGACGGACGACTTGCCCTGTATTTGGAGTCGGCAGAGCGTTGGCGAACCTCTCAAGACAAGCGGTCTGCGGCTCGCAGACGTACGCAAGACAAGGCATCGACGAGCACGCAGCGGGCGTCGACGCGAAAGCCCGACCTCGACGTCTCTTCAAGACGGAGGACCGACGCTTCGAAACGGAGAGCTCAACGATGACTCGAGGCGCAGCTCTTACGCATCGGGTCTCGACATTCGTTGTGAATGGAAATGGCGTCCGAGGGCGCGACGCGGTCGGTGACAGTTCACGAGCGGCGACGTAATCGTCAAAGCGAGCGATCGCTTGCTCGAGCCACCACGCGTTGTAGCCTCAACGTTCCTTGCAAACGGAGAACAAACGTCGTAACGGCCAAGCAGGCAGCAAGCCTGAGGCGCGTGTAGTAGCACCGAAGTTTGCAGGGGCGGCACAGTCGCTCGCAGAGAGAGGCGAAGACGACGAGACTAACGCACCCCGCATTACGCTCGGATCCAAGCCGGGCCTCAACGTCGCAGGAGGACGGACGGCGACCGGTGTGGGATGGTGCGCGAAGCGGCGGCCATCGTCGAGACGCCTGGCTCAATTCAATTCCTAGTTCCCCATCTGAGTTTCTTCGAATGCTTTTCCCACTCCCCCTTTTCGCAACAACCCACAAATGCAAGATTTACTGACCCTGAATGCTCCCGCGGTAGAAATCAAGGATGAAGCCGACGGGAGGGTAACAACGTCGGCGTGGGATATGTCAGCGGCGAGCTCAGACTACTGGGTTATTCGTCGTAGCCTTGAATGATTATCCGCGCACGCAGAATGCCAAGACAATCAGAAGCTCGATGTTCTCCAGCCTTGCGTTTAGCGAAGACGTCGTCCCATGCGCATCGTTTTAGAGCGGAACGAATCTCCCCAAAGCATGGTAAGGGAAGTAGGAAGAGAGACGGCGCTATGCCATCCGCGCAGCGGCGATTTACAAACCGAATTCGACGGGAAAGTCTCTACTTCCTATTCAGGAGGAACTCTCCGACGTTTGAACACAAGAGGAGTGAGGTCGTAGCTCCACAGAAGGAGGTCGGATGAAATGAGAAAGTTGGAAGCGGCGCTCATCGAGACGTCACTCGCAGCGCACAGGCGAGAGACGTAGGAGGTTGAGCACACCAGTGAGATCTGCAGAGATTCCCCGCCTTCCATCTCCAAGATCTGAATTCTCCGACATGACTCGCCCTCACATTCGCCGTCTGAACTACTCCAAGTTGCGTGAATGCACCGCACGCATGAGGTAAAGGTTCCCTAACTCGCAAAAAGGCGAAGGTCCTGCGAGCGCGCAGCCAGCAGTAAAGCCAGGCCTCAGGGGTTTTTCGAGACGGAGGTTGTCTGGTGCTGGAATATAACGAGTCGAGTCGAGGACGCGGTCGAAGCGCTGCGCGTGTCGTAGGTGATGGAAGGCGGCGATGATGAAGGGAGATGGAGGAGGTAGTAGTGGTCGGTGTACGCTCGGTAGAGGCCGCGTCCGGTGACAAGGAGGAGCGGCGGCGTAGGCGTCAATCGCCAGCGCTCAAGTCCTGTTGCTGAGCGTCTCGCGATGGCGGTCCTCGAATGGCGCCCCCCAGCCGGACAGGAGCGAGGTAACACATTGTAAGTTGGCATCAACTCCAGCAGATACGACCAGTAAAACCTCGACGTCTATTAGAGACGGAGGTTTGCACCTGTTCGTATATACTTCCCGTATGGAGTGAGAGTGAAGCCAATTTCACAACATTTTAGCTCCCCGACATCTCCCGTCCATCTCTTCCTTGACACTCGACTCTTCACGCAGACGGAGGGCATCCGATCCACCCTAGGTGAACGACAACATCGTACCGGGCCTCGACGTTTTCGCAAACGGTGGTGCGCTCGGCGTCAATGGTCACTCCGTTCCAGCCATCCGTGCCTTAATTCTCCAAATTCTCCTTCCTTTTCCATCCAGCAAACCCATCTCCCCTGAACTTCAAGATCTTTCCAGTCGTCGGGCTTGGCGAAGACGGCTCAAAGTGTAGGCTATCTCGAAAGCGCGAGCTGTCGAGGCATCGTACCGGGCCTCGACGTCGCTTAGAGACGGAGGCGACCGGCGTGGTGTGTTTTCCATGACCGCAGCGCAGGTGATAGCGGCAGAGGCGACGAAACGGCGAGGGAGAACGAAGTCGTGAGGGTGGAAAAGGAGGGAGGCAACAGACTCGTTGTCGCGTGGTCAAAGCGCAAGAGGTAGCGGCGCACGGGCGAGATAGCTCGGCCAGTCAAGCGTCGCAGCCCATGCGAAGGTACACCAATGTGCGCGAGTTGTGACACGGTACCATCGTTCGCAAATAGAGGCAAGAGAACGACGGGACCAACACATCCCGCGTGGTGGCCGGTCGCTCGCAATCACTCGACGGAGCCGGGCCTCAACTTCAGTTGCAGAAGGAGGTTCTCCGGTGTCATCAGTGCACCGTGGGCGTAAGGGCGACAGCAGAGAGCTGAGGGCAATTTCGCGCCTCAGCATCTCTTGAAGGAGAATGCTTGGTGCCGAAAGTGGAGCGTCGAGTCACTGGCGCGCTCGGCAACGGAGGCGAGGCGAGCACATTGACTCGCGCAATCTGCGCGGTCGAGGGGCGCGCCTTGAAACGCAAGGCGGAGACGTCGTCGTCCGACTCGCAGTCGCAGAGTCTCTCACCGACGGCACGCAAGCTTGAAGGATTCGGCGGGCAGCATCTTAACCCGCTGTAGGTTTGTGTCAACCGTAGCAGATACGGCCAGTGAAACCTCGACGTCCATTGGAGACGGAGGTTTGCACGTGTCCGTATATACGCAAATGACACGAAGCTGACCCACAGCGTTTTAGCTCCCATCCCGCGGAATTCTTCCATCCTTCTCAGTATATGCAACACCGAAGATACGAGGTGATTCGTTGCGGGTGTTGTCGACCAGGTGCTAGCGAGATTGGAGGAAAGAAAGAGGAAGAAAGACCACCACGACTTGCGACTGTGTGGTACGTGGAAGACGGAACGAGTCAAAGCGGCGCGTCGACGCGGCGAAACATTCGTGAGTTCTTGAGACTTGAAGCGCTGACACGCCGGCGGTATGATCGGCGAGAGCGGTTGTGGCGTCGTACCGGACCCCGACGTCGTTTGGAGACGGGGTCGATTGGAGGAGTGAGCTGCCTGGTACGGCGGCGCACGCGATAGAGGTAGCGCAGGTGTCCCGAGGAACGAACTCACTTGGTTCCCTATGGAGCCAAATCCCATCCCCAAAGCCATCCGTTCTTCTCCTCGTCCTTTCGACCACGTTCCTTCCCTACAGCAAATGCTCCAGACGCCTTGGATTGAGATGTCTTGTTTTAGCGTAAGCGTCGGCGCATCCAAAGCGGCCACGCTGGGCCTCAACGTCACTTGTGAACGGAGGGCGTCCAGCGTGAGTGATGTGCTGTGGGCGAAGACTCCGAGAGAGATGGAGGAAGAGGGAAGGAAGGTTTCTGGGAGGTTTTCTCCCATGTCGACAGTGACGACGTGGGAATCGGCGCCGACGCGGCGATTGGAATGTCAGAAGAGTTACGCACGTCGGCGTAGCTGGAACGTCAGGCAGCCTGAGACAAGGGGCTCGCCGCGCTACGGGCAGTTTGCGAGCGGTGGTGACGAGGAAGCGGAACGGGAGGAGGAGAAGACGTCGCGTAGACGAAGATAGCATGGAAACCATCTGCAACAGCACGGCGGCGGTCGAATCGGGAGCAGCAGAGGAGTCGGGGAACGCAGATGCCGTTGTACGACATTAGTCGTGGCGAGGCAGGCGGCGGCGGCGGCATGAGGAGAATGAATGCAATTCATACTCACATATTTTCTTTGTTTCCCACTCCTGCACTTGAATTCCTTCACCCGCTCCTTTTCGTACTTCATTTTCGTAACGGGCTACTCATTCAGCGAAGGAGTCGGCACGGTTGATGAGCAAAGCAGTCTTGCTTTCCAGTACGTCCAACAAATATCGTACCCAGCTGCTGAAGGTACGATTAAAGAGACTTGACGCTTCAACTCAATCAAGTACGGCCAGAGAAGGGAGTCATTGACATCCTAGATGACTGAGGTACAGTTTGAAGCGGAAAACCGCACGCAGGACTTGTTGATTGACGTTGCTGGTAGACCTTGCCATCGACGTATGAAGATCAGGAAAACATGTATTACTCCGCTGCTAATTACACGCCGGGGCTCATTCATTCGGAGCTCACGGTACGAGCAAATACATAAACCTGAGCTCAACGTTGAACAACGGAGCTCTAAGTTTGATGCGAAGGTCCGAGCTCACGCAGTCAGCGGAGCTCGAGGACGCGGACAAAAAAGTCCAATTGAGTCATATCCTCAGCGCCACGAAGCTCAGCGCAGAGGACGAGTGGGTCCCGTAACGAGGGTCGCCAATCCCGATATGTGCTACGCAAGCACAAAAGGGCAAGAAAAGGAATAAATGGCATTGACGGGCGGATAGCGTCGCGACCATCATAATCAAGAGAATGAAAAGTGAGGGAGGCGACGTAGCGCCTCACCGTACCACTTATGGAGACAGCAAGTAGAGGGGAGAATACTTGAGGCTCGCAAGAGGTGAAGTCTATCACAGACTTGGTGAGGTGCGAAGAGTCTTCGGGAGGAGTTTGGTGAAGCCTCCCTGTGTGTCCACCATTGTGAAGCCTATGAGCTTCGGCAAAGGGGCTTCTCGTCCTTCTGAAGACTCTTATACCGGTTTGGCGGTTATCGGGCGCTAACCGGGCGCTGTAACCCTTCCGCAGGAGCTTTGTCACCCTAAGCAGGGCTCTTGTTATACGGCTAGTAATCCGGAGCAGGAGGGCAGTTATACGGGTGCCCAGCCGTTGTGAGGGTTGAGTTTACTGAGCACCTCCAGGCCCTATGCGTCCGTTATTTAAGAAAGCATGTGTAGGCAGAGGTTAAGTTATCAATGATTATCTAATACATCATTGTGGCTATGTGACCCGCGGATTGCTACCTAATCGGGAATGTTTGATGGACATGCTAAAGGGATATTCCTCCCATATCACAGAGCCCCCCGCATGTTCAGTGAACATGCCCGATAAGTTGATCCTGAACATTTGGTGAGCTCTTCAAATGTTCAGCTGCTGGAAAAAAATTTTGGCCCAAAATTTCAACGTGATGTTTCTTCGCAAATGGATTTGCCAAAGGTGAGTGGCGAAAGCTTATCAGCTTGCCACGCAGCAGCAGGTAAAGCTCTAGAGCAAAGCTCCATAAAGAGCTTTCCCTTCTTGCATTCCAATTTCAAGTCGCTGTAGCTTGGCACAGCAGACTGAGCGTACCTGCAGATCTGAGACATGAAGTCCAAATCTGCATGCGGGGAATGACTCGGAGGGCAGACGTTGTCTGCATTCACGCATCAGCAGAGATATACTGTAAATCCACAACACCGTGCGTGGATTCACAACGAAGCCGTTGTCTTCATCTCTGTGATAGCGATGAAACCCTTGATATCCTAACCAACGCTCCAAGGAGAATGTGGGGAGAGTAGGAGAGTCAACACAGTTGGCTCTCACTATACCTATACCCCTACACTGCCCCCCGCTTTTTTGCCGTGCAGCCCCATGACAGAGGAATTGGATGTGCGGCAGAAAATCACCAAACTTGAAACGAAGACTCGAGGCTTCATGCGACAATCCAATGACAGTGTTGACCGGGATTGAGAGCGAACAATGGCCCCCCAATTAACAATAGGCTTCATTTGTCGCCCCCCAGAATGAAGACTATGAAGGAGCTTCTACGCGCAAAGTCGGCTCGATGTTCCCAGTCAGGGCCAGCAACTCCAGTCGATATGAAAAAAATTTTGGGGCAATTTTGCGGCAAAAGCAAGAGCTCTACCTTGGAAAAGGGAGCTCGATTGCCGAGACACGGAACCGTCTAGCCATTTATCTCAATCAAATAATAAACTCTCTCAATGAGAGCTTCACCCTGGCCGCTCAGTTGCTTAAGTTCATCCTTCAAATAGAATCCGAAGGCATCCATCCCATCATGTGAATGAAGAGCGTCAATAGCTCATGAACCAACGGCGCAACCGAAGCAGCAATATTATCCCAGAAGATAGTTCATCCTTAGAATAGTCCTGAGGCATCCATTCATTGATTGAATGAAGAGCACAATGGCTCATGAACCAAAAGCGCACAGCCCAAGCAATTATACTGCGGTTCCAGTATCAAGTCTCAGTCAAGAGAGCATGCCTCAACGTCTCTCGGACGGAAGCCTTGCTCAAGCTGTTCCAACAAGCGAGCTCCCGTGACCGCTATCCCAATACACCGAATCCAACCGAATTCACGCATTCTCTACTTCGCTGAAACTTTGCTCGCTCTTGAGCATTCATCCAAAGGATGACAATATCATACGGTCTCGACGTTTCATCCAAACGGAGGCGTACAATTCGAATTGTTGATTGAGCTAGTTACGAGTTTGGGAGCGGGATGTCTCTCGCACACAGCGTCGACCAGATCCTCAAGCACGACTAGATAGTTCTCTTGTAGACCGAGAGCGTCGTTAACCACGGCATGAGAGAGCGGTGCATCAGCGATCCGTTGTGAAGGCGCAAACAGCGGCATGCCATGCGAAGGCGAACGGTCGGCGAGTGTGCCGCGCGCGTAAGGCGATAGTGACGCGTGCCCCCTCCAGCAGCAAAGCCAACTTCATAACATCCCTTGCCCCCCAGTCACAAAGGTTGCAGACTATTACACCAATTCCGAGCGCAACGCGTTAAAGCGGAACTCGAAGTGCGAAGTCGCCTCGACGTTTGGTCAAACGGAAGCAAGCAGTAAGGAGGAGGGGGTCGTTGATAGGAGCCGTCCGGTGAGTAGGGCTTCGACGTCATAAACGGGTTGGTGTAGTCTACAGAGACGGCGTAGGCGAGCAGCGAGGCGAGAACGAGAGACTCCGGCAAATGAGGTAGGAGCGACGCGAAACGTCCGCTGCTGAGGCAGCACGAAGCGAGCGGGGTGTCCAGGCGAAGGATGTCGGGGATGTTGAGAACAATACCACCAACAACCTCTACAAGACGGAGTACGTTCGAGGCTGGAAGCTGGAGCATTGAGGAGAAGGGGCGTCTCATAACGACGGCGTCACAGATTTGCCACAGAACTGGCGGCTGGTGCATTACGAAACGGGCGCGGACTCGAAACCAAAGTGCATGGGTTGGCGGCGGCGACGCATAGCTTCTTCACCCCGGGTCTCGACGTTTTTTGCAAACGGAGGGCGTCCGGTGACAGACGAAGCTGCCATTTCTCCTAATCCTCCCCCCATTTCCATCCAACATCCGTTTTCCCAAGATCTGAGGACATTGGAAGGACGGCAATGGTGCTATTCGCGCTTTTGAGGCTTACGAAACGGTCGTGGGCGTGAAGACTGAGTGTGAGTGGTAGACGACGAGTTGTGGGCGACGAGAGATGGAGAGAAGAAGAGCAAAATGTGACGTCATGGCGACGCCAACAATGCTACTCGCTTCTACTTGTAAGTTCACCCAACGTGGGCTACCTTCGAGTGACTGAAAGTATTCGTTGACTCCATTCACCACTTCGCCCCCCAGTCGGCAATACTTGAACAAACTCCATAGAAAAAAATTTTTGACCGCAAATTCTTCAAGGTTCCCTCACAAGTACATCTCCACAATCCTAGACCCGGATAGATGCATAACTTTGAAGTAACGGAATCGATTTACAACTCAACGCAACCTCCTAAGGACGAAGCTTCCACATTAAAGCGAGAAAGAACGTGCTCGAAAGAACGAGGTAAGCTGGCGACAGGGCTCTTCCCAATTCCCTCGACGACATTCTCTTCCTGCGAAGAACGGTCCTATCGTCTTGAATCGAGACGGACGACTTGCCCTGTATTTGGAGTCGGCAGAGCGTTGGCGAACCTCTCAAGACAAGCGGTCTGCGGCTCGCAGACGTACGCAAGACAAGGCATCGACGAGCACGCAGCGGGCGTCGACGCGAAAGCCCGACCTCGACGTCTCTTCAAGACGGAGGACCGACGCTTCGAAACGGAGAGCTCAACGATGACTCGAGGCGCAGCTCTTACGCATCGGGTCTCGACATTCGTTGTGAATGGAAATGGCGTCCGAGGGCGCGACGCGGTCGGTGACAGTTCACGAGCGGCGACGTAATCGTCAAAGCGAGCGATCGCTTGCTCGAGCCACCACGCGTTGTAGCCTCAACGTTCCTTGCAAACGGAGAACAAACGTCGTAACGGCCAAGCAGGCAGCAAGCCTGAGGCGCGTGTAGTAGCACCGAAGTTTGCAGGGGCGGCACAGTCGCTCGCAGAGAGAGGCGAAGACGACGAGACTAACGCACCCCGCATTACGCTCGGATCCAAGCCGGGCCTCAACGTCGCAGGAGGACGGACGGCGACCGGTGTGGGATGGTGCGCGAAGCGGCGGCCATCGTCGAGACGCCTGGCTCAATTCAATTCCTAGTTCCCCATCTGAGTTTCTTCGAATGCTTTTCCCACTCCCCCTTTTCGCAACAACCCACAAATGCAAGATTTACTGACCCTGAATGCTCCCGCGGTAGAAATCAAGGATGAAGCCGACGGGAGGGTAACAACGTCGGCGTGGGATATGTCAGCGGCGAGCTCAGACTACTGGGTTATTCGTCGTAGCCTTGAATGATTATCCGCGCACGCAGAATGCCAAGACAATCAGAAGCTCGATGTTCTCCAGCCTTGCGTTTAGCGAAGACGTCGTCCCATGCGCATCGTTTTAGAGCGGAACGAATCTCCCCAAAGCATGGTAAGGGAAGTAGGAAGAGAGACGGCGCTATGCCATCCGCGCAGCGGCGATTTACAAACCGAATTCGACGGGAAAGTCTCTACTTCCTATTCAGGAGGAACTCTCCGACGTTTGAACACAAGAGGAGTGAGGTCGTAGCTCCACAGAAGGAGGTCGGATGAAATGAGAAAGTTGGAAGCGGCGCTCATCGAGACGTCACTCGCAGCGCACAGGCGAGAGACGTAGGAGGTTGAGCACACCAGTGAGATCTGCAGAGATTCCCCGCCTTCCATCTCCAAGATCTGAATTCTCCGACATGACTCGCCCTCACATTCGCCGTCTGAACTACTCCAAGTTGCGTGAATGCACCGCACGCGTGAGGTAAAGGTTCCCTAACTCGCAAAAAGGCGAAGGTCCTGCGAGCGCGCAGCCAGCAGTAAAGCCAGGCCTCAGGGGTTTTTCGAGACGGAGGTTGTCTGGTGCTGGAATATAACGAGTCGAGTCGAGGACGCGGTCGAAGCGCTGCGCGTGTCGTAGGTGATGGAAGGCGGCGATGATGAAGGGAGATGGAGGAGGTAGTAGTGGTCGGTGTACGCTCGGTAGAGGCCGCGTCCGGTGACAAGGAGGAGCGGCGGCGTAGGCGTCAATCGCCAGCGCTCAAGTCCTGTTGCTGAGCGTCTCGCGATGGCGGTCCTCGAATGGCGCCCCCCAGCCGGACAGGAGCGAGGTAACACATTGTAAGTTGGCATCAACTCCAGCAGATACGACCAGTAAAACCTCGACGTCTATTAGAGACGGAGGTTTGCACCTGTTCGTATATACTTCCCGTATGGAGTGAGAGTGAAGCCAATTTCACAACATTTTAGCTCCCCGACATCTCCCGTCCATCTCTTCCTTGACACTCGACTCTTCACGCAGACGGAGGGCATCCGATCCACCCTAGGTGAACGACAACATCGTACCGGGCCTCGACGTTTTCGCAAACGGTGGTGCGCTCGGCGTCAATGGTCACTCCGTTCCAGCCATCCGTGCCTTAATTCTCCAAATTCTCCTTCCTTTTCCATCCAGCAAACCCATCTCCCCTGAACTTCAAGATCTTTCCAGTCGTCGGGCTTGGCGAAGACGGCTCAAAGTGTAGGCTATCTCGAAAGCGCGAGCTGTCGAGGCATCGTACCGGGCCTCGACGTCGCTTAGAGACGGAGGCGACCGGCGTGGTGTGTTTTCCATGACCGCAGCGCAGGTGATAGCGGCAGAGGCGACGAAACGGCGAGGGAGAACGAAGTCGTGAGGGTGGAAAAGGAGGGAGGCAACAGACTCGTTGTCGCGTGGTCAAAGCGCAAGAGGTAGCGGCGCACGGGCGAGATAGCTCGGCCAGTCAAGCGTCGCAGCCCATGCGAAGGTACACCAATGTGCGCGAGTTGTGACACGGTACCATCGTTCGCAAATAGAGGCAAGAGAACGACGGGACCAACACATCCCGCGTGGTGGCCGGTCGCTCGCAATCACTCGACGGAGCCGGGCCTCAACTTCAGTTGCAGAAGGAGGTTCTCCGGTGTCATCAGTGCACCGTGGGCGTAAGGGCGACAGCAGAGAGCTGAGGGCAATTTCGCGCCTCAGCATCTCTTGAAGGAGAATGCTTGGTGCCGAAAGTGGAGCGTCGAGTCACTGGCGCGCTCGGCAACGGAGGCGAGGCGAGCACATTGACTCGCGCAATCTGCGCGGTCGAGGGGCGCGCCTTGAAACGCAAGGCGGAGACGTCGTCGTCCGACTCGCAGTCGCAGAGTCTCTCACCGACGGCACGCAAGCTTGAAGGATTCGGCGGGCAGCATCTTAACCCGCTGTAGGTTTGTGTCAACCGTAGCAGATACGGCCAGTGAAACCTCGACGTCCATTGGAGACGGAGGTTTGCACGTGTCCGTATATACGCAAATGACACGAAGCTGACCCACAGCGTTTTAGCTCCCATCCCGCGGAATTCTTCCATCCTTCTCAGTATATGCAACACCGAAGATACGAGGTGATTCGTTGCGGGTGTTGTCGACCAGGTGCTAGCGAGATTGGAGGAAAGAAAGAGGAAGAAAGACCACCACGACTTGCGACTGTGTGGTACGTGGAAGACGGAACGAGTCAAAGCGGCGCGTCGACGCGGCGAAACATTCGTGAGTTCTTGAGACTTGAAGCGCTGACACGCCGGCGGTATGATCGGCGAGAGCGGTTGTGGCGTCGTACCGGACCCCGACGTCGTTTGGAGACGGGGTCGATTGGAGGAGTGAGCTGCCTGGTACGGCGGCGCACGCGATAGAGGTAGCGCAGGTGTCCCGAGGAACGAACTCACTTGGTTCCCTATGGAGCCAAATCCCATCCCCAAAGCCATCCGTTCTTCTCCTCGTCCTTTCGACCACGTTCCTTCCCTACAGCAAATGCTCCAGACGCCTTGGATTGAGATGTCTTGTTTTAGCGTAAGCGTCGGCGCATCCAAAGCGGCCACGCTGGGCCTCAACGTCACTTGTGAACGGAGGGCGTCCAGCGTGAGTGATGTGCTGTGGGCGAAGACTCCGAGAGAGATGGAGGAAGAGGGAAGGAAGGTTTCTGGGAGGTTTTCTCCCATGTCGACAGTGACGACGTGGGAATCGGCGCCGACGCGGCGATTGGAATGTCAGAAGAGTTACGCACGTCGGCGTAGCTGGAACGTCAGGCAGCCTGAGACAAGGGGCTCGCCGCGCTACGGGCAGTTTGCGAGCGGTGGTGACGAGGAAGCGGAACGGGAGGAGGAGAAGACGTCGCGTAGACGAAGATAGCATGGAAACCATCTGCAACAGCACGGCGGCGGTCGAATCGGGAGCAGCAGAGGAGTCGGGGAACGCAGATGCCGTTGTACGACATTAGTCGTGGCGAGGCAGGCGGCGGCGGCGGCATGAGGAGAATGAATGCAATTCATACTCACATATTTTCTTTGTTTCCCACTCCTGCACTTGAATTCCTTCACCCGCTCCTTTTCGTACTTCATTTTCGTAACGGGCTACTCATTCAGCGAAGGAGTCGGCACGGTTGATGAGCAAAGCAGTCTTGCTTTCCAGTACGTCCAACAAATATCGTACCCAGCTGCTGAAGGTACGATTAAAGAGACTTGACGCTTCAACTCAATCAAGTACGGCCAGAGAAGGGAGTCATTGACATCCTAGATGACTGAGGTACAGTTTGAAGCGGAAAACCGCACGCAGGACTTGTTGATTGACGTTGCTGGTAGACCTTGCCATCGACGTATGAAGATCAGGAAAACATGTATTACTCCGCTGCTAATTACACGCCGGGGCTCATTCATTCGGAGCTCACGGTACGAGCAAATACATAAACCTGAGCTCAACGTTGAACAACGGAGCTCTAAGTTTGATGCGAAGGTCCGAGCTCACGCAGTCAGCGGAGCTCGAGGACGCGGACAAAAAAGTCCAATTGAGTCATATCCTCAGCGCCACGAAGCTCAGCGCAGAGGACGAGTGGGTCCCGTAACGAGGGTCGCCAATCCCGATATGTGCTACGCAAGCACAAAAGGGCAAGAAAAGGAATAAATGGCATTGACGGGCGGATAGCGTCGCGACCATCATAATCAAGAGAATGAAAAGTGAGGGAGGCGACGTAGCGCCTCACCGTACCACTTATGGAGACAGCAAGTAGAGGGGAGAATACTTGAGGCTCGCAAGAGGTGAAGTCTATCACAGACTTGGTGAGGTGCGAAGAGTCTTCGGGAGGAGTTTGGTGAAGCCTCCCTGTGTGTCCACCATTGTGAAGCCTATGAGCTTCGGCAAAGGGGCTTCTCGTCCTTCTGAAGACTCTTATACCAGTTTGGCGGTTATCGGGCGCTAACCGGGCGCTGTAACCCTTCCGCAGGAGCTTTGTCACCCTAAGCAGGGCTCTTGTTATACGGCTAGTAATCCGGAGCAGGAGGGCAGTTATACGGGTGCCCAGCCGTTGTGAGGGTTGAGTTTACTGAGCACCTCCAGGCCCTATGCGTCCGTTATTTAAGAAAGCATGTGTAGGCAGAGGTTAAGTTATCAATGATTATCTAATACATCATTGTGGCTATGTGACCCGCGGATTGCTACCTAATCGGGAATGTTTGATGGACATGCTAAAGGGATATTCCTCCCATATCACACACCGCAATGACTTCTCGCGTGGCTTCTGAAGCAATCAGCCCTTGTGGCGTCTTTGAAATGGTTCAATTGGAGCCTATAAGCAAGACAATCGGTGACCAGTTGACCGAGATATCAAGCTTTCGGTTTGTGCATCGGGTTTCCGTTCGAGTCAGTGCACCCCATCAAAGGCACCTGAATGACATACTTGTGGACAGTGAAAGGCTCTGTGAGCGGATTGCATTATTCTGACAGGAGTGGAAAAGCCTTATATTGTGGTGAGACCCTGGATTGAACGGTGTCACCCACAGAAAACTACCGGGAGACAAATACTCATACTCTCAGATGTTGGGCTTGCTTCCAAAGCCCATATAGCTGGAAAACAGCTCAGGAACAAACAATCAATCAATTCGAACCAAGGAAAACCAAGCAAAATGATACCACCAATTTATGGCACCTCAGGGACTTTCTGTGTGGCATCTATCACAGTCCAAACATACTAGTTAGCAGTGAAAAGCTCTATGAGCGCTCACGAGAGTGACTGTCTAGAAAAGCCTTAAACTGTGGTAAGAGCCTGACTTGAACGGTGTCACTTGCAGAACATTTCGAGGAGACAAATACTTGTGCTGTCCTCTCAGATGTTTGACCATTTCTTATACCCCACCCAACAGGAAGAGGTCTGAGTACACCAAACCAAGACAAAGCAAGTGAATTTGAAAAAGGTACCATTGAAGAACACAACCTGTGGCGCCCCAGTGTGGTTAACTTCTGTGTAATTGAAGAAGCTCCAAAACAGTCAGCTGAGTGCCCACATTTGACAGAAAGTATTAATGCATCAGCTAAGTATGTCAATTTCGCATTCAACACGTAACCTTCCTATTTTGGAAACCGGCGTTGAGTCGATGCTTTGGGACATGATACAAACAGCCATCAACAACGGTGGCCGTTGAGTCTAGTTGAAGCATGCGGCCTATGCACCTCAACCTCAATTGTATTCAGCGTTCAATTGGGCACATTCGATATTCTTCCAAGGTTTCTTGTCTGGAATATATTAGCTGGGGTTAGCATGGCCGCGTAAGTAACTTGCGGGATATGATATATCTTGAGTTACGTGCACCCTCAGGTAGCTGCAGGGAGAGAGTGAGATATAGTGACTTGGAAGTTCGTCATCATAATAAGCCTGGAAAGCAGCGAGAAGCTTGCGCAAGATTGCGTTGAGCACATGCCCCGGCGAATATTTCACGCCATACTGCGCGAGAGAGGGCGTACACGGATAGTGTCCGACTAGACTCGAACGAGGACAACTGATTGGAGAGTCGTCCTGGGACCTTGCATTGGGAGGCAACAATAATGTACTCAGCAGTATACATATACGAAAATCGCAACGAGCGAAAAGGAAGGAGATCATCGGATGTAGCAAGACATCTTTGCGCACATGAGTATATAGATTCTTGGTTAGCCCTATTCACCAATGGTCTAGCTCAGCCAACGAAAAGGCACTTTAAATGAAGACGCATAGCGTATCCATCATTTATAACGCTCATCAAGCGTGTACGAGGGTTGCTCCTGGCCAAATTAATATTCATCAGTAAATCGAATCAGAGTAGAAGATAACAAATGCGAAAGGCGCGAGCGGAAAGCGAGGAGACGCAGCGTCCGCGGCGGTGAAAACGGCATCGTCGACATATCCACAGTCCGTCCGAACCTCATTGATACTACGACAGAAGACATGCTCACCTCTACGCTCAACTCAGGAGTCAAATCAAGCCCTTGAATCTCGATCTTGCATCCCTCCTTGGCAAGAATTCCAAGAGTCTCGACGCACCATTCCGCGTTGGGGGTATTTGGCAGCATCTCGGTCGAGAAATCAGGCAGATGATCATGGACAAGCCGGAACGTCTCGAGTTTGGCTCGAGTCCCTGAAGGATGTTGTTCGCTTGTACTTGGGCTTGTTGCCTTCGAGCCGCCACTCCACCGCTCCAGTATCATGTGCGTCATTTCAGAAAAGGTCGAAGCATTCCATATGTTGTCTGCGGCTGCGCTGAGCGAGAGAACGCGGAGTTTCGGGAGGACATCCTTTTCAAAACGCAGTAACGAGATGAGTCGGACCCATTGCAGTAACGCATTGTTCATGCTCAGTTCGGCTTCTTCGATCATAGGCGCTGCGCGGAGCACGGACTCCACAAACCGCCAGTTTCGTGGATCGACACCGGAAATGTATAATGAGCGCAGCGAGGACTCGCATCGGGCGAGAAGTCTCGGGACTCCGAGATCTTCACTGGGGGTTATGATCCGGAGAGACTTGAGCGAGGGGGCAACAATAGCGTCGCAGACCATAGCGCCTTTGTGACAGATTTCCAGCATGCGAAGGCGAGGGAGGGTGAGAGGTTGAGGAATTACAATCGAAGGGTGCATGTTAGAGGGCGCAACAGACAACAACTCGAGGCTCGGAGTAAGAGCCAGCAGCTGCAGGAACCCGTCCAGACCCTGCATCCGACTCCTGAAGTGTGTTAGCTGTCCCCAAGGTAGGTCAAACAAGCGCAGCATGTCCGGGCTAGAAAGAGGAAGCTGATCTGTCATAGAGAGCTCGCGCAGATTGGGAGCGTCGGAGAACAGGGTCAAGGGAATCGAATTGACGAAGGATTCGATTGGTCCACTGCCGTAAGCTATATGCAGGCTACGCAATTGAGGGATGCGCCCCCGGATGTCATTCAGAGAACCTGTAATTGGCAGCTCAAGCCAGCAGGAGAAGTTCCGCCATTGCTGGCAATAAGGAACCAGTTCGTTGATAGATTCATGGCGAGTGTCGAGGCCACCGATATCGATCGGGTGTGTTCCCGTTCTTGGTAGCCACGATTGCAATATTGAAGGCATATCCGGTGCGCTGGACTGTAGCCATATATTAGACCATATGGATGCCAGACCGAGAGCAATGCGGCGCCATTCCTCGCAGACACTGGAGAGGACGAGGGGCGCATCGCCAACCCATTGACCTCTCATTCCCAACCCCACTCGGTCTGAGACGCAATGTTTGAATATCTCAGCAGTAATTTCGGGGGGCAAAGTGAGGACTGGATACACTACGGAAAGCAAGGCGTCCACGACTTCCCTCCGCGCTTCAGCGAGCTCTTCCAATTGCGAGTGTAAGGCCGCCATTTGTTTGTCAACATCGGCGAGACGCGTCCGCAACGCCGCCGTGGTAGATTGAGGTGGGCTTTCCATCCAGTTGCGAGGCACAATGCCACACTGAGCGCCGGGTTTCCGGCTTGAAGTAAGGTCAAGTTGTGGTTCGGAAAGAAATTGCGCGTAGGCTGAGGCCGCGTAGGAAACTGAAGCAGAGACTTTGGTGACGACAATGGTGCGGCGTGGAGAGTTTACAAGCTGGACGTCGTTCGCGTCTGTCTTGAGCTTGAGATCTTTCGGAGGGGCAACTTGGGAAACGCCTGAGCAGAACGATAGAGTAGACGACAAGAAACAGCCGCCACAACCAAACTCGGCGAAACACACTTGATCTTGACACTCATGGCCAACACAAAACGCAAACGTGTCTCAGACAGCACAGATCCTCCAGCAAAGAAACAGCGGCGATCGCGGCGAGCCGAGAAACAAACGACCATTCCCGTTATCAATGTGCATGCCGACAAAAGCGCGTCACCAGTTCGGGTTGGCGGGCGGACGCAGCGCAAGGCTGCTCCAAAGGCGAAGAAACTCGACGTGGTGACCTTGGTGAGCTCGGAAGAGGATGAGGAGGAAGAACACGCGAAAGTTGTTCCCAAGAAGAAAAAGAAAGTCGCGAAGAAGTTGGCGAAGAGCAGCGACTCGGACTCGGACGTCGACGTGTCACCTTCTCCGAAAAGGATCAAGAAGAAGCCCAAAGCAACGATTGTGGACTCGGCTTCGGACTCTGACGCGTCGGACGCCATTGGGTCACCACGAAAACCGCGACGCATTCAAAGAAAGGTGGAATCCGACGAGGAGGATGACGCGGACGCGGACGCGGAGGCACAACCACGGCGATTGACGCGCGTCCGCACATCGTCTCCGCCACCCGTGGATGATGAGGAAAGCGCCTCCGCGCCGCCGGGCAGGCTACATCGCAAATTAAGCTTAGAACTGGACTCGGACGACGATCCAGAGGACTTGAAGCGTGCGTTTCTCTTCCATTCTTGGCGTGTTTGTCTCATTTCAATGCATTTCTATAGTACCTGACCGACCAGTATCTAACAAGCCAACGAAAAAGGACGTTAGGTCCAGCGCACTTGCCCGCTACGCGAAGGCCAGGAAGAATAAGTCTTCTCCTGCGCCAGTTCCGGCGGATGCCGCCTCCGACGACGAGGCCAGAGAATACACACCATTCTCAGATGCAGAAGAGGACAAGGAGGGATTGCCTGACGTAGCCGAAGAGGACGAACCGTTGGAGGACGAAGCCCAAGACGAAAACGACACCTTCATCGTAGACGACAACGACAACGACGCGAACGCAGACGAAGACGCCAACGCCGTGCTCAACCGCATGCGCTACTCCAGCCGCCAGCTCGACGAGCACTTCGCCGTCTTCGTCGAATACATCATCGCGCTCGACTCGGACCCAGAGTACCTCTCTACCGCAAGCGAGGACGAGAGTGCGTTGCCGTTTTTTGCATCTCGCTTGGCGGGTCTGACGAGATTTTATCTTTATCTGGCAGAGGAATATTTCGCTACTGCCGTCAAAGCTTTACGCCGACATATCGACCCGCTGGCAGATTCGATGACGCTCTCGACGTGGAAAGCACCCTTCATCGCGACGTTGAATCTGCGGCCTGTTCTCGCAGACGGTATGTCCACCGATGCAACGGGGGACTGCCACGCCTGCTGGACGCGGGGGATGTACGCGTGCGATCAGAGCGGCGCGTACGTTCTGTCGACGCAGAAGGGTGTTTATGACCGTGATACCTTCATGGTGAGCCGCACGGCGACTTTCGGCGGAAGGAAAGCTTCACTGAATGAATCTTTTAAGGATAAGCCCGAGAAGGGGATCAAGTATGGGAAGGCGACGCGGTTCGAGAATAATGCCGAGGCAAGGAATCTGCCGTACCCGCCTGGCTTCGAGCTCGTTATTGGCCAGCGGTGTTTCAATCGTGCTATGGCTTAGTTGAGTCGTTTTTCGCCCTCCATGCTCCACATGTACAATGCTGAATGGAACCTCTTATGTATGTAGCCACGACGCACGACACTACATGCACACCATTGCATTGCGTGTCAGAGAGAAGATCGAAAGCTTGAGCGAAGACAACGAGGAGCTGGCGAATGATCCGAACGCGTTGTTGGAGGCTATGAAGGAGGAGCATTTCATAGAATATGTGCGTTGTCGGGTTCTTCTTTGTTTGCTCTGTCTGTCTGACCGCTTGTTCGAAGCTTTGGGGCCAATTCAAGTCGGATAAGAAGCAGTGGGCGTTGTGGGCGAATAGGAAGGATCAGGATACGTTGGGGTGATTTCCACTGTATTTTGACCGCATTTTTTTCCGTTACGAAGATATTGGTGTATATCTATGAGCGGCTTACTGACCCAATTACCTATCCACATCCTTCAAGCTCGTATCTACATCCTGAATTTACAGGTATGTGTGAACCCGGCTATCAGCACAACCGAACCGGAGGTTGGGAAATGATTTCAATATGGACGAAATGGTTTGTTTCTTCGTTCCTACGCTCACGATGTCTGTTATCATCTACCGGTGAGCGCTCTACAAGTCAAGTGCAGAACATGTCGCTACAATTTTGTACGTAGCTACGATGCCTCTCCCTTCAGTGTAAAGGTAATGCAATCAACGAGTTCAATTCGTTCGTTCGCGCAGTGCGTCTCATGGAAGGCTGCAGATCGACAATATCCTACTCCTCAAAAATATACCCCACGAAAAAGTCAATGTGAGTCGCGATGAAGACGGTGGATGCAACTACGCTCAATTAAGCTGTATGTATCTGCGGCTGCCGCTTAGGTCGCGAATATGCTGCCTCGACCTGAAATCACCGATCTCCTGGGGGTCACGTATCGGCGAATTCCAATCCTCGCCATTGGGAACGACGTTTATTGCGATACAAGGTGAATTGAACCCCTGTCCTCCCGGAATTCATAGGGGTAACCGGCGTATGAATTCCACCACATAGTCTCATAGCGTCTGCTCTCGAGAGGCGCTTTCCACACTCCCATGGTCATGGTTATGGCACACTTTTCCCAAACAAAAAGCATGGAGGCAGCCCTGATACTGGTCTCATCAAGGTGGCTGAAAGCTGCTTGACGCTGTTCTTCCTATGGTTATAATAACCTGCCGCTAGGCATTTGCGAAACATTGGCCAGACACTGTCTTGTTCCCACTGGCGCCCCTGCATCTTCCTTGGGAGAAGTTCCCCCCGAAATTCCTGCAAGATAGAGGCGCGGTTCGTGTTTTGAATATAAAGTTATAATTCTTCCACTCAAAGGATCAAGATCAGTTCAGAGGAAGCGACACTATCAACGTACAGGCCATGGTTGCAGGACGAGGAAAGTCTCTTAGTATGCTCTCGACATACCTGGTCAGTTCGTCTTTCTCTCCAAAAATCGTCTCTTCAACTTGAACTACCATAGGCGCTGATTGAAGAACAAGCACGTAACAGCTTCTGTTCGCATTTCTTGAGATTCAACTTGCAATTGCACTATAGCTTTCCGATGGCCGAGAATGGCTATTCGACACAGATCTCCCCTCCTTGGCCGACATCTCCGTCCACTTTGTATACGCCTGGGTCAAAGGTTTCCGTGGCGTAGAGTCTCTTTTTGACGCTCGCACGTTTCCTAAATCTCTTGAGGTAAGTGCGGCGGATTAAATCACGGAACGGCCGGTCAACTCATCTATTTAGTGGCTCGCGCGCCTGACGACTTACCTCGGACGTCTTAAGCAACACCGTCCTCAGGTGCCCGTGATCACTGGTAAGGACGCTGCGGATCGCATCGCAGCTGCGACATTCGAATCCTACGATGTCGTCGGCTTCGATGTGCTGGAGGGTTCACGTCTGGGACTCAAGGCGGGAGACAGGGTCTCGATCGCTCCGGATGATAGCGGTTTGTTCTTCCATATCGTTCCCTTCATCGACGTTATCGCTGAAAAACATGGCAGCGAGAAATTTCGGGACTGAAGGAAAGCTCGTCGCGTTGAATAAGGAAGAGTATGTTATTGAGACAAAGGGCAGCGCGGGTGTCGTGCGTTGTCATTTTCCGCGTATCATGTTTACTGCGAAACTCGTTAGCGGGGCCAAGTTGTAGTCGGTTCTTGGTCACTTGTGCGCAGATACGGATAATATTTTTTCCACTCCCTCCGAGTCGTTGTCCACCAGTGTCCGAATCATGGAATGGCTCGAACTATCCGTGCGGCAGTAACGAACGACCAATGATTCAATTTCCTTGCAATTCCCATATGTTCTAGACCGAAATGCGGTTTCCATTCAAGATTAATTCATTACATAGTGATCATATCTCTAAGGGTTCAAATGACAGAAAATTAGGTCTACTGTACTGAATATGTCTAGTGGTGTAATTTTGGTGCCGGCCGTGACGTCCACATCCCCGAAGAAAAGGCAGAGAAAGACAAAGCGGACCAGAATCACTTGCAATTTTAGGAGAAGTGACCGTGTCTACTTGTTTACTCGGCTTTATACTGCATGGCCCCTACTGTTTTCTCCCTTCTCCGGGGTACGACGGCCAGTTTCACCACTATCCTGCGTGTATTCCTCCACCTGGATCTGCACATGCATGGGCTTCAGTTGATTGGAACTACCATGATGCTCCGATCGCGAAAAAGGGACCCGAGGCAGAGTAGTATTTGCCGTATTTCCATTGCTACTGTCGTGTTGTGCGACCCCGACGCGGACGATGACCATGTAGAACGCGATGGAAATGGTTGGGGTCACCATATCCAGGACCACGTATTGACCATTAGATTCCAGTGCGAAACAGACGAGAGCGGCGATGAGCGTCATGGAATATAACATTCCTGCGTCCATCACGATCAGAAGAACCGGAATGGTTAGACCACGGCCCATTCGGGTTTTCCTGACGCTGTTGTTGATCATCCAGAGTCGTATGGCCAGGAGGGCTCGGGGGATTTTGAGAAAGATGATCATACGGCGAGGTGTAATGCCTACCAGTGGCGGTCAAATTACAAGCCAAAGTTGTGGAATAGAACGCCTTGATCCATCTTCCCAGCTGCTGAGCATATATGGATGTTGGGTCAGTCGATGGTAGCGTGCATGAATAAACGCTTCCGGCAGCAGTTACTGCACGCAATCAGCTCCGAACTGACGGACAAGACGTCGGACAGTTACCTGCTACACCCAGCCAAAGAATACAAGGGAATACGATCGCCCAAACCGACTGCCAAACTTTGTAGCAGCGGTATATCTGAAAACAGGGGCTCAAAATTGAGATTAATCCGGAATTGAACACATACCACAACTCCGTCTCCGAGCGCTGTCTGAAAACTATAGACCGCGTTCTTGAACACGAAAGACGGCTGGCTGGGATTGCCGAACCAGGCGATTGGGCCGCCTGGGTAAATGTCGCGGTAGACAATAAGACCTTTGTTTAACCGATCAATGTCGACACCCAGATGCTGGGCTTATATGAGATTTAAAGTGGTTGAAAATTAAACGATACTTACTATGGTACTGAGAATGAAAAGCAAACACGCCACGGCTAACATCGGACGGTTGACCTGTGACCATGGACGACCTCGCAGAAGGATATACAGGGTAGCCATGAACAATAATAGTGAGAAACCTGCTCGGAGATGAGGATTGGAAGCCGAGAATTATGGAAGATTGAGAATAACCATAGAGAAGCGTCTCAAGGACGGTAGATAACAGCCCGGCTTTGTCTGGGTTGAGAACTGCTATCTGCATCGGAGGAGTCTATTGCTGAAAACAATTGACGCGAAAGACACTGGTTGGAACGAAAAGAGCGAAATGGCGGAATCCGATTTTTTTGGTTGACGCTGAAGTCAAGTGAGTCCAATTGGGCGTCTAGGGGGGGCGATTCTACAAGGGTGCAGTTACTTCCACGCCGACTTATGTGCTCATGGAAAATCACGGCGAAGTAGAACGAATTCTGAGAGATCTCCGGATGCAGAATGTGACATGAGAAGGCGATGTTAAAATGTAGACATCGTGGGTGTATACCGCGCTCCATGCTTTGAAATGCTTGCGGGTTGATGCGCAACCGTCGTTGCGTCGTACAGTTGATGTTCTGACACAAAGGAATACCGCAAAGGCCGAAATGGCTTCCCCAGAATTCTTGTCCAACGAGGAATGTTCCTGGAATTTCCAGATGGGGGGTAGTTTGTATCGATGAGGCGCTTGGGCCGAGGACGCTGCCAATTAGGAAGGTCGGAGCCCAGTCCTGTGTGTCGGGGATAGCAATGGCTGTAGTGGCTCCACCGTCCAGAGCCGACCAGCCGCAGAATTCATTGTCTTCTCCGCCGGCGCAGCGGCATATGTAATCGTCGCCTAAGTTTTCATCGCTTGGTAGGCGAAGGAAGAACGGGCGAAATTTCAATCAGAGTGTCTGGATGGTGTCGTCAAGTTAATTGTCCGAGTGAAAGCCGTCCTAATAAGAAGTCATGCTCGAAGAAGCGGCCAAGATTTCGTGGATGGAATTCCCAAGTGGCTCGGAAGTAACACGATTTCGTTGTCCGAAGTTGACCTACTTATGAGAGAACTCCGGTAGGGTCGTACTGCACCGACCTATCGCGTCAGCCGCGTAAGTCTTGGGTTTTTCGGAATTCAGAATGTATTCATGTTCGGGTGCAGATGATCCTTGCGAGCTGCCGCGGGAGAGCCTAGGTTGTACAAGTTGTAAGCGTGCCCCAGTGGGATATACCGCACTCTGAGCGCTTCCGAGCGGCCATCTGGACGGTGATGGAACGATGGTTGCAGCTTGGCGTGACTTTCGATTCAAGGCACTGCGAAAAATTACGGGATTGAACAGAGTAGAAACTTCAAGAAAGAGAGTCACTAGCAGCGTGTGTGGGTCCAATTTTTGATCGGTACATTTACTCGCCAAACTTGCCGCGGGTGCAAAACGTTGTCACGGTCACACTGTAGTCACGCTCGCTCGTTTTTCAACATTTTGCAGTTTTTCCTCCTGCTGTGACCACCCGAGCAGATTTTCGCTGTTTCTAGTGCCAAATCCTTTGACTCAAGGTCTTTACTGCTCATGGCTTCGGTGTTCACCGGAAGCGTTCTTCTACCCCTAAATCTCCAGGCCTCGTCGGCAATTCCTGTGGGGAACTTGGTTGCACAGTCGGCTACCAGTAGCTTCCTTTTGGCGCGCCGTAACATCAGAATATCAGACGGTCTTGGAGTTTGCTGGCAAAGGCGAGATTCGCGGGGATCACTGCAAATCACGCTCTCAGTTGCACTCGTTTCACTGTTCAGGGCTAGGTGCTGGTGAAAATTTTGAAGCCACGCTGACGGACCGAGTTGCTACCCACTCACCTTGAACCGTCGTTTGCCGGACTCTTCTTTATTGCTTCTCCAAGTCCTTGGTCTGGTCCTTTTGACGTTTGATTGATTATGAACTTCTGGAGAAAACATACAGAAGCGACGTTCAAGGTATAGACTGGTATAGACTAGCCGTTTCGGACACTTTATAAGAAAGCAGCGCCTTCCCACACACACGCATCTTCCATCCGTGGACAAGCATGTCCTCTTCCTCTCTCTATCTTTATGGCGTCGGAGGGGGAACCTTGCTCATCGCACTGTACACCTACTTTTCGCAACGCACGCGGAGCGGGCTCCCGTTACCTCCAGGGCCCAAGAAATGGCCCATCATTGGCAACCTCCTCGACATGCCTTCGACTTTTGAATGGCTAACCTTCATGGAATGGAGCAAAAAATACAGTTCGTTCTTTCTGGGTCAACAACGTTTAAGTACACGACCATCTTAATTCTCGCCAGACTCCGATGTTCTTCATTTGAATGTCGCCGGGCAGTCGATAATCGTCGTGTCGTCCGCAGAAGCGGCCAATGAATTACTGGAGAAGAGGGCGGGTCTATATTCCGACAGGTAAGGATGCTTGGATAGTTTTATACAAACCGACCTATTGAATTCACCTTTTATAGAGCGCGACTTCCTATGGTCAACGAACTGATGGGGTGAGTGACAAGTCAATCGAAATCGAAGTTCATGCACTGAACAGATCATAGATGGGACTTTGCTCTGGGTAAGTTCCCCAGCTTGACAGCATCAACAAATGACTTGATTTTTGGGCAGCCTTCATGAAATATGGTGAGACTGTTTGTATGTTCGTCCTCTCAACCAAAACTTCCTGGATTTCTAGGCGATCATTGGTGCGTTATCATTGTTCTGCTTTCAAGAAATTACTGACGTCTATCAGGCGTGCTCACCGGAAGTTATTCCACGAGGTATTCAACTCCGTAGCTGCGCAAAACTTCCGCATCAAAGAGCGCCAAGTTACCAATGAGCTCCTCAAAGATCTCCTCGAGAAGCCGGGCCACGATATTTTGGATCACCTCAGACAGTGCGTGTCAGTATCTAGTCCCCTGCTTCTACGATTTACGCCAAGCATGTAGTATGGCCGCCAAAATCGTGATGTCCATTGCCTATGGCATCGACGTTGCCCCCGCCGACGACCCCTACGTCGAATTAGCGGACAAAGCCGTCGAAGGTCTCGTCACCGCCATCGTCCCTGGCCGTTTCCTCGTCGACGCGTTCCCTTTCCTGAAATACGTTCCTTGGTGGTTCCCCGGCGCCGGCTTCCAGCGCAAGGCTCGAGAATGGAGGAGACTGTCCCGCGGGATGCTTGAACTGCCGTTCGCGGAAGCACAAGCGAAAATCGTATGCACCTTTCCTTCCTCACGCTCCGCCCTCTCCCCCGATCTGATCTCAACTTACTCCATCGCAGGCCGCTGGCACTGCCCCACACTCATTTACTCTAGACGGTCTGCAGATAGTAGCAAAAGCAGAAAACAAACCATACATGGAGAAAGTCGTGCAAGCCACCGCTGGTACCATGTATACCGCCGGCACTGGTACCACTGTTTCCGCGCTGGGGACTTTCGTCCTTTCCATGCTCGCCAACCCCGAAGCTTTGAAGAAAGCGCAGGCGGAGATTGACCGGGTCGTTGGAACTGACCGGTTGCCTGACTTCGAGGATGAGCCGAACTTGCCCTACGTTGCGGCTGCCATGAAAGAAAGCTTGAGGTGGAGGAATGTGACTCCGATCGGTGAGTTTTTGT
Source organism: Favolaschia claudopus (assembly GCA_037176885.1). Taxonomy (NCBI): domain Eukaryota; kingdom Fungi; phylum Basidiomycota; class Agaricomycetes; order Agaricales; family Mycenaceae; genus Favolaschia; species Favolaschia claudopus. Next base: position 1,004,739 of record JAWWNJ010000035.1, on the reverse strand, counting down.
TGACAGATCTGAGATAGGAATTTGTCTCACTGCATTCAGCTATCCCTCATTTCCTGCCGGTTGAGGATGAATATGGTGGATACCGGTTACCTGCTGGTTCAATCGTGATGCCAAACACCTGGTCTGTACAATCACAATCTGTACTCTGTCTTCGTCCCCGCTCATTGTTTCGTTTAGGGCCATCCTCCATGACGAGGTCAGAGGCGATCCTTACTATACCGTATACTTGCAAACCTAACATCGCTGCCGCAGAACGTCTACCCGGACCCCTACTCATTCATACCCGAGCGCTATCTCAAGGACGGCAAACTCAACCCTGAGGTACCCGATCCCGATATCGTCTTTGGTTTCGGACGCAGGTCAGGCGGCTTTCTTTACTTTACCTCGTACGCGGGAGATATAATTGACATATCGACGTCCTGCAGGATTTGCCCCGGTCGTCACATGGCTCGCGACAACGTCTGGATCGCTGTCGCCCGTATCCTCGCTTGCTTCGATATCACCAAGCCCATCGACGAGAATGGCCAGATCATCGAGCCGAAATATGACTATTTCGCCGGCTTGGTTGTGTGCGTGCCTCCTTCGGTTCCTTTTTCAATGATCATGTCTTTTGTTAACGCTGCTGTGCGCACAGGCAACCGCTTCCTTACAAGTGCGATATCAAACCGAGATCCGCAAAGGCTGCAGCACTTATCAAGGCTGCCCTCCAAAATAATAATTAGGACTTTCTTTCCCCGTCTCGATACCCAGCGGAAGGATAGAAGGAATGGTTCCCGTACATATAATAGCTTTTACTACAAACTATGTTTATCCACATTCGTTTATTCAGAATCTCTTTGGCGAGAATCATTGTCATGCGAAGTACCTTGGTTGTCTGTCTCAAACAGAAAAGGTACCTCATCTGGCTTATAATTTTCTAAATTTCTGGTCTCTAAGTACTGCACTCGAGTATGATTAAAATAGACCATCTAGCCAATTTGTGGTTTTAGGTGCGGGCAAAGGTGCAGGTGTTTGGGGTTTTGAGCTGGAAGCAGGCGTCGACGGGAGGTAGTCAGCCAAAACAGAGTCGAAGTTTGCAGAGACTGGTGATTCTAATGAATGCGGTCACGAACACACTCAAATGCAAATAGAAAAAGGAAACCAACCAGGCGAAGGATTCCGCGTCTTGATAGAATTCTGCAGCATTGTGGAGGCGATTAAGCGGCGGAGAGCAGGTCCATCCAACGGCTTTACAACATTGGGGTTTGCGTCGACAGATATCACGAATAATTTGGAACCCACCTTGTACTCCTCCTTTTTTGGTTGAGCCTGCGCCGCGGGCGGGGGTGCCTCTTTATAGGTACCAGTGGGTCCCGACGCCATTCCGAGATACGCAAGGACATCCCCCTTCGTTAGCATCCCTCGTACACCTGTACCCTTGATCTCCGAAGGCTTGGATACGTCGTGCTCGAGAAGTAAACGGTGAACAGAAGGGAAGAGTGGTCGCGAGTGGGACGGTGTTCCAGAGGAATGCGTGTCTTTAGACGGGGCGGAGGGAGTGGATGGTGAAGGTTTGGAGTCTTGGGATTGTGATGACGAAGCTTTGGATTCCGACTCCTGCTGCTGCTGCTGCTTTTGTCGAGACGACGCGTCTTCTGGCGGAGGTTGTAAGTTGGAGATATCGTCCCCTTCTTCAGCGAGTAAAGCAATGACTTTTCCGACCACAACATTTTTTGTGCCGTCCGGGACCTTTCCTCGAGTCTGGGCATTCTGGAATGAAATAATGACCACGAAACTCACAATTATCATGCCCATGACGCCGTCATCCTGCGCTTCCACGTCAATGGTGGCTTTGTCTGTTTCCTGTAATAAGCAGAATCCGTGTAGGGTGAAACCGGAGCGCCGAATAACGTGTCGGAGGACGCACAATCTCGAGCAGAACGTCGCCAGCCGTGAATGAGTCGCCCTTCTGCTTCTTCCATGACGCGATACCTCCCTCGGTCATCGTTGGAGACATTGCGGGCATTTCGAGGTTTGTTATGGCGCGTCGCGCATGAGTTTGATGCAGCACTGAAGAATGGATGCGTTATTACCATGGCCCTCCAACGATTTGAAGCCTTACTCCGCCTGAGAAGTGGGCCTGCAGCTGTGCGCGGTAACGTCGACATGGTGGTCGGAAGGAGAAAATGAAGTTATGGTCTGTGTGCCAATTACGTTATATGCAAGTAGAAACACTGTAGAAACCCATCTCGAAACAGTACAGGCGCGTCATTAGAAATATTCCACATCTATCCTAAACATTATACAGCAGTTTCCAAAATACAAGCGTTCGGCAACGAGATGATAATACATTCAAGCAGAAATAAAATTAAATAAACCCACGGTGTTTCCAAAACCTGCAAGGCCATGGGACTTGGCTATCATGAACGGTGATACACGGGTGAACGGCAGTCTAGGTATCGCATCTTTCGAGAATATGCGCGAGACTGTAGAGTCCGAAGCAACCGAAGAGGCTGTGGAGGACCGTGGCGTTCCCGGTGCGTCTTGAACGTTCTCAACGAGGCGGGACAACGCACAGCAGTGGATGCGAGACCTCAAAGGGTCAAACGACCACAACTCCCAGCGTTCCAGTGTCGCCGATGTCAGCCCCAACTGCGACCCGGATCGGCTGTGAATCGCACTGCCATTTTTCATCGTGGTTCGTGCTTTCCGCCGTATACCAACGACTCGGCGATTGAAGATATCCCAACCTCCTCTGTCGCATACCGTGTCGGCAACACACACGACGGAAACGTGCGGCCACAGGGAAGCTGCGCCGGGCAAGGTTTTGGCAGTTATAGAGTCAAGAGGCATCAGAAGATCGTGGTCATCTTGAAGGGGGTTTGGAATCGTCAACATATCCAATGATCGCCGACCCCCGTCCTTTTCCGAGGCGCGCCGTGAGTGCACGCCATGCCCCGATATCGGGAACGGCGGTGTTTCGAAGACGGCTGGTAGCTTGGCCCGAGGAATTAGTGGCGACCCACCTGGCGAGTTAACGAAGCTCGCGGCGCGCGAACGTCGCCCGATACTATCCCTCGAAGATACCCTTCGTGGCAGATGTACATTGCAACAACACCGGCGTGCCTGATCCGACAAAAATATCCTGAAGAAGTGCACGATATTCTCGGCTGAAAACGCGAGGAAGAAGCCGTCAAAGGGGAGCTTGCCGCATGAAGGACACAGTCCGGAAGGCGTAGGCGATATTCGCAGGTGGTCGATCCGTGCGTGCGACTCGTTCAGAATATGGATGAGTTCGCCCGTACCGCCATCCCAGAACGACACCGTCCCGGACTCCGTCACTGCGGCGGCGACAAGCCGAGAGCTTCCTCCCACATCGACTAAACATACATGGGCATTCGTCACGATATCTGCTGGGCTGCCAACGCTAATCGAGTTCTCCGAGAGTGCGAGCGCCTGAGCGCTTTGTACCTCCGTTAGCTCAAGTGTCCCATCATTCATGCAGAATCCGACGAGAACCCCTTCAGCCTGTGGAACCCTGAGCAGGAGCGTCTTGATGAGGGAGGCACGCGGCGAAGGAGTGAAGTACGTCGCTTCAACGGTGTTCCCAACACTCCATTTAGCGGCCATCCCACTCTCATAGACCGCCACCAGTGACACGGGTGCTTGCCGTTCAGTGGGGGAGCTTGGTTCCGACTGCGGTGGAGTCGGTGGAGGGATTGGTGGAACTAGCGGCGTGTTAGGTGAGAGGAATTGAATGTCTACCACGCCAGCAGAAGACGTGCCCAAAGAGAGTGGCGGCAAAGGATGGACGCTGTCGTTCCCAATGCTCCAAACAGCTACATTTCCAGCGCCAGTTCCGACGGCGCAATAAGTGCCTGCAGCATTTACCGCGACACAGGTCAACGTCGACGATGCGCTGGACGTGCTCGGGGATCGTAACAGGACATCGGTTACGTCGATTGCAGCATGCACCCGACTCGACAACCGCCAGATGATGACTTCGTTCTGCATGCCGACCGACACAACGATGCTCCCGTCCTGACTGCTTGTGATCAGTTCTACATCGCTGGAAAACGCTCTAGGCAGCGTAGAGAATGAAATGTGTCCTTCAAAGGCACTTCCGTCCTCTTCCTCCGGAACATCGGGAGCATCAATATCAGGCCGATTCCGCTGGGCTTCTAGTAGCTCTGCATCTTTGAGAAGATACAGCAGCAATCCCCACAGCGCCGTAGTAGTGAGGGTAATTGGCAGCACCACAATCTTGAGGACCCAAAAGAGCACACGGAAGGTCCACAATTTCGATCGGTGAGAGCTGTGTGCGTATGTTTTCTGAGAATTCGAGAAGACTAGCACTGTAGGAGCCTCTATGCGAAGGTATAATTTGGTTTCATTGGGATTCAGAGTTTTCCAAATCTGCCAAGCAGGCTGAGAACGTTGCTGGGTATGGTTGGAGGGGAGATGAGGCGTGATTGCACGCGGCTTCTCTATGTGGTGAAGCTGGGGTGTAGGATATGTTGTATAGTATAGCGTCGCGGTGATAGTAAGAAGCTTTGAAGACGTTGTGAGTAGCATAATGGCAAGATCGAAGGAAGGAACTTACCATCAACAGACTGATATTCTTCGTCGCACGCCCCTGGAGCAGTCGCTGCGTCTTGATCACAATTTCTTCCCACAGAGAAAGCGACTTCTTCGAGCTTGTTTCTTTCGTAACAGAAGGAACGGCTGGTGCCGGTGTCAAACTGGGATTTTGGCGCAACACGTCAACCAACTTTGTGCGAACTTTAGCAAATAAACCCTGGATATCCGCACAAGACTTGCCTCAAGACGCTGAATATCGATAGACAATACAGCCATGAAGAACGTATGCGCAAGGAACCAATGCGCCACAAGAACGACGATGGCAAAGACGCAGAATTGTCGAATGGCGCCTGTCGCAAAAACGGCAATGACTCCGAGGATGGCGTTGTAGGACACGACTTTGAGGGTATTGGACGTGCCTGCGTGACTGAGACCTTGAGCGATGCGCTGTTTGACGGACAGAGTGACAGAGGTTCTTGTGACCGCATCGACCTTGAGAATGGATGAGGAGGAAATTCAGAATGATAGAATGTTCACCTACGAGATTGAACATGTTTTCGGCCCCAACAAAGACAATCACGATGGGAAGGAGTTCCCTGAAGAGAGGAATTAGTAATCAACATGTTTGTTATGTGATGAAGGATGTACCAAGGCACCATAGTCACTTTAAAACCCACCAGTGCACAAACGCTAACACTAGTGATTGTACTTACAGTTATCTCAACGAGAGCCGTAAATGTGATACCGATGCGCGAATGGACAGCATCCATCCGCCGCATCGACCACGTAACGTATATCCCGAACCCAGTATAAGCGAGGTACAAGAGGAGAGATATAGCGTTCCACTCCTTGCGAAGCGCTGGTCCTTGGTCATACTACACCCACGTGAGTTCGCGTGATGCATGGACAGAAATAGGAACCACTAACCTCGAGTGCAATGAACGTAGGTTCTTGCATCTGTCCTCCCATACGCTGAGCACCCCGGCTAGCAGCATCAACGGCTTTCAACCAGTCAAAGTGTTCGGCGTTATCGTAGCAGTCCGAATTCGGGAAGAAGTATGTGAGAGCGAGGAACTCGGCGTAGTCGAAATCAAAGCTTGATACTTGCGGCCCATCAGAGCCGCGACCTGCGAGAACCATTCGAGGAGTGATAGGAATGCCAGCGATAGATGCATTGCTACCAAGCAGAGTGTCGAGGATGGTGGGATCGGCCAACAGTTCCGCCTTGTTATGATGCCAAAACGCCAACGGGGACAATACAAAGCATGTTCCGTCGGCTTGCTTCAGGCACGGGGAATGCAGCTCATCGATGCGGCGCTCGAATTCCAGGGTCGATTGCAGGATTTGGTGATTCACGGATGAACTCTGAACTAGAATTCGTTCAACCCGAAGAGTACGATCCACGGCACAATGGCTATGGATCACCCCCCGCGAGACTGCGTCTTCTAGGACGCGTAATGAGTCGCGACCAGCCCAGAGATTTTCAACGTCCTGTGGATATTGGGAGCGAGTGACGTCGAGTATTGACACGAAGGGGTGAGAGGATGAATATAGCGCCAAAGCAGGGTAGAAGAGGGAGGTGATAACAACGCATGATACCAAGATAATGCGGATCTGGTGTGTTGCACAGTGTCTGCGGTACAATTAATCGAGTTAAGTTTGCCGAAAGCAAGCACGGCGACATACAATCCGAACTGGAGGAAGAACCGAGTCCCATAGGTCCTGGCATATTGCAATAGTGTACTTGGACCATAGGCCATGGTGTGCGTGCGCTGCAGGCCACGCAACTGGCCCAACGTGGTAGTTAAGTCGCTCTGGACTTGAGAAGCAGAGCGAAAAGCAGCGAAAGGGTAAGGTAAAAACGCGGTCACAGAAGTAGTTCGGAAGCTTGTGTAGTCGACGACAGCAGTAGACCCTGTGTTGACAGCAAGAAGGGTCGAGGGAAGACAAACGCAGGGAAGAAGAGATAGAGACTCTCAGGAAGGGAAAGAACCCGTATTGGTCGTCAGTGCTGAGTAGGCGGGCTGACGCTTCCCAAGAAATCTTTCGGACGAGCGGGCCGATACACGAAAAGGCACCATTTCCGATGACGCCGAGCAATCGCAGTGCAATCGCGGAGTCAAGACTATACAGGAGCGCTCCTTCGTTGATCCGTACTACGCAGCAACACAGGAAAATCTACACTACCCAAATCTAAAAGCTGGATTTTCCGCCTCCAAAAACGCCCAGACAACATCCTCCTTCAGCTTTTTTGCCTTCCATGGAGATAGCGATTCAGGGAAGTAGGGTAATCTACCCGTCAGCGACAAATCATGGGCCAAAACGACGAAGTAATTTTCGTCAGCATCGAAGCCGGCGATTTGGTCGAGCGAGACACGTCCGGCTACGGGATTTGCATCAGCACTGTTGGGTGGGTCCGGAATTGATAATAAGGGCTGTGCGCGAGATAGGATATCGAACGCATGCGGTTGGCTGTCGGGGGACCAAAAGTAGTCCGTCGATACCGAGTTTTTTGCTTGAGCAACAAGTTCAGCTGGACAGGCGTAGGTAGTTTGGAATCTGGGGCGGGGGCGCAGCTGCCCAGCGTGATGACAAGTATCGGCGCCAAGCACAACAAACGTCGATGGTGTGACTCGAGCGAGGGCGCTAATGTGCCCCATTAGATGCTACGGATGGTCAGAATAAGTTGTCGAAGCAGTGGAGAGACACTCACGCCAGGGGTATTGAGGAGGTAAAAGCTCTGATCTCCAAAATAATCGATGGCTGGAAGGCCACTGATTGTTAAATTCGTGTTCTCAAAACTCAGCTCGGTGACAGTATGCCCGCTGAAGAGGCAAATGAGTCTGAGACTGTCAAAATTAAAACAACCGCCTACGCAAAATCACTGGCTTGCAAGGCGCTGTCGGGGTATTCGGGATATAGGCTTCTGTTGGTGCCAGGCCCAACCACTAAATTCGTGGAGTTTGGCCATTTTGCCATATTGCCGATGTGGTCGAAGTGGGAATGGCTGTCGAGTGATAGGTATATAAGATAGAATTCAGGCCATACAACGCCACTGACCTCCAAATAATGGTATCTATACTTTCAAGTGCAATTCCGCCTTCCGTCAAAAGCTCCGTGATGTCTTTGAAAGAGTCCACAGAGTAAACTCCGCTTTCAAAGAAACTTGCAACACTCGGGGGAAAGTTCAAAGGGTCACTGCGCATGCCGAGGTCGAACATGATACGCTCCGTCCCATGTTCAATCAAGAAGGCATGATCGGGCATATGAATAGTGTCGTATCCAGGTAGTACTGGCTGAAGGAGAACGCCAGGAACAGTGGTCGTGATGTTGGCTACATTGAAGACCTTGACGTCAACGGTAGAATTTACTACTGGGGGATGGCCAAAGCCAATTACAGCCCGGGGAAACCCAAGCGCCAGGACAGCGAGGAGAGAAAGGGAGGCCATCGCTGAATGTCCCGATGTTTGTTGGCCATATTTATTGGCAGGTCAAACTGACTCAAAAACACACGGTCCCAGGCGGAAGGATGACAAGTGAGTATTGAATAGTCGCTAGTTGGTATGTGGGTCGAGTGTGGGTCGCTATTGAGTCACTCGCGTCGCGGTGGGTCCTGGCGTTGATCCCGTTTCTTTCAATTGATGCATTGGAGTCGACGTCGAAGCCCGTTGCTTTCAATTATTTGGACGTACCGTACTAGCAGTCAACAGCTTTCTGCTGGGCAGGGGGATTTCAACTTGAAGGCGAATTGAGCAGACAAGGCTTTTCAGTCATGGTCTGTCATGGTCAAGAAAGTTGAAATGATGCATCCAGAAACGTTAGACTTGGAGCCTACTGGCCTTGGTCGTGGTCACTGGCAACGAATTGAAAGAGCACGCTTAGGGAGACCCGTTGAACATATGTGGTCTAGACGGCAGTCAAAGCAGGTCAAGAAAGAATTGATGCGATTGCACTCACACCGTCACGGTAGTTCAGCCTATTTCTTTTCCTCATTCTACTGGGTTTCATCTTGGGAGCAAGAACTCTGACTGCGTCGAATTTCTACAGATATTACCTTCGAGCACAGTAGATCCCGCAATTCTCCAAGTCGAGACTCGATTCAAATCGCCGCTTTTGTCTACTTTGAATGACTTGAACTTGCCAAAGCATTCACAGGCAAGCTCGCAATCTCTGCAGATCTGTTTCCTTCGTCTCCAGCTTCCGAGTTATCATGCACGATCTGCTTAAATCCGACAATTTGTCCCGCCTCCCTCCAAAATACCAGGTGAGTTGTTCTTCGTGCTAGATCAGTCGATTCGCCATTTATTTCTTTTCGCCTCAAGGCGCTCGCACATGCCTCATTCAATGGTTCCATTCCCGACTTCGCACAACTGCACGCCTATGTCGTGACCCCACCAGGAATATCGCCCGAGTGGATTCACTGTCTTCCTATCCCTTTTGCTCTCCTCCATCCCGCTAGAATTCCCAGAGCCCCCAATCGCGATATCCACAACGTAGACCTCGCCGTCGTAGCCCTCACCTTCCTCCGTACGACCCACCGCTCCGAAGCGCCCGCGTGGCCCGACTTGTGGCCCCGTGCTTGGGCCTGGATCGATTTCCTTCATGCTCATAGAAAGTCGTATACCCCACATTCCAGGGAACCGATATGGAGATTCTTGTTAAGACTTGTGGGCGTCTGGGTGACGCATCCACCGACTGCGCAATTGATTCGCAACACAACTGGCGTCCGCAGAATCATTATCTATGCATGGAAGGCTATCATCGACTCTACGCCAACTTTCGAGCCAGAAAATCTGTTTGTGACCCTCCAACTTCAATATCTGTCCGAATTCTTCAGGCATGTCATGGACCTCAAGGTCGCAGCCAATTTCGCCGAAGTCATTGACGAGGCCGGTGGCCTCGCAGGTTTCGCTTCCCTCGTCACTCGTACAATCAAGTTCTGCATTCCCGGTCTTCGAGAGGCTTATTCTATACCTCAAAACTCGGCTTTCTTCGTGCAATTCCTCTCCCTTATGATTGAGTTTGAAGACGTTGATTCCATCCATTCCGCTCTCGTTTCTACTGGCATTGTCCCCGTGTTCACCTCTGCACTCAAAGCTTTCAGCCTATCGATGGCCAACGATCCGCCGGCCAATTTGTGCGAGAAGAATAATATCCTATGCATGTTCAAGATCCTTCAAGATCTCCTCTACGTTTCCCCCTCGTCCAAATCCATCGCTGACGCTCTCGGTTCTGGCCTTCTTTCCGCCATTGTCAGCGCTGTGGTCATTTGCAAAGATTTTGATAAAACACACCTCGAGTCTAGCCCCCTATGCTTTCTCCTAGCCAATACATTGCCAACCTCCACCGTCTACCACAGCGTCGTTTCCGTTATGAATGAAACTCTTGCCAAGACACACACTATTGCCATGCTCTCCTCGTCCTTCAAAAAATCGCATCTCTGCAATTGGTGGCATTTTTTCGTGAACTTGGCCGAGGAACGTATCAGGATTATGAAGCGGATCGAATCGAAAGAGGAGGATTCCAAGAAAGCGTGTTACAACTTAGAGGTCAGTTTGCCGCTATGTTTCGTCGGTGCTATTTATCATGTTTCTTCATCAGTGCGGCTTGATTGAAAAGAAAGAAGAGTTCCGACGTTGCTCCCAGTGTTTGTATGCCTATTATTGCTCGCGAGAATGCCAGAAACAGGATTGGAAAGAGGGTGGTCATCGGGAGGCTTGCCCGTCCATCCGTCAATTCAGACAGAGTACCGTCTCCTCTAAATTTGTTTGATTTCCACACTGACTTGTGATTTTTCAGAAAACTATGACCTAAGTCCCCGCAGCTCTTCGTTTCTTCGTGCTGTCGTTCATCAGGAAGATGAGCATGACAGGTCCGATGGGATTCCATCAATGGCCTTCCGTCTCGCACCCATGAAGGGGAACCCACCCGACAACCCCCTGGTCGTAGTTTTCGATCACACAGGCATCGGCTTATTCACGAAGGCCAGTACTGCTCGGGAGGAGCGCGAGAAAGACGTCAACGGAGAAGTGCTATGGGACGAGCATATCTCCCGAGTGCAGCGCAGCCGTGGGCGGATGGAGCTTCACTTGATCATTGTCCGTGACGGCAAGCGCAAGCGTCGATACATGTTTCCGCAGCGTAGCAAGCACTCGGTGGTGCAGGACCGGCTGTCGGATGCTGCCAAGCGGCCTAATGCGTCGCTCGACGACGCGGTGGACGCTATGTTTGAGGAGAGGAAGAAAGGCGAAGCTATTCATGAATGATTATAAGGTGAGCTATAGACTCTAATTAGTCGCCATCCTCAGTTGCACAGTTTTCTGAAATCGCATATATCGGAAGCCTACGTCCCCAGCGCCGGTGAGAGTCGTCGCTTGTTCGTTTAGTTTTCAGTGGACACAACACTCGGCCTTGTCGCTTTGACTGGGAGCTACTAGAAGACAAATGGCTTCGATCAGGTTCATTATGATAGTTCATTCAATTATATTGGCAGTTTGATACTTGTTCGACGCGGCAGTGCTCTATCTTGCTTCAGTTTCTGCTGCTTCATGTATCCCATCGTCTCCTCCGCACTGGAAACCAGTTGAGCAACAGAAAATTGAACAAGAGGACGAACGTACGATGCGAACGGTTGGCCGGTGCCTCTCGCGGCCAGACGTCTCATTCGCCGAACGAAATCGTCAGCAGTGCGAGGGTTCTCTAGCGCTTTCAGTGCCGATTCAGGCTCGGGTGGAAGTATGGATTTCTTGACGCGTCGAGGCTTTACAGCAGTTTTGGCGGCCTCTGCGGCTTCCGCAGCAGCGTTCTTTTTCTGCGCATCGCGGACGGTGATGCGTAACTGCATGCCCTTCCATCCAAGAAGGTCTGCGCTCGTTTCCATCAAGTAATTATCAATACCGCCTTTCTACAAATCAAACACTGTTGAGAAACTTCAGAACAAGATACCACAAAGCCGAGAGACCTTTTTTATCGTCCTCAACGCTGTCGTGGTCATCTTGACGCGGACATGAGACTGCAGAGTTTCAGAGAACACCCGTTTGCGCTGCACGTTGGGTAGCCATGTCCTCCGAGTTTTCTTTAGTGAGAATGGAACGCTGTTTCCGTATAACTTGGTTTTCCCGTGAAATAGACCAAACTGAGAGCGTTTGAATGGCTGGGGGGTGACCACCGCCTGCGACGGCGCACGAGCAGCCAATGCCGCGACGGTGGGCCGCATCAGTCAATAATGGCTGAGAGAGAAAGGTTATAAGCACATCAATCTGTGATCGACACACGAGCAAATACTCTTGTCCCAAATTTTCATGGTTCGCGTGCGCAAGGAAAAGGGCGCGCCTTCAACTTCGCGGACTACTGCGTCGTCGGAGAGCGCGAAGAAATCTAAAAAGTCACGCTCTGGCGATGCTGTCCTGCGGGAGCAAGTCCTTGCGTTGGGCGGAAGTGAAGCCGATTTGGACTTGGTCAAAAACGCGAAACAACCAACCGCCAACCATTCATCGGATCCCGATGTACGATTCAATAGTTTCTATTGCTTCACAATTGTGACAGTCTACTCCAGCCTGCCCTTTCAAAAGATGTTTCCCAATTCCTCAAAAGTTTAAATCTTGGGGGAATGGACGGTGCAGAGGATGCACCGTCTAACGCCAAGTCTCCAAAGGCTGCGAAGAAGAGCAAGAAAGTGCCCAAAAGAGCCGAAGCTTCCAAGGCGTCTCCATCGAAGCCACAAGGACCCGTCTCGAAACAAGTCGATGCTACTCCCCAGGTGAAGCCGGCCAAAAACAAGTCAGGCTCAAAGTCCCAACCCTCCGTTTCCTCCGCGCCAGCTACTCCGGTTGGATCCAAAGCGGGAAAGACGAAGAAGCTCTCCAAGTCAGATACTCCCGCCCCAGACGTTTCTTCTATTGTTGTGCGGGAGGAGCCTTCGGTCCCCCTTCCAACGAAAGTCACCCTTGACCCCAAATCCAAATTTGTTGTGTCCCCCGCATCACATTGGTATCTGTCTGCGCCACCTCTGGGAGCCGCTTCTTCTTCGTTGCCCACCGTAAATGCAACGCAACTCTCCTCATTCACAACGCGCGCTGCCAATCTACACGCGAACGACATTAACACCTTTCAAACGTCTTCGTCGTCCAATTCTTCCGCGTCCGAGGCCAATTTCCTATCCAAGATCATTCAGTCCGGAACACTTTCGGATAGGCTTAGTGCCTTGACATTGCTCGTTCAGAGTAGTCCTTTGCATAATACAAGATCCCTTGAGACTCTGAAGGGGATGGCTGAGCGAGGAAAGGGAAAGGGCGGCCGTGACGAAAGCCTCAAAGCCTTGCGGTGCATCGTGGATTGGTGGGTTGGCGGTGGTGCACCAGAACGGAAGCTCAAGTGATTCCTCCTCCTTCGATGCCGCAAAAACATTATCCTCACCTGCTCGTACAGGTACATGCGAGACCAGCCGCTGTCTCATCCGTCCGTGACTGATCAACATCTTTTGTTGTGGTATTTCGAAGATTGGCTGAAAAAATACTTCTTCTCTATTCTTCAAATCCTTGAGGTACGGTACTAGTCAATTTCCGGAGCATTCATTCATGGCTCTCCCAGGCATTATCTCTGGATCCACTTTCATATGTACGCACACAAGCTCTCAACCTGATATCCACCCTTCTCCGCGACAAGCCGGAACAAGAGCAAAATCTTCTCCGTTTGCTCGTCAACAAGCTTGTAAGTCTTGACCCAATCGCGAAGTTGATACATTGAAGTCGGCCACTGCATATAGGGTGACACTGAGAAGGCCATCTGTTCCCGTGCCTCACACCACATACTTCAGTTACTTCAGTCACATCCCTCCATGAAATCTGTGATTGTACGGGAGATCATTGCCCTCGTTCTTCGCCCGCCTGCACCGCCACCCACGTCCTCGACACCCTCTACGCACATCAGATTCACAGACGATCCAAAGCCCAAAGCAAAACCCAAACCAGAAGAAAAACGAACGACGGGGAACATACATGCTCGGTACTATGCGACCATCACTTTCAACCAGATTGTGCTTTCGCCCGGCGACAAAGAAGTGGCGCTACAGTTGATCGATGTATATTTTGAGCTGTTCAAAGAGCTCCTTGGGGAAGGCAATGTAGCAGATGGGGAAGACGACGCTCCATCTGAGGCAACGGGCAAAAAGACTGCTGAGATCTCTGTAGACAAAGGCGGGCGTGTGCGAGAGGGAGGAAAGGGAAAGGGCAAGGGCAAGGTCGAAGTTCGAGGCGCTGCTGGGTTTGCAGAAGTGGAGGACGCTCAGTCAAAACTCATTTCTGCCATTCTGACTGGGGTCAATCGAGCACTTCCCTTCGCAAAAATGGAAGCTGGGGACGTCGGGTAAGCACTTCCTTCGTTCCTTCGTCTTGAGTCTTGTTGCTTAGTGTCTGTGGACAGCCTGAACAAGCACATCGACACATTATTCCTCATCACCCATACCTCAACTTTCAACATCTCCCTGCAGGCTCTGGTCCTGATCCAGCAGATTTCTGCCTCCCTGTCATCTCCCCCCTCCGCTTCGGCGTCCTCATCCTCTGCACCAACCTCGAATTCTATCATTGACAGATATTATCGAACATTGTACTCCTCCCTGCATGACAGCAGATTGGCGACATCTTCGAAGCAGGCAATGTACCTCAACCTTCTCTTCAACTCTCTCAAAGCCGATACCAATATCGACCGGGTTAAGGCCATGGTACGCAGATTCGTCCAGGTGCTGGCTAGCGGTGCCAGTGGGGCTGCAGAGTTCGTTGCTGGAGGGTTGTATCTGTTGGGCGAGGTAAGTACAGATCATTGCCCTTCGACGAAGCTTATCGGTCGTCTAGCTCTTCAGTAGTTATCCTGGTCTGCGGAGTATGCTGAACACACCTGCACCGGCTTCCGACGACTCCGAGAGCGAAAATTATGACCCTCGCAAACGAGATCCTCAATATGCTCATGCCGGATCGTCGCCCCTTTGGGAACTGGTAAACTTTCCATTCCAATCCGTTGTCTCTTGACTTACGTCTTTCTTTGATCAGACCCCGCTGCTTCATCACTATCACCCCGCGATTGCATTGCACGCACGGCAACTGCTGTCATCTCAGCCCTTGACAGCTAGCGCGGATTTGTCTTTGAACACCATCTCTCACTTCTTGGATCGGTTTGTATACAAGAATCCGAAGAAGGTGAAGCCAAACGCCAACAATGCCAACGTGGTCGTTGGGAAAGGTAAAGGTGCTAGCGCTATGCAGCCTGCGGCGAGTGGTCTTGAGGGCGGAGGTGTCAAGTTGATGAAAGGTGAGATGGGAGCATTGGAAGACCGCGTGAACGAAGCCGCGTTCCTCAGAAAAAAGGAATCCGACGTCCCTGTCGATCAGGTGCGCTAATCTCTTTTTCAAACTATTGGTCTCTTATCTCTCGGGTTTTAGCTTTTCTTCTACAAATTCTTTTCCAGAAAGAGTGAGAGGGCAAGGGCAAAGTCTGCGAAGGCAGATCGACGCAAAACTGGCGACGAGGATTCAGACTCTGACGAGGATGGTGAAGGCGAAGATGGAGATGAAGCGGGCGAGAGCGGGGAGGAGATGGATCTGACTGGCGATGAAGCCAAGGGTGCCGAAGAGGAGGCGGACGAATTCGATGAAGACGACAGTGATCTCGATGAGGATGACGTCTGGAAGGTCTGTGTTGGTCTTCAGTGTTTCTGGATTGTACTGACTGTGTGATCCTCCACTCCTTTAGGCGATGCAAGCAAGCATGCCTCGAGTTGACGGGGACGAAGACCTAATGGAAGACAGTGACGAAGACGATATCCCGTCAGACCTCGAAGAGGATGAAGTCAGCGAATTGGGTGATGATTCCGACGCCGAGGAGGGTCTCTCGTTGGCAGAAGATTCGGACAACGAAGACCTTGTCCCACTCGAGGAAGGATTCCCTGGTCTTATTGACTACGACGGGTCTGACGGTGAAGCTGCGGGCGAGGACGATGAGGAGGAATGGGGCGGTATCACTGAAGGAGGGGACAGTAAGAAGCGCAAACGGCCCGAGTCGTCCACTCAAAAGCGAAAGAAGATTCGGTCGCTGCCAACGTTTGCGAGCTACGAGGACTATGCGAAGATGATAGAGGATGGGCCGGAGGACGATATTTAGTTGTCGAGTAATTGCTTAACCTTTAGGTTAGGCTACTTAGGCGTGCTGGGGTTTGTGGCATCAAAACAAACAAGAACCAAATAGCTGATTGGGTCATTATCGTCGTGTCAGCGCTCGGCACCGTTCCCGTTCCCCAACAGCGGCAAAAGCGGCGGCTTAGATGAGGTCTGATCAGGTCTGATCAACTCGGACCATTTCCGCGAATACGTCAAATTGTTTTCGTAAATAACTCCCTATATATCAGTGTCGACCGGCTAGCGGCTGGCCTTCGAAGTACTTGCGCTCACCCTCAATGCAAGCCACACAAACACATCTTGTGAATGGCCACACAGCCTCTGCTCTACATTCGTCAGAAATCCATTCACAAATCTCGGCCCACTATGCTCGTTCTCTGGGAATCCCTATCTCCTCTCGTGTCCCAAGCCTCTTCGTCTCTTTGTCTGCTATGGCGTCTGTCGCCGGCTCAAGCACTCCCTTCTTCACGCATCACCCTTTCGCCATCCGTATCGCGGAGAACCTACCCGCCGATATCATTCTGGGAAGTGACTGGAGCACAGTCTGTCGAGCTGCGGCTTGGAACACCGGTGTTGTTTTTGCAGCAGGAACTTACGAGGCCACTTTCAATATGCTTCCCGGTATGTCTTTATCTCATCTACTCCGCCCCTCGCATTGCAAAACCACCCCATCTTGTTTTCCTATTTTCTCATACCACAAGCTTACTCAAGATTTAGCGCAACAAAACATCGCAGAATCAATGCCAGCTGTACCTGGTGCAGCGGAGATGTCAGCCCCGGCTCCCGCTGCCCTCCCCATCCAGCCAGCGGCATTGTCTGCGACGCAGGCCCAGTTATGTGTAGCCCAGAACGAAATTAGCACGTATCGTAGTCTTCGTGGATCCGTTGATACGGCCACAGTTCAACGTTCAACGTTCAATGTTCACGCAAAGCAAAGAAATGTTCAAGCCGATGTGGAACGGTGTGTTGATGGTGTTGTTCAAGGACCTGAATTGAATATAGATGGTAGTCGTCAGCCTCTTTCTCTGCCTTCGCTCGAAATGGATCCATTTGTTCAACTGAGTCTGGATGATAAACATTCAGTTGTTCATTTTCTTGTGGTCACTAGCAGATCAACTGCGCTTGCGTTGAGAAATATGGTTGCACGCCACGAGAATATGTTCAGATTGACAACGGAACGTAAGGAGAAAAATGCCACAACTTTGCAGATTGAATTTGGAAATCATCGATGTACCAAGGCATGTTTAATACTCAAATCAGAAGCGGCGCGCGCAGGGATTACCTCTACAGTTGCTGTGAGTGCCACCGAACTCCAGGAATCATCACTCATTTTGAAACTTCGCACGAGCTGCGGCAAGAGAAAAGCAGTGGCAACCCAAGGAGGTCCCAGAAAATGCCAGAAAATGGTCGACCGGAAAATTAATGCTGAGGTTCGCAGTTTTCCAATCATACTTTCCCAAACCGAAAAAGATGAGATTATACGAGAATTTCGAGAGAGTACAAGTAATATAGCCTTGAAGCGATATGAATGTTCGTTTTGCGGAAAGCTTGAGCTTGCTTCTGAGGTCAAGATGAAAGCTGTAGCGGATCTCGATATTTCTCTGCTGGAAAAGGCAGTACAAAGACTTCGTGTTACTTCTTCCCAACCGCGGGTTGAATCGTTCAATCGCTCCTCGTTGATCAATAATTCAACTTACGTGCTTTGCCATCTTTGTGATCTCTCAGTAACAAAGAATTCATTTCGAAGTCTACCAGTTCGAAGTTATGCAAACGGTCTGTGGATTGGTGATGTACCGCCAGAGCTCCAAGAGTTGACTTTTTTGGAAGAACAATGTATTGCCAGAGCGCGCGCCACAAGATGCATGTATAAAATTCACCTCGGACCCACTGGGCAGCTTGCAGCACGCGGTAATGTTTGCATTTTACCTCAGGATACCAGTTCTTTTCTTGATGCAATGCCGGTCCCCTTGTTCAAGCTTAGAGACGAAATTTGTGTTGTGCTTGTTGGCTCCCCAGACACCGAGGTAACTCAGGATACTTTGAGAAAATCACCTCTTCTGGTTCGCCGCGAAAACATACGCAAGGCACTATTTTGGTTGATTGAAAACAATCCATTGTATTCCGATCTAAACAAGCAGATAGTTGATCAGAACCTTGAAGAATATCCTGCCTTTGACTGCCCCCTTGCAGTTAAAGAATTTGTTCGCACGAACTCAGCAAACAACCAAGGAGCTTCATATACAACTTACTCTGAACAAGCCAACTCACACCTATTTGAGGCATCCGAAACATTTGAACTGACTTCCACAACCCTTGTTGATGTTGATAATCTCCAGTCAACTTATAAACAGCGTAAACTCCAGGCTCTTCATCGACTTAAAAAACAGGAGGCAGAATTTATCAAGTTTCCTTCCGGAAGTACTCCGCTACACACCTCGAGAAATCCGCGCGTATTCGGATGGTTGTGGCCGACTCTTTTTCCATACGGTGTTGGCATGCTGGACAACAATGATGTTAGATCTTCGCCAGATTTCGGATTTCGCAATGTTGACACGGTACCACATGTTCAACATTTGTTAGGTATCGCAGATAAACGATTCCAAACTCACAAGTCCTTCATATTCGTAATGAGTAACATAATTCAACGTCGGCAATCATCTTTCAAGTCGCGACTGGCTGTGAATCGCTCTTGGTTCCCTGTGATTCAACAATTAATACGCAAAGTTGACGCAAATTCGATGGAGACTTACCGAGCAAAAATTGAAACAAACCCATTTGCAAAAGCCGAGTCTGAAGGCGAAAAGGCAGCAGTGCAATTAATGAAGTACGTGAATTATGTTTCTGATCATGTCCCAGGGTCTGTAGGCGATGTTAACCTCATGAAGCAGCAAGCAAGAAGTAAGGTTATTTGTGACGGTTTACCGCATATTTTTGCGACAATCAATTTAGCAGACTCTCATAATCCCGTAGCTCAATTTTTAGCTGGAAGGGAGGTTGATTTGGACACAGTTTTTCATGCGCTGGATGCGGGAAACGAAGGGAGTACTCGTGCCAAAGTTTTGGCTAACAATCCGGTTGCTGGAGCAGAATTCTTTCATTTGATGATCACAAAGTTCTTCGAAATAATTCTGGGGACAAAACGGGAATCAGGCATTGGAGTATACGGAGAAGTTGAAGGTTGGTATGCTGTAATCGAAGCTCAAGTGCGCGGAACACTGCACACTCACCTTTTGGCATGGCTGCGTGGCGCTCCGAAATCTCCGCTAGACATGAAAGAGAAACTCAATGCTGATCCCGAGTTCAAACAGAAACTCACCGCTTGGTATGATGATTTAATATGTCAAAGCTTCCCCAAAAATACAGTACCATATGTTCCGGAAGAGGGTATGCCTAAGCAGTTACCCGTGTTGAGCCGCCCTCTGGATCCAGACTCGCCATCCTATTCTCAACAAAGAGATCAACATCATAGAAACTTATGTGAAAATACAGGACTTGTTCATGAGCACAATGCAACCTGTTTTAAACACTTACCGCGGCGAATACAATGCCTTGCAGATCCCGACAAAGATTGCCGATTCCAACTTCCTCGTCCCCTAGTCCCCGAAACTCACTTTGATGATGACGGCGACCTACTTATACGGTGTGAGAATGGAAAATTGAATGGACATAATCCGACAACTACCTTGTGCCTCGGATGCAACAATGACTTGAAGCAAATCTCGTCAGGCAATGTGACAATGGCAATGATCGAGTATATGATGAATTATGCAATCAAATTGCAGCTTGATACCTCTATTGTCTTTTCAGCTCTTTGTGCCTCCATTAAGATTCTTGATGAGAATCCGCCGATGGATATCGATGGTCAAGAGGATGGATCTGAGAAGAGTCGCTTACTGTTGGTGAAAACGACAAATTCACTTGTAGGGAAAAGAGAACTTAGCGGGCAACAAACAGCTAGCTTTTTATTGGGCCGCAAAAATCACTATGTCTCGGACGACTATCGTGAATACTGGTGGTCGTCGATGTTACGAGACATTGCTCGAGAGATCTTCGATATTGCACATCGGTCCAGTCTCGAGGAAGTCGATGACGAAGAGGATGCATCTGATACAGAGAAAACACAGCGATTGATTATTCCTAACGACGAGGATGACACAATGATAATCCTGTCTCCGGAGGCACTTCAACAAGACTTGGCTACTGCAGAAACAACTCACCCGGTGTCCGAGAAACATTTTTCCAAAATATTCAATGACATCTTCTACCGACCAATAGAGCTCGAGTCTTCTTGTGCTTGGGATATTTTGAGGAATTACGTGAAAGAGAAGAAACCAACTTCAAAGACACAAAAGAACACGTACCTCAGCTTCAAACCCGGTCATCCGGAGTATACGACCCATTGCCTTAAAAAACTAGACAAACCTATTGTTCCCGTCTTGATGGGATATCGTGTGCCGCGAAACGATTTGGATACGGATCGACTCAAGTATGCGGTTGTCATCCTGGTGCTATTTCAACCGTGGTCCAAAGACAAGTCATCTCCGGTCAAACAGCCGAATGTACCGTGGAGTGACGCATTCGAAGAATTTAAATCAAGCATACCTCCCGAACATGCACGGATAATCCTTAACATGCAACTGCTCTATCAAACACGCGACGCAAAGTTCGATTTTGCTGCTAAACGCGGCAAAAGGGTAGCCACTTTACTAAAAGCTGCAAAGGATTCCGGGGTTGACATAGACGGTGCTGATGAAGGGAATGAGTTTGATCCAGTGTGGGAGAACGCAATGCAGGCCACTGTTGATGTGGAAGAATTGTCAGCTGCCAATTTGGCGAAGAACACGCGTGCAACTCGCGACGCACTGGAAATCATCTCTCATGCTCGCACGAATGGGTTTTATTCCCCAATTGACGCGTCAAGACGTGAGATTTCGAAAAAATTCACTGAGGACGTGATGACTCGAGTCGGAAATGACGATGATAAGTTTAACGCTGCCCTGGCACACAGTTCCCTTGTGAAAGAAAAAGAATCTGTCATCCAAAGCAGGCTCAAGGCAGCAGAGAAGACCGCTGAATCGGAGATTGAAAGGCATAGTATTCGCCAGAAGTCCGACCGAATTCCTCATGCCCTGCGTACAACTCTGGCCAAAGAAGCTAAGCTTGCCAAGGCGATATCTGAACGATTCCAGAACGGAGGTCATGTAGTCGTAGCATCAGGTTGGAATGCATTGTTACCGTACCAGCAATTGTGTATCACATTGATAATCAAGCACACGTTGAATGATGAGCAAAGCAGGGCTTTCCTGCTGTTGGCAGATAAAATAGGCGAGGAGTCACATACGGGCCGAAGAAATCCACCGTTAACTCTGTTCTGTACAGGACCTGGCGGAACCGGGAAATCAGTGATCTTCAAAGCATGGAAGGAGTTCTATCAAATTACCGGTCACCCCGAACGATTGAGACTAACTGCTCCAACAGGTGTAGTGGCTAGTGATATCGGAGGCTGCACCATACACGCTGAGGCAGCTGTGCGGGTTCCACCTGCCAAGATGAAAGCCTCTCCGGCCACTCGTAAAAATCTCGAAGACCGAATCAAACCTGTGGAAACTTTAATACTTGACGAGATTTGCTTCTTAAACGCGGCAGATTTGGCACGGATTTCGGAATATATAAGTATGGCAAAGGGAATTACTGACCACATTGTTGGCGGCTTGAATTTAGCAGCTTGTGGGGATCCTTGTCAACTGCCGCCACCTCGCGGGAAATCACTGTTTGCTCACGAGCTTGTTAAATCGTACCTGAATGACGATCTCAATGACTTACATGAAGGGACTCGCCAAGATGTTAAAGGGGTGCAAGTTTGGCGCCAGATTGAACATGTTGTTATACTAGAGGAAATAATGAGACAGAAGGACGACCCGATACTGATTAGTATCCTTGGACGGCTACGCAAAGGTCAATGCACTACCGAGGACAAAGAAATTCTGGATAGATATGTTTTATCGAGTTCAGATTGCAGTGAACAGACCAAAGCTCTCACCGATGTAAGAAGATGGGTTGATGATCCCGAGAATGCGTGCCCCTTGATAGTTTATACAAACGCAGCACGAGATGCCCATAACTTGAATATGGCTACCGCCTTCGCATCGTTAACAGAACAGGCATGTCATGTATATCACTCGGTGGACACGCGCAATCGAGGAGCCAAAAGATATCAGCTCGCCGGTTTGGTAGCAGAAGCTGCGTGGTCAATTCCGGTGAAAGAAGCGAATGATTTGGGAGGGAAGGTACCTTACCTTCCTGGTATGCCCGTCTTCTGCACCGATAACATCGCAACAGAGCTTGGGATATCAAACGGGAGTCCTGGAACCCTGGTTTCCATTATATATGAGGAGGTCGAAGATCGCCGCTATGCAATTTCTGCGGAAGTCGATTTTAAAGCGTATCGGAATCCTGACAAGGACACACCTTTCCCGCACAGAGTCACATTGAAACCAAGCTCTGACAAGATCACATTTCGACTGCCCAATTCCGAACGGATATACAGGGGAACGCGCCACCAACTTCCACTCATTCCTGCATTCGCATTCACATCCCATAACGCGCAAGGACGATCACTTGATGTGTGTTGTATCGATCTTGCCAGTTGCGCAAGTATTCAGAGTGCATATGTCATGCTTTCACGGGTGCGTAAACTCGACGGGTTATGTATTCTTCGCCCGTTCGCATTGAATCGCATTCAGAATCATATATCCGAGGAATTGAGAGCGGAGTTGAAGCGACATGAGTTGAAAGCCGAAAGGACAAAGTCGTATTCTCGCGAGAAGCTGGCCTGGTTCTACCGCTTGATCCCAGAAGGCAGGGTGAAGGAACTCACGCAGAACTTGTCTGAGCTTTCCCCAAACTTAGTTGAGCCGATGAATGTAGACGCGTGAACAGCAGGGGTGTTATTATCAAGCTCTAGAGGTACAGCTGAAGGTATCGTACAGGACTGTTGAGTAGATAAATAAGCCTGAACGTCAGAAGCTTTGACGTTTTCAAACGACGCACCACAACATGTATCATCATCCCCCTCGCCCGCCGAAGGATAGGTCGTCGCATCTTGGGAACCGCGAGACGAAGTGCGCAATGCGCTCGTCGAATCACAAGTGTCGGGCCCAAACGCGGGTGGAATCAATGAGTGAAAGGACCGGGCGACGGACGGAGATGTGAAAAAGGCAGGTGAACGGTGCGCGAGCAGGCGGTGCCAGAGACGCGAGTCTGCGCGACTGGATGCGTCGAAGTGGGAGCAAAAGAGGAAGGTGACAATCAGTCACATCGCTGATTCTCGGCATCTGCCGGGTCAGCCAACGCTTAAAGACTTCGACGACTCGAACGCACAATTATTGCAGGTGAATTAGGCGTAATTTTACCAGAGAAATCCAATCTAAAGGTTAAGCTTCCGCCTCAGAGAGGCCATCTCCCAGGTCATACTAATATGGCTGCTGCGAATTTATCTAAGCAAGCGGCAAATGCCGATCCGGATCAGTGAGGTCACGCCTCGTTCCCTCTCGTTCCGGCAACCCCGCGATGGCGAGGGTTGATGGGAAACGGTCTGATTCCCACGCGACCGATTGCGATCAAGTGGTCACGTGACTCAACCTCACAGTTAAGGACGGCGCGCTTGTAGGAGAAAATTTGGCAAGAGCCCTAAATTTTACATGAATTAGCAGACTAATACTTACTGAAGAGTCTCTGAGATTTCCCAGGACACACGAAATTCGGGGAATATTGAACTTTTTGTGTTCCAAACAAGGTAAAACCCTCGGCCACCAGATGCTGTTTCCGGGCATCTGATCGCCCTCGAAATGACGGATTTTTCCGTTCCGGCAACCCCGCGATGGCGAGGGTTGATGGGAAACGGTCTGATTCCCACGCGACCGATTGCGATCAAGTGGTCACGTGACTCAACCTCACAGTTAAGGACGGCGCGCTTGTAGGAGAAAATTTGGCAAGAGCCCTAAATTTTACATGAATTAGCAGACTAATACTTACTGAAGAGTCTCTGAGATTTCCCAGGACACACGAAATTCGGGGAATATTGAACTTTTTGTGTTCCAAACAAGGTAAAACCCTCGGCCACCAGATGCTGTTTCCGGGCATCTGATCGCCCTCGAAATGACGGATTTTTCCTCGTTCCCCCAATTCAGCTCACCACGTCTGGCTTTGTTGTTTCTGTCTCATTTCTTGGCCGGAGTCTGCAGGCCTATCACCGTCCTCTTGCTTCTGCTGTTCTCTCTGGTTATACCGACCCTGACTTTGGCCGCCGCTTGATAACACCTCACTGGCAGTACTAGAATTGACCTTGCAATGGGCACAAACAAGATGGGCTCTCAATACCATGTCGACCAAGCCGCACGACAGCAGCGCTTTCACCATTAGATCCGTCCATAGTAATCTGCTCTCAAAATCTCTTGCTCTGACCTGTCTGAGACCTTCTTTGTGCGTGGAAGTAAATTCCAAGATGTCTCACAAGCAAAGTCGCCCAAAAGTTCTGCTCCTGGTTCTCCTGACTCTACAACGTCTTGATCTTCTTCCACCACGTAGACCGTGATTCGTTAGCTCTCATACTTGCTTTCTCCTTGCTCTCATCTTGGCATTTCTACTGCTCTAATATCATTTATCCACAACATCCATTACTTCGACATGTCTTTCTCCTCTTCCCCTCCGAGAATGGATGGATTCGTTGGCGAAGCTGTTGACGAGGGACGTCTTCTCCTCATCGACGTTCTGGGATCAGGCAACTTTGGAGTTGTTTACAAGGCGTTGGATAGGTCCTCTGCTGGTCGGGTACCCACATACTATGCGGTTAAGTGCCTCGGCACCGTTGTCGATGGTGCTGGTTCCGGTTCTCGCGCTGACGAGCGTGAAATCCGACTTCACACCCAGTGCAGCACTCACCCCAACATTGCCACCCTCCATCGTCGCTTCAGCCACCAGGGTTTCCTCTTCGTTGTTCTCGAATTGTCCGCCGGCGGGCATTTATGGGATGTGATAGATACGGGGGCCTTCACCAATAATGATGGTCTGGTGCGGGAAGTGTTTCTCCAGCTAATCGACACGGTCCGGGACATGCATGAAAAGGGGATCTGCCACCGCGATCTCAAACCAGAAAATATTCTTTGTGCGGCAGACGGATCGAGCCTTCGAATCGCCGATTTCGGATTAGCCACAGATGCCCCGGGACTCTGTACTTCCGCCGGCGGAAGCCTTGCTTATATGACTCCAGGTACATTTCATCTAAGCCTCTCTTTTCGCTTTGTATTAATATCTCGTCCCTTAATCGCAGAATCGATAGAGCGCGAAAGCTACGATCCACACCAAAGCGATGCTTGGGCCCTCTGCATCATTCTCTTGAACATGATGTCTGGCTTATATCCATGGCGTCGGGCCAACGATACGGACGTCGGTTTCGAAGCGTTCCTGGAGGACGAACGTTACCTGCGAACTATCTTCCCGATCTCGGACCAGCTGGACGACCTGCTAGAACGGTGTTTCAGGCCCGTAGCTCTCGCTCGGCCTTCCCTGCTGCAGCTGCGTACCGAAATAGCATCGATGGAACATCTTTTTGCGCGAGAAGACGAGGGGAAGCGGGATGGGGAGTCAAGACAAGATTCATTGCGTCCAGTTTGTTTGTCGGCGCCGGCGTCGACGTCCACGGCGGCATCTTTTGTTATGATCTCGTTGGCTGCGGCCCCTTCGACACCAGCGACCTCACGGCCGTCCTCCGCTTCGTTCGACTCCAGCGCGCTACGTCCAAAACCTCTATTTATCACAAAGACAAGTGTGGCCGCCGTTGCGAAACCCCAGCCTCAGCCCACCAAGCGCAGTCCGCTTGCAAGCCCGGCGCTAGCACCGAGACGATTGGTGAAAAGAGTTCTTCGTTGGCTCAAAAAGAAAACAACAAATATGAAAGGTGTACCGGCTAGGTAATTCGACAATTCTTTGTTGCCCAGTCTCTCGATCCTGACGACGGTATTCTCCCAGAGTGAACGAGCCACCTGTAAGCTGTCGACGAGAGACGAGATTTTCGGGAGTTGCTGTATTCCAATGAGTCTGGATTGGGGTTGAGAGGTATTCTCAGCCCTTCCTCCTCAGATAGCGTGCTCATCCCCATCCAGTCATCAAAGGTATAATAACGTACAAAAAACGACCAAAATAGTTGGCGCGCTTGGGAGCTGCAGTGGGAGATGGATATATGTTATTGCTTATCTATGGAAACATGTAAAAAAAGGCTGATGTGTGATGTACCACCGATGATGATACTACGACTGGTGTCTGCGTCCATTCAACACCGTCCGATTTCTTCCAGAGAGCATCGGAGAGTCCAAGCGAGTTTTGTGCCCGGCGCATCAGATCAAATTTTCCCAGTTTGGCCGCCGCCCAGTTACTGCCGCATTCATCTATTCGTCGTGGCATCCACCTGCACCGTATACCCCGCAGCCGGTCTCCGCTAACGTCTCTTCGCATGGTTGAAAGCAAGTACATTGGTCTTGCCATGGCCATCGTAGGCTCCTTCGCCATTGGTACGAGCAGTGTTATCACCAAAATGGTATGTCCACACCCTGGGCGCAGTTGGGTGTTGTATCGAACTCATGCAGCGCCTGTAGGGACTCACCGCCTCTGCGGATGGCACCGCCGCCACAGAGAACATGGTTAGGATGTTAACGATGAGGTGTTCGGTTAGCTAACTCCCGATAGAGTTTTCTCCGTAATTCTATGTGGTGGGCTGGGATGGGTGCTTGTGAGTTTTCTTGGCATCCACCGTGTTATCCCGAATCTCGGTCTAATTGTGTATAAGTGGTCGTTGGGGAAGGTACGTTTACCTGAAGAAACTCTCTGCATGTCCGCTTCATGAGTTGCAGTCGCGAATTTTGGAGCGTATACGTTCGCTCCCCCAATCATGGTCCGCTACCGTTCTAATTCCTGAACAACTGTTGATGTATTGTTTTCAAGGTGACTCCCCTTGGGGCCCTTTCTGTGATCGTCGGGTGCGTTTATTTTCTCGAGATCATGGACATGATGTTTATAGTTACATTACCAGGGCCATTTTTGCTTCATTTCTTCTCAATGAACAATTGGGCCATCTCGGAAGGGTTGGATGTGCTTTATGTATACTCGGATCGTCAATTATTGTTCTGCACGCGCCAAACGATCAAGATCTGGAGACTGTAACGCAATTCCTCGAATACGCCCTAGAGCCAGGTGAATTTCCCCGTCGTTCTTCAGCATCTTCTTCGTCAACCATTCTTTCAAGGGTTCCTTCTATACTGCTTCACCGTTTCCGTATTTTCCCTCGTGTTGGCGTATGGGGTTGCCCCCCGCCACGGCCGCACTAATCCCCTGGTTTACATTTCCATCGCCTCACTCGTTGGCTCTGTCTCGGTCATGTTCGTTAAAGGCTTTACCGTTGCGCTAAAACTCTCATTCGACGGCCACAATCAATTCGTGTACCCAAGCACATATCTATTTCTAATCATCTCTGCGTTCTGCATAGTAGTCCAGTTGAACTATGCAAACAAGGCATTGGACTTGTTCAGCGTCAATCTGTGAGTAGCTCCTTCGGCTGCCCTGCTGTTAGGCATATACTGATTTGCATGTTTGCAGGGTGAATCCAATCTAGTACGTATTTCCTCTCAACCTCTTCCCATTCTCATGATCCCATCCCTCTTATAGCTACGTCGGATTCTGCTCGGCCACTATCGTTGCCTCCCTCATTCTCTTCAAAGGTTTCAACACCACCTCTCCCTCCAACACCGTATCTCTCCTCGCCGGATTCGTCGTCACCTTCCTCGGAGTACACATCCTCAACCTTGCAATGCTGGAAGAGTCGAATGCCCGCGCCACCGCAGTGTACGGTGAAGAGGAAGGCATTGGGATGGGTTTAGATGGATGGAGTAGAGGACACGGCAGGAGAGACAGCACAGGCTCACTCAATAGCCTTCGCACGCCTCTCTTTGGCGCCTTTGCTCTTGACCCGAACGATGTGGGTGCGTCTTCCACGGATATGCGGCTACATCGTCTATCCGAGGAGGAGGAGGAAGATGAAGATGCAGACGAGCGGACGGCGTTGAGTCGGAGGGCATCACCGATGCCTTCACCTGCACCCGGAGGGAACGCACGGGGAGAAAGTGGACTGGGGCACCATCATCACAATATACGGATACTGCCTAGGCCAGTGTAAATGGCTCGCGCGAGGACATTTAGCTATCCCTTACATGGTGGGCCGCGTTAGATGGTCCAGGATTATTCTGTCCACTATGTACTCCAGTGTCCACCGCATAGCGCTGGGCCCTACGACTATTTGTGGCGTAAAAATATCTGACTCTTAGCGCAGCTGCGTTGACTCCAACTAATCCCAGATATGATGACCACAATCAGCAACTCCTCACTGGCCCAGATCTCGAGTCGAGAAGCTTTCAGCTTCGAGCTGAATCGTCATCAAAGCAAATCCGTGAATCGTATATTCAAAGCAATTAAGTAGGTAACTGCGGTATCCTAAAATCTTCCTGCCGATCGTATTATGCCTATCCTCCATGGTCTGACCGCCTTGTAATGTTCCGCCCCAGCCGCCACAGATCTATTTCGTCCCCTCTGCTTTCGCGTCCGCCTCGGCCACTAATGTCTCGCAGAGTGACCAAAATTCCTTGGCAAGCTTGCCATCCTTATCTTGAGCGCGCATGGTAGGTGTACCAACTTTAGCGTAAGGAACGAGGTATGCCGCTCTAGGACAGGTGTCAAGAGGCCGCAGCATTTAGAGAGCGAAATCGAAAGATAGACGCACTTCAAATCCTTCTCCTCAACTTCCAGCGCGGTCGCAGCGTACAGCTGTGTCCTTGCGCCTTGTTCTGGGCTTGAAAGCGCGTACTTCTCGAGGAAGGAGAAAGGTGCGAGCCAGGGGTAGGATGCATGCGTCCCTTTTGAATCGAATCGAAAGTTCAGCAAAAGGACAATATTCGTGTCAGCAAGATTGAAACTTGTTTTGACGCATTCAGGATGCACCTCTATAAATGTTCGTTGCCACGAGACCAGGGTGAACAGATAGACAGTAAATGCTGCTATCCGCGAGGCGACGCTGAAGTTCGTTCGTGAATAGAATGTTCTGTCAAATCGAGTTAGTCCAGGATTGCAACAATTTGTGTTACACGAGAGGAGCCGCGGAGCTGGACGAGATGATACCAAAGGGCCAACGTACACTGAGCTTTGAATTCCCATAACGATGCATCGCAGTGCTGCAGCGCTGATTTAATCCCTCTGGGTTGGAGAAGTTGGGGTTTTGCGCTGCGCGGTGGCCCTCGCTAGAAAGGCTGACAATACGGACGTGGCTATCTGGAAGGGACGCCGTGTGTCGCAGGACGGGGAGCAGGGGAATAGTTAGAGCAAAATGGCCTGGCAGTATGATGAGATTCATGCACTCAAAGTTGAAAAGACAAAGTGCGCACCCGTCCCATTACACGCTTGGACTTCGATCCCATCCGCAGTCAGCTCATATGGTTTCGCCATCTGTCGTCGTCCATCCTGCTTCAAAAGATGTCATCTAGAGAATCAAGGCAGACCTACAACGCCCGCATTTAAAACTAGCATATCAAGACGTTCCTCCTTCTCCAGAAACTGCTTCGCAGCGGCTTTTGCGCTGCCCAGACTTGTCAGGTCGAACGCGAGGAACTCCACCTCTGCGGAGGGAACAGCGGCTTTCACAGAGTCAATGGCTGTTTGGGCAGTAGTTGCGTTGCGTGAGGCCATGCTGAGTTGTAAACTGATATATCGACTGCTTGCTTGACAGATGAACGCACGCACTAGACCTTAGCGCCATGTCTAGCTAGCTCAAGGACAGTGATATAACCAAGGCCGGCATTTCCGCCGGTAACAAGTGCGACTCTGCCTACAGCAATTGTCGTTCAGAACGAGTGTTAAGAAGACGCTTAACGGGAACCTTTGAGATCAGGAATGTCGTTGGAAGTCCAGGCGGCACTGGATTTGAAGAATGCGTCGAAAACCATGGAAGAACTTGGAAAGCACAGGAAATTTAGCACGGCTTTCGCCGTTGAGATTGATGATCATTGACCCCGCGATGCGAAATTCTGTCAAATGCTCAGAGGGCTCGATATTTCTGGCTAGGGTTAAAGGGAATAAGCAGAATACAAAAACAGAACAAAGAGCTCATGTTCTCCAGCACAACCTTCAGCCGGAGGGCATGGCGGCTTAAGCACTGATGAGAATTTCAGCGTGTGGGAACAATTACTGCTGCAAACAAAAGTCGACCAAACAACCGCTTTCTTCCCAAATAGGAAGGAGCCGGGTGCAAAATCAAGCCACATCGCTTGACCACTTGGCGATGCGATTGTGCTTGCCTGAGACTTGACCGCCGTGGTGAGTGAATGAGTTCGATGCAGATTGTTATCAAGAGCAACGTATGACGGTTATTATCGTCATTTATTCCAACTTCACAGCGCAACTCTCAAGGTTCAAGTCGGAGATGTAAGGTCGGAGAATCTTGCCTGAATTCGGAAGGCGAGGAGACCGGCCTGTGACTCACCCGCCGGCAGCGCTCATGTAATCTGATGCGTAGGTGCCCATGGGTGATTTATGGGTTGCCCATGGGCAACCTAAATGAATGGAGACTCGGGAAAGTCTGCGTGGATGATGCGGTCCTCTGGTAGCCGTCGTCGGATCCTCCCATTTGAATTTTGCTGGCGCTGTTCACAAGGTTGTAGCAATGGGAGGGACATAAATGCGAGTGCTGAACGTACTTGCCTTTGTCCGAGTTTCAGAGAATCACACTCTGTGCGTCCTCCTGCCCCGACTCCGCGTCCTCCACTTCCCGGTGACCTCCGCCACCCGGTCATAGGTCGGCGAAATATCGAGGTGTGACTCATGGGCATCGTAGGCACCTATGGGCAACCTATGGGTACCAACGGCGGGTATCGACAGCGTCAGTTCCGCTTGCAGCCGAGATGAATGGACTCAACTGACAAAAAGTTAGTAGCTGCGCACATGTCTCGAGGTTGTTGGCTTGATGCCGAAATCACCAGGAAACTTGACAGTTGAAAGTTGATACTGCTCCAAAAACTCAAGCAAACCTCAAGTAAAACAAGAAAAACCTTCGCTTTCATCCCCGAAATGTATGGCATTATTTATCGGCAAATATTCGAACTCTGAGTTGCGAAGTCGCAACAATCCAGACGGGCTGTTTCGGCCGACACGTTGAAGTGAGTCCATGAACACCATGGTTGATGACCGAAGTCCGAACTTCCTAATCGGGAGACGAGATGCAATGTTCTTTACCGCAAACTTGCAAGACGAGCTCAAGACTCCTGGCGCCATCAGCCACAGTTCCCCTATATAAAGCAATATCTGGCACACTGTGGACGCCATCAACCACACCGCTCACTCAGAATCGCCGAAATGACCATGGTCAAATCTCTTTTCTTCAAGTCCTCTCATCGACTCTGCTTCTCCCTCTTTGCCCCAATCCTTCACTGGAAAAATGGCTGTTCGTCATTGAAGTCTTTTTTGCGATTCTCTGGATACTGATTCTGAGCTCAGACGAATGAGAATCACAACAACATCCCTCCTGGGTTTCAGATTATCCACCAATTTCGGCGATTCCTCGTCGACCACCCGGAATACAACAACATTCCGGCAGCCCTTCCTTCAACGCCGACTCCCGCAGCCAGAACTGGCGCCTCTGCGGAGGATGAAAATCGGGACAATAGTGCAGGTGCGTTGCAAACCCGTCAGAATGAAATTTGACACTAAATTTGAGCACTTTCAGCTCCTGTCCGCGATCGCTATGAGAGCGCACGCGCTCAAACACAGGCACTCGTAGCTCCGCCATCCTATCAGTCCGCTCTGGGTCCAGCCACCCTTGCACCTTCGAATCCTCGTCACGTCAATCAAGAAAGACTCGGAGTCTCCAATCTCAATACCTCTGCCGTCAATCGTGACCGCGTCAATCACGCTCTCGCCACCCTTCCTCGCAGCTCGACATCTTCTCTCGCCGTTCGCAATCGACGCACCAGAGGTCCAGCACGCGGAGGGCCGGTCCTCGCGAGCCGCCCGCAGCGACGAGCTATTCCAGATGTTTCCCACTGCCTCGAGGCAAATGCAGACACTCCGACAGCCAGAATCATCGTCCTTGTATATCCCCCCCTCGTAAGCTCGCTTCAATCTTTCTTTATCCTCTTATTTATCTCTGATTCACAACCTCAGAGTCAGCATGCCGGGCCCCGCGAGTTTCTCGTTTACAACATACTCCATCTCGACTTTCTGGAGATCCTGGAAGAAAACCATCTGCTTTACCGATACATCCTTCCCCTCAATACGCGCGTCAACGATGTCCTGCGCATGGCTCATGGTGACATGGTTGTTTCGGGCGCTCGTTTCGGCTTCGAAGAGACCATTCGGTCATCTGCTGCCGCGGCAGTTGCGGTCACCACCGTCCAGCCGCTGGGACTTGCAGATCGCGGGCGGACCTCTGCCCATTTTACTGGACCCCGCCTTCGCATCATACCTCAACCCCTCGAGACGACCCTTCACGAGCTCTCGCTCGACAGAAACCACTTCGCCGATCCCGGGAGCTTCCGGGATGGATCTTGGATTATCAGACTCGGTTCGTGCCTTTCTTCTTACTTTCGGTTGCCTACTCACGATGTTAACAGCTGTCATGGGAACTGAGCTGAGCTACATTTCTTCGGACGGCCGCCGCCATGGCCATGACTGCCTCGGTCAGCACATTTACTCGCTGTTTCCGTGCGATGGCAACAGTATGCGCTCTGATGACGACGTGAATACGTCGGGAGGGGAGGAAGTCGACAGCGAGGAAGAAGAGCGCACAGTAGCGCGTTTGCTCTGGGTATGTGGAAGCAAAACTCCTTTGCTTTTCTCGTTTCAACTGATATCTTCGCAGCGCACCCCTCGCAACACCGCCGCCCAGACCCCTCGGTTGACGCGTTCGAACGCACACGCTGCACCTGCTCCTCAAAACACTCCAGCAGGCAGCGCTCCAGCCACCACACCAAGCCGTCCGCGTGTGCGCACCACTGCAGACGCCGCCACCTCCACTTCCCAGCTTCCGCGCCGCGTGCTTCGCGATCCCGCCAGTACCGCCAGTGCCGCACCTGCGCCCGCAACCGTCTCCGCCCCACCTGCCTTAACTCGCCCACCTCGCTCTCGCCGTGTGCTTGGTGACCTCCCCGTCCCCCGAGCCCGCACGCGCTCGTTGTCCCCGGAGCCCGACTTCTCTCTTCCTCGTAGGATCTGGGGCGACGAGAACACATACCAGCCTCACTCTCGTGGTGATTTCAGCCCCAACCGATTCACGCATGACCTCAGGCAGTGGGCTGTCCAAGGCGCAGGATCTGTCCCTCCCCTGTCAATCCGCGGAGCCAATATCGACGAGATGGTGGACGCATTTGTAGCAGTAATAGATCGGCTTGGCAGAACAGGTGATTATACACAGCTCTTGAATCCGGAGCGCAGTTTTGTAATGTAAGTTCTTTCCTGAACTTGGAATCCTTCTTGTCTAACTTCAAGTGCAGGACCACGGATGAGGCAGTGGGGGAAGGGGTGGAACGCGAGGTTGTTCACGCAGCGCTCCAACGGGAGCTTGCCGACGAATCTACCTATTTCAACCACGGAGAGGACAATGTGCTCACCCTTCGCATACTCCCCTCATCCATCCCTGCTTCGCCCGCACGGCTCGTCAAATTCAAACGTTTGGGCGCTCTCTGCGGCCTTGCCCACATCCTTGGTCAATCGATCCCCCCAATCAGTGTCGCTCTTTTTCAGTATATTGTCAACCACTGCGATCTCCGCGCCCTCTCGCGCAACTTTACCTATGAATGGTTCCCCGCCCTCACGCGCCAAGTGCTAGACTTCCTTGCGACTTCCGAGACGGATGATCTTAGTGCTTTTCAAACCCATCTCATCACTTATCATGGCGCAGAGGTGAGTGTCTGCACTGTTTGTTATTTTGTAATCTCAATCGTAGTTCAGGCTGCAGCGTTCCGCTACCGCGACCGTGCTACGCATGACTCCCTTGGTGTCCACATGCTTTATCTGCCTACCGTCGCGAATGACACGTTCGAGAAACCGGAGCCCACCTCTTTCCGCACGGGGTATCTTCTGGCATGCAGAAACGGGGTCAACCTGCCTTGGGTGAGTTGTCTTCATTCACGTCTCAACCTGCTTACTGAATTCTTCACCGCAGGCAATCCGCAACTTCGAAGGCGGGTCAGACACGTTTTTCAGCGTGATGGAAACCTCTCGCATCAGCTCTGCAGACTCTCTGCTCGCTGTTCTCGACATTGTGAACGCTCCCAACTCGGCGGAACTCCTCGACTCTTTACGCGGTATCACAGGCGACATCACTCTCACCTTCCACATGCTCATCGAGCGTTACCTGCGTGGCATCGGCACTCCTTGTCCTGCAATGTTCGCTGCCGCGAAGGGCGCATTCCACTCCATCATCGACCTAGACCGCATCGACTCCCCGGCCTTCCGCTCTCAGATGCTTGCGTGGGCTGCTACAGGCTCGCCCTTCGTTGATCCAGCAGGCGGTCGTATCTCGGTGCGTCTTTCCTTTTCTCTGATTCATAAACCGAGCTTAATTGCCTAACAGTTGGGCCCTATCAACACCCATGGAGAGGGTTATGGAGTTCCTGGCAGTACCGCTGCCGAGCGCGATGTCTTGGCCAGGGAAGGTACTTTTCATATCCAGACCTGCCATCGCAGCATCCGCTTCCCAGTCGAATACGCCCTTCGCCTCGCTGAAGCTCGCTATGTTCCAGAGGGAGAACCTCGCGATTTCCAAGAAGCTTTTGATTACTGGTTTTTGACTCAATCTCTCATCGCTATCGGTCGCCATAGTATGATGTAGTTTTCTCTCTCCTTCAATCTGTCAGTGCTCCACCTACTGTGTAACATGTACTTGCTTTGTCTGCTCTAATGAAAATGGTGTTGAGCTTTAATTCCTCCGAACCTCCCTGAGTTGAGCGAAGCTCTCAACGAAGCATTGCGCCTCAACAATTGAATCCGAGTGGTTCTGATACCCCCATTTCAAAAACCTCATTGCGTCGTCGATATTGGGTCCGAAGCCTTGATTACATTTTTCCTCTGTAGCTCATACAATACTCTATACATATGAGGTTTTTTAGCATGAGTTTCCCTTGAATGTTAAGGCCCCATAACTCAAGTTTTGCGACGCCTTTCTGTCACACCTTGTGACATATGTGACACCTACACCTTTCTGCCGCGCAACCGCAAGTACTACTCTAACAGGGACTCGTTCCAGCTAGTTCTATCCTGTATGCGACTGTTCAGAAGCGCCCCAACGAATTCTACTTCCATTGCTTCTGTTTTGTGCCATCCGAACAAATTCCGATCTGAGTCAACTCAGTTTTCCGCCCATATGGGACTTTTCTTGGACTTTTCTCTGAGTTGCGAGTCCTTTGAGAGCACTGGGATGAGACCTAGGACTCCGGTCGTGTTCTGCTCAAGACCAAAGACACTCAAGATGCATTTCTGACACCGAAATCCGCTGGCAGATATGTTTCTGCATCATCTCTGATCTTTATATGGCTGCATCATATCTGAACACGACGAGGAATGGGAAAAGTGGAAGCGTCAAATCGAGGATCACAAAGGCTGGGTTTCATTCTCGGATCCAAATACCTGAATACTTCGCTAATCGAGAACGGGTTCTCAGACTCGCAGAGATCATTCACAATCTACTCAAATATCCCTCGCACCCAGCGTTCCCGTATCCCTCCGTAACATCCCCACCAAATACAACATCATCCCTCGTTTGTGGACTTTCGCTTTCCATAAGCTTCTCGAGTCGCTGCGTCGCGCCTCCTTCACTTCTCCTCTCGCCCTCGAACATCTTCAAGATTTTATCTACCACGCCTACACCTTTTATACAGGCTTGCTAGAGGAAGCCTCGCTCAACCCCTTCAAGAGCGGCTGGCTGGAAGCCTTGGGCGATCTTGCAAGCTAAAAATGACTGTGGCTGCTATGGTTGTGGGCCGTGCGGATACTATTAACATTCCAACAGCAGACACTGTTTCTGCAGCCGTCAAGTCTACTGATTTCTAAGGGGACCTGCTCAATGTACCTGCCCATCCCTCCCCCAAATCTGTCAGCGATGCCCTCGCCGCGCGCATTGACGACTCCCCCTCACCTAGTTTCTCAGTTCCAATTGGTACAAGATTCTACTGGAAGTTTGTGCTTTCCTTTCCCCATTCCCCTCAAACTGATTTGTTTCATTTCTGCAACCTCACAGTGTTGCCTTCAGTTCAGTTTCCCGCCGGCTCATATGGGCGGACGCGACGACCGCCATTTCGACGTCCGAACAGATAAAACTTACTATTCAAGATGAATACTCGAAGTGTGCGCTGAGCTGAATTGAACAAGACTGTGACAAGGGAGACCGAAAAATGTGTTACAAGACTCGATAGTGCAATTAAGGAGTCAGCAAATAATGAACTGAGTTGAACGAGATGTATTTGAAGATTCACCTCGAGCTCAACGCGCTTCAAAATCAAGTTGAAGGGAGTGTCGTTGGTAGTGTGCGATCTATTTTATACAATCAAGAGAATCAGTTGAATAGACTGAAACAAAACCGATTGGCAACTCACCAAAGTACTCAATACAATGCGCTACTCGAATGAAACGAATGAATAGAAAAAACCTGCCGACTTTAGGCGAAGCGACACATTAATATGAAAGGATATCTAATTTGGATGGCTTACCTGGTGCGAGGCTGCGCTAACCAGTCGAAAGGTGCATCTCATTACAGAATGAAGTCGGTTAGTATTGGAGAGATTGGTTGTATGCGCAAGACAAGTAAATCCATTAGATATCTGAACCTGGGTGAATAATGGTCACTGTAAGAAGGAGATGAACCGAGCGAAGCAGATAACGATTAAAGTAAAGTGGGCTTACCTTTAGTTGCATTGACGAACGAAACGAGAGTTTACTTACCTGAACGAGACCTTCGAATGAAAGTTACTGTCAGCCTCGACTTGAGTCAACTATTAATTACCTGTTAGAATCTGTATAGGTGCGCGCGCGAATCAAATTACACCGGCATAGGTTTGCCCTTGAAAATTCAAGTCAGACAGGCAATATTTAGGGTAAGGCCTGAGACGAAATTGGTATAGTTTCGGTGTTAGATTCAAAGTGGGCATATTTTAGGCGTCGAGGGTGTAAAGAGTGAAGTCAGTATTGTATCATTTGGGTGTTGAAGTAAAAAAACATGAATGCTTACGGTACAATTTCGGCTTGGAACCTGAAACACACAGAAAACTTGCGGTGCACTTGCATAGTTTCGGTCTTCAGAAGATCGAAGTCAGTATTGGTATGTGTGGAGAAATGCAAAACAAAAAAAAAATCAGACATACCTGGTAGTGTGTACCCGCATAGTTTCGGTGTCCAGCCAAGACATGCGACAAAAAACCTGTAACAAGTCAGATTGACTCAAATGGTGAACGAGTTGGAAATGCGCATCTTGTACCAAACGCAACCTAAGCTGCGCTTCAAATTCAACACCGGGCAACTCTAGAGTATGTTAAAGGAACGAATGCAGTGCTTAGATTTCTTTAGTTAGATTAGACGCACAAGGCTAAAGATCGTGTTTACCCGA
This sequence comes from Favolaschia claudopus, assembly GCA_037176885.1. Lineage (NCBI taxonomy): Eukaryota > Fungi > Basidiomycota > Agaricomycetes > Agaricales > Mycenaceae > Favolaschia > Favolaschia claudopus. The sequence continues at coordinate 967,329 of JAWWNJ010000035.1, read as the reverse complement.
ACAAAATCCACCCAAACTCAACACTTTCAAACTGACATTCGTTATATAAGTCAATCCTGCTCGATTTCGTCAATACACGAAGAGCAAAGTGCGAAAGAAACAAAAGGCTGACTCTCCGGGATCCCCGAGTCCGCGTCAAAGTCAACCCATGTCCGAGTTTTGAAGTGTTAGTTGAATTGAAAGCGTTCGCTTGAAGGTATAGGGCGAAGGAGACTAAGTTATGAAAAGAGTCAATTGTCGTTGATACAGCCGTATTAGATCTTACCTAGACAGTCGAGATGTGGATCTCACAAAGTCATCAGACGGTCAGTCATTCAAATGTTGGAAGTCAATAGGGAGCTCACTTACCTTGCGCACACAGTCTAAATGTGCATCTCATGCACATTGAGAATAAATAAGGGCTGGCTGATTGTGAGGCTCACAGCGGAATCAACCCACTCAACAAAGTCGCCGAAATGTGAATTGAAGGTTAGTCGGCATTGGGTTGGTTGTCGAATTCCGATAGAAGCAGTCAAGTCCCCGCAAGACCGGCGGAGCATCACACTTGGAATTTTTTCGAGGCGGAGCTGGCATAGAGTGGTATAGAAGCTGTAAACAGCAAGATAGAATTTGATTCGCCCGCTGTATGTGTATGAGGTGGCTGAGCGAGATAGCAGCCCAAAGGCGTAATGTATTAGCACATGCTAGAGAGGAAGCATAGAACTACATACGAGGTTGCGCGTGGGTGTAAAAGGGCTTGCAGAGCATGTAGCAGTCGGCAAAATAAGGCTGCCAGTGTACGAGTGAACCGAATTTCGTTTAAGTCGAATAGGTGACATGATACAGTACTTGAGCCGGCATTCGCGCTTTCAGAAGAGCAGTCGCCGAAGAACGTAGACGAATTGTTAGTCGAGGATCAGTGTTCTGAGAGTCGGAGGCGGCCAGGAGGACTGGCCGCGGCCAATGATGATGTCGATCAATACAACGACAAACTCTCTCCCGCCCTCTCTGCCCAGTGCCTGAGTCTCTCGACGTTGACAAACGCAAACACCTCAACTCAGCTCCCACTTCGGCGGACTCATTTGCCCGCATTCCTCTTGATACCTCACCTCCTGCTGTGTCTGCATTCTTTGCTCAAAGCCCACTAAGTATCAGTGACCTTGGTTTTGAGCATCCCTCTGAAGGTCTGTACTCCTCGCATTGTCTATCACATTCTTTGTCGCTCATTCTGCGTCTTCATTCAGTGCACAGGAGTGTATTCCCCAGGCCGTGCTTGGGATGGACGTCTTGTGCCAGGCGAAATCAGGGCGGCAAAACAGCGGTCTTTGTCCTCGCCACCCTCCAGCAATTGAAGCCCGTGAATGGCGAGGTTTCAGTCCTCGTTCTTTGTCGCACCCGTGAACTCGCTTTCCAAATCAAAAACGAGTACACACGTTTCGCCAAGTACATGCCAGATGTCCGGGTCAGCACATTCTACGGCGGTACTCCAGTAGCCAAAGACGCAGAGACGCTTCGAGACAAGAACAAATGCCCTCACATCGTTGTCGCTACCCCTGGCTTTACACTCAAAGCCCGTCCTGACCAGCGTCCTTCCCCAAAACCCTCCACCCGGCGCTTGCTGACAGCACAAGATTAAACCACGTCCGGGTTGCGCGAACCTGCCCACAAGGAAAACAAAGGTGCGTTATTTCAACTCATTCTCTCTCTTTCTGACGCTGTCAACCCACCCACAGCCTTCCACGCCTTTCCACGACCGCGCATTCGCGCCTTTTCTCCTCACACCCCAAACACATCGCCGACCCGTCGCTGTCGAACGCGACGCGTCCGCTCACGCACATAGTCTACCCCTCTCTTCTCCGCAACCGCCGTCTCATCCGAAACCGCCGCCTTCTCGACTCAGCTTCACTCCTTCCACTCCCTTGTCACTCAACTCTTTCCTCCACTGGACCACACGTCGAGCGCAACCCAACACCAACAACCTTAACGATGTTCTTGGCCGTCTCGTCTCACTGCCGTCCCGCTGTCAACGCCGATGTTTGCCGTCGTCCCCAGCAAACCAATTTGCACGACTTGCTCTTCGCCTCGTCTTCGTTGTCTAAGCCGTGCGTTTCTTGGCAGCTCACTTTGTCTCCTGGTACCCTCACCCTTGTGCGGCTTCGCTTGTGTATTCAAACAAAGGTATGTGATCTAGCCCAACCCCGACCTCGACCTCTCTCTTTGACCGCTTTCACGCCACAGTATCCCAATCAATTCAATAGCCCATTCAGCGTGGACTCAATAAAAGAGATACCGCCGTCTCCGCCCCTCAAGTCCTGCTGTTTCGGTCAAGATCGCGAATTCTTTGTTCAAATCCCACTCAAGTCCGCGCCCATTCAAAGACGGTGCCTGCCTGCCGACCACCCCAGCCAACTGCTGTAACGGAACGCAAACTACGTCGGAGCCACGTCTCTAATGAGTAAAATACAGGTGCGCGATCTACCCCACCTCAACCACTCTTTCTGTCTTTCTGACTGCTCTTACCGGGCAGTCTGCGTTCCACGCCCGCATGTTAGCGCCTTTTCTCCCTCCGTGAATCTCACTTCTCACCCGAACGCAGTGCCGTTCTTGCAGGCGCCAACGACGAGTCGGGATCTGGTGGCAGCCATATGCTGGGGCAGCGAGTGTCGGTGATCGGAGGGGAGGCGGCTCTCACTTGTGTCGCAATGTGTCAGCGGACAGTGGCGATGCGGCTGAAGGGAGAGACCCACAACAAAAGCTGAATCTCAGAAGCCGATTGCCTTCGTTCACGATCGTCGCAACCCAATCGCACATCCCTTTCGATACCATTCTCGTCATCAATACCAAAATCCGTAGGTCCTCCGACCGCAGGTTTTGAGGCATACACACTGTCGCCGCTAACGTCGAGCGCGACTTCACAACAATCAAACGACCGCGCACCGAATGTCGCGTCGGCCCTAGCGCCTCTTCCTCCGTCGCCCTCACACCCTGAAGACATCACCACGCCACCGCTTTCGAACGCAAGGTGTTCGCTCACGCCCCGCCCATCCGCTCCGACGCCATGGGTACTCCACCACGCCACCACCTGCCTCGACAATGACAGACATGTTCGTCGGCGCCACCGACGTCGAGCACGACTTTGACGAGAGTTGTTTTCTCGTCGCTTTCCGAAAGCGACTCGCGGACACCCGTTCGATGGTTCCGAATCGCGTCGCCGACGGCGTTGTCAGTAACTTCGACAATGTTCTGGACCAACGCAGACATTTACCGCCTTCCCCAACAAACCAATTTGTATGACTTGGCCAACGTGCGTCATAATACTCTTCGCCTCGTCTTCGTTGTCTTCGTTTTCTAAGCCCTGTCTAAGCCCTTTCTTTTCAGCTCACGTCTCTCATGTTGACCAACCTCAACACGCCCGATGACGCGTTAGACGCCGGTATCGATACTCCTGTTTCCACCGCCCATCTTCGACCTGTTCCTCCGACATCAGCGGCAGACCTACCTGAGACGGGAATCCGCGTGGTACTGGGGAGTGGGTTTGGGCAGAAGGTGGGTGAGCATCATCGGTGAGTGATTCTGTCGGTGCCAAGCATCTCTATCTAATTGCAACGTCGCCCACTAGACACGCGCCGTGATGTTCAAGAAATCTTCCGGACGACGCCGCACCACAAGCAAGTGATGATGTTCAGCGGCACGTTGGCGAAGGAGATTCGGGGCACATGCAAGAAGTTCATGGCCAACGTATGTTGTTTCGTTTTCACATCTACCCTTGTCTCATGATCCATCAGCCTCTCGAAATCTTTGTGGACGATGAGACGAAGTTAGCCCTGCATGGTTTGCAGCAACACTACGTAAAACTCGAGGAGAACGGGAAGAACAGGAAGTTGAACGAATTGCTAGATTCGTTGGAATTCAACCAGGTCGGTTCTTGCTTCTCAGTGAATGACCATCATATTGACCTACTGTTATAGGTCGTTATCTTTGTCAAGTCTGTGGCGCGGGCGAACGAGCTCGACAAGCTATTGGTCTCTTGCAACTTCCCGAGTATCAGTATTCATTCGGGCCTTGCACAGGAGGAGCGGTATGTCGTGTGTTGTGTGATTCGTTTTGTTATCTACAGCCAGTGCAGTATCAGCCGATACACGGCATTCAAAGCGTTCGAGAAGCGTATACTGGTTGCCACTGATATCTTCGGTCGCGGACATCGACGTGGAGCGGGTCAACATTGTCATAAATCACGACTGCCCGCCTGATGCTGACAGCTACCTCCACCGAGTCGGGTGAGTGTGTTCAGGACTGAATACGAAGAGAAGCTTACGTTGCCGACAGTCATGCAGGTCGGTTCGGTACCAAGGGTCTTGCAGTGACTTTCGTCGCGTCAGAGACAGACCAGCAAGTCATGGCAACGATTCAGTCACGGTTCACAGTCGCCGTACCTGAACTCCCTGATCACATCGACTGTGCTGACGCTACCGTGAGCTGAGGTGAGCTGCCTTCATGTTTTTTTCGTGTCTGCCGCTGATGTTCGCGCTTAGAAAGGACTTGAGAAAGGCGAGAACAGCGCGGCGCAAGATTGATGCGCGCAGGTGCTCGGGCGGGAGGCAAATGGAATCGAGATTGGCGGCGGAGAGGCGAGTCGAGACGAGTAGCGTAGAGTGATGCAGTGCACAATATAAGTATGAATTTGAATAAAACGAAGTTGGTTTTCGAAGAAAATGATATGTGCGGGATGAGTCCCAGTTTTTCAGTAAGTGATTAATAAAGAACGGTGTAAGAGCTGAGATTGGGGTTGTAGACGGCCATTTCATGTGACTTGTTGTGACATGTCGTGTCTCTCTTCCACAACATCGACGCGTCGACAATGCCTGAATCTGACATAGCAAAGGCTTTGAAGCATGAGATTGAGAAGGCTCTACGCGACGAGGCCAAAATCTCCCAGGACTGGCCTGAAGGTGCGAAGGTTGTCTCGTTCATATGGAATCCGCGCTAATGTCTTTTTAGGCCACCTCGAGATTTTGCCTAGGTCATTTACAGTGGGAACGAACGTGAAATCGTATACGACGCTCACCGTAGATCGCGGGGACTACCTTGAATCTCAAGAGCCTCTCCCTAATCTCCGGTACTACGAAAACAAATGGGACCGTGTCCGCGTTCCTGAAAATGCCGACTGGGCCTATCTTGCGCAACACCAACTCAAGGCTGGACCCGTTCATGTTGCCGTCCGTGGCAAAACTCTTGCTCTTGCTGCAGGCTTTGTGAGTTCATTGGATCGGCCAAACGTCGTCTCCCCTGCTTTACCTTATTTTCTTAGCATGTAGTGGTGTGTCACCTCGGGCTCGAGGCGACTATTATCCCTATGAGAGTGGTCGATTACCGCTCACTGGTTGCGCCTTGGAATTGTATTGATGGTCCCAATGAGGACTGCGATAAAGCCGCCCTCATGCGAAGCTTTGTTTTGCCGGAAAGATTTCGTGATCGTGCCCGCCACCTGGAAGACCCCATTGTCAACGTATTCGCGGCTGTTGTGACTGCCAACACTGCATTCGTAATCTGCGACTCCAGCCGGCTCATTCGCCTCTGTGTCCTCAGCTCGTCGGCTCTGGTCACTCAAGACGATTTGCTCCCTGGCTCAGACGTATAGTTTCTTTTTCAAAATACATCTTGCAGCAGCTGACTCTTGTTTATCAGATGTGGAAGTCTCGCCTCTGGAAGGCGTTCCCCGGCGGGCCTGACTGGGTGTCTGAGCTTCCCGAAGCTTTGGCATGCCTGGACCATTGGCGAGACAATGTTTTGAAGTCGGGTAAACGCAAGACGAAATGCATCGTAGACGTTCTCACCGAGGCGAAGGGCCCTGGTGGTGGCATCGGGAAACACCTGGCCAATGACTTCCTCTACGAAGTTGCTATTCATCCCGACACTCCCAGCTTTGTTCTATGCACCGACGACGCATCCTTCTCTCGCCTCCGCAGCCATCTCCCGATTTTCATGGCTCGCTGGGAGTCCCCTCAATACCTCAAAGCATGCGCCGGCCGAACCAACTCCCTCAATCCCTTCGCGTTTAACACAACATCTGATCGCAATTTCTTCTCTTCATATGTACCAGTCTACCGCCGCACATCGGTACGGGTTCGTCGGGATCTATACAACCTTTATCTTGCGAACGGTCTATTCGATCCAGACCACATAATTGGTAGCGCTTCTCCCACTTCTTTACCGTTCTTTGTCAACAAACCAGCTGAAATGTTTCCAGGGACTCTGTATACCAAACCAGTTACGCTTCTCACCAACGAATGGAAGGACGTCCCAGTGCGCTTTTTCCCCGCAAGCAACACCAACCGATACCATATCATCAACGCTCAGGTTCCCAATGGCTGGAAAACACGAGTCGAGGTTCGTCATTAGTCTATGGGTATGATTGGTCTGTGGCTCACAGACTTCAGGAGCCTATGTTGAGTGATGTAACGAATGCTGGTTTTGCGACTACATTGGGAAGGGCGTCGTTTCGTGAGCAAGTGAATAATAAGACAGATTTAGAGCAAGCCAAGCTCTTAGTACACCGCGGCCGCCCACGTAAAGTCTGTGCGATGTCAATCTTCTGAACCGTTTTTTCTGACTTGGTTGTTGCCAGGAGAAGACGGGACTACCTGGGCGCCCTCGGAAGACTGACACGAAGGCGAGAATCGCTAGGAAGGAGGCTCAGGCAAGGGTAATACACCCTATCGCCTTCGTTGAGCAAGAGAATGATGAGCTGTTGGGAAGTGAAATTCCTGAGGACGGTCCGCGTCGTAGCAAGCGAATTCGTCTTACCTAGCAGAAAATTAATACTAATTCACAATCCCCGCAACTTGATTAGTCTTCACTCTTGGGTGCAGTCTGGCTTGAAAGAGACTCAATTTACAATCTATTGATACAATATTTACAGCATCCAGATTCGAATTCTCTGCATTGTCTTTACCTCTCTCTCGAGTCGCTGACTGATTCCACGCAGTGTATCTACTAGCTCTGTCAATGAGAATAGTGTTTTTATCCTGTACAAAACATTCACCCTGTGTTAGCCACTTGCCAAACCCTTGAGTCTGGATCGAGTATTTGGCGAGTGTAATATTCATACGCGTCACGGTGTTCTAGAGTACCATTGTTCTAACCCTCGCTATGCGGTCATCTTTGGGAACAAATCCTTGATCACATTTTTCTTGTATTCTTTGGAGACTCCTCTACACCCCTGAATTTTTTCAGCATAGGTTTCTCTTGAAAATTGAGGCCCCATAACCCAATGTTTGCGGGTCATGATTCCGACTCAGTGTGACAGTTTGTGACACGGACCCTCTCCGCCCGATTTCACGGTGTCCTCACCTCTCTCGCTCTTCTTTCGTCGTCGTCTGCTTTCACCGTCGCTATTTGCTCCGAAAATTGACATACAACACAGTTTATGTGCAGAAGACTGCCAGTTCAGTGCTCAGCTCCTGGTTCTTGACTCACTGCCGCAGCGCTCGTCTACATCACCATCATTAGCACTGAATGCCACACCTCATCCCGCCTCCCAACGCTGGCACAATAGTTCTCCTCTAATCCTTCTTCCACTCGTCCTACCCACACCTCTCGCTACTTGAGAACACCACTTGGTAACTTGAAGCTGCCCTCGTCGTCACGCACATATGCGCAAAGGTGCGTGTCGGTTTGTTTTCCTTGTTTGCTTCCAGCTCGCATCTAGTACATAGAGCTGCTGCCGTCTCCCCTTCTCGTTCTCTTGTCTACCCCTTCTGCGCACACCCTATGTTCCCCTCGTCAAACCAACACTTCCACAACTCACCCATACTTCACTTACACCCAACCGCACGCTGTTCCCGCCCTGCACTTACTGTGTTTGCCCCCCCTCCCTCCCCCCCTGACTCGTCTGTGATGATGTTCACGTCAAGAAAGGTCCGTCACCGCCGTCTAGTTTGGTGTCCGCGCCACGCTAACTTCTTTTTAGCTTCTGTCACTTTTACTTCTCTTTCTCTGCCGTCGCACCGACCTCCGCTTTCATCTCCGCCCCTTCGGTGACTCACATACCACAAGTTCCCGCCCCACGTCCCGCCGACGACCCGCCTTCGCTTTGCAAAACCGACGCTGTCATGTACCTACTTACACAAAGAAGTATTCAGATCAACGTACGCCCCGCCGCTTCATCTCGTTCATCTGACTAACAACACCCTCTCCACTCTAGCCCGCCTCCTCCCCACCTTCACTCATATCACGGCCCCACCCGAGTCGATCTGCCTGCCACCGCTGCACCCTCGTTCACCGCCTTTTCACGCCTCCGACGCATTCGTTCCATTCCGCCCTCCCGACTCCACCCTCAACACCCCTCCCACGCGCTAGTCGCTGCAACCACCCTCCTCGATACCTCAGGACCAGCAATGCCGATGATGTCGTTTGCGAAGACGCGTACACGTCCCCTTACTAACCACACTCCTACCCATTCTAGCACCGGCTCGTGAGGGCGGCATGGAGGTGAGGCTCAAAGGGAAATCGGTACAGCTGTCCCGCATTGTTTGTATACCAACCTTTGTATTTTAACTAACCGGAATGAATCATCTTCTTTCTGTTGCTTACAGAATATTTTGTTATGCACCTTGTCGGCGCCGTTCCAGAATCACATTAGAGTTCATTTGAATCGTGAATACAGTACAGTGGGATTGTTTTGGGGAGGACTGAACTGACACAAGTGATCGTAAATACAGTACAGTGAGATTATTTTGGGGAGGATTGACCGGATTATAATACAAATGAATTAAGCCGGCAAGGCAGGATGTGAGAGTTGAAAACATGGGTGGATAGCTGGGCAGACAGAGATGGGGGGGGGGAAGGTGGACAACAAAGCGAAAGCATACAACAGCAGAGGGTGGAATGGATGGAAGGGAAAAGCTGATTATCATAATCACTGAGATAGGTAGGCTACAAGTTGGGTCAGTTTGCTGTAAAGTTCATTCTGTGACAGAGTAGATACACGGCGTTCGTCGTTGCTGCCGAGGGCATCGTTTCTGGGAGGAAAAGGCTGATCACAGAATCCGGTGGGCCCAAACATTGACCTAACGGCTTGCCAAAATACATAGGTAGTATGGGCGGTCGGCGAAGAAGCGAAGGCCGGGGGTGAATTTCTCCAGGAATGTGTGCGAGCAAGAACCTTCGCCTTGCGATAAGCTTTGGATTTTTTGGCGAAGGTGCTTGGGTTCCAGCCAAGCTCAATGACCACGTCTGCTGTGGTGAGCTTCCTGCCTCCGTTAAACTTTACACAACTGTCCTGCTTCACAACGGAGAGCCCAAACCAAGAAACTATCTCGCATGCATGATGGTGATTCCGAATCATGCCCCATAGTGTCCCCAATTCTTGGTGACGGCCTTGAGTTATTTCGTCGTCTGTAAATCCAGCCCTCTGTAGAATGAAGGCTACACCGACATATTCTGTGATTTCCGGAGAAAGCAAGAAGTTGGCAAGTAGGGGTTGGGCGGGCAGACAGGAAGGGAGGGTGGGTGGCGAGGAGAGGTCAGGTAGATCTGAAACTGTTGCGGCTGAAGGCGATGACCCAGGGAGGGGAAAGTATAGTTCGGAGGAAGGGTAAGCTGAGCGGAATGAATGTGATTAGATTGGCTTTATAAAAAATACAAACAAGGAGCTAACCATTGTCTAGAGAGTACCCGACATTTTGATCAATTGGGGCTTCTGTAACAAATGATTGCAAAGCAGAATTAGAGGTCGAAGCTTCGTCTGGCAATGCAGGAGGTAGAGATGGGAGGAAGCTGAGGTCAAATATGGGCGAGCGTTGCTCGTGGAGGTTGGACAGAATAAGAATGAAGTGTTTTGCAAAGGATCGGAGACCGACTGCTCGAAGACATCTTTTGTAAGTGAAGATTTCGGGCATCTCCCCCCACGCCCTGTCGAGAGCAACTGAGTCGATACGCCGTTCGGTAGAATATGGAGGAAGAAACTGATGGAATGAACCAAGGCTACGGTAGCCATATCCCGGATTTTTCTTCCGACTGTCAAATATCGGGATTGAAGTCGTAGCAATTTGCATATGAGGACGAAGATGGGGGTTCGAAAGGATATTGTAAAGGAGGATGGGCAATTCCGAATGGGGATTTGATAGGTTTTGAACTTGGAAAAGAATGGAGCCCACCAGGGACGATAGTTGAATGGACGAAGAGTCGGAATCTTCAGGATATAATGCAATGGCTTGTCCAGTGACAAAAAGGTTTAAAAAGTCGTGCGACTCCAAATCAAAATGGGAGGAACCATCTGGGAGAGCAACGACAGTGCAGGAAACAATTTCGGCGGGTGGCAGACCACCCGTCGCCATCGTTGTCATTGAAGCACGAAGGAACGAGGGTTTGTTTGGTTCTGTTTCGAGTCACATGTATCGTGTGCTTGTCCGGCCCGGTGAACTATCTCTCCGCTTTACTGCTATGGCGCTTTCTGGGGCGGCGTCTGAAGAGCTTCTGAATGCTTTTCGACAACATTATCATCGCTATGAAAGCAGGGTTCATGAGGCTATAGCTAACTCTGCGGATGCCATGGTTCTCTGGAGACTCGGCGACGACTTGGAGCAATATCTTGGACTGGTAGACGAGGTAGCGTGAACGTATGAGGCAGTCTAGCATTGGCTCTGAGAATTGTCTGTAGTATCGCGGTATTTTTCCTGAAGAAGAACTCACTCTCATCTTGCAAAACGGAGCAACAATGCAAAATGATATAAGACTACAATACCAAGATGCTGTTGATCGGTCCCACCATGGCCACCCTGTCGTAGTCCGTACTGTTCATACGGGTTCTCGAGGCAGACCCTCCATCGAGATTGACCCCGATTTTCTTCGTTGGGCTTATTCGCTGCGATCTACATCTAGCATCGCTCGCTTTCTGGGAGTCAGCCGCCGCACAGTTAGATATGCTCTGCTCGAGCATGGCATAGCTGCCCCTCGTCAGCAGCCTGCCCCACTCGCAGCTGCCCACCGGGTAAACGACACTGAAGAGAACGACGAGGAGCAGGAAGTTGGTGCCCCCAATCTAACATCATATACCGGTCCTCTCTCTACCATATCAGAAGACGATCTCGACGCTCTACTCATCAGTCTGCGGCGGCACTATCGGAGGGCGGGTGTAACTATGTTAGATGGTATGCTGCGGCGACTCGGTCACCACGTCCCGAGAGAGAGGATCAGACAGTCTCTCATCCGAATCGATCCTGTTCACCGTGTATTCGAAAGAATCACTATACGTAGACGCACCTACCATGTTCCTGGCCCCAATTCACTTTGGCACCATGATGGCCAGCACGGTGAGATATCCGTGACTTCATCTCTCAGTTTTCTCATCTTTTATACTAGGACTGATCCGCTGGCGAATTGTCATTCATGGCTTCATAGACGGATATTCTCGGCTCATTACAGGTCTCCGCGCAAGCGATAACAACCGCGCTCAGACTGTTTTAGATTTATTTTTGGCAGCAGCAGCTATTTATCTAGCTCCATCCCGCATGCGTGGAGACCACGGGGTGGAGAATCTTCTAGTTGCAGCGTACATGGTCGCTCTACATGGAGAGGGCAGAGGATCATATCTTTGGGGCAGGTTCGAGCTTTCATTGCTCGTCGAGGGTAGAACTGACACAGATTTTACAGAAGCGTACATAATGTTCGGATTGAACGGTTATGGGTGGATGTTACGGCTCAAATTGGCGCCACCTGGGCCGATGTCTTCATTCTCTTGGAGCTCCATCACGGCCTCGATATCAACAATTCTTTTCACATCTGGCTTTTACATTATTTGTTTTTGGATCAAATCAACAGACAGCTCGAATTCTTTCAAGAATCGTGGAACCACCACCAGATCCGCATGCGTGACGGGCCAAACCGGAGCCCAATAGACATGTTTGGATTCGACTCGTTGGTGCATGGTGTGCGAGGAACGAGCGTGGCTGAAGAGCCCATGACAAACGAGGAGTTGGAGGTGTACGGGGTGGACTGGGAAGGTTTGCACGATGAGAGTCTCCTTGAGTCGCGCCAGGAGAACAACACAGTCGATGAAGGCACAACTTCTTGGATCGGTCGTATTGGCCCGCCTCCCGAAGACCAACTCAATGAGGTGTTGGTTGATCCGCCGATTGGCCCGCTGTCGCCGTTGGAGATGGAAGAAATGGATGCCCAGCTGGGTCCTCTTTTTGGTGCTGTGGAAGATGCGGAGGTGGCAAATTTGTGGACGCAGGCTTTGGTATTAGCTAGACAAATGCATCCAGAATTGTTTTGACTCAATGACCAGTGTATTCTATTGCTAATCTATCCCTTTCTACCCCTCTATGCTTTTGTTGGGCTGTCTGGCATCTATTCGAGCAGTCGGATGATTTTCTTAGCATTGTCCCGGTTCGTTATTTCGATTATTTTGATTGGGAAGACACGGCATCAGACACAGTTCTGGGCATCAGACACACTTCTCACGGCCAGATCAAGGGACTCCTTGTATCCTCCCAATTTTCAGTTGGTAGTTCATACCTTACTAGCTGTGCTATGTTATTGCGACTTGAAAGTTGCGAGTTCGGAGTTCGATGTTCAGATTACCATTTTCGGACATTGACATGGTAACAATCTCCGCATTGTTCGGTGCTCGACTTCCGAGTTGACAAAAACTTGGGAGTACCGACTTGAAAGTATCCTGAAAGTACTCACTTCCCACTTGTGAGTACATCCAAACTATGCTCTTCGCACTTCCACCTCAAATAAATACCGAAAAATGATCTCATAGAAATGCCTCGATTCCACGCTCCTGAGTCTGCGAGTACAGATAAACAACGAATTTAACTGTCATAGCAACGCACTGCGCATGCGGCAATGTGAGCTGCAGTGGAAGATAAGGAAGTGGAAGTAAATAGTTTTGTAGTCGCTCTATTTTCTCTCCTGCTCAAAGTCCATTTTCCCACGTTTTACGTGATCATTCTGCTATTCTTCTACACCTTCGTCGTATGCTGTACCAGCAACTCCTCGCGTTCTACCACCATTTTTCGTGCCCCGCCCGCCCATCCCTATTCTCTCGCGCTTGGTTGCTTCGGGCGTCCCTCCTCTCTCAAGGCCCTCGTAGCACCTTGCGTACTGGAAATTGGGTCCCGTTTCCTTCCCCATCCGATTCCCAGCCTAACGCAGTCTGCACGGCTCAGCGAATCGGCCGCGGAGCGGCCCAACTCCACCCGCACAAACCATAACTCGGAATCCACTCTGACCCTACGCCTCTCGTTCCTCCTCCTCCCACCATTTCCTTTTCCTTCCTGTTCCTTTCGCTAAGACGGAAAAAATATTTCCACACTACCTTATTAGCGCGCCACGCGCAGCCTTTATACAGCTATTCGTAGATTCGGCTTGGATCGGACTTCTATTTGGCGCCTTACCGGTACCGTAATGTCCACCATAACCACGCTCCTGTAGGCATCCTCCAATGGCCCATAGAGGACCCAAATTTCACGACGGTCGATCCCAGCTCCTTACAGATATTAGAGCGTTTCCAACTTTGCTTTCTGGGGGCACATAGTGTAGGCAAGAGTACGGTTGTTGAGGTCAGACTATTTTTTTCTGCGTTAGACTGCAGCCATGACGGTGGCGATCTTTGTTAAAAGAACCTCGTCGGTCGAGAATTTCTGCCTCGCGGGTCTGGTAATGCGACGAGGCGGCCACTTGTGTGTACTCCTCGATTGATTTTTTATTGGTTTTTCAACTCACGTACCGTCTAAGATTCTCCAACTCATTCATTGCCCTGCTGCCAACCGTAGTACGTTGCCTATACGTTTGCTCATCAATTCGAGCACCGAGAATCTCTAGCCTCATCAAATAGCGCTAGCAACACGACAGACGCGCCCACCAATCCAACCGAATGGGGCGAATTCCTTCATCTCCCCAACGAGAAATTCTTCGACTTCGCCAAAATCCGAGACCAAATCCTGCATGACACCAAAGCCGAAACACGACACCTCGACGACAGAGAAATATCACCCAACCCCATCCACCTCCGCATCTTCTCGCCCAAAGTCCTAACGCTAACGCTAATCGACTTACCTGGGATCGCAGTCAAGCATCCAATATATGAACAACCGATTCGGAATATGTTGATTCAATACATCTCTTCGCCGGCGTGTCTCATTATCGCGGTTATAAGCGCACAGGACGATTTGGCGCACTGCAAGGCATTGAAAATGGCGCGGGAGGTTGATCCTGGGCGCGCTCGGACTTTTGGGTTGTTGACCAAGGTGGATTTGATGTGCGTTATATATATATCATTCGTGTACGTTCATTCTGTTCATAACCTGACCTTGTAGGGATCCGGGATACGACGTCGTCCATATTCTTGCTGGGCGAATTATCTCTCTGCCTTTCGGCTATGTACCTTTGGTCAATCGTGGCATTGGGAAGGAAATGGATATCGTGTCTGCCTTGAAGGAAGAGAGGGAGTTTTTCAAGAGGCATCCATCTTACCAAGCCAAAGCGGAATATTGCGGGATGCCTTTCTTCGCTCATAAGCTCAATTTAGTGCGTTGGTTTATTGAACTGGTGGATGTTGATTATAAGCGATGATTGCTCTGAAAGTGGCTGAACCTTCTGGTGCAAGTGTAGAGCAAGCCAGTGAGTGCACAGCGTCGAAAGATTGCGAAGATCACAAGACGAGGACGAACATTAAATTGTTCAGATTGTTCAGTCACGGTACAATCGTCGTACTATCGTATGTTACAAGGACGATAAATTTATGGCATACGGTGGGAGCTCCGTGGGTGATTGATTTTGAGATCTCGGGAGCATCAAAGCAATCCAGAGAAAGGACTGGACAAGAAAGGTGTTTGGAATTGGCGTATGTCCATGAAAGGCGCGTATCAAGAGGTCCAAAGGGGAACAAGAATCGTCGGAACCACCACTTGAGCTACGTTTGGGGCGCCATTGTACTATCGTGCCAAATAGGTCTGGATTTTCACAATGGGTCTGGATTTTCGATTTTTCTCCTCTCCCTTTGCACTCTGAATCTCCGGACCTTTCGGCATTTATTCTGGTACCAATTCCCTACAGGTAGAGCTACAAATCTTACGATTTCATGCAAGTCCAATGTCAGGAAACATTCGCCGTTTTCTCGAGGTTTTTGATCTGTGCTGTCAATCCATCAAAATCCCTTGATGAAAGCCCGTTTTCTTACTACCTTCCTGTGGCCGTATCGCTACGAAACTTGTAGGATTTGTAGCCCAGGGGCATATAAACAGATTCCGAAAAGTCCGGAGGTCCAAATCGAAAAGGGAGAAGAGATAAATCGAAAATCCAGAGTCATTGTGCAAATCCAGACCTATTTGGCAGGATAGTAATTTAATACGTTTTCTTTAAAGAATAGCATAGGGCAATGTGTTGGGAACATGACGTCGAGGTTGAGAATTTGCCAACGGCTGACTCGTAGCTTGGGATTGCGAGAAAGGTGCTCGTCACTGTAGCGCTCATGAGCTGAATTCATGTCCGTTATCGCTGGTCCGAACACATCGGCAGACAACAAGCGCCGAAGACCAAAAAAGGAAACGCCGAGTACACGCCAAATTCAATCAACATCGCCTTCACGCAGCATCACAAATAGACGCCCGCCAGGTCATGATGGAAAAAGATGGAGAGCTGTTAGCGGGTTCGGCTATAGTCACGGATTTGTTAAGGGGTCCCGTGGAGGAGCGACACAGATCAGCGGAGTTTGAAATTTCGCTCCATTTAGAAGGTCGCCTTAATATGGAAACTCTGCTAAATCAGGCAACTGCTCCTACTTTCGATACCTCTGAGCATCCCTGTAACCCTCTGAGCCTCAGGAATATGTTTTCGGGGTACTGTATGCATACTGTGAGGTAAACAATCTCGTTTCAGCAGCGGTTTGAGGTCAAATCTTCTTTCATTGTCGGTGAAAGCATGTTTTTACGCGATTTACAAGCTGTCGGCGGACAAATAGCAAGATATTGTGCGGGTCTACTTCAGAAATAAAATTTACCCTGATACAGCTCAGTTTTAGTGGTGAACTTTGCCATCGAGCTCAACGCGAGCGCGCAAGGCTTTCACTGTGTGATGGCCGTCGTAGCGACTTGCCTAGAATGGATGCCGTGATCAAGCCGAGCCATCAATTGACGCTTCTCCACGGACCCCCCTCATAGATCCAAGACTTTATATACGTTTGAACGACTGTCTTCAAGAAAGTTTATAAAGTCTTGTTTACGAGACTAGTTCGGCTATCGTGGGTCGCAAAATGGAAGCGGAGGTAAGACTGATCAGACGACTGAGTTGTGGGCGCTCTTGGAAGATGAAAGACAGGATTGGAACAAGGGCTGCGAAGGGCGATAAGGCAAGTAGAGCGGGTTTGAGTAAGAGTCGGAGTAAAGCAAGAGAGGATGGGCGAGTGGTATCGAAGACGGCGACGACGAGGAGGAAATCGAGAACAATGAGCCAAGAGAGGACAAAGGGGACAAAGGAGAAGAATGGTATGGAGTGGAAGAAAGGAGAGCCGGCACATCGGCCGCTGACTCACATTTATACAGAAGCGCATCACAGACGCAGCCACCGTGACAACTGTCACGCTCTGGACGTATAAAAGGCGACGGTTGAGGGCAAAATTTCGTTCCCACGCCCTTTACACCCCCATCAAAAATCAACAAAGAGTAAAAAATGTCGTTTGCCCTGCCCGCCCGCCAAGTCACCTTCGGTCGTCCCAGCGCGTACCAGCAGCAGCACGGCCTTGCTCTTCCTGGGCCCTCCCCACTCGGCAACCCTTACACCCAGCTGCAACCACAGCCGATAGCGAAGCCGCCGTCGCCACCACCGCAGCAGGCAAATGCCGTCGCTGGGCCTTCTACCCCACCCGCACCCGCCGCTGTTCCATCTACCCCCGTACCCCTCACTCTCGAGCAGCAGCACATCACCGCCGTCGAGGGCATCGTCCCCACTCTCCAAAACATCGTCGCCACAGTCAACCTCGACTGTCGTCTCGACCTCAAGACCATCGCCCTCCACGCTCGCAATGCAGAGTACAATCCCAAGGTTGGTATTGTGATCTAACTTTCTTTTGTATGGCACGTCGAACTGTTATCCGTTCGTCGTCTTTTATAGCGTTTCGCCGCTGTTATCATGCGTATTCGTGACCCCAAGACCACCGCGCTCATTTTCGCGTCGGGCAAGATGGTCGTTACCGGTGCGAAGAGTGAGGACGACTCGAGGCTTGCATCGCGCAAGTACGCGCGTATCGTGCAGAAGCTTGGTTTTGAGGCGAAGTTCTCCGAGTTCAAGATTCAGAACATCGTGGGCAGTTGCGACGTCAAGTTCCCCATTCGCTTGGAGGGACTCGCGTACAGCCACGGACAGTTCAGCAGTTACGAACCAGAGGTCTGTTCTTTCTTTCTAACCCATGCCACTCACTGACACGCCGTGCCACACAGCTTTTCCCTGGTCTCATCTACCGCATGATAAAGCCTAAGGTCGTCCTCCTCATCTTCGTTTCGGGCAAGATCGTCTTGACCGGCGCCAAGGTATGTTTCTTCCTTTTCTCTTTCATAAATGCATACGGCGTTGCACGCTTCAGTGCGCGTCGTACCGCCGGTACATGATCTGTCCGGCGCCAGGCCCTCGACGACGCTCTTCAGAGCGTTGTCTCGGGCCTGGGCATCTTTGTCACTACACTTTCACTGTGATCCCTAGAGGCTGACAGTCGTGCTCCCGCGTACAGGTCCGCGAGGAGATCTACACCGCGTTCAATACGATATACACTGTGCTTTGCGAGTTCCGCAAGCCGTGACCTATTACAACCACCAAAAGCATGCTGCATTCGTCCAGTCTGGGTCCGCGTGGGGTGAGCTGGAAGAAGCAGGGTCGGAGTTGGTTTGGGGCGTAAAGAATTGCAGTGCACGTCGTACGCCTCCCCTCCTTCCTTTTCCTTCCTTATATCCCTCACTTGCATCGTCACCATTCTGTCTCCATCATCATCATACGTACATATTTTATTCCTCCTGGCTCGCAGTGTATTACTTGTCTCTCCATGCGCATATCCCCTTGTCCCCCACATACCTACCATCCATTCATACAATCGTACATACAACAACACAGACAATAAATAACATACATACAGTCAATTGAATCGAATCGAGTCGCAAAGCATGCAGTTGTACATTTCGAATGCCTCATGTATGATGTTCTCCTGAAATGCATGAGCTGTCCCAGTACCATTTGTGCAAGCGAGGTTCCAAACAATAGGCATTCATTGTCGAGGGTATACTGTACTCGTTACATTTTGCAGGTAAAGTAAGGCCATTAGTATTAGCAGGTTTTTTTTTTTCAGTATGTTTGAGCAGAAAACCTGCCCTGACCCGCCCTCACACCGTATACACGTCCGACGGCTTACCCGGAAAGCCGGGCGCCTTCATCCCATCCTGCATGGTCTTCTCCGCCATAATCGCACACGGCGAAAACCGATTCCTCTGACAGAGTCTCTGTCCCACCACAAGCACCGTCGGCGGCGACTGGTGCAGCGTCACGCTCAAAGTCGTATGCAGCGCGACACCGGGCTCAGGGCAATACGTGCACGGCCCAGCCCGCTTCTCGAGGACGCCCTCTTCGTGCGTGTCGACGAGGTTGCTGATCCAGCGCGAGGTGAGCTCGCGCGGTGCGTCGCGGCTGCAGAGGATGAGCGGGATGTCTTCCTGCATGAGGACCGGCGGGTCGTGGTTGATGTAGAAGCGCAGGTCGAGTTTTTGCGGGGAAAGTTCGTGCGGTTTGCAATGTTTTTTGTGTGCGGACCAGTGCGCTCGTTGGCATTCGCGGTTCTGTTAGGTTAAATTTAGTCGAAGCATTTGAGAGGGAGGTGCAAAGTGAGGTGAAACTAACGCAGTAGGCTGTGATTTTGCAGCGACTGCATTTTGCGGCTCCGCTGCGCTTCATACAATTGCTGCAGACCATTTTATGTTGGCTGGGGTGAATTAAGAGTCTCAAGACGCGTCTGGTCACAAATTGTGTTTTTGTGACAACGTCACTCCAAACTACGAACTTAGCGGCGAATCTTTATTTAGAACATTTTCTACATACACAGATTCGGGAAACTCGGCGTCCGTAGGGCTCAAAATTCCAGGTCCATAGCGTTCCACTTCCGCGCCCGCCGCGTAGTCCGTACCTGATCGTCAAACATGACACTGCATGAATCAGTCGCCGGACGGCACCTCAGCAAAAGTCGACGAATCCACACTACTACCAAGGGCGACAGCCGTGCTGGTCGGAGTCCAGTATTGCCTGGACTGAGAAGAACAATCCCAGAACTAGCGAGATACTATCGGCTTGTAGTGGGGACGCTGGGATTGTGAAATCGGCTGTTGTTGAACGAGGCTGAGAAACTTGCATGGTATAGAAGTGATGAACCTGACGTACATATATACCCGCTCCTTTGCGATATCCAGCTTCTCCATGAAGAAGTCTGCATACATCTCGCTGCACTTCTCCTGTGCATCTTCATCATCGGGAAAGCCGAGCTAGTATGTACGGAAAGCCGAATTTGATTCTCGGAACTGTCAACGGGCGGGACAAATGACAATGCGTACAATTGTAAGTCCACAAGCGATAGGTGCCTCGACGCTGGCAGTGTTGCGATTGTAAGTTATGTTCGTCGTGATTTGAAACTTTGGTTTTTCCAAGGCTTGCGTGCTGATCTAGAAGCTCTTCGATTAGCCGGCCGAGGACAACATCGAAACATATTTCGAAGTACTGTACATACTTTGGAAAACTGGCGTGCAAATTCAGCTTCATCGGCAATCTGGAGGGAAGTTGGGTGAGTAAGCTGCGCAGCTTCTCCCAGAGGCAAGTAGTACCTGGACATTGACGAGGAGAAGTAGGTAGAGCATTGGTGAAGTTCTGTTTTTTGGCGTAGTCCAGACACAAAATTTGCCCGGGGTAGTTGGGACCGTCCGTGTTTTATAGTATCGGTATGTGATTATGAAATGATGGACACCCGTGGGGGTCAGAGGTCAGAGGACTGAACACGACCAGATACGCGCGACCAAGTAGCGACTCAGCTCTAAGGGTGCAGTGGTGGCATCTTGCCGTGTTTCACGCTGAGTCGCCGTGTGCTTCCGGGAGTTGCTTTGAAAGCCACCAGGCAAGCGGTATTCAATGATAAAGACCAATGAGTTGAGAGAACAACATGTTTTCACGATTGAGCTAAATGTGGAGTGAGGTATCCGCGACGAGAGGTGGGCGATGCGATGCGAACCAGGTCTGTTGGACGGCGGGCACCAAGAAGGATAAAGACCGCAAACAGAATGGCGTCCCCGCCGGCATCAGATCGAATTGCCTCGAAGTCAAGAGTTCCGGACAGTCTGATCCACAAATGGAAGGAATCATCGGGACGCTGACCAGCCAGCGCTCGACTCGGTAAGACGGATAAGAAGACACTAAAGCCAGCTTAGTCGGTGTAGACTCTAGAGACATGAGAACTTGATCCTCCGGCCATCGTTGACCTCGGACTGCTTGTTTTGTGCACATTTTCCTAGAGTCAGCAACGTAAAACATCATGGGTGAAGGTAGTGCCTGGGTCTTGATGAATTGAACATTTTCAAGCATCATCGGCTGGCCGATGTGGTACGTTGCGTGGTCTTCCCATTGCAATCCAACTGGTGCGGGGCGAAATTTGTAGCGACCTTAGCGGCTCATTTGAGCAGATCGAGTTGGTATCTCGCTAAGAAGCTGGGGTGGCCGGCTGCATTGAGCCTAAGATACAGCCAGGAATGCCGCCATCCCGCTCTCGCAGATCGTGCCGCCGCTAGTTGGTAGTTGTAAGAGGAAAGAGTCAAGAATAAGCAACTGCAGCCGTTGAAGCGTCGATCCGCCGTGGCACCGCCACATATTTCGCCGCGGCTACAGAGGAGGTAAAGTACTAAAGTAGCTGAAAAATCCAAGAAGGATCGCCCGGTATCATTCGAGGCAGAATTTCCGAAACTAGTGCATGCATTAAATATAATCCTGGCGGGAGGGGATGTAAACTACGCTTGTTTGCACCATATCATACGCGGAGTTGACCCGAGTGGCGCGCTGCGGCTGCCCGCTAAGTGTACGTGCTGGGGTATAACTCATTATGAAGGTTGATACTACTACGCATAGAGTTCGACGACCGCAAGAGAGAGAGACGAGAAATCCGCAAACAACCGCAAAGAACTAGACGCCCGCAACAATCCTAAAGAGCGACAGTCAGTCAGTATTCAGCGCCTTGATCGGACGAAACGACGTACTCCTCCGCCTTATTGAGCGCGGCGACCATGCTGGTGACTTCCTTCCGCCTCTGGACAACATGCTCGCTCTCCTTAAGCAGCTCACCCAACACTTCTGGCTTGTACAGCTGCTGAAGTAGTTCTTGCTGCAGATTATTTGTCGAATGCGAGATGAGGGTCAATGAGATCGCTTTAGGGACCATGTCAATCATCTCTCGCTTCACAATGTTGAAGTACGAATGTATCAGCAGTTCTGAGCGAATCATGAGCATCCCAGGCGAAGAAAAGAACACGATTTAACGTACTGATGACCTCCGTCTCCATGACCTCGCGATCGCTGAGCGCCGCCTGAGGCCGGATGACGGCAGGCGGTGCCTCCATAGTTGAGGATGTGTTTGCTGCCTTCTTTGACGAGCCCTTGGTCTTAGGAGCGAAGAAAGAACCAAAAAAGCTGGGCTCATCCTTCTTGGGTTCCACATCAAGATCCCGGTTGTTGTTGATCTGGCCCGGGGCAAGCTTCCCGCTTTTGGGGTCAGCGGTAGGCGGAGGAGGCTTGTTGGCACTGAGACGCTCATTCACAATGGACATTGCCTTGTGGCCATTGATGAAGTCGGGGTGTGTGGTGTTAATATAGCAGGCTTGCATTCTGACGCGCGTAGTCAGACTCGATGCAGTAGAAACATCTACCTAGACAGCTTACGCAACCATGTCGGATACGAGTTTCGTAGTCGGCGTCATTGAAGTCTTGAAGAAGTTGACAACTACCGAGTTGAAGCGCTCTCGCAGCGCGGGGAATCGCCGGAATGCTTGCTGGGGAGTAGTCGGAATCGTTCAAAGAAAGACCCAGTAAATACGCACTATCTTGGCTAAGAGCTGCCCGAGAATGCGAATGAGCTCATCATATACCAATTGGCAACACTTCAGACTAGGATCTTCGAGGCGCAGAATCTGTTTCTTGACAATAACGTCGAAAGCAGCTGTTCCTACGAAGAGCGCCGGCGTTGAACCCTATGAGTTGGCAAATGAGTGCCTGATTTGGCCACGAAACGTAGGTGAACTCACAGAGGAGTTGTACAAAATCGTACGAATGTCGCCATCCTGGGATTGGTCGAATGGGTCGATATTCTTGATACCATTGTTGAACAGCTCGTGGAATACAAAACTGATACGAGCTCCTCCCGACAGTTCATTCACCGCCAAATCGTTCGTATTACCATCGATGATCGTTCGGAATTCGGTCGTAAATTCGGTAATGACGGAGAGGACTAGGTTGGCTGAGTTGTCCCCCAATGGGCCACCCAGCGATTGCAACTCCGCCGTGTACCTCTGAAGCTGCTGTGTGATCCGGGCCTTGATATCCGGGAGAGTGTTGTGGATGTGAAGTTTGAGGATCTTGAAGAAACATGACCATCACCGAGAGCACTGTAGATACGAAAAAGGCACGCACTGAGTTGAGTTTGTATGCGAGGAAAGGGGTTCCGCAATAGTTGGCTTTGCCTCGATATGATGGATGGTTTTCGAAGAACTCCTTCTCCTTCTCCAAGGCGTAGGCAATAGGTCGGTTCGTATCTATATCACGCTGGCCACGATTGACCACAGGCACATAACCAAGACGTAGTGGAATAATTCGCCCTGCCAGAATATCGACCACGTCGGTCCCGGCGTCCCTGCATATTCGTCAGATTGAGAGGAGAGAGACATGAAAGCAACGCACATCAAGTCGACCTTGGTCAACACTCCAATCGTTCGATTGCCTTCAGGATCCACCTCCCGCGCCATTTTCAACCCTTCAGAGTTTGCTAGATCCTGGTTGGCGGCTGTGACGGCAAGAATGATACAGGCGGGTTTCGATATGTACTTGAACAGCATATCGCGAATCTGCTTCTCGATGTCCTTCGGTTGGTCTCCTACTGGAACCTTTGTGATACCGGGCAGATCGACGAGCGTCAAGGTCAAGACGTTTGGCGAGAAAATACGGAGATTGATAGGTTGTGGAGATATCCCTGCATTGCGTCCCGTCTTGGCTTCAGTGTCGCGAACAATCTCGTCCCGAATCTTGTTGAAGTCGTGAAATTTTTCGCCAGGAAGATGGAGGAATTCGCCCCATTCGTCCGGATTAGCGCCTTTGTCTGCGGCCTTTTCGGTACCGTTTGGTTGAGCTATGATAATCTCAGTGCTGCGGTCGATGCGGAGGAGAACGTAGCTTACGGGTCGCGCCATTGGTCGCTGGAGCAGAGGCGGCACTGGTAGCAGGTCTATTGATGAGTTGTAGAACCTGGTACGGTGTGTGAGTCGCGAAGACGCATAGCGAGAATCGAAGAGACACACGAGTGGTCGCCGTGTCACAATGCCAGAACCACGAGGCAGGAAGTCTCGTCCAACGATGTTCTATGAAAGCTTAGGACGAAATCTAAAAGAAAAGCAAGAGATCCAACCTCCAGGACACTACTCTTGCCACTACTTTGACTTCCCAGAACACAAATTTGAGGGAGGTCTATCTGTGTTGAGTTGGAGCCAACGGTTGTGAAGACATCCTGTAGTTTGTTGATAGTTCCGACTATCTCTAAGCCGAGTCCTGAGGATTTTGCTGCCATGGAAGTCTAGGCGGTCAATGGGAGAAACTGAAAGCAGGTAGGGCTGCGTATCAGGCGATGAGCTTCCGACATCAACAACCACCAACAGCCTTCTCAAGTTGACTGTGACGTCGACTAATGCTAAGGAAAGCATTCAAGCTGCATGCCACTAGGCTCGAGACCACCCGGTTGGCAAACTGCGCTTTCGCTGCGGATTCAACTGCGGCCTGCGTTGGAATCTTGGCCCTGCCGATGACGCGCGTCAAACTCTACCGCGCAGCCCGTTCACCCTTCGCTCCTTACTCTCCGGCGAATACGGCGACGTGTCTACTCTTATCATTTGAGCCGCCACCCCCACCAACGATGCTGAAGTATATGTTGTTTGTACTGCAAGAATGGCGCGAATTTACTTCAAAAGACATATCTGCACCTTCAAGCACCTCATCCTTCTGGCTGTTAGTGAGGTTTATATGCAATGATTGGCTGGCCGCATTCATCATTGTAGACGGGACCCCGCTGTCGGTTCAGTTTCGAAATCGCTCCTTCAAAATGGTCCTCTTCGCAATTAGTCTTCGATGCACTGACATTGAGAAAATAGCTTGTACATCTTATCTTTGCCTCCCTGACTACCCGGCCCTCACAAATCGGTGTCAATGCGCCTCCTTCCTATTTCGGACGAAAGCGGTTGTTTGCAGCTGTTAGCAATATTCTTCCGATCAACATTCGACTCCATCTCTACAGCGTAGTATCCCTATCCGGTTCTCTCAAACCGCCAGTGATTAAAGTCGATTCTCGAATCGATTATATTCCGTTTGTGTACGGTCGGTTTCTCTTGCTTTGTCTTGAACCAATCGCAGCCGACGAGCATCCTGACAAAAATTGTGACTCATTCTTTCTTTGCTTCCCGCGAACCGTCAACAACCCTCTCAACATCTCGCAATGGACGCATCTAAATCTGTAGCTGTATACTGTGGATCCTTAACTGGCACAGAGAAGGCCTTCACTTCAGCCGCAATATGTCTGTCTCAGCCTCTAAATCAGAGCCGGATTCCTGACATCCTCACGACTATCCTGATTCCCCATCTTATCAGCCCTTGGACATGCTTTAGCCGACGCAAACAGACCTCTGGTATACGGCGGTGGATCGAAGGGTATTATGGGAGCTGTCTCATCTGCAGTCCTCGAACGCAACGGGCAAGTCACCGGCATAGTTCCGGCTGCGATGGTTGCCGCTGGCGGAGAAGGAGGGTCTAGGGATGTGCGTATCGATGAGCCTGGCCGCGAGAAGGTTCGTGTCCACTGTTGGTGTCAAATTATCTGCACGGCTGCATACCCTACTGTAGATCGAGAACATCGTCGTGGAGTCCATGCACGAAAGAAAGGTTCAAATGGCCCGCAGGGTCGGTGCATTTGTAGGGCTTCCGGGTGGTTTTGGTACCTTCGAGGAAGTGCTTGAAGTAACAACATGGACGCAACTCGGCATTCACAATAAGCGTGAGTAATATTCTTCCTACGATTGTACTATCCCTTAACCGGAATCAAGCCGTCATCCTCCTCAACGTTTGTTCGTTTTTCGAACCCCTCCGCCAACAGATCAACAACGGTATCAAATACGGCTTCATCAAATCCGCGTCAAAGGATATCGTCATATTCGTGGATGGACCCGACTCTCACGCCGAACATGAGACTTTCAATTGGGGTGAAGCTGCCCTGAAAGCTATAGAAGGATGGACGCGCGATCCACAGCATGGCTTGTATAACTGGAGTGCGGACGCTGAGGGGAAGCCGAACGACGCACTAAACTCAACGTAGAGAAATCATACTCTAGATCCAAGTTCAATGAACCATTTACATCCTTCAACCGCAAGCGCTCGATCCGACGTGCGCGCCGCGTACAAGTTACAATTGTTTTCGCATACACAACGTTAACAATCATTTTGCCGAAGCACTTTTCCCAAACGCGGGCTCAATCTTCCGGCTGCTATCCATGAACGCGTCGATGTCGGCATCCGTGACTTTTGCTTTGCGCTGATTTAACCCGGTCAGTATCCTGAAGGCCTCGGTTGCAGAAAACACTACCTCTTGGAACTCGCCGACAAACTTCTGTAAGAGTTCTATGCATTGGCCTTTGAGCTTCCCGGTCAGGAGTCTTCCAGCGCGGTATTCCTTTGCAAACAATCAACTCGTGTTACGGCCAGAACAGAAAAATCCCACCACAGCAAGACGCTCCAGCTCCTCGTCATCGTCCAAAAAGAAAGTCAGATACTGATACGCTACATCAACATCAGGGTTCCCTCCAAGCCGCCGATGCTCCTCCTCAGTCTCCTGCCCACCAGAAAATCCGTGTTTGTTGATCTTATTCTTGATTTGAGCTGCCTTGTCGGTCATGAAGATGCTACTGTTGGGGTCGCTGGCGCTCATTTTCGTCTGCGGGCCTTGAAGCGCAGGGAAGAATTTGGAATGCAGGAGGCTTGGCTTGGGGTATTTGAGTTTCGCTGCCACGTCACGCGTGAGTCGGAAATATGGGTCCTGGTCGATTGCGCAGGGGATAAGGCAGGGGATGTTGGAGACCGAACCAAATATGTGGGGGAAGGAGTTGGAGAAGGCTGGTGTAGCCTGAATGGCCGCGAAATGAATTTTCCCTATGTTATCTCTGAACAAAGTGAGCAGACCGGATTCATTGAGCGTGAGAACTCACGAATCGTTGAACCCAAAGGTGGCCTTGGCTTGATTGTATGATATTTGACGAGAGACTCTGGACACGTTCTCGTAGAAAGCGCCGCCGACGTAGGAGTAATTACTGAAGATGAACGTTTTTGATAAATCGAAGCCAACTGCGATAATATCGCTCGCATTTTGCCTTGAGAATGCTTTTGTTTGCTCGACTTTCAGTTCGTGTTTGAACAGAAACTTCTCGTCGTCTTATTTAAATTCAGGAACGTTGAGCACCCGTTCGATAATGAGCTCACCAGTCAGTTGTACAACCAATGGAACCTGGAACACGTCCTGCAACCATCTGCACGATCGTTAGGCCTGGATCAGAAAGTCGCGAAGGAGGAACCGACTTGGTGAACACGAAGGGAACCATGTGGCCTAAATGCATACTGTCGCTGCTAGGGCCTCGTCCTGTATACAGAAAGAAGGGCTTTCCCTGTTCGTATCGGTCGAGAATTTTGTCAAATTCGCTGCACATCGAGGCATAAATTGATCAACAATTATTACAGCGATGATAACTACATGCCGATGCGAAAAGAACATTCCTCTCCGAAGGAAAATATGAGGTTTGTGTCCGGTGAGCTTCTCAAATCGATCCAGAAGAGCTTGATCTATTCTCCTGGTGCCAAACTGGTCTATGAGTTTCTCGTAGTCAATGGCATTCTGTTTCCCGTCTGTGGACACAGATCCTTGCACGTCCCAGGGTGTCACGACTTGTTCGTGAGACTTTGTTTGTGATTCAGAAGCAGAAGGCCCCGGCGGTGGGGCAGTTGAAACGGAAGGACTAGATCGTGGATGAATGGATATCTCATCGCGAAACCGACATTAAGCGCACTCGGCCACAGATACCGCAGCGATGTCCGCAGTTAGAGTCTGGACAGTCGGCGGTGCAGTAGGATCTGAGGACATCTCTTCAGGGACGGAGGAAGGATTGAAGGCCATCGAGTGTGAGGTGGCACAGATTAGAGTTTTCAAGACGAGTCAAATGTCCAAATCGGGAAGTTCGGGAAGGTAACGCCAAACAAGCGCAACTTTGACGCGTCGTATCACGTTTCTTTCTTTGACTACTACTTACCGCGTCGACCACCATGGCTGAATGGACTTGCGACGCCAATGAAGCTCTCACTATATCTCTCGGTGAGATTGCCTCCAGCGCGCATGCAGACAGCCACCTCACAATCGTAATTTCCTTTCATGCTGCTCAGTGCGAGCCAGAGAAGACAAACAGGCTCTAGGGGAAGAGGAATCGTACTCAGAATTCCATCCTCGCTTCACGTACCCGGTATCTATTGCGAAGTTTCTTATTATACGCGTCTTTCCTCATATTACGCGTCGTGAAGATCTTTGGGGAGGAAGAAAAGATCTACGGCTATAACAACCTGGTTATTGACGTGCGTTCAATATTTCTGGCTATTTCCGCGCCTTCTCAATGTATCTGCACAGTTAAGATTCGCCTCTGGATCATTAGCTCCGTTTCTACAAGTGAAACACACCAAAAAGCTGGCCACCACATCTTCCACCGTTGACGACGTTCAGGGAACTCTTACCGAATTCATGCCCCCAGGTGGATCCCTTCTCCTTCTGAGTCAATTTGACATTGACAAGGTCTCTACCTGTGCAGAATACGATGAAGACGAAGAGGCGTTCCTTTCACGCGTCGAAGAAGATGCCACTACCTTCAAACCAACTGGACAACTTATCTATACTTATACGCGTCCTGCCCCACACTCAAACTCCAAAGGAAAGGGTGTTGCTTTGACCCAGCAGCTCGACCCCGAAAGCGAGGATGCTGTTGTTTTCGAAGTCTACCATGTACGTTTCAGTGATCCTCTCTATGCTGCTGGATTGTAATTTACCCATTCCCAGGCCACCTGGAATTCGCCTGGCTTTCGGGAACTTCATCGAAGGATGCAACTGTTCATATTACTTTACATCGAGGCAGGGTCGTATATAAACGAAGACGAAGATACATGGGAGTTTGTTGTACTGTCTGTGGTCTTCATCTCAGAAAGATTGCCCCATTGACCTCGTTCCAAGGTACGAGAAACGAAAACGGATAAATACGCCCGGCGTGTCGACCTACCATTTTGTCGGATATTCGTCTCTTTATCCGTTCTACCACTATCCGGAGAGAGTTCGTCTGCGACTGAGGCACGTCCTCTTTTGATCTAGGCCGTATTCTTTCTGACTCTTTCCCCAGTCAGTTTGTTATATTGCCGCCCTACCAACGCTATGGACATGGTTGTGAGTGACTTCATACCCCTGCGGTGCCTGTTCGCTCACACATACTCAGCCGAATTATATACTGCGATCTACCAATATGTTCTAGCCGAACCGCACGTTGCTGAACTCACCGTCGAAGATCCAGCAGAGGCCTTTGAGGACCTGCGGGACAAAAACGACCTCTTGATGCTTCTATCTCACCAAGCCTTTATGGAGGAAGGGTTCGGCGGCGAGTCAGGGTCGCACGGTGGCGGCCGCGCGGGTGGAATTGGGAAAGGTGGCCGAAGTGGTAGGGGCGGAGGTGGTATTGAGGCCGCCAAAGGAAAGATGGGTCCCCCCGCAGACAAAGCTTGGATGGAGAAATGGCAAAAGAAGTTGAAGATAGCTGGTGTAAGAGCATACCTTTTCTTTCATCCTCGTCGCTAAACGGCAATTCCAGCGCCAATTCAACCGTTTGATTGAGATGCTAATACTGCTCCGTCTGGACCCAGTCGACGGTCGCGCAATGCGAGCGTATCGTCTGCAGGTCAAGGAGCGGTTGTATCGCTTTAACTTTGTGGGTTTTCTGCTGTGATGGATGTTGCTGTTTTCTTATCTCGTCGACAGGAAATATTGGCGCAATTAGAGAAGCGAGAACGATTGGACAAATTGGAAGAGACCTTCCAAAGTGTTCGAGACGACTATATGAGAATATTAGCGTTGCTCAGTCACTGATACTTTCTCTATTCTGTAATTTTATTTCTTCCAAATCTTCCTGAATCCGGCAATGTAAATCAACGCCGCACCGTATTGCGCTTGGCATGCGTCCTTACTCTCGACTTACATGAACTCGACTACTTGAAGACTAGGAGTAGCTTCGCTAACGAACTAACTCGTCTGCCTCGTGGCAGCCAACGAACTGCGTCAGCGATGACAGCGTCCGACCCAGCGGCAGATCCCCAACATGACAGCAGCGATATTTCTAGCTCTGGCGTCCTCTCCCCACCCCGCGAGCTTGCTCCTTCCATAGGCTCAAGAGCCAGTACGGGAAGGATATCCACTCCATACGCCAACCGTTCAAGACCCTCTCTCCCTATGCCATACCAGAAGAAAACTGCCCCTGCTTTCAACAAGTTCATCCTGTATGAGAACCGCTTGCGTTTCTTTATCATCGCGTCGAACACGACCGATTCGCGTCATCGCATCCTCAAGATTGACCGGACCACTCAGGACGAGCTTGCGGTCGTGGAGGATGATTCAGAGTATAGCGGAAAGCAAATGACCGCAATGCTCAAGATGCTTGATGATGGAAACAAGAGTTCCGGTGGATTGGGCAAGGCTAGGGTATTTTTTGGCATCGCTGGTAAGATGCTATATGACTCCAGAAGAACGTAGCTCATCAGTATGTGGGGCAGGCTTTATACGCTTCACAGCGGGCTGGTACATGATCCTCATCACGAAACGTTCATATGTCGCGCTCTTGGGCGGCCACTATCTCTACCACTGTGAAAACACGGATATCGTCCCTGTCTGCTTCAACCATAAGATCGACAAGCCCGCCGAAGAACAACGGTTGATGAATATTTTCAAGCAGGTGGATATGTCAAAGAACTTTTACTTCAGGTTTGCCACCTCCGAATCCCGTTCTTCTGCACCTGAAACTTGCTAGCTACACCTACGATATCACCTCCACTCTTCAACACAATCTAGCAGGTTCAAGTCGCGCCGTACAAGGCGATTGGCCATTCAATGATAGATTTGCGTGGAATTTTCACCTGATGACCGCTGCCTTTGGCAAGGAAGACCATCCCCAGCTCAAGCCCTATTGGATAATGCCTCTGGTACATGGACACGTTGACCAAGCCAGTGGGTATAGTGTCGCGCCATGATTATGCACGCTAACTAACTGGCGTCGCAGAGTTGACCGTCCTCGGACGCGTCATTTACGTGACGCTCATAGCCCGGAGATCCCGCCATTATGCAGGTGCGCGGTACCTGAAACGAGGAGTTAACGATGAAGTTCTCAGCTCTCGAACAACATTCAACTTTTGCTGACTTACGCAAAGGGTAACGTCGCCAATGAAGTCGAGACCGAGCAAATCGTCTCCGAAGCTCTGACCACACCCTTCTATTACCCCTGTCGTCGAGATCTCCTTGCTCCAGAATTAGATCGACGCCCGAGTCCAAACTACACTAGTTACGTGCAGGTGGGTTGGATCCTAGTACCTTCACTCCCTGCTTACCTTCAACCAGTATCGTGGCAGTATACCAATATACTGGACCCAGGAGACCAATAGCATGAGTCCCCGCCCTCCAATCGAGAGTTAGTCTTCGCTCTCGTCTTGGGTGATCTCTCAATTCAATCGTTTCAGTCAGCGTCGTAGACCCCTTCTATACTGCCGCCTCACGGCATTTCGACAATCTGTTCCGGCGCTATGGAGCTCCCATGATGATCTTGAACCTGATCAAGAAGCGCGAGCCCGTAGCCCGCGAGTCGAAGCTGCTGGACGAGTATACACAATGTGTCAGATACCTGAACCAATTCTTGCCGAGGGATAAAAGGATGGAGTACCGTCCTTGGGATATGTCTCGTGCATACAAGGAGTAAGTTTGTGATCACCATCGTCGTGGCACCTCTGAAATCTGTCCGACAGGAAGACACAAGACGTGATCAGTATATTAGAAGATATTGCCGAAGAGTCACTCCAGATGACGGGCTTTTTCCACTCTGGCCCCGAACCTTATGCGCATTATTTGCAAAGCGAGGCAGAGTAGGTTCTGCGCAATTATCTCGTGATACATTTCCGACCTTTATGCCTCCAGAAACAGCCAAACGCCTTGGCGGAGCACGATCTCTTTGCAGAACGGTATCTGCAGAACAAACTGCGTCGACTGCCTGGACCGCACCAATGCAGCTCAGTTCGTCTTTGGCAAGCGTGCCTTGGGTCACCAACTCTATGCCCTCGGAGTGGTAGATAATCCGAACTTGGCCTTTGACTCGGATGCCGTGAATATGTTGACTGAAATGTACCATGATCATGGCGACTGTGAGCTCGATCTTCCTTGATTTGGAAGAACTACGCCTAATGGTGTTGTAGCCATTGCCTTACAATACACTGGAAGTGCTCTCGTCAACCGCGTTGAAACCTATCGCCGGATGCCACATTGGAACAGCCACTCCCGCGACATCATCGAAAACATTCGTCGGTTCTACACGAACTCGTTACTCGATGCCGATAAGCAAACCGCAATCAATCTGTTCCTCGGTGTACAAAGTGAACGCCCGACGTTACACCCACCTGTAAGAGGCGGGTACCAGAAGTGGTTTCACGAGGAGCATCTTCGACCACCTTATGCGCTCATTGACTGCGATCGCGGTCTGCGCAATTTTGTTCAGAATAAGAGCGATTTCTGGGTCGAATACTATCGGCCGCTATTGTTCACCTCCCTGGGAAAACATTTCGCGTATTCTATGAATAGTACACTGAAGCTACCTGGGGTGAGCACAGTGGGCTTTTCATAGTGCTCAACTAATCCTTTTCTGAACCGCAGAAAAACAGCGAAAGACATAAATCACAGTCCTTTCGAGGCTCATGGGCACACTGTTAGACACCAGGCTAGGTGTGTATTGTATGCAATATTGCACGAACTCTCATATTGATCACCAGCAAAGTGTGGTTCAAGGTGTACGCCGCTGGATTGGTTCGCCCATCTCCAGCTCAAAGAAGTCCCACCATAAAGCTCCTGAACGCGTCGAAACCAAGAAACCTGTGATTGAGCCTGAGCTAGATCGTCACTCGACAGAAGCGCTTGCTCGGCATCTACTTAACCCAACCGTGTCAGAGCAGGAAGAGGCCGAGTACCAAGGGCATGTTACCATTCATCGTCGGGTTCAGAGATTGTTGAATTGATCTCCGTCTTTGCAGTTACATCGACCAATGCCAAGAACTTCTGGACGCGCCCAGTACATCGGGCGAACGGAAAGATTTAGAGCTTTATTCTCTTGCTGTCCGAACAGCCGCAGGCGAAGTGCCGGACTGGCCTCTGGAGATTCCAAAGGAGTTTGCGGCGCATGTAGAATATGTGCCTTCCCAATATCTCGATGGAGGGAAGGATCCTCAGCCATCTTTTAATTACGAGCGCTGGCTGGGTTCCGCTGGGTAGACAGAAGAGTTTCCTTGTATGGTTGAGGAACAAATTTTGTGACAACATTTGTTGCCCAGGGTGTTCCACTGCTTCAGAGTGGCTTTGGCTACCTTGAAGATTGAAGCAAAATTGCGGCTTGGCATGAAGTGCTGACCGCAATCATACTACATTTTGTATCTTACTACTCCGTTTTGGCCCGTTCCTGTGTGCGGGAAATGTGCTTGCGTCCTTCGGTGAACCACCATGTCGCAACACATACGATACCGAGCACACCACCAACTGCGATGTGCATCAACACATTCTTGTTCTTCAGCACCGAGATTCCGCTACCTGCACGCGCAACGGTCGCTGGAATATCCAACCTCCTTTCGCTCAATCTCACCACGATCCACGCCCCAACAGATACCAGGCAATGCCTCCATCCAGGAACAGTGGTTCTCCACCTCAAAGAAGTGCGCGCGTTGTTTCTCGTGAAGTACGCGGAGATGAAATACAAAGCGAACGCAATACGGGCGCTGAGGTTGATGATATTCGCAAACACCAACGAGGTGTCACCGAACTGCAAGCCGTATAACTGGATGGCCGCGCCAATGTAAACGACGGAGAATGCACCCATCCACCTGTTCACAGTCAGGGCACAAAAAATGATTGAATGAGTTGTAGCTTACCAGCTTTGTAGGTTTAAATCCCCGGGAGAGGAAACACTTGAGATGAATGCCTCTAGAACTCCGTTCAATGCCAAGACTGGTATATACCACACCCAGGCGCTCAGAACATGTGGGGCACTGGTGGAAAGATACTGTTGAGGGAGAAGCACAGGGAGTACGATGGGTAGGTAAGCAGTCCCGAAGACTAGCAGGATGAGGGAGAGGGACGTCTGAATCGACAGGAGGGCGGTGAGGGCTGAGGATGCATTTTCGAACACCTCGATGCTGGAAGGGCTAGCCAACATCTTCGAGAATCGTATTCTCGAGGTTTCCTCGATGGGCTGGAAGACAATTCGTGCGACCAGAGATCCTCAAGAGGAACGTAAATATTCGAGGGAGAATATGAAGCATGCCCGGGAGACAAACCATAATTGACGGCAAGAGCGTAGCCCCCTTGGTCTTTCAAAGGGCTGAACCATCCCAATACGAGCTTGTCGCCTTCCGTGAGGAAATGTTTGATGACCGATTGGGAGGTCATGGTGACGGATAACCGGAAGATTCCACTCTCAACGGTGCCTTTCTGTGTACTGGGAGGGGGTGTAAGGAGGCGAACAGAAGCAGAGAATATTGCCCAACCTTTTCGGAGAAAGTGTGGAAATTCCGTAGTGCGAGAAGTAGACGAGCAAAAGCACGAGTGAGTAGGATAGCTGGCCTAACGCGAAAGCCAAGAGAGCAAGCCTTCCATCCAGTTTGGCGGCAGAGTCATATAATAGAACGGCGTAGGTGACACAAGTCTTGAGAGTAATGCCCATTCCTTCGGCGCTTACACGAATATGTGTTTTCGACTCTGCCATTGCTCTGCGGCATGTGAACATCGAAGGAAAGGAAACGGAACTGCGGGAAAGCCACGCACTCACTGGTTGTGCATTGGCTCACAACACAGTTCGAACACGGCGGCGAAGGAGTACAATCCCAGCGCATTGTAGAACCCAGGCTGTATCTTGGTTTTCTTGTGCGGCGAACTGGGGCGTACCCAACAGTCGTTGCTAGTGCTAATGGAATACCCATGACTATCGGAAGGAATGAGAGATTCCCAGAATTCCAGGAGCCATCTCGAGCTGGTCTGACGCGGAGTAGTGCGTTTCGGACACCCTCCCTGCTCAGAAACAGAATTGTGCTCGATATCAACTCAAACTGAATCGCAGCAGTTCCATATGCGCCGGGGGACGCAATTCCCAATAGAGCGCGGTTGAGTAGAAAGGTTACACCACGAGAGAGAACTTGGAGCCCAATGAGTGAACGAAGTTGGCGACCAGACATCGTTTGTTTACATACACAAATAACACGTAACGCGACTTTTTTTGTTTCATGAAATCGTGCAAGTTGACAACGAAAACAGTACTTATGTAGCGCATATGTAGCCTCAACCATTCAAAGTAAAATCGATCAGTTTAACCGGAGACGGCGTAGTACCTGAGCTCGTTTGCTGATACAGCACGGACACAAGTCCACTGGGAATCCTGGCCCTGTCGAGGGTAATCTCCCCGAATGCGTTCAGCCCAGCGCTAGTGCCGTTGTAGGCAATTGTCCAGTCGGTCCAGCCCGAGGCTTTGCTGGCCGTGGCGATACGGACGAAGGGCATGATCACGTAGATATTGTCTTTGGAATCAATCACAATCTGAGAGCGCCCGACGCTTTGGATGGCGAAGGGGATTTCGACTTTGGTGAATGTACCGTTGGCAGATCGATAGACGTGGAATGGACGAGCAAATGCAGGTCTGTCAGTTTCATAATTCGACACGCATTGAGTGAATCGTCCTGCAAAATCATTTAGGGTTGAACACAAGGAATGACTGAAAACATACCAGGGACATAAGAAATTATAGCATGAATCAAGCCTGTAGAGTCAACGGTTTGGCTTTCTTGATTCATTAAACCGTGATTCGAATCCAAGGCATCTTGTGTGTTAAGGTAAGTGAAAACACACAGCACGGACGTTAAGGTTGGCGAATGATTAGACTGTTTTGAATCAAGGCAAAGGCAAGAACCAACTAAAGGAAGCGAGGAAGGAGGGAGGAGATAACTTGCTTGACTCACCTACAATAATGCCCGCTGTGTTGACGTTCACTGGGCTTGAGCCTGAAGTCGCTATTTTCGTTCCAGCGCTGTTGAACCAGGTGCGGCCTGCTGCACGGTTAACTCTATCCAAAATCAGACACCAACGATCGATTTACCCATGTCGTCGGAGTAGAAATAAACAGTGTCGTGGTTGGTCAGTCCAGCGCTGCTGCAAGAAACAGCAGCGTTTTGCTCCCGCCATGTACCAGTGACATACGCTCTGTTGCCGTGGTATGTGAATCCTAGAAAGCCGCGAATTGAGCACTGAACGCGTCCCCTCTGGCTCTTGACTGACCGTGAATATACAGATTACGAAGGGTGCTGGTCGCCCCATTAGGAGAAGTATACGTTCCAGTGGCGGAAGCCCATGAGCCGACATTTTTCCAGGTTCCCGCGCTATATTCAGCCAACTGAGTAGCACCATTGCCCGAGACTCCCGAACGATAGACGAATTGGAGGTTGTTATTGGGAGTAACAACGAATCTGTGTATCTGGTCATCAGCCACGCACGCGAAGAACGCAAATTAGTTATTTCACTGAGGATATGTAACAGTACTGTATCATCTAATGAGACATTGCTTGAATACAGTGACAACACTACTCACGTTCCAATATTCAATGTTCCGAGAGTGTTGGTTATGGAGGAAAATCGACTGGCAACCCAGCTGTTCCCGCTTGTGGCTAGATTGGCTTCTGACACAGTGTAAAACATTTGTGTACTGTGGCAATCGAGTGCAACATGAATTTTTCCATCAGCAGGCGAGACACCAAGAGCTATAACGTTGTGCGAATCGTTTGTAGAGAGGTTGTGCGGTAGCTGTAAGGTAGACCATGCACCGGACGGTAGCGTCCTGCGACCCAAAATGGCCGTACGCGTTGAAGTGTACCAAGCCGCATATTGAAAGTTCTGGTATGCAAGCACCCCGCTTAATTGGAACGAATTGACGTTGACGACTATTTTTGCAAGAAAAAACAAGAAAAAAGCTTGGTGATTGCGAAACAGGCCATGATCACGGGAACCTGGCTAACCTCCTGCCCAAGAGAAACAGTCAAGCTACCTTAATTTCGACAGAACTGGGGTAGATACCATCGAAAGAAACGAAGAACACTCCTTTAGCATCCAGTTGAGTGTTGGAAACAACAGAGACCGATGGCGCAGCACTGCAAACACGAGCCCAAAGCGCGAACGACGCGACAAGGAAACGGGTGAACCACATTGTGGTGAGGAACTGGATAAAACATCCCGATTACTGATATAAGGTCAGTAGCAGTCAGGTCGCTGGGCCGCCGGAGAAACCAGGGCCGCTCTTCGCTCTTCTTCAAGGTCTTGAGGTGGACATGGTGGTTCACATGAACAAGTTTGGGTCAATTGTTCTTGGGTTCATCTATGATGCAACCGCCATCTTCTTTTCGCCCCTGGTATCAGACGAACGTCCATCGTCGGGGTCCAGCTCTGCTCATACGTCGCCGCCTGTCCCTCCCAATATTCTTCCTCGAAACTCTATCATTTCTATGCCTCACGTAAATACACCAGCTGAGCAGTCGGCTTATTTTGGAACCAATAATCGTCTCCAACCCACATGGATACCTTCGCGGCTGGGTGAGAAATTGTAGCCTTCGCAGTCGCGGAACTTCCACAGTCGGCCGCGACGTCAGGGACACCAGTAGGCAGCAGTTCGGGACTGTTCAGTTCGCGTACGCCAAGTCGGGAAATATCAGTGGAATTATATTCAACATGTGGCCGCCGTGCTTCTTTCCCGAAATGATCATCCTGCGCTCATCTTGTGACGACATTCCGAGTCGTAGACGCGTTTTGCGTACGCTTATACAGGCTTATACGCGTGGTATGGTGCCCCGCTCGCGACGGATCCTATTTCGGACCGGCAATGCTGGCGCACCTTAAAAAGGCTTGCCAGGCGCGGCGTTTGTTGGTTCGCCAACTCCTGCCAACACCATGCTTGCCCTCGTCCATCTGCTGGCTGTCCTTGCACCCTTGGCTCACGCAGCCGTCCCGTCACAATTATTTTCCAATATCATCCCCCGGAAAGTCCTTGCTACATACAACGCGCTTCCATCACCTATCCAGTACCCTCAATATACCGATAGTTCCGCTGGAAAGTGGCTTTTGTACGAAAATGCACTGCTTAATCGGAACGAATTCACCTTGACCTCTGTTTTTTGTTTTCTACAAAAGCTTCAGTCCGGATACTTGGACCTCTGGCTTCTTCCCGACAACGCTCTACGCGCTTAACACACGTAAAGCACTGTGTGGGGCGACCCCTGCTAATGCTTTGAATGCTGCGAACTGGCTCGCGTTGGGACGCGCTGCCAGCAACGGTTTGTCTGGTTCACACTTTCGACCTCGCGGTACTGACGGCTTGTAGGTCTGATACCCCTGGAGACCCACAACAACCAAGGTCATGATGTTGGATTCTTGAGTATGCCTTTCGTGGAAGAACTTGCCATGTAGGCACACTATCCTTCCCCGCCAATGTTCTCCTCTGACCATTTCCTACGTCAGCAACCCTGCCAACCAGACCGCCCTGACCGCTGTGAAGCAGTTTGCCGCTGATCTGGCAGCAAGATTCAACCCCGTCGTTGGATGCACGCGAAGCTGGGACACCTCCGATCCCACTGATTTCACGGTCTGTTTGTGCCAAGATACAAAGGTCCTCCTTGACTGAACAAAGCTCAGGTCATTATTGACAACATGATGAACCTTGAAGTGCTATGGGTTGCCTACGGTCTCACAGGGAATGCGACTCTGCGGGAGATTGCACTCAGACATTCGGACACAACAATGAAGAACCACATTCGCGACGATGGTATGTAGCGGTTTCTGAGTCCTTGGGCATATGCCGACATTACTTTAATAGGTTCCACCTGGCATGTCGTGGAATACAATTCAACCACCGGCGCGGTCATTCGCAAAAGGACAGCGCAGGGCTTTTCCGACAGCAGGTACGTCCCAATCAACAGCCAGTCGCCCGTTGTATTCACACATTAGCTAGCACGTGGAGTCGGGGACAGGCATGGGGGATCTATGGCTTTGCGAACAGTATGTTTTCGACCAGCAACGCAGATTTGCATGTTGAATATTGCATTCGCTAGTGTACAAGCGTTCGAGGGATCCCAAGTATCTTACCACGGCACGGAGGATGGCTAACTACTTCCTTGACAACATGCCCTCGGATGGTATCGTGCCTTGGTATGTGCTTCACGGCCTCATATCCGCCGCTAAATCTCTGCACCAGGGATTTCAATGCTCCTCTTACACCCGCTCCTCGCCCTGCCGATTCTTCTGCTGCTACGATTGTGACGAACGGGCTTCTCCTTCTATCTTTGGTGGACCCTGCCAATGCTCAGAAGTGGAAGAACGCTGCTCTCAGCGTATGTCCGACCATTTCACTCTCTTCGAATTCTAACCTGAGTGGGTTTATAGATTCTCGATAAGATAACTCAGTTATCATGGCGCCCTGAGTGGCAGTCACTCCTCTCCAATGGCACGGTTAACAAGCCTGCGAACAACTTCTTAACGGGTATTGTATACGGTATGTGTGCTTCATATTTTCCACTACGTCTCGTGTTGAGATCTTGTTCTTAGGCGATTATTATTTCATCAAAGGTATATTAGCATGACCGTCTCTCCACGCATCTTGTTGATTCGATTTCTAGCCGGGAACGACCTCATTAAAATGGGTCTTGCGACATGCTCGTAGAACACTGCCTGTAGATTTTTCTTGGGATCCTCGATGGACTCGATATATATATTCGACCTCGATACCTTTGACGCTCTTCACGAATGATACCTGTACGCACGTCCATAGTAATGACACAACGCCACAAACAAAAGAAGGGGCGGGGCGAAGCGTTGCGCGGTAACGTGATCGCGTTGACCGGTCCGCGTCTACCGATGGCAATCAAAGCGGCAGTTCAACTGCTTTCTTCTCACTTCCTTACCGGATGTTAAGTACTCAATTGCAGGACACTCGACTCACCCACAGTCAAATCCGCTCCTTTTGCTTGTGCTCTGAGGCGTGGTCGTTCTGGAACAATTGCAAAAAGCCGTGGCTTCAGACGAACTAGGACTTTTCCTCGACCATCGTTAGTTTCAAACTTGATCCCCTCCTGCTCTGAGCATGGAAGAAGAAGGCCAACAAGGCCTTTGGCCAACAGAGAACGCCAGAGGATATAAAATTCCCGAGCAGGAGTATGGAACGGTCAGGATTACCAATGACTTGCACCTTTCCATCGCCGCGCCGAATTGTAATGTTTCGTGCAGCTACGGCCAATCAAAGTCGTATCTATTGGCGCTGGGATATCCGGAATCAGTCTGTCGCACGATGTGCAGGAACATGGCGACAACATAGAATTAACGGTCTACGAGATGGCCTCCGATGTTGGGGGAACTTGGTCTTGGAACAAATGTATGTTGGTTTCCCGAGATCATAACTATTGTGGTGTACACCGTTACCCCTTCAGACCCCGGGCTGCGCTGTGATATTCCAAGCCACAACTATCAGATGCACTGGTGCCCGAAACTAGATTGGCCAGAATACTATTCCAGCGGCCCGGTGATCCAACAGTACTACCGAGATTGCGTGGACAAGTGAATTTTGTCATTGAACATATCGCTCAACTAATCTGGGTTTATAAGGTTTAATTTATGGAAATATATCAAGCTTGAACATGAGGTGATTAGGGCGGAGTGGGACGACGATGCTAAGAAATGGCGACTGCGAGTTCGTGGACCAGATGGGAAAGAGTTTGAAGACGACTGCGACGTCTTCATTAACGGCGGAGGTTCGTGCCATCGGTCACAAGATATTCTCAGGCTAAAAGGCTACATACAAGGAGTGTTGAATGTATGGAAATGGCCCTCTATAGAGGGACTCCATTCGTTCAAGGGCGAGCTGTGTCATACAGCTCGCTGGCCAGATAATCTCACCGTCAAGGACAAGCGTCTTGCTGTCATAGGTTCTGGTTCTTCCGGAATCCAAGTTTTGGCGACAATCCAACCCGAAGCGAAACAAATTTACCACTGGATTCGTTCACCGACGTGGATAACGGGTGACGTTCACATTGAATAAACAAAATCCCCTGTTGATTACCTTTGTTGAAAGGTGCTTTCGCGCCTCAATTTGCAGCACCTGGAGGATTGAACTTTGAATGTGAGCGTCCTAGTGCATACACTGTTGACATTATTCAGCGTCGTTAGACACTGAGGAACAGAAACAAAGATTCCAAGACGACCCTAAACACGCACTGAAGTACCGAAAAATGATTGAGGTTTGTATCGTAAATTTATATAGCTAGTTTCCGTTCTGATATACGAACTGAAGTCTGAGCTCAATGAACGCTTCAAATTCGTTGTTCAAGGCACACCGGAGCAAAAAGCTGCTCTCGAGGTATTCAAACGCCTTTCTAGCACATATTTTCGGCTAATGGAGCCGTTGAGTTTGGTAACATAGACATGCGGAGGCGTCTGCAAGGTGGGTTTTTTTCCATGCAACTTTGATCAAGTTCAACAGCGACACAGGCGACCAACGGCTTATCGACGCCATTGTACCGAAAACATT
Organism: Favolaschia claudopus; assembly: GCA_037176885.1. Lineage (NCBI taxonomy): Eukaryota > Fungi > Basidiomycota > Agaricomycetes > Agaricales > Mycenaceae > Favolaschia > Favolaschia claudopus. The sequence continues at coordinate 926,119 of JAWWNJ010000035.1, read as the reverse complement.
CGCTGTTGGCTGCAGACGTCCAACGCCAGGCAACGGCTACCTAGAAGCACTTCTAGAGCCCAATGTTCAAGTATACACGGAAATGTTTCAGCGTGTCACAGAAAAAGGCTTCATCGACGCGGAAGGAAATGAAGTTGAGGTGGATGTCATTGTCTGTGCAACGTAGGCGTGAATGTACACTTCTCGTGTCTGACTTTGAATGCCTTTCCAGCGGGTTTGATACTAGCTTCCGACCCAGATTCCCTGTTATCGCGTATGGCAAAAATGTGCAGGACGTGTGGAAGGATTATCCAGTGGACTGCGTACGCTCGTTTTGCTTTCATGAAAAAATCAATCTCATCCCGTCTAGTATCTCTCCCTGGCCATTAAAAACTTCCCGAATGTGAGTACGTTGCTGTGTCATCCCGACTACCCTTGAACTTGGACGATTCCGGCAACAGTATTTCATGTATTACGGACCACACGGTCCAACAGCTCATGGTTCCGGAGCACCAGTCATCCAAGAATGTAGATGCAAGTACAACTTTGTTCATTCATGTTCTCATATTGCACAGACACTTCGGCGTTCTTGAAGATCGTCAAGAAAATGCAGATGGAAAATATCAAATCTATCACAATCAAGGGGAAAGCCGCAGATGATTACAACGAGGTTTTATTCATACACCACTGGGTATTCAGGCTGTCTTAATACCTTTCAGCATCGGGAGCTCTATGTAAAGCGGACTGCTTGGGTTGGGAACTGCTCTTCCTGGTTTCGACGCGGCCCCGACGGTACATATCCCCGTAGTTCTTGGATCTAATTCCACGCTGATGGAATTCAGTCGCTCCAATGCTGTTCCCAGGCAATAGGGTTCTATTCATTGAGCTTCTCAACAATATAAGATGGGAGGACTGGGAATACGAATACGGATACGCGGGGAATCGATTCGGATATCTGGGAAACGGATTCACGACACGCGAAAAGGACGGCCGAGGTGAGCTAAGACAAATCCTTATCTCTTGTCGACACGGGTGACCACTCCGCTGCCAGATACCACGTTTTATTATGGGTTCATGGACGGAAAAGACGAGCAACCTGACTACTCAGACATCCGGTCCTTGTACGCTTGGAAATAGAGTTAATACCGTTTTTACTGAACAGAATTCCATTTTTTTTCACGAAAACGTTCAACTGCATGGGGTGATTTGCGTGTTGAATTTTATGGTTGAAATTTGGTAAGCTGATGTCAGATGCATCCGTTTTCAACAATTGTCAATAAGCCTTGATCACTCCTCCCACCATGCGTCTCCAGCTCTGCAGCATACTCGCGCTTCCTCTACTCCACGCTCTAGCCTCTCAAGGGGAACAAGTAGTCATGGATAGTTCTGCTGCTCACCAATCCATGAAGCCAACTCTCGCTGACCTCCTTACCATCGAATCATCAACCTCGATTTTCTATTCTTATGCTCGCGAGCTCACACTGTCCAATATGCTGAGTTCCACTGGGGCTGTTACGATCTTTGCCCCAACGAACAAAGCGATAATGGCTCTCGCACGGAAGCCGTATGTACTCTGTGCCTATGTCTGAACAAAACCCCCCACAAGTGTATGCGCAGTCATCAGGATCCTATGCCTGTCGACGACGACATCGTCGTCACTGAGGAGGAATACGACTCACGCTCCAAAGAGAATGTGGAACGATGGGTATCGGCGCATATTGTCCCGGTACTTCCTTTCGTATGTTATCTTGTGTACCTGTCTCAATGCGCCACAGGAATCACCAATTAACTTTGATCAAACTTATACTCTGTTGAATGGAAAGCCGATTTTCTTCAAGAAAACCGGCACCGACGGGAAACCGGACTGGGGGCAAGTTGTTATTGGCGACGGTGTTCGTATCATTGGGGAACGTGAGGTGAGCGGTTTTGTTCGTCGTGCTTCAGTCGTTTCAACTTTCTCAACTTGATGGATGGCAGGCCTCCAACGGAGTTCTCTATCTCATCGACGGCACTATCTCTTTGGACTGAAATCTCCTTTGCTCCGCTGTTTCTATTGTACCACCACGGCATAGTAATATCATCTATCCACCACTGTTCTGCCCCAGATCCCTATCTGTCAGTTCAGCTGGCTTCGCTATCTTAAACCACACGGGCACCCTTGAATTGGTGGGTTTCGTTGGAGCTAAATTGCTCACCTGGGCATAGTTCCGTGGGACGAAAGCTCGACAAAAATGCATACCTCGTGAATTCTGCTGTTGTTGTGAACGGAATTTCACGGCACCAGCGTCGATAATGCGAAATTTTGAACAAGATGTGACGCTAGAGCAGGTGGTCCAGAATCCTCTCGGTGCGGGTCCGCCGTGTTTTTGACGTATAAATTCCGTGGTGCAAGTAACCCTCCTTCAGTTTCCTCCACTACCACTACTACACTCAACCTTCACTTCAGCTCTTTAACAAGAATGCAGACTGTGAGCACAGTCATTACACTGCTGCTGCATAGATACCGACTGACTGTGGCACATCCAGTTCACAGCTGTCCCTGTCAACAACGCTTGTGGCTCGAGCAGCTGCAACTGCAGCCAAACGTTTGTTGCCTCACACTCTCCTTTAAGCGCATTTTCACTCAAACCGTAATGACAGTTGTGGCTGCCAGCAAAACAGTTGCCAGTGCGGCAGCAAGCAGTAAATTGCCTCCAACTTGCAACATCGCTGAAACATTCATGTGTACACGAGTTATCGACGATGCTGCCATGTACTAACAGTTCTGTTGTCCCGCTTCCATTGTAATACATACGATCGCCCGTGAAATTGTTTGTCCTTTTTCTGTGACCTGGCGAAAGAAGCCCACGATAGGCAGGCGCAAACGCGAATCTTGGAGTTCAGCATGCTCCACCCAATATGGGGGTGAGCGTTATGCGGCAGGTTTTGCTGTGGGCTGCAAAGCAGTTCTTCGTTCAGCTTTGGGACTGCTCGCCAAGAGCGGCACTGCAGTAAATATAAGATGGTTGAGGGGTGGTCGATGAAAATATGAAACAGTAGCAACTCACGCAACGGATAAGTCGTATAACTCGCTCTACATGCCATCAAACTCGTAGATGGCGCGACCGCCTTCGTCTGGGATGTTGATGTTGCGTAATAACGGGTCAAGCGAAGCAAGTTCGTCTTTGATCCCGTTGCGCGCGAACTGGTCGAGCTCCTTCAAGAGGACTGTTGTGATTTTCTGGCAAGAGTCGTTAGCTGGGAAGCGAGAGGGCTTTCAAGGATACGAAATTCACGAACCTTGAATTTACCATCAATCTTGAGCACCAGTTCACCGAGACCTGCGGTCCATGCGGTGGGAGCTGCAGACATGTGTCCGCCCATGCTCACATTGGCGATACTCCATAGGCTGCCTGATTGCGAGTCAAAGTCTATACTGGGGAGGTTGGAGGTGGAAGAGAGGGTGGGGTTTGAGGAGAAGGATCCGGTTGCTTGGCCGCCGTATGGGTTGTTTTCGAAGAGATATGAGACGCCTGGATGTGGTGCGAGTAAACCGAGAGGGCCCATCATGTTTTGGGCGGAGTGGGAGAATGGAGATGGGCCGAGAAGTTTGGAGATTTTGTTATATACTTCGGACAGGACGTCAAGGAGCGAGAGGAGAGTTTGATGATAATCCAGAGGAAAAGGCTGGGCAATTGGGGGTTGTTGAGAAAAGCGCAATTTGATCTACAACTGGGAGGGAGAACTCACAACATGAGGGGCGACTAGGTAAGCTTCAGAGGCGTCACCGTAGGATCCGCCGTAGTCCCCCAGCAGGCCTGGTCGTTTCCCTTTCGTTCTGAAAAGGCGTTTCGTTGTTGTACGCTAAGTGTCCGGTCAACTAGGAACCATTGTGCAGCTGCATGCGCACCATCTTTGGCTTGTCGGTATCCTCCTTTGCTTGTTCGTATTCTTGCAGAGTGCTGATGAGACCCTTGAGCAGATCCGGAGGATGGGGAATATCCAGAAGGCCAGAGAGAGACATTCCGAGTATGGCGAAGCGGTAAGTTCTGTGCAGGTTGAGCTGATGCTCATAGAGAAACCAGTGATTACTACTACTGACCGTTTCTTCATCTCTGTATTGTTGAAGACTCTATCCAGATCTGCACGAGAAATCATGATAGTGTGAAACCAGTGACTCCGCCTGAATGGAATGAGGGAGATGCCAGGGTGCCAGCGGGTGTGGGACGCACCCTTCATGGATGCTTCGCAGATATGTGAGGGTGATGATGCGCTTTTGAACGAGATCCCTGAGATATTCGACAGAAGTGCCCTGAGGTAGTGCTGGCCCTTGAGGATTGTTGAGAGTGGTCGTGTCAGAGTAGAGGGACTGAGTGTCGAATTCCTTGAACTGAGTGTTCATGGGGGTTGTTGCTGTGGGGGTTGCGGGGATTGTTCCAGGAGGAGCTTTGAAGGACGCGAGAAGGTTCTGCGCAGATGATTTACGTCGCATCTGCATTGCTCCTAACTATTATTTCTTGAATCTTGGTCGACTTGACTTTATCGTCGACAAATGAGAGGCAAAGTCACGGTCACTCCGTTACGCCCAACTTTGCTCTTTGCCAGTTCTTTGCCCTGTTCGTCGTCAAGATCTACGCGTCTAAATGGAACCATTCACCCCGAGAACGCGTACAGGTGGAAGAAAGAATAACATTACTCTATCTGCTAAAGAGTATACAAAAGTATCTTCAAACTCGTGTCGCTCGTCGCCCATTCCAACTCGAACGGCAGATCACTGGTACTATCGCGTCCGTACGGCGCAACAGGCTACCGCAAGATGATATCGATGAAGAAATTACCGGGAACGGCCATTTGTCGCGTGAAAGTCGCGCCAGAAGTGTGTAGTTTGCCCCTTAGCGGTCCCCGATTTCTCACCTTCGAGCAGGCCAAAACGAGCCATCGTTCATTGCAGAAACGTCCTTCGTGCGGGCACCTCTTAACTCCCGCGTGAGCTCGGTAACGGGAGCACCCAAGTCCAAGGGCAAGGCCAGGCAGGAGCCGCTTGAGAATGTGCCGGTTGATATTCAGGAAGCCCTCATCCTCGAGGATATGCTGTGTATTCTCATGGTACGCACGATTTCCATTTGGTTATACCATCATACGAGCAACCCTTCCTTAAGGGTATCGAGGGAACCTTCATCACCTTTCATCCCGAGTACTCTGCAGAAGATGATGACCCGTTACAAGGAATCCGTTTTGTGGCCCCTTCGTCACTAGGTGCGTTGACATCCGTACTTTGAACCCCAGCATTCCATCAACTCCACAGATTCGTCTCTACGTGACCTGGTGGAACGAATACTGCCCCTCGGCACCTATTATACTGCCATCTTATCCTTTGTCGAGCAGCGTAGCCATCTCGACTTCGGTCTCGTCAACCACGCACTATGTGCCTCTATCCGCGACATGTTGAAGGACTATCAAACACTTTTGTCCCAGCTCGAACACGCTTTCTCCACATCCGCCCAGTTTTCTCTTCAGAAACTTTGGTTTTATATACACCCCACAATCCACACACTCTCCCTCATCTATCAGCTGGTTCTGGAGCTCGGGTCAGCGGATGATCCTGCTGCCGACTTGGATTCTTCCTCCTCAGAAAGCGCGACAGACCCCGAGGAGGATGCCCGCAACGAAGCCCTCGGCCTCGGTGGTGCTAAGCTCAAGGCCGTCTTGTCCGAGATCGACAAAAACGGACTAGAGGTGGATAGCAGCGGCATCGCTGTCAAGGGCGGAGAGGTGCTAGCTATAATCTACGAGCGCATGCAGAACATGTCCGGGGACCCTACTGCCAAGACGCTTTATAGCACACTCCTGCGTGCCGCTGGAACGCCATACGTCGCGATGCTGCGAGTATGGATTATGACGGGACGATTAGTAGACCCGTACGAAGAGCTTTTGGTAAAGGAGAGCAAGTTCATCAATCGGGGGATATTGGAGATGGATTACACGGACGAGTATTGGGAACGACGATATACGGTAGGTATATCTTATGGCGCTCAGACAGCATGATTCTGACTCTATGCAAAAACAGCTCCGTGATGGCTCGACGCTGGCTGCGCCATCAAAGCGACGGCAAGCAGGCGTGCCAGCTCCCAGATCAATAGGTGGACGATTGCCAGGCGGTGCATGCGTACCACCCCTGCTCGAGGGTTGGAAGCATAAGATCCTTCTTGCGGGCAAGTATCTGAACGTCATCCGAGAGTGCGGGATAGAAATACGGAGAGACCAAGGCCATAGTGATGACGAGATCCTCACCATGGACGACGAAAAGTCTGTCTGAATTCCGCTCGACACTGATTTTCCTTTCTGTATACTGATCTTGGGCTAGGTTTTACGTTTTTCTAGAGGACGCATACACGCACGCCAACCGCACGCTTTTGCAGCTCCTGCTTCGCGATCAGCAGCTCATTCCGCGTCTCTCATCTCTAAAACGATATTTTTTCTTGTCCCAATCGTCGTTCTTGACACACATGCTCGATCTTTCGCACTCGGAGCTGAGGCAGCCCGCCAAGTCTGCGTCTATCGTGAAACTACAGAGCTTACTCGATCTCGCTTTGAACACTGACTCGCATGGCGAAGATGCGCTGTTCAGAGAGGACGTCAAAGTAACACTGACGACGAGCGGTTTGTATGAGTGGCTGCTCAATGTCGTCAATGTCAGCGGCGTCATCGGTGAAGAGGATGGTGATCCCAAGGTCCAGCAGGAAGAGCCGAAAAAGGCCAAAGATGACAAGAAGTTCCTTGGTTTGTGGGAGTTCTTTTTTAAATTCCTCATCTCTCATCCGCTTCACATGTAGCCATCGATGCCTTCGCCCTGGACTACACAGTCAAGTTCCCCCTTTCCCTTGTCATCTCGCGCAAAACCATCTTGCGTTATCAACTCATTTTCCGGTTCCTGCTTCACCTCAAGCACGTTGAGCTGTCGCTCGGGGCGATGTGGATCGAGCAGCAGACCACACCTTGGCGGAAGCCCTTGCCGCACTATCCGGAACTGGAGCGCTGGCGGTTGCGTGTACTTCTGTTGCGTGCACGCATGCTCTCCTTCATCCAGCAGATCCTTGCGTTCGCGACGTTTGAGGTCCTAGAGCCGAATTGGCGTGCGCTTGAAGCCAAGCTCGCAAAGGTTACGACAGTCGACCAGCTACTGCGAGATCATGTGGATTTCTTGGACACTTGTTTGAAGGAGTGTATGCTGACGAGCTCCAAACTATTGAGGGTGCGTAGTTATAACCAATACCTGCGAAATATCAATCAACAATTCACTGACATTTGACCGTTTCATAGGCATATTCACGGCTCATTGTTACCTGCTCTACCTTCACAATGTACACGTCATCGTTCACCAAAACTGCGGTTTCTGCTATCGCTGCCTCGGAAACGCCGGAGGGAGACCAGTCTATGAAAACACGCTCGGAGATCTTAGGCAAGTTCGAGACGAATTTCAACCACTGGTTCGTTCCCGTTGTCTGCTGTCGTTTTTGGATTGACTCAAAATAAACTCACTTTGCTAGGTTCAAGGCGAGCTTATTGCCTCCAGCACAGGATTCAGTTTGTTGACTACTAATTACAGGTCTATCTGAATTGCGTGCAATACTACGCTTCAAGTGAAAACGTATCCCTTCTTCCGCTGGTTGTCCGGCTCAGCAGCGTCAATAAAACGTCGTAGCCCTCGTCATAGACTCCAATCCCGCTCAGTTATGAGCAGGCCCGTCTTCATGTAGGCTGAGGCTGCGCGGTATGCCGCTCATTCTATTGTCTTTTGGCGCTTGCATGGCCCGTCAGGTGAAAAGGGTATAAGTGGCTGGAGTCCTGAAGGACTGGACGCGACCTCCCACCAGACAGCTATCTGATCTCAACGTGGATCATATCTAGACTCGAGATAGTGCGCCACTGCGAAATCTGGGGGACCCAGTGGGTGCACAATGCGCCCAAGTACTACGAGTAGTGCACGAGTCAACTGGAATACATGTAATGTACAACACTAACAATACACCCCAGGCCGAGCTCACTGTAAAGCTTCGCTCGGCCAGACAATACGCAATATAAGGAGAGATATTCTATGAATTATCTAACCGATGGTTTTAAAATATGGGTTTTCAGATCTGATGACGCGATGCTTTGTCTTGTCGAAGGATCGCCGGACTGACGCCTTGCTGTGCGAGCGTATGATACCGACGCTCGAGCTTCCTTCGTTTCGTGGCAAATCTGTTCGAAACCATACGAGCAGGATTGTCACGACGGAGGCGATCATGCAGCTTCAAGCGTCGTCGCAGCTTGCTGCGCTCCCCCTCGATGCTCTCAGATATTGTTTGCGAGTGAACCTTCGAATGCTTGGCCGGGGGAGAAGGGATTAAGGGGCGAACGGACACAGGGGAGGAGGCCGGAAGAACTTCGTAGAATGTGTAGACGCCACCCTCTGGCGTCACAATGCGCCGCGAAGGAATCAACGGGCTATGTAGTTGTCGAGGATTGAGAGGAGATGAACGAGTGTTCGAACGAGATTTGGGTGTTGTGGGTGGGGTATATGAGAGCGAATTGTGTACCTCGGCTTTAAAAGTCACAGGTGGAAGCTTGCTTGATGACGCAACGGGGACCGTGTTCCCTACCGCGCGTAGGGGTGATGGGGGGCTTGAGATCGTCAGCCAGGCAGACTTGTCGTACTGCTGTCGCTGGGAATCGAACGGAGATTCGAGCATGGCGCGTGCGCGCTTCGCTGAGGGTGTTTGGGACGTTGGGGTGCTCACAATCATTCGCTTCTTCCCCTTGTCCTGCGGCACCGCGCGCGCGAGAGGTAAACGTAATGGTGACGAGACAGGCGTAGGGAACGCTCCGGGTCGAGCATGGCCGTTGCTGGCTGGCGTAGTGGGCGATGAAGATGACCTGATACACCACTCCGACGGCTTATCCTCGATTCCTGCCAGACCCGCAAACAGAAAATGCGCAGTTCGACCCCGCTCATCATCGGCTTCGCCATAGTTCGAGTCCTCGTCCTCGCTATCGAGGACGCGTGGCATTTCCCTTGTCGTGGCTGGCACCGTTTGTTCAAACACGCGATCCACGACCCGTCGTTCGCTCACACCCAGCCAGCTCCTCACAATCTCAAACTTCTTCCGTAACTTGCTATTCTCTGCCCATTTCTCTGCAAGACTGGTGGCATCGTGGCCGCCGACGAGATTGATGATAGCGGTGTCCATTTCTGTAATCGCATCGTCTGCGGGTATGTCAAAGTCCAAGTCGGCGGACATTTGTTCGAGCAGTAGTGGTTGATCGAGGAATGGGTCGAATATGCGGTCCATTCCCTTCCAGTCGAGTCCATGCAATCCTGGAATCAGCGTATTCGGCACGACACGGCGCGGCCGCAGGACAGCCACAAAGGCTTGCAGCTCAGGCAAAGGCGAGTGTCGCGAGAGTGGTACTAACTATGCCATTGTTCAGGCTCAGTGGGAGTAAGCCAAAATAAAACACACCAAAGCCTTGATAGAATCCCCGCGACCGATAGCAAGCTTGGTCTCTTGTAGATACGTCTGCCATCGAGCGGCGGACATAGTGACGGGATTGACATACACAACAGGCCTACCCATGCGGCTTAGGCCTCTGTTCGCGGGGTGTGGATCAGCATCGGCTACATAATCACAACGGTCGAAACGCTCGCATGCATGGAAGCGAGAAGCGGCCTCGTCGCGCGTTCCGAGGGATCGCAGAACCGGGTCTGAGATGTTCGTATATATTCCATGTTTATAGCGGTCAAGGTGGATTTGTGTTCGGAAGGCGCGGGAAACCGCTTTGAGGACATCTTCGTAACCCCAGGTCCAAGAGTTGATGAAGAAATAGGTAGTTGTAGGGAGCATTTTCATGAGATCAATGAGACCAGAAGTAGCACTGGCCTAGAAGGTGTCAGAATCGAGGACGTTTATGAAGAATATGAGATACCTTGGTCGGCACAGACGCAGATGTCATTACGGATGCGGTGTCGAGATAAATGGCTTCCAATACGCTATTGGGGTCGCGCGGCTGCGAGTCATCGCCGGCCAGGTATGGCTGAAGGAATGGATTATGAGTGATCGACTCGAGAAACCAAGGCTCGGCTCGGAAATCGCCGGTATGCAGCACAGCGCCGCGGTCCCCTTCTATGAGAAACCTGGGCAGGGTTGAGTTAAGTGTCAAGGACGAGATCCAAAAAGACGCACATAACAGCCCCTGGACAATGGTTAGCATCGAACAGGGTAATGGTCACTGTTTCGCTATTTGTGAGCTCAAATTGAGTGGGGGTGTTGAGGGCAAGCGGCCGCTATAACACAAATTAAAACGGTTGGCTGTACAGAGAATTCCTTACGCACCAGTAAGTCTCTTGAGCCGGTATAATACATGGATCCATCGGGGTAAACAAGTGGATCCACTTTAAGATGAGAATATGTCCGAGTGGTTTCGGCTCGATATTCGTGTTCATGCAATGACCGCTCGGCATAAACCTCGTGGCGTAGCAGCATCTCCTTCGCATCGTGCGAGCAAATGACGATGTAGCCGAAAGACTTTGCCTGCAGACCGGTTATGTGATCTGAGTGGGTGTGGCTGAGAAGGTGAAGAGTGGGGACGGTGTCGATGTCAGGAGAGTTGGTAAATTCGTCAACTCGTATGCTGTATGGGCGGATGAATGAGTTGTATGGCGTCCCGGGTGGCATCTTGTAGGTTTCGCAATGCAGCAGATAAATTAGATGATATATGTGTTGCGGGTATTGTTGGACGTTAGGTCCAATAAAATAATTGAGTCCAATATAATCGAGTATCGAGCACACGACGGTGCGAGTGAAGCTCAAAGACTCGCAGTCATACGCGTTGAGGAACGAGGAGGGAGAGGTGAAAGGCGGTACGCATCAGATGACCCGACGCCAGTTACCCACGTTATGTCACGGCGCATTCCGACTCTTCCAAAACTCTGAACGTGCAACGTTCAACGTTCAACGTTAACGTTCAACACTTGCAATTACTTACTGAGCACTTGCTAATTTACCTACTATGGACCGAATAGCAGAAGAATTGGCGATCGATCTAGTCAACAAACTGCGCGAGTATGTTTTTCGATCAAGTCAAGTCGACTTCTCAAGAAATTCTCGTCGACCAGAACTCCTCCCGAATCGAGACTCATTGTCGGGGTGGCTGGCTCGCCTGCCGCTGGCAAATCGTCGTTTTGCCATCGGCTGCTGAAAATTATCAATCCTCTTCTTGAGCAGGCCGAGCTCGGTGCTCCGGATATTCAAAGGACTGTTGCGATCCTGGTTGGGCTAGACGGATGGCATCTTTCGCGCGCTGCGCTAGATGCTTTCCCCGACCCGGAACTTGCACACGAGCGTCGTGGTGCTCACTGGACATTTGACGGCAAGGGATACGTTGAATTCGTCAAAGCTCTGCGACTTCCTCTCTCGCCTTCGGCTGCCTCTACAGAGATCCCAGCGATTACTGCGCCTGTCTTTTTACATGCAATCAAAGATCCTACAGCGGACGCGGTCTCTATCTTTCCCCACCATCGTCTAGTCATCATCGAAGGCTTGTACACGTATCTTTCCATCGATCCCTGGTCGGCAGCCTCTGCACTATTAGACGAACGGTGGTTTCTCCACGTTGACGAGGCAGAAGCCTGTCAACGTTTGGTCAAGCGCCATGTTGAAACCGGTATATGTGTTAACGAAACCGAGGCCCGGCTTCGCGCTGAAGGGAACGATATTCCAAGTAGGTCGCTTGTCTCTGAGTCATCTTCTTTACATATTACCGATAGATGGCCGATTTGTTGTGGAAAATATGTTGCAACCAACGCGTTTCATTGAGAGTGTTCAGGACATGGGGATGGCCCATGAACTAGATTCGTGAACCTGTAGGCGCCGTTCCCGGGTCCAGGCATTTGTAAATATATTGTCCCCGTTGCTTCATTCAAATGCCAGGTTGTCTTCGTTCCCCGGATCTCGAGTAGCTTGAGTGGCTGATATCGATACGGATATTCACAAATTTTGCTGTATCCAAGCTGTATCTAGCGCTCACCTCACCTGTTACGTAACGAATCGCGCCCTCTTTACACTGCCAACTGTACCACCACCACCCGCAGACCCGCTCTGACTGCCATGGCTGACATCGATGCTGTCGCTGGACAATTCGTCGACTTCTACTACCAGACCTTCGACTCCGATCGCAAGAATCTAGGTTCACTCTATGTGGGTTCTTCCCGACTCGCTAATCTACGCGATCTTCATGTTGAGACGATGCAACTCGCAGCGCGACGCCTCCATGTTGACTTTTGAGGGCGCTCAAATCGCCGGCAGCGCTGCTATCGTAGAGAAGCTAGTGGTATTACCCACCTTTTCGCCAGTCCTTTCCGTGACTCACTGGACGCGCCTGCCAGTCTTTGCCATTCCAAAAAGTGCAGCACAAAGTGACCACAAAAGATGCCCAACCTTCTTCTGGTTCTGTGGCCAGCCTGCTCGTCAGCGTCACCGGCTTGTTGGTTGTCAGTCATGCTTGTTCGTGCTCGATGTGATTCATGGCCTAATTTCGCGTCAAAGGTGGATGACAGCCCAAATCCCCTGCAGTTCAGCCAGGTCTTCCATCTGCTTCCGGAGGGAGGGAGTTACTACGTGTGAGTGGATAGTTTGCCTCTCACTCGGCTTGTTTTGAACGCTTGTCCAGCTTCAACGACATCTTCCGACTCAATTACGCCTAATCGCCTTCCAAGACAGGAAATGTAGGATTAGATGCTGCTTCTTTCTAGTGTTCTCGTATTCCGGGGTATGTACGATAACATCTGATTTTCGTTTATTCCTTTCTTTGCTACCCAAATGAAGTGGCTTGTTTCAAACGCTTTGTCGCCCAATGCCCTTGACCGACGCTATTCGTCCCAACAAAAGGATGGTGCTTTAGCTTTCAGGATGTTTATCTCCTTTGCGTTTGAAGCGATTCAGAACATTGCAGGCAAACGTCTCGATATAAAAGCGGATGCAACACTATCTGTGCCACCGTTCGAAATGGTCACTCAGAGACCCAAGAGAATTGCTTCCACCTCCTCACTTTCTGAGAGCGACGACCAGGGTTCTATACTGACACAACCTGCAAACGATGCGTCTGCGTCTCTTGTACCAGTCGTATCACAGCATTCTGGAGAAACCGCCTCCTCTTTCTCGCCCTCTGACTCGCCCTCTGAGGATGAGGAGGAAGCTCTCGTAGCCACCCAGCCGGCGGACCCGTCCCCACCTAGAAACCACTTGAGCTTGGAGGACAGCGGCGAGTCCCTGGAACTTGTGGCGACCCTGTCACAGCCTGAGAAGACCGTTGCCATTCCGGCCTCATATCTAGAAACAATCCCTGAACAGAGCGAGGATCTTCTTCGTCCGCTCGAGGCCATAGAGCCGCCTCCAGATGCCCGAGAAAAAGAATGGGCGATCAAGGTATGTCGTCCACCCATCTGCTGCGTCAATATCACGGGTTCATGTTTTTTCAGGAGGGCGATGAAGTTTGCAAACTCTACGACTACCAAAAGCTTGAGTATCTTGCTCAAGGTGCTTCCGGTGTGGTGTATCGCACAACCAAGATAGGCACAGACGTACAAGTAACCATAAAACGAATATGTTACAACGAAGTACGATCTATTTCACCTGCAGGGTTTCGAGCAACTGCCCATGTTTTTAGGAGCGTGACTTTGGTGGTGGTAGCAATGCGAAAAGGCCGAGGAACGGACAGACTGAGGTAATGATATTTGTGTTATATTTTTTATTGTTCCTCAAACAGTATTCCACAAGATCGTCATGCTAGGGCAGGTAAAGAACATATCAGGTCAAGCTCCATTAACAATCATGTCTTCTGAAGCTGAGAGGACGTCCAGGAGTTTCTCGGCTTCTCGACGACTTTGCCAATGATCAAGTCACTGTATTGGGTAAAGCATTACATTGAGTCCCATGCCATCTTACAATCTTGCCCAGACCTCGTATTTGAGTTCATCCCCGGAGTAGATTTGCTGGCAGCCATTTCAACCAATATCTTTGGTATGTCTTTCAGTTATCGATATATCTGGCATTAACCCTTTCGTCACAAGGAGAAGAAAAAATCAAGCATATCGCCCGACAGATTTGTATCACTATGAAAGCGATTCATAGACTCAAGATAGCTCATCGAGGTGTCAGACTCAGGGTATTGACAAAAAAGCCCTGTTCCGCTACAAGACTTGACCGCTTTCGCGACAGAATATTATAGTAAGCGACCAATCCGACACCCCCACAGTGTCGATTGTCGATTTTGGAGATGCCACCAAGCCGCCTCGAGCAGCTGCTCCCTTGTCAGGAATGAATGTCAAGTACACTTCCCATCTCCGTCAGCCCAAGTGGTTTAATTTTGTATATAGACTTGGTGTGGTGCCGACGGGTACAACGCACCCGAGATGAGGGCAGGAGTGTACGACAAAAGCGTGGATGTATACAGCTTCGGAATGTGTCTGCTGCTGATGTACGTTCGTATGCACCCATTTTGCATGTTCTTTGCTTAATGTTCTGTTTTGCCCAGGTTCATGAGTGGTTGTCGGCAAACCATCGACAAAGTCTTTGTGGCTTCTGAAACTCGGGAATATAAAGCTCTATGTGGAATGATCGACATGAACAGGATCAGCCATGATGGTAAGCAACTTGGATTCACTTTGCACGTCGTCCCGTCACCGAGATCGAACTGACGTTCTGCAGGAAATGCCCTTTTGGAGCAAACTTTGACCCACCGAGAGTCTCGTATCTCGTTCGAAAAGGCTCTCGCCACACCTTTTCTCTTAGTCGCAACACCCTCTCAGACTTATGTTGCTCAACGTCGTGACGGTCTTGGCACAGTCATTCAACGCACCGAGTCACTCAATTTGACGGACGCCCTCGCCCCCGCCGAGACCACTGATTCAAACGGCCAACCAAGTAGTTCCAGTAGCAAAAGGACTCGGACCTTCTCGGATCTCGACGAGGACCTGCACTCGTTAGAAAACAAAAGACTGAAGATAACGGGACAGACTGAGTTTCAGAGTCTCATAGATCCTGAGGTTCCGAACAAAGGTTCAGAACCGGTGTGAATTAGTATCTACATACTCGTGTATACCTTCGTTATTCTACTCGTTAACTTGGCGTTTAAATATTTGTGTTCTACATTACCACATTCTATACTCCATTCGATGCGCAAGAGAAAACGGAGCCTACTGCCGAAGCGCGGTATGAGTCGATGATTGACTGGACGGACACCTGTGCGGGCTGATCAGGACAATGGATTTGAGGCACTAAACATTGGCGTACATAGGTGCCAGCGCCGAGCATGTAGAACCCAAGCGCGATCAGGAAGTAGTTGAGCCAGGTCTCGGGGTTCCGCCATGATTTGGTTTTGTCTGGGTTCATAAGGAAGTATGCCATTCCCCAGTATATGAAGCTGCAAATAATAAGTACGGACGGTCCGTAGTTATCATAGACTGAGAACTTGACGTACCCGAACCATCCATCAAACAGTGAACTCATGAGGGAGAGCAAATCACTGAAGAACGGAATGACCTTGCAGGAGTTGAGGATCATATATGTCACTAGTCGAGAGATACTAACCTCAGCGATGATAAAGGCCAATATCCAAGTCGCGGCAATAATCCCAACCCAGGTGCCCCAACCCAAGACGGTATTGGAGTGTCTGTGCTTTGAATTGCTGAAAATCCTAAAGAAAATGAATCGCGCGGAGACCGACTTATACTTTTTGAGCTACGAAGTTGTACCGTTGAAGAACAAACACGTACCGAATACAGAGATCCGAGGTAGATTATGGTCGGGATTGCGAATGAAAACGCGATCTTTTTGTACAGGGGTTGTAGTGACCCGAACGCAGGGGCAGTCATATACTGGTTGCCCACAACTGTTTCGAGTTAATGAGCTTCGTTGGGAATTTACACGAGAAATGCCATGTACAGTGATACATTATAGACCCGCTTTAAATGAAGTCAACACTGGGATGTTGAACGTAAAGCATGAGACCGACCAAAGGGTGAATACAACAACTTCGCAGATCGTTACGGCCCATAGGGCCTTGGGGAAGTCTCGAGGCTCCTTCATCTCAGCAATAAACTAGTGGGGGACGAACAATGAGATAACCACAATGGCCACCCTCGACTGACATACCGAAGGGATAGTGATTTGCCCAATTAAAGTATAACTTATGTTTAAAAACGCGGACATTCCTAGGCAAGGCAATGAGCGTGCTGTGTTAAGGCATAAGAGTATGCCTGTGCTTACCGGTCACGAAGGTGGTTCCCGCAGCGGGGAATTTGGTCACTATGGGAGGCTCGCCATTCACATATCCGAACGGTTCGTCTTGGATGCCAGAAAAGATGATGGCCAACAAGACCGCGATCCCCATCGTGACAGCGCTGAACGTACCCAACCCACTCAGTTGACTGAGAGTGCGCGGAAGGCTGACAACGAAGCAGAGAAGAGCGGAGACGGCGCTACGCATACAATGTGAGCTGAAAGCTCCACGAGTCGAGCCACGAGACGCACCTAAACCCAATGGTACACCATCCGCCGTTAGACAAGGTATTGAGAACTTTGGCTCCCACGAGGCAATGAAGTGCTGTTCATGGGTTTGCTTTTGTTGGCCGTGGGCAGAATAGAATGAACCTTGGATAAAAGTGTTGTTCAAAATGAACATGACCGCCGTGAAATTGTAGCCCCATTCCGAGCCTCCGAAGAGAATGCGACCAATATCGCAGACGTCGCGTACTTCAGGGTGTTTCAGGCAGAATTTCCATACAATCAGCGCTATAGCGAGTCAGCATCCATTTGGGAGGGCATGGTGAGGGCTCACAGGTATATTGTACGGTTGCCGCAACACCCACAGTGACGAGAACCCCAGGTACAAGGCCAAGTACCGAATAGGACCTGGTTGGGTGTTAGCCACGGCCACCAGTTGAAACAAAATAAGTACCATGGGAAGGACAGGATCGCAAGGCAAATGTATTCAGAGAATAGTAGGCCTGCGGTCTATCCCGACGAATATAAGAAGAAGCGGCAAATGTTAGACAAAAATACACACTTTCTGCCAGGAACAGGTCCTGTATTGTATGTCGTGCCCGGTTTCTTTCGCTATCTGGCCAGTGACGCTGTATACCGTGTCGACGGAAGCTTCCTCGTCAAATGCATCGGCTTTGGGCTCCTTGAGAGACGACGAGTCTTGGGCCATGATGTACCAGGGGGACCGAAAAGACAAGACAAGTTGGAGGGTTGATCACCATTTTGTACCTCATTGAATTCTTCCGGGGTTGTGCGCCCCTCGCGGTTTCCGTGAAATGGGGCAAGCACATCTGATGAGGTTTGATGAAGAAAAAATAGCTGCTCCACTTCGAGTTGAAATGTTAGACACCGTTCGAAGTCGGCGAAGACGACCCCCGCGTGCGATGACCGCCGCTCGACCAAAGAAGAGACCCATAGAGTCGAGGTTGCGCGAGTATCTGGCAGTATAACAGTCCAACGCTTTCGTCGTGATATGTAGTCCAAACTAGCGTTGAAATTGGCAAAATCGCCATTTTCGATCAAAATGACGATGGCTGGATCAAAATGACGACTCGAAAATCGTGATTCGCGACTCGCGTATGATTTTAGCGGATAAGATTGCCAAGAGTTGTCACAACCAACGCCCACAGCGTCCGTTTCGACCTACGATGCTTGCGAGCTCGTGTGGTGCGGCGGCATAGGGCTCTGACATTAATATTGTATATAACTTCATTGTAGTTTGGATCGCGCAGGGAACCAAGCGTTTTGGGAATCCTCCGAAGCCCGACACAATTCAACCATGGGAAATTTCAAGTTGCAAGTTCGAAAAACACAAATATTCAACATATTCATGACGAGTCAGTAACTGCACAGACAGGGAAGAGATCCGCCGCATTTCCTGTTAATTCGACATTCTGGCAAGAGTAAGTCGCCGGTCCTGTAGGAGCACTGAGGTCGAAATTTTCCACGTCAATGTTCGAACACCGTCCATCTGGCGAACATGCCAGGTTGGCTACTTGGGAGCCGCTGGATGTTCCTGCAATGCTGATACACCGAACATGAATAAAGTTAGAGGAGACAGATGATGAGAATTACTTTCTGAAGACAATATCTTGTATGAACGTATTTGACGGGAATTGAGCGCACTGAAGAATTTATTAGCAGTGAAAGTCCACAAAGGGTGCGGGTTATGTCATTTACAGCCGTTGCATTGGTCATATCTGGGCGGGGAAATTTATGAATGAAAAGCGGAATCCGACTAAGGAAAGGCTCACAGCACTGTAGAAGACATCGGTTATTGTCAGCCAAAGACATAGTGGCTAGAGAGCGGGAATCACTGACCTGGTCAATCACAACTGGGTTGTCGACGTTGGATTCAATGAAGTTTTCGAACGTCACATTTTTAACTATCCCACTTCCGACGTTTGGACCAGCCCAAGCCTATCAATTTCGTGGTCAAGTTTTGAATAGATCAGCCTTATTGTAACGCCTCTATACCTTGATGCGCGCTCCATTCCCCGCATTACTCATCTGGATGTTTCTACAAACACGAACATGAGATATCCACTCTTCACAGGAAACCAATCTCCTCACCTTGAGGTAACGTTCTCCACGATATCAAACATTCCGGGAAATTGTCCTAACGAGCTAAGCAAATGCTTGGCAAGACGACAAAGCAAGGCAACAAAAAAAATGCATACCCAACAGAAATCCCGCTGAGAGAGGATGTTAGATCAGAGTACATCGAACAAGCAATTACTCACTGTGAACCGTTACACTTGAGATCGGAGACAAGAATATTGGTAGAATCTTTCGCAATTCAGATTACTAAAGTCTAGCAGCTTGGATGACCTTACTTGGCTGCCATTAAGAACACTGGGTCAGCGACGAACTACGTCCGGATAAGTGAACCTTACTTTGAAAGATACACAGTCATCGCCATTATTGATGACGGAGTTCTTGATAACAACTTGATCGCTTGCTAGCGCGTCTACCCCATACGATATTCGAGTGGCAACGTACTTACCTACGATAAATGTCCCAGCCATCAGTGTTAGAAGCTTTATGGTCCGATGTTGAAACAGCATCGATATGAATATTGTCGTAGGTTACATTTTTCCCTTCGTTAACCAAGTTGAACCACTCCGGGCTATTGATCATCGTGATATCTTTGACAAGCACATCGGAGGCTTGGAATATGGTCAGAATTATGGGTCGCAAAAGCGACGAATTTGACGCCAATGCGTCCCACCAATCCTGTAGAGTCTTAGTCTGTCATGAAACTCATGTCCATTCAGACTAACCTGGCCAGCGCCGTCAAGGGTCCCGCCTCCGTCGGGAGATTAAACAGACGCGGGGAAATGTCACACTGTGACCATGACTTCCCACGGCTTCCCCGCGTCGAGTTTCTTGGTCAACGCATCGCTGGGGGGAACGTTGTTCCCCCCAGACCCCCCTCCTTTTGCCTGACGGCTTATAATTAGTTATATACTTGCTTTGAATGTGTACTTGTTTATTTTTGTTACATTTTTACCAACTTACATTAGAATTATTGAATAGTTGGGGAACTTTTGCGGGCGCCGGCCCGGACGGCTGGGGTTTTCCACCCCAGACCCCGACCGCTGCGCGGTGCTGCGCTCGCCGCGAGGCCCACTGCGTGGTGCTACCGCTCGCCGCGGAGGCCCACTGCGTGGTGCTCTTGCTCGCCGCTGGGCCCACTGCGTGGTGCTGCCGCTCGCCGCGGAGGCCCGCTGCGCGGAGCCTGTGTATTCTCGTGGTAGTATATAATGATTTACATGCATATGGGGAGGTTTTGTACATACTATCGATTATTTTCGGGCGTTCCACTGGCGTTCCCCGCGTTGTGGTTGGTGGTGGGAAAATGCTGTGACCGTGACACCGTGACTGATCCCCGCGTCAGTTTAAATTCCCCTCCGTCGAGTCGGATGTTTTTACCACCCAAGATCCAAAAGGTAATCTGGGTTTGAAAGGGAAACGAGAAACCATTCTGACCGAAGGCACACCAAGAAATGGGTATTTATTTGCCTGGCTTCGAGTGTCTCAACTTACCCCGCTCCAATAAGGAATATCGGGATTGAAGCGGATGCTTCCTTGTAGGTTCTGAAACGCCAACTTTAGCACGTAGATGAGATGTATACTATGTAAATGCTACTCACAATGTGCTTATTGTGGACGCCCGTCATGTTCAAACGTGTACTTATGTTGAGGGTGGTAGACTTGGGAATAACTATCTCATTGCACGCTTGGACTGCATTCAGAAACCGAGGCGCGTCGTCGCCACCAGTCGCCGCAAGGACGCAACTCCCAGGTATAGGTACTACGCCCTTGCTTGCGGTAGCAAGAGGAAATGACAAGCTAGACGATAGAGCGAGTAGAGAAAGCGAGAATCGCATCAGGACATGCGTTGGCAGTCATTGACCCATGAACCGTTTTATATAGATGGTTTAGAATGTCGTGGAGCGCATAATGGCGGTCCGTGGTCGACCAGTGGTCGACCCCATGCACAACTTGCGGCCCGTCACAACCCGTCACAACCCGTCACCACTTGAATTTCGTTTTGATCGGATGTCACGGTTTCAAGGTCGACCATAAGTATTGAACGACGGCTACAGACAAACCAAGAAAGCAATCTTCTTTGATGGAAATTACATGACAAGACATCCCCACCCACTGTTTTCCCGCCGCCGTCTCTGCTCTTCCTCCCGCCGCCGACGATTCAGATATACTTCTTGTTGCCTGCGCTCTTCTTCGATAGCCTCAAGCCTTCGACGATAATTCTGTTCTTCAAGTCTCCGTCGTTCAACTTCCCGACGTTGCGCCTCTTCAATTGCTGCATCGTGACGAGCTTGTATGATGTGCTCCGGCCGTGGTGGTAACCTGGGCGCGACTCTGACATACTGAACGGGAGGCGGGGCAGCGTTAGCTCTGGGCCGCACAGGCTCTGGTCTAGGTTCTTCTGGCGGTACCTCAAACAAACCCCCATGAGCCGCCCGGAGGTGCGGATAAATTTGCTCATGGTCGAAAACGCGCACACAGATCCAACAAATGTGCGCGCCGCATCGACACGCCATATGATTGCACCCTTCAGTCTTCTGGATCCACACCGAGCAAGTAGGGCATCGTTTCGCACCGTTGCTCTGGGCCCACTCGTCGTTACGACGTTCCTGCTCACCAGGGTCGCCCTGAAGTCGCTTGTCATCGCAACTCATCCCTTCATGACCTTCTTGATCGCATCTCGAGCACACCGTCAAGAAACAGGATGGACAGGTCATGGCTGTTGCAGTCGCCGTGCGCCGGTAGATTTGGGTGCAGTCCGCAGTCTTGCAGTATTTGAAGTGCTCTGGGTGGCGCTCAATGTGTCGCAAGAACGCCGTCTCGAGGAGTTGTTGGAATTGTGATTTTGTCAAGAAACGCTCGATCGTGGGGATCGGAATGGGCACCTCGCACGTCGCTTCGTTTCCGAGGCAAATCAACGGGAAGGTGTCAGACGCAGTGGAGAGATAATGCCGAAGACAACTCATGCAATAGGTGTGGTCGCATCCCAACGTTATCGGGTGCGTGATCTCGTCGTAGCAAATCGGGCAGAGTTCACCTGCATCCAATTGCTGAGGGCCAACTGCGACTTCTTCCAGCGACTCGTCTATCAGTCTTGTCACAAGCCGCCGAGCATCTTCTCCGCCTCGAACCACGAGCTTACCAGGCCGAGGGGAGATCACCAATGTAGCATTTTCTTCTCCCAACGCTTCTTTCAGAATCGCGATCCCTCGTTGAACAAAAAAGCGTATAGATTGCTTCTTCAAAAAGACGGACCATTCCATGGCATCAAGGCGGTTGACCTCGGCTTTGATTATGTCTCGAGCTCTGTCAATGGACGCGTCATCGCCGTATACCTTGACCACGCCTAACTTGTCGGCTCTGGCGTATGCTCCAGAGCGATGGAAGATGGTGTTGAGGAAGTGTGAACCGGTAGGTGTATTGAACGACCTGTGCCAGTAGCCTGGGAGGGGCTTGCCTGCAACCAGGTTCTCGACACGGACTTTCAAGGAACCAACAGCTGTCTTATCCTCTCCGTGTACCTTGATCTGCATCCTGCCGTTCTGAGCAGGGAATACGTGGAGGTAGGCTGTTCTGGCACCATCCGAACCTGTAAGGGAATCCCAAGTGCGCTTTTGCGCTTCGTATTGAGGACGGGGAATTGAAATGATGTATTGGAGCGGGTTTGGGAGCCAAAGACGCGGAGTGCAGCCGCCCAGATACATTTGTCGACCTTCAAGCGAGTCCTGCACTCGTTTCGCCGTCTCCCAGTCATTAAAACGTGCTTTCACTGTGATATTCCCCTCTATATTGTCCTCGATGACATCGAAGCTTTTCAGATTTCCGCCGCAAATGCGCTCCATATGCTGTCTCAGGCTCCGCAGACCATCGGGAAGGTCGTAAGATATCGGCTTCAAAAACCTCAGCCCATACGATCCCGTAAATTGCGTCACGGTGCCCGCAAGGACGGCGCTCGGGAGATTTGTGATCTTCACGGCTCGCTGCCAATCTCCTCCCCGAGTGTACCCAGGAGGTGGCTGGTTCATGACTACGCGAACTCGCCGACCAGCGCACATTTGCCTGTCTAATTCCTTCACCTTCTTCGCAGCTTCTTCGACACTGCCGAAAGTGGCCACAACACTAGTAGAAGGCGCGCGCCACGATATCTTGAGTAAATCGCTGTCCTTGCTCGTGCTTCCCATCCCCCCGGATTTACTGTTTTCTGTCACTTCGAAATGTAATCGTTCGTCGCCGAATTCGATGTCCTCTAAGCCAGCAGCAATAGCGCCTCCCTCTTCGGAGTTGGTGATTAATGTAGCCTCGATGCGTCTACCCGGGAGCTGCTTCGTGCCAACGATGAAGACACGGCGCTCATCAACACCTTGCTGAGTGAAAAGAGCCTTGATATCATTGTGGGTAACATTGGAAGGGAGATTCTGGATTTGAATGCGACACGTCTCGAAGCCGGGCACGACCTCTTGAACAGCAATGCCTGCGCCGTAGGTCACTAGGCTCGTACCGAGGATAATATGTTGAGCTGTGTGGACAGCCTCCTGCCGCCTTGTCTCTGCCTTCTGAGCTTGAAGCTCGAGTTGGCGAGCCCTTTCGGCCGCTCTCTGCTCGGCCGCTTGTCTCGCAAGGCGGGCAATTCTTTGGCGTTCTAGTTCAGCATGCTGCTCCGCAACCCTGGCCGCATGCTCTTTTCGCAGGCGTTCCGCTTCTTGGACCTGAAAATTTCATTACTTCGAGTCATGTAATTAGTAAAGGAAAATACGCATACCTCGGGATCATGAGCGAACCAACATTTGTCACCTTTGGGACAATGACCATCTCGCCACGCAAAGCATGGTTTTTCACCTCTTTTGGGTCCTTGACGTTTACCTGACAGAGTTGAAGCTGATTTAACACGTTCCTCGACTTGGCCCGCAGTCGCGTTTGAAACGCTGGGTCGTTGAGTGGAAGATGTAGCACCGTTCGGCTGAACAGGGGTGGGGCGACCTTGTTGTCCTGGCCGCCGTCCCCGGCCACCACGCGTAGGCTGCAATGATTCTAAATCGCCCGGATCCTGAAAACACGTGAGTAAAGCATGCACCGAGCACCTTAAGTTGAACCGTTCAAGCGAACATGATGGCTGAATTTACAGTTGTCGCCAAATGGGCATCGGCCTTGCGAAAAGTGCTTGCAGAGCTGAGGCCTTACAGTGCTGGCCATGCTCGGGGCGAGAAGGAAGGGTTGAAGCGGCTAAAGAAGCATCGAGCGCAGTTTTAAGTATATCGGACAGTGAATAGACGCCTGGTGCCCACGGTACAAACTTAGAAAAGAGGCTGATGTACGTTGACGGGGAGAAATTCCTGGGTGCCAACCGCAACTCAAAGAGGGGGTAGAATATTGGTTTGGTCCTTGGGCTCGGAGACTCAGAGGGCATGAAGAACAGGCGGTTCGAGAAAGATTGAGTGCCGCCCAGTGGCTGTTGGCGAGTGATCAACCACTGCAAAATGTCGTATCGTTCATAGCTGCTTGAGTCTCTGCGGTAAAGAGCGCAGTCGTGAGTTACTTGACCGTCCTGGGCCATTTTTTGTGCAGGGAGTTGGGAAAGGAACAGCGAACGCCGCGGCAAGGTGTGACTCTCTGTTACGAGTGTCACACACCAACTTTTTGCACCGAATCGTAACCGTCTGTGAGACGTCGATATCACGATGGACGCGAGCATCGGCGAACCGTTTCACCTCGCAAGCTATAACACTCCCCAGCGACTGCAAAGATCCCAGTCGCGCCGTCCTACCTCGAATGTATATGCGACGCACGAGAATATTGCCTCTGGCAGCCGACATGGATATGTAACTGCAACGGCGCAAGGAGACGGCATTCACGTTCTCGACGTTGGTTCATTAACTGATTGGAAAGTTTCTTCTGTCTTACTTGGCTTCCAAAGCTTTCGACTCTCCATCCCGTCGTTTCTCATACTCTCGGTCCATCTACCAGCTTTTGCTGCCCGTCTGTTACCCTGAGCAGTTTGGAGGAGCAAGAAAACATATGTACCACCTACGCCGCCATTGCTTCGTCGGCAGATATCCCTTCTGAAGACGGCGGCCGAACAATATGGATGTGGAGGGAAAATGTGTCCAGCTCTGTTGGAGACCGGGTTTCGCAAAAGAGAAAAGCCACAGTTGTAGGGCAACTCGGTCTGTTCAAATTCTGTTGCGAGACTGATATTTCTAGTAGTTGTCGCATCAAATATCCAACATCTATCCCTGCAATGAAACACCTCAACGACTTCTAGTGTCGTCGCCTGCGGGAGATTTAACACTTCTTGAAGCAGACCTGGGAATACGAAGCACACTGCCCGCTCCTTCCACCAGTGCTTCCGTTCTCTACTCTTTTGTTCTGTCTCGAGAGTCAAACACATTTCTCTTTGGCGCTCCTGGACGTACAGCGGTTCTTCGCCTGGGGAGATCTACAGACGGCACAACAGACCTCAGGATACTAGACGTCTCCAG
This sequence comes from Favolaschia claudopus, assembly GCA_037176885.1. Lineage (NCBI taxonomy): Eukaryota > Fungi > Basidiomycota > Agaricomycetes > Agaricales > Mycenaceae > Favolaschia > Favolaschia claudopus. The sequence goes on along the minus strand of JAWWNJ010000035.1, from coordinate 901,050 downwards.
TGACGGTGAATTGAGCGACTTGAGCAGTACTCAGATCCCTGTAGACCAAGAGGTATGCCCATCTCCAGTTACTCCCAGCCCCGCAATGACTGGTATTTGTAGCAAATCACCGCCGTGTCTTGTAGCAGTTCCGGATATCTGTCTGTACTCAGTGCGTTTATGGCCAATCCATCTGAAGATCTCCCTAATCATGCAAAATAGCGAGTGATGGATCTTGGAATTCTTTCCAGATAGAGTTGAAAAATGGTGTCGAAATCTACCCCGTGGCACAACCTCTGCATCTCAAGTCTCTCACCTTTATTGGCAAGCCCACAGAACCTACAATGAATGGCGAAGTCTCTATAATTGCTTTGAATACATCCATCGTCCTTCTAGCCGCAATATCCTCTTCGCCCACAAGGAACATCGTCCTCCTCGTCTGGGATCTCCAATACTGCGTTCTCCTCGCATCGCACATCCTCTCCATCCCCTCCACCCTCTCACATCTATCAAAAATATGCATGAACCTCTCCTTGGTCACCACCTCGACACCGCAAGCCCTCCTCATCCTCTCCCCACCCTCCGCCGAATCTCCAAAAACGACCGCCAGCACACGCTCGAGCATCCTCGTCGTACCCCTCACCGTTCCCAAAATGTCGACCATCGCCAATGCCATTGGACGCGCAGCGGCTGGCGCACAATGGCTTGTGCAACCGAGTGCCGATGATATCCTTGGGCCTTCCCGCGCCAAAGCTCTCGCCGCTATCCAGACGGCTATGACCAACAACGAGCCCGCGGCTGCTGAAAAGGCGTTTGCAGATTGGGAGCAAAGCGAGCAGCAATCCGGAGAGCCAGAGGTGGCGAATTCTTCTTCTGAATCCCTTTGCTCAAGTGTAAGCTCACATCATCACAGTCCAAACTTGTATACGGACATTCCTTCGTCCGCGATGTGCTCAATGCCGTCTTGCAACCGACAAAGCAGTCCAGTCCATATTCCCCAGGCCTCGTTCGAACCCTCTTGCAGCGTCGCGTGGCCAGCACCACCATGGTCGAAGGCGGTTTGTTGGCTGCCCTGAAGTTGAGAGGCGACTGGGTAAACCAACCTCTAATTCGTTCACATACTTCTTGAATTCACGATTTTTCTGCAGACCTCAATCGACCTCTGCACTTCTCAGGTAACAGACCTCACAGAAACCGAGCTAATCTTCACTCTACAATCCATTGCCGAGCATAACCGCAAGTCTCACGGAGCCGACGCCATGCATGTCGATGCTTCACCTCTAGGAACAATTCCTACGTTATCTGCGTTCCTCAATGCCTGCGTCCGGTATCCAACATCACCCCCGAACCTCCGCACAGCAGTTCATCAGTATTTGTCGCAACCCGAAGACCTGGTCGCGGTGCTGGAAATTCTGGACAATTGGCTTGGAAGGTGGAAAGGCGCGGAGGTCATTGCATTGCCTCCCACGAAGAGCACCGGGAAGAACGAGGACGGGATAGTCGTGCTCAAGGAGGGTTGGCAAAAGGATGAACGTAGTACGGCGCATCCACCCCTGATCAAGGTCAACCTCTTTGATTTCCATGTTTCAACGGTTCTCACGGGCCGGCAACAGGTGTTATCGTTCATTCAAACAATCCTCGACGCGTCTTTCCTGGCGCTGCTGCAACATACGCCTGCTCACCGCGTTCTGCAGAGAGTGCTTTCAAAAATTCAACCAGAAATCCAGCTGACCGAGCAGGTAGAAATACTCCGAGGCCCCTTAGAGATGTTTGCTCGAGCGCAGGCTAAAGCGGTGCGAGACGGCAAGGACGGGAAGAAGGATCAGGGTGACTGGAGGCGACGTAGGCGACTTGAGCATGAGCGTGCAGCAATGGCGGTAGGGGGCGTATATCAGTTGGAAGAGCTCGTTCTGTAGTAAAAGTAGTATATCTACTTGCATTATTAGAATGTCTGACAGCGGAACGAGCCACACCTGGCGAGGTATCCCGAGGGAAGCCAGGCGGGTCATAGAGGCTTCAAATACGTATTTCGAATGGCAAGAGAGGCCCCAAAGGTGTAAGGTCGCATGGACGTCCTCGAGATCTCGAATATGAGCCATTCGGAGGAATATCAAGACTTACCATTGAAGGGAACCCTGGACTTTCTATTCCGCTGCAAGAATTGGAGACAGAATATAGATACAACAGACTTGCCTATATACAACAAGCTATCCAGTCCAATTTTTGGGCTGGGAGACAATTCGTTATTCAACCACCATGTCGACGAACAACCCGACGTACCTTGACCTCGTCCCCCAGTCGCCTGATGCCGATTTCCGTCCCGGGATTCTCGTGCATTCCTTTCTCACCCATATCCCAATTATACCCAACACCAACCGCAAGCCGTGTTCCGTCGCAATTGAATGCGAGTGCGCCAACAGGGTTGTTGAACTTGGGATACTGGCGTAGGCGTTTCTTCACCTTGTGGTCCCATATTGATACCGTTGCGTCAGAGCCAGCGGAGGCGAAAGTGTTGTATCTAAAAAACAGTCAAGATCGAATGGAACCAATGAGAAAAAGGAATTGTACACAGGGTGGAATGCGAGAGCATTGACGGGGTACACCTGGTCGACGTCATCCACAGTTTGTCGATGGCATTTGAATGCGTATTTTTTGGCCTGTGTCGCAGGGGAGGGATCAAAATATTCGACAGCGATTCGTCCCTCAACAGAAGCAGTGGCGTAACCTAATGAACCTCATTATTTGAGGCGATCAAAGAACGGCGAGAATTTACACGCCTTGACCGTCAGACATGCATGCGAGACTCCGAGTCATATACTTCAAACTGCTCTCTCTTTGTTGTGCGGGCGTCGACATGTTTCGAATATCGTAGATGTTGAACAATCGGCTAGCCATTGCAACGACGATATTGTGGTTTGTCATGTCTATGCAGTAGACACGTTCCGGTGTGGTTGTGACCGCTTGCTGTGGTGTTGACGCGCGAGGGTCCCAGAGTCGAAGTGAACAGTCCCAAGAGCCAGAAACGAGGGCGTCTGTATGAGAACAAAATCAACAGAGGCCCAAGATGATTGAAGCGGAAACGCAACTGGACTCGGACGAGTAAACCATCCCAGAAACTGCGTCTGTATGCGAACCCACAGTTGCAATCTTTTCCGTGCCTATCTCCAAACTAAACGCGTGAGATGAAGGTGCGTAGCACTGAGAGAAGAGATAGACTACTTACTGTCTTATGGTCGCGTCAAGGCCGCCGCTAAATCCATGAGACGAGTCAGAGAAGCAGCAGGTCAATATTGCTGCGCGGTGTTCGAATTTTGCAAGTTGCTCAGATGGTTTGGAGTTTGGATCTCCGGCATGGTAGAACCGCACTGACTGAAATAATCTCAAAACACGGTCTGTCTAAAGGCCAGAAGCACGCGCACCGTATCCCAAGACGAGACCAATAATTTGTCTGGGTCAGTTGGTGAATATTGGATGGAGGAGATTGTATCGAATGGCGGGGATGGAAGAGTAGAATAGTTGGGATCTGCAACAAGATGTTAGAGTTGTAGAGAGAAGGAATGAGCGACATACCGGCCATTGCAGAGCGAGTTGTTGTTTGGCGTTGTTGAATGATGCCCTGCGACGCTGTCATCACCACTTGTCTCCTTGCCCTCGGCCAACTTGAACGAGCCACTGCTTACCTCCGTCTGCCTGCCTCACCATGTCTCTCTCCTCCACATCCACACTCAAAGCTCAAATTAAAGCTCATCTCGGCCCTAAAGCAGACATCTATTTCTCTACACTAAATCTCTTCGTCTCGGGTCACACATCTCGCTCCGAGTTCGAAGAGTCCGTTAGGGTCGTTCTGGACGCCCCGAATTTAGGTTTGCATAATGAGCAAATTCAAGTTCCAGAGAGGTCTTAACATATGACTAGTGCAACTACACAATGCATTAATTATTTCGCTGTTCGACGCCACTACACATAAGCGTCCACCTTCACCATCAGCGCTTCCGCGTCCCAAACCCCCACCGCGGAAACGCCGACGCGTTCTACCCTACCAGGGACCTGCGGAAGACATCGACGCTCTCTCCCTACGTTCTGCCCGCCTCAAACGGTGGGCTCTCTCGATCGGCAGACGCGAACGCGAACGCATCAAGTCCTTCCAACCAAGCCCCCTCGACGCGCGCCCCCTCCTCAGCAACGAAATCTCTGCTGAACGTGGCGTGACACTCGTGCCTGAGCGAGGCAACGCTCCAGGCAGCCATATGCCCGTGCATCTAGCCGCAACCGCAGGTCTGCCCACCGTTCAGCATATCGCGGATCGCATGAACCTGATCTGCGCGCAAAATAACCTCGGTGCTCCGAATCGTGCTGTGCCTTCTTTGATGAACCTCGCATGCGAAGTATGTTGTTCCCTCCCGCTTTCGGTTTGATCTAGGTTATTGACAGTGTATTTCAGGCGATGCTGAAGCAGCTCTTGACCCACGCTCTGACTCTGACCTCTACCTCGCAGACAATTTCGTCTATACATCCATCCACCTCCCGTGGGACTCACGTACGGCCTTCACCAGTGTTGACCACCTCGTCTTTCAACACTCTATTCACAATATCTCCTGCTGACCTTCCCAATAAATCCGCCTCCGCATTGCGTCTAGGGTTCATGGGTGAGGACGATGGGCAGGCTGGCGACCTCGACCAAGACATAATGTTACTCAAAGATCGTGAAGTCCGTGATCAGCGATGGCAGATGCTTGCGTTGCTGGGAGAGAGGAGTACAGTCCGTGAAGTTTTGAGAGGGAGGGTAATGTGACGTTATTATAGTTTGGGTGTCAAGAGGTGTCAAGTTTGTTTCCACCAGCATTTGTATACTATTCATCAAATCGGTTCCCTGGATAAATCTGTATAATAAATTTACAACAGTACAAGAAGAGAGATGACAAGATATATAAGGTATAATATTACACGGTGTCCTCATCGTCGGAATCCACAACGATGATGTCCTGCTCGGAATTCAGAGGAACTGTGTCGGAGGTGGGGGGAGACGAGGCCACTGCCGATACATCCCGCTTCAAACTGGACTTGGGGCGCGCCGCAGCGATCAGTTCGGCGAATTGGGTTTTATGAGTTTTCTGACGGCGACCAAATCAATGAAGGCTTCGACATGTCAACAATAGACAGTTGCATACCAGATGCGATTTGCCAACCGTGGCCTTTGGCAGTTTGTTCTGTTGCTCCTTTTCCCATTTATTCAACTCCTTGACAAGGGTGAATTTAGATTCACGCTTGTCTGGGGATCGGTCCATATTGGAATTCCACAGCATCGTGAAGCTGCTCCGAATTGAACAAAGAAGCGATAGAGAGAGAGAGAGAGAAAAAAAATTGAAGCTTACTGTTGAAGTCGCGCTGCTAGTAGGGTCTTGCTCCCCACCGTGTTGAGACCATACTCCCCAAGTATTTGTCTAAGCTGATGATCTTTGAGCTGACCGTACGACCTTTTGGGTAGATGTTCCTCTTCTGACATCGGTCTAGGTATGAACACTGGGTATAATAGACTATGAATTGATATTTAAAACTTACCGCTCCTTTTCCTTGCCCTTTGACTTTGGCCCCATGAGCTCAGACCACTTGGATTTTTGTGTCGAGGACGATGAAGAATCTTTAGGCGGCGGAGGACAACCAAGGTCCATATGTTTTTCGAGCCCTCGGTACAGCATCTTGTGTTCGCAGAGAGGACACTGAACAACGTCGTTGGCTGTGATACCAGATTGAGCTGGGATAGGGAAGCAGAGAAGTAACGCACGTTTGAGTGTATTTTCTGTGGGTTCACTTGAGGAAAGGGTATCACTTGTTGATTCGGCGCTGGACGAGCGCGAGGGCCCTGCAACGCAGGTCGAGTCCAATTTGCGTTTCTTCTTCACCGGTTCTGAGGCGGCAGGGTCGTCTTCTTTCTTTGCAAGAAGTAAAACATGACCCCTGTACACGTATTTAGAAAGGTCATTTAGAAAGGTCTGCATCTTCGAGATTATGGAATATGTGGAGGAATGTACCTGGCGGCTCGCCATGCAGTCACCATGTCCTCTATACCTGAACACGGACGCAATTGAGATTCCGTCACGTTCTGCCTGCAGGACGGACAATCGGCCTTGCTGGAACCCGCGATGACACGTCTAATGCACTGAACATGCAAATTTATGGGAATTACACCTTCCTAGCACCCAGGTTGCTCACCATTGAACAGAAGCAATGTCCACAGAAGAGGGATACGGGGGCAGTGAAGTATTCACCACAGATAGGGCAGCGGACGGCGGCATCGAGACTACGAAGAGAAGGGGCACCCTTTGGGAAGTCTGTTGGGTCCTCGATGTCTTGAGCGAGCAGTGCGGCTGGTCTGTCGCTCTTCAAGTTGCGAATCATTGTGGGAGGAGGCACGCTGGTCACAAACACGTGAGTAATGTCACACCCGCGGGACCGCATCCGGATCAATTGTTGAATCCGAAAATCGGCTCTTCCTTCCGTTCCTTGAATCGCAAAATGCACTATATATTCCAGTCAAGCTGTGGGTTCGCCAAATTCAAGGGGCTTGCATGGGCTTGCTTCACTCTATAAATATCTACTGGCCCTGGATGAGACAGATAAACCTGAATCTCAACCTTCTCGCTGCACGGTTCTGTTGATTGTCGTGACGAAAGCTCGCTTGATTTCCGTGCTGTTCGAGGTCTTGTGTCCCCCTCCCCGCATGGCGTGAACAGGCATGAAAGATTCGCAACATGTCTACCACGCTCGCAAGAGGACCGTCAAACACCGACGACGACGACATATAAATACCGCTGATTGAATTGTTTGAACAAACCATCGAGGTCCTATCAACTCCGCCAGCACTGCGGAGGCCTTGAAGGATGAAGACGCTGTCCCTCCTCTTTGCTTTGGCCTCCTTCAGCTTGTCTCTAGTCGATGCTTCGCCTTTTCAGAAACGTGCTACGTTTGCCGCTGTACGGCCTCCATCGGTTCCACTTGGTATTTCGGATGTGTGTTCCCGACGAAGGTATCACTAACTGTCCTTGCTCTGTAGCGGTAAGGTCTCCCTACGTGTCTACATGGTCGCCTGCGGACAGTCTTGTGGGGACTTGGGTTCGCTCGTTCCGTTTCGAAATTCCAAAACCCTGTCTGATCGTGCGATGCAGCCTACTTTCTGGACCGGTGGCACTAAGGGATGGTCTGCCATCGCTCGCGTTGACGGGAAAGGTTACGCTCTCATGGGTAACCCTGGGCAAGACAACATCGGGACCACCAACGCGGCTCAGACATCCCTCACCATTACCCCGACGAAATCCATCTATGTAATACAAGCTGGCGCCGTTAAGATTACTTTGACATTCCTCTCTCCCATCGAACCTCAGTCACCGCAGCTCCAATCTATTCCTCTTTCGTATCTCCAGATTCAGGCGGTATCGACGGACGGTGCATCACACACGGTGCAGATCATGACTGACATCAGTGCGGAATGGGCCCATGCGGACTCGGCACAAGTCGCATCGTGGACCGTAGACAGCTCGGTGGCAGTAACAGGCGGGACTCTACGGACATTCACTATTCAGGCTCAGACCCAACGGCAGTTCAGCGAAACCAGCGATTATCCGAATTGGGGTACTGTCGTTTGGTCCACATTGTCGGCCAATGGTCTGACATGGCAGAGCGGCGATAATGCCAACACGATGAGAGCTGCATTTGTTACGAATGGCCAGCTTACCAGCGCGAACAACGCCAACTTCCGTGCTATCAACAACGGATGGTAGGATTTATTTATCACAACCCGTACGTGGTCTCACGATTCACGTTGTTTTGTTGCTGTTAGGCCCATTTTTGCCTTCGCCAACAACCTCGGCTCCGTTGGCACATCCGCCTCCGCTACCTTGACCTATGTCATCGGTCATGTTCGTCCTCAGGCAATCACCTACCAGGGCAGTGCTGTGAATGCCTTTTGGGTGAACTTCTGGTCCAATTGGCAAGGCCTTGTGCAATTCTTCTATAACGACCTGTCGAACGCCATCAATCGCGCCAACACTCTCGATGCCAAGATCGCGGATGCGGCCAATGCTGCAAACGGTGGAAATTACGAAGCCATTGTCGCTCTTGCTGCCCGACAGGCGTTTGGAGGGTTGGAGTTCGTTGGAAGTCAAAGCGACCCTTGGTTGATGTTGAAAGAGTAGGTGCCTTGCCTCCCAGCCATCTAACAAGCTCAATTCTCCGCGATTACAGAATCTCTTCGGATGGGAATATGCGTAACACCTCATTCCTTCATTTGATTCATTCCTCCACTCACTCATTCGCGCAGAAACTTCTGATGTCCTCTATCCTGCCGCTCCAATTCTTTATTACTTGAACGGAGATTTGCTTCGGTACACCTTGAACCCACTGGTGGATTACATGTCGTCCGGTCTGTGGCCTCAACAGTATGCATGTCATGACATCGGAGCGTCGTATCCCAATGCCAATGGCCACAATGATGGTGGAGGAGAGCTCATGCCTGTCGAGGAATCAGCGAACATGCTCATAATGATCGGGATGTATTTGCAAAATCCTTCCAGTTCCAGTGACGCACAGTCTTGGGCGTCCTCGCACTACAGCCTTTTCCGCGAATGGGCTGAGTATCTTGTCACCAACACTCTCTTCCCTGCCAACCAGCTGACAACCGACGATTTCGCTGGTCCCATCACGAACGCGACCAACCTTGCACTCAAGGGTATCCTCGCTATTGGTGAGATGGGCAGGATCGCTAATTTCGCGGGACACCCGGGCGACGCGCTACATTACACATCGGTTGCGCAACAGTATATCGCGACGTGGAGTCAGTTTGCCAAAGATCCATCGGGTCAATATCTTAACCTCGCATACGGGAGGTACGTTCCGGGTTTAGTTGACCCATTATCATCTCATCGATTTATCATCGTAGCGGGGGAACATGGTCGCTCAAGTACAACGCTTTCCCGGACAAACTGCTGGGTCTCAATTTGATCCCGGCCGCTACTGTTGCTCTCGAGGACGCCAAGTACAAGACCGTCATCAACACGTACGGAGTGCCGTTAGATGTGCGGCACACTTACACGTAATTGACCAAGTTCCTTTGCGGTTCTTACGAGCTCATTTTGGAATTCAGTAAAGGAGACTGGGAGCTCTGGACTGCTGCCTCAGCTAGCGATGCGTCACTGAGACAGAGCATTGTTGACGGAGTGTTCAGATTCATTAACACATCGCCGTCACGGGTACCGTTCACAGACTGGTACGACACTGTCTCTGGAACGCAGAGTGGATTCCAGGCCCGGGTGAGTGATAGTGTTACTACTGATTTGCCATTGCTGAGGGTATATGCACAGCCTGTGGTCGGCGGCATGTACAGTATTTTGGCGCAGAGTTTGAACAAACCTGGATTACCTGCCGCGACTCCGTCGAGTGTCGATACCTCGTGAGTTGTTTGTGACTTTCTCGCTGACTGGCGCCTAATATTTGTAGGAAAACCTACCGCATCACTGTGGGTGGGAGGTCCGGTTGCGACAGCATTCTGAGTGTTGCATCTTGCGGCACAAACCTCGTGGATTTGTTCGGTTCTGATGATGGGTACGGATTGTTCAAATAAGCCGTTCCTCTTGTGGGTGCTCATCTCGCCTATGTAGTTCGGGACGGCAACATTTCAAGTTCATTCCGGTCTCCGGCCTCACGAATGTTTACAACATTCAAGTCGCAGGTGGTCGGGATGGGTGCAATACTTTCCTGTCTACCGCGTCTTGCGGATCTAACACGGTCGACCTGTTCAACACTGACGACGGCTCCGGTCGCCAGCGATGGATGGTCAGCCCCTCAGGCAGCGGTTTCAATATCCAGCCGTTCAGTGGTCGCGCGAGTTGCCGTAGCTTCTTGAGCGTCGCTTCGTGCGGGACGGATCTCGTAGACATGTTTTCTGCAGACGATGGAAGCGGGAGGCAGCAGTTCACTTTGACTGCTGTGTAGACCGAGTACCTGTATTAGATGATTTTTTTGTGAAAAATTGGATGAATTTTTGGTCTTCATTGTGGTGCGCAATGGCGGTGAAATAGAGCGGCGAGGAAACAAACGTAAAATGCTCAGTGCACGGTACATAGGTAGCATTAACGGAGTATCGAATTTTCCGGTTCGGGCTTGACTCTGCCGAACCGACTGGGCTTGTTTCCTCCCATGAAGTGGAACCGGGTGACCCAGCGCTTCTACAACCGATTATACACACCACTGAATACCATGGGAAGCCTGAGCGCTCGTCGACCTTTTCACTATGTCTACCTCCAGCGACGACAAAATTCAACACGATAATGAGAAGAACAGTTCGGGCCAACGCGAGTTAGCTGCGGTTACCCTCGTCAGAACAGACTCTTTTCTCGACCAAGAGCATGTCCGACTTACTTGGCGCTCATGGATGGTCGTCTTCATCTCTTGCTTTGCGATTTTTTCGCAGGTTTTTGTCGTGGTAGCCGCAGGTTCAGTCATTGCATTCATCATTCGTGACCTTGGAGAGCCTGCTATAGCAGGTACCCGCTTGACACTCGCCCAGAATTCACAATGCTGAGTTGTTCTTGCAAGGATGGATCATTCAGGGTCCGTTGCTAATGCAGAGCGTGCTATCCCCAGTCATTGGACGTCTTTCGGACGTACTTGACAGAAAGTACCTTGCTGGTGTCCCGCCACTAGTTGCCTTCGCCGGAGCTGTGGTGAGTTGTCTCATCTCTGCGGGCGTCATATTTTCTAAATCTACTCGCTAAGATTTCCGCGAAAGCTGGATCTATGGCTGTTTTAATTGGCGGAGGGGTATTAATTGGAACCACCTTGAGCACGATCTCTATTGTCCAAGCAATTCCTTCGTACGTCAAAATTCTGGGCGTGAAATACGTATTCCTGACCAATGAATCAGTGAAATTTTACCTCTGAAATACCGCGCATTAGCCAACGGATTCGCCTTTCTTGCCGGCTCGTTTGGTCAAACATTCGTCGCTTTATCGGAATCGATCGACTGAGATATATTTCAGGCGGCCTTGTTGGGGTCCTAGGCTCTGGAGGCGTGTGAGGGTAGAAGTTTCATCATTACGTTATCCTTACTGACGAACAATTCCCAGTACAAATATCAACCCATCTGGCTGGGTATGTTGCAATTTATGCAAATTACTTTGTCTCACAGCTTGATCAGAGGAACATCTTTTGGATTCAAGCGGCATTCCATGGGGCAACTGCAGTTGGATTATTAGGATTCTACTGGCCACCACCTTCCGACTATCCGAAGCTCAACTGGTGGCAGATTGTCTGGGCCTGCGATCCCATAGGCTCTGCGTTGATGACCGCTGGCACCACACTTCTTCTCCTTGCCTTTGACTGGGCTGGAGGAACTTTTCCATGGCACGACCCCCACGTCGTTGGGCCGCTGGTTTGCGGAGTGGTCTTCCTCATCCTCTTTGGGTTGTACGAATGGAAAGGGCGTAAGGACGGCATCGTCGCTCATGTGTTCTTCGCCCGTGGCCCGAATTTTCCTCTGTCCGTGTTCGCCTTTGCAGTGGAAGGATTCATATTCTACTCTGCAGTTAATTCTATTGTGCCGCAGATCGTTTTGAACTTGGGGTTCGAGACGAATGCATGGCGAATTAGCGTGAGGCAACTGTCGTATAATCTGCTCACCATTGTCACCTCTATTCCTGTTACGTCTGTGTCCAACCCCTCCAATGTGTTATGTCGCTTGACATCTTCTTAGCCTATACGCAACAAAGTACAAGGACCTGAAGAGTCCCCTTCTGGTCACATTCTTCTTCTTCCTTGTCGTGTAAATGTCTTGTTTTAGTCCTTTCTGCAGGGCACTAATCAGCCTTGGGTTTTCTTCGTAGGTCCATATGCTACGCAACAATCACCCCCAAGATGAACCATGCGCAAATTGGTTATAATGTTTTAGGTCTTACTTCTTGTACTGGCTTGAATTGTCCCTTTTCTGATTCCTGATTTCCAGCTGGGATTGGACAATCAGGTCCTCTCACACTCATTGTCGCGCTGACACAATTTACTGCTCCTCATCAGTACTTGGTGATCAATTCTAATTAATATTGTTGTGCGGGATCGGTACTCATTTCCTTCAGTCCACTGCAACCGGTTTAGCATTCAGCGCCAGAGCGATTGGCGGGGCGTTTGGCAGTGCGATACTCGACGCAATTATCAACAACAAGCTCGCCCCACATGACGCTGATGTCGGCGCTGCCGCCATTGCTGCTGGTCTGTCTCCGGATTCTGTTCCAGCCCTTCTACAAGCCCTCGCGGGCGGTGTTCCATTTCAAATCCCCGGTGCTACGGATGCAGTCATAGAAGCAGCAACTAATGCTTCGCACAGCGCATATGCTCGCGCATACCGCTTTGCGTGGATCCCAATAATCCCGTTTGTGATTGTGGCGATGGTGTGCATTGCGTGTCTGAAAGGCGTGGCGGAACTTATGACAGAGCATGTGGAGGCGACTGTAGAGCACATTGGGGATAGGGATGCTACTCGTGCCGAGATTGACGAGGAGAAGGCGAGGAATTCGGCGGCAACTTCAACTTGAGGGCTTCGCAAAAGAAGGGGAGTGAAGTTCAAACGATGGACCAGAACATCCCGTTTCACACCCATGATATACATGTAAACTACATATGTACATTGAATATCTCCCGTCGTACAGTTTGTACAACAAAATCCATGCTCCTCCAAGTTGGTTGCAACTCGTGGCCTTGCCATGACGGCGTCTTTCCATTATCCTGCTTCTATACTTTCAGTTCTCGGAGCTCCTGCGTAACAACTGGCAAATTTTGGGTATGTTCTACCAAAACACCGGCATGTTGGCAGTCACACAAACAAGCCAGACGTTTAGCGCCTTTTAAGTCTGCCAGCAGCAAGCGGGTTTCCTCCGCCGCCAGCTGCTTGGCAACCAAGGCACTAGTCGAAACAATCGGGCCAGCAACGGCCACACCATGAACGAACGTAGTCACGCTCGATTGTCCTCCCGGCTGCGCAGCGACCTTTTTCCTACTTCGAGGTCAGCGAAGCTATACAAAAGGACAGTTAGAACACAAACTTGAACAACACATTTTTGCTGCTGTTGCATCCAGCACCCGCAGCCCATTCCATCAACTCGGTCACTGGATCACGTCGGAGGCATGGAGTAAGCTCCTCCAGTACATCTCTCATCGTGAATTCGACCACCGCTGCTGTTCGCTCATAATTGTAATTCGAATCGACCAAGATAGCACCTATAACGCTTTCAAACACATCACTTGTATGCATGTACTTATTAGTACAAGCTTCGATAGTCAAGAAAGAACACACCTGAGGACCTTCGGTGGATCGTACCGCCATCCCCGGCTAACGATTTCCTTGCCCGTGCATGCCTGAAGCTGAGGAACAAAACGCTGAATCTCTTTACTCAACTCAGTATTGTTCACAAGGACTAGCTGGTGCAGTTTCAGGCATTTCACAGCTGTAAATGCCAGGGCCGGGGCACAGATAGCTCTTGTTCTTGGCCACGCCAGTTGATCGGAATCAGAGGCCGGGAATTTGCGGTATAGGAAGTCAGTAACGACTAACTCGCAAACAGCATCGCCCAGAAACTCCAATCGCTCATACGAGCTGGTTGTTTGATTGTCGAAAGAGGGGTGAGTCAGAGCCTCCAGAAGAAGTTTTCCGCAGCGAAAGGGATATCCGAGAGTTTCTTGCAGCTCAGCAAAAACGGCGGGAACGAGAACAGTGGGAACGCTATATCGAATATTCCAGGGCAAGGGACCGCCGAAATCAAGACCAAGTGACTGGCCAGTGCGAAGCGACAGCTCAATCCCAGCTGTCACAAAACTTGCCCCTAGCATGGCTTCCATGCAATCTTGTAGGCTACGTTTTGGAAAATCCCGCGCTATGCACCTACTCGTTCGAAGAAAATCATGGAGTCGTGGCCGTTGAATGCTATCTCTCCATATCCGAGTGGCTTGAGTCTCGCATGTAAGAAAGGTCTCGAGCCCCACTTCTTTTGCACGAGACAGCAGATACCGATTGCAAACGCTATTTTTTCGCATGACGGTGAGCTGGGCTTCATGCCTGGTCGGATACCTGTTGAAAAGATGCACCGTAGTGCACAACTGAAGTACTGCATCGCCGAGAGTTTCCAAGCGTTGATTACTCGGGAAAAATCAGAAACAGATTGAGAACGGAGTCAGAATACATACTTGTATCCAGCGAGTGCACAAGGCAAAGTGAAGGCCTCGATTAGTCGATCTTCTGAGATTGGGGGCAGCGAAAGGGACAGACGCGCCCGTTGTACACGATAGATATCCGTCAAACGATGATAGAGAGCCGGTAGAACTTCCAAAGCTTGCGTGATGTCTGCAGGAATGTCGACCCATCGACAACAATCTCGGGGAAACAGTATATGGGCAGTGTCTGTTGGCAGAGTGGAGATCGTAGTGTCGGGAAGCTCCGGATAAAGGGGATAAGCTCCCGTGCTCTTGGTGCGGACCAAGGGGCGCAACTCCAAAAGCGGCCCACTTTCGGGGATGTGTGGCTGTCTTTTTCTGCTTCCAGCTTTGGGGGTCCATTTGTGTTTCCAGTAGTCAAGATAGCTGACAAACCCAGCCTCCGACGAGTCATCTGGTGGCTTGGAGGCTGGCGACACGTCGTATCGAATGCGTTCCAACGTGTATGCACGGCCATACAGATTGGTATTGACAACCATGAGGTGACCGTAATGAAAGTCATTGATGCCGCTCCAGTCCGGATTACCTCGGGGGCAGTCCAGCAGCCGCTGCATGACTTGAAAGTCGGGTTGACCCATATCTGTTAGGGGAACAAGGTAGAGACTGAGCGGAAGCTCAAGAGGGGAACCCGTTATGCGATACCATATGCATTCTTTGGTAAAGAGGTGCATAACTTCGCGCTGACGAGATTCGCAATACTGAACGGGTTGAGCACCAGATGTATATACTGACCCCTGATCACAATTAAGGTGGACTGAGTGGAGTTTGGAACCTGTGACCAGTCCAGCGACGCAGCGATTGTCTACGAAAACGGAGTGTATCCATAGCTGTTGAGAACAGTCAGTCGTCCACGGATCCTTCACAGAGACGTGCATGATGTCTGGCATTTGATCAAGATCCAGGAGGGAGGTGCCGTCGTTCTCCTCGTATCCTTTACGCGCGCTGGGAACGGGTAGCAGATATTGATCAAACACCTCCAGTTCGTGGAGTCGCTTCACAGCCAGAAATGCAACGGCACGCTTGGCTTCCTTCTTCGATAACTTGACGGCTCCGCGATATCTGAGGTCCTTTGCATCAAGAGGCATGCATGAAGGAAGCTGCACAATTCCTTCGAAATCTCCTGAAAACTTAGGAGTATGCGCGGGAGTGTATGCATCATGCGGAATAAGAGCGCAGAGACGACCGAGCAGACTGATGGCATTGTCATACGAAAGAACCGCGTTCGTCGAAGGAACCACATAGCGCTCTCTGCTGGCAAGGTCTCCTGGATGCATGACATCATCATCCATCTCGGTGTCTTCGCTATCCAGCACATCTCGTCGCGACTGGTACATCGCTTTGAGTTCTAGATCCTTCTCCGCATAGGATTTGTATCGTGCCAATTGTACGGAATCGTTTTCTTCGACCATCACAACGAACGTCGATGCCTGGCTGCGTGCACGCCCTCGCGATTGTACATACCCAATCATATGTTGAAGGGAATCGAATCGAATGACTAAATCGCATGTCTGCAGCTAACTGAGTACAGGCACGGAAATGAGATGGATCACGCCTACCGGTAGATCAAGCCCCTCTTCAGCAACGGAGGTTGCAACGACTGGCGAAACAGCATCAATATCGAAATTCAAGTCCAGTTGGTAACGGCACTGACTCAAATTCAGGCGACCTTCTCGAAAGGATTGTAATGTCTCTTGCGTATTCTGACCAGAGACCTTCAGCACTCCTTCGACGCCTTCGCCACCCTCTCCAACAAGCTCCGCACAGCGTAATCCCTCTAACCCTGGAATACAGGGAAGTAGTCGGGCTATACAAAATGCCGTCTGCCGCTGGTCAACAAAGATGATGCCCTGGACCATTTGGGATAGGTGGGAGCGGAGAATGTTGACCAACACTTTGACTTTAGGAGAACACCATTCAAGTTCAACTGGTGCGGGGGCAGAAAAAACATCGAAAGCGTCGAAAATCTCGCGAATTTGTATCAATTCGGCCACAAGCTCCGATGGACTTGCCGAATCCTCTGCGAGGTCCTTTTGCTCGCGGAACTGGGAAATGCGATGGCCGGTTTCGAAGAAGACATACATCGAAGCACAGTATGGCCCTAGATTTATAAGTGTTGTTGCATGACGGCGTTCAATATCGTCCAAGCCTATGCCGAGGTGACGAAATGTTGTACGGAAGACATCGAGACATATCCATAATGTTGGTGAGGGAAAATTGTATGTCTGCGGCGGAGAGGGATACTGCTCAATGATCTGGACATATGTGAGTTCTGGATGGGAATATCGCGCAAGAAAAGAGGTACCTCAGATACCTGGGAAACATGCGCGGCAAGTTCCTCGATATTATGATGAACGGTGACAACTTTAGCATCCAAGTTCCGCTCAAGAACATCCAGAGACCCTATCGCGTCCTTGAGATCATTCACAGGACTGGCAGTCAACCCCAAAATTCTCGGACGCTGAAACGAGCATTAGATGACATAAAATCGAGGCCCGCGCTCGTACCTGTTGTGGGGGCTTGATCTCGAAATATTCTCGCATTATTCCATTGTATGGGTGGTTTTTACGCGTGTGATGGCACTCGTCGAAGACGATCAAGGCGAGCTGGAGTTCACATAATGAGACAAAACCACTGGGCGAGGTGCGTTAATGCTCGCCTTGTCAATGGCCCAAAGCGAGTGGGTGATTAAGTTGAGAAAGATTTGGGCTGAATAATGTATATTATATTATGCGACGCGTATATCGCGTGAGGGTTCGAAGTTCCTCACGCGTCATAACAAACACGTCGTGACTTTCGAACTTGATTATCCAGCCTTTCCTACAGTTCACAAAAATCAGACATGGTAGCGGCTTGAATACTCGGCGGGATGCACCTGTCGGCCAGATCAATCTCAAGAGCCCCATAGAGTTTCAGTACGCGTAGGGCACTCTGCGACGCAACATATTGCGCTTGTTGCGCGACCAAAGCGACTTTGGGAACCAAGAAAATGGACTTTGCGTTAGATTGGACTGAAGCGACAAACTTGCACATCATCAACGCTATATGGGACTTGCCCGTTCCAGTGGGTAGCGTTGCAATGAGGTTTTGTTTCTGACATTGTTGGAAGATCTCTTCTTGATAGTGTCTGGCCTGCATTACACCGTGACTATGGGCTCGCGAGGGAGGATCATGGGGAGAGGAGAGGAGGGCTGAGAAAACACGATCACGTGAGACGGATCCCTGCTAATTTTCTCCCTCGGAGTCCCTGCTTGGTGCCTTCTGCTGCCTCAAGATATTCTCCAGTGATAGACTGAGATAGAAAAAGCGTCGAAGGTGATTCGACAAATGAATCTCGGACCCAATAAGCCGACACCGGAACTTTTACTGTACACATGAAAGGCTACAAATCCAGCATAGGAAAGATGGTGGGTTACTATCGATACAACTTCGAAATGTACAGTTTTCAATGTTCAGCAGGTTGACCTCGGAGAGAGGCATTGGCCAGAGACTGTTCGAGCGCTTGGACTAAGGCAGGATTCTCAAGCGCCGCCGCTACCCGTTCCTTGTCATTCAGCTGCTTGTTTACTATCGTGGGATTCATAAATGACAGTGTAGATTTATAGGCAGGACAAACCAGCTAGCTCGCTCTGATGTGACCCAGGCTTCAAAGTGAGATCAATCTTGAACCGGCTTGGGAGGGCACGAAGGAGCCTGACGCGTATAGACAATCCTGCTGACTGATTAGTGCGAGGATAAGTTTGGAATTAAATTCTTCTCTGACCTATCAGGGTCGACATACCGCAATGGGGCACGGTTGGCGTGAACTCGACGTGGACGCGATTTCCAATTATTTTGACCTGGGGTGCAGATACTACGCGCAGCTCCTCGAGCGTGTTCGGATGTTCTGGGTCCGCTATAGATCTAATCAAATCTATGCAAGTTGAGAAACACTACTAGTGCAGAGACAGAAGAAGCTCATACCGAAGATCTCATCCTCGTCAATGGGTTCTTCGGAGTCCACCTCCTCAGCTTCATCCTGGATGTCGAGAGGGTCAAGCACCCATATATTGTCCGCTTTTGAAGAAGGCTTTGTAGATTTGACTGGAGCAAAGATTACAGGATTCGGGTTGAAGACCTCGACCGCCATGGTGGTGGATGAGAAAGGTCAAAAGCGACTGTCACGCCCGTTACTCGGAGTCACGTCACTTCACCCTCATTTAAATCAGACGCGTTGCTTCATCCTTGACTCCTACCACGACTCATCTCTGAGATGCCTCCCAAGGTCACTTCAACACATGGATACGACTCGTGCGGCCAATCTAACCTTCCCATGCCTTTTCCTGCAGCGAAAACGCGCCGACGATACCGGAGTTGAGGATGCCTCGTCGACGCGAGCCACACGCAGTAGCGCACGTAACTCAGCTGGATCCAGCAAGGACGACGTTGTGGCCCCTGCACCGGCTAAGAAAGCGTCTACCAAGGCAGCAACGAAAAAGTCCGATAAGACTGAGGTATTTGGTGGCTTGCCAGTGTTCATGGTATCTATGCCTGACAACGGTTATATTTTCTATCGGACGCCAGGCCCCTGCCGCAAAGAAGGCCAAGACTTCCAAAGCCACTACGAGCACGACGAAAAGTGCCACCAAAAAGACAGCACCCAAGAAGAGCAAAAAGATGGTGGATGTTTCGTGCGTGCCCCTTTGTTTCCTGGTCCTTATCTCTCTCTTATGCTCTCCGGTCTCCTCTCCTTTATTGCCCCTCATACTCTACGCGTTTTGTGCCTTCAAATTCACCACTTCATGCCACTTCAATTTCACGGGCACAAAAATTAAGCTCTGATGACGTAATCCACGTGTCTTTCCTTGTCGACAGCGAGGCTGACAATCATTTGATCCAGGGCGAGTCCTTCGTGTGAGTCCACAGCTTGTCTACTTCCCTTAAGCCTCTATATCGAGGAGTCGCTGCATGTTGGGCACACATGCACTTTCCCTCTTTACTTTGCTTCTCTTCTCACAACGTTAAAAAAACCATACACAGCGATGATGAGCCGAGTACGTCCAAGTCTATTCAACCGATACCGGTGAGCAGCAATTTGAACATCCACGGTTTTGCGTATTCTGACACCTACCCTCCATTCCAGGATCATATACCTCCCTCACTCCCACCATTAGAAATCACACTTCAGCCCAAATCCAAGGCTGCCGCTCCAACCTCTCCTACGAAGCAGGCGTCCGCTTCGAAAACCGAGCCATACAGCGCCGATCGCGCGGCTACCTTATTCAAGAAATACGCCGACGAAGATGATCCAAGCGTCATCGGACCTGAGGGCTTCTCGAATCTGTGCACGGAGGCCCAGATTCCCCTCGACGGCGCTGGTCCTCTTATCCTTGCATGGCAGCTGAATGCGAAAGAGATGGGCAAGTTCTCGAAGGAGGAGTGGACCAAAGGAACCGAGACGCTAAAGTGAGTCCACATACGTTATTCTATTGTGGCGTGTCCTTAGGTGCCGTCAGGATATCATCACTGTCCGGGCTCGCTGCTGTTGTGTCGGATCTGGATGCGTTGTTGATTCAAGGGAAGCCTGTTGCGAAGGCATCGGGCAGAAACGATAAGTCTCCGGTTGGAAAGTTTGCTGCCGACCCGAAAGCAGCCTTCCAAACTCTATACACATTTTGTTTCGCCCTTGCCAAGCCAGAGTGCGTCTTGCCTACTTCGTATCTTACACAACCCTAACAGAAAGTGCAGACAGTCGCGCAATATTGACATGGAGGTGCGTTTGCTAGATGCGCGACCGTGAGTCGTTGAATAATCGATTTTCAGACGTCGACCGCGCTGTGGTCTGTCCTTCTGGTTCCCAAATACCCACTCATGTCTGAGGTTCTTGAATTCATCTCGGTATGTCGATATTCAGGATTCTCGAGTCACCAACCTGACGAATATCACGACAGGAGAAAGGCTCATACAAGGCCACGAACAAGGATTTATGGAGCATGGTATACATAAACCTCTCTCCCGCGCTTTGTAATTTCCAACTTTCATTCCAGATGCTGGAGTTCTGCCAAACTGTCAACCCGACACTGCAGGACTATGAAGCCGACGGTGTATGTCGCTTTCGTGGTATTCTATTTGCTCCAATTGATAGCTGTACAGGCGTGGCCAACACTGTTGGACGATTTTGTCGCATGGAAGAAGGCGAAACTGGGCAACGGTGTTGCGCCAGATGAATGAACGTTTGTTAGCTTATTTCTGACTCTCTGCATACTCCACGTCTACGTCCCACGCAATTGTTTTCAATATATTTTAACATTCATGCTTAGAGTTCTGTGCGCTTTGAATGGCTGGACAACCTGAGTCCCGGTTCTGAAGACTTCTATTTAGTAACTGCAATAATTATACCCACTTGTCGCCTCTTACCTGATGAGAGATGCAAGATGAAGCACGACTCGGGTGGTGGGTAGATTGCCGGCAACTGCCGGGACCAAGTTTTCGATTCTTTCTTGATTCTTTCCCTCAATTACAGTACATCCAAGGTCCACTCGAGACCCCACTCTAACGAGCTTTTACCTGTGCTCGACCATGCGGCGATGATCTGTCCCACTCGCACCTCCTTGAACCATTCTACGATGAACTTGGCCAGCCAAATTACAGTCAAACTTGAAGCCGCTAGGACCCTGAGCGCTGAGGCAGGACTACTCTCGCTGGACCCATTGCGATAATCAGGATTTGGATCGCGAAACTGGAATACGGCAAGCAACTCGGGTCGTGTCGTCTTCCGTTGTCTCAGGTTGTCTCGCCGCACTACACGAAAGTAAACCAAGATATCTTGTCTCAGTTTTCAAGCTTTTCCGCCCCGAGAATCCCATAACTACGTAGACTGTCTCAGATGGCTTATCCTGCAGTATATAAGAGCGGTCTCTCTGTGGTCTTACTCTTTCTATCTGTCTGCAAATTCACTCACGACCTTATCTCGTCATCTAAAGCAATCTCCGCGAAACCGTTCCCACCTGCATTACCCAACAAATGGACGCTACAACTGACACCACCATCCCCGCCGCCTCTGCCTTCGATATCAAATATTGTTCTCTATGCGACGCCTACTTTTACAGCACCGAAATGTTGAGAGCCCACGTTCAAGGTTCTAGCCGCCATGCCCAATGCACGACGTGCAACAAGCGATACCTCAATAAAAACTCACTCCGAAACGTACGTCTGTCATTTGAATTCCAACTGGCGCGGGAATCTCAAGCAGTCTTCAGCACTACGTCCTTTCGTCCAAACACCACTACTGCCGTATTTGCGACAAGCATTTACAAACCCCTGCGGGTCTCGACGTCGTACGTCCTTTCACCGTCCCGTAACAGTTTAAAGCGCTGACCACGTACGCTTCGGTACAGCACATGGACTTTTACCACCTTCGTCGTGATATTGAAGGTGGCGGCCCTTCCTCTCGGGTTGAGGGTTGGGAAGACAAGCTCGCGTTAGACCGAGATCATGCATTATATGGCGGGGAAATACCCATTCCGGAGGAAGATCTACGTCCCGCTGCTGCTAGTGCTAAGAAAGCAAGCAATGCTTCTGGGATGTCGGGCATCGCTACACGCGTAGCTATACTGGTCAGTCGCTTGATTCGTCAAAACACATTCTTGTTCAATAATTTGGTGAACAGAATTTACGCTCACAAACCACTTCCTCATGCAAATCCGCTCCGACGTCTATCTTCCGGCCCACATGCCCCATCTGTCTCTCTGCGCGGAAGAAAAAAATGTGCGCGACCCGATGCGGGCATGTTTTCTGCAATTCGTGAGTCCAACAGCATCCGAATGAATAATGCGTTGATTGTGGTTTAGCTGCATTACACATGCGCTCGATGAAACTCAGTCATGTCCATCGTGCAGGCAACCCGCTTCGCTAACCAATCTGCGCCCTCTTGACCTCGGCGTGTCATGTCGGGCACAATAGCGCTCCGATTTTTTTGGTTCCTGTACATACCTATTCGCATTTGTCTCAATAGCACTTTCGCATTGTTTGCATTGGAATTCATATAATCTCATACGACATGGTCCTAGGTACCAAGAAAGAATATAAATACGAGAGTGGATAGGTGCTACAAGCTACATGTTGACGACTATGGTCGAAGTATGATAGAGAACGAGACATGATATAGCTACAGTTGGTGGATGTGTTGCGTGAGTGAGCGAGTCTAGACTCAAGATGTATGTATGTATGACAGATTGGAACGAAGCTGTTGCACGAAATGGAATGGGCCGATGATGCGGGTATGCTGGCGGACGAAGAAAAAAATGTTCAAAGGAGGGGAGCGAAGAAGGCGGGCAAACGAGCAACGACAAGCGTCGTTGGCGCGAACATGATGATGGATGATGGTGAGGGAACGAAGAGGGGAGAGGAATTTTCAATTGTCCTCGAGAAGGAAGTCCCAGTTCTCGGGTGCTTTGCGGGAGCAGCTGAAGAGACGCTTGAGCGTCTCCTTCTGTGGGCACTCTGGGGTGCTAGTTTGCACGTCCCACATGCGGAAAGTAACGTGCCCGCGCGTCGACACGATGACCTCGTCCTCGTCGTAGAGGTGCTTGGCATCGGAGTCATTGAGGCGGACGCTGCTCATGATGCGGTTGACGAAACCGGCGGAAAAGGTAGTGGATTTGGGGCAATGAATGACGCCCTTGAAGTCGGAGGGCAGCCAAATCGTGATATCTGAAGTCGAGGCGCGCACTTCCATCTCAAACTTGGAGTGGTAGTAATTGCGGCACTGTGGTCGAGAATGATGAGCAAACGCGCTTTAGAATGGGAAAGCAGACGCGACGTACGACTTTGAGCTTCATAGACTGCGAAACGTTACCAAAGAACATGCTGATGCGGTGCTCTATCGGCTGGCTGCGAGCACGATAGTGGGGGAGGATGAGGGAGAGGTCAACTGGCTTGGCGAGGTCGTAGTAGACGTCCCAGTTGTCGCCGGTGTATTTAACTTTGTGCGAGCCAGTGGGGGCGTGAATGAGGCCCTGCTTCTCATAAGAAATCTGAACGAGAACAAGGACAATTAATTAGACGCGGTAGGAGATGGACAAAGCTGAACAAAAGTACCGTAGAGTGGTCGGAGGAGGACATGATCGTTGCGGATGAGAATTGTATGAATGTGGAGGGGGTGGTTGTGGTGGTAGCGAGGGCCCGCCCTGCTTTTATTGTATTCGCGGAGAGGAAGGGGCCTTGTTCGAATGGGGCTATCGGACACAGCTCTGATCACCGGTCAAAAAAGTACAATGCAATATCCAAATCTGGCTCACAGTGAATTCTTCTTGTATTCCAAAAATTCATCAACAACAGGCAGCCCGCAGGCAGCTGTAACGCTTGTTCCACTTTCAGCTATTTTCTTATCCACTTTCCCCAATTTTTCTTTCCTTTGTTCTTCCGCAACGAGGCACACGCCCAGACACACCCCTGCTGCGTTGCAATGATGCGTGCTAGGCGCTTGAAACTTGATCGGAACTCACCCACGCGAGCGATTGACCCGCCGGCAGCCACGCGAGGGGCAACCCACGCAGATCTCTCCCGGTCCGATCAAGCGGCCCCAGGTTCTGCTCTATTCTGCTAGATCCTGCGTTCCCGACATCCCCGCGCGTGGACAGTCCTCTCAAGTCAAAATGACCAGATGACGGCCTGAATATTGTGCTCATCCAACCAGTGGAATGGACGCTATCCATAAAAGAATGAGGATTACACTCTGCCCCCGAGTTGCCATGTGTTACGGAGACTCTTTGAATCGCGAAAATGATGATGAAGAGGCAGTACTGTCGACAACATCCTCGCCTAGTTTGGGATCATCCTACCACGGTTTCACTTGATTTGCCTCGTCATCTGAGCAGAATTGAGAACGATTGAATTCGAACATCGCGAGAAATGAGACCTCTGAAAACGGAAGCAGCGAATAAGGTCGGCGTTTACCCGTTTCGGTGCTAATCAGTTACAGCTGGAAAGACACCATGTGCCTTTAGTGTTGCAACAGCGGCGGCATAATCCTCCTCAAGATCATGGCGCCAGATAGGCTCCCAAATTCCAGCCAAATGACCCTCCATATCGCTAGGCGTCATGTACCCAGGCTTACCGAAGCTTTCGCATATCACTCCTGCCCGAAAGCTCCGCTCCAATACCATGTTTGCTCGTGGCTGTCGGATGGTATCGTATGCTTTAAGAACGGACTGGTTAGAGACAGAATCTGCCAGTTAGTCACCGGACACGAGTACGAAGTCAACTGTACCTCCAGATTGGATAGTTTGGTTGAAGAGTGACCGAGCAATTCACAAAGAAGGTACACGTCTTCGAATCCTTGCCCGACACCTGAACCCAAATGAGGCGGCATAGCATGCGCCTTCGCAACTAGTATCAGCGAAAAGTAAACGAGAAGATAAAAGCCCCCCACAGCATCCCCAACCAGCGCTATCTTCCCGCGAACAAATGTTTCTAGCGGGCTGAGCGCATGGATGAACCATTTACTAGGCGTCTTCATGTACTTGATCATGGCCGTGACATCGTGTCCCCAGTCCTGGAACTTATCCAGCAGCTCCTGGTGAGCAACTGCTTCCACCCAAGGTCCGGTAACTTCAACCGAACCAACAGACACCGAATTATCAGTCGCAAAGGCTACGACATTGACCTGGGGAAGAAATTAAATGACGATGTACGCATTCAATTAGGAAGCAAACGCACCATTTTCCCTGATTTAATGGGAAATGCGATGATATGCTGCGAAAAACAGTCCGAGATTGAACATGTTAGTTCTTGTCGGAAACCATGGCGATGTCTGGACCCACCTTATCAATACCAACGAAGTTCAGGAGGCGTTTATCGAGGGCAGTTGTGACGCCTTCTTGCCGTAAAGTATCCATTGGGACTAGACCTCGATATGCAACCGAGTTGGTAAATTGAAAGATTTTCTTCTCAATGCCTACAACAGCCGCACGCGTCACGCTTTTAATACCGTCCGCGCCAATGACCAAGTCCGTTTCATGGGTAGTACCATCCGCGAAATGAATACATTGAACGCCGGACTCCAGCGTTGAAATGGAAGTACAGCGTTTGTTAAAGTGAGCCGCACTCGAATCGGGTAAAAGAGGCATAACAGCATTGAGAAAAGCGGGTCTGAAACACAAGCTTCAATATTCAGATCAGTTGTGAGAACACTTCCAAGGGTTTGCCTGTATATTCCTATCCCGTTATCTGCCTCCGTGAATACCGACTGCGCAGTGTTATGGTGAGCATGAGGGGAGTTCTGAGGCTGAGAAATAACTTGCACTCTTGTTATAGTCATATACCTCCTCATGCGCACCTGGGCCAGAGACGTATAGCATCTGGCGCGCAGTTTTCTGTGCCTCGTCCGTCAGAGCAAGAACTGCGTCCAAAATACCCAGTCCCTTCAGCGCGCGAAGAGCATTCGGTCCTGCATTCCATCAGGATCAGTTAGATCATAACTCAGAGAGAGGGAACACGCATACCAAGTCCAACCCCAGCGCCAACTTCATCGAATTTAGGCTTCAAGGTGCGTCAGCCGCATCAGTGCACGAAGCTTATCGAAAGAACCAACTGCGCTTTCAAAAACCTCCGCGCGGATTCCCTTTCTGGCAAGTGCAACAGCACACGCAATGCCGCACATCCCTCCGCCGACGATGGCGATTCGGAAATCTTTGGTGGTTGGGTTGGGATTAGACATCTTGCGTCGTGAGATGGGGTGGGATGGCCCATGGGAATGGTTGAGAATATATGTTTGAATTTAAAGATAAATGGTTCAGCCGTTGGCCCGAGAATGTCGCCGGATCACAGGGAGAATGTGCCGGGCGGCATTCCGTGGTGAGTTTGGGGACCGCAGACGAGTGAGAAATATAGCATCGAGCACACGAGACTCGAACACATATGGTGCCATTGAAGGGCCTGAGCTTAGAGATGCAGTTTGGCGAAAGAATGAGTCTTGAAGTAGATCCAGCATAAATCCAGCAAGAGAAGCACGTTGGGGCAATGACTTGGTAGAATTAGGGAGACATGATAACGGGGAGAACTGCTTGATAGAAGTGTAGCCAGGAAGATACAGGCAAACGAGTTCGAGGCCTTGAGCGTTGTCCAAGACGGAATTGGAGGGTGTGACAGCAAGTGACCGTCACAGTTGCATCAACGCGACACGTGCTGTACAAGCGCAGCCAAACAAGACCAACTATAAAATTTCTGTCGGCTGCGAATGTCTTTTACTTTGTTCCCCCACGGTGAGTCTCGTCTCTCTCCATTCCTTTTTGGATTCCTTTTTTCTATGATGACTTTATTCTCTTCCCCGTCCTACACGACCATGCCGAGGAATAAGAGCAGTTTGTTCGCAACAAACTCGCGTTCTACGGGACGCACAGTGTACTTGCCAGTGCCATTTCGTCTGACCTTTTCTCTTCTTGTCTTTCATTTGAGTTGGACTGCGTGCTCATCCCTCTTCTCAGGCGTTGTCTCGATTCTTTTTTCTCGATGGAATACTTGGTTCTACCTAGTGAGTATCCTCCGCTGCCCCTCCATTGCGCCTCCCATCCCTTCTGTGATGAAACACTTCCTACATTCGCAGTTTCCACTTAAGCGTCCAGTAAGCACTCCCCCAATGCGGAACGTCTATATTCTCCCTCCATACCGTGTTGAACCCAAAAGGCATTGGTCGAGTGGGGCCGCCCTTGTGGTGCGCTGGGCGGAAAGCGGGGGTCGACGCGATGCAAGCGAAACGACCTTCCTTTGGATGTCTGATCCTTTTTTCCTGGGGGCGCTCGTTGGCCGTGAATTGTTATGCTGACTCGGTTTTTCCTCAGGTTGTTGTTGTCCCCTTGCCAAACTCGATACAGTTGCTGCGTTATTGTATGTAGTACAGATTTTATACAAATCGAAATCATTGCGTTCCTCATTCTCTTCTTCCCAATCACCGATCCTGAGGTGCGATGCGCACGCGACCCCTCCCTCTTCCTTTCGGCTTGGACGTTTTTGTAGCTGATTTGGTGACCGTCTCCGCCCCACGATTTTCAATGGTGTTTTCGGTCGCAAAATACAATGAAGGCGGAGGTCCTGCGTCGGCGAATGAGAAAGGTCGTTCGACTGATTCCTCCAGACTGCGTTTGCGCTTCAGGTCGAATCGAGAGCTTGGATGAAGCGACAATGGGAGATTCGAGCGCGACTTGACATGCGCAGAGAGCGGCGGAAGGTGAAGTGATTGACGAACGGCTGCCCATCGTCCTTGAATGCGGGAGCGCGCGGGCCCTGGCGGATTGAAGATTGGGCGAGGAGGAGGACGAGTGGATGAGGGAGAAGCATGACGAGTAAAATTCCGACAACAATGACAGTGGGGTTGCATGGAACGACGGTGTTTGTGAGATACTGGCATCGCGTCTTGGCCGTCTGTGTTTGCGAAGTCGTGGTCAACGACGACGAGCGTGTTGAGGTGAACGTTCCAAGACCGAATAAAGCCGACACTGCCCGAACCTCGTCAACTTCGTCAACGACTCGGAACTCCTATCGTAGTCTTCGAAAGACTTGATGTATTCCTTCGCCGATATAGTGAGAGCCAGGACAAAATTAACCAGCTATACTTGGTTCAATGGCGGCAGCAACAAGGAAAGTGTGGGTGGATTCGTCATGTCGGGACCCGCTTAAATAACCGCGTCTGGACTCTCGCTGCTAAATACTCCTTGGCTTTTCTTGGTCAGTTGACTCTCGTTCCTCTTGACCGTCATGAGCGTGCTCCAGAGGCTGGGACGCGCCTTTCGACCATGCACACGACCTGGCAATCGCAGCATATTCCAGTCTGCCATACGTCGTGAAGAACCGCCGCCGAATCTGCGAAGCAGTTTCGCTCAGGCAGAGGCCCGACGCGGGGTTCAACGCCCTCCAGCTGAGCTCCCGACCCCAGGATGGTTTCGCTATTCCCCCTGGTCCGACCAATACCAAGGTTCTCTCAAACGAGAGTCATGATTCAGAGTCTGTTCTATGCTATGGCCATTGCTCTCACCGCCGATTACCTCGACAAGAAAGTATTTGTATGTATTCACGCCTGTTTTGCGTATCAACTCATGTATCAATTTCATTGATTTTGCCAGCCTCCGCCGAGCGAGGACGCTCCTCCGAAATATGCTACTCCAGCAGAATTAAGGATCGCTATTCAAAAACTGCAGCAGGCTTTCCCGGAGGCAGGCCGCGTCGACACCAGCCCCGATGCCTTGAAAACCACCGGGTCATCTGAAAACTCATATCATCCAGAGTCCCCTCATTCCGTCGTGGTTCGCCCCAAGTCAACAGAAGACGTGGTTAAAACGGTTAATATTGCGCGCGAATACAAGGTATCTCGTGGATTGCGCGTGTGATACCAGATAAAGTTTTGCTGACGCAACTCGAGGTCCCAATAACCGCGTATTCCGGCGCTACCAGTCTCGAAGGGCATTTCTCTGGCGTAAATATGTTCCAGCGTATTGTGATGTCCTTCTGCTCATGCTAGGAAGTATCCTTCTGGCAGTATCTGCCTGGATATGTCAGGCATGGATCAGATTCTTCAAATCAATGGTTCGTCTATCGCGTCATGTCCCGGGTTCTTCCTAATTTCAATTGAAGTTGAGGACTCCGACTTGATATGCCAAGCCGGAACCCGCTGGGAGGATATCAACCAGACTCTGAAGGAGAAAGGAATCCCTCTGTTCTTTCCGGTGAGCGGTTTTCTGCTCAGAGATTGGCTGGATTTTGAGTTGCATACAAGCTTGATCCAGGACCAGGCGCCGTAAGGACTTCGATTCCTCCATACGGTGTCTTTTTTAATATTTCTGTGCCAGACCATTGGTGGGATGGTTGGTACAGGATGCAGCGGCAGTCAGTTCAATCTTTCCGCTTGGTTGTTTAGCTGCTCACGTCTGCTCCAGCCAATGCGGTCAGATATGGGTGAGATTCATCGCTTTTCCCGTGTTATCATGGTGCGATAAGTCACAGTACTGCAAAGGCCGAATGGTTCCTCAACCTGGCAAGTCCGTTCCCTCGCGCCACCTGTTTGTGGCGTCTGACGCTTTACAGACAGTGGTTCTGCCCAATGGCGAAGTCATCAAGACACGGAAACGCGCAAGGAAATCCTCTGCTGGGTTCGACACCACCAAGCTCTTCATCGGGGCGGAGGCAAGCTTATCCACAGTTTCCAAATAATTATACTAATAGTTTAACAGGGTACCCTCGGTATCGTCACGGAAGGTGAAAATCCAGTACTTGCTGAGTAGCATATTCGTAATACTGAACAATTGCGCCAGCAACCCTGCGTCTTGCGCCATTGGTACCGACCAAGGTCGCCATGGCGCAGTTTCCTAATGTAGAACAAGCCGTTAGTGCTGTACAGGAGATTTTGAACACTCCATACGGACCCAACGTTCGTATGTGTTCTCAATTAGCACTTTCAGATTACGCTGGCTCACAATAACCCCAGAATGCATCGAACTCCTAGACGACCACAGTAAGTCGATTCGGACGGCGTCCATTCTCGACAAGCTCAATATCTCATGCTAACAGTGATGGACGCGATCAACAACGGCGGCCTCGTCGACAACCCTTACCCCGTCAAAGACACTCTTTTCTTCAAGATACAAGGCGAGGACGCTGTCATCAAACTGGCGTCCAAAACCATCCAGACGCTGGCAAAGAAGCACGGAAGCACCAAGTTTCAGTTCGCGGCCACAAAATGAAGAGGCGGAGAATTTGTGGCAGAATCGTAAATATGCGTTGATGTCCACGCTCGCTGCGCATTCCGGACAGTAGATGTTGGACGACGGACGTTTGGTAGGCCTCGTTCCGACGTCGATCGTCATTTCTTAGGGTTGACCCACTGTCTGTGCATAGTGTACCCGTCTCGCGGCTCCCGCACTCGTATTAGAGACAAAGAAGGATCTCGCTAACGCGGGGCTACGCAGCACCATAGTTGGCCACGTCGGCGACGGTAATTTCCATGCCCTGATACTCTTCCGCGACGACG
Organism: Favolaschia claudopus; assembly: GCA_037176885.1. Taxonomy (NCBI): domain Eukaryota; kingdom Fungi; phylum Basidiomycota; class Agaricomycetes; order Agaricales; family Mycenaceae; genus Favolaschia; species Favolaschia claudopus. Next base: position 870,830 of record JAWWNJ010000035.1, on the reverse strand, counting down.
AAGAGCTGGAGCTGGTAAGTGAGGCGGTTCACCGCCTTGTATAACTGTGCTCTGGCTTTGGACGGTACTTGTAAGTGCTAACTTGCGTGGCCCGAAACTGTCCCTCATCACTTGCCATAGGTACTGGCGAACACGGCGTAGGTGTCGGCAAGAAAGAGTACCTCGAAGTCGAACTTGGGAAGGGCACAGTTGACTTGATGAAGCGCGTAAAGAAAGCTGTAGATCCGCATAACATCATGAATCCTGGAAAGGTGCGACTAAACTTTTTAAATTTGTTGCTGCTCATGCTTGTTGCCTTGCATAGTTATATCCCGACTAGTTCTTTGAATTCATGTGTAGCAATATTAGAAATACAGTGTAACGTCCGACTTCGTGCTGCTGATCTTAACAGCGCCTCGGTCCATCCCTTCTCTTGAAGGGTCCCCGTTGTGGCTCCAGTAAGAGTATCCTCGGACATAGTTATGCTCTTCGTTTGTCGTCCATTGCACAGTTCTTTGCCTCCCCATGTCTGACGGGTCCTCGACAGTGTCGTCGTTGTCTACCTCTGCTCGGCGCTTCCGTTGTTGACAGTTCGTAAGTGCCTTCGTACCCAGTCCCATGTAAACAGCCACAGGTGCCTCAGACGTTGAGACGTTGAGCATGAGAGTCGAGTTTGAATGCATGGATTGGAATGGGTCAGTTAAGAGTCTAACAGCGCCATGCGTCGTATGGACATCAGCCCGGACCGTGGTATTGACCATGGCTGTGGGATACGCCGAACATGGCCTCGATGGTTGCATTCGATGTGCGGAGGGTGATATCTGAACCAGCATCCAGCCCCTCCATGAGGCGGAAAGCGAAATAGGCGCATTGCTAGTCCGAACATCGATAGCGTTTCCGTCGAATGATCCACTCACTGCCCCGTCGCTTGTGGGGACAGCGACAGACCTAGCTCTCAATCCCTGGTGAAGCCTTCAGTCATGCGGTATTTGTTGCGAGACTTCAACGCACGTCGAAGTCAATGGGGGCTTCAGACAACTTGAAGCGCATGTCTCTGAAATAGGTTGGACTCCACCAGTCGTCGAAATTGCTTGAGATTGAGTGCGAAAACCATGGGAGGTCGGTGCTAACATCCTTATGAGACCGCAAGTGTAGTGGGATGATGATTGTAAACGTTGATACTGGTCAAAGGAAGACCTGTGTCCCTCTGAAAAGTTTCAACTGAGCAACCCCAGCAGATGTATCTTGACTTGACGAACCGATATGAGTACACCTCTTTCCTTTTTGTCCTTCATTCCCCATTCGACAGACCTTTGTGGCCTGGTCTGGAGAGCGAGTGGGTGATCTCGGCTGTGGACAAATGTCTCTCTATCAGGATACGAGTAGTTCGTTCTGCGAATCATCTCGAAATGCCCAGCGATGGGGCCTCTTGTGAGAGCAAAAATCAAGTCTGCCCCTTGAGCGAGGGCAAACGAGACCTTCGAAACACCAGAGTCCGGGGATGTCGACTCCCATTCAGGACATTCCTGGGCAGCGTCGATTGCTTGATATACCTAGGATTGTGACCGAATAGGTAAACTGCAGATATTCCGGCAACACAAGAAGAGACGTCTACATTGAGTCGAGGGTCAACAGCGACATTATCATCCACCTTGAGGACAAAGACGGGATTTGAAGTTGCTAGCCAGACGACACGCAATCCAAGGAAAGAGAGAACAAACGCAGAGACCAAGACGAAGAATAGACAAGAAACACCACTGCGCCTCTTGGTTTTTGGATTCGTGTAGTACGGGAGATTTGCTGGATCTTGCTTGTCATTCATGGACAAGAGAAAGGCTTGGAAGTGGCAACGTCAAGGTCGACAAGGCGGGTGCTGCGGCATGAGTCCAGCATTCATTTCTTCGTCGTGGATTGAATGGTTCGGGTTTCACCACATCAAATCTTGATCCAAGCAAGGCTCTACATACAACAACTCGGCCACCACAACGAGCGCCAACTATGTATCTGATATTCTACTCATCTTCGAATGGTTTAATAGAATTCATCCTCTCCATGAGTTCGCGAACCTCCGTCTCAGCAAACACTGCAGCCTCCTTGGCCACTATCAGTTTCTTCTCCAGCTCATCCGCCGTCATGCTCCGTTGTACACCATCTTCTTCAACACGCCCAATATTATCAAACCGACCAAGAGTATTTCCCACACGCGGAAGGAATCCATGTCGATCCCATCCATTATCGTTGAACGAAAGAACGGCTCGAACGGCGGCGGTGTTAATATCACGGTGTAGCTCTTCGAGCTTGGAGAGCTGAACCTCCATCCATCGCGCACGACGCTCGAGAGCCAAAGTCAGCGCTTCAACATTGTTGTCTTTGGAATCATCGAGGTTGTTGTCATAGTCGCCGCCTTTCAGCATCTCGCCCAGTACGCCGTCGAAGTAAGAACTTTCGTCCCAGGTTGTGCGTGGAAGAAGTCGGAGAAGAGCTGAGATCGTTTGAGTCAATGTCTCTAAAAGCTCCTGGAACGATGAGATGGCGCTATCTGCTGGCCCAGAACCAGAACCATTGGCAAACGACCCGCCGCCCACGGGACAGCGCGGACAGCGCATGAACGAGCGGACCATATTCCAGTGGCATCTTGCTTGCAGGATTGAGCTTGTAGACGTCGAAGAAGATGTGATTCGGAAGGTCCATGTGGGGGTTCAGGATATGAAGATCCTCCAACAACTCTTCGAGTGTCGTCGGCATGTTGCCGTCGAGAGACTCGGAGACGGAGTGGTCTGAGCTGGAGGTGGTGGTGTTCGCTGTTCTCAAGGAGGGAAGAGACGGGTGCGCTGAATTAAACGCAGGCGCCCCAGTACCAGCTTCATCGGCGTGGTGATGGTCTTCTTCCTTGGAGGTAACTTTAATAGGGCGCACTGTGATGGGTTTGTTTTTCTTAGGCTTTTTGGATAGAAGAGGAACCTGTGAGACAGGCTCAGCAGTGGCCTGAGCGGTCTGTTTGGCGTTCTTGGATCCACCCGCTGGTTGGTTGGGACGGGTAATGGCCTTGGGCTCTGACGCCTTAGCTGCCGCAGCCTTCTTGACCTCTCTCCTCCCTCTCCTTCTCCTTTTCCTGAGCCTGTCTCTGCTGTTCCTGCCTGGCAAGACGTTCCTTCTCTTTCGCTGCCTTCTCCCTTTCAGCCTTCTCCTTCTGTGCCTGTTCTTGCTCCGCTTTCAATGCGGCCACCTTCTCTTTCTCTGCTGCCTTCTCTTGAGCGATACGAGCTCGTTCTGCATTCTTGACCGCCGCCTTTTCCTGCGCAATCTTCTGCCTCTCTGCCGCTTTCTCCGCAGCTGCAGCTTTCTTGGCAGCCTTTCGCTCCGCCTTCTCCAAAGCTCTGTCATCCTGCGTCACAGCAGGCTCTTCTGGTGGTGACTGTGAGGGGGCCGACGCCTCCGCTGGGGCAGGTCCTAGAGCCGGGAAGTCCGCGGCCGAGAGCGCTAGGGAAGGGGCAGCAGGCGAGTCCGTTGTCGACACTGCGTTCGGACAGAGGGGTACGTCAGCGTCAAGGATGGACGACGATTACCCTACCCGCGAAAATGAAAGAGGAGGGAGAGTGAACGGATCAGGGGGCGGTTACAGAGCGCTGAGATGATGGCATTCTTTCAATCCAGTCGAAAAGATAGACGTCCGCGTGAGAGAGTGTGGATGGGACGAATTGCCTCAATGCCGATGATAGATTTTCCGCACTGAGAAAGCACGGCACTCGGTACGCTGACCTCCCTCCCCTTGATAGAAACAGAAATAGACTCACCATGAGTGGAACCGGTCCCATCTAGAGCCTCAACGCTACCGTGACCGTGTTGAGAGGGATGGTGCAGGATCCCTGGAGGCGCTCCATATGAAAGTCCTGGCGGGGGACCGTAGCCGATAGGGACGTGAGTGAACGTGGTTGGAGGCGGAGCAAATTGGGCTGCCATGATGGCGGGATCATTGAAAGATTGAGAGTGAGAAGGTGTAAGCCCGAAGGGAGCTGCTGAGTCTGAAGGAGAGAGAAGAAAGTACATGGAATATAAGGATACATGGAAAAAAAACAGGTAAGGAAGGGAAGATATCCGTCAATCTCGATTACATGCAAGTTACACGAAGAGAAGCCTCATACCAGGAGGATGACCGGCGGGCCCAGTGGCCGGACTAGCATGTGCACGCTCACGACTGTTTTGAATGAAGTCTCGCAGTTGCGCTTCGCTGAGCCCCGATTCGAACGGTTGGAAACGGCTCTGTTGCTGATTATACGCTGGCTGCGGTTGTGCTTGAGCATGCGGAACCAGGGGGGAGCTTGTTGCTGAACCGTTGAGGGAATAAAATGAGCCCCAAGGTGAAGACATGGGGGGAGCAGAGGGCTGAGCTGCGACTGGGGCGGTGACCGTGTCTGAAGAGTTATAGAACGAGTGTCCTTCAGTTGCAAGAGGAGAACCGGTAGCAAGTGGTGAGGGGACGTGAAGAGGCGAAGATGTCGTCGCCGTTGACCCTTGTCGTCCACGAGCGAAACCAAACCGGGACACTTTCCTATCTTCATCTAGAGGAGAATACGGCTTCGATGACTCGTCGATACCATCTGCAAAGGGATTGAAGGAACCCATATAACCGCTCGATCCACCAGTAGACTGTCTCTCAAGGGGAGTCATCGACGGACGTATGGACAGCGGATCGTATATGGATCGGCTAGGGTTGTGGGCGTAAGGAAGTCCAGGAGGAGTGATAAAGGGCGACGAGCCAGGAGACGCCGAAGAGCGTAGCGCTGGGAATGCGTCCATGTATGTGCCATGGAAAGGGATCTTGGCCTCGGCTTCGAAATCGGGTAGTAAATTGATATTCGCATCGGCATCGTCGACTTGTAGCTTTGGGTCAAGGTTGAAGCTGAAACCTCCCCCATCTTTTTCGTTGAGTACATCGAGTGTACGATCAAAGTCAGGGAAGGGCTGAACGGAGGGTGCCGAGCTCTCATTACGCTGTTTGAAGTCGTCCAGTAACGCGCGAGCCGCGGTAGACATCTGATACGACGACTGCGATGCCAAGAGAGGAGTTTGCGGCGACGCCGTACCAACTCGTGGAGGTCTGCTCGGACCTGCAATACCTGGGGGCCCGGAGAGCCCGGGCGGAACTGCAGGTAGCCCTGGAGGTACCGAGGGAGTAGATGATATCACGGAGTCGGTAGACCGTGGACGAGTGGGCGAAACTGGTGCTACTTCATGAGAACCTGCGTCGGATGAATCTGCGGCGGCAGAGGGAGCCGGGGAAGGGGATGGCAAAGGTGCGGCAAGGACTTCCTTCTTCGGTCGCGGTACCTTGCTCTCGGCAGGAGTGACAGGTCGCGGGGGTAAAGCAGCAGACGATGACGGAGTCGGGGGACGAGAGACTGTCGGCTGTGCAGTACTCTTTGTGCCACCGGATTTTCGATCCCTCGCAGTACGCGGCTCTGTAGAGGACGAGGCAGCAGTAGGGTTGCGCGCTTGCCGCGTCCCACCAGCGCCGCGACGTGTTGGGCGTGAGGTGGACAAGATTGACGGTTGATTACTCGACGCCGCAGTAGAAGTAGAAACCGCTGGACCTTTGCCCCAAGCAGCGGCTTTCGGCAACCCTGCTAGGAGTGTAAATGAAGAGTTGAAGGGAATAAGACGTGGCCAAACCATCACCGTCTTCCTTCTTTCCCCCAGTGACTGTCCTAGTTCGACTTTCCGTCGCTTTCATAGTATGTTTCCTACTTCAGGGTAAGTCTCAAGCCATATAATTAATTAAAAACAGCACGCACAGGGTTGTCAGATCCTCTTTTGTGAAGCAGTCTTTTTCGTCACCCCATTCATGAAGATTCAAGCAGGCTTTATCGCTGCAGCTTACGCTGCGAAGGAAGGCCATACAATATTTGGTGGTTCCGTAGCTCGCTCGCATTATTTCACGTCCACCGCCATGAGACGCAGTGCCGTCGACCGCGGCAATTGCGCGTGCAGCATCTTCACGACGGTGATACGTGATATACAGCCCGACAACAGGCGCCCCGCCACCCGAGGGGGTTCGCTTCACAAGAAGAATCTTGGTTATCTTGCCATACTGCCCAAAGTACTCATTTGATCGTAAGGTTGGAATGAGCTAGCGTTCACGATTGGTCAGAGACAAAGAGAAGAAAGGCGTGATATCCACGCGTCTTACCTCCTCTTTGGCAAAACGCGGGCCAATGCCGACTACATAGACAACATTACGCTGAACGACTCGAACGTTAGCAAGGTGACGCCGGCCCAGAGCGTCGAGCTCTTTGCGCTCGCGTTCCCGTTGCTTCTTCTGTTGAGTGAGACGCTTGTGACTGTGAGCGGAGTTATCGAGATCGGCGGTTAACAAAGAGTGCCAAGGGCAAAGAGAAACACGAACTCCTGGGCTGCCAGTGGCTTGAAGTCTACAGCCTCGTCGGTATATACGCGCCTGCAGGCAGGGCAGCGCTTGTTGAGATTCTGCTTGATATGGTGCCAACAGAACCGGCATATCTGAATACAGATAACACGCCTGTAAGTCAAAGGCGCAGAGAGAGTAAATTGGAGGATGACTTGCTTGGTAACCACAAATACAAGGCTTGAAATTGAGGTCGGAAATGTCCATTTCTTCAAGACAGAGAGGGCATTCCGCGTCCTCCTACAGAACACCAACAGTGAGCAGGAAAATTGGGGGAAAAATTGGACGGGCATACTGCTTCATCGTCGCTCCAATACGCGTCTTGGACACCTGCCAATACGGTGGATTTGGACTGCGAGACGGAGAAACCAGCGTGAACGACTGGGGCGGGAAGTGGGTGAAGTCTAGACATGATATTGATAAATTGAGTGCTGTGAGGACGAGGAGGAGAACGTTGAGAGCGACGACGGCGGCACGCGGCGCAGAAAGAGAGTGTTGCCTTATATTTGGTTCGCCCTCGTTCATCACACAACCGAGCACAGCCTTTGAGCGCAAAGAACAAAACGAAACAACAATTGTGCTGAGACAACTTGAAATCGATACATTGCATCCAGTAAAAATACATCTAGACTACAGTTCCCTGCACCACCGCTTCATCTTTCTCGCCGCCAAGTCGCATTGCGAGATGAGCTTGTACTCCCTGTGTGACCCCCGTAACGGTTCGTCTGATGATTTGGGTTCATCGCCGCGTTCATGGTTTCGAGTGAGAGATACGCAAGCTGATTGGACACCGTGCCCTCCGTCTGACCAGTACCACTGGCCGCTCCAGATTCCGGTGGAGGCGGTGGTTTGAAGTTCTATAACATTTTTCCTATCAAATCCAAGGGCTATAGCATCATGATAAGCGCTCACGTATTGGCGGCCTTCTTTGTACAGCTCTTCAAGTTTCTGGTCAAAGACGCCCTGCTCTTCGAATTCGTGATATGCTTTGTACAGATTCAATGCCGACCGCGCGTCTTCGATTGAATCATGTGTGTCTGTTTGTATATTCTCCCCAAGGACAAACCACGACAGGAATCGCAAAGACAGCCGGCGTTGCCGGGCCTTCAAAAAGTACAAATCAACGGTATCGATGACTTGGTCTGGCGGTACGAAGATATCTGTTGACAGTGGTTAAGATGTACCAAAATAAACAACTCTAAACACCCACTGATAATCCTAAAGTCTTTCGACAGCCCGTGCCCGATGAATATGCAACCACGATCGACCAAAAGACGCAGCTTCTTGTAAACGAGTTTCAGCGGCGTAAGCGTGTGAGGGGAGAGGGCCAGGTCCAAATCTCCGACTACAGGCAGGGTCAGAAGGATCACAGATGGAGAGCAAGTTACTTGCATCTGATACCAGAGAACTCCGTCAGATAATCCACAATCACTTCACTGGTGTGAATATGATCATCAATGAAGGGTACGCCTTGCTTTGGCCCGTCTCCACGTAACACGGACACTCGAGCAAGGCTGAGTCTTGCAGGTCGTAAAACTTGTTTCGTGCCATCGGATCGGTATTCGGTCTCTTCCTGTATGAAACCAGTTCAAGGAAATGAACGGGACAGGAATGAATACGCCATACCTGCTGCATGGAAACGAACTCAGCATCAATGGTGACCAGCGTACCAGGCTTAGGGAGCTCTTCATAGCTGAGGCACTCGTGCTTGATCCTATTGGGGTCACGGTTCAACGATATAGATGTATCTTGGCTGAGAATCGCTGGATCCATCTCTGACGGCAGGCCGCTGAAATCAAGCATATTCTGCCGATCGACTCGCTCGTAGTACACAATGGCTGGTCTCTTCAAAACAGTTAGGACATGAGCAGACGTTGAAAGCCGACCAGTACCTTCCACGCGCTAGGGAAGCTCAATGCCTCCGCTTCTGTAACATTATACACAGCGAAATCATTGAATATAAACCATGGGCTGATCAAATCTGTACGCCCTTCGGCTTCCGGAACTACGGGCTGATCAATCCACTGCAGTTATATTTGCTGAAGACAGAACAAACCCCTGATAATGGCGACTAAATGCGACGTCTTTTCCTTGTTTGTAATCTGAACGACGAACGACTACAACAAACGTCAATCATCGCAATGAGATCTCACGCAAAACGTACCCGAAGAGAATAGACAGCAATTTCGGGGTCATCGATACCTGCAACTTGACCGTGCAATTGAATCTGCGGCTTAAGAAACCTTTCCTTTTTGTCATCCAACCAGTAGCTCATGCTCTCGGCGCCGTATACCGAAGCATTGATGGCCAAAATGGGAGGCAAATCTCGACTCGCAATAGACCGCATGGAAGAAAAGTTGGCAAAATGTTTGCACATTTGACATGTCGCTTTATGACTCATGTGGCGCAACAAGGCCGTTCGCAGGATTGTTGTGAAGTCCTTCGGAGGGGAACCATCCACAGGCTATGGGCAGATGAGATATATGAGGAGGCTTATATGATGGATATTACTTACAGGACGAGGGTATGCCAGGTCGATGACATGTGTCATGTTATCTTTCTCCCGAACCGCTTTACAGCTCAAGCAAGTGATGATGTTTTTGGCGTCGATGCCCAGTAATTGCGTTATTGGCGCAGCAACAGGGAGATGTGTCTGACCCGCATTCATGCCTTTCAGTATCAAGGGGTTATGCGGGAACGTATTGCCTTCCGAGCTGAGATGATCCAACAAGAACCGATGAAACGTCTGGATCATGAGAGTGTAGTCCACTCTCGATGATTCTCGGCCGTAATCGATGAGTTCGATGGCATTGGAAGCTAGAGAATATGAATGAAGAGGCGAAAATATGACGGGCTTTAGACGTACATTGCGCGAGAACACCGACAGTCTTACAAAAGTTGCTCGCTTGACAATTCGTTCCATTTGCGTCTTCGAGCATGCGGACGGCAAAACCCAATTCGCAAAGGAGACAGTGCTCTCGTGGACAATTTGTGGTGATATGCGATTTGGCAAGACGCCGAATAGAGGGGTTGTAATGCATGATCTGCAAAGGGAGTTCGTTACGCACCACCGTCTGCTGTTGCAACGAATACCGACCTGTACTAAGCAATTTGTATACGAATTCAATATGTGAGTTTCTAATCCACTGTACTCCGTCTTATTGTAGAATCTGTAGAGTCGGTTAGGATAATTTTCCAATAGTTCCAGGGTTTCATAAACACTTGCCCGAAATCGAAATCTTCGACGCCGAATTTGGAATATTCTATCTCTACTTTTCGGTACACGCGTGGAATGGTACTGTCATTATACTCCCAGGTTGGGGTGTCAGGATCGGGCTGAGTGAGTGCACGGTAAGTAAAAGAAGCAACTGTAAGAATAGACGTACATCGTCCCCTTGAGTTTTGCCGCTGCGGAATCGTCCTTTCTTGTTGCGTGCCGCTGCTGAAACCATGTTACGTCGTCCCCTGAGCTCTCTCGGAAGAGCGGCATAGGCAATACTGTCATTCAGCTTCATGGTAGCGAGGACCTGAGGCGGAATCTTGGCAGCAGGTGGATAATACGCAGGTGAAGAAACAAAGAGGGGAGTCCATGAGGACAAGAGACGTGTTTCGTAATATGGCAGGCCAATGGAATTCAGAGGACTAGGTCAATGATCAGAGTAAAACTCGGACCGAGATAAAAAGGTTCTTACGTTGACTCTGTCCATTCGATATGTGGAAGGGGTGCGGGTGTGTCCGCCCACTCCACCGGCTGACCGTCAAATCCATTGAAAGGTAGTGAGCCCTCCTCATCAATCTGGGTCAGTAGATGGACAACACCCTCAGCATCCCCGCATGCCATATATGCGCCAGTCGGAGAGAGAGCGACGGAAGTGATGTAAGAGGAAACATCGAGCTAGAGTTGCCATGAGTGAGTGACGCTTCGCAAGATGTTGGGACTAAACATCACACCTGATAAAACTCACTTGCTGCTGTGGAAACATCGACGATGTTGACAAGACCTTGAGTGGACGTGACCACGACGGAGGCTGGGCGCTTAGGCAGGATATCGATGAATGCGGGAGTGGTAGAAAATGGAATTGGGGGGAGTGGCTTCATCATTCGCAAATCATACACTTTAACGAGTGGATCCGGGAACGGGCGAGCTTGTCTGTCGAACGATTAGATTAAACGCAGCACCAAGCGAAGCCAGAGATACCTGCGAGTCATACCCAGACCAATAGTAAACACAAAATTCCCTGTCGTCCGGAGACCTTGAATCCCACTATAATGGGCTAAGATCTGCCGCTCAGGTCGAAGTAACCCTGTGCGAGGATCATGAAGCCGAAGATATCCATCGGACGCGCCGGATAGAATCGCTGAATGCGAGAACTCAAGGTGTGAAACTAACGACGGGGTTGGGACCTGGCGCAGAATCTTTCCAGTCATTGAATTCAAGAGAAGTAATTCAGAACTGGTGGAAGAAGCGGCCAACACGGGTGAGGACATCGAAGTATTAGAGAATGTAGCCAACGTAGGAGGGGGACTATAGATTGAATAGAGTCATTGCGCTTGAAGAGCAAGTAAATGCGCGACTGACCGACAAAACCACTTGTTGACACCACCTTTGGACCACGAACCAAGGCCCTCGCCCATGACACCCATAGCTCTTACATAGTTCTCCCCAGCGAGAATCTTACTAACCGCCAACTGTCCACCGACCGGAAAAGCGACTCCACGCAGACCCTGCGTACCATGGTACGCTGCAACATTCCCAGAATTTGAGCCAACCCACAACGTATCCGAGACGGGGTCAAAGGAAAGTGCTGTCACTGGTTGAGGGTAGGTTGAGACGGTTATTGGCGCTATTGGTCGATAGGACGTGGCCATGATTCGACGACGCCAGAAGAAATCCTCGATGGCCCGCCGTGGCGAAAGGACGCGTCCCCAAGTTCAAACCGCGCTTACTTCTGAGTGGCTGTGCAACTCTCTCTTCCGCTTTCTGTCATCAAGTCGAATCTCTTCACCCAGTTTCCTCTGCTTCAAGGCCGATGTTTACTGACCGGAAGGCTGCTGGCCGTCACTCACTGCAGAATACTCAGACAACAACTTGAATCAAGCAGCTTGAGAGACAATTAGGCTTGAAACACCATCTCACAATCTCAGACGATCTTCTTGTGAAGACTTGTAAATCCATTCATCGAGTTTAAACGGAGTTTACACAAGTGTAATCGTCGAGTGAGCACAACGGCACCTCCGATTCCTTTCACCTCCACTCACACTCTCTACCTCCAAAGGTCGTAAATGAGAGCTTCACTCCTCTCCACCGTTTTACGGTCGTAAGCGAGAGTCGAAGTGGTGAGCAAATTTTACTCCCAAATCTGTCGCGACAAGCTCCTCTCTACCCTACGGGTCGGAAATGAGAGTCGAAGCTCGTGGCTTCTCTGTAGCCCTCTCGCATTTCTGCACCTTCGATGCGTTGCAATGTTGGCGCGGTTTCCGTTTCGTAACAATTGCTGACATGATTTTTCCAGTGCCCATTGCAAATTTGCAGCCCCTGGTGGCGATGAGACTCCAACTCTTCTTCTCATCGCCGCCAGGTCAGAATCCTCATTTTATCGTCCAAGTCTTATTCTTATAGTTGCTCAGCTGTATATTTCGCGCTATACATTAAATTTATAAAAAATTCCATCTATCGAGTCATGTCCCAGGCTAGAAATGCCCGCACACCGACAGAAGATCTCCAATATCACCTTCAGGCAGTTGTCGACGACTTCCGCCATGGACAACTCACTCGAGAACAGGCCGAATATCAGCTTGTCGGTACCCTTCAGCACGGATGTGACGTCTACCACTGGGACTACGACGCCCAATACCTCATACCATACCTCCAGCAGCTTGACCAACACGAGTACATCATGGCGCAAGCGCAAAATCCAAGAGCAGGGGCACAGGGACAGCAGCCCCCCAATCCCGGTCCTGCTGCAGCGAATGCAGGCACCCTTGGCGGGGACTTCGCTCCTGGATCGGTTAACGAACCCCATCACAACGGAGGCGAACGAGGACGTACCGATGGACATAATGGAGGAAGACGTCGCCGAAGACATCACAGCTCAAGCAGCGACTCTTCCTCCGAGTCGGCGAGTCGTGAGCGTCGCGGGAAAAAACCTCGTCTGGACAAGACCCGGATGGGATTCGATCCCAGCGACAACGGTCCGCAACTCGACCCATATCGACGTGACGTCGCCGACCTCCTTGAGAACTACAGCCGAGACCCAAAAGAGGTGCTCCGACTCACTCAAACACGAGCGGGCTGCCCGCAATTCACTGAAGCGGGCTGGAAATCTCTCTTGGCGGGCGAATACGTTGACTTCGACGCCGTTGCGCAGGAAATCTTTGGCTATAGAGTTGACAACTCCGACCGCTGGCACCAAATCTGGCACCTCTATGCCAAATGTGTCGCTTTCGCGTTCCACATGCGACGAGCCGAACTCGAAACCTACAACGAATTCGTCAAAAACCTATTTATCTCAACCGATATCACTCACAATGTCATCGCCTGTGACAAAGCTATCCGCACCTTCCTCGGTACCTCAAAACACCACCTCTTTAACGACGTCCAGTTATTCCAGCGCTTCCAACATTCCCACCTCATCCCTGGCGGCATCCACTATCGACCCAAAGGCAGTTCCACATCCGGGTCAGCTGGAAGTACTCGCAAACGGGTCGGCGGGAAGTCTGACGACAGCAGTGTCGAAATCTGTCGGAATTGGAACGTCGGCAAGTGCAGCTTCGGCGATAAATGCAAACGCCTGCATATCTGCAATGAGCGCGGGTGTCACAAAAATCACCCCAAGACTCAGCACAGCAGGGACTGAGCCTCGGCTATCCGCTGGGACAGTCCCTGAGTCGGGCGATCCTTGGCATACAGCTGGGACGTCGGAGTTCTCGCATTTTAGTCGACGGGCTTTTGCGAATAATAAATGGTTTAACGTTGACGCACCAGACGAATACACATCTTCTCTTCCCAAGTTCATGCGAGGGTTCGGCTGGTCCTCCCGGTCTTCAACCACGAGCCACACAGCACATTGTACTGAGGTGGACACTCCTCTTCCTCGTCCTCCTCCTTCCGAATTCAAAAACACGACGGTTCTAAAAACAATTCAGTCATATCCACATCTATTCCAAGTGGAGACGGAAATACGCACTGACGTACTCCGCTCCTTCCTTCGCACACATCCAAATCCCTCATTCTGTGACTCAGTCATTGAAATGCTTGAAGAGGGAGCATGGCCGTTCGCCGATACACACCATGAAAGTGGTTTCCCGCTGACGTGGGACAACTCACGGATTTCTTCCCAAGACGGAGCGAGAGCGCCTGTTCCTGGAAAATCAGAGTCGAGAGGAAGAAGAAATGCGCCGCCACTCACCAGACTTCGGCCCTGATCTACTTCCTGGCATGTACAGCACACCTGTGCTCGCTGTCCCAAAGCCTCGTTCAGAGAAACTTCGTATCTGCTCCCATATGAGTGCTGGTAAATTTTGTCAGAACAATATGATGGATGGCAACGAAGTAAAAGGCGCACGTTTGGACACAATGCACCATTTCATTGCTGCCCTGCTCGCGTACCGGCGCACCGACCCGGACAAACGTCTGGTTGCGTTTAAGTCGGACGTGAAAGGCGCATTCCGACTCATTCCTTCTCATCCACTGTGGCAGATTAAGCAGGTTGTAACCACAAATTATCCGACCCGAGCCGACCTCGATGCTGGCATCAACCATGGCCCACTCATCCGTCGCGTTGACTGGCGGTCTTGTTTCGGTAGCAGGGGATCTCCGCGACTATGGAGCTCGGTCATGGGACTGGTTCTATGGATTGCAATCTTTGTCAAGTTGCTTGCGGACATCTTCGCCTACGTTGACGACAATTTTGGCTGGGAAGAAGAAGGTCTTCTTTCGTGGTACGAGCCCTACGGAAAGTTGATGCCAAAGAAACAAGTTGAGCTCCTTCAGCTCTGGGATGAGCTCGGAGTGCCGCACAGCGAAGAGAAGCAGACTTGGGGGACAGTGTTGACGATAATTGGGTTCGAGGTTGATGTGAATGCCATGACTCTCACGCTTCCCACGGAGTCCAAAATGGAATTAATCGTTTCCGTGCGCGAGTTCATCGAGACAAAGACAAGGAAGAGGTCCCTCCATGACTGGCAGCAGCTGTCTGGATGGATCTCCTGGTCCTTCAATGTCTTTCCCCTCCTTCGTCCCTCATTGTGCAATGTTTACACGAAAATTTCGGAAAAATCCAACGCGTTTGCTACTGTCTACATCAACAAAGACGTCAAGGCCGACCTCCGTTGGTTTCTCAAGCACGTCGAGTCCTCCCCCGGCCTTCTTGCATTTCACGCCCTTGACTGGAATCCACGCACAGAAGCGGATTTTACTCTCCTCTGTGACGCATGTCCAAAGGGCATGGGTTTCTGGTCCCCGGCGCGCAAACTTGGCTTTTATAGCCCTGTCCCTACTGCGGCTCCCAAAGACACTATCTTTTTCTGGGAAGCTACGTGTGTTGTAGCTGCGCTTGAGTGGTTTTGCAACTACGAGACATTATATTTATACATGTCTCGACCAACCCGTGTCAGCATTTACACCGATAATATGAACACGTACCAAATCTTCGACTCTCTGGCCGCTCAACCTGCGTATAATGGACTGCTCATGCGAGCCGTTGACCTGTTGATTGAGAACAATGTTGATCTTCGTGTCCTACTCATTCCCGGTGCAGACAATGTGACAGCGGATGCACTCTCGCGCGAAGACTTTGTCAGAGCGTACACAAACGTTCCGGGACTGACAATCTCGACATTCCAACCCCCTCAATGTGCGCTGGGGGCAACAAAAAATTGATGCAGAGAGTCGTTCGGCCTCGGTTATCGCGTCAGACGCGCGCACCGTGGCCTTTGGAGGAGTTGTATCGCAAACGGGCTGAGGCAATGAGCATGGCCCTCGATAGCTCCTCCCGCGAAACATATTCCTCTGCCGCTAATTCCTGGTTCCATTTCACTAGTATCCACGGGTTCGACATCACACCCACCCCGGATACCCTCAGCCTCTACGTTGTTTTTATGTGTCATGACATTGAGCCTCGCTCTGTCAACAGCTATCTCTCAGGTATTGTGAACGAACTTGAACCGTTTTTCCCTGACGCGCGGGAGAACCGCAAGCACATGCTTGTACGGCGCACTCTCAAAGGCTGTATGCGTCTTTTCAGTCAACCGATCCGTCGGAAAGAACCACTCTCAGTGTCACGCGAGCAGCTTCTGTCAATTTCCACCAACTCCCGCGCCCTTTCTCCCACGACGACATCCTCTTCGCTGCCATGCTCTTCACCGGCTTCTATGGGCTGTTACGACTCGGTGAATTGACAGCCTCAGACGCGCTCGCAAAGCGCGATCCTTCCAAGTTCTCACGTCGGACGTCGGTTCAGTGGCTTGCGGAGGGCTACTCCTTTTGGTTGAAGACTCACAAAACCGACAGAGCTTTCGAGGGCAGTCGTGTGGTCATCACCCATCGAGCGTACCCCAACCCCGTATCTATATTCTCACTCTATCTACAACATCGTGACGCTTTCTTCCCCCTCCATCCATTCCTCTGGGTCCGGACCAACGGAGACGTGCCAACTCGACAATGGTTTTTGCGGCGGCTGCGCACTTTTATTCCTGATACCAGGTTCGCTGGTCAGTCTCTCCGCGCAGGTGGTGCCACTGCCATGGCGGAAGATGGGCAACCTTCCCGACTCATTCAAGCTGCTGGCCGCTGGTCTTCCGAGACCTTCCAGATCTACATCCGGAAAAATCCGGCCATCCTACAAATTTTGCTCGCGCGCCGTCGCGCCGAGTGATTATTCCATCTCCATCTCATCTCGACCCTCTCGGGTCACCTCTTTTCTTTACCCTTTACCCTCATGGACACGGCCTAATACACGCGGGCTGCTCTCCGCCGGGAGAGCAGTTGATTTGGCTAACAACATCCGTTCAAAACAACACTCAAGACGATTGGATGTAAAAACGCCACTAGCTGCTGTTGGTCGCAACGAGCCATTTGGCCTCTTGGGAGACTGCATCGGCACCGGATCACTTGATTCTAGGAACGATATTTTCAGACAGCGGGAATCATGTCCAGAATATATTCCCCGCCAGCCTGAGGCTCACAAGTGGCGAAGTCGCTAAGCGGAGGTTATCCACTCGTTCCGTTCCGCAGATCAACTGGGCCCTCAGTCAAGCCAGGTCATTCATTCTCGACAACTACAGCAGGAATGCTGCTCGGGACAATAGTATCCTTTCCCATCGCACAACTATCCCCCTGCGTATCAAAATGAGTCAGCAACATCCCCTTCAGCCTGGCCTCTACACTGTTGAAACATCTATCCGCTCAAGCCACCAGTGGGGCCACATTTCCATTGTCGAGCATCATCCCGTTCAAATGAGACTCTTGTTATGCAACTAGTTCTGCTCTTGAAGCACGCAGTTTTCCCCATATCATCTACTACGACAAATTCTCCGCAGGCTCTCAACACCGCGTCTGTTGCGCGTCTTCGTCTGATTATGGGTTACGTCGAGGGAGGCAAGGCAGGGTGCGCTTCCAAACGCGGTCCAGCCTACGGCAAATCGTTCATGAAATGTTTACCCTCTCATCTTACAAGTAGACCGGTTACTTGGAGACCAAAGCGGATTGCCGAATGCTACAATTCCTTGTGCCTATTGAATAATACAACTGTCGAAGGACAGTTTGGCGCTAGTGGTGTCAGGTACACCCCCGAATGATTGCTTCACAAAATTAATTCCACTGCTCGGCTGTTGGCTCTCAGCCAATGACCTCCGACTTTACACTCTTTGTCGAGGGGCGACCGACTGCATTCGTACCTATTTCTGTATTTAGAAGAACGAAAGGATATCCATATTTGGGTTCGCGGTGTTTCGCTCTCAAATCAGCCTCTGATCGCTGGCTGATCATGATGTTGTTCTACTGCTACCGTCAGCGCCGTAGCCAATGCCGCTGAGTGCCGCATGGGGCCCGCCAACAGCCGTAGAGAGGTACCTGGCCATCTGTTGTGAAGCAGCGCGAACCCTTTCCGGAACTCTTCACCGGACCCACTACTTATAAGTTTCTCTAACTTTATACTTTTTACCCTCAAGGTCTCCACTTTCCTTCGTTCCTTCGCTTTCAATGCTTTCTGCTATATTTCCCCTCCTCGTGTTGGCCTTTCCAACCGTAACTATCGCGTCGACTCTCCGGCAATCTCTGGGGAACGCTGCCTTGGCTGACATCCTTGCCCGTGGTGCCCCCATCCTAGGCTTTGACACAGGCTGCTCGCGAAGTAACAAGACATGCGATTGGATGCGCAATTATCCGGATTCCACGAAGCTGGTCCATATGAACCTGCCTGGAACTCACGATTCGGCGACATGTATGAGCCTCGCAGCTCGCTATCCTTCATTACAATGGCTCAGTCCAATCCAATGCAGGGAACTACACGCAGGCAACTCAGGATTCATTATTCCGGTATACCGGAACGTATGTGACTGCTTGATCAACTCTCGACTACTCTGATTCCAGTTCCAGGAACATCCCACCGGCAGCCATCTTCCAATGCCAGGATTTCTCTCTGTTTCAGATGCTCAATCTTGGAATTCGTGTTTTTGATTTACGCTTTGCTTACAATCCCGGTGAGTAGCTTCAGACTATTCTCCAACGCCCTATCTTAGGGATTTCGTGAAGGAAATGACACGCTAGGCTTCCACCACAGTGAGCTTTTGCATGATATGGATGCTCGTGTTTTCTCATGACGAGTCTCAAGGCCAGGCGCTGCTGGCGCCCACAACGACCGTGGAAGACGTGTGGTTTGGCCTCTACAGCTGGTTGGACCAGCACCCTACCGAGGCGATCCTTATATCGTTGAATTATGAAAGTGGAACGGGTACGCCCCGCGACCTCAAATTGGAGCAGCACATCTACGACATCATGACAAGCAAACTTGCGTCGAAATATTGGGTACAAGCCAACGGAACTGTACGTCCCTCCACTTCGTGCGACCCGCCTGTTTGGGGTTGAAACTTGTCCTAACGCAATCAATAGCTAGGCACTCTAGGCCAAGCTCGCGGCAAGCTGACTTTCCTCCAACGTTACACTTACAACTTCCTCCCCGCTTCCGAATCCAAGCGGATCGGCATTCAACTCCCGCCCAACGCCTGGACCGACAACAGCCCATCCATCGAGATCGTGTACAATAATGCGAAGCAGCAGAAAGCCTTCATCGAGGACTACTATGAAATCGGACTGCCTATTGGCGCTGGTGTAGCCGAGAACGTCCAGTGGAAGTTCAATGCGACAACGGCACACCTTCACAATGCAACAACAATCAATCCTGACCAGCTCTATATCACTTTTGCCAGCTCAGAGCATGACGAGGATGTTCCTCCGGAGACTCCCCGAGTTTGTTTATTATTCTGACGAATCCCCGTGGGTCAGTTTGAGCTGACAATGGACAGGTTATGGCTCTCGGGAATGGTACGGCGACACCGGGAGTAAATCAGAAATTACTTCCATGGCTGCAAGCGCGGAAAGGGAAACGTTTCGGGATCATCAGTGCGTTCACAATTTACCAACATGCTGTGGTCTAAAGTAGCCTCTAGTGCTTGACTTTTTCGACGTTGTCCCCGGTTTAGTCGAGGCTGCTATTGGGCTCTGAGCTTCATCTTCCTTGTATGTATATTTGGAATAACAACTGAACTTGGGATGGATGCATCTGAACGCATCTGCTGAATACACGAACGAGGGGAACGTTTCAAGATGTGTGGACCAAGAATAACTCTTCATCAGGGAGACAGATGCTATGTTTAGTGTGCGTATTTTAGTTCTTTTTATGTCGGTCGGCGTCCGGATGCACGGCCGGGCTCGAGGTGGTAGCTTGAAATCTCAAATTTCTGATATCCAGAATGATTGCCCCGGGTTCCTGTCGCCATATGCGTTCTTCAGTGACTGCGATTTGTGAATCAACGAGGTTTTCTCTTTGCCAAGGAGTTCCTTTGAGTCGATTGAAGCGTGAGCGCGTCAAATTAAGTAAGCGACGCGTCAACAAAGCCACACAAGTTCCATCAATGCGCCTATCGCGAATACCTTTTCGAACTGTATCCACGATGCCGAAAGACACCAAACCCACCAAGGTCGCAAAACTCGTTCGCCCAACGCGAACTATGACCAAGCTCGCCGCTGCCTTTACCGAAGTCACTACAGAAGAGGTTACTGTAACCCAAATCGTCGGAGATTCAATCACGAACGCGGACGATAAACTTGAAGGTTCCTCAAAGTCTGTAACGCCACTTCTGCAACCAGGGGAGATTACTCTTGAATTCCTCGAGCGCGACACGATGGGCGCGTCATGGCTTATTGCCCTGCGCGACGAGTTCCAGAAACCCTATTTCGCGAAGGTCCAGGTGTTCTTCGTGATCGCCTTGCTCGCCACTCATCTGAGGTATACAGCTAAAGAAATTTGTCGGAGACGAATGTCAAAAGCATACAGTCTACCCTTCCAGTTGAGTCGAATTCTTGAAAGACTTGCCTCTAAAACCCAACTCTCGCACAGTTGATAATATATACTCGTGGTCGCGCTTGACGCCGCTAGACAATGTGCGCGTAGTGGTTTTGGGCCAGGTGCGTATTCTTCTGTGCCACTGCTGATCACGATATCTCATGTCTTTTTTGCAGGACCCGTACCATGATGTCGGGCAGGCACATGGTGGGTATTTCATGAGCGTCGCAATTCACTACGTTGACATCGTTTTCAAGGTCTCTCTTTTTCTGTACTTCCGCCGACGAAGCCACCCGGCTCGCTCAAGAACATATATAAACAACTCAAATTGGATTACCCTGATTTTGTCCCACCCACCACTGGGTTTGTCGCTCTCCCCTCTTGATATTGTCATGCTAACATGTCTTAAGTGACCTCTCCCCGCTTGCAGCTGCAGGTGTCCTTTTTCTGAACACAAGCCTCACGGTACGTGCCCATACAGCCGCCTCGCATGCCAAGAAGGGCTGGGAAGAGCTCACTGGCGCGGCACTTCGCTGTGTCGCTGCACGACCAGCTGCTCGCGGTGTTGTGTTCATGGCCTGGGGACTTCCAGCCCAAAAAGTGATCACTCGTATCGGCGTCGACGAGGTATTTGCTCATGATCTCGTCAGTCAAATTACTCCTTCTAATTTGCTGCAGACGAAGCACCTTGTCTTGCGCTCGGCGCACCCGTCCCCTCTTTCGGCCCATCGCGGCTTCTTGGGCAACGGACATTTTCGAGCTGCAAACGATTGGCTTGAGGAGCGGTACGGGAAGGAGGGTTGCATTGATTGGGGTGTTTTGTCTGCGAGCAGGCTGAAAAAGGAGAAAACTATCGACAAACTTCTTGTCCGCTCTGGATGATGTTGCTGGTCCTTGTTACCGGCCGATCTCCTCAGATGTATGTAGAATATAATCTGAAATTCTCTCATGTCCGCGCTTCGACTGATTGTCACCGCGCACGCGACGCGTTTGTTTACGCGTTGTTTGCCACTTGCCATCGGCGCGCATCACAACTTCAAAACGCGTTACCGCCGTTACGTGCGATTTGTCTGCGCACTCACACTCAACCACTGACACCATGGGGAGACTGCTGAATAGTAAGTGGTATAGTATACTTTCCAAGACCATTGGCCTGCTGAACTTGGAACTCGCAGCGTATATTCCGCTCCTCGTCTTTCCTGCTCTCACCGCTCTGGCATTCAACTTCACCTTGGGCCATATGATGGCCTCTGGTCTAACTGAGGACCTCAACCCTCATTGTCCTCCAACGCTTGGGTCCACAGCTTACCGCCTAAAATATTCGGGTGTAGACGCTATCGACTCTACGCTTTGCGGCCTTGTCTCGTTCTTCCATCTTTCGCTAGATTCGCACATCGTTCGGTCTTTCTTGGTGTATTTCTTCAACACATCTCTTCCGCTCGTTGCTCTGCCCGCGCTCGAAGCTATGCGCTCCGGCCGGCCCAGTGCTCTCGCTCTACCGTTTCTACTTGGTCTTGGGGGGCAGCTTTTCACGATCGGGGCCACCATTCCGCTGTATTGGTGCCTCTTCATCGTCACCGGGGCCGCAAGCGCGGCACCGAAGGTTTCGAAACCCACACACATCACCGTAGCACATGCTCAGGCGGCGACTTTCGGCATTTTCATCGGCGGCCTCGTCACCACGGTCTGCCTGCTCTGGTTGGAAGATCCTTATGTCACTGCTCTTTGGCAAATCTTCCCAGTGCTGCAGTTTGCTGCAGAAAAAGCTCATTTGTTTGTTCGCCCTGCAAAAAATAGCGGCGCAGCCAGTGGATTCCGGTGGATCCAGACACTGTACATAGTGGCGTTCGTCGCCGCTTCGTCGACGCATGTGAGCGCGCTGGCTACAACGTCGTCTTGGCAGGATTTCTTCCTCCCATCGCTCGCACCACGGATCGGCGCGGCAACGGAGCTGAAAGCCGTGCGTTTTAGTTTTTAGATGACATCCGAAAGATTTGTTCATACGTCTGCTTACAGCTCGACATGTTGCAATGGGACATCACCTTCGCTTTCGCCTCAACCATGCTTGCGACGCTGTGGTTTGGTCGAAATGCCAGACAAGTCGTCACTATACTGCTTTGGAATATTATTGGAAGCATTCTGGTTGGACCCGGTGCTGCCATCACTGCTGTCGCGTTGTGGAGGGAGTCATATCTCCACTCAGATATTCCCAAAGAACAAGGGAAAACGGAGTAGACAGCCAAGATGTAATTGTAGATGCTGCAAACTACCTACGGAATTATTTGTTCTTTTTGAGTCGCCGTTTAGCCATTTTAGTATCCTGCTCGAAACGACTTTTCTTGCGCATCCGTCCTCCACCCTCTGCACCATCTGGCTCTTCCTCCCGCTGACGCACATTTGCCTTGGCCCGCTCGAGTACATTCTTCTTTCGTGCACCTTTCCTCAACTCGTCGTAACCATCCCCAACCCCACCTCTGCCTCCTCTGTCCACACTCCTCAGTACATCCCCGAACTCATCCTCGAGTCCACCACGACGCCGATTCTTCCCTCCGCTTCCTTGCCCACCACCAAGCTCCGCACCCAGCGCAAGGTCTTCCTCGTCTCGTAATCTTCGCTTGTTCGCACCCTTGCCCATGACCACACGTCCAAAATTCTCTTCCTCGAATTCAGTGATACGACGGAGTTGCTTTGCGCGTGCCGACTCGAGCGCTGGGATACCGCCGAGGCCCGAGGTTGTTTCGGTGTGGGGCATGGAGGGATCATGTAAAGCACGCAATGCAGATGGGACCGGCGGTGCACGAGTCTTCTTTCCTTTACTGGCCGCAGTGTACGGGACCGGTGCGAGACGGGGTGGTCGATAGATCCCATCGTTGTCTCCATCGCGGTCCACTCTGATGTTCTCCCTGGCGTTCTCATTATCGGACACATCCGAGGCTTCGCCGTCCTGGTTGAGCAGGTTCGCGGGGTTGGGACGGAACGCCAGCGGGTCATCGACGGCGGCTTCTGGACCAGACTCAGGCGCTTGGCCGGCGCGCACAAGCTTCTCGATTTGGTAGCGCATTCGCCCCTCAAGCACTCGCACTTTCTCAAGCACGACGCGGCCTTCGATGAGACCGTCAACTAGATCACCTGCGTCTGCGCCACGTGTGTCTCGCTGAGAATTGCTGAAAGGTTGTGTGGGCGGAGAACGCTCGGAAAGGGTGTGCCCCAGGGCTCGGTGAGCACTAAGGAGGAGCAGAGATTGCATGTACGAAAGAAGGATCTGAGGCTTGAGATTGAGCAAAGAAATGCCATTGGGATTTGGAGCACTGAGCTCGGTATTGGTGTGTACAGAACTAATGGCAGACCGGGCAGCCGCAAGGCTAGCGGTCATATCATCCATTAAGGAACGAAACCCCACAACGTCCAAGCCGTTAGGCGCCGCATCTGGAGGCGAAGTGAGTATTCGAGGATGGGCAAAAACAAGAGAATGGAGGAAAAGATCAGTTAACGGTTTTCTAGGCCGCCGCTCTGTGAGCGTAGTGCATTACATCGAGGTGTACCTCAGAGCCCAGTGCGCTTCGTCATTTGATAAGAAATTGGCCTGAAACTCACCTGGTACCTCGCTGGACATGGTCGTCGGAAGAGAAAAAAAATTGAACCCCAGATGATTGGCAGCTGTCGTGACTTTGTTGCGGTCAAATTGCCTTTTATGGCTTCGCAAGGCTGCCAGTGGATCCTCGCCTCGTCTGACTGGCTCTGACTCGAAGTCTGAGGGATAGATTGGACCTTGGTTCCTGAACTATGATCATCTTCAACTCCGTTCTCTGGCTCCACTACCGGCTAGGAAATTTAAGGCTCGGTCAAACCGATTGGCAAGCTCATCTGAACGGGAGATGGTCAAAAAAAGATCTTGATATTCCATGCTCGTATCTAAACGTCTCCTTCGTGAAAGAATAGATGTTACATTTGAATGAGGAAGCCATACTACGCACGGTGCCCACCCGCAATGACCAGCCATTGGTTGCCGAGTACACACCAACATGTGCGTGGCTAAACTACATCCGTCGACTTGTTCGAATGATCATGAGCACTCATATTGTCGCCCGACATGAAGCCGCCGACGGCAACGTTGTACTCCACTTGCTGGTCCACAAAGACCTCCATGCGCTGGGAGTCCAAGTCTATGCCGCGTTTGTCGACCATCGGCGGTCCGCTGCTCACGGTGTGCGTTCCGTGCGCCTGAGGGCGGCCAGTCATCGGGATGCCCATGGGGCGTGGGCGATATCGATACCAGTTGCGTAGGTTTAATCTAGAAATGCCTTTCAAAGAAAGAAAGATGGTAGCTGGAGGACCGCTCACGTTGCGAGCACCGAGTTCGAGAATAGTTTACCTGTGTATTGGTTGAAGTTGAGAGTTCAAGGTAAAGGCGGTGAGGCAGACCGATTGAAAAGTATATCGAAAGCCAGACCATGTTGCCTGGCATGCGCAGCAGCTGTGGAGAATCAGTGAGATGCTGGTGTTGTTCCGCGAGGTACTTCGTAGCTTACGAAGATGATAGCAGCAATCGCAACGGCGCCTGAAGCAGGAAAACCCCGTGAGCATGCGATCCGCGAAACGAGATGGGACAGTTACAGACAAGTCAGGCACCCATCGTTGATCGTGAAGACAACGACTGCATCAACAACTTCCTGAGTACTGTAGAGTAAGTGTCAAGTGGTCGTCCTTCGAAGCTTCTGCTTTCACGTACCCACTGTACCCTTGCTTGAGATTGCGTAAATAGTAATACCGGGCGATGGACACGACAATGTCCGTCGCGGCAGAAACGGACATTCCGCAAGTGAGAACGAGCTGCAGTTACGGCGGCATCAGTTCTGAACAGAAGGTGGAGAGGAACACAGGTGTACTTTGAAGCCATCAGCAAAAGCCGGGAATGTTTTCGTCAGGACCCTGAGGTAGCAGATTAGCATAACATCGAAGAAGGCCACAAATGACCAACATTTCCGTTGTTGTAACTTAAAATAAAGGCTGTAAGCACGATTCTTACGATGGATAGGGTCCATGACGCACCAAATGCGAGTGCTTGTCACGGCGGAGATCATAAGTCAGGTTCGAAGTTCACGGCGAGTCGCATACCAAGGCGAGTAATGGCCAACAGCAGAATCGTTCCAGTAAGCCACCAAGTTGCTTTGCTCACTATCGAGGGAAGCTTTGAGTACAAGACATGCATCAGACCGATGTAAAAATCACTCTTATGTATTCTCCAGGCATAAAAGCTGAGGCAGACTTGAGACTTGAGAAACAGGGAAAATATTATGAGGCAGAACAAACCAATTGACGCTGACCGTCGTGATCGCTGTGAAAGCGACAGTGGCCTGCAGGAATTATTCGGTCCTACAACACTCTGATCTTCTGGAAGGGCTTACGGCCAGGGATCTACAACAGATTAGCACAACCCGACAATCTACATGATATCAAGGAAACTCCACAAACGGGACAATTTGCTTCGTGTAGTCGACATCCCCGAAATTCGTGATCGTGTACGTCCAGACGGAAAAGCAGATCGTTAATGTGTGCGCCGCGTCCAGTAGCCTTGTAAATGTCAATTGAATTCAACCCGACCCGACCCTTGTCAGGGTAATTCACCATATCCAGACAACCTTGAGCATAGAACGATGAAACCAAGCAAGCTGAAAGGTTTGAAAGGACCCACCAGTATCTTGTAGCGCAAGGCATCGCCAGGAAAAATCTAAGGGAATAAATCGTAGTTCAATTCGTAAGAAAAGCTGCATGCCTGGAAATATAGGAAAGTCTGGAAGCCTGTTATGGCGGAAAGGCTGCAGCAAACTAGTCAGCACACGAAGGGATGGACTGTCGACAAAGACTTACGCGACCGCTACCATGCACCCAGCGAAAGCGGCCCCAACGGATAAACGCACTTCTTCGGAAGACATGGTCAAATAGAGGTAAAACAAATCCAACGTGCAGCTGTGGATTTATAAACCTCCCATTCCACCCACTACTTAATATAGTCCGCGTCACTACTGTATGTTGCCAAGATTGAAGTTTGATTCAGAACATTGACCATGAATATATATATATATAAACTTGCGGTCTATACTTGAGGTAGCCAATCCCAGAGTTGACGGGAATTCGGAGCGATATCATGCAGGACTCCGAAGAAGCAGCGATGTCTAAATTGGAATGATGCACGTAAACCGGTGGAAGACTGCATTGGAGCATAACGCGAAGCACAAGGACCGAGGTTCAGCGCTGGTGACTGGCGGAACAGGAGTCCACTTGGACGGCTAACTCGCACAGGAACTGGGCACAGTGTCGATGGTTCATCGACAGGGATCGCGAGAGCGTCAGGGTAGCACAGCAAGTCTATCCGCTGCCCGAAAGCCAGAGAGTCAAGGTAGCCGTCTAGTGTTTGGAGCGGACTTGTCGAGGGTCGATTTCTCGAGGACCGAGGTCGCCGGGAACCACTCTCAAGTCCAGCAATAGATGCGTCAAAATCAAGGAAGTTGTGAACTGCAACCACTCTACAGTATCGCAACCAGCCGGGGCCGGACACAAGCGAATCATGAGAGCCAATTGTGGTTGCTCCAATACCGCGCCCGAGATCATCTCGGGGAGTACTTGTACATGATATGAACGCGTCCTGTCACTGTCGCTGCCTCTGGTGAGAACGATGCTGCTCAAAACAGGTGAATATCAACCTTATTAAGATGTTCTTAACAACCGCTGCGAGGTGTAAAACTGTTTCATGCATCCACGGTCAAGTGTGCGACCAGCCGCGGGTCCGGAAGAGACGTGATTCGAAGTTGAGATATGACTTCCCGCGATAAAAATTGTAGGGAGACTTCTTGACTTTGACCAGACATGATTGTTTCTCTGTCGTCGATTGTCAATGTCTCTGGTGCCATGCATAGCGAATATCGACGCGTGCAAAGAAGATGTTTATCGATGGAGCCTCTTCTCGAGAAGACATGTGCAGTCCTGGCAGCGTCGTAGAGTCGCAATTGGGAACTTCCAGAGTCCTGACCTCAGTCGTACTCAGTCAAGTTACCAGTGATACTACAGTATATGTCGGAATCCCCCGGCCACAGTCGTGCCGTACCGGAAGAGTCGCAGTGTATCGGAGTTGAAAGGAAGATGAAATCGTTGTTTTTGGTGTGGTCTGAGTAAAAGTGGACATGGCTGTTTTGGCTGAGGTTGTGGCTGAAGAGCCGATGAAATGCCTTCGGCCGATCGCGTCCGACTTCCTGTTGTTAACAGTCATGTTCGAGCTACGAGTTTCCCAAAGTTGGAGGCCACCAGTTGTCTATCGATACTCAGTATACGCTGGTCTACTACTCCGGGTACTCTCGATTCAGACAAAAGACCGGAGGATCATGATATTGTCAATGTTGATGCGCAGCTAGTGTTATTTAATTGCCGCTTTCCGCAACTTCTTGAAGTTGGACGCCCACCACCAACATGTCAGTGGACGACGACCTGCCCTTCCCTTTCAACCGCCTACCATTCGATGTCACCGAGCTCATTCTCAGTCGCGTTGATTCCCGTCGCGATTTGATCTCCTTTGCCGCAACTTCAAGTGAATGCAAAGAGCTTGTTGTACCGAGGCATTCCGAATACCGCGAACTGCGCGTCAGAGACAAGCCTGAGGTTTGGGCCCATCTATGCCAACGCCCCGACCTCGCAAAGAATGTACGACGCGTAACAATCCAAAGCGGTCCCACAACCAACTCGAAGCCTGAGCGCTACCCTATCACTTTGCTGGATACAGTGATTCCTGAACCCGATACAGAGCAGACCATTGCCAGCATATGCGGAGCCCTTCAAAGCATGGAATATCTCCATTCTTTCACTTGGATCGCAGCTTGTACTCCGACAGACCCCTACGTCGAGTCTCGGCACTTGTACTCCGACATATTCTCGGCCTTGAAAACCTCGAAGTCACTGTGCGAATTCAGAATGGTCGATACAATGCTATCTCCTGGTGTTTCTGTAGAGGAGGAAAATTATCCGGTATGTACGCTGGAATTCAATTTCTCCATGCTGGCGATTTACTCAATTGTCATCTTGATTGTTCAGTTGTGGCATATAGCCAATTTGCAGACGCTGGTCCTCGGTCATTCAGGCTGGTGGCGGCAAGGATTGGAATCATTACTCACGCGATCTCCGAACTTACAGGTTGGTCTCCTTACTTCTTGGGTAGGCTTTACCGCTGACTGTATTGAACAGGCGTTGGACATCAGCCTTTCCCTTGAGCTGGGAGCCGAGGTTCTTGTATCATGCTATTTCCCGCAATTGCACCAATTAAATCTCAATACCACGAGCAGCAATAGCACCGCAGATATCGTAAAATTTCTGCAGAACCACCCCACCATCCAAAGCCTTCGTTGGTATCCCAACGCCGGTTTGGCCAACTCGGTGCTCAGACATGGGAGTTTACCCAAATTAAGGTGTCTTATCAGTCACCACGGCGTTGCTACTTCCATCTTGGCCGATCCTACAGTCCCAAATCGCGCTATCGAGTTCGTTTCTCAGCTTTCGCTCGACGAGTCAACTTTGGCGATATTGGACGCAATTGACACCAGTCATCTACGAGATATCCGAATCTGGAGGTACTCTGGGCTGGAGTCCGTCAGTCGCTTCGCAGAGTCATTCCCGTCTTTGACACGTCTGGAAATTCCAAAATTTGGGATACCCACCCGCGACGATGCACAAAATGATTATACGATCGTACGCGTCGCATCGGATTTTAAATTCTGTTTCCTTGCCTCAAATTTATTTGCTACAGGACGATTATATCTTGACGCTGTCCAAATTCAGAAACTTGGAATACCTGGTTGATTCTGCGTTGTGGCCGCTGCTGCTGCTGGATGGCCCAGACAAAATTAACAGCCTCGTCCGTCAGTGTCCCAATCTGCAACGATTGGGGTATTTCGACACAAACAAGTTGGAATACGTTGATGTCGTATTTCATCGAGATGAGCATGGGGGACAGGCAACTTGGTCGGAAGAGGTGGCGGAGACGGAATGGTTTGAAGTGTAATTTAATGTGCATGTGATTTCTTTTGTAATTCGCGCAAAAATCGCGTCGCGTCACGCGCAGAACCGCGTTTGTCACGTCGTTCTGTTCGAAAACCGCACCACCTCCCCAAGCAGCGCTCCGAAGTGACTCTGATTATTTGACTCCCATACTCATGCACGACGATGCAGACGCTCATGAAGACTCTGCTTTAATTCCTCACATACGCCACCTCTTACTGAACTATGTTGTGCAACACATCACAACCGATTACATCCAGCTAACTGAGCAGGCCGTCGTCGACGTGGGTCCCGCAACCTCTCGCAACAGTTATCACACTGTGGACTAATGAGCGTTCGACCAGCTCTGGGCTCAATACTTCGTAGAGATCCCGACTGCTGACCCAGCTTCTCTTACACTGTTAAGAGATCCGTTCGCCGTTCTGACGCGTATTCATGGATTGGGCACTCTTCCGCCATTTCAAGATAAATTCCAGTCGACACCAGGTGCCATACAGCACATTAAAAACCTCATAAAACCTCCTGCTGGAAAACTCAAGGCTGATCGCGCCGCTCTGCTCGAATCTAATCGTGAGCATGTTGCGCCTCTCTGCGCCGCTCGCCCAATTGTACTACTGTATCTGTAGATGAAGCCTATCCTTTTGTTCCCCCTTTTTCTCCCATTCTAACAACTCGCGCCATTCGAGAGACGCCGAAGCCTAAGGCGATGGCGCATCTCCTTAACTCCCTGCCTCCTTCCCATCGAGAATTCTTGTCCTCTCAAACAATCGAGCCAATAGAAGTAGAGCAAATTCCCGAGACTGCGATTAAACAAGATGAAGTTCTGTGAGTTCACGCCGCCTCTGCTCTTGTGATGATTTTCACCACACCTATAGTGATACGACTTGGCAGCTGAATCCAGAACAGCATGACTCTGTTCGGTCTCTGCTACGCGCCGTGTTTACGGGCCCTTCCAAGGGACATAAGATTCGACACCTTGATTTTGCGTCCCGTCCGGATTCACCACCAATATCAAACATTCCAGAACTCGAATTCCTGCCTATCTTCCCTCGAAGACGCAGGGCCGGTAGCGGTGCGCGTGAAAACGATCCCCCGCCGTCAGGCTTACACGGAATGGTGTCTCTACCTGCAGTCATTCTTCCTCCTGTAAAGGTAGAAGAAATCGAACCCCCGCTTCATCGACAAAACATGGTCATGGTTGATGGATGGCGTAGGTGTTTTTTGCAAGTCTGAGCTCCGCATGATCTGGAAATCTTGCCCAGAAACGCTTAAGTCGTCTCCATCCCCTACTCCGAGTCCTCCTTCAAGCCAAGAGGACCAGATTGATGAACTTTTCATGGAATCACCAAATACTACGCCACCTCCCGTCCGTCCTGCAAAAATGGGTGGGCTCCTTGATGGTTCCATCATGGGCTACTCTGATCTTTTTATCCAGAGATCATTCAAATTCCTCGCGTCAAGCGTATCGGTGGGCAAAGGGCCAAGCCTCCTCCAATTGGACATGGAACAGAGTACTTTTGCACGTTCTACAATTTCTGGTCACTGATTCACTGATTCTGTGCTAGTTTGGCGACATTTCTTCTGCCCAATGTGCGCAGGAACCTCCCCAATGCAAATGACCCTCCTTTGCGCGCTTCTCCTCAGCCTTCAGTTTCAATGATCGGTCAAGCTGATTCTGGTTGTGGTTCCACGGCAGACGTTCGCGAAGATCTTGATTATGAGGTTGCTGGCCTTTATGGTCATCGAAAACAAGACCCTAGAGACCTCATATTGAGAGAGAAACCAGACGATAAGAGACAGCTACTCATGGAAGGTATGTCGTTGTCGGATTTCCGAAAAAAACCCTCCCCAAATATACTGTGTAGTTCCTCTTCTCCCGCCCCCTAACGAACACCCGCCGAACGCATTGTTCCTCCCCTCTTCGCTCGCAGACTTGGTTGCGCCGCTCAAGGTCAAAGGTCAAGCCATCGTGGAACCTCCGCCGCACAAGTTCCTCAAGAAAGCGAAGGGGATCCCTTCTCTGAATGTCGAACTCTCCTGGGTGTCCGTATACTCGCAACCTCTTCTCTTTGGACTACTGATTATATTCCTTGCAGACCAATCGCAGCTCAAACTCGCATTCCAACCAGTTCGGAAGTCATGAAAGTTACCTGTCTCTTCGATGAAGATAATCCGTTCTCGGACCTTTCAAGCATCGAGACTCTGTTGAACCTGCCGATTATCCTCTCTGACTCTAAGCTCCATTCGGAAACATGGAGCCGTCGATATCTCCAGAAGCTCGGTCTAGAGGTCCATGACAAAGATTTCGAGGCTCGCATGCAAATCATTCTATCGCGGAAGGAGCGTCGCAGAGCTGCAGGTCTTCCGGAGGAGATTGAAGACGACTCAATGGACAGTCTTGACAACACAATGTATCCCGAGGACGTTTCGCTCGACGATAGGTCTGCAAAGCGCGCAAGACTCGACCAAGAACAGTACTTTGAAGATTCTGGCGTCGCCTTCGACGATCCATGGCAGTTGAGCTTCGATAACCCTCAGCTCTATGACAACTACAACTCGTTGCCCTACGCTTATGACAACAACAAAGAGAATCTCCCTCCTTACGACGAGTCATTCGACCTTCCCGCAGCTCAATACATCAAGGAATTTGACCCTCAAGATACTGCCTTCCCCGTCACTGCTTCTCAAACGCGTCAATATGACCCCGATACAGTTTTCATCGACGAACCCCGCGAGTTTGTTGCACTCTCGTTTGAATCGCTTCCAATTGCCTCAGCTCCCCAGACGCAGTTGAAAGATCCGCCGGATGACGATTATCTTTCGAATACACCTCCTAGTCTGCCAGAGTCCAACCCTAACAAGATCGCAAACGATCCCGCTGCCTCAGTCCCTCGGTTTACACCTCTTCCCGAGATCTCCAGTCACTCCCATGCTATAGCGCAGTTCGCAAAACTAAGAGCCAAGAAAGTCAATACCATTCCTCCCCCGTCACCCAGCGCTAGAGTGGACCAAATCGTCCCTGCCGTTCTCGAGGAGCCCCCCCACAGCATTCCGAACAGCGTCTATGACCGTAACACGCTACGTTTGCCTCCCCGCTGGACTTATCCCACTTCGCAGCATCGCTACATGGTATCAATGGATCTCGTGCAAAAACAAGGTCTGATACATTGCTTCCGGTCTCGTTCTTGCGCAATCAACCTCGTCGAACGCGAATTTCTCGGCGGTGTGGACGTTATCCTGGATCCACACACGGCTGTTATATTCACCAACATCTTCGTCCTGTCGTCCGAATGCGCGGAGCTTGCGAATAGGATTGCGCAACAGTCCTGGTGTTACAACCGTTTACTGGTGGTCTTTGAGGCGTATCCTGAATCCTATTCTTATCGTTCGAAAAAGGATACTTGCGGCAAGAGATCGGAGTTGTTCGCGTATTCGAAGCCTGTGGTTAAGGCGTTAGGGAAGCTGAGGCGGGATTTGGGGATATCGGAGGGGTGTGGGGTTAAGCGAGAGGAGTGTCTTGTACAGTATGCGTTTGCGGATACGGTGGAGGAGGCTGCAATTTTTACGCGGTGTTTTGGGGACATGGCAGAGAGGAACGACGAGTCACGAGGAGCGATTTGGGGCGATAGAGCATGGTTTGAGGACGAGATTCCGGAGGTGGGTATTACTCCATGTCCGATGTTCTGATCGTTTGAATCGCGCAGGGAGAGGAAGATCTGGCTGCTGTCGAAGGGATGAATCGGTTTGCTGCGTATTTGATACTATGCCAGGTTGACCTTGGGGATTTCTTGGAGTTGAGTCCCCAAGTTAGGATGGAGAGATATGGGGGTTTCGTTGGTGTGGAGAGGATGGTGAGGGTTTATTTACTTCGGCCTGCTGAACCTGCGCTGAGCTCTCGCAGACTGTGCTCAACGAGGTCATTGAGCGTCGATTGCAGGTAGTGCAGGATTTGGAGATGGAGCCGTCTGCTGTCGATACATCGTGTCTTGAGTACTAAGGACATGCAGATGTTCATCTTGATTGGGTTGGATTGAGTAGTTACTGAGGCTAGATGATGTTTGCCAGTGGTATGCCGCCCCTCCAACCATCGACGACACAGCTTAGCCAAACTCAGACCTGTTCGCACTCCAGTTAACATGTCCCAAGACGACAACATTGTCGCGAGCGAGGCGAAAATGTTAGAGTTTCAGCAGCTGCTTCGAAATTCCAAGAACATCATAGCTGTTTGTGGGGCTGGACTTTCAGCAGCTTCAGGTATTGGCACCGTGCACGATGCTTTGTACTGAGGATCAGCATCTTATGCTTGTTATTGGGCAGGGATTCCAACGTTCCGTGGCGCTGGAGGGATGTGGCGGAAATACGACGCGATGTCGCTTGCTACACCGGAGGCATTCGCCGAAGACCCATCACTGGTATGTGCCAGCTGCACTCCAACTCAAGCTTTAGACCGCATTCTAACGTCCACGTCTAAGGTGTGGCAATTTTACCATTATCGACGCGAGAAGTATGTGTCCAGATAACGCGGACAATATTATTATTGTTTACTCGTTCAACAGGGCTCGGGCGGCAGAACCAAACGCAGCACATGAAGCGTTGGCAAAGTTCTCTATCCCTTCCCTTCGAAAGACTGTGGCTCCCGATGCTAAGTTCACTATCATAACTCAGAATGTCGACGGACTCAGTGTCAAGGCCATGGACAAGGTCCTAAAGGAAAGCACAGACCCCAAGCCCGAGCTCGCCGATATATCCACCATGTACGAAATGCACGGACGCATCTTCGACGTCAGCTGTACATCCCGGTTCTGCAAGCACGTAGAGTACAACACCAGTTCCCCGATTTGTGCTGCATTGGCGGGGACTGAAGACGGGGTGGAGGCGGGGACGATCGATGCGCAGATAGCCAAGGAGCAGCTTCCAAGGTGTAGTAAGTGCAAAGCGCTGGGGAGGCCGGGTGTGGTGTGGTTCGGTGAGCGGCCCAAGTACATGAAGGAGATTGACCAGCTGGTGGAGACTGCTGATTTGTGCCTCGTGGTTGGGACGAGCTCCACCGTACGTGTTTTTCTACGGGAATGAGTAGTCGCGCGCTCAAGTAGTGTGAGGACAGGTATATCCCGCGGCAGGATATGCGGCTGAAGTTCAGGCTCTGGGGGGTAAAGTGGCTGTTTTCAATTTGGAACGAAGTTCGGGAGACGAAGGGGCTGATTATCTGTTCCTTGGGCCATGCGAGAAGACATTGCCAGAGGCGCTGGGGTTTAAATCGAATTAAACGAGATGATGGTTAGAGTCTCAAAGCGATGAATTTGTAGTTGTTGTGATCAAGTAGACTTTCGTTAGACTCTATTCGTCCTGGTCGACTACGATGGCGACTTCCGACGCTTCATGCTACACTATCGTCCAGGACTCCTCCGTCGAGTACCCGTCTGCGGCAGACTTGCGCCGCGCTCTCGAAAAGGGCTCAGACGACATTAAAATTGACACGTTACGCAAAATTATCGTCTCCACTATCAATGGCAACGCCCAGGTCCGTCGCGTTCACCCCGAACCTCTGACTATATGACCTTGACGCGCCATTTCACTCGCAGCCAAATCTCATAATGCCAATCATCCAATTTGTTCTGCCGTCCCCGAATAAGCAGCTCAAAAAGTTGCTGCACTTCTATTGGGAGGTCTGCCCTAAATACGACGAGAACGGCAAGCTGAAGCAGGAGATGATTCTCGTGGTGTGCGTCTTTGTTTCTCGTTCTGCTGCCCGTGCTTAATTCGTGTGGTAGGAATGCAATCCGAAATGACCTGGTGAGCGTCCTGACATAACTCGCTTTCAAGCATTCCTCAATATGTCTGTCTGGCGCTAGCAACATCCCAACGAATATATCCGCGGCGCGACACTTCGATTCCTCCAGAAGATTGCCAAGGATGCAGAGCTGTTGGAACCTCTCATCCCCACCTGTCGTTCTTGTCTCGAGCACCGTCATGGCTATGTTCGCAAAAATGCCGTATTCGCAGTATACTCCATCTATCGCGAATTCGAGCATCTCATTCCCGACGCGCCGGAGCTCATGTCGACCTTCCTTGCTGCTGAAACCGACTCGACTTGCAAACGAAACGCGTTTGTGTTCTTAGCCCACTGCTCAATGCCAAAGGCCGTCGAGTATATCCTCAGCGTATACGATTCGATTCCTTCGTTGGACGAAGCTTTGCAAATGAGCATCATAGAGGTCATCCGGGCGGATTGCAAACTTGATTCCTCACATCGGGTGTGTGTTGGCCATTTCTTTTCGTCTGTGCATTGTGCTCAGAATAAATGTTTCAAAAGGCGCGATATATCCGGGTCATGTTCGAATTATTGAACGTTCCCTCCTACGCCGTGAAATATGAAGCCGCCACCACCCTTACCACCCTCACACAAAACCCCGCTGCCGTCAAAGGTTTGGGCTTACCTTCATATTCTCGCTGTTCCTCATGCTATTCTCCCTATAGCCGCTGCTTCATCTCTCATCAACATCGTCATCAAGGAATCCGATAATAATGTCAAGATCATTGTACTCGACCGGCTAGACAGTCTACGGGAACGACACGGTCATGTTCTGGACGGACTAATTATGGACGTTCTGCAAGTACTATCCAGGTCCGCACATTTGCTCTCTCTGTATTGCATACACAGATTCACGTTTGTCAAGTGCTGACATGGACGTGCGCCGCAAGGCTATCAGCATCGTCTTGAGCATGACCACGAGCCGGAACGTCGAGGATGTTGTCCTATTCCTCAAAAAGCAACTCCAAAGAACTCAGGAGACCGAGTTTGAGAAAGTCTGTGACTGTTGTTTGTTTTTGTCTACCCTGTACCCATTTTTTTTTCTTTAACAGGCGCCGGAATACCGACAACTCCTCATCCAATCTATACATGTCACTGCCATCAAATTCTCTGAAATCGCGGCCAGTGTTGTACACGCTCTGATGGATTTCCTCGGCGATTCCAACAATCCTTCGGCATTGGATGTTGTCGCTTTCGTTCGGTTCGTATCCACTCTGCGTCCTGTCCTTCAACCCAAGCTAATGCTGCAACACGTTTGTTTGCAGCGAAGTTGTCGAGAAATTCCCGCACCTCCGAGCCAACGTCACCATGCGGCTCGTCGAGAAACTCAACGAGATCAAGTCGGGCAAAGTCTTCCGTGGCGTTCTATGGATTCTCGGCGAGTACATTGAGAGCGCCTCCGAGATACAGACTGCGATGCAGGAGATTCGGAAGGTGATTGGGGAGATACCGATATTGGCTTCGGAGCAGAAACTGCTGGATGATGTGGCTGCGGGAGAGGAGGAAGCCACGAGTCCGAAGGTGGAAACCGGGGGAGGCAGACCGAAGGTGCTTGCGGATGGAACCTATGCGACTGAGACGGCGTATTCAAGCCAGACTACTGCTCGTCTTGACGCTGTGAGGGCGGCTGCTAAACCCCCACTCCGGAGTACGAATATATATCATTCCTATCGTTTTGCTTGCGCTGACTTTTCTGTGAAGCATTGTTATTGGGCGGAGACTTTTTCACGGGCTCCGTATTAGCATCGGCCCTGACGAAGCTCGTTCTGCGCTTCGAGCAGAAGGCCAGCGACAAAGCGGCCAGCAATATGCTTCGTGCAGAGGTGACTAAACCTTGTCTCGACGGAATCCAATGTGCAACTGTTGACTGAATCCTCATTCGCTAGTGCATGCTGATAATGACCTCCATCATTCGTGTTGGGCAGTCGAAATTTGTTACGGTGCCCATAGACGAAGACTCTAGCGAGCGGATTATGAACTGCATCAAGACTCTCAGCGAATTGGAGTCGGAGGATGCTGTACAGGAGATCTTCTTGAGAGATACCAAGAAGGCCTTTTCACATATGCTCGGCGCTCAAGAGGTCAGTTTTTAGCAGAAGTGCAATGTAGAGGGATACTGACTCGTGTGTTGTTGTAGAAACGCGCTCTCGAAAAGAAGGAGGCGGAGACTACGAAGGTCGCGGCCGTGCAAGTAGACGACCTCTTGACTTTCAGACAATTTTCGAAGAAGGCAGCTGATGAGGCCGTGGATGTACGTCTGTCTGAGCCCCGCCTCCAACAAAAATGCTGACACTCTTTTTTTTCCCAGTACGATCAGGACCTTGGACGAGCTACCGTGGGAGACACCCACGAGGACTTCATCTCGAACCTCAGCCGAATCTCCCAACTCACCGGCTTTTCCGACCCAATATATGCAGAAGCCTACGTCAAAATGCACGGCTTCGATATCATGTTGGGTGCGGATCGCCGAATGTACTGACTGTCAATTGCTTGGCTAATTGCGGACGGGACGCACTGTAGATGTTCTCCTGGTCAATCAAACTCCCAACACGATGCAAAATTTGTGTCTGGACTTTGCTACACTGGGAGATTTGAAGATCGTAGAACGACCGTCGGTTTACACCATTGGGCCGCACGGTTTCCAGAGTATCAAGGCGACAATAAAGGTGGGGGGAGACATGTCGAATTCGAGCACTGGGTTGATTTCTTCATCCAGGTGTCGTCGACGGAAACTGGTGTTATCTTCGGTTCCATCCTCTGGGAAAGCCCCAACATGTCTGAAGCTTGCGTTATTCTCAACGACATCCACATCGATATCATGGACTACATCAAGCCTGCGTACTGTAACGAGGCACAGGTCAGCTTTCTATCATTCTTCAGTATTCTGGCCACTCAATATCAACTCAGTTCCGGAGTATGTGGACGGAGTTCGAATGGGAGAACCGCGTCAACGTCGATAACCCCATGTCGTATGTGATACCCCCCTTCAAACGCTTGTTGAGCTCACACACCTCGCAGGGATCCTCGCGACTATCTCGCACACGTCATGAAGGCCACCAATATGTCGTGTCTGACACCAGAGGGTGCCACTTCCGGTGACTGCGACTTCCTCTCCGTCAACATGTACGCGAGAAGTCTATTCGGTTCGTCGTTGTCTTGCCCCTACAGTTTTCGTTACCCAACATTCTGTAGGTGAGGATGCGTTGGCGAACTTGAGCGTAGAGCGGACAGCGGCTGGGACGATAACTGGACATGTACGCATTCGAAGCAAGACGCAGGGCATCGCGCTTTCATTGGGTGACCGGATCACGATGGGTAAACTTGTTTTCTCCCTCTGCGTTTCGTTGTGATTGCTGACGCGTCCCTTGCAGCCCAGAAAAATAACCAACCAGTGTCGGTATGATAGTGCATAGGATAGATCGTGGTTCATTGTTAAATAATTTAAATTTCATGGCACAACTGAGCGCTAAGCGCTAAAACGTTAAGCGCCCCTCGATGACGTAATTATAAATGATTTCTCCTGCTTTATACCACTACTTTCGAACGCCCTTGCCCTACGCGCAGACGCTCGCATTGCAGGAAAAGATCCATCAGCTTCAGTTGCTTTACCGCAAAACCTCTTCACACAAGGACATCCTCTTACTTCTCCAACACCGTCCCGTGTACACCGCTGGAAGACGCCAGACCGAGGACTCAGTTCAGGATGAGCGCACGCGTTTAACAAATATCGGCGCAGACTTCGTCACGACTGCCCGTGGTGGAGAGTTGACGTTCCATGGACCTGGTCAAATTGTCGGCTATCCCCTCATCGACCTCTCGCGGTCCTCCCCAACGGTTTCCGTCCGAGACTATGTTTGTCGCGTACAAAAAGCTCTAGAACTCCATCTTTTGGAGGCGCATGGGATCAAGCATGCTCCTTCGGACCATACAGGTGTCTTCTTGGACCCAAACACCAAAATTGCAAGCATTGGCGTGCAGGTTCGCCACCGACTGACGACACATGGCTTTGCAATGAACATAACTCGGGAACCCTTAGGTTGGTTTGACCAAGTGGTTGCGTGTGGTCTGGCTGATGTGAAAGCGGGAGCCGTGGAATCCGTCAAGCGCAAGGAGATAGACATTCACGCAGAGATTCCCGGTCTGCTGAAGAGATTTGGGCAATTGCTGGAGCGCGAATTTCACCCAATGGATATCACAAAGGAAGGTGAAATCGGAGAAGCAATTGCCGCTGTTGAAGAAGAGGCAGTTAGAGCAGGGGATTGGGCCAACTCCCCGCGCCTGTAACATACCAGACAGGTTGGATGACAATAGAGGTTTTTTGCGTTAGAGGTTTTTTCGGTGTGTTAGAATATTTCTGTATCATAAAGCCAATGAAGTAGGGTTACAAGTGTGCAGTAGTGCGAAATGCGAAAGCGTCAAAAAAGAAGTGCCGAGATAGTGGTGGATCTAAATAAAGACATGTCTAAGGAAATAACGACAGCAATATGGTTATGTTCAAGGTGCAAAGCATGGATGGGTTTACGATGGCGCGGGTCGAGGAAGAGACATCGCACGAGTAGCAGCAGGATTCGCGCGAGGGGTTTGAGTCTGGCGTTTAACCTGTGCTTCCATTTTGATACGCTGTTTGCGAACATCGTCGTCCTTGAGTTTGAATGATAATGCAAGAGCAACAAAAGCGTCAGGAGAGGGAGGGAGCCAATTGGGGGAAGGATGGTTGAGAAGCCCGAATAGCGCTTCTCGCTTGCTGCATTCGAGAATGCGCTGACGGCAACAATAAACCAAGGCGAGGCCAACCCGGAACAAGAAAGGAATCCCTGAAATATAGTGGTCAACGAATGTACTGTTGGAATGAAATTCCAATATACCCTCAAAGAGGAAGAGATCCCAAACCCTGTTCAGGTATTCAAGAGGAAGGCTGTCGACGAACAGAGTTGAGAACCTGCGCAACGAATGTTCAATTTGTTTGTTATCATTTCTTGAACGAGCTTGGCTTACCATGGTCGACATATATCGACGGGATTGACGCCCATATCCGTGAGAACTTTCTTGGCAACCTGAGCGTCGTTGGCTTCAAGAGCACGGCTGAACAATGCCGCGTCCACCTCGATTTGAGTGGTGTTAGACGAGAAATACGGTCGTAGATACGAGTCCATCATGGACACGAATATCCAAAAAGCGTCTTCTTCCGGGGACAAAGCCAACAGGTGGCCCGCAACGAGAGGCAACCCTGATCAACGTCAATTCCCTCGTCAATGCAGAACAATAATATGAACAGCACTAACCTCTGGAATACTCCACATCCGGAACCATCGTCAAATACGCCTGAAGCACAGCCATGAGAGACGGACGGTTGCTTTGCATGTGCGGATGATCCACCAAGATTCGTTGCACATCCCGTTCAATATCGGCCGACGTGCTAACGCGTGCACGTTTCCCAAGCTGAGCGTAAACTCCGGGGATGGCTTTCGCTTTGCCGTCCGTAAGGTGCGACCAAACGAGAAAGCGGACGGAAGACGGTACACTCCCATCCATTAACAGCTTCTTGACTTTCTTGCTCTTCTTTGCCTGTGCGGGAGGTACAGTGCCCATAAGCGAAACCCATTTGAGCTCTCGCTGCCGATGAGCATCGATCGAGGTTTCAGAAGAGGACGACCATGGAGTCTGGGTAGATACTATTGAGATCGCAGGACTGTCAGTCCTCCTTTGTTCTCCGACGTTCGAAGTCCGACCATCCATTGACGGTTCGCGGCCGCCCAACGAAGAGTCCTCGCTGCTCCGTCCTGACCCTTGAAGCTGGGCAAGGTTGGGCCGAATGAGCTCAAAGTCCATATCTTCCACCTGAACGGTCTCATTCTCTTGCTGTGACACTGAACTCAGACTAGCACGACTCTGATTCCGCCGCAGGTTTGGCAACGATAGCTTCGATCGTAATGAGTCGCGTCCGGGACTTGGAGAGACCACGCGGCTAGGATCAATTTCGAAGGAAGGTCTGTCGCGAAACGACAATAACGATTCGTTGCGAGTGTGCACTGGTGACGATGTAGGTGAATCTGATACCGTTCCTCGAGGCAGAGTTGGTCTCTCATTCATGTTCGATCGAGAGCCCATTGGTCGCAATTGATGTGAGGAGCGCGACGCAGAAGCGGGAGAACCACCTGTTGCAACGGGTGAAACAGCTAATGGGCTCGTGGGGGAGCGCAAAGGTTGTCGCACACCAAGAACACTGTTGTTTTGCGGGAGTGAAAGTGGCGATGGGGCATGGGCGGCACGGAGAGAGCTTTGGGACGCATGTTTGCCTAAAGTGGTAGTAGTGGGAGGAGAGTTTGAGGTCGAGGAGCCCTGTGACAATGGAGACGAAGCGGAGGGAGTACTGGGAGCTGTAAGGTTTGCTGACATGGACCTGCCTACTTTGATGGGGGCGTTCGCAATTGGAGCGCTGCCCTCCTCTCGGCTTGATAACGAATCAGGACGATATTCAATACTGTCGCAAACAATTTACCTGGCACGAGGCGGGGGAGAGACCTCTGTCGTATTGAAGCCACTGAAACTCCGTGATCTTGGCCGACTTGTCCCTGCCTTCGGGAAAAAATTAGGTCGAGGGATTGGTGCGGAAGGTTTACGATCAGTGAGTGCAGGTTTCTCAGCAAGTGGGGAGCTTTTCGGTGGCACGGTTGAAGCCGAAGGGGCGGTGGCCCCACGAGCCAGTGGACTTCTTTGGGATCCTTGTCCGGAATCAGAATCACCAGTCGACCTTCTCGGCATGGGAGCGGCACTGGGACCTGGGGGTGGGGGAATCGGAGGAGCTGCACCATTCCTAAACGGTATTTGGCTTGGGAGAGGTGCAGAAAGAGGTGGGAGCGGATCAATACTGAAGACCATCTTCACTGGCCCCGTTGCACTTCGCAAGTCGAGTTCTGTCCGCCCGTATATGGTCGGCATAACACGAGTGACCTGGGAGCGCCCTA
Source organism: Favolaschia claudopus (assembly GCA_037176885.1). Classification (NCBI taxonomy): domain Eukaryota; kingdom Fungi; phylum Basidiomycota; class Agaricomycetes; order Agaricales; family Mycenaceae; genus Favolaschia; species Favolaschia claudopus. The sequence continues at coordinate 829,052 of JAWWNJ010000035.1, read as the reverse complement.
TGGACATGTTGATGATATTGACCACATCCTGAGCAGTGTCACTCCGTTGTTGAGGCACGAGAGGGGGCTGCCTGATGTATAATGGTCCCTCGGGGGCACCGGTTGGAGGAGGGGGCTTGGGGGCATTTGGATGAGGCAAAAACATGCTAGTCCGTTGTCCAGGTGGCTTATCCATGACGCGGGGAGAGGGCGAGTCATTTGCAGCATAACCACGAAGTTCTGACAACGAAGGTCGGGACTGGTGCTGCGGCGGTGGGGGCGCCTGAGGTGGGGGAGACAAGTCTGGAGGGGATGAAGGAGTAGTTGTTGGCGTCTGCAAGGAAGCAGAAGCATCGGCGAGCACGGGATCAGCGATAACCAAGGGAGTAAGAGTGTCAGGCCCCGATTTTGTGTTCTCCACATCTGCGTCCACATCGGACTCTTCCGGTTCCGGGGACTCCGTGCGAGGCTCGCTAGTTATCGAAGGGGCAGGCAGTTCTTCATCGTCTTCAACGACAATTCCACCGCCCAATCCTTCACCAACTGTTTCGTCTAATTTGGTATATGTACCAATTGGACTCGCACGGTCAATCTCTAACCGTTGCCTGAGCTGACTAGCCGCACCCCCGGGACTAATGCTCCCGCTCGATGCCGATGCGGGAGGAGTCCCTTCGAAAAAACTAGATTGTCCAGCAGCAGAGGATGTCGGTGGAGAAGCAGAGCTGGCAGGGCTCCCCCAACGTGTATGTAAGAGGGGAGATGGCTCGCCGTTAATACCAGTTAGCTCCAGGGGTGCCGGACGGCGAGAGGTAGGAGGCGGCCGAGCTGATAAGCGAGAAGGGTCGACGGATGATGTCTTGGAAGCCTGCGTATACACCGAAGCATCGGAGTCGATGGAGCGGGTTTTCTCGTTCCGTATGATTCCAGGCCGGGAAGGATCAATGGGGGGTTCACTGCGCGGGTCTACAGGAACAGGTGGGACAATTTCGGCATCCATGATTGGCATACCACGCTGAGAACTATGTGAAAATCTCGCTGGCATTTTCGCGGAGGCGAATGTAGAGGTAGAGGCGCGCGCATTGGTCGATCTTGAGAATCTGTAGTAATTCTCGTAGATCGACTCACCATCCCAATCCTCACCAGGTGGATGAGGTCCCCGCATAGCAGACGTCGCACTCTTCCCAGACACAGCGCTTTGCCGCCGAGTAGGATCTTTCTCTGTTGCTATGGCCATGGATGGACCGTCGTCCGAGTCCGAGTCCGATGCGTCGTCATCACCTCCCAATAAGCCTCCCAGCAGCGAAAGGCCAATCCCAACCTCCCCATCTTCCGAGCCATGAAACGAAGGCGCGGCGATGGAAGATCGGGTAGGATCATCGGTAATTAGAGAAGTGCTTGTATCCCCATACAGTATTGACCCATCGCGAGTGATAGATGAATTTCGAGAGCGAGTCTGCGACTTCACAGAATCGGAAACCGACACTGTCCGATGATGCTCTGGAGAGGGAGAAGGGCTTCTCGTCGGCGGCTTGGAAAACCTAGCTGTCTCGTCGGCATTGTCTTCCGACTCAGTGGTATCGTAGTTTGACGCGGAATCACTTGAGCGAGTCGAACCGTCCTGATTGACTGAATCGGGTCGGGACTCTGCCCCGAAGTGGTCGTGAGTCGTTTGAGCGAGAGGCGACGAAGGGAATCCCTGACGGTACGGCGATGGAGGTATCGAACCGGGATTGGGTGAGTTGAGCTTGACGACCTGGAGGGGTAGTGTTCCGCCATGTCGAAGAGCCCAGCCGCCATCGTCAGGATACTCCTCTGGTTCGCGGTCACTCTCGCTGCTATTTACTCGGTCCTCCGGACCCTCCACATCGCTCTCCTCGCTCTCAGCAGGGGGATGCATAGCTAAAGCCAAACGCGAGCCGTTAACAGGTTTCCTTGCGATTGTAGTAGAAGTCGGAGAGGAAGGCCACATCTCGACCATCGTCGTTTCCGATCGACGATTGTGTCTGTCGACTATCTCGTCGTCATTTCCATTGTTCAGCGCGTTCGCACTCGCCATGGAGGCGATATAGGTGCTACTACGACCACTGACATTGGTATCGACAGAGGACATCGAAGCAGAGGTCTCCAAAGGCTTTGGCCACCCTTGTATTGGTTCGGGAGACGAATGGATTGTCAGCGGCGTCTCAGGGCTCGGACCTGAAGAAGAAGAGAGGGTGGAAGACGACAAGGAGGTAGACGTAGATCCCACGGAAACTGTCGTCGAAGAATGGCTTGTGCTACGCGGTATATGCTCTCGCGAAGATGAGGGTGTGAGAGGTGGGCTGGGAGGGGGTTGGTATCGCAGTTGTGGCTGGGGGCTGATAGAAGGCTGGTAGCTCATTCCAGACCTCGGGCTCGAGCCTTGAAGGAGGGACGGAGAAGGGCTTTGTCCTAGCGAAGGTGTGGGGGTACTTTTACCCGAGTTGCTACCACCAACAGAGGACCTTTTGGTCATAACAGGTTTCTTGAGTTTAGAATGAAAGTGTACGTCGTTAGCATGAAAGCGGCCCACAATGCCTTCGCAATATCCCTGGAAGTCAGGGTCAGAAATCGGCTTTCACAGTCCCAGATATCGAAACGAAACGGGACTGGACGCAACCAGTCGGTCATTTGGCGATGTGGAAAATTTGAGCATTTGAGTGCCATAACCAGACCATTGCGCTAATCCCGGTTTTGCATACGAGCAATACATCCTGAGGACTCACCAGAAACATATTCTCTTCCGGCAACTGCAATAACACCACAATCTCATCGTTCTATGCAAAAAGCATTCAGAGTCAGGGAGAACTTCAAAGAGAAGCGCCGGCGCATACCTAAGAGAAATATAAGCATTCAAAGTAATACCAGAAAAATGGTGGTACGCACCTTGAGAAACATAAGATCGTCCACCCTCTCAGCTACAAAGTCCGTCAGAGCGGTCCCTCGTCCTATCCCGCCTTTCGCAGCGAACCGAGTCCACCTTGCGAGTTCGGCCGCGTCCATAGGTCGATCTGGTACATCCATTACAGCTGTTCCTGACGTTGGAAGGTGATCGTTCTGTAAGATCCTCGCGAGGAACCGAACGGTCGCCGAGTACGCAGGATATTAGGAATTATAGGGAGTATAGAACGTTGAAAAGAGCGTGAGCGTGAGTGGTATAACGCCGTCAGGGTCGCGGTCACAGATGTCACACCGTGCTTTTGTCTTCTCCCGCTACGTGCCCGCTTTCGTTCCTGCCCTTTTCTACGCCGCCGTTCAGCTGGTGGTATATCAACTAGCTCTATCAGCCATCTCGGATTGCAGATCTCTCGCGTGCCCCCTGCAGGCTGCAATCGGCCCTTCGGGCTTTGTTTTAGACGTTTTCTTGATGCCGTACCTGTCGTCACTTTCTTGCAACGAAAATCTATCCCACTCCATGATTGTGTTCATGGTTTCGAGTTCGCCGTCTGCCAGTCTCCCTTGAACCTGCCTTGAACCTGCCAACTGTGATCTTTCTACCGCCTCAGTTTCTCTTATTGCCGACCGTCTGTATCTCGAAATTTCCCGGAAACGCTCTCTGTCATCATGTCCCCTTGATGCTCTGATTTTCTTGTCTTCTCATCCCCAAATACAAACGTCGAGCTTGTGGTTCTTTCGTTCCCCCCGCGCGCCCGACTGCTTGAAATACGTCCTACTTCCACAGCGGGAATACGGAGGACCCTGCACTTCACGAATCGCCACCGCAGTTTAATATGCGCGGAACGCCGAGAGAAGTCGGCGTGTCAAGTATACTTAACTAATGATGTTTGAATCCTCCGCCCGTCAAACGGACCAGCGTAGCGTAAATCATCTTGTGTTTTCGGGCCGCGAGGTCTCGGACAAACGGCACAAGACCTCTCTCAGCTCTGCAATGGTTGCACTTTCGAATGTGTTTCGCAGGTTTTACGTCGTGTGGCGGCAATTTCACGAGAGCTTTGCAAGAAACTTTTGACGTTGTGCATTGTCGATCACCACTCCGTCCCACTGGGTGTGGTCACCCACAAGGTTCGTCATGGCCGCCGGCGAGCCTGGGCTCAACAAACATCCATCGTGAATGCAAACTCCAAGGCTCCTGCCACTGCATGCTATCCCAGATGCACCATCGAACCGGCGAGAGTGTATGTAATCGCGATACCGAGAAGCCGGAGGTCAAGAGTCCGGTTCGAGATACTGTACAAATTAGCGTTACATGTTCGTAAACTGGAGTGCTATACATTGCGGTTGCTGCTTTAAAAGTCGAAGTCGTCGTCTGGATCCCTCCGCCTCTGGAACTAATTGTATTGGGTACAATTAGGAAGAAATCAATTAGACAGATACGGAGTTGCAATGCAATGATATGAGCGCACCACAATATTCGACTTCTTCGACTTGGCTGCGCCACCTTGAGCGTCCTCCATCTAACAACTTCCAGTCCTTTGAATAACTATCAGCAAATCTAGCTATCGCACCTGTTCCAATAAATCAATGAGTTGACTCTCTGATACCTAAATTTCACGCATCAAGACTCCGAGCCACGAGAAATCCGAAACGAGGACACACCCTGCCGCGCAATTGCCCAGACTGAACCATCCTCATAAGGATCCCCTCAATCTGCTTAGATCGCTCGGGGCTGACAAGTGCTATCCGCGATACTGAATGATAGACGATTAAGTCCCAACAGCTGGAATGGCCTCGGACTGCAACGCACACCGCTCTCGTGCAGCCGTGTCCAGGACGGTCGCCATCACATCCCGCCGCATTTGCTCTTCTTGAGCTCTTTTTGCGGCCTCCTCTTCAGCATTTTGTTGCTGTCCGGGATTGGGTTGGTTTTCCATGCCTTCCTAGAAGGGTTGCTGAGAGTGAGAACAAGACCAAAAACGTCGAATCAACACCAGACACCCCAAAAAGGAAATTTTCCTGGTAGACAAACGGGAGAGTCAAAATTATTCTATTGGACAAAGAGCTAGCTCGCTAGCCCATGAATACGCTACATATAGTCCGAAATGCGGTAGGTAGATACAGTGAGTGCGTAGAGTAATACATTAGCCATTGATACAGGAAACAAGCAAACACATGGCAATCGTCGTGATGGCGTATAGCCAGTCATTATAAGAGCATGCCAGCAACAACTCCGACAAGTGCGACTATCACGCCCGCACTGCGGGTTGGAAGAAGGGCACCATTTTGCGTATCGGTGGAAGGTGGAGCCGAGGGCGCCGCTGCCGTGCCGTTGAGCTGAATGGCTTTGTCCTTGAAGGCGCCAAAATTGTTGGGTCCAGATTCAACAGCATTCACGGAGAACACCATTCCCTGGCCGCAGTGGCCAGCTTGCTGGCAATAAACCCAAATAGGCTGGGTCTGGGAACGAGCATAAGATCAATGTGTACATTAACATCGCAGGAAAAAGCGCAACATACGTCGTTGATTTGGATCGTGAAGGTCGGGAAGTTGGTCGCATCTGGAGAGACGGCCATGAAGCCCGAGCTGAATTTACCGTTCGGAGAACAGGGATTGGCGAAGGTGCTCGAGGTAACGGTGTGATTCTTGGAGTGGAACTGGAACGTAACCGTGTCGCCGGGTTGGGCCGTGATATTCGAGGGCGTGTAGATATTTCCAGCTGTCCCACCGACAACGATAAGGTGGTCTGCAGAGGTGGATGTAGTGGATGGATTGGGGGCGGCAGAGGTACTCGTGGCAGACGCGGATCCTCCGGCTGAACTGGCGGCGGAAGAGCCTGTGGCAGCGGCTTTGAAAGCCTCGAAATCGTTGCCCGGGTTGACAGCAAAGACCATCCCATTCGCAGAACAGTGGTTGGCCTGTCTGCAGTAGATCCAGATAGGATTGGTATCCCGCACAGTCAATTGTGCAAGAGGAAACTGGGTTTCAGCGTCAGCGACGGGGACACTGAATTAGATCATTGAGATTTAAGTTCGACAACGATATTGGGAAACCTGGCTCACAATCCACTGTCGAAGGCTCCTTCGCCTTGTAGAGGTGAGCATGGACTGCAAACAAATGAATGAGCACGTCCGACACCAACAACGGGTCGCATACCTAGCCAAAGAGGAACGAGTGATGGTATGGTTCTTTTGCTTGAACGCGAATTGAATGACATCCCCAACGTTAGCTTGGACGTGATCGGGAGTGTATGCGAGAACCCCCGGCCCGCCAACTGTCACCTGAATAGTTGCAGTGCGGGCGACGGGAATGACAGCCAGAGAAAGGCAAGAAAGGACGGTGATCGTCGAGAGTTTAGATTGGAAAAACATGGCGGCTGGTGGGGCAATTCAAGGAGAGTGGCGGCAAGAGGGCGAAGATGGGTAAGCGAGGCATATCCGAGCTCATTTTATAGCTCGCAGTCGGGAGGTCTATTGTGCTGGAAATGGTCAATGACTGTCAAGAACTCAAGGCAAATCCATTGTTCTTTGCGCTGATGGTGTCGCAGGTAAACATTCACAAACAAAGGGCTTTATTGTCTCTTTTGTTCTTTTACGTTCAATGTCGAGACGCAACAATGCCACGCTTTGGAGCCCCATTGCGGACCCATTGACTTTGCTCCCATTCTTGTTGACAATCGCGGAAGTAACTCAGAGAAGGACTGGCCTCGCACGCGACGATACTTACGCCGCGGCTTGCTGACTCGGAGGCACTTGTTCTGGCACTGCAACTCTTCTAATAGTTCATCGAAGACGATTTGCGCTTGCCTATCTCCTGGTTTTCAATCTGACGGTGGCAATCCGAGCCACAACGCCACCCCTCTGAATCAAACTTGAATCTGGGGTACCTTCACTGAAAGGAGCGACGAGGGATGAGGACGTCTCTAAATCTTCCGTGAATGTGCTTCATTGTCTTCTTCTTCGAACCAGGGGAGAAACGTCATTATCCAGCTCGTAGACCATTCGTTCATTGTCACTGGTAAGCGATGAAAAACGACCGATTCGCTGAACGCCATTCGTTGGATCTAGGGTTTCGATAACTCGCCAATGCTTCTGGATCAAGAGCGCCAGCGTGCGTCTTCTGAATCGATCATTAGAAAAGAATCTTCGCTAGCATGGCAGTTCGGTGTCGCTTCTCGAGTCATACACAAAGTCGTCCAAATTCTAAGCGCCTTCAAAATTAAAACTCAGATGCACCCTGATTACAAGGCAACCCCGAGTTCTGCTTCGTCGAACCTCCATCTCGCCGGCCCACTATTCAAGCAGAGTTCAGGAGCAGCAATCTGAAATCGGCGCATCCTTGCTGTTCGTCGCTGGCAGCTCTTCTCAACCAATATTTTTGCTGTCCAACTCTGAGCATTGAATTGGATGAGAGATGTGATGCCAAGGAAAATCTTCTACTTCTTGATTAGCCATACATCCAGACTATACGATTTAACGAAACACCGAATTACATAGTTACAAACCGACCAAACGCGCTAAATGCATTCACGCGTTTATACCATAAGTCGCCCACGCTCCCTTGAAGAACTCCAGTTGTAGTTTCACCACCTTTTCATCGTCAACAGGGATGAGTTGAGTGGCGAATAACATGGCCACCCCCCGTTCGCGATGCATCGCCCAAACAACATTAGGCATGCCATTCCACGTCACAGTTCCCTGCGGCATCCCAAGAGGTAGTCCATGCGTTCCCTCAACCATTAACCCAGCTAGAGTCCAATTCAACGCAAGCCCTTTACCCTCCAAAACCCAAACCGGAAGTGTTGGTACACCGTCAACCTCCACCGGATCTGGCAGCTGCGAAGGAACGGGATAGACCTCGCCCTCCTTCTCCCCCCTCAAGTCCGCGAGGGCTTTGCTTCCTTTCTCGAATTGCGGCGCGAATAACAGATCGAGACTCCCCTTACTGAGTATTGTCGACGCTGGTGCAATCAAGTCGGTGAAGAGCGCCGCGAAATCGCGCACGCTAACGGTCACGTCGCGCGTCTCCTGATCGAAAGCAATCAGACTGCCGTCTGGAATGCGCTCCATCATCTGCAACAGCTTCTCGCGAACATCCGCGCGTTCCTGAGGCATGAACGTCGAGTTGGCCATCCCAAGCGGCGCAAAAATGTTGGCTTGGACGTATTCGCCCAACCTCTGGTCCGTGAGGCGGGAGACGAGTAGCTGTGTGAAGTAGACGCTTGAACCCCAGGAGTATCTTGTGCCTGGTTCAAAGAGAAGGGGATGTGCAAAGAGTTTGACGATTGCATGGGCATCCGCGACGGACGCGGCGTGGGCAGCACCGGCGGGAGACGCGCGCCATTTCTCCACGAGCGGTTCGTCGCTGCCTCCTATCCCGCTGGTGTGAGTGAGCAGATGGCGGAGGGTGATCTTGGCAGTAGGAGGTCGAAGCACAAACCCAGCCTCGGCTTCAGACGAAGGCTCGATAACTGGCAGCGAATCCAGCTCGGGAAGCCATTTTCCAACTGGCTCGTCGAGACTGAGCATGTTTCGGTCGACGCATTGGAGAGCGGCGATATGGGTGATGAATTTCCCGGCCGACCCTAGCGTTATTGTGTGGTCAACGCTTGCAGGGGGCGTTGAGGGCGACAGGGATTGGACTCCGGATGCATGGCTGTATAGAGTTGCTCCGTTACGGTCGACAACCAAACCAATTGCGCCCAGCACTTCGCGCGAGTTGGTGGCCTCCGCCAAAGCAGTTTCGAAAGAGTTCATGGTGTTACTGTGAAGACTGGAGACCTACATTTGATTTATAGGTCTTCGCTCAAGCTTCCACTCCTGTGCAGGCAAAGTGGTCGACAGTTTCCGAAAGTTCCGCTGCTAGGCAACCCAATACAGCTAGAGAAATAATAGAGTTTTCGCTTGAGGAGAGCTCATGATCAGAGCAGATCAGAGCTGTGAAGCTGAGATCGAGCTGTATCGGTTGAACACAAGCGCCGGTAAAGTTCCCGCGCCCCGGGATCCAGTGATTGGAAAATCCACACCAGTTGCGCAAATCCAGCCTAATCGGCAGGATGGTATCTTGAAAATAAATTGACTACACAAGGATAGATAGCGCGAAAGCGATACAAAGCATGCTGTACAAAACATTCAATACAGTCCACAGCATAAAAATACTTGCCGTATTCATCATCCTACATACTCCTCCACGAATTGACCCCAGCGATCGACAACGGGTTTCACAATCACCTCCCACTCCTTCCCCTTGTACGGGCCCCTGGTGATACGCGTAAAGGTGAAAATCTCCTTGTGTTGTTTACCACCTGCCAATGGGAAGTAAGAAATCCTTTCCGTATTACATCGACAAATGAAGCGACGTACAATCAGTGCATTTCGGACCAGAACCAAGCGATGCCGCAGCGGGCTTCTTGCTCGGCGTTGAAGGCGGCGACGCAATATCGACGGCGGGAGGTTGACCCTTCTTGAAAGTTCGCCAGTTTGGCTTGAGGTATTGGCCCTCAGCAACGAGATCGGCAAGCTCGAGGTGAATTAAACGTTCTGTATAATCGAGGGGTTCGAATAGTGTCTCTAAACAAGGGAGAGCGCACAAACCTAGCCGATGACAAGCAGGTCCCTTATGGCCTGCGTCAACCCGCCCTTTCATCAGGCTTGTTGCCGGCAGTCCAGTCTCGGGATCAACACCACCAGGGAACCAGCCTCGAAGAACGTGTTCCTTGGAATTGCACTGTTTCGTCCACTGATCCAGCCGACGCACAAGATGGGTTGTACGGCCTGTCTTGAGCTTAATTTGGGTAGAAGCAGGATCTGAGGATTGATTCAACTCGCAGCTCGCAGTAGATCGTTTAGAGTATGTGACCTCGAATCTCAAATGTATAAATGTATCCTTCTGTGTCTTTTGACGACCGTGCTTTCTCCATTTCCACGCGTAATGCAACCTGGGTTTCCGGAGAGAGGTATGAGGGAATGTAATCTATTTCCAGGATCAATTTTCGTTCTGTCTGAGCTAGAAGGATGACCAACTAACCAGCAAACGAGACCCAGACTTCGGCGCCTTTCTCTTTGCCGTCCCCCATCCATTTGCGGGTGTAGAAACCTGTTGCACTCCCGGTACCACCGATGAAGTCTTTGATGTGCTGGTAGCAAAATCGTTCCACAGCACCCTCACTACCAACATTACCTGTAGAAAAGATGAGATCAAATGGTCTTTCCACCTAGAAAACGACCCACCGTCTATGTCGACATCATCCTCCATGAATTTGTAGGAGAAGGCGGGTCCTCGCGACTTGACTTCTCGCGTACACCTCTTTCCAGCCTTCGTGAATCCGGCACAGGTTTCCACAGTAGGCGCAGAGTTCGACCGACGAGGTCGTGGTTTGGTCCTACCGGACGAGTCTACAGAAGGGGAGGGGGAAATACTTCCGGTCGCTTGGGGCGAGAGAAAGGGAGAGTCAGATGAAGCCGCTGACGGAGGCAGGGAGTGAGGGCGTCCGGGCATAGCAGAGGGAACGCCAAGAAAGTTTGGCGGCTCAGAACTTTCCTGAAGAGCATATTGCATCGTCAAGGAAGTCCGACGACCCGAAGACGGCACTGGCATGGGCATCGCCGGAGGTCGCGGTAACGAGGGAGGAGAAAAATGGGCGGGATGGAATCCCCCTATGAACTGATTGTCGGGGGGAAAGGCATTGGGACTGGGGCGGGATATTCTGAGGTCGTTGAAACTGTCAACGAAGCCAGCATCTGGTTGGGGTCGAACGGTATAGACGCCTTGATCACTCGCATAGTTCGGAACAGGTTTGGGTGGAGTTGCAGGGGGACGCGAGTCAGACTTCTACTTTCGAAGTCATTGGGTGAAATTGTCGGGTTGACCAGAACTTACTTCCGGTTCAAGGTCGAAAAGTTTGGCAATAAAGTGTTTTGCCTTGCCCTTCGCAATATAAGCTGTGGACATGTCGAGACTTCTTGGTGCACACGGGGGGGTGTTCCGAGTTGAGCTGGGTTCACCCGGCAACGGACGAGCTCGGTATTGCAGGGAACCAATCGGAAACGGAAACAAAATGCTTAATGGCGGAAGCAAAACTGCGATGATCGACTTGGATTATGATAGTCGAGGATATGCAACCCTCGCTATCGATCTAGATGGTATTTGCAGCAGACTGAGGACCGTTGAAGACAGTGAGCTCGAGCTGAACGTCTGAGGTGGTGGTGGATGGATTATGAGGACCAAGCGTGAGATACGATCAGAGTCCAAACAACGCCCCAACAACGCGTTCTTGACTCGTCGCGTTGATGGACTGCCGCGCTTCTGTGAAATTGTTGAGCCACATTATTATGGGCTTGAGAAGGGCTTGGTGTGCTATCTTGACATAATCAATATCGCAATATCGCAATATCGCGATTCTATAAAGAGGCCAACGTTGCGCCTCTTCATCCAGCTCACCTTCTCGCCTCCCATGTCCGCTCTCTTCACCACTCTCACGCTCGGAAGCGTCATCATCCAAAACCGGATTGGTATGAGCGCCTTGACGCGTAACAGGTCAACGGACACCGTCCCCAACGAAATCATGCAAAAGTACTACGTTCAACGTGCGGCTGGAGGCATCGGTCTTATCGTTTCCGAGGGAGTCCTTATCACTCGCCAAGGGCCAGTCTCTCGTCTTCTCTACCAAGTCGCTTCGACAATTGACACCCTTGAAGGACCGAATGGCCACAAGCACCCGGCATCTGGGACAAATCTCAAGTCGCTGCTTGGAAGACGATCATCGACGCTGTTCACGAGGCGGGAAGTAAGATATATTGCCAGGTAAGCACAAGTGCACCAAGTATACACGGATTCCCTCACCCTGATACGATCGCTGTCAGCTTTGGCATCGTCTGTAATTTCTATCATTTACGCCGTCCTACGCTTACAATAAAACAGTCGGCCGTGTCAGTCATCCTGAAGCCCCGGAACAGATTGCTGCAGGCGTGGTTTGTCGTTCAGCAATTGTCTTCTTCTCAGCTCTGAAAAGTTTCCCAACAGCCTGTCTATGCACCATCCGCAATTTCTGCTCGTGGAGGAAAGTTCCGTTTCCTGCCTGGATCCCCTGGATATGTTACGGTTTGTGATATCTTCCTTGGTGTTGTACTCGGTTCGAACTTTATCATAGCCTACAGAACTTCCCGATCCCACCGTTATAATTGCCCAATTCAAGGAGGCCGCTGTCAACGCCAAAGAGGCCGGGTTCGATGGCGTCGAACGTTGGTTTCACTTGCTTTCATTCAATTAAACCTATTATAACTTGCCTTCAGTACACGGAGCGAACGGATACCTTGTTCATCAGTTTTTGGACTCGACAGCGAACAAACGCACTGACAAATGGGGCGGGAGTATTGAAAACAGAGCGCGGTTCGCATTAGAGACACTCAAAGTCCTAATTGAAGTCTATGGACCCGATGTCGCCATCAAGCTCAGTCCCGGTCAGTTGCGTTCATCGTCTCTGATCGGCCTATACTTACTCCTTGTTCACAGCGGGAGGATACAACGACATGGGGATGCCTCTCGAGGAGACCATCGAGACCTACGGCTACCTCTTGCGCGAAGTAGAGAAACTCGGTCTCTCGTATGTTGCTCTCGTTCGCTACAGCGACGTTCAAAACCCAGAATACGACGGTCAGTATTCGCTGCTTGCGCACTCCTCCCACTTTGCGGTCAACTCACTTCTTTGTTTCTAGGTGTCAAGCGGTCCACGAAGCACGACGTTGTCGCCACCTTCCGCCCATTCCTCACCAAAACACCGATATTTGTCAACGCTGGCGTCACACTCGCCGAAGCCGACGAAATGGTTAGCAATGGAATCGCTGGGGTGTTTTTCGGATTCAACAGCATCGTACATCCCGATCTCGGAAAGCGCATCCAGAACGGAAAAGCATTGGATAATGTACCCAACATCCAGCTTTTCTACGGTCACCCTAGCGTCGATCCCGCCATTGGCTATGTAGATTATCCAGAGGCGGTGTATTAGAGAGCTGTCATCGAGTCTGGTTGTAAATTGTAAATGAAACTCAGTAGAAATATATTCATTCAACGACACGAGTTGCGCAAAATCTCGCGATACATGGGAGGTTGAGAAAGTGATCTGGAGTAGCTATCACATCGAGAAAAATTACGAGTGACATCCAGCGAACAAATCGGCGCCAGAGCCAACCATAGAGTCGATATCTAAGATTATTTTGAGTAATTTGAAAGAAGAAGGATGAGAAAAGGACGAACAGTCCAGCATGGTTTGGAGAGGAATCATATCGAGAGTGCCCATGGGTGTCGACGTTACCATCGGTTGACCACCCCACAGCACGCGCAAGAAATGGTCGTTCTTCTTCTTGTATAGTTCAAACACCACTTCGCTACCCATGCCCGGCCAGACCATGTTGGCGATTTGGAGGAAACCAAGGACGGGAGACACAGATCCGTCATGGGCAATCTATCGGGCTTTGGTAAACAACGTCTATCGCTAATGTGTCAAAAGAACATACGTTGTGGAAGTATCTGATCTGTTCCATTTTCCGGATCCGTTAGCTATAATCCTAACACGGAAGGTGGAAGTTACCTTGCTCTGACCAGAGACAACTGCCTGGAGGTGGCCCTTGAGTTCGAGGAACCACGCACCATAATGCAAAGCGGCGTATTTGGTGGAATCGGGAGCGTCGCGGAAATAATATGAATATTCCCAGTTTCCCAACCGGAACACAGTATTTGCCTACAGATCATATAGGTCACTGTATAGACACGGATGGACTTGTTCTATTTACCTCGTCTTGGGTAACGCACAGAGAAGTATCGTTCACGCTACACGGGAGCTTCTTTCCGTGACACAGTTTGGCGGAAAGGTTATCGTAGTAGCTGGAGCTGACAATGAGCGCCTTGGATGTAAGAATAGAATTTCCACCGACTGGTCGAAGGAAGTGTGCCAACCACCGCTATCGGGGTTCGAAGTTCCCGATACGCTATCCAATTTTGCGTAAAGAGGCGCAGCGGCCGTTAAATGGGAGGTCCAGTTGCTGTTGCCCGAGGTATAACTCGAACGCAAGCTATCAGCTGTCGGGCAAGAGTACGTAGGCTCGAGGGAGTCGTATGTGCTCGATTGTATGAATACGGCAGCGTTCGCAGTTGCAGGGAACAAACCCTTGGCAAGTCCGCCAGCCACTGGAGATGAGTACAGAATTGAGTACAGCAAGCGACATGGCGATCACACGAACCTTGCGAAGTAATAACATTGTTAGTGACTCGGATTTTGGCGATAGATGGATCGAGGTGTAGTCCCAGCCCTAACCGGCTCGCGTATACAGCGCGGAGATCCTTTTGTTAAGCTACTTAGACCTAGTCATTAAAGAGAAACGTAGCACTCACAGTGCCGTGTGTATGGCTATCGACTATCCCTTCAGTCGTGATTTGGGGAAGCTGACAGCTGCGCCAAAATGAGGGAAAGAGTTTTTGATTGGCAACTTGACGCCTACGTGGTACCAACGAAGCCGGGACCGACAGAATTCACCCAGGGGTTTTGAGCGTCACGGAAAGCTTGCCATTGGATTTCAGTGACATCCGAGCTGACGCCGCTGGGGCTGAAGCACGTTTAATAGTGTCGAAAGGTGTAGGGGCATGTGAGAGATACCCTTTGCCATATACTACGGGCCCTTCCCCAGTGCAGCTTCAATTGAAGCCAATTCAGTATTACCGAAATGTCAAACACGACGCAAAGTTGAGCACCTCCAAGTGACATCCTCCTTGAAAAATGTGTTGGAGGCGTAAGGTGTGCGCTTGTGGTGTCGTTGGATGACCTACAATCGAACAGTTACGACCGGGAACTTCGAAACGCCTGCAACGGCGTCCTGCTTACCTCGACATATTGCAGAGTGAAATCATGCGAAGGCGTTCTGGTCAAAATTTATTGCTCGCGATTCGTGTCCACAGATGCTCAACACATACTTGTATTCGCGGGTACGAACATGAGGCATATTACACCAGTTGTATTCGCCATAGTTTTTGTCGGGAGTGGTTGAAGACGTGAAGATGCCTGGAGCCCCAGTTCCGGTCAACGCGAAGGTGAGGTTGTTGATGTTGCTCTGAGCCGGGGGATAGTGCACAACATTGGTAGCCGCTGCGATACCCGCCGCAATTGTTAGCAGCGCCGATTGGAGAGCCATTGTAGATGCGCTGGCGCTCAAGCTCAAGCTTCGGCAGCATATTTATACAATATTGTTGGGCAGAGCAGTAGTGTTGATGTAGGTCGACAAACGTGGGTTTGAGCGTGATTGCTTTTCGGCGTCGCAACGACGGACGTGAGTACCCGAGAACGCAGGCGGAAATTCTGATACGCAGCAGACATGTTGGATAGTTGTTGCATACTACTATAGTACACTTGATCATGGATATTTTACACCCTCCCATGGAGAGACCCTCAACGGGTCCCAGAAATCATCATTCTCGTATCCAACATAGAGCTTTAGACCACCTTCAGACAATTTTCGGATTGTGGCACCGACATCGAAATCGGGGTCGGCCTCGCGAGCGAATGAAATGTCCGCCAGTTCCAGACCACCAATCCGCGCCTGCAGAACCGCGAAAAGCGTCTTGTCGGAGCAGTAAGAACAATCTTTGAGCCTGATGGTCCGTAGGTTGGGACAAATCGACTTGAAATTGGCCATGGTTTCGAAAAAAGATTCAGTGAGAAAGCATTCATCTTCATCCCCATAGCGATCCCGTACGGTCAACTCGTTTAGATCGTTCATGACGGGGAGTGAGAAAAGATTTATGGACTGAGAAGGTGAGGTTGTGATGTTGACGAGTTTGAGGTTACGCAAGTGGCATTTCGACCGCGTCAACAAACCAGAAAGCGCTGAGAAGATGACGAGGTCCCCATTGCGGTCTTCTAGTTCTAGTGTCTGCAGGTTAGGCAGAACGAGTCTTTCGAATATGTGAAAAAGGGAGAGGTCATTGTCGTAAAACGAGGTTGCTGTTACAGAAAGGGAATCCAAGTGCGACAACGAGAAAAGTTGGTGAGAATTCGGAGATTGTTGGCCGCTTTGGGGGAAGCGCGGAAAATGAAGATTGCACCTGCGCAACGCCGAGCAAAGCGACAGGGTGGACAGGATGGTGGCCACATCCAGATTGAAAAAGGCTCGACTCGCGGACATCGACAGAGATGTGAGCTGTCCCCAAGGAAGAGGAGGGAGGACGACATTTCCATCATGCATTAGCGAGAGGGTATGAAGTTGAGGGGCATGTTGAAGGAAGAGCAAGTTCCCAGACCTTCTTGAGAAATGAACCGGTGGATAGGAAGGAAGCTCACAAGTATGCGCACCAGTCATCACGAGCAAGAGAGCTGCCATTGCTGATAGAAAGAGTTTGGAGTAGAGGGACATCGGCAGCTATCAGGTAGTGTAACGAATCTAGAGAGTCGGCAGGGACTCGAAGCTCGATATGCTTCCACCGATTTGCTAGGGATAGGATTGCTTCAACGAATGGAGAAGCGGCTGCAGCAGCTGCACCCTTCCATGCTTCCTGAGAGACATAGATTGAGATGTACAGTGGACAGGCGCCTGCTTGCATATGTAACTATAAATTTGCTGAGCGCGAAGAAAAACCACACCTGTGCGGGCCAACCATTCCTCCATGGCAAAGCGACGAACATCCCCCGGAGAGTTAACGGACTCAGAATAATCCACAGGCGGAATCACGACATGAATGGAAGCCCATAGCTTAGGAGTTGCAAATGCGAGCCTTCTCCATCCACTGCATACGCGACAGAGTAGGACCGGGGCCTCAGATGCATGCATTACAGCATTTCTTTCAGACGGCAGGGTCATAAAGAAAATTGATTGCAGGAGTTCGGGCGGTAAGCTTCGCATGGGAGCAAGAAGGCTCATATGTGCATCTGAACACGATCGCGAAACAACAAGGTCAGTCCACCAATCCAACAATCGATACGCAGACGGACCGATTGATTCCTTGAGTTGACGATATGACCGTTGGAGGTCGTGAAGACGAGCCAGGGTATGCTCAATCTCCGCGCCGAGACGAGTCAATTCTTCAAGAGGGGTTGCACACAAGGCTCGAATTTGAGTGGTCTCCTCTGGACTAGGTACATAGTTGGTGTTAAGCAATCGCTGAAAGGGAGACGAGTCCAAATCCATTCAGATTTGAGTTTGATTGAGGTCGCGGTTCAGTTGCAAGAGTTTTTGTTGGGCGTCACGCGACAGAACTGGTCAGCGCGTTATGTGGAGGAAATTTGTGCATGCAAATTCAAATTGGAGACAAGATGGTATAGTACAATGACAGTGACTACGAAATACATTGGGTACAAATATGCAGTTTCTAGTCGACGTGAATGGATGCAAGAGAAACATAACTAGAATAAAGATAGTATCAAAAAATGTTAGTTTACCTCCCCAGTGAGCCCATGAAACTTGACAGATCTAAACTCTGGTATTCGTCCTCCGCCGGCAAATCCTCGAGACCTTGCAGAAGATTCTTCTGACTGACAGGTCCGGAGGATTCCTGCGCTTTCCTTTTTGCCGCTGCGGCAACGTCTTCTTCCTGGCTGGTACGTTTGAACAAGTCAAGGACGAGATCTGTGTCCATCGAGGCCAATCCAGAATTCTGTTGTGTCACGACAGAGTTGGCAATATTCAGTTTGAACCGTTGGAGCCTATTTCGTGCATTTAGCTTCGGATAACACAAGTGGAAGAAACTCACCCCATGATCTTCTCCTCCAGTGTGCCTTTGGTTATCAAACGGTATACATTGACGACCTTCTTTTGACCTATACGATGCGCACGATCCATCGCCTGTAGATCCTTCATAGGGTTCCAGTCATGCTCAACGAAAATGACGGTATCTGCGCCGGTGAGTGTCAGACCCAGGCCACCAATGTGGGTGGTTAGTAGGAGGCAGTCAATACTGGGATCCGAGTTGAAGGTTTGAACGACGGCATGACGCTTGTTCGAGTCGGTGCTGCCGTCGAGTCTCATGTACGTGACGGAGGGCATATGCTTTTTGAAAAGGTCCGTCTCGATCATGTCGAGCATCTGTTTCATCTGACAGAAGATGAGGACACGGTGTTGGGAGAAAGCACCACTCGATTCCGGTTCGGTCTCTATGAGCTCGCTTTTAGCATCGACAGTGGGGGAAGCAACACAGCCAATGCCACAGTCGGTCAGGATTTGCCTGCAGAACAGGTAAGCAGGGGAGTTAAGTCAAGGAGATTGGGCGCACTTCAGAGCCAGAAGCTTGGGAGCATGCTGTATATCCCGAAGCGCATCCGTGGAGGTGTAAGCTTTCCCTAGTGCTGCCTTGATTGCCTCCACGTCGTCCTTGAGCACAAGTGACGGGTGATTGCACAGTTTCCGCAAGTATTGAAGGGACTGGAATACGTGCTGCTGTTGTTTATCACCGCCAGAGTGAACAGCTTCTTCCGCAGAAGCAAGGGCTTGAGATTTGGAAAAGTTGTCGTAAAGATACTTCTGCACCTCCGAAAGCTCGCAATAATAGTCTTGTATGATCTTGGGGGGTAAATCGTGGAGCACATCCTCCTTCAATCGTCGCAATAAGAAGGGCAGAACTTGTTTATGCAGAGCTTCCAACGCCAAGGCGGCTAGGATGAAGAGCGTGAGAGGAAAAACAGAGAGCGATTACGGCATGATACGAACCAGCTTCCCCATTTTTCGCTTTTCCATCACGATTGGACAGAATCGGTTTCGAAAAGCGTTCGTTGAAAGAAGACTCCGTGCCAAGGAAACCCGGCATAAGGAAATCGAACAAACTCCATAGCTCCAGAACGTTGTTCTGGATGGGAGTACCGGACAAAATCAGACGGTGCTGAGCGCGAATGCATTTGACAGCTTTCGTGAGCTTCGTTTTCGCATTCTTGATGACATGGCCTTCGTCAAGGACGCAGTACAGCCAGTGAAGTTCCTGTAGCTGCGCTATGTCGTTCCGCACCACCTCGTATGAGGTGATGACTACATCGTACGTGTTCAATTTGGGTAGCAGTCGGTTGCGGTCTCGCGCGTTGCCTGTGTACAATATCGGCCGAAGATTTTCTGCGTACTTGAGAAGTTCATAGTACCAGTGTCCGGTGAGTGTCGGTGGACAGACAATGAGGGAAGGGAGATGAACAGTATCAGGCGACTGCGTCTCCTTATGCCGCTCCGCGCGCTCAAAGTGTTTACTGGAGAGTATGCAGATCGACTGCAAGGTCTTGCCAAGACCCATATCTGGATGAAAAATCATTATTTTAGAGGCGATGTGGCGGAGACAAAGCGAACGTACCATCACATAGAATTCCATGCAACTGGTACTTGGCGAGGAACGCTAGCCAGTTCACCCCATCCTGTTGATACTTGCGTAATTCCGCCTTGATTGGGACTGGAATCTTGTATTCATCTACCTTGGATCCGTCAAGCAGTTGAGTAAGGAATTGCCGCTCTTCTTGCCGACGTTTCAAGAGTTCCTCAGGAAATCCGGGAGGATCTGGCAAGCCAGCCTAACTTGAGGTGAGCAATGGCTTTCTTCGCTTGTTATAGCATACCTCTAACGGAACCATCTTAACTAGGGAGGCAAAGGTGTTGGTCGCCGTTGAACGTATGTCATCATCGAGATCGCTCATCCGTCCCAAGACCGGAACGACGAGGAAAATCACATATGGCAGCGCCTTGATGTCAAGACGTTGAACAACATCTAAATGGAGTTAACGGTGAGCAACAGCTTAGACCGCCAAGTAGCACAGAATACGCACGATACATCAATTCTGTCGCTCCTTGACGGTTCGCAAGCACTAGAGGATCTCCGAGTAACGGAACAATATTTTCAATCACATATCGCATTGCCTCTGAAGTCATCACATCACAAAGTGTGGCCAAACAACGGGCCGCGCATTGACGAATGATTGCAAAACGGCTGGTGAGTGCGACATGCATCATGGGGAACGTTTCCGCTAGCTTAGGCCAAAGGTCTGGATGGAATGTCGGCGCGACAGCATCTAACACGCTCAAAGAGTCGATGACATCTTGACCAAACTGCTTTTGAATCCGATTATCTGATTCTTCCGGTGAATCTGGGCAAGGTGAGAATTGTGAATTGTCGAGGGGAATGGCGACGTACCCGGCTGGAAAGCGCTGATCAAGCCACCCGCCATGAATTGCCACATGTTGGGAATAATCTCTAACAATTGAGCTCCAAATTTGGACGAGAGCTGGTCGAACGCCAGCCCTGCACCACGTCGGGAAAGTCGTGTTTTATTTGCGTCATCCATTTTGGGTATCTCAGGAATCTTATCTTTGTCCTTTGATTCTTTACCATTTGCAACCGCCGCCTTGTTAGGATCTTGGAACGAAAGAATGCCATTGGCAAGCTTGCGCGTCATCGCGAAGGCCGGTGTTTGTTCAACATCCTGGCAAAGGAATGTGCACAGATTCTTGACGATCTTGTCCGGAGGTTGAGAGATGTTGTGCCGCGTGCAAAACTCGATGAACGAAGCAACAGCTACAGCCGAGCGAGTCTGCAAGTCGAGATTTTCCTCGTTCTGAGGGCGATATTCAGAAAACGGTTCGGCGCCAACAAACAAGATACTCACTTTGATACCGTTCATTATGCCCTTGACGACGGGGCTGACTTTATCCGGCGTACTCCGGAAAGCAACAAAGGCAGCCGCGAAAGCGGCGGAGACACGAATATCGTGCTGAGATTTGACATCTACGTACCGCTCGATGCTCGCAACAATTTTCGAGCGTTTCTCCGCGATCACACCCAACTCGCGTTTCTTCGTGCGACCGAGACTGTCCTTGAGGCGAGTGTACATGACTCCCACCGCGCTCTGTGCGACCTCGATCGTGAAGCAACCTGGTTTCGTGCCCGTTACGTCGATTTCTGTACCCAAGAATGGGATGGATGACATTGGGAGCTTGCAGTCGGATGCGAACGCGCCAAGGAGCGCAATGCAGTCTTGATGTATGCGCACAAGTGAAAGAGTCATCTCGTGGTATGCAGTTGGCGGTGCGCCCTGTAGCCATCCGAGGGTTTTGTTGCTTAGCGTTTGCGCGAGAACCGACTTTTCAATCAAAGGTGCTGCGTCCGGCCGTGCGTCGTGTTCATGCGCCCATTCTTCCGAAACGACGGCGCTGAGGAACTTTTGCAGCATACTTGAGGAGTCGATGTAGTGGACGAGGATCGGTTGGAAGATGTCGTCGATCGACTGGGCCTGTGGAACACCACGAGTTCAGCAGAAAACGGAGACAGCAAGGAGAAACACTAACATTGACAGGCCAGAGAACGATGAGCTGCGCCAATGCCTTGGCGCAGGTAATCCGCGCCTTCAGTGTGACCTCAGTGGTGATCAATGCCGGGTCCTGCGCAAGCATGTTCTTGTCGACATTGTGGCGCTCCGGAACAGTCCCACCGTTGCTCGACGCCTCGATCGACGGGTTATAAAACGTGCTGGCGTCGATGGCGACGCCGATCGGCGTCATCATGATCGCGTACCATTCGAGGATGAGTTGCTGCGTGACAAGGGTGTCGAGCCAGCCCGCAGTGCCGGCAAGCACCATGAGCGTAGTTCGCCATGCGGAGAGCGAGGCATCACGTATGTCTTCGCGTTCCTCTGCGACGATATTCTGAAACAGCAGACGCAAAAACGGCGCAGCAATCCAGTCACGCGGGAGCGTGGGCACGGCCATGAAGGAGTCGAGAGTTTTCACTACCGCAAGCCGCACGTTTGGGATTGTGTGTCGGAAGAACGGAAATAGGGTCGGCGCGAGGGTCGTTAGCGGGAGTCTGTCATTCCAGTCAGCTTCGCCGATAAGTAGTATGGGAAAACTCACCCAACACTCTCGTCTGCTAGAAGGGCGATCACCCGGTCGTAGGACACAAGCTTGCCGAGCAGATCCATGACAGCACCCACACTGGAGCTCAAGTCGTCTTTCATGTCCTTCAGGCAATGCCAAAGAACAATGAGCACACGGTCAAGGGCTTCGGGTAGCTGCTGAACTAGATGTTCTGCTACAGGAAGCAGACAAGAGGCCGCCACCGAACGCACATCATCGTCTTGATCGCCGAGTCTGTAAGAACCTGAATGAAAAAAGCGCAACTTGAAGATTCGAAGGACCTACCCCGAGATGGCAGCTTCAACAACACCTCGAAGCAGTTCTCGTCTATCGTCGTCAAACTCGCCGACCCCTTCTTCTAACTTGACAGAACCTTCTTCCGACTTCACTTGACCATCTACAGCCATCGCATTGCCTTCTTCCACCTTGATGGGTGCATTCGACGTAAATAAATCGTTCCTTACTGCAACCTCATACTTGATCCCAAGCAGACCTGCATGGCGTACTTGCCAGACGAGTCCGCCAGCAACCGGCGGATCCTTCTTCTTCCCCTTTCCAGATGCTGGCTTGGGTTTTCCGTTGGGAGGCTGCGTAGGTACGTTCTGCTGGATCATTTGGAGTAAGATTGTGTGAACATGCATAACGCTTCTTCTGGGCATGTGCAACAAGAGTGCCGCAAGAGTTTGACTCGCGGTCTCTCTGACCGGGGCGACCGCCTGGTCGCTGACAAAGTCTCCAAATCGGTCGAGGGCAAAAACACAAAGAAACTTGGCGCTAAGGTCGTTGCACCACTTTTCATGCAGCATCGCGTTCTCTGTGGCGCTTACTCCGTCGCGCATTCCGCCATTAGTGCCCTGGACCTTGAGTAGCTCGCGAAGCGCCATGGCAGCGCCGTGCCGAACCTCCCAAGCGGTGCTGAAAAGGTCCACTTCAAGGACACGTACGACGCCGTCCCATATCCACGTGCCGGGTCGGACGTCGAGCGCGCGGGATTGCGCGGCGGCTTTGGGTGATACGGCTCCTCCCTTGCTGGGATCTATCACAACCTTGTCAGAGTTAGTTCCGCCGCCAGGTGTGCTAAGGCGTGAGGTGCCGGGTGCAGAAGAGTCTTCGGACGCAACGAGTCGGGCTTTAGCGGAGTTGCCGGCGGTCGGCGCTGGGGTGTATTTGGCACCAGCGCTTTGCGGTGGGGGTGCTGCGACAAACGCAGTATTTCCCGGTTTGCGTTTACGCTTGAGACGATTTCGCTCGCGCGCTGACAGGGCGCCGAGATCTTGGGGAGGATCGGGAGTACCGGGAGTGGTAGGTGAGGGCTCGGCAGGCGTTCCAGACCGCGTTGTCGAAGCAGACGTGTTCCCGCGCTTCGACAACGATTGCTTGGGTTCCACGTCCATCGGAGATTCTGGTTCGTCCTCCGACTTGACGTGCGCCTCTTGGTCACCTTGGAGGTCAACATCCATCTCCTCTGCAAGCTCTTTCTCGATATCCAGGTCATCATCTTCGAGAAAATCGAGTCCGAGACGACTCATGGCAGCTTTGCGAGCTTTTTTGACCTCGGCAGGGCTAGCAAGTATGCCAGCAGGTTTGGCAAACTCCTTGCCAGAGGACGCGAGCAGAAGGTTTCCTTGAGAAATGAGTTCTTGAACTGAAAAAACGGGGAAATCGGGGACAGGAAAACACTTTTCTTCGTTTTCCGCTGTTGGTTTAAATTCGGGCTGCCATAGCGGTACCAGAGAAAATATATGTGAAAGAGCGACCGACGCGGCCGTTCTGGTGTCAAAAGACTTTGAATGAAGATAAGGGATTATCTGCGGCTCAAATGAGACATGTATCGATGTAAACTATCGATAAAACGCGTACGCGGGCGACTACTGCCATAAGTTCGGCCCATGCTTGGGAATCACCCTGTGAGATATGTTGACGGGAGTTCTTGATGTCTTCTTCGAGTGCAACATCGCTGATGACGCTCTTTGCGGCAAGCTGAGCCAACTGTTTTGCGGCAGTATTCCTCACGGAGGTCGAGGAGCCTGTGTCCAACAGGAGGAGGAGCCTGTCCAACCTAAAAAAGGAAATGCGCAAATCAATATGGGTTGTTTGTGAATGTTTGATGGTCCGGCAATCACCTTGATGTCATCCGATTACGGCCGACCAAATAGGAAGAGATCCGGGCAGTGTGGGACTGGGGGAAGAACGTGAATGTTTGAAACCTCGCGCCTACTTTTATACGAAACCTCAGGTGTCCCAGTCACTCATTGTCACCCTGTCACATGTGACATCAGCCACCCTCAAATTTTCGGAACTGCGAATCGCCAGTGAGCCTGACTGTCCTGAAGCTCATACGCGCCCGTTTACCTCCTGGAATAACACCCTGCCTCTCCAGAACCCCTGCTGCAGTCTATTCCTTCAAATCAGTGCGAAAAAAAAGTTCATACTCCGCTGATCAATAACGTAACTATAGCATGATTAACTGGCAACTTGACACTCTTCACTCTCTTCGTGATTCTATCGACGACCTTGGCCTTTGTGGACAACTCTATACTTCGCTAAGAGAGCACCTCTTTGCTCAATTACACCCTAACAGTCCCAGCTCTACCCCTCAAAGTCCTTTGAGTGAAATCATCACCGCATCACACGCCAATCTTGCTGCAACTTCATTGTTCCGCTGGCGGCGTCTGCACACCGATGCATCTATCCTCAGTGCTCTCTCGTCCTCCCCTTTGGATGCTGTCGCAAAACTAGACACCGCGATCATTGTATCGGGCGCAGCTGGTGAAGGTCGACTGGATCTAATACTCGACATCATCCAGCACATTCAATCAGAATCCCTGCGGCAAGATACGTATGCGCATCGGGACCTGGTACCACGTAGCATTTCACCCATCTCCCCGTCGAAACCCGAGGTCGATATCCCATCTCTCGCCACTCCGCCCTCGTTCGCCGTGTTCCAATCTCACCAACACCAGACTCCTTTTGTCTTACGCGGTTTTGCTCGAGCCTGGCCAGCACTCAATGAACACCCATGGGCATCGATAGATTACCTGCGATCCGTAGCTGGTCCGGGTCGTGTTGTCCCTGTCGAAATTGGGCGTGATTATCGTATGGACGACTGGTCCCAGAAAATTATCGCGTGGGACGAGTTCCTTGACTCGCTCGATGCCGAGGATGCTGTAAAACCAATGTATCTCGCGCAGCATAGTCTGTTCATGCAGCTACCTTCTCTGCGTGCGGATATCGAGGTGCCAGACTACGTCTATGCTGCCGTGCCTCGCCCTCCAGAATGTCCGCCGCCGCAAAACGATGAGCAACTCGTCATCAACGCGTGGTTAGGTCCCAGACGTACCGTCTCACCAGCACATACGGTGCGCAGCTTTCTTCTGCTTCTGTGACTGTATGCTAATTCAGGTATCAGGATCCATATTTCAACTTTTATGGTTAGTCGAGTATCGATATCTTGCGCGTCTCTAATAGCATTCCCTAGTGCAAGTCGCAGGCTGGAAAACGGTGTGGATCGCGCCGCCGGAGTGTGCAGCGGGCCTACATGCTACGGGAAACACTTCCGGAGTGGATGTTTTTGCCACAGATCTAGACGCAACCTTTGATGGAATGAGCATGGCAACTATCCTTGGCCCCGGAGACATGTTGTATATGCCGCCAAAGTGGTGGCACGCAATGCGTTCCGAGTCCCGTAGCTTTTCAGTGTCTATGTGGTTCTAATAAAATGGGGTATCTGACAAGCATACTTTGAGCACAAGGAGGAGTTAGTTTGAACAGGCAGTGCATGGCAGTTGCATGCTTGAGAGAGAGATCGTTGCTGTAGGCTGTGTCACGTCTGTGACACACTGCGAATTCTTGTTGAGACTATGCATGGCGTCCCCCATCCAAGACGGGCCACCGCGGCTCTTCTCGCCGCCCCCGTCCCAGTCGCTGAGCTCTGACCTTATTGCCGAAGCCGTCGATTCATCGACCGACCACGGGGCGACGCTCGTGTTCCTCAAGAAGAATTTGACGGATATTGGTGAGGAGGCGGCGGCGGAACTAGCCAGTTTCGGACGGGAGGTGGAACGGTACGACGCAAATTTACCGCTTCTGTGGACTTCATTGACCTAGTTGGCGGGCTGTCCAGAATCGCGCTCGGTCAGAATCGTTTGACTACGCTTCCGACAGCTTTTGCGCTCCTTGCACGTCTCCGGTACCTCAACCTCAAGAACAACTCCTTCACCGTCTTCCCCGACGTTCTCACCCTTCTCCCCGCCTTAGACACCCTCGACATTTCTCACAACAAGATCAAGCGCCTGCCTACGCAGCCCGGCAAACTCTTGAATCTCCGCGTCTTTTGCTTGGCCCGCAATAAGCTCGCTCGTCTACCTATCTACCTCTCCAAATTCTACAAATTAGAGGTTCTCCAACTCGAGCGCAATCCTCTCGAATGGCCCCCCAAGTCCGTCGTCACGCCCCCGGAAGCCCCCACTGCCATGCGCGATTGGATCCGCGGCGTGCAACTGTGGATAGAGACCGAGACTTCGCGACCCCGCATTCACGACGACTCTGGCTTCAGCGAGCAGGAGCTTGAGACCAACATGTTTGTCGCGTTTCTTGCATCTGGCTGCCTCGCTGTTGATTGACTGACATGCTGTGTCTACAGCGAGGACAGCTACAAGTCTTGGGCCCACTTCACGCCTGTTACCGACAAAGAATTTGATGACGGAGTGACTCCGCATGCGCGGTCTTTCTCAATTGATTCCAATTTCTCAATGTCGTCCATCGCCGAGTCCGACTCCGCGCAGGAGGATGTTCGCGCCGACCCTTACACCGAGGTTGACAGACCACCACCTCTCCACCTTGGTATGCTCGGCTCGTTCAGCGCGCAAAATTCACCAACGCGCTCGTTCGAGAGCTACCTACCCTCGCCCGCCGACTCCGACAAATTCTTCGACGAGCCGACACAACCGCACCCACCTCGCACAGACTCCCTTCGCACACATCACCAGCAAACTTCAGCCGAATCATCTTCAACTGCTCACGCGCGTAACGCGTCTTATGCTAGTGGGATACGCAACCGCGACCGAGAACGGGGGCTCTCCGGCAAGAAGAGTATGCCTGACTTACGTACGGCTAAGCTCAACTTTTCCAAGAAAGCCCCCGCTCCCGAGCTCCCACAGACGAGAACTGGGTCCAATCACAGTCACGAAGACTCGTTCCCTTCACCCATGTCGCTGCGGAAGGACTCGGATTCGTCCGGTAGCTCATCCGCCATCCGACCCTTCACACGCGATCGCGATGCCTCCGCGCAAGCGTCTCCTACGCGCACTGTTCCACCCGTCCCATCCATGGCCTTTGAGCGCAACTCGTACTTCAGGCGTCTGTCGAAATTGCCGGCCGCGACAATTTCTAACACTATCCCAAAGCCACTGCTCAGCCTCATCGATTCCGCACGAAGCATACTCTTCGCAATGTGTCAGGTATACCAAAGCCTAGAACATTACACACTCCATGCCCCAGACGACAGGCTCAAGAGTGTTCTTCGGAAAGTCCTTGATCCAGCTAGTGCGGACATGATGCAGCTCATCAATGCGCTTGACCGTTTCGACGCGATGAGTCGGAAGATGCTTCCCCCACACGCTGTTTGTAGAGGTGTTGTGGAAAGCTGTCGTGACACCGTCGCAAGTTTCGGTAAGGCGGTCGGCGTCCTTGGACTTCAGCTCAAGGTCCTCGCGAGTGCAGATGATGTCCGGTACTTGAGAACCATGCTACTCATGATGTATGGTGCGACAGCGGAGGTTGCAGCTGCATGGCAGGCGATGGTGCCGCAGATCGAGACTATGCGACCTCTGCTGCATCCGAAGACGTTTCCCATTCCATCGCCGAATCCCGTCGGCAATCCCGATCACGTTGAGCACCCGGTACCACGTCCTCATGTCGCCGCGACAGGCGGGGGGCGGACAAGGGCTAGACGGCATGCTGGTTCGTTCAGTAGCAAGGATGTGGAGCTTGGGAAGAAACTACCGAGCTACGAGGATGCACCGTTCATGGCTGGGGGTGTTGCGAGTCATAGCCATACGCCAGTCCCTCGAGCACTGAAGCGGTCCCCGCAACCCTATTTACCGGCGCCGTATGCAGGCCCGTCGGGTATTTCGTCGCCCAACATCAATGGCCATGGCCATGGCTTGCCCACACCTTCAACAAGCTCAGTATCCATGGTTGAGGGGTCATCGCGGGGACCAGGGACCATGGCTCAGCAGACTCACTCGAGGCAAGGGTCACAAGCCTCCTTGCACGCTTCGTCATCATCACTGTCAAGCGCGCCGTCAACCTCATCTTCGCCGTCGATACCTTCGAAGGGGGCGTCGTTTCTGGATCTGCCACCGTCATCGAAGACGCAGGTAGACAAGGAAGCGCTGCAGGCGATACAGGCTGCCGTGGAGGTTGCGCCGACTGTCTGGGACCTGATGGAGCAGACACTTGGGGAGGCTCTGAGTGAGGAGGTGAGCGAGAGCTTGGAGCGCGCACGGGCGGTGACACGGCGGCTGGCGGACATGACGAGGAGTATGCAAGAGGGCGGGGACGGGGCACTAGATCGGAGGATGCTGCGCGAAGACAGTAATTTGTTCTTGAAGGTCAGCTTGTTTAGTTGTCTGGGATATCGTCAATTCTCTAACTTCGATGATCAGACCGTTGTGCAACTATCCAACGTGATCAAGACATACGGTGGCGCACATCCTACGCTGCGAAGCAACCTCGTCAAGCTCACCAACTCTACGGAGGAGTTCGCAATCCTGCTTCACGTCTCATCCTTTTCGCCCCTTCCATCCAGTAACGCACGACCCTACTCACCCATGCCCGCCTCCCCAGCACTCAGTACCACCTCTATCTCTTTCACCGCTATCACCCATTCTAGCCACCATAATTCCCAATTTAATGGGACCACGGCCATGGCTAACTCCTCGCTAGGGCTGGGCCCACCAGAGGAGTATCGCGTCGGGTCGAGCCTCTCGCGAAGTCGAAGCGCGCAGCCGAGTTCGGGGTCAAAGCTTGCGCTCCCTCCGGCGCAAGAACAGCCGCGCAGTGCGCTGCCTTCCCAGTCCTTCAAGGTCCCGCCAGTGGTACGGCGGGGGCGGAGTACTGTTGGTGAGGCAGGATGAGATACATCCGTTCACTATTGCTATTACTACTACACTTATCGGGGTTTGTATTTTAGTTAATAATTGTTTTATATTTTGCTTTCTTCCTGCAGGACGCTGCATTGCTCTAATTCTAACAACACCAGATGCGAAGTGTTCCGAGCCACTCCCATGCAATAGCTGCCCATCGCATTTGAAGACCAGAATATTGATCATGAGCGAGAGCTATTTTCATCTTGCAAGCGTCACAGAGATTTTGGGTTTGCGGGGGCAATCTATTTTGGTAACTACTCCAAGCTATTTTGGGTCTTGGGTTGGTGTGATCAGGACCACTGTTTTGGTTTTGCGTTCTGTGCGTCGCAAAATTCGCCGACCGTCAAAAATCTCTGAGGGACGCCCATAGTTGTAATCTTTGACCCTTCAACTTGATCAACGAATGTACCAGCCAGGATGCGCAGTTCGGTGCAAGTTTGCGAGCGACGCGCTGAGCGCTGAGGAAGGACAGCCACAGCGGCGATTTCTAGATTTATAGCCCAGATAAGTTAGCTCGAGTTTCTGAGATTTCAGGACACGGATATTTGGTACTTAAACCAATCATGAAAGCTTTGATTTCTTGATAACAGAAATGAGATCGGAATACGTTTCTGAATCCGTTTTCAAGGGAATTATTCCTATTGAAAAACTTAATAAACTCGACCTAACTTATGGCCTCATTAAATTGAGGGGGCGACCATGGCATCAGGAATCCCCGGCTGTGGCAGGGAACCTCAATTTACAGGAAGCATAAGTTAGCTCGAGTTCCTCAGAATTCATGGGTGATTTAACATACCGATAAACCACTGAAAAAACTTGGGATTTATTGGGTCCAGAAACTAGATTGCAATGCATTTATGAACGAGTTTAAGAGGGTATTATTTCTGTGTTTATGCTTAGGGAACTCGACCTAACTTATTTGGGCTATAAATCTAGAAATCGCCGCTGTGGCTAGCCACCCGCCAGGGACCCCGGAATCATCATCGCAATCTAACACAGTGATATCATGTCCCAGGCAGCCCAGAGTATAATAAGAGATCCTGTCCCTCCTCCTACGCGCTCACCACTCCGATGATCACTCCCCAAGTCTACAAGTTATGCACTGGAACAGAAACCGTCTCTTCTCTGTTGGCCAAGGATCCTGAGCTCGCTCCTGGAGATGCCTGGAAGAAACTCTACGGAGGACACACTCCCAACAAGGAATCAGTCGCAAAGGCACGACAACATCGAGAGACTCACACCGAGGAAGACCTGAAGAAATCCCGCGAGTGTGGCAGGTGGGGACCGACAGAGCCTAGTGAACTGTTCCTGAAGGTGCTCAACGGCGCTTTCCAAGTCGGTTCAGTAACTTATTCGCGCTGTTCTAGCTATATCATGATGCTCTCTGCACTCTCGACCACAGTGTCGCCTCAGCGATGGTCAGCCCCCCTCTGATGGGCTCTTATGGGACGATTCCGCTCTCTATCATATCGGTGGTCCCGGATATCATGCGGCATATGTCGAATCTCATCGTGCGAGCCGACAAGGAAGTCATTCTGGCGACTAACTACTGGCAAAACTCTGTCGCCTCCAAGTACATCACAAACGCCATGAAAGAGCTCTCCCGCCGCGCTGGCGAACGGGGAACCAAAATCATTATGAAGATCGAATACGACCGGGGCGACCCCAGACAAATTATCCAAAACCATTACATTGTGTCGCAAAAGGAATACACGGGCAAAAACGTCGGGATGCCTGCGCCGGAGGAAATTCCCAACATTGACCTTCAGGTGATGAATTACCACCGGCCTATGGTGGGCACGTTCCACTGCAAATACATGGTCGTGGACAGGAAGATTGCTGTTTTGCAAAGCAACAATATTCAGGATAACGATAATTTGGAGATGATGATCCATCTCGAGGGCCCTATCGTCGATTCGATATACGACATGGCCCTCATTTCATGGAGCAATAAGCTCACCCCTTCGTTGCCCAGCAGCGACCATCCCGAAACCGAGGGCGGCTTAGGCCCCATCGGGGATGAAACGGCTGAGGCAAGGGATGATCGTGACCGCGCTGATATAGATTCGGGACCTACTACGGTCTCGCATGTCGTCGGACAAAGTTCGTCGCAGGCTAACGAAGCTATGAAGGATGACTTTCCTAGTAAGCTAGTTCGTACTGTTTGAACACTTCAAGTCTGAATGTCATCTCAGCCGATCCGCTCAATGTCCAGAGCCAAGCCAAAGGTCCTGACGCGGCTACCAATGCTTACCTCTACTCGGGAAAGCAAGGGCTTGTTCCGAATCCCAGCGCGCAGCCTCTTCCTGAGCACACAGCAGACGACCCTCATTATGACGTCGACATTGCAGGCGAAATTGCCCGCATTCAGACTTCTGTATCTCCCAAGGACGGCGAAACTCGCATGGAGGCGGTCACCAACCATCTCAACCACACCAAGAATCCCGGGTTCAAGGGCACCGCGCCAGACCGGGGACCCGGAGAAGAAATGACACCCTACATTGCGCATCCAACCACCGACCCTTTCCCCATTGCCATGGTCTGCCGCGAGCCCCATGGCACGCCCGACCATGACGATGTGTACAACCCCCAGAACGAGGTCTGGCTCTCTGCGCTTCGAAACGCGAAGAAGAATGTGTTCATCCAATCTCCGACGCTCAACGCTGCACCGCTTGTCCCCGCTATCATCGAGGCGTGCGAGCGCGGCATCGACGTGTTCTGCTACATCTGCCTAGGCTACAACGACACGGGCGAACTGCTGCCCCACCAAGGCGGCACGAACGAGATGATCGCGCACAAGATGTATTGCACGCTTTCTGAACAGGGCAAGGAACGCCTGCATTATTATTGGTATATTGGGGCCGACCAAACCGTCCCGATTGTCGCCAAGAAGAAGAAGCGGTCGTGCCATGTTAAGGTTATGATTGTCGACGAGCACATTGGGATTCAGGGCAATGGGAACCAGGACACGCAGTCGTGGTACCATAGCCAGGAAATCAATGTCATGTTCGACTCGCCTACGGTTTGCCAGGGATGGATCGATGGGCTCAGGCGCAATGAGAACACCCACCTGTACGGGATGGTCGACAAGAAGGATGGAATTTGGAGAGACGAGCAGGGCAATCAGGCGCAGGATGTTATTGGGATCGATCCAGGGAGATTCAGTTGGGCGAAGGGCTTCATTGGTGCCATTGAGAGAGTTCGAGGTACCGGAGATTTCTAATTATTGGACGCTCGTTAGGCAGTGTACGATTAGTATGTTGTAAGTATCGGTTGAGGGTTATAATCTCAAGGGCTTCGTCGGGACAACGTTGGTGAGAACGACTGAAGCTTTTCCATTCGTGCAAAAGGCCGCATAAAGACTGCAAATAATCTAGAATGGGAGCTTCTTCGCCATCTTTCGTGTCGGCTTGAGAGGATTCCGTTTCTTGTGCACATAGTGCTGGCGAAATGTAATGCGTCAATCCCAATATACGACAGCAAAAGGGGAAATGGAGACGTACGTTGCGGTATCTCCTGATACGCTTCCGCATATCGTGGAGGAGCACCCATGTCCGCCATTCCCGTTGTTTCCTCGCGCGTTCGAGACTGCTGCCTTTGAACATCTTCCGCTTCGCAGCATATAGCCGTGTCCCCCGATCCGCACCAACAACCGTCTTTTCGCGAGGCCGACGATCCCATTCTACCTTCACCTTGAGCTCCTTCGAAGGCCCCTTCACGTTCACTCTACTACCACTTGACGCGCGTTGCAGCACAGACGGCGACGGGCTCGCTTTCGCTTGGCTGCCGGATGACGCTGAGGTTTTCGCTTTCGGGGATTTCACAGGAGGAGGGGGAGTGAAAAGTTCGGGATGAGGAAGTTTGACGCTGGGTGGGAGGAGGTGGACGGTGTTGGTTGCTTTTGCCTGTTTGATTAGGTCTGCTTGCTGGCGCAGAGAATATTTCGAAGGCGCCCAGCGTCCTGATTTTGGATTTCGCCAGGGGAGGAAAGGGTTGGGGAGTACGACGGCGTCTGCGGCTACGGCGTTGGGGAGCGGGCCATGGCGGCGGACGAATCTGGGCAGAGCTTTTAGCTCGCGATGAAGGAATTTTGTAGACATACACTCGGGTGTTTGCCATCAGCGCCTGGCCCAAACTTAGCATACAAGAATTCAACTGCAATTCTGAATCCATCTTATTCCACTAAAATAAGGCAAAGTATTCGGGGCAAGTTTCAAGCTAAAGCTCTTCGAATTGAGACCAGGAGCACTAGTACATACAGTTATAGTAGCTTGTAGGCGCGTCGCGTCACAGATCACATTATGTGACACGAATTCAGCGCCCAGCGGAGCCAACCTCTGGAATACTGTACAGATGATAAGTCATTGGGCAGTTGTACATACAAAATTGAGTTCCCATCGCTCCGTAGTCCGTTTATTCCTTTGAACATTACCGTCGCTTGGGGCCCCTGGGCTTAGCAAACGGTTTCTGTCCTTCGTCATTCCCTGCAGGTGTAGCCGCCCCGCTGCCCGGCGTGCCTTGTCCGGAGGACAGATCCAGCTCGGAACGCAAGAAGGCTTCGTCGATCTCAGATGGCGTGGAGGTTTCAATCTTGCGCGAATGTAGAGGAGACGATGAACCGGCGAGGAGAGTTTGTGCGGCAAGAAAGACAGCATTGAAGCCTGAGGCATAGACCATGCGGTGTTTCACGGGGCAAGAGGAAGGACATGAATAGATGAAAACTTGCAGGAGGTGAGTTAGAGCTCGATAGTTATTCGTTGTATGATGAAGACCCACTGATTTCGTGTCGTGAAGGCGAGTGTTTCCATGCAAAGAACGCGTAGCATGCACCATCTGGAGGGAGGGAGCCACCAACTTCGCTAGGCATAGTGGGAACATTAGAATGCAGGACGAGAGTCTCTGCGGGTATATCAATGGTCTGTTGATGTTAGCGTGAACTGTTGGGCGAGCGAAGCCGAAAACTTACAGCGACAACTAAGACGGAATCCTCGCCCTCGCCCAAACTTTTCACGGCATCTTCCAAATCCGAGGTCCAAGGCATACCAATAGTTTGACCGATGTGGGTTGTACGAGCGCGACTGCCTTGATATACACTCAAGCCGCCGGCCTGCCTCTCCGCTGCACGAACCTCAGCCATCTCTTTCTCACTGGCGGAAAGCGGTTTGGGGGCTGTAACGTGTCTGCGGTGCGCAGCATATGCCTCGGGAGTCAGATCCGCTTTGGAGGTGGCGAAGATGGTGTCTGAGAAAAGGGAAGATCCAAGGGACTTGAGAAGCGATGCGCGAGAGGACGCGTACAACATCTTGTCTCTGACCCGGGCAGAATCTGGCACATAGAAGATAGCAAGCCACTCGGAGGGTGGATCGTCTAATTTGGCGAGGATGTACGCGGGTGTATCTTGTTGAATAATCTCATCCGAGTCCTGAAGCTGAGAGAGATCTTCCTGAAGTGTGCCAGAGATTGGAACGGATAGATCGTGGACGAGAGATTCTTTGCGAGATGTAAATACGATAGCCGGTGGGCAGCAGTTCACCTTCACCAACCGTTCTGGATGGAAACCTTGACGAATCGGGTCTGCTTTTCATCGACTGCACGCGAGAATTTTGTGGAAAGATCGTCAGAGACGGCGATGCCAGAAGTTGCAGACATGGTGGTGGTGGTAAGAAATAAAGAAAGATGTGATGTTATTCGGCACGCTCCCGCGCTTAAATAACTTGTCATTTACGCAGACACACACCCTCCACCAAAATGCCAGATACTTCCGCGAATCTGCCTTACCAGGCGTACAAGGTATTCAAAGGCGACTCTAAACTTTAGTCTTTCCTCATTGCGTCCAGTCAAAGCGGCATTCGCATACGAACACAAGTCCTGGCCCGCAGCAGCCGCGGTTCGCCGCAAGCATATCCAGTCCCCCCAATTCTCGTCCAGCAAGCTTTATAGCTTCTACGCCGACCACCCCACCCATCTCAAATGGCTATAGTCCTCAGCCTAGCCCAAATGGTGTCAATCCTTGGGAGAAAGAGCAGCAGGCAGCGCTTAATGCTTCCAAGTCCGCACACTCACCACCGCTACCCGTCATAGTCCTAGATCCCACTCCGTCTATGTCTGATGGCTCTCCCACCTCTCCGACGTCTCCGACTCCGTCCAAGCTCTTTGAGTCTCCGGTAAACCAGCAGACGGACGAACCTGCCCAAACGAATGGCACTCATAGTGAGCATGGATCCACCAACGGAGCTGTCGCCTCGAGTTCCAAAAGTCCAACTCAAAACTCTATTGATTTGCCTTCCCCTTCTACGCCTTCCTCTTCACTGCCAACCGTATCCGATGACCGTCCTCGAAAGACTTCTACATTCCGACGCGTTCCTCGGAATACTCGCCCGCCGCTGCAGTCATCTCCTCTGGCAAGTGGTCATTCCCGCACTGTATCGACATCCTCCATGCAGCCATCGCCACGACCCAGTCTTCCGCCGTCCGAGCAACCATCTTACACAGAGCAAAGGCCAACATCAATGCTGATAGATCCCCGGCAGCGTATCCCATCATCGACGAGCGAGAGACCTCCCGCTATATCTTCGTCTTCGGACGGAATAGGTAACAGACGACACTCGACGCCGCTTAATGCTGACGCTGTCGCTGCATCTCTTGCCTCCGTTACACCACCCGTGCGGACCTCTTCGCTTGCCCCCTCCCCCACCCCCTCCACATCCATTTCCCGCGCTGCCTCCTACGATCCTTCCCGCCAAACATCACCCGCTCCGACACCTGTCCCACTTTCACCCTCTACTCAGAACCCGCCTCGTGCAACCACATCTGCGCCTTATCGGCCGGGATTTCAGCCCAAAGGCGTATATCGCCCCCGGACAGACGAGTTTATCGCACATCGGAAAGCTCACGCTATTTCTGCGGGCTATGCTTCTGCCGACCGCACGAAGCTTGAGCGACGGCTTGAGAAGCTCATCGCGTTACATTTTCCGGAAGAGGGAAAGTCGACGACAACTGGTGTGGGGCGGCGGCCAGGGATCGCTCCGGGTGTTGACACAGGCCGGCGCGCTTCCTCTTTCTTTGATTTGGACATAAAGAGCATCCTGAGTGGTGGTAGTGGGAAAGAAGATGTTCGATGTATGAAATTATATGGCTTGATGTTCGTCCGCTCATTCTCTTATTCGTCTTTTAGCTGCCGAACAGCGGATAACACCGTGGCAAGAGGACTCCGCTGTAGCCAAATGTCCATTATGCACGTAAGCAGCTGTTAATATTCAAAGGTATCAGACTCTTAGATTTAAATTACTCTGTAGAACCAACTTCCACCCACTAACCAACCGCAAACATCACTGTCGATTGTGTGGTCAGATCATTTGTGCTCTACCGGTCAAACGACCGCAACGGCCCCAGCTTTGCTCTGTCCTGTTTGTTGTAGATCCGAAGACGCGGAATATTGAAGAGGTTGGTGAGGGTGTAGATTATGGAGTGCGCAAGCGGAGGACTAGCAGTGTTGGTGGTGCAAAGGAGCTAGACACAGCCGAAGAAGAAAAGTTTCTACGGGGTGTCCGAATATGCAACCAATGCAGACCTGTAATGTTGTACGTTTTCCGCTGAGTTGTCACTCATTCGAATGCCGACTGACTTTTACAGACGGCAACAATACCAACAGCAGGGTCGACGTGTCCCCATGTTTGTGAAGCTCTACGAGGTTCGTTCGACGAGAATAAAAACATGATTTACGAGGATTCATGAGACCCTTCAGGCGTTTGTCGTTCTCGAGAAGGAGATTGAGGACTCCTTACCGCAGTTTCAGGAACTAATCTTAACGTTAAAGTTCGTGGCCACGTTTTCCAAACCTGTTCTATGTTGATCGTTTTCCAGTCATGATGCGCAGCCTACCAAGGAAGCCTCCGCTGCCCGAAAACGTCTATTGGAAGCTTTCGCGCAATACGATGCGTTAGCTAAACGAATACGGAACCTCCCCACCTCCAACGGAAAGGGGAGCTCGCAAGAGCGCGTGCAGATTGCAGTCATGACGCGCGCGAATCTGTTTCTGCAGAAGAACATGTTTCCTCTACAAGTATGTGACTCGCTCCCCTCACTCTGCTTCAATCAAGCCTGACCCGAATCTCAAGTCTCTGCCAACCCCAAAGCATTCCAAGGCAACACCGTCGAGTATCCCCGTCGAAGATGACGACGGAAGCCTCATCGACCCGACGTCTACGACGGCACTGGCGTTGCAACCCTTGCTGGAGCAGGAGGCGCTTCTCGAGACGTTTGTCGAGGAAGCGAAGGCACAGCGCAAATTCGAAGATGCGAAAACTCTGAGGATCAATTTGGGTGAGATTAGGGAGGAAATTGAGCGGGTGTTGGCTGCGGATGGGATGAAGGGACGGCGTACGAGGAAGGGGCGATGATGGATCCTTATAAGCTCTGAACGATTGCTCATTATTAGTTTTGAATCTGAGCGTTATATCTGTGAGGGTGCGCGGTTGCTGCACTCCCATGCTCTCGATACACATATGTTTGGGGTACCGCAAGTGCTGTCGCTCAAATCTACTACAGCCCACAGGTCACTGAGAAGTTCGTCGGGTGCTCGGCCGATGCACGCGGACGGGTTAGCGCGTTCCGTGCTACGATGCCGCGGCTAAAGTGATTAAATCCTGACCATGGGACATGGTTGAGACGGTTCTCTCACTCAATCCACCACCATGCTCGTTCTGCTCGCCTGTCGCGCAGGCAGACCAGCTCTGCGTTTCTCGGTCGCCGCTGCAGCCAGGAAGTACAGTCTACCCGCAGAACCTCCCAAGAAATCGAAAGTTTGGGACTCGATCGACGAAGCAATCAGCGACGTGAAGTCTGGGGACGTGTTGCTGTGCGCTGGTACATACGCTTCTCTTGTGCAGGCGTTGTTTCTATTGGTTCTAAATTTCGCCAGGCTTCGGTGCGGCTGGCATACCAGGTCGGTTACATGAAATCCAGAACTGCAAGCAATTGACTATGGTATGACGAAGACACGCTACTCTCTGCGCTCGCGAAGCGCAAGGACGTAAGCAAGCTGGTAGGTGTATCCAATAATGCAGGTGCTGGCGATTCGGGCCTTGGTTTGTGCTTCTTGTTTCTGGACGTTGGGAATCATGCAAACACTACATTGCTAGGCAAACTCTTGAATACCAACCAACTCGAGAAAGTCATTGCTTCATACCCGGGAGGGTAGGTACAATACAATATTAACGCGAGGGTGCGCATACCCAATCTAGTTTCCAGGAACAAGAAGTTCGAATCGTTGTATCTCAGCGGCAACATTTCGCTCGAGTTGGTTCCGCAAGGAACTCTGGCGGAACGTCTCCGAGCGCATGCCGCCGGAATACCCGCCTTCTATACACCGACTGGCGCGTCCACAGCCGTGGAACAGGGTACCATTGCCGTCCGATATAACGACGGCGGAATGTCTGCTGGTGTAGCAATCCCCGGAATCAAGAAGGAAGCCCGAGAGATTGCGGGAAGGAGATATGTTTTGGAAACTGCCATCGCTGGAGATGTCGCTTTCGTGCGGGCATGGAAGGCGGATGAATCTGGGAACTGTGTTTTCCGGTGAGCCCATTCTATACGTTTCTATCCTTGAAACTGACTTTGCCTGTCAGTTACGCTTCGAACAATTTCAGCACGGTCATGGCTAGAAATGCTAAACTAACCATCGTCGAGGTATTGTCGTTTTCATGGCAGCGGCGAGCTCCCTTTCTCACTGGACCCAGGCTGAGAACATTGTCCCAATCGGTTCGCTTTCGCCCAATTCTATACATCTTCCCGGAATCTACGTGGATCGTATCGTTGACGCAACTGTGCCAAAACACATTGAAATCACCACCCTCGCACCTGACCCATCCGCTAAACCCGAAGCCCTATCGCCCGAGAAAGCCAAAGCACAGGAACAGAGACATCGCATTGCCAAACGTGCAGCCAAGGAACTCAAAGACGGCTTCTATGTTAACCTGGGAATTGGCATGCCGACGCTGGTACCCGAACATCTTGAGAAGGGTGTCAGCGTTTGGTTGCAGAGCGAAAACGGGATTCTTGGAATGGGTCCCTATCCAACGAAGAAGGAACTTGATGCGTAAGTGGAATATATGAGTCGTAAGGGTGGTCTATTCACTTCGTGAATTGTTAGGGATCTGATCAATGCCGGAAAAGAGACCGTCACTTTACTTCCAGGCGCCTCAGTTTTCGGCGAGTCCTCTTCGTCAGTCAACTATGTTAGCCTCTAACGTAGCCCTAGATTCCAGCGACTCATTTGCTATGATTCGGGGTGGTCACATCGATGTTGCTATTCTGGGAGTACGTGAAATCATTCAGAACTCGCTCGACTGATGCTCAATTTTCCAAGGCCATGCAAGTATCCCAAGCGGGAGATATCGCGAACTTCATGATCCCAGGCAAGATGCTCAAAGGCATGATTATTCGTCCTTTCTCATCCCGTTCCAATTTCTAATCAGTCTCGCACCAACAGGAATCGGCGGCGCCATGGATCTAGTCTCCAACCCTGATAAAACCAAAGTTATCGTAACAATGGAACATTGCGCAAAGGACGGCAGCCCAAAGATTCTCAAAGAATGCTCACTTCCTCTGACCGGTGCGCGGACGGTCAGCCAGATCATCACGGAGCTGGCTGCATTCGACGTCGATCGCGTGAATGGTACGTTGACGCTCACGGACATGGCTGAGGGTGTGACATTGGACGAGGTGAAGGCGAAGACAGGATGCGAGTTCAAGGTGCGCGAGAACTTGGGGAAGATCTAGGTATAGCATGTATTCCATGTTCAAGGACTATGGAGGAATGTAAGTTATGTTCGAAGAGATTTTTGAAGCTATTGGAGGAATGTGTGCTGTCTCGAGCTCAAGTTACAGCACGTTCAGCCTCATCCAGGGAGTAGAAACCAGGACCAGACAAGGTACATAATTTTGGTGACGACCTGCCAGGAGTAACAATCTAGCTGCCCCTGCTCTCGGCTATATGCGGTATATGTACAGATTTGCGGCCTGGTCTTTCTTTAAGTTCCTCTTCCGGATCGCTGTATCGTGTTCGTCGGAGCAGGGCATCCTGTTTTGTTAGTTCAACTTGGTTGAACATCTATCTCGCTGGACGACACACGAAAACATCTTTTTTACGCTTTGAATTTTCAGGAATCCATTACAAACTAGTCTTGTAAGGTGGCTACTATTTTTCTCCTAGTGGTGGTAACGTCGGAGGGAGATATTGGACTATCTTTATCTTTATATATCAGTTGTCTGTCAATGCGCACGCCAGATCTAAAAAACCCACGAACGAGGAGGAGGGAATGAAGAAAAAGAGTTATAATGTAGAGGTTTGTATTGCGTTGTGGACTGGGGGTATAATATCGAATGCAAGGGCTACAGGAAGGGGGGGCATGCAAATGAGTGTTAAGAGCGTAACGCGTGCAATGAATAATGACGAGTGAATGAATGAAAGTAAGGCTTATCCAAAACCCAACCCAGCTTTCAGGCAAAAATTGTCTTTTTAATGCAAAAAAATATGTCCGTCCTCTGGGGTGGGTTTACTGGCAATGATGGGTGAGCGCCGTCCGTTCGACTTCCAGAGCGAAGATGTTGCGGCGGCAATGCACACGGCAATGCCGCTTCGCCGCCGCCCTCACCAGTAAGCCATTCGGAATGGTTGTGGTCGTACACCTGGATCATGCCGCAGCAGAAGTCGCGGCAGCAGCCTCTTTCACACTCGCACTCGAGTCCTTTTTCCGCAATCCATTGCCCAGCTTTTTCAGCCCCGCAAGACCACTGCTGACTGCTTTCTTATGCCCTTTCTTTCCCGGCTTCTTATTCGAAGTTACTACCCCATCCGGACCTGCAGCGGAAGCAGACTGACGAGAAGTCACCGAAGATACGGATTCGGCGTCCGTATCCCCATCGGTGTTGGCATCCCCGTCCAGCACAAACGCGGATTCGGCGGGCTCCTCGGTCTCTTCGGTCGGCGCAGCGCCGGCGATCCCGCCACCACCTACAAGTCGTATAGTAACGTCGGCGTCCGGATTTTCTGCGTCTGCGTCATCCTCTGGCGGAGGGACCACAGATTCTGATGGAGCGGGGGTGGACTCAGAAAAAGGCACGGATACGAGAGTCTCGGCCGGTGGTGACGGGGTAGTGACGGGGGTATGAGCGGGTTCCGGGGTGAGGACAGCAACAGCAGGACCAATATCCACATCGACCAGTGGGCTAGAGTCCACGAGAAGATCAGGAATAGGTGCAGAAGGCGTTGGCGCCGGGGAAGCGGCTGTTGGTACGGGAAGTGCGGACCCGCTAGCCTCTGCGCTGAGATGTTGAGGAGGAGAGGAGCGAGAGACGAGTGGAGGTTCAGAAATCTCGCGCATTCCTAACGCGCCGCGGCCGGATTCCAGATCATCGTCGTAGAAGGAGGAACGTGGAGAATCGGATGGGGAAGGGGGAATGTCGATGTCGCTCTGGGTGGGGAGGTCGACGGGTAAGGGCGCGGGAGGTTTTGAAACACTGGCGGTGGGGAGGTGGGAGCGCACAGTAGGCGCAGTCGCAGTAGAAGGTGAAGCTTCTTCGGTGACAACGATAGGTATTGGCGCCTTGGCATCAGAGGGTAGCACCACACCAAGCCCAGCATTTGAATTTTCCTGATTTGAGTAATCCAGCTCTTAGCACGTTGCACGAGAAAATAAAAAAAGAGGGTTTTACCTGGGCCTTCTCGTCGACTGGAGGGCCTAGTGGTTCAGTGACGACTCCGATTTCGTACCACTTTCGAATACTCCGGTCTGCCCAAGCCTCGAGCACATTCCAACCTCGATATTCGCCAGCGAGGCGTAGACCGCCGCCAGCCCCATTGTCGCCCCCACCGTCTCCTTGGCCACGCCCATTACCGTCATAAAAATAACTCTCATAACCAAGATCGTCCTCGGAACCTGAGCTGTTGTCTCCTGCTCCAATTTCGTAACCTTCTCCGCTTTCCAAGTCATCAACGAAGCAAGCGAGCCATTTAGCCCATCCCGCAGCGCCTTCTCCGGGCCAGAGAACGATTTTTGTGTCAAAGTCGCGCCCAAATACGATGACCTGTCCAGCTGAACCGCTTGTGTCCGGATTGATGTCAACGCCGACATAGTTGCCCGCTTTATCGGCGATGAGCGGGATCCACCCTCGCTGGGAGTATTCTTTGCGTACCCAGCCGGGAGGTATTGACTGCATGTCCTGGCGTAGCTGAACATTAGCACCGGTAGCAGGGTCTTCGTCGACTTCTCTCCAAAAGCGCCATTCCTCGAGTACGTCCTCGAGTGGGAGGAGGGTCAAGCCAAAAAAGAGGCCCTCTGCGCAACCGGCTGCAGACTCTGCTTCCTGGCCATCTACCGTGAGATACGACT
Organism: Favolaschia claudopus; assembly: GCA_037176885.1. Classification (NCBI taxonomy): domain Eukaryota; kingdom Fungi; phylum Basidiomycota; class Agaricomycetes; order Agaricales; family Mycenaceae; genus Favolaschia; species Favolaschia claudopus. Next base: position 786,764 of record JAWWNJ010000035.1, on the reverse strand, counting down.
CGCGGACGACGCGAGGTAGTTCGAATCCAAAATGGGACTCTATTTCAGCGAGGTCTTGAGGAAGGATGCCGTAATTTAGGGTGTCTCCCAACTCTGGATACTCGCGGGCGAGCCAAATGCGGAGTCGGTCCCAAGTAACATTGAGCGGGGGATATGATGGAGTGTGTAGGGGGTCGTGGTGGGTTGGGAGAAGGGTAGACTGCCGAGAACCCGCGCTGTAATGATATAGTATATTAATACGTATGTCATAGAATGGAAACGAGATATACGGACGACGTAGGGACATAGCCATACGTCGGGGAAGCAGTCTGAGGCGAGCCCTGAGGTGGATACGTGTATGAAGGACCTGCGCCTTGCTCGAGATCGGGGGTATTGAAGTTCTGTGGGTTGAAAGCGTCTGGGTGAGCGCCAAAGACGGGGGAAGAGGCGCGGAGAGAAAAGGCGTCGTTGGTTGAGCTCATCGCCTGGCCCCTGCGTGAGTTGGTGGCCGCGGGGGCTGAGAACAGATTTGAGAACCAGCCCATGACGGTCAAGACCAACTACCAGTGGAGAGCCCGCCAGCTACAAACAGCCATCAACACATCATTCTCGTGGGAATACGGACTCTGAACTTTCAGCCCACGCGTTCTTTGTCTTCCGCCATGAGCTCGCTGGTCTCCGTGTTGTTCCACCCGCTCATTTCATTCAATCCTCTATGGTCAGAGGATCGCGAAAACGAAGGCGGTCTTGATGTCTTCTGGGCTCTTACCATCTGTGTCGCCCTTGGCATTTGGCTCGTGGTCGAACGATATCAAAAAGCTCAGTATGCTGCTGTCGCATTCAAATTTGAAGCACACGAGGTAGGCCCAAGATTGAGCTTAATGTGACTGCAATTTTTTTTAAATGCAACAGGCAGCAGACCCGGCTTTCGAGTCCTTAGCCATCACAAACCCTCACCTCAACTCTCATCAAGAGAACGAGGACCTCTGTCCTCTCATTATGGTCGAAGGCGCACGCTATATCACCTGCTACGATCCCGCAACAGGGCTTCACTTGGAAACAATCAAGGCCGACAGCGAAGAAGAAATTGCGCACAAAATTAGCCTCGCTGTGGAAGCCCAGAAAACGTGGCGAAACACGAATTTCGGCCGCAGACGACGCGTCATGCGGAGCTTAAATAAATGGCTCGTTGAAAATCAGGACGTTTGCGCGCGAATGGCGTGTCGGGACACGGGGAAGACGCGTGTGTAAACCATACGGCGCTTCTAAATCGTGATCTAAAAATTTACTAGTGGTCGACGCCGCACTAGGAGAGATCATTACGACTTGCTCGAAGTTGCAATGGATGATTGACCATGGGGAACGCGCACTCCGACCGGAGTCACGCGCAAGCAACCTTATTCTCTGCTACAAATCATCCAAGGTTTATTATGAACCTTTGGGAGTTGTTGCTGCCATCGTTTCGTGGAATTACCGTGCGTCATTGCCTCCGACTATTTTCGCTATGCTGATCTCGCCCCAGCCTTGCATAACGCGTGGTCCCCCATAATTGCGTCCCTGTTTGCGGGAAACGCAATCGTCCTAAAATGTTCAGAGCATGTCTATTGGTCAACAAGGTGGTTCGTTGGGGCTATTCAGGAATGTTTGCGTGTGTGCGGACACAACCCCGATCTTGTGCAGGTACTATCCAGTATCTCTAGTTCCACTCATAATTCCACTAATTCAAACCCAACCTCGCCACATAGCTAGTGTGCTGTTATCCAGAGCAAGCCGACGCGCTGACAAGGTCGCCTTCGATAAAGCATATCACATTCATAGGTTCAGAAACTGTCGGACGCAAGGTTCGTTTACTCCAAACGTATGTTGTTCGTGGCCTTCACATCTTAATTTGGTAGATCGCAATAGCAGCGACTGAGCATCTCACCCCGGTCACACTTGAACTAGGCGGCAAAGACCCTGCCATCATACTCGAGGGGACTGACCTCGAGAAATGGGCAAGTTTGTGGATGCGCGGAATTTTGTACGTTGATTCCGATGTGCCTCTTAATCCGGAGCCCTCACTTCAAAAAAATCAACCAGCCAGAACGTCGGCCAAAATTGCATTGGCATTGAACGCGTTATAGTACATGAATCCCAGCATGACGAGTTGTACGAGCTGCTCCTGAAACGTATCGCGATGCTGCGCACGGGTTCCGTCCTCTGTCAAAACGATTCAGGCTTTGTTGGCACTGTCGATTGCGGGGCTATGATCTCCCGTGACCGGTTCGAGAGTGTGGGTCATTCGATTTCGTCTACTCCAACCCTTTTGAACCAGTTTTTTAACAGCTCTCGACTGTCATCGAGGAGGCCAAAGAGGCAGGAGCGAAGGGCCATGGTGGTGCACAGTACAACCACGTTTATCACGACAAGGGGTATTACTTCCAGGGCACCATCGTCGGGAATGTAACTCCGGATATGCGGATCGCGCAAGAGGAACGTGAGTTGTTGGCGCTCCCTTCTAATTCTATTCACACTCCCGTGATACTCAATATATATATATACAGTCTTTGCCCCCGTTGCGACCCTCATGCCGTTCGAAACCGTCGAGGAAGCCATCGAGCTCGCGAACGGGACGCGGTACGGACTCGGCGCAAGTGTTTTTGGGCCGAGTCAAGATCTCTGCGTCAAAGTGGCGAAGCGGTTAGAATGTGGGATGGTTTCTGTTAACGATTTTGGTGTTTTCTATGTGAGTGTTAATTTCGTCCTCGTCCGATGAAGCTATAGATGATGACTGATGTTTTTATTAGCTCAAGTAAGTTTAGCCGTTTTCGGAAGTATGTCTGTCATATCGTGGCCCGGCGTATCTAGTCAGGATCTTCCGTTTGGCGGTATCAAGGCTAGTGGTTACGGACGGTTCGGTGAGTGTTCATAATTAACAATGCGCACTGAACTGCTACAATTAATTCCGTCGAAAAACTCCAGGCGGTCCGGAAGGTCTCCGCGCTTTGACGAACGTGAAAGCCATCATGGTCGATCGCTGGCCCGCACTAGCCGAGACAGGTATCCCCCCAGTACTCGATTATCCTATACGTTCCTTGGTTTCCAGCTGGTGCGTTGCGGTTGCATGTCTTCCGTGAACGCCGTTTTGAAAAATTTTCTCGTTTTGCAGGGATTTCGTGAGCGGTCTCGTAACCTTCCTCTATGCGGAAGGTTGGCGGAGGAGGATTGGTGGTTTGTGGCGGTTGATTGGGGCTTCGAGGAAATAAGTAGATACCATGGATGGATGCTTTGCTTGCTTTGTGTTTGGACGTGCTAATTGCTGGTTTTCTGATGCCGGATAATATTCGAGCGCTCACAATGTCAGGCTACGGGGCGAAATAACTTGCCAATGCGCATATGGCGATTTGTGAAAATCCAAGAAAATTGGGCGACCGAAAGTACACAACTACAGTACCTTGATATTGTACACGGGAAAGAATTTGGTGCTGCTTTGTCACTGTGAATCTGATTTGCTCATATTCTCGTGTTCACCGTCGTCACACTCGTCGTCTTCATCGCAGACCTCCTCCTCGCTCTCGCTGTCCCACTCAGAGTCGGAATAATAGCACGCAGCCATTGGCCACCGGTCCTCCGGTTCGTACTCTAGTTTGAGGGTGACTCCCCGTTTCTGAAACCGTCTGATCTGTTTCCTGGTAATTTTGCCCATCTCTCGTTCCATGTAGAGGTGTAATTGTCTTAAAACCCGCGGGTGCGTTTCTGCATCTGAATTCTCCCGCAATGCAATCCGTGATTCTAGCATACAGACCAACCATTCATCGGTGCTCTCTTTACCACCGAGGATTTGGAGAGACTCCAGATGCGGAACGAGGTCCTCCGAGTTGAGGCCCAGAGTAAGGGCCTCGCAAGTTTCGTCTGAAAATGTGTTCATCCCGTCGTCGAAAATGTCGAGATGGCGGAGTCTGGGTGTTTGTCGAAGGCATGTGATGAGATCGTCGTCGGTGAGACGTGCCCAGCGAAGCGCTAGACTTTCGATTAACCCGCCACACCGCGCGATGAAGGGGAGAAGGCCCTGGGAATCTGGCACATCGTCTTCAGCCAATGTGACCCAAAGAGTCGTCAATGCGGGGCATGTAATAGTGGACCAGACGGTCTGAACGTCAAGAGGGGATTTGATTTTGAAGGTTTTTAGGTGAGGGAGGGTAAAGGGAGTGAGCTGCACGGGTTTAGTGAGGTCAACTCGAAGGAGGAAAGAGCAGGTGGTCGCGAGCGGGGCTTCTCGCAGGATGTGAAGGCAGTCGGACAAGATCATGTCTCCAATATCGATATAGGTTAACTGTGACCACGGAAATCCTGGCTCATTCCCGGTGACAGGGATTCCTAATTTGAGGATAGAATCGAAGGCGAGATGGTGCAATCTCGGCGTGTCTCGGAATGCAGTCCACGGATTGGACACAGCTGAACTTGGGGCAGGATGGTGAGAAACTGAGAGATATTCTAGTTGATTCATGGATCCAGGTACAAGGCTGCTCAGTTCCTTGTAAAAGGAGGCAGCGAAATCTCCTAAATCCAGCCATCGCCAGCGATTCGAATACGGTGCAATACAACGGAATAATTTTTGGTAAAGTTTCGGTGGGGATGCTCTGAATCCCGGGGGTCTGTACAGCCAAAGATCCAACGGGACGTTTGCAGTACGCTTCAACCACGTCTCGCATAGACGTACGTTGCGCGGCATCAGACGGTATGAGCACCTGAGCGCGATGGAGTTCCATAAGCGGGGGGTGGTCAATGCTATTGACCTCCAGCTATGGCAGATTTCGGCTAAGAGGAGCGGGGGCTCGTGAACCTGGGGCGTAAGGAAGAAGTGGTCTCCGTTGTTGCGTCCGAATCGAACGTCGAGGTCAGTGTATGTTACCTGCATGCACTGGACGAAGATTTCGGAAAGGATTTCCGGAGGGAGTTGCTGAATTAGATTATTATGGAAGACGGAGTCAAGATCAGGCCATTCAGGGCTGCCACATTCAAAGCCACCACCAACCGAAACCTCAGCAGAGGACATGAGGGTGAATGGAAAGCAGTTGCACAGCCACATCTCAACTTGGTTTCTCACTTGATCTCACGACGATTTCATCTCCAAGCTCGTTGGACCTTCCCAGTTCTGAAGTTTGCAAGGCTCTCGTCCTCGTCGAAGCCTAGTGGTCACTGGCACTGTCGTTTCTCTAGCCAACCATTTACGTCGAGGTGCCATGAGAGACGGTGGCGAAAAACTTTGCTGTAAATTTCAGTGTCAACGCTATCGGACAACGTGCATCTGTATAAAAGTCGTTTCTGTGTCTGTCGACGGACGGCTCTGTGCCGCTCTTTGTGTGCGAGAAGCCCATGCTGGACGTTGCAGGGCTCGATATCAGCAGCCAACGTATCTACAACCATCGGGGGTTCTGGTTGGCAATATTTCGCATCGGATATAATAACGTCGCGGCGACTACTGCGAAGCCACCAGTGTTGAAGTAATGCTGTCGCACTTTTTGTTGCTACCGTTCTGCATTCCATCTAGAGCGAACTGCCCACACATAAAGGCTCGTTGCAATTGGGTAAATACGTGCTCAACCTGAAAAATGCGGCTTGGCATCTCCTAATTTACTGCCCGACTTTGGAGTGGCTCTGAGGACCCTTGGAAATTTCTGACTTGAATCCGCCCTAACGTCGCGAACAGTCACCTCTCGTGATCAGTTAGGCTGTCACACAATTTCGTGCCTTGAACTCGAAAGGTAGTATCGCTGCTTGATTCGGCGTTGTAATGAAGGGGCAGGGGTAACACGCAGGCTTCTTGAGTTCTCTGCTGACGGACCCGAAAGCTTGAAAAACGCGTCACGCGTGACAACTCTTCATCCCCCCTCTTCAATTCCTACCACCACCACCTCCTACGGTGCCCTACCCACATTCTTTTATCACGCTCTTTACGATACAATGGCACCCCACCGACTTTTCAAGGTCCTTTCCCTCCTCGCCCTGACCGCTTTCTCTGGCGTCCTCGCTTCTCCCCACCACGCTCGCAGGCACCACCCCAATTGCGTTGCGAACCCGACTCTCGAGATTTGCCACAATAGTCGATCCTACGGTCATGACGGCTCTCACCGCGACAACGCTCCCGCTCAGCTCACGAATGGCGAGCGACTAGCACGCCATCTCCCTTTGAAGCCGCCCACTCGCCGATGTAATTATGCAGCCCGCCTAATGAAAAATTATCTCTAATCGCCATGTATAGCCTCTGCTCGCCGCGCATCAGCATCTCCGAGCGTCCAACCCCGCTCCAGCCGCGGATATATCGAAGCCTTGGCCGTTGACGATAATGGAAAACCCACTCGTGTCCTTGGTTATGTTTCGAAAACCTCGTTCAAACATACCCAATACCTTGTACGGCCTTCCATCGAAGATGCACTACTCGTAGCTCCGAACGGTGAACATGGCTTCGTAACTCTGGTTAGTTCGTTCAGCTTCCAAACGTAGGTGACTGACTCTGTTTTCTGCAGAACTCGGATATCTCGTCCCCGGCCTTCCTTGGTCTCGTTCAAGGTCGTGGAGATACTCCGTCCGGACTGGCTTCAGGGAGTCCCAACTACTTGTATCTCGCTTCAACTGACCAGAGTAAGCCACGTCTTCTTGAAAGATGTATTTTCTTCACGTTTTGTTGTAGCATCACCAAAGGCAAAGCCGCAGAGGGTCAAGAATTCCTTCGACTCTGTCCCTGGCGGCCCTTTCCCCGCAGAGAGCGCTGTGGTAAGTTAGAAATTCCCTATCTCGCTATCCCTTTCGCAACGATGTTACGCATACAGTGGACCCGCGATGCAGCCACGAACACACTAAAAGCACAATGGGTCAACTCCGACGGATGTAGGCTGCCTTTGAATTCTTAGTTTTCATTACTCACTCGTCGAATCAAAGCTATGCCGCCCACGCACGCCTTCCTCCAGGGCTCGGCCATCTACTTTTCCGCGGATCCTCAAGCATTCCAGAAGGCGCACCCAGGACCGATACAAAAGATTGTAAGAGCACTTTCTCTATCGTTTTTCGTTCACTATTGACACTTATTGCGGGTAGTCGTTCGTGTACATTGCTGCGTAAGAGACGTACCCTTCATTTGAACATCCCATCCCGCGCATCACTGTATTTTGGTATACACGATTATTTATATGTTGTACTTTTTGTCCAATTTTTGAGTGAATTTCAACCGTGAGACAATGAGTGTTGAGATCTGTTTGCTTGAACTTGTTTAGATCAGAGGCTCTTTCCCGAAACGGACTCTGTTAGTTTCTTGCTTCACGAACTTGTCAAATATCACGATTCCACCCCTTGCACCTCTTCTGCATCCTCTGGCCACGTCCTCCGCTCGCAAACCGCTAATTTACGCGAGCCTCCTCCTTGGTGTGCACCCTCTAGACTCTTAGACCTGCTGCACAATGGAGAGCAAGGATTGGGAGGCTCTGGTCGAAGAGCGCGTGGCACAACTCCAGTATGGCCGAATTTGTGCTGTGGTGCCTACATCTAATGTATATGCGTTCTAGAGCCATCTCCGAACGCAGAAATGCGCTCCTTCGCCAAATGTTCTATATGGTCCAGAAACGCCAAAGTGTGGGCTCAATCATCAAGTTTCAGGACGATGAGGAGGAGAGCGAGGATATGACCGCTTTTCTGGACAGATTTGATATGGCTAAGAAGTGCGCGACAATTTCCTGTTACCTGACTCATTCGCTCATTTCCTTGGTAGTCCGGAAACGGGGACTATAGATCACCTGCACCAAGATGAGTTCGTGGTGGAGCCTTCTCTGGACCATGAAGTCTCTTCGCCGCGTCCCTCGTCGTCCATGTCCACACCCCAACCCAGCGACGCGCTATTCCATGACTCTGTTCACCAGCACTCTGCCGAGGCCTTCCCGGATGTCAGCTCTCCCGAGCCTTCAGCTGTTAAAGTCGAATCCCGCTCCACACCTATTTCTATATCCCGTTCGAGTGTCCCCCCTGCTCAGCCCTCTCCACCCCCCGAATCCGACGACGAGCTGGATCTCCTTGGAACTCCTGCCCCTGCCGTGCCTGTGAAATCTCATAGTCAGGCTCGCGCTCTTTCCGAGGTATTCGCGATACCAGCACGGAGGCCTACACCTGAGTCCATCATTGTGGTGGAAAACCACGATTCAACAGAGGCTCAGTCAGTTACAATTTTGGATGGCGACGCCGATGAAGCAGGCGATGTTCGGATTGTTGAGCCGGAAATTGGCGCAGCACAACTTCCGATTGCGGAGGAGGACGTGGTGGCGAGTGGTCAACACGAGGCTTCGCCTGCGTCAAATGAACGTCTCGTCCACGTGCAGGACGTCGCCGCGGAGGAAGCGACCAACGATGATGTAGCCTTGCCCAAAATCGATGACCCTTCCTCAGAACCCAAGGCCATGATTGCTGAAGATGATCTTTTCTCGGTTCACGATGAACTGACACCGCCACCCACTACTGAAATCGAACCCGCTGTCGGCTCCGCTGAATCCATTGTCTCTACATCACTGGCTGATTCTGATAGTGCTGAGGCCAATGCCAACGAAGATGCGATAATGGTGGATGACCTTCCTATCACTGTCGAGGAACCCATGGGCCAGCCAGAAGCAGACGCCGACCGTACAGCGGAGCAAGTTCGCCCCGAAACCCCGTTATCAGAGTCTGAATCCATGGTCATCGACGATCAGGATAATGAGAGCATGCACGCGGAGCTGCAGCCGTCAGCGTTTACAGACCCACCGAAACCCTTGCCCGCAATAAATCCCAGCCAGTACGCGACCAAAGAATCTACTCCTCAACCTGTCATCCCATCCGCGCCACCAACTCCAGTTTTCATCCGTCACCCAGTCTCAACTTTGCCACCTGCGGCCTTCGACTTTAGCGCACCTCCAGTCTCATCGGCACAGCCACTACACGAGCCTCCCCCTACGCCTCCGCGACATGGCTTCCATCCCGCATACACCTTACCTCCTCTCAAATCATTGCCCGCGGACTTCAGCCGTAAGACCAAGCCCGGAAAGCAACTGCGTAAGCACAAGGAACGCGAGAAAAATGGTGCAGACAAGGCTAAAGAGAGGGATGATTGGACTCCTTTGGGCATCAGCCGATGGGGTGCTACAATTCGCGCGAACCCGGTGCATAGCAAGCTATCACGGGCGCCCAAATGTCTGAGCAGTCGGGATTGGAGTGTTCGTTTACATTATTTTTGCAAGCATTATTTTCATTCATTGTATTCTAGGTCGCGATGGCCGAGCTGAGGCTTATACGCACATTGGAACAGGTCGAATCATTGAAAGAGGCCGGCAGATGGAGCTTCCGACAGCCCAAGAAGCAACGAGGCGTTGGGGGATTGACAAAAACTCATTGGGATTATGTCATGGATGAGATGGTCCGCCTCTTCACTCTCTTCGTTGGTATTCGCTAACATCTCCTGTTTTTTCTCGCAGAAATGGATGCGAATTGACTTTCGTGAGGAACGCAAGTGGAAGCTTGCGCTCGCCTACAATCTCTCTACTGCCGTCCTCGAGTGGCACAGCTTCAATTCTCTGGCGGAACGAGTGGCGAACGGGATCTGTGTTGGTTGGAAACCTCCCCGTGCAGATGTTATACAGGAAGAGTACATGGTCGACCAGGACATCCTACCCCTGGAACAACCCTCGGATGTCGATGTGAAAATGGAAGACCGCCCAGTATCCCCAGCGCGTCCTACCTCTCTACTACCAATTGACTACGGTTCAGACGATGATGACGATGACGATGAGCAGGAGAAACGAAGCGTCATGGATGCTCTTGAACCCTCCTCTATTCTGGACGATGCTCTGGATGCTGCAGAAAAAGGACCGGATAACACGGACTCTGGTTTCAGTAACATCGAATTCAAACGGGGGGAAGACTCAGAGGAGCCACAATCTGCACACTCGGAAACTAGTAAGATGGATGTGGAGGAAACCGACGGCGACAAGGCTGAGGCAGGGAAAGACAAAACTGGAGAGCAGGAGACACTGGCGCAATTAAAGGATTCGTCTAGTGACCCCATGCTCTCTCAAGCTGATTCAACGGTCAGTATCGGCGAGCCCAACATAACAGTGGCACCTGGGGCCAAGGCGCAAGCGAAAGCCAACGTCTATGCGCCTTTGCGGGAATACCTTGTTTATTCGGATTCCAACAAATTGTTCCTCGATTCGAGCGATTTGGATCGTGTCATGAACACGTCTACCGACGATTCAAGCACCGATCCAATATTCCATCCCTCAGATCTATCGGAGATATTTCCGGACCTGCCCCCGCTCGCGATGTTAAACGTCGCGCCATCCGCTGCTAATGGTTCGGATGGAAAAGCCAAGAAGTCTGAGAAACGCGCGGACCGCGATGATCCCAACAAGCGGTTGGAAGAGACGATGTACACCAAGCTCTTCCCAATCGGCAAATTCATGTTCTCAAAGCCAACGCTCATTGGACCGTTGCAACCGGCGAAACGCTGGAAAAATGGGCACTGGTTGAACGCTGAGGACTCTCCTGCTTTGGATCCCGACACGCCAACGATTAGGATTCAAGATAGCTTAAGCAGTAAGACTCGCTGCGAAATTAACTCTAGTATCTTTCGCTCATCAGCTCCTGCACAGATTTGTTCAATCCCAAGTTTGCAAGTTCTCCCAAGACATTGGAGCAGCAACAACTCAAGGACAAAGATGCGAAGGACACTTTGAAGCGCGTCACACATATGTGGACGATTGTTGACGACAATCTGCTGAAATCCTTTGCTGACAAGTATCCCAATAATTGGGCTTTGATTGCGGAGTGTTATAACTCAGCACGACTTACCATCTCGACTGACAAACGGACTGCACGGGACTGTCAGGAGCGATGGAAAGAACGCTGGGCGCTGGCGGAATCCACCCCCAAAATGCCAGAACCGACGCCTTCGGAAGAGCCCCCGCCTACACCTACGTCTGCCGTACCGCCGCCCCTGACGCCAACGCCGAGCATGACGACAAGAGGAATCAAGCGACTAGCGAGCGCGAGTGTCTCTGGACCGCCGCCAGCAGCGTCAGGGAGCGATGCTAAAAAGCGGCGACGTCATCAATTTGTGCAAGAAAGTATCCGAAAAGCCACTAAAAAGCGTTCGGAGGCTACGCAAAAACAGCTCGGTTTGTGGGGCTCCACTTGTTTGCTCGATGTCGCTAACCTGTATCACGCTCTATAGCCAGTCAGCGAAAGCCGCCCGCGGTACATGAGACGCATGCGCAATTCGCCCGACTCCCGAGGTATTCTCCAGCGGAGTTGAGCCGAATGAAATCGGAGAAAGACTACAAAGACCAGCAGGACATCATGGCCGTTCGACGAAGACATGAAGAGATGACTCGGGCAGCCCAGAATCGTGTGCCTCTTGGAGCACAGGTGCAGGCTCAAGCTCAAGCTCAGGCTCAAGCCCAAGCCCAAGCGGCGCAGGCGCAATCACAGGCACAGGGTCAATCTCAATCTCAGACGCAGCAGCCGCCACAGTCACAGCCTCAGCCCCAAGCACAAGTGCAAGCACAAACACAGGCTCAGCCGACTCAACCTCCCCAGCAAGCACAAGCCGGGCAACCCGTCCCGTCTCAGCAACCGATCGCTGCTCCAGCTCAAAATCCGCCCACTCAGTCCCAACAAAACCCGGTCTCCGCCCAGTTACTTCACCAACAACAGCACCAGTTGCAACTGCTAAACCTGCAGCAACAGCAACGAGTTGCTGCGGTAGTTGCGGCACGCGGCAATGGCCAGGTGCCGATATCGCAGCAGCAAATGCCGCAACAGCAGCAAGCTGGGCCACAGCGGGCCAACATGCACGCGATGACGCCGCATGCGCTCCTTCTTGCACAACAGGCTCGACTGGCTTCTCAGCAGTTGGCGGCGCGTCAACAAGCCCAGATGCAACAGCAAAGCCAGCCTGGCGCCGCCAACGGCAACGCAAACAACGTTGGGATGGCGGGTGCGCGCCCCGGCACGTCTTCTCCTCGCCCGCCTACGAATCCAGTGGTTCCTGGAAACGCAGTGCCGCGCGCGCAGGCGCCGGCGTACATGATGTCGAATTTGTCGGGAATTCCAGGCTACACCCAGGAACAGCTGCAGCATGCCGTATGTGATTTCTTGTCCAAATCAGACCAAGCGTGAATCGCTTACTCGTTCACCCACCCTCAGATTCAGCAGATGCAACAGCAGCAGCAACAGCAACTCGCACACCAACAGCAACAGCAGCAGGAACAAGGGCATCAGGGCCACGGGGGATAAACCATTCACTTTACAATCTGAACTGTATTCTTTTCATCTTCTTATTCGAGGCACACATGTATCATATCAGCAATCCCATTTTTCGCATGTATTACTTTACAATCAGGCGGTGATGTCATCGGTCCAAGCGTGTAATATGGCTGTCATCGGCCTTTGCAAGCTTAACTGAAACCACCATGTCTACGTCCCAAGTGCGCTACCCGTATGCCCTCTCTCAACCTGTGTATTGATTTGTTTCATTCAGGACAAGTCCTGGAAAGCACGAGAGCAAGGCGAGGAAGCAGCATATGTTCGACAGAAAGTATTGATTATTCAAATGGCCTCGTCAATTGATTGCTAAAACATGTTGCATGCAGGAACAAGAGCAACTTGCCGCCCTGCGCAGCGAGATGGACTCCAAGTCAAAGCAAACTGCGCAGACATCCACAACTGCCGCTGATGCTCGAGATCGCGACTTTGAGGGTGGATTCGGAGGTCAAGAGGACTTGGAAGATCGGTATGCTACGACGAGTGGAGAACATTAGCGGGGATGCATAAAGAGGAGGAAGCTACCTGAGCAGCAATCATGTTAGTCTGAGTTTCCAGTCGCCGCTCGACCTCGACTCGTTTCCGAGTCTGTACAATTAACCGTGATAATTTCAATAATTTAAAAAGCTCTTTGGACTTTTCACTGAGTGCAAGAGATTGTAGGAAGAGATTTCGGACCACTTTCTATGAAGGCAAATGAGGCTACTTTGGCTGGGTAATTATCTCGATTCCGATCCTCAGATGCTTTGGTATACGATCGGAGTAGTACGAGATGGAGGAGATAAAGTTGTGCTAACGATGTGGTGCATAGCTAATCATCAGTGAGGCAAGGAAATCGTCAGGGCGAATGCGTATACAGTAGAAGATCCATGGAGTCGCTGCCGGATGCGTACATACAATGAAGAGGATGGAACGAGTTGACGATGAAGCCCGCGTCATACGACGACAGAAATGAATGTGATCTATGTATGAAGCATGAGAGCGCGTCACTGACCAACAGCCAAGAGGTCAAAAGTCAAAGTCCGGGGCATATCAATAATCCTGATAAGTGTATATGTATGTAGTCCAAGTTTTCATGCAATACGGAAGTATAGAGTAACCAAAAAATGAGCGGAACAGCGGCGGCTAGGGGTGAGGCACGATGAGAGCCACAACATCAGCCACGGCACAAATACAACACGATGCCCAAGGGTCTACATGTAAGGGCAAGCGTGAACCGGCGTGGGATTCGCCGGAGACGCGTCGCATATACGGCAACACATCAAGCATTACCGCCTCAGTGTCGGCGCTGCGGTGATTGCTGGCGGCGCCCTAGGATTGGGAGGGGCACCGTCTCCCGAGTCACCCGAGTCTCCTGCCGGTTGTGCAGACGTCGCTGCGGTGCACAGAGGCGACGGCGGGCTGGAGGACGAGCCTATCCACGGGTCCAAATAGTTGCACCCAGCAATGGGTTTCATCATCCCCGCCGTATCTTGCGTGTTCGCCCACCCGCTTCCAACGTCGACGCTCTTCGTCTGTGTCGGCTCGCCACTCGCGGGTGTGATTGTGGGGCCGGGCAGGGTGATGGGTGCACCGGAAGGCGAGAATGTAGGCAAAGAACCTGCGTCGGAGGTGACGCCGCCAGCAAAAACAATCGAGGGTGGCGGCCATGAGTATTCGTTGGTGAAGTCTGCGGGAATGTTGCCTGCGCCAGCGCCACCGGTCTGCCATGGCTGAAGGGACCCTTGGAACGGCGACTTGTTCCCACATTGCCCGACAGCTTGCCGGGGGTCCGTAGGCATCCAACCTTCTTGGAGACCAAGCTGGTATGACCAATGCGGCGCCTCTACCTTCCCCGCTGTCGAATTGCCAACCTTCCATGTCCAGAAGAACCAATTCTGCATATTGGCAATGAGGGAGAGAAATCGGAGACAGGAAATCTCGTACCTGCAACGCATCCATACTACTCATCGCAAAGGTCTTGTACGCGTTCTTCGTATCCTTATCCCAGTTCTGGTAATCCAACCAATCCGTAGCACAATTGCCCAAATCCGGGTGGTTTCCATCGAGTGTATACGTGCCCTCATATCGCGTCCCAAGGTTCACACCATTCACATACAACCCGCAATCCGTGACGGCGTTACTGAACTCGCCCGCGACAATGAACCCGAACTTTGATAGGGTATTGTTGAACAGCGAACCCCACGCGCCACACGGTTGCGTCGAGCGCGCGGTTATAGGATCGGCGGATTGACCCTGGAAGCAGAGGTACGGGTGCATATCGAGCGATGCGCGGTCGGCGTTGGGGAAGAAGCCCGCCCACTTGTCGGGGCCCATGAAACCATCATGAAACGAGACCATGGGCCCGTGACCCTGCCCGATGCCTGATGCGAGGCGCACAGTGTTGTAGGCTTGGAGGTAGCTGTAGCACGATGGCAAAGTAAGCATAACAATAAATTGGGACGGTAGAAGGACAGACTATCGGGCCAAAATGTCCTGGGTGATGGAGTTTCCTTGAGGCTCATTCGTGACACCGAACATGGGAATAACATCCTTGTACTGCGGCTGGCTGATGAACTCCGAGAGGATGCGGATATAGTCGAGGGAGCGCTGTGTGCGTTTAGCAAGAAAGAGAAGCCTTGGGAGAAAGTACACACCTGCGCGTTAGCAATTCCCATAGGACCAAACAAAACATTGTAAGTGCCAAGTCTGCCCGAATGATTCCATCCGTTCTGACTACCGGGAAGGGCATGCAAATCGAGGTTGATCCGTAAACCATACTTGCGAGCCCACTGGATGGCCTTGAGGAAGTATTGCCATGAAGTTTTCGGCAAGAATCCTTCACCGTCGAGGACCTCGATAGCCCAGAAACCGATGGGAATACGGACAAAGTTGAGTCCAGCAGCGGCGATCTGCATAAAGTCCTGCTCAGTAATGAAGGTCTTGTAGTGGTCTTCTAGGGCGGCCTGTCCGCCGGCCTGGAGGAGGGTGTACTCGTCAATGACGGTGATGCCTGGAGGCGCATTCTTCTGAGCGTTCTGGAAGAGACTGGGGGCAATGAACTGCGAGCAAAGAATTCAGCATTGTTGGACAGATGGAAGTATCGCAACTCACAGGTTCTGTTACGAGCCATCCGCCGATGTTCACGCCCCTGATTCTATCAACACCAAAGTTGAAGGTCTCATTAAGAGCCGATGTCCAAGATTGAGCGCGTGCGCCATTGTTGAAAGGGTCGTTAACGTCCCAATACCATGTACCACCAAAGGAGTTAGAGTATTTGAACGTGGAGCCGTCTTCTGCGACGATGTCGCTACCATCTCCGCCGGTGACAATAGCAACCTTGCCCTGGGGAGTGGTGCTGCTACTAGAGGTATTGGACGCAGTGTCGGAAGAAGAGCCGGGTTTGGTGTCGTCGCTGGACTTCTTCTTGAATACAGCAAAATATAGGACCAGACCAACGACGACGAGAAGGAGAATGACGATGCCGAGCCCTAAGAGTATTGGCTTTCTCCGCCGTGATTTGGCGGCACCATAGGGAGCCCGCTTCTCGGTATTTCGGCGCGTGTTCTGGTCGGCCATGAAGAAGCCAGGCTCGTCATGATATGAGCCGTCAGTAAATGATGACCTTCCTTGGCCAGCGGGGTTGAGATTGTAGAGACTGTCGGCACCATATTCGGACGCTCGGTCGGACGAGGGGTAAGTTTGGTGAGAAGCTATGGAATTGCGCATTCCTGGAGCTCCTCCGTCGTCATAAAGAGCGCGACCGAGAAACCTAGGCTGAGCAGCGCCTAAGGGAATGCCCATGTCGTCAGTATAAGGCATGCCATCCTGATCAACGGTTGGCAAGTGAAACTGGGACTGGGACGCGGCAGGCGATGGGGGAGCATTGTATAGACGTCCTGGGTCGTTTTCATGGGATAGAGGGAGGGGCGCGTAGTCGGTGGAACGACCTGGCGGGGGCTGAGCCATGGTGGCGGAAGGAAAGAGAGAATTGAATTCAGCCCAAAGGGGGTTCACACCAAATATCCACTTGCCCGGCCCTCAACAACTTCCCGTCATACTGTCACACGCTTGTCGTTCTCTATTCTACACCGCAACAATGCTCTGCTCCGAGTCAGCTTGGCTGCTGTCCGCTGTCTCGCTCGACGCCAAACGCCATTCCAAGCGGGTGCGAGATAGGACGCAAAACGCTCAAAATACTGATAAATTCCGTATCCATCTTGGCCTCACAACACGCAGCTAAAACGAGGAGGTTCGTATGCTAACTATACACTGCGGCCGTTGCCCTCAAGACATGCCGCGATCCGGTTTTGCGCGTACTTACCACGACCCCGGAACATCAGCGATGACGGCGAAGGGTCTCCGTCCAGTGGAGTTTCCGTCAACTGCAAATTTCCTCCGATGCATAATTGCTATTTATAAACGGAGGAAGGCTATCCTTGAACAGTTCAAATGCGTACAAGTTTCTGCTGCCTGAAATCCCTGAAGGAACCTTGAAGCGTACATAATCTCCTTGTTAAGCATCAGGCGGCGCAACAGATTCGACTGGGCGGGGTAGGTAGGTGCATTTCCAGACACCTCAGCTAGTGCCCACAGTGAGAGCTCATTTAGACCAGAATTATTTTTGCCTGCGATATTTTTGCATTGCGCAGCTCAGACTGCGAAACCCGGGATATACCTACCCCGACCATCGCTGTATCCCACAAACCCGGAGCTCAGTATCACTGATCCGAGCCAACTTTCGCATATCCAGTTCGGCTGGCGCCGTTGACTTGTGCACCCAACAGGTGATGCCAAGTTGAACAGATGCCGCCTCAGGCCTCAGTGCTTGCAAGCCACCTTATCGTGTCTCTCTTGGCAACGATACCACCCCTCCTAACCCGAGAACCCTTTACTGGCAAGATACATGCCAGATTGATGTGATACCGGCGTCCTCAGTTCCTCCACCTGGCTTCCAAACTTGTCTCTGTACACTTGGGCCGCCTCGAGAAGTCGTCGAGACTCTACCAAAGACTGTACAGACTATACTACCTTGTCGTATGTCCCTACAAATGCACTTGGTACGAGTTCCGAGCCTCAACAAACTCCAGTTTTCACCCCGATGCCCCCAAGCGAGTGCCGTGTCAAGTACCGTCAAACCCGGGGCTCTCACTTCTCTGATTTCCAAGTACTTGAATATTCCGAGGACAACACCAACGACCACGGCTAGTTGTCCCCGACATTTTTTTTCTCCTCCACGTCGGTTCTTTTTCTCCGCCGCCCAACTCTCTTCCCTCAATATTCCTTCTACCTGGGCTATACTCATTCTCACACTACACACCACCCTCTATTTCCCGAAGCGCTGAGTGCAGGCGACGCCAAGGAGTTTCCGTACATCGTCCCGATCTGCGGACACGGCGCTCACCTTCCGCTCACCGCTTCTTTTGAAACGACGATGTATTAGCTCACGAAAACTCCAATTTTAGTCACCTTGACCTGAACGACGTGTGCAAATCTCTATCGTGTCCGACCCATTCTTGTCCATATCCAAGTAAAGCGTCGGTATACCAAGGTATACAGCCAACCCATGGTACGATTTTTCCAGGATGCGAAGGGTTGATTAGCTCTTGAAAGTATACCTACCCCATCCGAGCCTTCGCCGTTTAATCTCGAGTGTCAGCACGTAATTTCTGGCCTTCACCTTCCGGAGACGTTATAATAGGCCAAACACACGCGCGCGCTAAATTGTATTGCTCGAACTTGTTCAAACAGTCCTCTCTCATCGTTGAAATTAACGTCTGGGAAGATGTTATGCAATTTTCGAGCCCAAATCATTCAACAGTGTTCAATGAAGACATTTATAGCAAGGCGGCCAAACGTTTCGAATACCGCACGACACGAGCTCAACAAACAAGGAACTATTTCGTGAACCAGATTATATAGAATTTTCGACACACCCTTCAACAAGTCTACCTTTTCGTCGTTGCTTTCGTGCGTGTTGCGTTTTTGTCGTCCTTAGCTTGCAGAAGCATCCCTTCCCAATATTGCTCTCCATAGGACAGCGTCAATTCCGCGCCCTCCTTTACGTTCTTAACTGCACACTATATTAGCAAAATCCTTACACTGATTGTTCAAGCCCCTCACTAGTTGTAATCGCAATCCGTTTCTCGCCGTTGACCAAAATATCTGAGAAATCGTTGAGCCCTCACCTTGAAGGTGAAAAGACTGATGATACGCACGACCTGCTTCGCAATTTGGCTTCCTTGGCATAGAATCGTTGAGGAAACGTGTTGGATTGCCGAGCCATTGTGCGTCGATTGTGTCGCCTCCGTTTGTCCCGAAGCACTACAGGCCGAGTCAGCAGTATGTAGACAAACGAAGAATCCATGTACATAATTCAAATGAACATGCTTCTGGATCACTTGTCTGGAAATTCATAAGTACTTGCGCTTGAGTGAAAGTAGAATCCAACCCAACGCACCGCTGTTCAAGCTGCAAATCGCCCACCAGCTCTCCGACGTATTCTACGTACCGTGTACCTGTGAACCAGAATAGATGAAGACCGAATTACACACCGCCGATGAGAGTCCCCTTTTTCAAGCTTTTGGTTGCAAATGCTCCGAGGCCAAATTTCGACTGCTTGACCGCAATATGCTACACGGGATTTAATGTTCATTCCTTGATCAATCGTTCAAAGACCCGCCTGAAATGCTCCTCGCTGCAAACTTGTGTTCGTGCATTCATGATGGCTATACCGGTCGGTTAGCACATCCGTGCCCCAAGCAAGTCAGAAATGACAAGAAACGTACCACGCATTGCATGCAGTACATTTCTCAGGGTCGCATTCGCGCTCTTCTCTGCGACATTTGCACTTTGACTTAGGACCTGGACTGCATGGATGACGCTTCCCGCTACAGGTCGAATTGCATCCTGGAAATCGCCGCATGCCTGAAATTCGCTCGACATTCAAGTATCACAGAAAGTTGATTGTAGGCTTACAGGTGTCGTCGCACCGACAATTTCGTTCGCAGGGTCTATTCGTCTCAAAGCATAGACAGGCTTGTGCGCTGGAGCATGGACCAGAATGGGCACACGGGCCATACCTTCATGCAAGATTGTGAAAAGACAAGCACTCATACTGAGCAGGAACTCACAGGGGAGTTTCGCCGGCTAAGTAAGGCTTGGGGTCAATATGGTTCCAGTATTTGGAGAGTGATGCATACACAGCTTCAGATTCGATTTCTTTGTCTTCGTGGGATTTGGTGGGGGTGTCTTCACGTCGTCACCGAGCACCTGCTTCTCAGTAGAAATACCTAGAAGATAAAGGATAGTTACATTTGATATGTTTTTGGATGCACGAAAAAAAAACCTACATTCGAGCACGTCATCTCGCAGAGCACCGCTAACTCGCAGGGTCGCATGTCTGGCTCAAGCTTGAGTATGCTGTTCAGTACAGTGCGGTGAGAAACCGGCAAATCGTCCAAGCCATCATCGTCCTGGAGTAGCAAGCTTAAAAGTGACAAATTCAAAGGGTGCAAGAGAACAAACCCTACCATTGCATCTTCAGAGAGTAGCGAGAAGCATTCATTCTCGCATGGGCCATCAACCAGTGCGAGCAGCTGCGTGCTTGCGTAGAGAGGTTCCTTCGGGCGAAAGGGCGGTGTTTGTAGGTTCCATTCGTAGCTGACTTTAAAAGTTTTGTCGTTAGTCCTCAGGTGCTGTGCACAGGCAGGGCACGAACCATGCACACCGCAGTTGTCCTGGATGCAGTTTAAATTGGGACAGAATTTTCGGATTCCCTTATTGATGATCCCAAAATCATCTTTTGGATCAGAAAAGCTCCGGACAAAATGTGGAGGGCAGTGCTTTCTTGCTCGAAGACGGTAAGCCATCCTGCCAAATTACATCTGGCAAATCTCTGTGGATTATTGGATTTTGGGTTTACTCAAATAAACTGCATACGAGACCCACCTTTGGCTGACTGCCCAAAGCAATCCACTCTCGTGCGAGTCGCGGAGAGGGAGGTAGGATATGTGTTCCTGGTCCGCGTATATTTGTAAGACACCATCTATGTCTTCTGGCGATACTCCATGGTCGATGTGCAATCGGCGTACGACCTCGAACTGAATGACCTCCTCTGCAAACTCGGAAATAAATGTCATCATCAGCAAAAGGGTAAAACAAAAATGACCGTCTGGCCCGACCAGGTCATCTATCCACTGCAACCCTTCAAAAGAATCTAGATAGAGGTCGACGGGAAAATTCGGGTCCTCCGGAAATGGGAGAAAGGCGGCATATTTCTCGTCCAACATGCGGGCGTTGGTGTTCCTCGAGGAGGGTGAACAGAATTGATATTGAGGGTGCCGCTCAAATGGTTCCACGACATTGTAAACTTGTATTGGGTTTACTATGGAATCGATTATCTTGCCATTCACATCGTAGTTCAGCACTTCAAGTTGCATGCAAGCACCAGTTTCGGAGTCCATCTCCAAAGCAGGAGATGGGGGGGATTCAAAACAATGGTGGGGAATTTGGAACTTTTTGGTAGTATCTGGTGAGCCGGCAGAGTACATGGAGGAGACCTTTTGTTCAGCATGTGCGCTTTTCCAAGCGCGGAATTCCGTCCGCACATCGTCGTATGTTCGACGAGTCAGTTCAAGGATGGTTCGGGTTTGGTTCTCAGCTGCTTCATCTTCAGATTCGACTGACATTGTCCCTTGCAAGATACGTGGTCGAAGAGAGTCGATAAGAAGCCGCTCAAAACGCGGCCTGGGAAAATCTGAGTTTCTCAACTGTTTGGTCCAATTCGCGTGGTTGGAGGCCTTGACAGAGCGGACATCGATGATGAGGGGAAAACGGAGAAAGGTGACGCGATCACGCGCCTACGGCGTGGTCAAGCGTGTCAACCGCAACTAGGAGTACACTCTACTATTACAACACCGATAAATACAACAATTACTTATGAGAGTCTAAGCATCAGCTCCCTCGCAGAGTGTCTCCAAGAAGACTTTGAGATCCTCCTGGTTTATCTCCAGTACACTTGTATCAAAGGAACCGTGTCGTGTCCGTGCGTTGCACCGCTCTTTTGCATCGAGAAAGGCAAGACCAAATTCGCTGAAATACACGGTAAATTGCATTGCTGATCGCAGGAGGAAAAACCTACTTTTTCCGAACGTCGCCGAAGTCAAGCGCAGCCATGACGCCAACGACAAGATACGACTGAGTGCTCTCATTCAGGCACGCTACTACGAAGGGTAGGCTTTTCCGTTTTGACCGTGTTGTGACGGCCGTTTCGCTCAAGCGGTCGCGTAGAGCTTCGACCAGCCATAATGCGAGGCGCGAGAGCGCACCGGGATGCGAGAAGAGGGCGAGATGCGGGCCCTGCGTGAGAACAACGACGCGGTGGTTCCGCATAGTACGAATATCTCGCCTGTCGATGATGGAAGTTCCCTGGTCGATAATCTTCCGGTGTACAGTCATGGAGAGCGTGAGCGCCTCTCTAAGTTTCGTGATGCTAGGGAAGTTTGAGATCGAGACACCACAACATATGTTTCGACTTACTCGCCCAACGAATCGAACGCTGTCCAAAAGTTCTTGACCCACCATTGGACATCCTTCGACCCCTCTGGACCGGTCTCGTCGCCCTCGCCAGCGGGTTTCGTCTTGGATGCTCCAGCATTGTGCTGCCCACCGGGCGGGATATTCTCCCGTTCCTTCCCGTTTTCTGCGGCTGTTGTCCCGCATCGAGCTGGTCGCCTCCCAGATCTTGCCCCCTCCGAACCACTCGCCCCCATTCCGGGCACCTTCAACCTCCACCTCGAGCTTGATACCTTCGGCGACGTCTAAGAGGGCACTGATCCCTTCTACAGCGTCGGCCGCTGACAACGGTTGTGATCTGTATCCGAAACACCGTATGAATGAAGGGTAGGCTAGTTCGACAAGTCCATAAAGAGGCGCAACGTCGTTGAGCTTCTGAACCAGTGTCTTCTTTAAGTCTAAGTCCATGTGTGAATAGGGTTGTTGGGTTTGAAGGAGTGAAAACCTGAGTGTAACACCAATGACAAAAGCGCATTAATCCGAAGACGAAAAAGACCTACCCCATTTTTGCAAGCAGACCAGTCAACCTCTTCCGTCCCCGCTCCTTCCATATACCCAGCTTCCCGGCTACATACCCAGAGTGTAACATCGCATCGTACAATGTCCAATGACGAAATAACATAAACCGCAATTCGTCCGTAGCGCGAACACTGAGATCGTCGGGGTTCATCGAGAGCATGGCGTTCTCGCCTGTCGGAGGGGGTGGATTGAGGCGAAAGACTTCGTCTCGAAATGCTGAATGGTAGATGTCATAGGTATCGCGCGATATTCGTGAAGTGGTATATTGGAAAGTGAGGCCCAGAATCGCGAGCCTGCAGGCAGAAATGAATATCAGAAATGTGCAGGGGTTCGCGACGTACCATAGCAGCTCATTATCGACGCGCTCGAGAATGGTCGCAAGTATGTATATCGTGCCTGCTGCACTTTGTCCATGCCATGTGCCGCCCATGTAGTGTTTCTCGAGTCGTGCGGAGTACATATCGTAGTCGTCGCGTGTCATCCGACGCGGCCGCTGCTAGATAACGTTCTAGAGATGAAAGCGGGACATTTGAAGACGGCGCACCTCTTTGTCGACGCGCTGTCGTTTTCCGGACGACCGATCACCTTCACCCAGCGACCTCCGCTTGCCGGTGGTTTGCTCGTACTCTTCCTCGTCATCGTCGTCTCCTATTGGTTCCTCATCAGAGTCTAAATCGGAGTCTTCATCGTCCGAGTCGGGTAGAGGCTCATACTAGACCTGGGCTGTCAGGCGGAACCGTACGAGAATAATCCCATACGCACAGTCAAAGCTTCCCAAGCCTTGCGCTCCTGATCCAGCTTGTCCGCCGACCCGTCGTCCCATACCACTATTCGATCTCCGGCCTCGCCGCCACCGAAGAGACTGGACAAATTCTGCGGCCGTGCAGAGTCTATGACATGGACCGACATCTGGGTGCTGAAGCCACCGAACCATTCTTCCGATGGCAAGTCAAGAATCGCGCCCATATTAAGAAGTATGAGAGTGTGTAGCTGCGCACGAGTCTCAACTCCATCCTAAGGCCAATCGAGAGGACCGAAGACCCACCTCAGAGACCATTGCCAACTCGTCCCTGACTTTCTCCAGTTCTGAGACACCGGAAACAGGTATTATGCGGTACATAACGTCGTCTTGTTTGAGTAGATCTGCGAGCATTCGGGAGGCACAGAGAGCGTCGACATCGGGGGCGACGAGGATGATGACGGACGCGGCGGAGGTGAGAGGTGACTGGCGATGGGCTTTAAGTATATTTGCGTAGGCTTCGGCATAGGATGGTTTTGAAGCGGAGGCCTGGTCAGGGAGAGGGAGATATACCATCTCCAATCGTCAACAGACGCGAGCACTGAGAAAGGGAGAAATCGTAAACACAGCTGTGACACAGTCACATACGCGTTGACACGTGACGCTACGTGACAATGCGCGTTCTTAAATTCGTACATTGTTAATTTACAACAAACACGTCAACCCATTCGCTGTTTTTTCCTTCCATTCCCTCCGTTCCCTCCGCTCGCAACAACATATGGTCCACCCCCACTCATGCTCGCCGAACTCCCGGGTTTCGATTGTGTCTGAGAGTTGAAAGGTGCGGCAGGAAGTGGTACCATCGAAGGCGCCTCATCCTGTGTAATTCGACGATGAGGTGGTATTTGTTGCGGCGCTGCTTGAAAGGCACTAGACACATATCAGTATTCAGAAACAATATCGTATACGTCACATACTTCCACGTTGGTAGCGGATCCTCGTTGAACCATTTGTGCGCCAAAGCCTCTTTTGCAGTCAGTCTGCTGTCCGGATTGTACGCGAATAGCTGGCGAAGGAGGGCATGACCACTCTGTGAGCGCACGCGGGTGGAGCACCATTCATACAGGCGGTCCGTGTAGCTATACATGGCATTCATAACGACTGGAGAGGTGAGGTAGAGAACTCACGGATCAAGGCGTTTCATATTCTGATATTCAATCATATCTTTCATACCCGGCCATTGCGATTCTGAGAACGACAGTCAGCCGTCGAGCGAACCGGAATTGTGTGTACCTTCAGGAGTGCCTAGAACCTCGAATATCTTCAACAGTTGATCCCTTTGAAATGGCACGTTTTTCTTCGAGTCCAGCTTAGCCTCCTCGCCTTTGAATATCGGACGCAAGCTGGCCAACTCAGCCAAAACACATCCTACCGCCCAGCAGTCGATAGCCTTGTTATAATGCTTTGCTCCCATGAGGAGTTCAGGCGCACGGTACCAGATCGTCACCACGACTTTGTCCCCGGCGAAGAGTGGCTGCAGTGGTTGATAGATAAGTCGTGCAAGACCAAGGTCACCGATTTTGACGACACCCTGAGCATTTATGAGGATATTGGCAGGCTTCAGATCGCGGTGAAGGATATGGCAAGAATGCAGATATAGCAGTCCATTGAAAAGCTGGTAGATCAGGGATTTGAGAACGGGCAGCGCAATTGCAGTCCGCAGAGTTGTTGCGTGGTGTTGAATTACTTGCTAACCAGGTGTTAGACTTTCGCATACCAGACACACCGCGTCACTTGCAAGGAAATCGTGCTCGGCGAATTCAAAAACCATGTATATGGACTTGTCTTCAAGAATGACCTCTTTCAGAGCAACAACATTCTCATGGTCAATTTCACGATTGAGCTGAAAGCCTGGCCGTGTCATACACGCTGCGAGGGTGGATTGATGTGAGTCTTACCGCGATTTCGCGTATTGCACTCTGGCTAATGCCGGTGTAAGTCACAACATCGCCCTCCTTGTCTGGTTTGAACTTCTTGATAGCATGGATTTTGGCGTCCTCGCTGAGACTTTGTGCTTTATAGACACGTCCGTAGGTGCCGGAAGATATGAACCCGAGGATGGAATATTTGGAGGAGACAGAGCGACGAGCAGCATCTCGTTTTGCGCGGTACATGCGCATTGGGTCATTCTGGAGGATGTTGGTTGTCCATTCATCCATCGACATTTAGCGTTGGACAAGCGCTGAACGTTGAACGCCGAACAGACTTGAGCTCACGTCAGACTCGATCGGCATTATCGGCTTTGTCGGTCACGGAAATGTCATGACTCATCAAAGCTTCCTCTTGCCTCATCCTCTTCAATGTATTCGCAATTCGTGGTTCTGCTAGTTCTGCATCTCTGAATCCTGCGACACTAAGTACCTCCGAGTCCCGTTCATCTTGTTTTGCGACCGGCGATGAGCTCAGAGCTGCTCCGAGCCATGCATGTTCAGCCGTCGATGCACATGGGCTCGCGATTCGATATTCATATGGCATTTGCAGCGATTCGTCATAGTAAGGTACAGAGCGTGCAGCAGCGACAGCCGTTCGAACAGTATCGCTGTATCTTCCGTCCACATTCCTCGGTGAGTCGAAGATACCATGGAAATACATCAGAATTTTCGGAGGTTTAGAGGCAAGAGTTCATGAATTTCAGAGCTCCAACTCTTATGGGTCCAAGTTGGAGGTTGAATCTGAGCGTCATCGACGATCAGCAAACTACGGTCCGAAATCGCGGCCAAGCGAAAAAATTCCCCACAACCTCGCGAGTCCCATGGTTAGCACCGTGATGGTCTCCAGCGTGTCGCGATAATTTCCATTCGCGTCCACAACAACGCGTCTGCTGACCCTTGCTGACCTCGTTCCGTATCTTGCAACTCTGATCCGGCATACGACGCGGAAGACGCGTTATCCACTGCGCAACCGCCGTAACGGTAACTTACATGCGGGAAGGTATCGTTCACAGCCGGAAAACCATGCGCATTGGGATGGAAGAGTCGTCGTACAAAAGGCGTCGCAACGATCTTCGTTCGTCTACGTTTTATCCGTTATGCTCCCCTCTTTGGTTTGGTCCGCCCTAGCGGTATTTCTTGGCTCTGTAGGGCCAGTTGCCTCTCTAGGGACGTCTTGTTCAGCCCCCCTTGGCTCCGGAAGGTAGAACCTTGCAATCCAATAGTTTGTTACAGCCTCGAATCTTTCTCAGTGCTGCGGCCGGAGACCCTTTCTGGCTTGCCGACATAAAGCATCAAGGAATATCGGCATTCAATCCCAATCCCTCGTCCTATCAAGTTTTCAGAAACGTCAAGGATTTTGGTGCGATAGTGAGTGAGCCGTCTTCACTCAGAGTGCCGCAGTTAATCCTTGCTCAGGGTGACGGGGTTCACGACGACACCAATGCCATCAAGTATGGACTTGTTCCACTCGTACTTTTTTGACTTGGTTGTTCTGATTCTCTCCAAGCCAAGCTATCAGCACTGGCGGGCGGTGCCAAGGAGGCGCCTCTGTTTGCAATTCAACCACGTTTGTCCTTGCGTCTTCTTTCCCTTCAAGCATTCATCAACATTTCGCAGCATCACCCCAGCTGTCGTATATTTTCCGCAGGGGTATGTACGTCGGATATAACAAAGATGGCTTTCCTAACCCAGTCGTTAGAACTTACCTCGTCTCAGCTCCAATAGTCGCTCTTTACTACACTCAACTCATTGGCGATGCCAAGATCCCGCCCACCCTAATTGCCACCCCCGGTTTCAGCGGTGTTATTAACTGTGTGATAGATGCGGACCCTTACATTCCTGGGGGCAACGGCGCGCAGTTTTACACGAACCAGAACAATTTGTACGCGGAATGTCGAGCTAATTTACGTCCCGCCGTTTTTCTAACTTCTATTCACAGCTTCAGGAGTGTTCGTAATTTTGTCATTGATGTATGTTCTGGTCCACCTCCGTTGTGATCATTCCCTCTGAATCGCATTAGACCACTCGGATGCCCCCCTCTGTGAAAGGGATCGGCATCCACTGGCAGGTGTCTCAGGTAATACACTCGCTCTTCTGGACATAATATGGTTTGACCTGTATCCCATCCCAGAGTACTTCACTCATGAACATCGTCATCAACCTAAACGACGCCTCCGACTCTATACATCAGGGTGAGTTGTGTCATTCTTGAATTGACGATTCGCTCATCATGCCACAGGAATTGCGATTGAGAATGGCAGTGGTGGTTTCATGGGTGATATCATTGTGAATGGAGGTGCGAATCATGATTTGAGTGAGACCTTAGAATCAATGGTGCATTACTTCAGGCGATTATGGTCTCTGGGTCGGCAATCAACAATTCACTGTCCGCAACGTGACGGTGAACAACGCTCATTCTGCCGTCTTCGGAATTTGGAACTGGGGTTGGACGTTCCAAGGAATACAAATTAACAATTGCGGTGTGCGTATCATGGAACAAGCGATAAATTCAATACTCAATGCTCTCTACAACAGGTCGGATTTGATTTACAAACTGGTATGGCCGATGGCGGTCAGGTAAGGATTTTGCTCTTCCCAGCGATAATGTGCTGAGAATTCGAGGAAGACCGTCGGCGCCGAAGCAATCATAGACACCACTGTGACCGACACCCCGATTTTCGTACGCACGAGTACCCCGAGTAACGGACAACTCATCAGCGCTGCTTCCCTGGTTTTGAACAACATCAAACTGACGAACGTCCCCACTGCCGTTCTCGTCGGCGACAAAGTCGTCCTTGCTGGTGGCACGACAACTATAGAATCTTGGGCCCAGGGAAACGTATACAAAGGAACGAGCGCCGAAGGGAAATACACCCAAGGCACCATCCCAGCGCCTCCCAAGCCCGCTGTCCTACTGGACGGTTCCGGAAAAATATTTGGCAAGAGTACGCTACCACATCCTTCTGCTCTCGGTCTGCACCGCTAAGACCGTTGCCTTTCTAGCTCATCCGCAGTATGCTGCCTACAGCGTCTCTGAGTTTGTCAGCGTCCGGGACCAGGGTGCAAAGGGAGATGGTGTAACCGACGACACCAAGGCCCTCAAAGCCGTTTTCGATACTGTACGACATCGTTATATCCGTTTCAAGCCGACTTACTTCCCTCGACCTTTTTATTCAGTTCGCGGGATGCAAGATTATCTTCTTCGATGCTGGGACATATATTGTTACCAGTACCCTCCAGATTCCCGCTGGCACGCGAGTTGTCGGAGAGGGCTGGTCCGTTATCGCAGGCAAAGGCGCCACCTTCCAGGATGTCAACTCCCCCAAGGTCGTTGTCCAAGTCGGTGCACCCGGATCTTCTGGTTTACTTGAGATCACCGATATCATGTTTTCCACTATTGGACCTGGTTCGTTCTGCCTGTCTGCTTCCCTTGTCAAGCTGACTCCCTGCAGCTCCCGGGGCTATAGTGGTTGAGTGGAATGTAAAGCAGGAAACGGCCGGTGGCGCCGGTATGTGGGATTCGCACATCCGCCTGGGCGGCTGTAAGTGCGTTTAATGAGGCGCTCAAACTACGCATCTAACGCTGTTGACAAGCGGACGGTACCGGTCTCCAGGATAATTGCCCAAGCAACGGAAGCGGAGGAATCGACAACTGCTTCGCCGCCTTCCTCGCTCTTCACCTTACCGAATCTTCCACAGCGTATCTCGAGGTCTGTCCGCAACCCGGAGCTACTTAATATCCGCTGATTATGCGACCGGCGCAGGGCACCTGGGTGTGGCTTGCAGACCACAACATAGATGGAAACGGCGATTCTCAAATCTCGCTTTTCTCTGGTCGCGGTATTCTCTCCGAGTCTGCAGGTCCGGTGTGGATGATTGGTACCGGAGCCGAGCACCATACCCTGTATCAATACCGTCTGGTTAACGCCCAAAATCATTACATGGGCCTGATCCAAACCGAAACGGTGAGGTCCCCTGCCAATTCCGGTCCCCGAGTTAATAATAATATTCGCTAGCCTTACTATCAGCCTTCTCCAGCAGTTCCCAGCCCTTTCACCCTCAACAGCGCGTTCAAGGATCCGTCTTTCGACGGTGTCAACGCAGCTTGGGGCCTCAGCGTACAAAGCTCGTCGAACATCCTTGTCTTCGGAGCGGGACTGTACAACTTCTTCGCTGTGCGTTTTCTTACTAATTCGATTTTGGAACTCCCGTCCCTGACATATTCTGTCTCATTCAGAATTATGAACAGACTTGTCTAGATACTGTCGACTGCCAGGTACGGCAATGCCTAAAATTGTTCGAAGAATAGAACACTCACTGACAGGTTTCTTAAGAATCAAATTCTCAACGTTGATTCGTCGTCGTCACTCTTTATTTACAGTCTCCAGACCGTCGGGACAACCTTCCAAATCAGCGTAGATGGCAAGCCAGTGGTCAACCAGTCGGCCAATCTCAATGGCTTCGCGGCCACTTTGACGTCGTGGACACAGTAAATGAAACTTGAGAGAGTAGCAGACTATACCCGAGTATACCGACCAACTGCAAGTTGTAATACCATACATGTATTAGACACTCATTTGTTTATTTACTTTCATTTCTGCCTCAATTTTCCTGGCGTCTAAGTTACATGCACGCTCGTCGCTCGCCCCAGACTGAGATTGGGAACGGGAATCACAAGAGATCGTGGTCAAATCGCCAAGGCCGACTGATCCGACCGTGGCGGAGATTCGAGTTACTCAGAACCCGCCTACAGACTCAGTTTATTCGAACTTTACGACTGCACAATCTCTCGCCGTCTCATCCACGGTCTGTGCGACCACTAATATTCTTTCTCATTGATAACTTGGTCCACCGAATCTTCCCGCTCATGAGTATCTAATATCTTTGTTGGTTGCGACGCAAGTGAATATATCAACAGTGTGTTCGTATGCTTCTATCCTAGTCATCTGCTATATTTTACCGTCCTCGCTCATGTGGACGAGACCAACCATCACTCACCGGGCTGTCTTGCGTGCTTGTCCGACGTAATCGTGTTTGGCTTGTTCAAGACCCCTTCTCTCCGAGACTGCAGAATGTACTCATCGGGGGGAATCCAAGGGAAAAACTCTAATAATATCTGCCTCCGGACCTCGGGTTCCACTTTCAAGTGCTACTCCCAGTAATTTCCTTGAGGCAGCTGATTGCGGGCATCCCCACTCGCGTTGAGACTGGCAATGTTCGCCTTCACCTGACTCTCTTCGGATCTGCGAACACTCACAAGGTGACCATGTTCGACGCGTTGATCTATCAATTTCCCCGTTCGAGCAGAGGCTTTGAATCACAAGGAATGAGCCCTAAATTACTTGCCGCCAAGTCTTCTGTTGAGACCGAGTATAAAGAGCGACACCCTCCTTCGCCTCCACCAGGCTTTTCCTCGTCAGTCGAAGCACCATGTTGTGGTCCTATCTCGCGTCGGCGGTCATCGCGGTCATCAGCTCCGCGCCCTTGGTTAGCTCCCTTGGAACGACATGTTCGACTCCTCTCGGAGCGGGGAAGTATGTCTGTCTCTTGTTACTGTGCTCTGTGTTCTTAAACGTTTGTTCAGCGCTGCTGCATCGGACCCCTTTTGGATGCAAACTATCAAGCATCAAGGCATTTCAGCTTTCAACTCGAACCCAAGCTCCTATCAGGTATTCCGCAACGTGAAAGATTTTGGGGCCAAGGTAAGCATTGTACCGCTGCTTGGTGAGACCTCGTAGTGAATTGTTTTCTGCAGGGCGACGGTGTCACGGACGATTCGGCGGCTATTAAGTTTGTCGTCATCGGCAGTTTTAGAACACAGTGAGCTAACTGTGTCGCAGCGCTGCAATCACAGCTGGTAACCGGTGCGGAGGAGGGTCATGCGCGTCCTCGACGTAAGTGTGCTCTGGCTACGACTCGTGTTCATTTTCCAACGTGATTTCAGGGTCACCCCGGCCGTCGTGTACTTTCCCAGTGGGTAAGATATCGGTTGCTTCAACTTTGTGGGAAAGAAGAAGCTGACGACGAGAATCAAGAACCTACCTCGTCTCCAAGTCCATCATCTCTTACTACTATACCCAGTGCGTAGTTTGGTTATCTCTCTGCTTCCAACATTGATTGGGTCGATTTCTATTTAGACTGATCGGTGACGCGAAACGCCCGCCAACATTATTGGCGACCTCCAGTTTCTCGGACATTGCTGTCATTGGTGAGCGTCGAGCAAAACCTTTTCATCTCCCCATCATCATCCTTCGTTTTTTCCCTGTTCCTATCGTCACTTGACCACTTGTTGTACCCTTTTCCTTTCTGGGTTGCGATCAATTTCCGGTTGTTTATCGTCTGGGCCACATCTCATTCTATGCTAATACCTCGAACCCCATAGATGTTGACCCTTACATCCCCGGCGGCAACGGTGCACAGGTGAGCATGCCACGCTGAAGAAAGTGGTGTAAATTCTAATCGAGACGAAACACAGTGGTACACAAACCAGAATAACTTGTAAGTGAATTCAGGGTTCGATGCATCCTGACCGGCTACTGAGCGCCTGCCTTAACTATTGAACAGCTTCCGAAGCGTTCGCAACTTTGTCATTGATGTATGTTACTTTCTCTACTTGCTCAATAATATACTTACAAGCTCATCACCCCAGGTCACTCGGTACGCAGGTGCTTGGAGTATCTGCAACCTCGTGATTCTGACCTTGTGTTCAGGGTGCCGGCCACGTCGCAGCAAGGAACTGGTATTCACTGGCAAGTTGCTCAGGTACATTCTCCGCACCAATTTGTCTGCTGTGTTAACATTCGTTCAATTAGGCCACGTCCTTGATGAACATTGTGATCAACATGTCAACTGCTTCCAACACGGCCCATCAAGGTATGTATTTCTCGACTGAATCTCGGAGCTGAATTCTGAATCGATGTCCACTTGCAGGTATCTGGATGGAAAACGGAAGGTGAAACTGTCGTGAACTTGCAAATCTATCCGCATAGCTCACGCCTCGTTCAGCGGCGGGTTCATGGGAGATCTTGTTTTCAACGGCGGTCAGTATCTTCCGTTATAGTTGTTCCTATGCTTTGTTGATATAAATTCCAGGAAAGTTCGGCATGTGGGTCGGTAACCAACAATTCACTGTCCGTAATGTGACTTTCAACAACGCGCAAACTGCTGTCTTCGGCAACTGGGCTTGGGTGATTAATACTCATTGTTTTGAGCTTTTTCAATTCCAGCTCACGAATACCAGGGGTGGACCTTCCAAGGCGTCACAATCAACAACTGCCAAGTCGGGTTCGATCTGGCTACCGGTGGAGGTTCCGCTGCACAGACTTGGGGAGCGCAAAATATCATAGATGCCACTGCATCTAACACTCCCATCTTCCTACGGACCTCCCAGGCCAGCAACGGAGTACTTGGAGGTTCTATCGTTCTCAACAATGTTCGCCTCAATAATGTTCCCACCGCCGTCGGAGTTGCCGGCGGTGCTACTGTTCTCGCCGGCGGAAGCACCACGATAGCTTCTTGGGGACAAGGCAACGTCTTCCGAGGATCCAGCGGCACCAGGACCTTCACCCAAGGGAACATTCCCGCCCCCAACAAGCCTTCGTCTCTCTTGGATTCGTCCGGCCGGATTTTCGGCAAGAGTACGTCCGATCTGTCTGTCTTTATATTTCTTTCACTGACAACTCCTTGCATCAGCTCACCCGCAGTACGGTGCCTACAGTGTCTCTCAGTTCGTCAGCGTCCGGGACCAGGGTGCTAAGGGAGATGGTAGAACCGATGATACTGCCGCACTCAAGGCTATCTTCGCTGCTGTATGCTTACTCGTTGAACGTTCTGGTGTTCGTTGCTCATTCTTTAATTTCGCGCAGTATGCTGGATGCAAGATCATCTTCTTCGATGCAGGCACATACGTTGTGACGAGCACAATTCAGATCCCTGCTGGTACACAAATCGTTGGCGAGGCTTGGTCTGTCATTGCGGGAAGAGGTTCGGCATTCCAGAACGCCAACAGCCCACAAGTCGTCGTTCAAGTCGGTGCTCCGGGCTCTACTGGTCTTGTCGAGATCAACGACATCATCTTTTCGACCATTGGTCCCACCGCTGGAGCCATCGTCGTGGAGTGGAATGTCAAGCAGTCCAGTCAGGGATCCGCTGGGATGTGGGATTCGCACATTCGGCTTGGTGGAACCGCTGGAACAAATCTTCAAATTTCGCAATGCCCTTCCAGTGGCAGCGGTGGTACTGCAAACTGCATGGCTGCTTACGCCGCTCTCCATTTGACTCCCCAGTCAAGTGGCTATTTCGAGGTGTGTTATGTCCTTCACTTCATTCTCGTTCCCTGCTCACCGTCCGACAGGGAACTTGGGTTTGGCTCGCAGACCATGACTTGGATTCAGGAGGACAGGGCCAAATATCCATCTTCTCCGGCCGCGGTATATTGTCTGAGTCGGCCGGGCCTGTGTGGATGATTGGGACTGGTGAATGTCAACTTGTTTTGAACTGGACAACTACTCATTCCAACCCTGGGCAGCCTCCGAACACCACACTCTCTATGAGTACAATCTTGTGAAGGCTTCGAACCATTACCTGGGTCTCATTCAGACCGAGTCGGTCAGTAACTCACCGTCTCTATATCAAGTGTTTGTCCTAAAATTGTACCTAAAATTGTACAGCCATATTACCAACCCAACCCCGCCCCTCCCGCGCCCTTCACCGTCAACACGGCGTTCCAAGACCCCTCGAATTGGTCAGGTATCACCGCCGCTTGGGGACTCCGAGTCACCTCATCCACGAACATCATCGTGTTCGGAGCGGGGCTCTACAGCTTCTTCCAAGTGAGTCTTCGAACCGAGTTCTGCTCTGGGTCAATTTACTGACTAGCATTCAGAACTATGGGCAGAACTGCCTAACCCCAGTCAATTGCCAATCCCAAATTACCAACATTGACTCGACCTCTTCCGTCAACATCTACGGCCTGTCGACAGTAGGGACGACATTCCAACTCTCTGTGAACCAGGCCGGTGTCATAAATCAATCTCAGAACGCTAACGGTAATTCTTTCGTGTTCATCGAATAAGGTTTATTCATCTAATCGAATCATCTAGGCTTCGCGCAGACGGTGACGTCTTGGAGCCAGTCATAACAACATCGCATGTATTTTGTTTTGGTTTCTTTATTGTGTATGTGCTACATCGTACAGTTCAAGGGCAGTCTCTTTGTATTAGTTCACGAACACGGAATTCAAACGCATTCTTCAACGCTTCTCTTGCATGATATGATTTTGTCCGACGTAGTCGACTGTGCTTTCCACTCTATTGTGGACTGCTGTGAGGCGCTTCGAAAGCACGTGCACAGTTCAACCTTAGACTGTTACTCTTCCTTCGTCGACCAGCGCCCTACTCCTTCTGTCCAGACATAATAACTTGAACTTGACTGAATCGGAGGTTCATTTATCGTCTCCTGCAAACTGCTATTTCATTCGCTACCATTCATCTCGTCCTGAACTGATTGAACTTGAACGTGACGACTGAAGCCTCCGTTTCAAGTCATTGGCTCGACGACGCCGAACATAGCGGCGTAAAAGGTTTTCCTAGTACTGCTGTTTTCTTTCGAAGAGCGCGCGCCCTTAGGGCTACTAGTAGCGTGCAGTAGATGGCTGGCGACTACCTGCCGCCAAGTTCAACTCCGCAAACCGCAGGGGACCCGACTGTCTGGAATTCGACCGTAAGCGCCCTACAAAGAGCTCTGACACTTGAGAATCTGCCAGATGCGTTCGCGGAAATAATCGTACGTCTGTATTCTGCTGTGATCAGCCATCGCCTTTCCCGACCTGTTGAGTTGGCTGGTTCCCTAGGCCAAGTTACAAATAGTTGCTGACGCAACTCTCAAGTTTTCCAAACCCATTTTCCCTCAAAAAGTCGCCCTTGATCTTTTCGTACAACGAGTGGGTAGATTTACGGGCGGTAGCGCAGAGAATTGCTGTTGAATGGTGCTATTATCTAGTGTATGGATAGCTTGCCTCGATATTTCACTTCATGCAAAGGGGACGTCGAACTACTCCACCATCTGCAGCGATATGCTGCGTGCTATGTCGCATACAAAACCGGGTATTTTTGTAGCACAGTAAAACGGCCACCGGTAAGCAAACAGTATATAAGCCTGTTCCCGACGCTGCAGCAAGCGATCTTGATATTCGGATCGTCAGGTAAGAGCCCTCCGAATCAAGATACTGCCTCCAAGACCGCAAACAGGCATTCCCGCTCTTGCAGATACAGTGGACCCTACAAATAAATTGACTCATGACGGTCGAACAGCGATCGAGACATTTCTTGCGGAATGCCATCCTCCAATGTCGCATCTCTTCGAAGGCTTTCAGCGGGCACGTATTACGGGGGAGATACATTTGCAGTCCCTGGCCCGCAAGACAGGGGACGAGCTTCGAACATACTTCTTGACCAGTGAGATAGCGATTACGAAAACAGCGTTGGAAGTGGAGGCACTCGTCCAAGGTCTAATTCGGAGGAATTGCGCACCTTAGCTGTGCCTCTGCAGGTCTCTCAGGGAACCTTGTATGTAGCTGAATCACACAGATGAGCGCATCACGTTTACAATGCGTTCCGAGCGATCTATAATTCTCTTCAACCGAAACGCTTGCTTAGACTATCATAAATCAAAAAGATGATTGCACTACTCGGTATTGACCGTGCGATCGTTATTCCACACCTAAACGCGGGTTAGGGTTGAGTTGAATAGGCAGAATAGGAAGACGAACCCTGCGTATAAACCTTTCAGGCCTTGGGCCCGATAGATGGACATGAAAGTTGACATAAACGTTGATTTCGGCGCCGGCTTTCCAGGAGAGACGACCTTCCTCAAGTCCTCTTCCGTCTGTAACAAGCTCTTGGTCGTGTCGGCCGGGAAGCACACAAGATTAAAAGAGACGCCGGCGCAAGCACCAGAGAAGGCTGATTCCCATAGTTGGAGCTCTTTGGCGGAAGCGGAAGTCAGCCCAGCGCCATTAGGTGTCGTGGTTTTCCGTCCTTGCTACGAGAAGCGAAGCGACGAACTCTTTAGTAGAAAACCAAGCGGCCGTGCCTCCGGTCTCTGGGATTGCAAGAAGTAGGTTTCGCCGTCGGTACACCGAGCCACCGCTCACCTCTAATAAATGTTCCCATTTGGCCTAACCAGAGACCACGAATGCCCGTGTTACGTACTACCGACATGAAAACAGCGAAGGGGCCAGGAAGCTGTTGGGGTATTCCTGATGCAGCGGCCGGAATTGTAAGCATTTGAACCTGCATCTTGCATTTTACTAGTTCTATTGGAGTCCTGCAAAGGGTTGCAACAATTATGAGTTCTCGAAGAGCAACAGTCGTAGAATACGAACAAGACAAGGCTTGTTATGGCGCCAGCACCTGCTGCAGACAGAGCAACTTGTGACATAGATGAAGGCTCATCGATGGATTGACGGTTGACGCGCTTTAACAGCTCTTGAAGTTCTCTATAGGACAAAAAGAGGGAAGCGTTCTCTGCCATGGCACCCACGATCGGGGCAGGCAAGCCCTGACGATATTTACTTCGGAGAAGAATGGCTGAGAGAAGAGAAGCGTACACGGTAGAGTCCGCGTATGCCTTCGTTTCGCCAGGTCTTCGTCAGACAGTCGATGGGTCCGGAGAAACGAGCTTCAGCGTCCAGGACCTGAGCTTGACCAATGTCAACCCATAGAACACTTGTAGAAGATGTCCCGTACATTGTAGTCGAACTTTGGTCAGATCGAAAGGATGTTCAAAGATCTTGGACGCGATTCCAGCAGCCTACGTTTTCTTGTCGAAATGGATAGTTTCAATGCAACGAAAACGCGCACTGAGCCATAGGCGATATCTTTGGCGGCGCGAACAGCAGCTTGCTCATCGCGTGAGTGAGACATGAGGGAGCAGTGAGGGTGGTGGCAAGTGAGCGTCGCCGCATTAGATCGCCTAAGCCAGGGTGCGCAACTTTGTGCCTCCGGCCATCTCCGCACTTCGCACTTCGGCCCGAACTATTTCCTTCTCCCAAAACGGCAATTGGTACTTCGCCTCAGCCTCATCCGGTCCCAGTCCTGCCACTGTCACTTCTCTATCTTCGGATGACTGTCTACCGAGACGGGGAGAACTAGACCGGTTATAAGGTTATAAGAGTAATGGGCCCACTCGCTATCTGCTACTGCTTACCACAACCATGGGAGTAGTTGGATTTCTGTTGCTCGCCCTCATGGCTGCCGCAGCTTCAATGGCTTCACTCCCACTCAGCTCCACTCCTGAAATTGGACTGGCAAACGCAAGTGATACTTTTTGGCTGGAAGCGATCAAGCATCAGGGGAAAGCAGCGTACAATCCGGATACGTCCTACCAGGTCTTTCGGAACGTGAAAGACTTCGGTGCAAAAGGCGATGGTCTGTACTATCTGGCTCTAATGATTAGTTGTCACTGAGCACCTTTCTGCGTCGGTTGTCCAGGTGTTACGGACGACACTCGAGCAATCAAGTATTGAGTGGAATATCTGCATTGTACATTGTGTGTACAAACACTTGCATAGTGATGCTATCTCTTTTGGAAATCGTTGCGGCGGCCGAAGGATGCGGCTCATCGACGCAAGTATCTCGTATCGCAGAATCCCTTTTGAAAATTCAAACCTCGTTTGCAGAATTACCCCTGCCGTTGTCTATTTTCCGCGCGGGTGTGTTTTCATTCCATGCAATGAGCCAGAATCGCCGCTCATCTCCCGAAAAGAACATACCTAGTTTACAAACCTATCATCGCCTACTACTACACCCAAATCATCGGCGAGCTGACCCACAAATTTCCATGAGATTTATATAACTTGCCCCTTCTAGGTGATCCGAAAGACCGTCCAGTTCTTCTCGCTGCCCCTACGTTCTCCGGTATCGCAGTAATCGGTTTGTTGGCTCACCCGTGCAGTGATCTGGAGCTGACAACAGTTGCAAAGACGCTGATCCGTACACAGCGGAGGGACAGTGGTATCAGAACCAGAACAATTTGTAAGTTTTTTCTTCTGCATAGCAAACGAGAAAAATGTAACACTCTTACAGCTTTCGCTCTGTGTCAGTGATTATTCGATCCTCGTCCGAGTCAAGGCAGTTAACGAGCAAACAGACGACACTTCATAATCGATGTTCGACAGTACGCAGAAATTTCATCGCAATGTCGTACATTCGTTGTTGAATTCTGCTTCAAAGAGTGCCCCCGACCAACACTGGAACTGGAATCCATTGGCAAGTGGCCCAGGTACGCATTAATATTTCTCGGAAATGTCCCTAATGCTTTACAGGCCACCTCGCTCATGAACATCGAATTCTTCATGTCGGATGCCCCAAACACGGCTCATCAAGGTAGGTGCCAGTGGTGAAATGTCTCTGAATCGCTCCCATCATTCACCAGGAATCTGGATGGAAAACGGAAGGTACCCCCCTCTCAACATTAGCTTGTTGTCCGCTAACATCTCGATACAGTGGTGGATACATGGGTGACCTTGTATTTCACGGCGGAAAATTCGGAATATGGGCAGGAAACCAACAGTCGAGTCGTTGACCCTGAATCTTCACATAACAACACTAACACTTGGAAGGTTTACTGTCCGGAATGTGACTATGAATAATTGTCAGACGGCTTTTCTTGGCGTGTGGGCATGGGGTGATTCGTTCATGTGTCGGATTACCCCCGAGTATTCAAAATCATCTTGACAGGCTGGACTTTCCAAGGAGTCAGCATTTCTGATTGCTCGATTGGATTCGACTTACAAGGCGTGAGTACCGTGGCCCGGTTCAATCTCATACCCTCATTTGTTCGCAGCAAGTGTCCGCTGAGGCGATAATTGATGTGGTGGTTTCTGACACTCCTATTTTCCTTCGTTCGGCTGCACCTAGCAATGGCTCTTTGAACGGATCTCTTGTCCTAAAGAACATTGAATTGAACAACGTCTCTACCGCGGTCGGTGTGGTCGGAGGCGAGGACGTCGTCGGCGGGAAACTCAATGGCACTCTCACTATCGACTCTTGGATCCAAGGGAACGTTTACACGGGTACGAATTCCCAGGGTGTTTTCACGCAAGATTATGAAACTGCTCCTCCGATGCCCACCTCGTTGTTGGATTCCGCTGGCCGCGTATACGGACGGATGCATCCTACCTACGCAGATTATCATGTCAGCCAAATCGTCAGCGTCCGGGATCATGGAGCTACAGGCGATGGAAAGACCGACGACACGGAAGCAATCAAGACGGTCTTTCGGAAGGTAAGCATTGCGCACCGGTTGCTTAATACCGCCTAATGCGCGTACAGTATGGCACTAGCCAAAACCGAATCATATTCTTTGATGCGGGAACGTACATAATCACATCGACGATCACCATTCCCGCCGGCGCGCGTGTCGTTGGCGAAGCTTGGTCAGTGATATCAGGAGCTGGACCGGCTTTCCAAGATCAGAACAAGCCGCAAGTTGTCGTTCGAGTGGGAGAACCTGGCTCGAAAGGAATTGTAGAGATCACGGATATGATATTCTCGACCGTAGGGCCAGGTAAGTAGATTTTTGCGCTCTCAACTCGCGACTACGAATGATGCGGCCGTCAGCTCCGGGAGCGATTGTAGTGGAATGGAATATAGCGGAAACTTCTCAGGGATCTGCGGCCGCCTGGGACACACACATTCGTCTGGGAGGAGGTGAAGCGTTTGTGCCTATCAAATCTTTGTACTCATCCACCCTAGCCGCCGGTACGAATCTTGAGATAGAGCAATGTTCGCCTGGCAAAGAGGACGTGTCAGGATGCATGGCTGCTTTCATGGCGTTACACCTTACAAGAAATTCCACCGCGTACCTTGAGGTAGGTCTCCCCTTTCCCTCGCCGACTTCTCGTTATGCTCAAAATGCGGCAGGGCATGTGGGTCTGGTTGGCTGACCATGAGCTCGATCAAGATGGCACCTCCGTATTGACGATTTTCTCTGGCCGAGGTATCCTGTCGGAATCTCAGGGACCGGTGTGGATGATTGGAACAGGTGTGGTGCACTGTCTACTTGCTTTCTGTGTAAATAATGGTTCCGATCGTCAGCGTGTAAGTTCAAGATTCAAAGCTAATGTTCCCCGCCAATGACAATGTACAGCCGAACACCATACCCTCTATCAATATCAGTTGCTGAAAGCGCAGAATCATTATATGGGTCTGATACAAACTGAGATCGTCAGCTCTCCATAGATTT
The DNA here is from genome assembly GCA_037176885.1 of Favolaschia claudopus. Classification (NCBI taxonomy): domain Eukaryota; kingdom Fungi; phylum Basidiomycota; class Agaricomycetes; order Agaricales; family Mycenaceae; genus Favolaschia; species Favolaschia claudopus. The sequence continues at coordinate 746,420 of JAWWNJ010000035.1, read as the reverse complement.
GCCCTTTGCGCTGCTGAGCATGTCTCCTCCAGCCTTACTTTCAGCCGTATAAGGTTCCTTTACCCTATCCGTTCCATGTGACAAGCAAATACGGCGACCCCGAGTTTCCACCTGACGTTGCAATGGCCTGGGCGCTGATAGTGCGCTCCTCTACGGATATTGTTATCTTTGGTACGTTTTTCCCGAGTGGGTCGTATGGACATTCCGGTCATCTTTTTCTAGGTGCCGGCCTCTACAGCTTTTTCTCGAATTACTCGAACGCATGCCTAGAGTCTGCCAATTGCCAGAAACACCTTGTCGACATCACTGGTGATTCTTCCGTCCACATCTACAGCCTGGCGACGCTAGGGAGCATCTTCCAAGTAAGCGTGGATGGGGTCGGAATCGTGGCTCAGGCGGCTAACCAGAACGGGTTCGCGTCTACCGTCACTTTGTGGCGTCCTCAGGCTCTCGCATAAATATGCTATGTAGTTTGTATGTAGTTCTCCCTTGTAACTGAATGAAACACGCTGTCTTTCAACATATTACCCGATTTGGACTGAACGCGTCAACACCAGACAACAACACGTGTTCTATATTTAGCCGCTTGTGTACGCACAACTACCACTTGATTCCGACGGCCATGTCGTCCACTCTCAAACGCACATACTCCCGCCAAAACCGCACCTCTAAACCCTCTGTCCCTTCTTCCCCGCCGTCCACCTTGTCTTCCTCTCCCGTTGCTGGGCAGAAGCGCAAACGACCTCTCGAAGAGCGGCTAGAGAACATCCTCACTCCCGCCCACAAACAACCTCGCACATTTCTCAACAAATTCACCCGAAAACCAAAGGCCAAAGCGTCATCCACTCCGAAGCTCAAACCCAAAGCAAAAGAATTAACGCAGCTTCACTTCATTACCAATAAAACGACCCTGCGCACATGCACACAATGTGGTTTGTCGTACACGAAGGGTGCACCGGACGACGAGGCCCTTCACAAATCTCACTGTGCCAGGGTTCAGAAGGGTATGGAGTGGGGTAGAGAGGAAGAAAAGGAGACGGTCAAGGCCGGTGTGGTGGAGGTGGCATCAGGAGTGAAGCTTAAGAACGGAACTATTGGGAGAATTATCTGCTTCAGAGCGGATGTTGGTGGCAGAATTGGTTCAAAGGTACAGTGTATCTATCCGTTCCGTGTACATCTTAAATTGATATAATAATCCGTTATCGTTTCCTAGTTGTCTACCCTCCTCAGCACCATGAACACTGCACTCTCCGCGCCTGCCCTCTCACCCGCAATTCTCCAAGCGTCCAAAGCGTACCTGTTCCTGGCTCCATCGCTCACGACAACTTTGCGCGAAAAGATTGTAGGGTGCGTCATGGCGCAACAAATCTCCACCGCCATGGCTATTGCAACGCCGGATGATTGCATTTCTGCGTGCGACGCACAATCTTCCTGCTCTCCATCCTCCGACGCTCCTACGTCGAGTCCGACGTCCAGACTTGTCCCCGTCGACACAACGACCGGTATCTTCTGCCACCCAGCTCCGCTTCCTACGCCGCTGGGATCCCTCGACTATTCGTTTCGTCAACGCATCGCCGTCAGGGTATAGCGAGCACTTTGCTCTCGGCGGCAGCGCAGACTTTCATATACGGCTGTCCCTTGGATCCGCGGAAAGGCGAAGTTGCATTTACCCAGCCCACAGGCGATGGGAGTGCTGTTATGCAGCGGTGGGGTGGAGGCGGCGTGCGGATATACGAAGAGTGAGGTGGACTGTCGCTCTTGTAGCTTTGCTTCATTTATGTAACTTGTATTCGCGCCTTTCGTGTGTCAGTAGGAACCATCGTCAATGTACCAGAATATTCCAGAGCGATTGGCCGCAGAGAGACGAATAACAGACACGCGAGAACGAAGCAGAGGGCGATTATGAGAAAAAAATCCCTGGCTGTTTATCGAATGAGCACATATTCATATAGGTCGAACGAGCAAGATGCGTACATATACCATGCTCATCGATGACCCGTCTCTTCCTCCGAACGCGTACAAAGCGCACACGTCTGGGTCGGGGCGGAGGGAATCCAGGCCTCGGGGGGATGATTCGCGCGCCAATGAGTGTGTCCGATATATGTAATGGTTCTACGGGGAAGTTGGGTATCTGCCCCGGTCCTCCAGGGCACTGTGGGAGGTGAATCCGACTCGGTATCGTCGCTGGATGCAAGAAGCGCTTCATCGACGAGATTGGTTGAGGTTGATGTGGTGGGGGCAATCAGATACAGGGAAGAGCTTGTTGTGGATTCTGTAGACATTCGATAGTTGGTTGCAAGGCTTGCCTGCAGCAGGCCACAAGCAAGCCTCGAGCTAGTGAAGAGTGCACACCGGCAACTCCAAGTCCTCAAGTTTCTCACCACGTGCACTTGTGCAGCCTTGTCTCCTCAAACTCTTCATCTGATTCTCAGCTTCCGTCGCGCTCGTCCTTGTATGGGGGGGTATTATAACATGTTTTTAATCATTTTATGCTTTACAGTACTCCAGGAATCTGGACGGTCTCATACGCCTGTATGAGATCATCCACAGCCAACTCATCAAACCCTGCCAGGTTCAGCCCACATTCAGTGCCTTTCCGCAACTCCGATACATCTTTCTTGAAATGGCGCATGGTTTCGAATGAGCCTGGAGTTGTATAGTGGACATCAGTGACCCAGTCGGAAATTGAAAATTTAAAAGTACCTTCAAAGACGACTTCTCCATTGCGAACCACTCGAGCGAGTTTGCTCTTCTCGACGAGCCCATTCGTCACACGAGAGCCAGCTATGGTCTTGAGCTTCTTGCCTTTGACAGTGACTTGGAACAGCTCGAGGACTTTGGCTTCACCGAGAACACGGTACTCAGTCGTAGTGGGTAGCAAAGCAATGACCCGAGTTCTGACATCCTCCATCAAACGATATATGATATCGCTCGTCAGGATCGGGACGTCGTTTTGATTCGCTAGCAATTCAACGGCGCGGCTGGCTGAGACCGAAAAACCCACAATCGTCCCTGTGAACGAAAGTCAGCATAGATGCCCACTTTCATTATTCCAAGACTCACCTCCAACCGCCTTGGCCATCATCACGTCCGACTCCGCGATGGCGCCGACGCCCGAGGAAATTACTTTGGTCATGGCAAGATGGTTTCCTATGCCCTGCAGAGCACCTTCAACAGCCTCGGCACTACCATTCACATCTGCCTTGATTAGCAGTCGCAGTTCCTTGGGCCCACCGAGTTCCTCTTCCTTGGCATGTTCGATTTTGACCTCTTCCTCAGTCCGCCTGAGCCTCTATCTCTGCCTGCCGACGGTCCCGCTCCTGCTGCCGACTGGCATTGATAGCTTCAACATCCAGCAAAGAAGCTTCAATATCAGCTTTGCGTTGCCGATTGACTATGACTCTCTTGATTTCCGACTCTGAACCCTGCAAGACCTCGTCACCAGCGCTTGGGAGGGACTTCCACCCCGAAACTATGACAGCGATACCAGGCGAAGCCGTCTTGACGACCTTGTTGTTGGAGTCGTGCATTATCCGAACTTTAGCATGATGAACACCGCTAAGGATGTGAGCGCCTAGGTTTCAAGCAGCCACGCAGAACAAGAACAGTCGCAACAGGCCTAAACAGAGGTGAATCATGAGGCCAAAGCGAGAGCAATGTGGACCTACCCAAGACCTTTAACTACCTTCGATTCAAGGACATAGCCAAACACTTTGCCATCCGTTTCAGCACGCAAATCTTGAATTTCCGAGATCAAAGAAATCGTGTCCACGAGGTCCGGAAGACCTTGTCCAGTCAGACCAGAGACTTCAACAGAAGGAACATCGCCTCCAAGCTCTTCTAGATGAATGTCTTCGACTAGCAATGCCTTCTGAAGTGCATCCTACTCAAACATTTCAGCTTCGTCACCTGTGAGCAGGGAATGGCATACAACATCGCAACCTGGTTTGTCAATCTTATTGATTGCCACCACTACGCCGACCTTGTCGCGGTCTTTCTTGATCAACTCTATGACTTCCCGTGTCTGAGGCATGAGCCCATCGTCTGCGGCTACGACGAGAACGATGATGTCAGTTACTTGAGCGCCGCGCGCGCGCATGGCGGAGAACGCAGCGTGTCCCGGTGTGTCGAGGAATGTGATCGACTGTGGGCCGCCGGCTTGGCTTGACGGTACTGGCACGGAAAAGGCACCTATGTGTTGTGTGATACCACCAACCTCGCCGGCAGCTACAGAGGCAGAGCGCAGCGAATCTAACAGCGTAGTTTTCCCATGATCGACATGGCCCATGATAGTCACAACAGGGGGCCGATTTGGTAAAAGTTCTGGGTTGGGATGAGGGGGGCTGTTTTGGACAATGAACAAAACGACGGCTGAACAAACAGAAAGCAGCGCACGGAGGAAATAAATCGAAGGCGGCCTCGTCATTTACAGTCGGTTTACGGCCAAACTCCTCGGCGAGCAGGACAGCGTAGTCAGAGGTCAAAACTAGAGATATAAACGATAAATCAGCGGAGAAAATGATATAAGAGCTGTCCCACCATAATCGAAGGATGTCTGTTCTCCCATCCCAGACTGAAACATTTTATCCTGCAAGTCCTCTGTTTCGAGGTGAGCTCTCAGCGAAAAAAGAGAGAAGATAATCAGTACCTAGTCGGACATTGAGCAATCTAGCAAGATGCCCAACCGAGACGGTGCTCGGTATGAAAACATCTTCATCGACCCGTTTTTCTACGAAGGAAAACGCTTTCTTGACTTTTGGTTGAGTCGTTTTGGTGTCAACGGTTGGCATGAGCGCCTCTCCTCGAAGATCCCCTCTCAAAAGAGATCCTCGCTCCTTGTACGAAGTTTTGGATCGATTATGGTGCCTCTCTTTGAGCTCAGTTTCGCCAATATCACCGGTTGTAATATTTCCGGTTGGGGGGGCATTAGAAGGAACCTGCATCTCGGATTGCGGGGAGCGGGAGGGGGTTGGCCGAGTCTGTCTATCGATTTGTGTTCGGGTCTGCGTCCGAATCGCGGCTTTTTCCTGTGACCGCACTTGTTTTTCATGAGCGTGCACGAAGGAGGAGTTAAGATGGGGAGCATTATCGCGGTGAATTTCTGTAGAAGTGGTTCGTGGAGGCGAAGAGGCACGGGCTTCGGGGGATGGAGGAGTATTAGAGGGGATTTGCGGAAGCAACCGGTCTATTGTATCGACGACGGAAGTAGAGTCTATGGGATGTGCGGAAGGAGAAGCAACGGTCTGCGGTCTAGTCCACTTCAGGTGTGGAGGAAGAGCATGGGAGTCTGATTGCGCTGGCTGGGGCGTTGACGCTTGCACACTCGTCCGTGATCGAGTTTGGCTGGTCGCTCGTCTCAACGCGGCAGGAGATTCAGCGGGGGGAAGAGTCCATCTCGATCTACTTTCGCTGGGTTTTGGCTCCTGAGCAGCGGGCATTTCTGGGTCTGAAGAGAGTGCGTTCGAATTGAGAGAGGGCCAGCGTGGACGTGTAGTGTTTGCAGCAGGCGTTCTGCGTCCTGGATCTGCTAACACTGTACGTGGCGCGGCGCCAGTCGATGGTTCTGGTTCCCGCGAACTATGTCGCGGCGGTAGGGCCCATTTACTTGTCGTCGACACTTTAGCACCTTCGGACCTGGAACTCGACGATGCCGCAACGGGGGGTGGTTCTGGCGCCACAGGGTTTACTCGCCGCACAGCCCATTTACTTGTTGCAGACACTGATATACCAGACCAGTTTGAAGTCGATGTTTGAGTAGATTCGTCGGAAGGGCACGGGTGGGTGGACAGCAGAAGATGTGGAAGGAATTGGACCGGCGGCGGGGGATGGCTTAGTAGCCCATTTATTGCGAGCCGCGGCAACGATATCCGCCTGCTGGATATCATTGGCAGAGGGTGACTGAGGCTGCTGGAAAGGTTAAAGTGAGAGAAGATGGAAGAGAACTATAAACTGGCCTTGAGTTTGGCGGCGGTTGCTACAGAGCGAACTGAGCATCTGCGCCGGACAGTGGACCCAACCAACAGCATAGACGAGGCGTTGAGCCAAGGTCAAAGCGCGAAAGTAAAAGACTTTTCGGAACAGGAAGCGAAGGCCGAGCTTTCCGATCCTAGCAAATGCAAACACATTCCATCTAACGTAATAATTGTCAAGAGTTCTCGACCGAGTCAACCGACTACCCTTTCCTACGGTTGGCCTCATCTAACACTGTGCTTTGAGCACCTACTGTCCCAGTTCGCCCCCCGACTCCGAACGTGAAGTTGATCTGGTCAAATTTTCCGTCTGTGCTTCGTTCCAGAATCGTCCAACTTCGATTATCCTGCTTCTTGAGGTTCAGTTCGACCTGCAACTCATTTAGTACGCGCAAAAGTTGTAAACATATGCATGCGCTCACTTTGGTGCCGAAAAAAGCGAAGGAAGAGGCATCTGGTTCGATTGGTCCAAACAATTCCACCGTCTTGGAAAATCTTTTTGACCCAGGCAGGTAGATGTCAAAGGATATCTGAACGTGGCTCAATAACCTGCATGATGAATGGCATTGAAGCTTACCTGTGTTTCCTCGAATTTGACACGACTCCGTTCTTTGTCTGCTTGTTTCGCGAAAATCGACACATGGACCATGTCCAATGTCTGGTAGTGGTCGATACGGCACGTCGTCAACTGCTCTGTCTGGGGAAGCAGTTTAGTTGACTGTTCAGCCACTAATTTTGAACGCACCTCGGGTTCAACAGCCTTGGCAGCGAAAAGATGACGGCCAGTCTTACAGCCTCCGATTTTCAAGAATTCGTCGAACTCAAGAACGCGACGTTTACAGCAAAGATATCCCTGAGCCCGTTGATATCGACAGTACCAGTTGAGACAAAACACGTACTTTGCTCCCTTCATGGAAAATAGGCTGGATAGCGGAGTGAATGATGTAGTGAGAGACGAAGAAACTTTCTTACAGGCTGCGGATGATAGTTGCAGACAGTCCTTCGCCATCACCCACTCGGCTGACCTCATCAGACACAAACGCAGCATTGCACCCATTGCGTTTGCATTTAGTCCCAGCTGCGACAGGGATGCTCAGATCGTCATCCTCCTCAAGCACAGGAGGCGGTGGGGTGGGCTTAGCACCCGCTTCCGTCGTGGTTTTGAGCTTCGGAATAGGTTTGATCGGGGTGGAGGAATAGATTTCTTGACCGGTTGACTCCCCAGTCGTCATCGTAAGATTGGCGGAAGGGGCTGGCTTTGGTGCCTCCGTTCGAGGAACTTCAGTCGTATGGCGCTCCGTTTGTGCGCATCCCTATTCTCTCAGTCACGAATCAACTGGATCTGGCATTGGAACATCACCCACCGGAATTTTCATGAACTGCTCGAACTCCAAAACTGGTTTATATACCTCGGAGCAGCACGACCATGACTTGAGGCCCTCGTGAAAGACCTGCGCTGATTGAGTCCAACTGCTACGTTGGCTCGTCTTGAGGCGTTCCTTACCGCATTACCAGGATGGAATGTGCAGGGCTCAGAGGCATCCTCAGAATCGGAAAATTCACGGCCACAGCCTTTGCGGGTACACTTGGGCATCGAGTGCAGATCGATAAGTAGGGGATCCACAGACTAAAGTTTGTCTAGAAAATTCTGGTTGAGGTTACAGTTCTTGGACGGCGATCACGTCATGACGCGATCGCGTGAGTTGTGGCTGTGCATGAGTCGTTTACGCGACGCAGCCAGATCTAATGAGGCCAGTTATATAGTCGGCACAATAAAAGCGTTTGTGACAGGCGAGCTCCTCCAACTACTCTTGTACCCAAGAGCAACACCGGCACTCTGCCTTTCGCGGCTGATTTTTCGCAGACTTAGGTATTAAAGCCCGGACCTTCAAGTTCCGTACTTGAACCTAATATTAATGTCTACTGTATGTAGTAGGACCAAGGTGGCCAGCTAGTATTTACTCTCGTGCGGAAAATAGAATCCCAACAGGTCTGGTATTTTCGGTCACCGGTGTTGTCAAATACCGATATTGTCATCCACGCCAAAACATTATCTACAAACATTTCATCCATGTTTCTCTTCCAGAGAAGATTCCGCAGTCACCAGCACCTCGGTTCTCCTCGACCCTGCCTACGAATTCCACAAAGAAATTCATTTTTTCCACTGGGTGTAACATAGTGGGATCGCACATGTGGTGAAGACATACAGTTCCGGGACGCATGAGCCGGCGCTGAGCTCTGAACTCCATATGCATTCGATTTTATTCGATTGAACAGCCTCCTGACTTTCCGGCTGCCAACGACCTGCGGGCAACTTTCCGTAAGCCAAGTCAATGCGTGTACAAAATCCAACAGCACATCCGCTTGTGACACATGGTGTAAAACTGAATCCGAGCGCGCCAAAGAGCTCTGCGTGCCGCATACAATGCTCCTGAACTGTCGGTAATATTTGGAAAGTTTTCAAAACGACGGACTCGTAGGCAGGAGCATTCTATGTCTCAAAGTTAGTCGTGCCTCATGTCATTGGTCCCCACCACTTGACGAACACTTATCTTTACGACGTCTTCGGGATCACAGCCAACGGTCATTGGTCCTTGTGATTGGATCTGGAACATGGACAAGTTCGCCGTCAAAAGGAACGTAAAACTCCATGAGCGTACCCGGCCGCTGCAAGTCAAAGGTCGAGCAGAGAAACAGAGACCCAGAGAGTCTGTAAAACCTCTTGCTTGACTGTTTTGACCGCGCACGAATCGCTGTCCGACGCATCTTACGAAACACCGACCCACTGGCAGGGCTGCACTCAGGCTTGACCCAGTCACGCTTGAGCGCCGGTAGACATGTCGACGGCGCTGGTAAAGACTGAATCCACGGAACAAATTGAGATGACAGCCTGAGGTATAGGCTTGATTGCATGATACAGACATCGCCGAGACTCTGTAAACATCTTTGAAAACTTCGAGTCTTTTGGGGATCGAGACATCATAATGCAGCTTCCCCAAGTTCACAACACCATAGTTACTTTTGCAAGGTCTCCTCGCAGTCAAGGATTTTACGATCTAAGACTCTGAGTAAGCTCGGGGCGTATACAAGCTCATGATGCACGACACAACCCATTTAAATTCAGACAAAGAGACAAGGATTGGTCGAAGCTCAAGACAGGACATTCTTCCCCAGATAAATCTGTTTTGGACAGTCAGATTGCGGCTCATCCGGCTATCATTTCCCGTGAAGAGAAAAATTCAGCGCAACACGGAACCGGAAACCCTGGATCCCAAAGTATGGCGGAACAGTCGACTTCTGCTATGTCCTGAAGGACATGCCTGGATATGCGTCCGGTTATCCGGCTCGCAGAAGAGGAGAGACTTCTCGGACGATGGAGCGGCCCAGACAGAATGCCAGTTGACTCATGCCCCAAGTCAACTCACATCTGCAGCAGGATTCTCGAGAAGATACAATTGGCAGATGAAAACGAGACGAAACTTGAATACTCGACCTTAACGCATGCTTCATACGAGTCAAGTTTGCTCGGAATAATCGTGCGGGGGTGTACCAGCGTCGCGGACCTACTAACTTTCATTTGGTAGGAACGCAGACATAACACCACGTTTATATCGTCTATTGGATTTCGCCTAAACCAAATAGGATCGGCTAGTAAGAAGGGTACCTTGTGGCCATGGTTCAGAATATCCGCACCAGCCCGATATGCGGTGAAGGACACGGAGGTATATGGAAGTTTCGCAAGATCGTGGGGTCTCCGAAGGGTAAAGCCCGCAGGTTATCGGACGCAGAATGGCAGTAATAGCCTCGGTGGCTCAAAATCAACGTTGAAGCGTAACCTGACATGTTATGAGCGTGTTAACGAAGGGCACCAAAATAAATTACGCTGTTAACTGAGCCTCGGATCGTAAACTTGGTAAACCAGGAAACCTACTCCCCACGGGCCAACGCGAGCTAGCGTTCTCAGAACGCTATATATTCTTGAGCGCACAGTAGAGGGAGTGACAGCATGACTGGCAGTATGACCACGGAAGAGCGAGAGGAAACCTTCTTGTTTGACCTGCTGCAAAACAAGTGCCAGTGGAGGCCTATAGTCTTGATCGGTAAGGAGGTTTAATCTTGCCGCGTGTCGGGCTGCATCCCATGGCCGTCCAATTACCTCGTAGGCCATTCCTGCAATGACCTAGAAGGTGTAATGAGAGAGAATTTAGAGCTCTTTGTTCTGTCTTACCCCTCCGCTGACAAGAGTAGCCCCATACACAAGTTGCGGAAGTTGTGGAAGACGAGTTTGTTTGGAAGTATTACTGCTGGTACTGTTTGCGGCTCGGGTCGCGTCACGAGCTGCGTGAGCAACCCTGCGAGTAACTTCGAATATTGCAAAGAATGCGGCGAAACCTGTCAGGGAAGCTGAGTTGAGCTATACTCCTACAGCAAGAATACATGCCGGTCACATCCTTGCCAAGCGTGTACCCCAATCCTTCCCACCCACGCCCGGCCATACCACCTACTTCTTTCATCCAACTTCTTACCTGTCTAATTTCCTCGATAGCATCGTGCCTTGAAGAGGTCGACGGCGAAGGCGTGCCTCGAAAAACCTCCTTCCAAGCGTGCAACCACGAATTGTGGCTCGTACCGCCCTCAACAAGAAGACGAACGTTTTCGGCGGGTGCAGAAACTAGAGCTGCCCTTGGAGATGAACGCCAGATGTTTGATGCAACAACACGCTTTTACCTTGAGTGCCGCCGGCCACACTTCCCGCTATCGCTGCCATTGCTGTAGGATGCGATCCAATATGCGGGTGCAGTACGTTGGATGCTTCTGCATAGCTGGCCCAAAGAACTGTTCCTAGTAGAGCTGTAGTAAAAGCAGCGTCATATATCGCGTTATCTGGGAGCAAGCTCGCTACCATTCACCACCATGGGCGGAAAGAAATGCTTTCCTATCACTGCAAACTACAGCGCTGAGAACGAGGTGCAAACAAGAATCAAAGATGACCAAGTCAGAGACTTACCCCCTGGTTTTTCACAAGTGAGGAGAGGTAAGCCGGAGTCAACGAAGCACCATCTTGAGCAGCTAAACCTAAATGGCTGAGAATTAAGAGCTGATCGTGTACCAGGTAATCGCCAAGACCTCTGAGAGAGTGCCAGCCGCTGACTGATATATCGAGGTTCAGGGTGAATCAGAGCATTTTGAACCTCGAAGCTAAACCACCTTTTGAGGGGCGAAAGAGACGAACTGGACGCGAAAAATATAAGGCTAAGGACCTGGCTGCCGTTCGTGCGACAGCTGCTTGGATGCTACCCTGAGATTCTATACCCAGCATCGATAGTCATTTTTGTGGACGGGTGGAGATGTAGAACAAGAACCTGACTGGTGCACTGTGTCCAGGTCCTTCGGCATTCGCCAAGGTTAGGAACAAGTATCTTAGTCACACCGGAGTCACAGTCAACACAACAACCGCCATGTTCAAACGAACTATTGGGACTTTTCATCGAGATTTTGCCTTCTGGCCCCGTTTTTTCTCGCCTGTGGAACAACGTATTCTTCTCACCACCGCTCTCAAAAAACTGGACACGTTGGAGAGCGTCAGTAGCCGTCGTCGTCGAAGGACTTTACTTCGGGGTCTTCCGACTTGCGTACCAACTCCGTCTACCTCTTTGCAAGACTGCTTCTTGCCCGATGAATGTTACGACTTTCAGGAGGTATCTCACTCCAATATTCTAGTCGCTGACGAAGAATTTAAGCCTTACGACCTAGGGACATTATGACGGAGTAATCAAGCATTATCGTGAGATGCATCTTACTTCCTGGCCATCAGATGTGCCAGAGCTTCCACCCCTCTTGGAGAGACTTCATTCCTTGTTTCCTTCAAGCTCCCAAGATGTTCAAACACATCTTCTTCATCTCGCATCGAAAGGTCAAATCCAACCACACACAGATAATTTGTCTGCTAGTGGATCCTGGATACTGGGTGTCAGCCTAGGTGACGAGCGAATATTGCAGCTGAACCACAAGAATGGCGACGGCGACTCTTTTCAAGTATCGTTACCTTCCGGAAGTGTATATATACAGCGGTATCATGTCCGTTCAAACTCCAATTTTATCTCTGACATGCCTTCTACGGCCAGAGACAGTCTTCGATACGATTATACGCATTCAATCGCCGGCGCAGAGAGAGACGCACACAGCCAGCGACTGAGCATAATGATCCGGGTGCGCCAGCCCCATTCAAATGAGTACGCGACCTGATATATTTGTTAACAGGATCGGCTGCCCGCTCAAAACGTTTAAAACTTTAATCCGCTCCCGCTTGCGATATTTCAATCCGTTGCTGTTTACAAAGAACGTGAAGATTTTCCCACCTCACAGTGACATTCCCAACAAGGCTTGGAGCAACGTCTTTCGAATCATGATATCATACTATAGATTTTCGGACCGGAGGTAAGTTCAGCTAGTCTACAACATCTCTGAGTGTAGAGGACGACAAATTTCAGCGATGGACCATCCTACGATATGGTTCGAACTTGGCCTGCCGCGGAAAGACAAGCAGGTACAGTCAAGTGTTCAGTGAACCTCTTTCCGGTCACCTAGACGGTGTACGATTTGTTTCCGTGCCGCGGCAATGTCTGACAGCTTCTTTCTACTCTGTCATGATCGTCGTTTCATTTTCGTCCTTGCTCCAAATTCTCCGAAACGTAAAGGGAGAATTGGCGTCCGCCCTGAGGTCATCGTCGCAGATTTTTCGCCTCGGAGCGTTCTGTGCAATGGTACCGATGTTCAAAGAAGTCCAAAGAAGCCTTGAACCGTGGTGGATTTCGAGCCCAAAACTTGGCGCCTCGGGTGTACTGGGCCAGATCAGCTATTCCCTTGATTCTTCGGTAACAGTGTTGGTTCGGCATGAGGTATGTTGTTTTCAAATTTTAGGGTACGAAGCGTCCAGGTACAAAATCATGGAAATGCGATGGCTACAATCTAATCCTGTCCTATGTCCAAAGAGTTCGAAACAGAGCGTATAATACATGCTAGATATACAATACGGCATAGTCCAAGCGACGAACAACGAAAAATACAAACAGGGACACAGGAAAGGAACAGAGTCCTCTAGACCTTGGTAACATTGGCTGCACTGAGAGTCTGGATCAATAAGAATCTGTATATGTCGAACTCATTGGCTTACGGCAAACTAACTGTCGTTCCACCATCTGTTCTAATAGCCAGAATCAACGTTCCCTGAGCGGTATCAGCATCACCGAAACTAGACAAATAAGAGAGATTGAATTCACATCGGCAGCGCGTTGACTTGATTGGACAGTTCCGTATATCGTCTGTCCGACGGCATTCCAGTAAAAGACTCTTGTCCCATTCTGAGTAACAGTAGGAAAATGAGATTATTATTCAATTGGAATGAGACTCACTGGAAACATTCATAGACAAAATATTAGGACAGGCTGCGAGTGCAGCTGGGAGAGGTGTTGAGCTTTTGTTTCACAGATGCAGGCTTTTGAAGGCCATTCTTCTCTGCGAGTTTATAAAGGTTGAGGAAACATGTCCACAGAGAGACAGAGAAAGTTGGCGATCGAATACGACACCAAAACCGCTGCTTCGCACACACAAATCGGTGATAGGATATATATCTCGCGGAGGGGTAAGATTTCGAACCACTTCGATTCAGTAACAGACGCCTTTCGCACAAAGGTCACTGGGGGAAGAAGCATAGCCAACCGCAGAATTAAAGGGGACCGATCCTACGTTAAAACATCGGTTCACAAGAAATGATACGCGAAGCTATACCATGCCCTTTCGGTGTGAGCAATCGATCTCGCGAGTTGGTGTGAGGGAGGGGGTCTGGGTAACTGGACTATGAAATCAGACGCGTCAAAGATAAGTCGCTGAGAAGTAGAGGGCACGAGTTGATGGAACGCAGACGTAATCAAACAAATGTGCCCGAGAATTGAAGACCATGGATTTTGGGAACACATGTTCCAAATGCGACCGCCAGTTTGGCACGTACTACGATTTTGGTCGACATGTCCAATCCATGGCCGGGTTCAAGAATCGGGCGAGATTCGATATCATCCTGAAATTGAGAGAAAATCCGGCGCCAGATATTCATAGAGTCGGAGAGGAGATTGTGGTCAAGTTGTGAGACCAGGCTGATGGTGCAACATGCAATCTAAGTTCCAAACTATCTCGGCCAAAGAAGTTACTGGTCGCGAGCAAGACTGGCTGGGCAGGGATGTTTGAAGCATTACGGCAGCATGGACACAGAGGAACGATTCTCTGTGTTAATTCCCGAAAGCCTGGAGTTTGTGGTGAGAATATTCTGAGATCTTCGCAAGACCGAAGATGTTGAGAGCAAGGAAACCCACGCGAGCCGTGACTACAACGAGCTACTTCCATTTCTGGCAATCTTTGTTGCGATCCACTTCTCTGCTGCAGGCCGTTCGGTGTCGCTTCGACAGTTGCAAAGCCAGCGTCGGCCATGCCTGCACAAACTTTGCCGCCCAAAGCTAGTCCGACCGCGCGCCCCGATATGTCCGTTATCCTCGTTACCGGCTCATACGACCACGAAATTCGATTCTGGGAGGCTTGGAGCGGCATATGTTCCCGAACTATAGCCAGGACCGGCGAAGCTGGAGTGCGAGTTTCATTTCCACGCCATCTTCGACGCTCATGCCTCCTCCTGTCTCCAGCAAGTCAATCGTCTCGCCATATCTCCGGAGTGAGTTCCACAGCGTCTAGCGACACTTGTGGGTCCAGAACTTTGACAGCAAACGACTGCTTGCGGCTGCCATTCACAAAAAAGTCAACATCTATGAAATTGGAAGTGCATCTTCTGACCCCGTGGGTTCCCTCTCTCTCTCATCTCGAGTTCGTCCTCATACCACCAGGTTGTAACATTTGAAGGGCACACACTCAATGTAACATCCGTATCTTTCCACAGCGAAGGAAAGTGGCTGGTGACGGGAAGCGAAGACGGTACTATCAAAATATGGGATCTTCGGTCAGCTATACAGATATTGCTGATAAAATTAATCAACCCCTCGCAGAACATCACATTTGCACCGAACATACGACAATTCTGCCCCAGGTACGTATTCCCTACCGTGAAATGCTCCCGCCTCAACGCTTCCTCCAGTGAATGACGTATGCGTTCACCCGAACCAAGGTGAACTCATATCCTGCGATCAGGCGGGCAGTATCAAACAATGGGATTTGTCCGAAAATATATGCTCTCATGAACTGGTAAGAACGGTTCAAAGCTTGCCGTCTTGACGTATTGATTGGGGGTGCGAAGACACCTGTGGGCGACCTCCCGATTCGGTCAGTGAGTCTTGCTGCCGATGGATCCTTTTTAGTCGCGGGCAACAACAAGGTATGGTGCTAAATTCTTTATCGGCGAACGTGCTCATCATTTTTGCAGGGCAACTGTTATGTGTGGAAGGTCAACGATGAAAGCTCTGGGCTTCCGCGCTTCCAAGCCGTAACCAAGTTTCACGCCCACAATAAATATCTGACTCGATGCCTGCTGAGCCCGGACGCGAAGTGAGGAAGTCCTTCTATTCATCTAAATGTCACTAAGGCGTGTACAGATACCTTGCTACATGTTCTGCGGACACTACTGTCAAAATCTGGTCGATATCCCAAAATTACGAGTTCAAGCAGGAGAAGGTTCTTGTTGGTCACCAACGATGGGTTTGGGACTGTGCTTTTAGTGCAGATTCTGCGTACCTGGTAACTGGTGCGATTTGAACCATAATTGGGAAATGTGGCGCTGAGCTCAACATAGCATCGTCCGACCACACGGCTCGACTTTGGGAGATGGCGTCGGGGGAGAGTGTGCGACAATACAATGGACATCATAAAGGTATGAAAGTGCTGCGAGTCCTCTCTCCCTCTAACTCTTTGTTTTAGCTGCTGTCTGCTGTGCGTTACATGATGGGGCGGGTTGAGCTTCTATATTCGCCCTCTATTCTAGCCAGTGTATTATTATGTCCTGAATTCGACACGCGGGGAATGTCTGGTATACTTTTAACCACATCTTCATATTTATGCTGGCCAATCCAAGTGGCGGTACTCAGGAATCGGAAGACTTCTCCTGACATCATGAGCGGGGTTGATAGCAGGAATAGGCGCTTTGGCACTTCCATAATGAAGTGAAGGCGAAACAGGTCAGCAAAGTGTCCGCCACCTTGGGGCTCGTCCACTGCGCCTTGGATGATCCTCGGAGGAAACACTATGTTGGCGGAGGACGGACGCCCGCCCGCAGCATGTATGGGCTCATCATACAAGCGAGTTCGGAGTGTCAAATCACGACCCTCTTTCCACAGTCGGGATGCAAGGTCAGGTATGGGGCGTGTTTCTCTTGGAACCATTTGTTTCTCGGTCAATCGTGGAACACG
The DNA here is from genome assembly GCA_037176885.1 of Favolaschia claudopus. NCBI lineage: Eukaryota > Fungi > Basidiomycota > Agaricomycetes > Agaricales > Mycenaceae > Favolaschia > Favolaschia claudopus. The sequence goes on along the minus strand of JAWWNJ010000035.1, from coordinate 730,051 downwards.
AGGCGTTTTGCCTTTCGCCGACCAACAATTTGGTACTCATGCTTGTCTTGCGGGTTAAATTCGGCGACCACTTTCGCTATATACTCTACTGCATACTGGCTGTTCGCGGCGAGGTTTCATCGTTCACTCTCCGTTCCCTTGAATTGCTCTGAAGTTAGTCGACAGATCATTCATGCTCCCTGTTTCCGATTTTGTGCCAGGGGCTTTTATCGGGTATGGTCGGTTTTTCACATCGAGTTGAAGAATATGGCGTGGTCGGCTGATCGTATTTTTTTCTGCCCCGAACTGCGAAATTCCTGCCTGTCGAATGTTCGAAAGCATGAAAGTCGACGGAGGAAGCGTGCTTCGGCCCGATATGTCCAGTGATCTTATCTCACAAAAGTTGACAAGATCAGACCAAATACTCTAGCGAAAGAAAATTTTCTTCTCAGTTTTCCTGCTTCGCGTGCCCTTTGAACTTTTGAAAAGAGATCCATGTGGGCCTTGTGCCACACGTCGCATGGATTGGAGGCGAATAATAAAAGGAGCATCCATGCGGCGCTCCGTGTCCAATCACAGCTGTCCGATTTTCGTCGGTTGACTTCGGACTCGGAGGAATGGGCCGAAAGAGCCGAAAACATAAGCGGAAGTGGACTTTAAGCGACACACCACAAGTTGTCTCTTTCTGCTCTTTCCTCCACGTCAATGGCCGACGTTCCAGTCGTTGACCAGCAACTGCCCGATGTTTTACCCTTAGTCTCAGAGACCGCCTCCCCCGAGAACATCCATAGCTTCAATTCCGTTGAGCGTGATCCCTTATCTTGGGCAGGCGCTCTTCCAGCAAATCAGGGCTTGTATCTGAACGAAAACGAGAAAGATTCTTGTGGGGTTGGCTTCGTCTGCCATGTCAAGGGTCGCCCAAGCCACAAGATTGTCTCTGATGCTCGCCAACTGCTCTGTGCGATGACTCACAGGGGGGCGACTGGTGCAGACAGCCGCGACGGTGACGGTGCCGGAGTTATGACGGCAATCCCACACGCATTCTTCAAGAGAGAAGCTGAAAGAGACATTGGTTGCACTCTTCCTGAGTCTGGGGAGTACGCCAGCGGTAACGTTTTCTTCAAGGCCAACGATCCAGTCCAGCTCCAAAGCTATCAGGCCGTATTCGCAAAGATTGCCGCTGATCTAGGTCTTCGCGTTCTTGGCTGGAGAGAAGTACCCACCGATGGAACTATCCTCGGCCCCGCCGCAAGCAGCAAAGAACCCGCAATTTATCAACCATTCGTCGTCCTGAAAGCTCATTACGGAGAAAGTAACGTGAGCCAAGGCGGAACCTTCGATGCGACACACTTCGAGCGTCAACTTTACGTCCTCCGCAAGCACGCAACCCACAGCATGTTTGTGACTTTTGCCCTTAAATGTTCTTCAATCCAAGCTCAAATCTTTTGAATTCTCTATCAAAGTACACTCGCGAAAGGGTTTTATGTCTGTTCATTGTCCTCCAAGAATATCGTTTACAAGGGCCAACTTACACCGCCCCAAGTATACAACTATTATCACGATCTCAATCATGTTTTGTATCAGTCGCACTTCACCTTGGTGCACTCGCGTTTCTCCACGAACACCTTCCCGAGTTGGGATCGTGCACAACCTATGAGATGGGCGGCACATAATGGTTCGTTTCGAATGTATCTATCGAAGTCCGAGACATGAACGTCGAATTTCAGGCGAAATCAACACCGTCCGTGGCAACAAGAATTGGATGCGCGCTCGAGAGGGGGTTCTCTCTTCCACACATTTCGGCGAGCAGCTTGATCTCCTTTATCCCATCATCGAAACCGGGGGTTCAGACTCTGCTGCATTCGATAACGTCCTTGAACTTCTTGTTGTCAATGGCGTAGTAACTTTGCCTGAAGCCGTGATGATGTTGATCCCGGAAGCATGGCAGGGAAACGAGAATATGGAGCCCGAGAAGAGAGCATTCTACAATTGGGCCGCATGTCTACAGGAGCCTTGGGATGGTCCTGCTTTGTTTGCGTTCAGTGACGGGCGCTACTGCGGCGCTAACCTTGATCGAAATGGATTGCGTCCCTGCCGATTCATTGTCACGAGCGAGGACATCATGATATGCGCTTCCGAGGTCGGTGCGTTGTACGTGGCGCCGGAAAAGGTTGTGCAGAAGGGTCGACTGAAACCCGGACGCATGCTTCTGGTGGATACGGTCGAGGGAAGGATAGTTGACGACAAGGAGCTGAAGCGTACTACGGCTTCAAAACAAAACTTCGCGTCTTGGGTCGAGGCTCATATCTTACACGTTCCCAACATCGTCAAGCGCGTGAAACGCAGCAAGCCTCATCTTCAACCTGTTCTCGACGATTTCACCCTCAGCACTGACCCAAAATTGTTGGCATTCGGGTTTACCGTCGAACAACTCAACCTGCTTGTTCTCCCTATGGTCTCCGATGGCAAGGAGGCACTTGGCTCCATGGGCAATGACGCTCCTCTTGCGGCCATGGCTACTCAGCCTCGAATCATCTACGACTACTTTCGCCAACTTTTTGCTCAAGTCACGAATCCTCCCATCGACCCCATCAGGGAAAGCATCGTCATGTCGTTGGAGGCTTACGTCGGTCCGGAGGGCAATTTACTTGAGATGAAGCCAGAGCAGTGCCATCGTATCCTTCTCCCTTCTCCTCTCATTTCCATCGAAGAAATGAACGCGATGAAAAATCTTAAGCTTGCGTACGACAGCTGGCCCTCGCGCACCATCGACATTACCTTCCCTAAGGAAGAGGGTCTTCCCGGTTATCAACTCGCGCTGGAGCGTGTGTGCAGCGAAGCAACGCAGGCCATCGACGATGGCATCAAAGTCGTGATTTTGTCCGATCGCGCTACCGGGCCCTCTCGAGTCCCACTTTCGGCTCTGGTGGCCTGTGGCGGCGTTCATCATCATCTGGTTTTACAAAAAAAGCGGGCCAAAATTGCGCTCATGATTGAAACCGGCGAAGCTCGCGAGGTTCACCATCTTTGCGTCCTCGTTGGCTATGGCGCGGACGCTGTCTGTCCGTGGTTGATGATGGAAACCATTCACAAAGTATCGCTGGAAAAACTGTAAGTCTATGCTCGACTCTATTGTTTCCGATTCTCACACTTTCCAATCACAGCGTGAAGGGCAATCAGACGACGCAGGAATTGATAGACAACTACCGGCATTCTGTCGACAATGGGATCTTGAAAGTGATGTCGAAGATGGGTATATCGACCCTCCAGTCGTACAAGGGAGCACAAATCTTTGAAATTCTCGGCCTGCACAGTGAGGTCGTTGATCGCTGCTTCATTGGCACTCCCAGTCGAGTGCAGGGTGCGACATTCGATCTTCTCGCCATGGATGCATTTGAATTACATGAGCGGGGGTGGCCAAGCCGCGAGACTATTATTCCGCCAGGAATGCCCGAGTCTGGAGAATACCACTGGCGCGATGGTGGAGAAGCGCACATCAACGATCCATCGGGCATCGCCAACCTCCAGGACGCTGTCAGGGAAAGGAATCAGTCGGCGTACGATGCCTACTCCCGAAACGCCAACGAACAGACCAAGAGCGTCCAGCTCCGTGGTCTTTTGGAATTCCGTTACGAAAATGCCACGCCCATTCCCGTTGAGCAAGTCGAGCCATGGAATGAAATCGTACGGCGGTTCGTCACAGGCGCTATGTCGTATGGGTCAATTTCCATGGAAGCGCACTCTACACTTGCAGTCGCCATGAACCGCCTGGGTGGCAAGTCGAACACAGGCGAAGGCGGCGAGGACGCGGAGCGCTCCATCGTTCTCAATAATGGGGACACTATGAGGTCTGCGATCAAGCAAGTCGCTTCGGGACGCTTCGGTGTGACTTCTAATTACCTCGCCGACGCCGACGAGCTTCAAATCAAAATGGCGCAAGGAGCCAAACCTGGTGAGGGAGGTGAGCTGCCCGGCCACAAAGTATCGGGATCCATCGCGCGCACTCGGCACTCCACTGCTGGTGTTGGTCTTATCTCGCCGCCGCCCCATCACGACATCTACTCCATCGAGGATTTGAAGCAGCTCATCTACGATCTCAAGTGTTCCAACCCTCGTGCTCGGGTGTCGGTAAAGCTGGTATCGGAAGTCGGTGTTGGGATTGTCGCTAGCGGTGTTGCCAAAGCTAAAGCGGATCACATTCTGATTTCCGGTCACGACGGTGGTACTGGTGCATCTCGTTGGACTGGTATCAAGTATGCTGGTCTTCCCTGGGAGCTGGGGCTGGCTGAGACCCACCAGACTCTGGTTCTTAACGATCTCCGAGGGCGTGTCACTGTTCAGACAGATGGACAAATTCGCACCGGACGGGACATCGCCATCGCATGTTTACTTGGTGCAGAAGAGTGGGGATTTGCCACAACGCCCTTGATTGCCATGGGCTGCATCATGATGAGAAAATGTCATCGTACGTGAGATTTTTGAAACAAAACTCTGTGTCCTGACGCCGCCATGTATAGTGAACACTTGCCCCGTGGGCATCGCAACGCAAGACCCTCAACTTCGTGCCAAATTTGCGGGCCAACCTGAACAAGTCATCAACTTCTTCTATTATCTTGCCGAAGAGCTCCGCACATATATGGCCAAATTAGGATTTCGCACAATCAACGAGATGGTGGGGCGGGCCGACATGCTCAAGGTTAACGAGAAGCTTCGCACTGTCAAGACCGCCCACCTTGACTTGTCCGCAGTTCTGAAGCCCGCATGGCAAATGCGACCGGGTGCTGCGACCTATCGTGTTCGTCAGCAGGATCACAAGCTTTACATACGGCTCGACAACAAGTTCATCGACGAGTCTGAGCCAGCTTTGACCAAAGGGCTTCCAGTCCGTATCGATTGCGATGTTACCAATACCGATCGTGCACTGGGCACGTCCTTGTCTTACCGACTCTCCAAACTTTACGGCGAGGAGGGTCTTCCAAAGGACACGATCCATATTCGTATGAACGGTTCGGCGGGGCAGTCCTGTGGCGCGTTCCTCGCACCCGGGATCACACTTGAGCTGGAAGGTGACGCCAACGACTACGTGGGCAAAGGTCTATCTGGCGGACGCTTGATCGTTTATCCTCCGAAACAGTCAACCTTCAAGGCAGAGGAAAACATCATCATTGGCAATGTATGCTTGTACGGTGCTACGTCCGGCGAGGCGTTCATTCGCGGTGTCGCTGCCGAGCGCTTCGCAGTTCGAAACTCTGGTGCGAACGCTGTGGTGGAAGGAACGGGGGATCACGGATGTGAGTACATGACAGGCGGGCGAATTGTAGTTTTGGGAACCACCGGTCGCAACTTTGCCGCCGGGATGAGCGGCGGGATCGCATATGTGCTGGACACAGCACACACCTTTGCTTCAAAAGTCAACATGGAAATGGTCGAGCTTGGCAAGGTAATCGATCCTCGTGAAATCGCCGCTCTTCGCGGTCTTATCGAAGACCACCGTCACTACACCGGTTCCGAGGTCGCCGACCGTGTTCTTCACGACTTCCATCACCTACTTCCCCTCTTCGTACGCGTCATGCCTCGGGACTACAAAAGGGTTCTCGAAGAGCAAGCGGCCAGAGAAAAGGAGGAAAAAATGCGGCAGAGTGTGATCGACCTGGTGCCCTCCAGGACAGCTAGTCAGGTGGATCTTGCTTCCGAGGGTCTCGAAGACATCCTCCTTCCCCGGCCAACGCTTTCTGCACAATCTAGCTCGTTTTCGTCTCGCTCTCGGCATGAACCAGCTGTCGTTGACTTGGAAGATTCCCTGGTCGACGACACTGCTACGAAACAGCGCCTCAACAAATTGGACAAAACTCGAGGTTTCATGAAGTACAAACGCCTTGGGGAAGCTTACCGTCCTCCTCGCAAACGTGTCAAAGATTGGAGAGAGATTTCGGCGCGGCTCACCGAAAGCGAGCTCAAGTACCAGTCAGCTCGCTGCATGGATTGTGGCGTACCTTTCTGTCAGTCGGATTCTGGTTGCCCTATTTCGAACGTTATTCCCAAGTGGAATGACCTCGTCTTTAAGGGCCAGTGGCAAGATGCACTGAATCGGCTTCTCCTGACGAACAACTTTCCGGAATTTACCGGACGAGTCTGTCCTGCGCCTTGTGAAGGAGCTTGCGTGTTAGGCATAAATGAGCAGCCTGTGGGTATCAAAAGCATCGAATGTGCTATCATCGATAAGGCGCGTTGTCAGCTTTGTTAGATAAAATTTGTCTCTTTTACTCATTGTGTCGTAGGGCTTTGAAATGGGTTGGATGGCTCCCAACCCTCCATCCTTCCGCACTGGCAAGAAGATAGCCGTTATTGGTTCTGGACCTGCCGGTCTCGCTTGCGCCGACCAGCTCAACAAAGCAGGGCACTGGGTGACCGTCTATGACCGCAACGACCGTATGGGTGGTCTGCTGATGTATGGCATCCCCAAGTAAGCTCTTCCGCATTCCATCTTCCAGAACTCAATGTTTAACAGCATGAAACTCGAGAAAACCGTGGTTCAGCGACGGGTCGATTTAATGCAAGCTGAAGGCGTTGTAAGTCCTTTTTGCCCTCTAATTCACACACTCTAATCCACCCAGACATTTGTTCCCAATGCCAATGTCGGTGTTGATGTTGAAGCGAGTCAACTACACCACGAAAACGATGCCGTGGTTGTTTGTACTGGTGCTACTTGGCCTCGAGATCTCAAGATTCCCAATCGGGAGCTTCCTGGCATCCACTTTGCCATGGACTTTTTGCAGGCAAGTCCGAATTGCATCACCTTTCTGCCTCTGCAATTGGCCCTATATGTAGATGAACACAAAGTCACTGCTTGATTCTGAGCTGCAAAACGGCAACTACATCAATGCGAAAGGCAAAGATGTCATCGTCATCGGCGGTGGTGATACCGGCAACGACTGCATCGGAACTGCGATGAGACATGGCGCTAAATCGGTGACCAATTTTGAGCTGCTACCCCAACCTCCCGTCGCCCGTGGCAGAGACAATCCATGGCCGCAATGGCCTCGGTGAGTTCTGCCTCCCGGATGGCTCGATGACCCCTGCTTAATCTATCGTCCCAGCATTTTCCGAACCGACTATGGGCACACGGAAGTTGCGGCTCACTTTGGCAATGGTACGTGTTGAATTTTGTTTGTACGACAACGAATTTGAACCCTTTGCAATCAGATCCCAGGGAGTACTGCATCTCGACCAAGGAGTTTGTTGTCGACGATGAGGGCAAACTGAAAGGACTTAACACCGGTTAGTGATTTCCGCTAAATTTTATCAGAAAGGTCCAACATTATCATAGTACGCGTTGAGTGGACCAAGGACAGTGGAGGCCGGTGGAAAATGGAAGAGGTTCCAGGGTCACAAAAGTTTTTCCCAGCCCACTTGGTTTTCCTTGCGCTTGGCTTCTTGGGACCCCAGGCGGAGGTCATCAAGGCGCTGGGAGTCAAACAAGACGCGCGATCCAATATCCAAACGCCTAACAAAGTCAGTTGCGATTGCGATTTCGATGGTGTCAAATGTCCCTAATAGATTTATTTTCTGCGTCAGAAATACAGCACCAACGTGGAGGGTATATTCGCTGCTGGCGACTGTAGGCGCGGCCAATCACTTATCGTTTGGGGAATCAAGTAAGCTTCGCTCTGCATCATCGTTACTATATTGTCTCATGTTCTTTCAGTGAAGGTCGAGGTGCTGCAGCAGAAGTGGACGCTTGGCTCAGCTCTGGCGTGACCCGGCTACCGTCCGCCGGAGGAATCAAGACTAGGGTCAGTCGATGCCCCTCCAATCTGGAGCTGACTTCTAATCGATTTTCAAGGTTTTCTTGCCGCCTCCAAGCAATCTGACGGTCGCAGTCTCTGCTTAACTTGTCTCTGTTCAGCTCTTATTCAACACTCATGTATATACTTATACACTCATCAAAATAACTAGACGTTTTCACAAGCTCCTCCTGAAAATTAAGGGAACGGACATGCCGTCACGCATCATGGCTCTTGCTAATTATAACACTACCGCCCATCACCCATATCGAGTCGAGATCTTTGCTTCTCCTGCTCCGTTTGGTTGCCGGCGGATTGAATGCCTCTGGTCAAAGTAGGTCAAAGTACACATTCTGAGCGAAACAGTGGAAACAGTGGACATGGGATGGCAAAGGTCAATTAATTAATTCATCGGTTCTGGGGCACACTACCTATGATAACTCGCATTCCGTTGATCTTTGGTTGATCTACTAGTAGTAATCTGCCCCCGAAGGCGATCTCACTTTGAGCGAGACTCGGAAGTATAACAATGTGTATGAGCCTTCCTATCTATGTCAATGAATGTGAGGTTACAAGACTGCGCAACTGTTGCGACCACACCACGCTGCTTTCATTCGAATTCTACCGTATGTTCCCCATGGTTCGGAACACGATCGGAGGATACATTTCCTGGAGTCAAGAGAACCGACTGTATTGACCAAGCTAAGGTACTGTACAATTCAAGGGTCGCCACACGTGTTCTAGTCGTGGGGATCTGCTGTTTCTCTGGCGGAAGGAATTAAATTGGTCTTCTGCGTTGAAGCTGGACTCCTTCATATTTTGTCCGCGGATCTGTTATTCCCAGATTATTTGAACGGGTTGTTCACAAGGCGCAGCATTTGTAGGGGTAGAGATCTGGACCGATAAAATTGCCCTAAATAGCTCTCATGTCGACGGTCTATACCTTCTAATTGAGTCCTGAATTCTGCCAATGCCCGAGGAATTCGTGATGAGAGTCCGGGATGTGCACATGCGCTTTCTTCAAGTTTTCAGAGTCGAGTAGATTTTACTGCATGCACACACCATTCGAAGTCATTGTATATCGGCCAGAAAATGCAATGTCAGTTTAAAAATACATGTAGCTGGATTTTACAGAGAGGAAGTACATGTACAAATGAGCTTGCAAGCCCGCACCCAATAAGCAAGAGCATGAACCAAGTTCACGCTTGATGCATGGAGCTGTTGAGGTACGCGGGTTGATAAGGGTTCGGAGTAGATTTCGGCTGATTCGGGTTCAAATAGCCTGGTTGGTGGTTGGGCAACTGCATCGGGAAGCCTCCATAAGCAACCATAGGTTCCCAATGACTGTCTACGAGTGAGGAAGGGACGAGATCTTGGTGGAAGCTTAGCTGACCCAGGAGCATGTGGTGCTACAAAGCGGCAAATTTGGCAGAACCAGACGTGCTTGCTAGAAAAGGGCACTAGAGGGATGAAGAAGAATTCGAACCATGTCGTACTCTTGACCGAGAAAACAGAAGCTGGACGCCAGCCGAGGTCAGATACCGACGAAGGTGTGGCCAATGGGATCCACACGAACCGTTGTGACAGTGGGGGCAGATTCGGGGAGTCAAGTCGCCCTCGGGTTTAAGCTTCTGCTGGCAGCCAACTAGCGTCGTGTAAGACGCTTTCAGCAAGACAAAACCAAGTGGACAAGGATCCTCACAAAAAATAGGTATACAAACTTGTGAAGAAAATATGAGATTACTCAGGGTCAATTGGTACGAGATAGCAGAGAATATGCTCACAAAACATGGTACTACTACTCAATGCAAGGAATTGACAGGGATATGGGAGAGGGCAAGATGCTGCGGATTGCAAAGTCCGGCTATTGTAGAAGAGACCGGTGGACCAACATATACTTACGTTGTCTAAATTAAAGCGGTGAGAGTGCGGTGAGAAAGGCAAGAAAGCAATCGAAAATGGTCAAGTTAAACCGACTCAAATATTCTCTCTCGACAGCCGTACGCGAACGAGTGCCCTTTCATACCCTTCCAAGCTCCAGTCAGTCGGTTATCGCGGTGCGATTTTCACGGGTGAGCATCGAAACACGATTTCTCCGTCTTTCCCTATCTTTTCCAAAGTTCATGGCAGGTGCACGCGTCCGAGTCGCGATTGAAGGAAGACAACTGTCACAGTGTCAGAGATCCAACTTGAAATAAGAACGTCGACGAATCAAATATCTACGGGTATGGTATCAGGGTTTATCGTACCACCGAACGATACTGCTCACGCTCCCCGAGAGTCCATTCTGCGAATTATTAACGTATGTCAACGACAGTCTTGGTTGCCGTTGCGCTGACCCTTCGAACTTGTTGTCTTCAGGCTGCATCACACCATACCCCAGTCGTCTCGGAAACGCCAAGCGCCTTTATCAGCGGGGAATCTCAGTGACTGGACCAAGACGACAGTAATTGACACCATATGCATGTCTCACAATTGTTTCCTACAACTTCGCTTTCTTTTCTAATTCTACGAGACCGGTTTCTTTCAAACGAAACCCACGATCCGGTAGGGCCGCGCTTGCTTCTTCATGCCAGCCTGTCTGGCTTCATCTTTGTGTGCTAGATGTCATCGCTAGCTTCTTTGTGTAACAATACAATTCCGCATGGATGTGCTCAGGCTTGAAGTGCAACCCTTGATCATCTCTCAACTCAGTCATTCATACAATTGTGTGCTGAGGGTTAGAACGTCAGTCGAGGTACAAGTTCAAGTCCAAGTTAGACACGACAGTTTTCTATGTATTATATAGTAGCTTCCAAAGGATACATACACAGTAATTTATGCGGTGGTAAAAGAAGCCCAATTGTCCGTCTGATTTTGCGAGCAGTCGATGGCAGAGATACGGGCGATAGCGATGTAACAACAGAGAGGGGCGATAGCGAGAAGAATAATTTACGCAACCACATACGCGGTTTTTTGTGACGTCTAATAAAGATAAATTAGTGGTAAAATTCGGCGCAGCCTTCGCCAAAACGAGCGCAGCCCTCAAGGTCCTCTTGCTCATTGCGCGCCAGAACACCAGACTCCACTGAAAATACAGTGTTGACGGGATTCAGAAAATTTGTTGGGCTATAATGCGACGGGCAGTCCGACTCGCGAACGACGACGTTTGGGGCATTGAAACTGAAATGATCAAGGTCGCGCGTGACGTTGAAGAAAGGATTATTCTCGCTGTCAGGAGATTTGAAGCCTCCAATGGTGTCCGGGCCGCCGCCGAGGCTAGCAAACACGGGGGAGCCGTTGGAACTCACGCCGGTACTCGCGCTCGTGCCGGAGGTTGCAGTCCCGGGTGGAGTGTACGTCGGCCACCCGCTAGCACCGGAACCATCCACGCTGTACCCTGTGCTCGGCGCTGAATCGATAAAGTGCCGCGGTGGCGAATCGTGGTGCACGAGGTTGAGCGGTGGCAGGACGGGGCGATCTAAGAGAAGCGGCAAGTGCACGGTGTGCGCATCGACATCGTGTACCCACTTGGGTGTAAACTGCGGGTACGCTGGTGGCGGCGGCGGCGGTTCAGGGTATGGACTATGTGATTGCGTGTGGTAGTCGACGTCGTAGGGTGCCTGGAGGCCCTGATGGTGCATCTCGATAACGCGGCTCTTTTTGTCCTCCCAGATACGCCGGACGGTGTCCTCGCGCTCCTCGCTCCGCGAGAATGCCCAGTTGATCTCTTGCAGTGCAGAGAGACACAGACGGACGCCTTCCTCGATGTCTAGCTGCATTCGCACGCCCTCCATGTCAGCATGCTTAAACTCGCGGTTCTCAACTGCGAATTCCGGCGCATCGCTGTCGATGCTGGCACAGAGAAAACCGGCAAAGAAGCAGCCGTCACGCACGAGGCCCGCGTCCCAGGTAAAGATGTTTCCTTCGCTACCTGCCAAGTGCGAGCGAAGGATGCGGACAACGGCCGGCAGAAGACGCAGACACTTTCGACTGGCAATGGCGTGCAGTTGTTGAGAGGGGAGGAATGTTGCGCCATGCGATGTGGAACGAGGCGACGGCCCAGCTGAAAAGAGTGTGGAGGTATCTGTGCCCGTGGACTGCGCGGAATATTGTTTTAGCGTCTCGCGAATAATATTGTCTAATAAAATGTTAGTGAGCAAGAAACAAAGTTTGAGAAGCGCATGCTCGTAGACATACGGCATTCAAAGATGAACAGCTACACGAAGAGTAAAAATATGTCAGTGGCTGAAACAACGGCGCGAACCAAGGTTCCTAACTTACCTGCCAGGCGCTGATGAACATGCGGAACTCCTCAGCGAGATCAGCCCGACACCGAAGGACCTCGAAATCTTCCCAGCATTGCTCGAGTCCATCCCAGACGTTGCGCATTCCCTCGGCATCAATGCCTCCGCCATCTTGGGCGCGACGAGCGGCCCGCGTACCAGTGAGAACAAAGTAGACTCGCCTGCAGACAGTACTGAGGCGCAGAGGGATTGTGAATGATTCTGCTGTGTTCATGTAAGCATGGAGCGGCGTTGCGAGCTGCGGGTGGGAAGTCTGGGGATGGATGAGCCGGTGTGGAATGGTGAGCTCTGGTCCTGATCCGTGTGCGTTTGGAGGGAATGACGGCGAGTTGGGGGAAGGATGCGGAGAATTGCCGAAAGCAAAGGTCGGAACGGTGTTTTGGAATGCGTCAATATCGTCGTCTGAGCTGATGCGATGGAAATTCAGTCATACACCTGCGAAGATGGAAGATGAACCTACAGAACAAACCGCCCACCCCTCATGCCGGTGGTTATACTCTCATGCATATGTGCATACCAGAGAATCCTTGCGCGGATGATGGTGTCGTCTGATGCATGGGGAAACAAGTGCGTTGACATCCCTGGCGGTGCAGCAGAAATGCACGAGGTTACTTGCGAGAGAGTAGCTTCGTACATGTGGCGGCGGTCAGTCGATGAAATCGAAATGTCTAGATAGTAACAAGGTGAACGGTTTGATTTTGTAGCAAACGAAAATCCCACCCTCTAACAATGGCAGAATTAGTAGTAACACACGAATACCGTCCCAAGTCGTCCGCCTCATGATGGCATGCGAGTCAATCAGGACGAGAATTTCCTGCACCATCGCCTCTGTGCGATTTTTGCGTTCAGCTCTACTGCGCTCTGCCGCAAGTAAGCTGGTAGGTCTCGGTGGTTGACCGGGGCGACGCATTTTCATAATACCCCCATCCGCTGTTGCCGATGTCGAAGACGGGCTGGAGGGCTCATCGTTTTCGGGTAGACCGCGTTCGTCAATGCCGAACGAAGCAGCCCAGACGACAAGAAGGTGGACTAAGATCTTGCCTTCGTTGCCAAGCGAATGAGTGCCCTTGCTATGAGCGTAGAAGCGTGCGGGAAATTCAGTGGGATCGAGAATGGGTCCTGGGCGATCGGATGAGCCATGAGCGAATAGCGGCGGAAACTGACAAACAGCATACTCTGTAAACTAAACCAGCTCCAAAACGGCGAAGAAAAAAACTCAGGCTTGAGTTGCGGTATTATACTCGGCAGACGCGCCGCCAATGGCAAGGGTATTGAGGAATTGTCATCAGCGGTTCCCTTTCCATATATTGCTCTGGGAGCGTGCTCGTTACTGAAAAGAAACAAAGCAAAAATGACAGTGCGTACTCGACTTGCTGGAGACGCCGACCGCGTCTGAGTAGTTTGACTGCTTTGACGTCGGCAAACTCGTCCCTAGATAGACCGAAGTCGGTTGAAGAACCTTTTGAACGGCTGAAGAATACAAGGACTGACACGCATTTCAAACCTCGTTCCTGACAATTCGAGCAAGCTGGGTGAGGTCCACTTGCGACAGGGAGATCCTTGAGGTCACAACGGACTCTAAAACAGCAGTGGTCAATTTCTTTCGGCAATGAAGTACTGCAATAAATAAAAACCTCCTCATACGACACGCGCCACAGGCTGAGTATTGTTGACGCGAAGATTTTGGTTGACCGGCCGGACGACGATAGGGAGCAGAGACGCTGCGAGAGCCAACATTACGAGCGGATGAGGGGGAGGAAGAAGCAGGAGTACTTCTTGGGGCCATGATGGGCTTGTGGGTAATTGTGGACGGAGGGATCGAGCTTATAAAGGGCGGAGATGGGGATTACGGTAGAGCGGAAGAAAGACCTTAGTGAAGTGCGGATCTGTAAAGCTAGAGAATTTTTTTTTACATTGGAATTCCTGTCAAAATCGCAGGGAAGGGTATGCCCGAGAATTTTGCCGGATACTTCTCTGGTAACTCGTCGGGTACCAAGTATGTACATACATACTTCTCGACGTGTCTTCGACGCCGAAGCGTCCCAGTTCCTGATCGAAACACCGTGAAAGGATCTGTATTTCCCGTCCAAATCGCCTCTCGTAAATCTCTGTCCACAACGCGTCAACATCCCTGCCTATCCAATTCCAACCCTGTTCGACGCGCCAACAGATCTCGCCAAAATTATATCATTTCAAGTCCCATATATGGCACATGCGCTCGTCTACAAACTTCCATCACCAGGACATCGGTCAGTCTCACTGTCACGACACATATGGGGCTGCAAACTCACCATCACGATCCTGCAGAGAAGCCGCATCTCTTTAGACTTCTCCTCAACTCACCCGTCGTCCTCTGCTCCGGGTTCAGCTAGTCGCCATCCATTAGCCTGTTTTTTTCCATAGGTGTATTCAAGTGCCCGCACCTTCCTATCCCTTGCCATCTGCCCCACGTCAGTGCCATACTTGTCCACCAGGCGCTTCAAGTACGCCACTTCCCCACCCGAAGCATGACGCGGACCTGCACCAGAAATAGAAATTGATAACGTGGTCGGCGTATTGTGCGTCGTCGAAGCGATGCGCTCCAGTTCTGCAAAACAAGATAATTATGCCGTAACAGTCGTTAGCCAGTCATCACGATGGGAAGAATGCTTCAAGTGAAAGGCAAATGAAAAAAGAAGCTAATGCCAGTGTTAAGCAACATCTTCTTGTGCCCGCAAAAATCGCATACGGAAGATGGAACAAAGATGGCAACACCGGGAACACCGTTTAGGTCCCGCAAGGTCGAGGTTAATTTCCCCTACACTTTCGTCCCCGATTCAGACGCAAAAAATCCATCCCCGGCCTGAAACATCGGATACCCACTAGAAGCGAGTGCGCGATGAATCAATACCGATGTGCACTTGTGCAAAATATGAACGGATGGCCACAGCGCCCACCGAGCCCATAACCCGCGGATGGGAAGGCTCGAATGTTCAAGAATGCGCCAAAGCATGTTACAATAGTGTGATCCGACTCACCTTCTACGACACCCTTCCCCGCGCTTCCACCTCCAAGTCCAGTAACCCATTTTGAAAGAAGTTGCGGTTCCACCTCCGGGGCAAGCTCCTCCATGTCCTTGTCTCGGGAAGTTTCATCAGACATCTCCTCATCCTCTTCGGCCAGTTCAACACTCAGAATATTTCCATCCTCATCTCTCACTATTCTGCCATGTCCTTTCGGTATCGAAGGTGCCGCAACAGGTGGCGAAGACGTGGAAGCAGCCGTCAGATTTATTGGCAAAGGTTCCGTAGCTGTCCCAATAGGTTCCATACCCCCGGACGCGGAAGGATTCAGCGTGTGCACCAGCCCGAGCGCTGCATAACTGTATAGAATGAGTATTCCGAACCCGGAACAAAAGAGACATAATGAAATATGACGGCAGAGTGTAGTTGAGCCGAGCAACGCCAAAGTCGATTTAGATCGAGAGCGAGGGAAAACACACAAGACATTCATGATCGCCCGAGAACCTGATGCGAAGCGTAGGTTTGGAACACCGGCCCTACATAGGCGCGCACTAAACAGATTGGCAGGCTGGACCACTGAGTCATGCTGGTGCGGGGGATTCCGAAAAAAGAGGAAGCAAATAGCAATATCCATTCACTTTTGGCGCACTGTTTTTCGGTTGTCCCACCGTTCGGATAGGATTGCAGGCCCGCGTATGGCTAGTTTCCAATAATGAAACAGTTCAGTAAGACAGATGGATGTGGAGGCGAGACGAGCGAGCGCACGGGGAGTTTTCTTGAGGTTACGCTTTGCGTGACGGGCATGAACGACAGGTCTATGAGACGAAGAACGAGCTTTCTTGCGTTGGCGTGGGTTGGCCATGATACTAGCAAGATTGGCTTAGAGCAGATAGTACGACGCCGCAGTTGACCAGGTAGATGAGAGTGTTGCCAGTAAATTATTCGATTGAAATGTTAGTAGTTAGTCGAGAAGCGGTGTGACAGTTTGTCACGGTGGGTGACACCTGGTGACACCGATCCTACCTCTTCCGCTGCACCTCCAGAGACGTTTCTACTCTTGAACAAAATGCCAAACACGCGTCTCAGATATTCTTCGCCTTCTTTTTTGACGCAACAGCTCAATGTACCCTACGTGTTCTGTACATCTGCTGCTTCACCAACTCACCGTTCGATCCAGGCCTCTCGGCGTCTTGCAGGAGGTTTGGGCAACTGGGTGTTCGGAGCTGGTGAGAAACGAAAAGTTCAAGGCCATTGAAAAGATTAGCTGACTGATTCTGGATGTAGGCTCTGCTGTATTCCTCGTACGCTACCTCCCCGCCGCGATTCAGCACGCACCTAACCTCGGATCATTCTAGCTACTCTCTGTAACCCCCCTCGTCCGACGCGAAGTGCTGCTCAAAGTCCCCGTTGTGAGTTGCGATTTCTCGCTCATGTCCACCCGAATTCTTGGCATTATGAACCTCACTCGCCACGCAGTTGAACCTGTACTACGAGGACAAGACGCCCGCCTCTGACAAGCCGTTCTAGTGTCCATAATTTAGACTACACTTGCGGGTTTAACACGTTCCATTCGATTTGGGATGCAAAGAAAGCAATAATTATGGAAGCACCCCAGAGTCCAATTATCCCGCCGAGCCTGCTGTGGAAGCAGAGTATCCTTCGACGCGTCTGTCGAAGAGCTGTCAGTCCAACCCCTCCATCATAACTTCGCAGCGATTGTAATTTCCTCTTCCATTGGGTGACTGGTCAGATCAATGCCTAGCTTGGCTTCTAGTTTTTTGGTCGCTGCCAAAGTGCCTCCAATTGGCACATCTACATCGTAGGATGCGTTTCAGACGGCGATGCGAAGGAACTCGAACTCTGATCATGACTCACGAATCGTCTCCATTCCCAGTTCCTTCGCTGCTTTGAGATTTCTGTTCCCGGTTCGCAATCCTGTCAACACCCATAAATCGTAGCCGACGACTCACATCCCAATGTCATCCAGGAAAACCACTTCCTCAGCACGAAGACTGTTTCGTTCTAGGGCTATTTGGTAGAATCTCTTCTCGGGTTTCCTGGTGTCGCCAAGTCAGGGAACTTGTGCTTCCATCTTGGATAAGGTTGCATGCTTACCTCGAACCCAACTCGCTGCTGTCACAAAAGTCGTCGAATAGTCCGCGGAGCCTGGCCGGTGTCGCGCCTTCCCGATTCCACCCAAGAAACTCCAGTTCAGGTTGCGGTATCGGATTTTCAGTTGAAGTGCGCGCAAAATTGTTGGTGAGGGCAATGATTTTGTACTTTCCACTGGCTAGTTCAAGTTCATGCGCTTGAATGAGTGGTCCCCCAGTGCTGGAAAACAAGAATGACCTCGAATTCTGCGAATAGCTCTGAGAACATGAGGGTCAAAAACACCGGCTTCGCGCATCATAGACCCGAATAGCTTCACGAAAGGGATGTTCAGCATCATGGATATTACGGAGAGGAAATCACTCGCTTCTCTCCCATCTACATTCAATGTCATCGGCAATTCTGGACAAACTGAAGAACACAAGTGTATCACCATGAGTTTCGTTACCCGGAAGTATTAGAGACATTTTGAGACGCGCCGATGTCTTTTCGTTCACAGTAAGCCGTGTACCACTTGTTTCCATTCGTTGTGTCGGACAAGTCGCGGGTGAAAGCATCGTAGAAGGGTAACAGGGAAAGCTCGCCTCGCTCAAATTTCTGCCATGCGCCATTCGGGCCACGCTCGACGCTGAGATGAGAGACAGCAATAAACCTTACTGACGCGTTATGAATGGATAAAAATTGGGAAACGTCACATGGAGCAGTTGAGATAGTTCTCAGGAAGACCGAGTTGCTTTTCGTATGCAGCAATTGCTATGAATGGACTTCGCATGACTACCCCACCGATCTAATGAGAGTAGCAGGATGGTAATATTGATACTCGGAAAAGAAGGAGTACGAACGTCGAAGATCACGGCTCTGATGTGAGACATGACGTGAAGATCACTCTTGAATTGAAACGCACACAAGAGTCAGAGAGAGGTGAACGCGACAAGTTGAATGGTGGATTGCAAGAAACTTAAGTAAGTAAGAAAGCGATCTCAGATCGACCGGCTCGGCGACTGTGATGGCCGAGCACAGCCTCCACTGATAGAAGGGAAAGTGACGTAAACTCTATTTTCGGGGACACTGCACTGCCACTTTAACAGCTTTTTTTTATTTCAGTTTCGCTTTCGCTCCTTGCTCTCAGATGCTCTCATTGTCAACTAGCACTCGCACTGGTTTTTCTCGTGTGCTACGTTGAGAAACTGTAGATTTGTCTCGTCGATGTCCGCCGACTTCAATGCCAAGCCAATGAGCTCATTCCAACAATTTATCGCAGCGGAATCTATATGTGCACAGTTCTGCTCAGTTTCCTCTCAACTGGCTGTGGATTATCTTTCACTTCACCCCGTAAACTGTTCATTCAGTTTCTGGTCGCCGCTGTTGCGAGTCCCTACCAAGTTGCTTGGAGCTCCAGTTGAAGCGGAATAGAGCGGAAACTTGTCGTTGTTTTGCGATTGTTCCGATTCTCTCGAGCCCATGACAAATATACTGACGCGCAGTCCACGGCGCTGTCTTGGAATATCTCTATCGAGTCAACTGTCTTTCCCCAGAGACTCCAGGAGATTCCGTGGGGTCCTACAGCAGGCCCCAAACCAGTGTGAGGTGGCGGTGATCACAGCCACGATCGCAGTCTGAGCGCCGACCATATACATAGAGCTCTCTACGTCTCACTCCGACTCAATCAACCTCCTCGCACCATGTACGCTCAGCAGGGTTACAACCACCCCCAGAATATGCACCACCATCAGCAATCTGGTGCCCCGCCTCCACGCTACAGCACTCCTGGTGGTCATCACAGTCATCGTCAGAGCTACAGCCAACCCCCCGCGCACGATCCCCAGCTATACCAGTATTTCACTGCGGTGGATCAGGATAGATCGGGCTCAATAACCGTTACTGAGCTGCAGGCTGCCCTGGTCAATGTGTGTACCACTCACTCGCATATCTATGATGACATTTAATTCACATTGCTATAGGGAAACTGGACGCGTGGGTCAACGAACCCGATTCGCCAAGAATTAGGCTCACATAACTCTATCTAGGATTCGATCTTGACACTGTTAAAATGCTCATGGGGATATTCGTGCGTCCTCTATCTCATTTACTTCCACTCGAGCCTGAGTTTGGTGCAGGATACCGACCGCAGTGGCACGATCGATTTCAAGGGTGAGGAATCTCAAACAGGCGCATTGTTCGTTTTAACCACATTCTATGACGCAGAGTTTGCTGGGCTATGGAAATACATTTCTGATTGGCAAAATGTTTTCCGACACTTTGACCGTGATGGGTCTGGGTCCATCGAGGGGAGAGAATTATCCGAGGTACTAATGTCTCAATCACATCCCCTTCCTTCCCTCCTCATTATCATTATTGCAGGCTATGAGGAGCTTCGGCTACAATTTGTCCCCACCCCTCTTGACGCTCGTGGAACGCAAATATGGTGAGTCTTAACCGGTACCGGTCATCACAGAACGACACTCATGGCACCCAAAGCGTCCGCGCCATCAACAGGTTACGGTCCCCCTCCGGGAATAACATTCGACCGATTCGTGCGCGCTTGTGTTGTAGTGAAGACGCTGACAGAGTCCTTCCAACGGTATGTTCCCTGCGGTAACAATAAAACTGCGTACTCAATCGCATTTGCAGCGCGGATTCGGATCGCGATGGCTGGGTCCAGCTCAGCTACGAACAATTCATGAGCGTAAGCCCCCTGCTTCTTTCTCAATGACTGAACGCTGAGTTCTTTTTTTGTAGATGGCCCTC
Organism: Favolaschia claudopus; assembly: GCA_037176885.1. Classification (NCBI taxonomy): domain Eukaryota; kingdom Fungi; phylum Basidiomycota; class Agaricomycetes; order Agaricales; family Mycenaceae; genus Favolaschia; species Favolaschia claudopus. Next base: position 710,143 of record JAWWNJ010000035.1, on the reverse strand, counting down.
TCAGCTCCATAGTGCTTCACATCTTCCCCCTCCCCCATACCGTTGTACTGTACGCTGCCATTTACTTAACTTCACATACGTGTAGCCCTACTTTTATCAGTCCTCGTAATTGGACAAACATCCTTTGCACTAAGTAATAAGACAATAAAATAACATCCAAATAAAACGGGATATAAGCCTCCGTTTCCGTCCCTGTCGTTCTCGTGGGGTTTTAGAGCTTGGGCTCGCCGAGGGCGTACATGGCGTCGAACTCCTTCTTGAACTTGTTATACGCATCCTTCCGTCGAATCTTCATCGTCGGTGTCATTGTGTTGTCCTCCGTGCCAAAAGGATCCAATGTGACGTGAATGCGCTTCAGGCTCTCGAAGCTTGGAATAGCAATTCCGAGAACGTCAGCGAGCACACAATTAAACATAACAGCGTTGCGTACCCTTTCAACGCAGCCTTCTTTCCCTCCTGCGTAAGCATCCCCAAGATGTGTTTGTTCACCTGTGGGTCCGTGCACGCAGCCTTCAATGTATCTGTATCCTCCGGCGCGATCTTCTTTCCGTAGATCTTCGATGCAATGGGGGCAAGCTGCGCTGGGTCGGGGACGATGATACCGGCAAGGAACGATTGTAACGAGTCGCCGTGGATGTAGAGCTGCATGACAGCGGGACAGGTGCTATAGACGTTCTCGATTTTCTCCAATGCGACATATTCGCCCTGAGCAAGCTTGATGATGTTCTAAGCACATGAAATGTGAAATCAGTGTCTATATTTGCCTAAAGACGGGGACACGGACCTTGACACGATCAATGATCCTGAACCTGCCTTTGGCGTCAATTTCTGCGACGTCTCCAGTGCGGACCCATCCCTCATCGTCAACAGTCTCTGCCGTGGTCTTCTCATCTATACACATCACCAGGTCAACAAAAGACCAGAAGAAACTCTCAGATAACACAAACCTTTATAATACCGAGAGAAGCAGTTTGCACCACGAACGTGGAGTTCACCTCGCGGGCATGGCAAATCCTCCGAGGTGTAGCCCATTGAAGGAACATCCACGAGCTTCATCATGTTCGAGGACTGTGGCGGTCCAACTGTGCCAGCGGCCGTTGCGTCGCCCTTGAAGGATCGACTGCCAACCCCGCATGTCTCAGTCATCCCATATCTACAACGAACATGAAGTCATTCGCCTGTTCTCCATTCACTTTGTGTGTCTTACCCTACCAAGCTCTACTTCAGAATGCAATTCACGTAAAGGATAGACCCACACACCTTCAGCGAAATAACAAGAGAAGGCGACATTGAGGAAGTTCACGACATCGGCACTGAGAGGCGCGGCTCCGCTCGACATCATCATGATGTTGCCGCCAAGAACAGCACGAATCTGAATTTGTTCATGTCAAGCAGCAGATAAGGGAAGCTTTGTTGTCCACCTGCCTTGCGGAAAACCAGCTTATCCCAGAACCAATGGGTGTTGTCGCCGGTGGTACGGAATTTCTCGACCTTAGCCTGATAAGCCTTCCTGAACAAATCGCCCTTTACGCCGGGTACGTCGGCGGCAGCCATGGCCGCCTGGTAGATCCTGTTCAGCACGCGAGGAACTGAAGGGAAGAAGGCAGGTTTGAGAATCTGACAGTCTTCTATGAGACGGAGAGGATCTCCTGTAAAGAAGCCGATTCTGGCACCGATAGCGCATGAAGCCATCTCGTTGATGCGCTGAACGAAGCCTGCTATCAGAAAGAGAGGTGCAACTTCTACGGAAATTTGATACCCCATAGATGTGCGCCAACGGGAGGTAAGAGAACACGGAGGAGTCCTCGGTCATTTCGAGGCCAAGGAGGTTGGTCACGACGCCACTGGCAAACTGTCCGTGTGTAGTCACCACACCTGGTATTCAATGATCAAACTTTTGTTTTGGGAATATTTTTTGCGTTCACAGACCTTTGGGCATATTTGTGGTGCCCTATGAAGGGATGAGAAGGGGTATTTGGAGTTTCCCAATCTTGCTCACCGAAGTGTAAACTATCGAGGCGATATCGGACGGTAAACAAGGAATTGGCTCAATGAGGTTGGCTTGTCCCAGCGCTTCGACTAGAAGGGTGATGTAAGTTGCAGCGAAGGAAAGAACGATACGTGAACCAACTTTCTGACAGGTCCTTCACCACGATGTTGTGAATCTGGCCCCATTCCGTGAAGACTTTGCTGATTTCCGGACTCAGAGGGTCAATGCTGACGATCATCTTGAGGACGGGGATCTGGGGAGCCATCTTCAAGAGAGCCGGGATATGATCCAAGGTCGAAAAAATAATAGTCAGCTCCGCATGGTTGATTCTGCAAGTCAATGAGAACGAAGGAGGAAGGTCTGTTAAACGCAAGCTACATGTGTTCTGAAGCATGATAAGCGAGACGCAAAGAGAAGCCTGAAATGCGGTCTTACCGACTGAATCTTTGCCCAAAGTATCATACAAACTGACACCAACTTTTTTGTAGCTGGTTAAGCCAATGTCAATGATTTGCCATTCTGCAACCAAGTTTATTGTAACCCGATTCAGATGTCGGTCGGATAAGCCTACCAGGTCGGTTGATAGACCATAGTCCCACCGTCGGAAGGTCTCCTCCGCCAACTGCACCAGTGTTGAATAAATGCGTGAGGGCACTTCCGATGTTGCGACGCCGAATGTCGACCTGGCCATAAGTTTGCCATTCGTAATGATTGGCAAACTTGAGGGGTTGCTTGGAAACGACGGGTCGGTGGCCGAGGAAAGGCCTGTCCCTTCCTTTCGCAATACCACTAGTGAAGATATCGGGTACGACCCGAATACTGTGTTTCGTAGGGTCCAAAAATCCCCAGATGCCTGGCAGTCATTGAAAATGAATGGTTAAACGGTGAGCGTTCGTGCCTTACCGTGGATATAGTGAGCTAGTGGTATGCCAAGTCAATTAGACGGGATGAATGGAGAGGAAGTATAGATACCAGTCTGGCCAGGACGCTTAGTTCCAGGGACTGGGACTGAGTGCTTCTCAGGGAGTTGTTCTGGGTAAGGTTGGATACTGTCTCCAGCGAGAAATTTGGCGGCCATGGTCAAGTACACCACCATTTTATTCAAATGTCAAAATAATGTCCGAGGTGTGATGTCCTCGGAACCATGATTTGCGAGCTCCAACAGCTCTCAATTTCGAAATGTCCTCAGAAGCGTGGTTGGGACAGTCTGTGGATGGTTGAAGGACATCCTAGAAGGTTGTTCAAATCTTAAGATATATACTGGAATCTTAAGCTCGTCTGATTCAACAAGTACTGTATTTGGAGTAGCTATATCCCCCAATAAACTCCTTGTGACTTAGTATTGAATGCACAATGTATTCCAAGGAAGTTCATGAAGTTCCTCGAGCGGACGCAACCTTTTGCTGCTGGATTTGGCGTCGAACTCGAGAAAACGATGAAGTCCCCACATCGCATCATGACGTGGCATCATTCAATGGTGATGTTTGTCATTACGGTCTCCGCTGCCACGTCACTCTCTTGTCTTCTTCCCTCATCCCCCCTCCAAACTCCTCGTCTTTCACGACACCCCAGAAGGAAGCTCGAAGCCTCTGACACTGTCATCTCTCCTCAACATCCCTTCAAGCTTCAATCTTCAAGCCTCTTCAAGTCCGTTGTGGCACGAAGATCTCTCCACCTCAGGCAAGAGTCGCAAGTCCGCAAGATCCAAGAACCTCACTGTGCAAGGCTGAGACTGCAAGACAACGGTCGCAAGAGTCCAAGGCCGCAAGCTGAAAACTTCTCAAGAGTGTAACCCATGCAAACCTTCATCAAAGTCCTTGCCGTCGTCCTCCCCAAGCCTCTCTCATCAACACGCTTCGGCCCTCTCCCCACCTCTCTTTCTCTCCATCTTCCGGAAAATTATCATTTACTTCCTCTCCCTCCTCTTCTCCTCTCCCTCCTAGAATCATTTGTGTAGCCACTCAATGTATACTTTTGTTGCTTGCAATACCATTTTTTTATTTGTATTTTGATCGAATTTAAGAAGCAATTCAAATATTATTTATGGCAAGCGCCGTCAGCAAACTGGCTCTAATGTCCTGGAGAGCTTCAGCGCAGAATGTCCCCAGGACATCATCGCCGACGGATTGTCTGGGAATCGATGTTTCGGTCTCCAGGGAATGTTTCGGAGATGTCAGCTAACAGCATCTGTCAAAACGTCCTCCGGAGGTCCGGAACAAACGGTGGTGTAAAGAGCAAGAGCGCGACCGGCGCAATTTTGACCGAAGACGCATGACACGTGAAAAAACCCCTGAATATCATCTGATTCATCACTTTTCACTCATCCTCCCGCGAGCCGCTTCCGCATCCGTGCACTCAAATTGTTCAACAGGTCTAATTGAGGTCTAACGAACTCGAAAATTACAGGGCAGACAATCTATCAGCCACAACAGGTCCTCTTCCTTCCTTCTTCATGTCCATAGTTTGCCACAGGTTGCATCCCTTGCCTTCATTCTGTGCCCCCGCATAACATGTCCACCAGTAACGATCGGTCTTACCGTCCACTCTATTTTTCATGTCGGGACGTAAGATAGTAGGCACGTTGCACTTGCATCGCGGGACGCTGAGCCCGCAAAGTTGGCATACAAATGAGAATCACCATTGCACTCACCTGGCTGGAAGAAAATCCGGCCGGTAGAACCGGAACGTTATGTTTATGCGGCAGTTTGAACTTTCTATGTCGCCCCCAGGCATTCGAGGAAACGCGGGTCGATACATATCGAGTGCTGGCTGCGGTGGTATAGAGTGCTTGAACCTTTCTTGGCAGGAAGCATGCATGATCGTCAACTAGCGACGTGTTTACGGAACAGTTATTTTCGAGACTCAGATGTAACTTACTGAATTATGCGGGAGGGGCACGTTGAAGGTTCTAGCTCGGCGAGATTTCGCTTCGTCCGATGGGATGACCTCCCTCAAACTAAACACACGACGAGTTCCTAAAGCCAACCACAGCTATAACACTTTACTCAGAGTAAGAGCAGAACACCCACCGAGGCTCAAGGACGCTGTTATAATTTCATGAGCATTTTCGCTGTCAAATAGAGTGTAATTCACCGATAGTTGGGTATGGTCCCAGGCAAGTCAATTGATCGGAATGGAATCTTGGGAGAGTGAACATCCAGGAGGCAAGGCAAACAAAAAAAGTACGAACCCGACACTCTCCTTCCCACCCTCATAACAATTGGACGCAGCGACGTTGGCGCGCCAAGCGGGATCATCACCGGAACCACCATCCCACTCAAGGGGGAAACGGATCCTTTTTTTAATTTCCTCATTTACGACACGCTCAATGATAGTGCAAGCCTCTTCCATTTCAGGAGGAAAGAGAGCTGGTGTTTCGGCTATTCGACCGTTATACCTAGCTCAAGTTGTAAAAAATGCAAGGCTTCGTGGGTCAAATCCATACCAAGCTCGCGCAGACTCTTGCCATTGGGCGTTATCAGCCTGGTCAGCTGCCGAGCCGTCCACTGCTGCAACGGCTCGCGCAAAAAATGAAGTTCGATGAGGTGACTCGACTCTGAGGAGTGTGAAAGGCGTTTGGAGTGGCGACGATGAAGGCCTTACATGCGATCGAAGAGCCACCATTTGTTTCTATTCCACCGTCTTGACAAATCTACCATTGCATAGAACAACCGGCACGCAAGCTCTGGAGGTAAAATGGACGGATGAAGGGTGCATGGTGTATGCTCTGCCACATGTTCAGGTGTGGACAGCATTAGCGGGGGAAGTTTTGGTGCGGTTTTCTCTGGCTTTGGAGGTTGCTTCAAGATAGTCATTAGATCGACAACTGGCTTTGTTTCCCCCTCTGGCAGACGCGCGCGCGATGTTGACGCGACAGGGGTGGTTTCGAGTTGTGGGTCGCTGATGCTGGGTTTGAGCTTTTTGGCGGAAGATGGCTTGAGCCAGCCTGTCAAATCGGCGCGTGGACGTTTCTTTTCCGTTGGTCTTGACTTGCGAGTTAGATATCGGGCTGCAGCTTCGGGGTCCCCATCATGCTCTATGAGAGCTTCCATGATGGCTTCCTTGGATTGTGTAACATCCAAAAGCGTTTCAACGATGGCGAGGAGGGTCTCGGTATCCATCCGTACAGTATATTGCGAGCACCGAACGGTCTTGACCGAGTGGGGCAAGAGTAAGGGGTGGGTCACACTCCGTCACACCCCGGTCGGCCCGCGACCACCGTGAGACGCAATCCAGAAAAGGAAATTCTTGCCTATGCCGCGGCCATTATACCGATGGCCGCCGCCTCCCGAACTCAACTTTATCAGACTTTATCTGCGCTATCTTCAAGCTGGTCGTACTCCTCCCATCCGTTATGGAGAAGGGTATTCCTATAGCACTCGAGCAGCAGAGATCAAGAGCTCCCCAAGGTCGCAGATTAGTTGAGAAGCTCCTTGTTCCAAGTGAAATAATCCAAAATAATTCAAAATCATCCAGGCAACTGCTCTATCTGCTTTGTTCTTTGTCGCGCTCGTCCATTGTGTTCACAACTCATGGGTCAAGGCCGACTACGATGTCTTACGCACACCTAAGCACTGCGAACTTCTGAGTCCCATCAGTGCAAACGAGTACGAGGCTCGCCGAACATCTCTAGCTAGAACCCTGGTCGAACTCAACGCATCTGCGTATATGGCTGAACCTGGGGCTAGCTCTCTCTTCTATGGAAATTTCTCCCAGGCAAATTGGGGTCATAGCGAACGTCCATTGTTGTTGATAATAACGCCTCACCAAAACGGAGACACTATTGAAGCAAAAGTTTCCGTTCTTACCCCTGCTTTCGAGGCGACGCGTGCCAAAATGCTACCAGTGTCGGCCAAAGGTTTGAAATATCAATTATACTGCCAGCACAACCTGAATTATGACTGTAGGCGTCACATTTATTGAATGGGCTGAGGAGTCAAATCCTTATGAACATGCCATGTCCATTCTTTCTGCAACTCCAGGGTCTGTATTCGTCGATGGGCAGACGAGGAACTTCATCGTCGATGGCTTGCAAGCCGCGCATCCTCAAGTGACTGTATCTTCAGCTCCGTATGAAATCAAACGTCTACGCGAGCGCAAATCGCCTGCAGAAATCGAACTGATGAAATGCGCGAATGAAGTTCGTGATTGATCTCTTCTTTGACCCATCAACCCAATCTTCGCTGCCTAGGCTACGGTGCTATCTATTCGGGCCGTCCGTAAACAGCTTCATTTCGGAATTCATGAATCTACAGCTGGTGCTTTGATGAAGAGCGCCTTATCTTCGGCGGGTTTGAAAGACGGGGGCTGCTTAGTGCTTTTCGGAGGTAGGCCATTTGTATGCGTCAGTACATGTCTTCTAGTACGTCATGAAATTCCAGAGAATGCGGCCCTCCCTCATGGAGCCGGTACGGATCGAACACTGGGAAAGAACGACTTTGCTCTTTTCGACTGTACAGCGGGTCTTCACGGCTACAAGTCGGACGTTACTCGCGTATGTATAGCTTTTTTCATATAAAAGGCGCGTCTTGCTCAAGGCTGGATTCTAGACAGTTGCGCTTGACGGCTCCGAGATACCCGACGACCATCTTGAGATCTGGCGCCAGGTACACACCGCACAGACGGAGGCGATCGCAACAGCGCACGCTGGTACAATAGCAGCGCAGGTGGACAAGGCGGCTCGTGCTTCTCTTAACAACAGCAAGCACTTCACCCATAGGCTGGGCCACGGTGCGTCTATTTCTATGTTTTCAGTTTCCGTTTATCGAAGGTGTACCATAGGTATCGGTCTAGAAGTCCATGAAGATCCGTATCTCAACGGAGGAAGCAAAACAGTTCTCGAGACAGGTCATGCATTTTCGAATGAGCCTGGTTAGAGTCCCTTTGACCAAAACCGAAGTCACGTAACTAAATTTGGTTTGTAGGTATTTATATCGAGGGCAAGGTAAGTTCAAGACCATTGTCTCGTGGCCCGCTTCAAACCTATTGCAGGTCGGAGTACGGCTCGAGGACTGCTTCTACATCAACGAAAATGGCAACGCTATATTTCTAACTGCAGGAGTTGGGGGCAAAGCCAGATCGCCTTGGGACCCGTAATACAAGCAATCATTCTACTTGATGTCAACGACAACACGAAACCCCAGGGACAATGTAGCCTATATATCTATGCTTGCTGATCCATTATCTTTATTTTGTGCGAGATATAGCATCCTATGCAGCACGATCCCAACATCACAACCACCCAGATAGGATACCCCCAGAGAAGATTGTTGCCCACCGAGAGAGCGAACACAGAGCTGATGAATGCAGGGCTGAACATTCGAGAGACGCACATGATCATTTGCATCAGTCCACTGCACGCGCCAATGTATGAAGGGTTAGGTGCATTGTCCCGAATCAGGATCATGTTGGTTCTGCCCGCGTTGGTGAGCAGGCAGAGAGATACAGAGGTTGGGGAATACGAACGTAAACGCTGCAGAAGCAATGCGCGAGCAGCTCAGAATCAATACAATGCCGATCCACAATGTGAGGTTGGTCGTCAGCTCCACAGTTTCGTTGTCGTCGTCGTACCCACGGCGTACGACCAGGTTTAACAAGGGCATGAGCGCAAAGGTGAGCGGCCAACATTGGGTGCATGTGTGATAGAGAGAAGAGCTACGATACTTTCGCAGTAAGCTGGGCATGATGAAGAGCTGGAAAACAGCGAGAAGAAGACCGTTCAATGACAGGGCGTTGCCGATCTCAGTCACCTAAAACGAAGCCATGAGTTCAAATTCTCCAGAACACGGTTTGAGCTTACCGAAAACGAAAGCCCACCCTGTTCTATCGGCGTATAGCAAAAGAGAACAAAGACGACGTCAAACGCAGTAGCGGTGAAGGCAAGTGTGAAGCTTGACATTGTCAAGGCGCGCAACATCGGAATAGACAACAAATCCAGGGCACCAAGGCGAGGGGCTTGACAGGTGACACCCATGTTTATACTAGACCCACGGCGCTTAGCTGGAAGAGTCTACGATAGAATCGCACTTGGTTATGGTTGTAGAGATGAGATGAAAAACGGACCTCTTCCAGATAGAAGTACGAGAGGCATAACCCAACCACCACACATAAGGCGCAGACGAAATTCGGCATGAAGTAAGGATGAGCGAGAATGAAGTCGTAGCCCCATAATTGGGGAAACTTTGTGCCCAAATTCGAGAAGGAGCCGCCTTCGCGGAATTAGAAGGCCAGTATAAAAGGGCGAAGCGCGATGCCTGACCTATGAGTGGGCCGATTGTGCTGCCCAGGGGCCCTACGTGGATCGAGTTGAAGTTCGTAGTCCCTGTGAGGGCAACAGTGACTCACAGATGAATGCATAGAGGGAATAGGCTCTGGGACTATTGCTCGAGTCGGTGATTTCTGCGAGCACCGCATGATAGACTGCAACATTCCCTGCAAAAAATCCCGCTAAAAACAAGAAGTCTGATGAGCTTTGCGATGCCTTGAAGGAACCCTGAAGATTAACCCAATGCACGGACGAATATGATGTCTGCAAGGGAGGTGCAGAAACCCAGAAGCAATGTGGCGATGGCGAGACCGACGGCGCAAATGAGTATGATTGGACGACGGCCAACAGAGTCTACGAATGGTCAATCGGTTCCCCGCGGAGAGATTGACCAGGCAGGTCAGGGAAAGTACCAGATGCTCGAGCCCAGGTATATGTGGTCAGGGTTTGTGAGACGGCAAATATCGATTCCTCATAAATTGAACTAAGATGATTTCGACGGGACAGAAAACAGACCCTACAACCAAGCCTGCTCTCGAGATCAGACGACGGAAGTAGAGAACAATCTCGACAAGATACCCGAGTAGAAGCCAATTCTCGCCATGTCGTCGGTCACACGGAGATCGTAGAGCATTTTGTTGATGTACGGGAAGAGCTGCGAGTAGGATATTGGGTCTGAAAATCTTGCGACACACAGAGCAGTTAAGGCTCTGGGCAGCGGTGTCTTTCTTTTGGCGGCCTCAAGATCGACATGGTCCTCCAAAAGGGGGGTTGATTCGTCGAGGGACTGAGAATCAAGATGGGGAGGATTCATGGTGGAGGTTAAGCTCGCGAGAGGACGCCGGCGCGAAGCCTTTATAGGCAAAACTGAGGCATTTAATAGTTGTTGTGACAGGAGTACGAAAACAGCAGTTGGTCAGAGAGCCGGAGTTAGGGATGAAGTAAGAGGAGACCCGAGGGCGGCAGGATATGCGGACATGAATGGTATGTTCTTTCTAGTGTTACTCTGCCTTTCTAGCGGACGATAAGAACAAGAGAAGATGATGGTGGAAGACAACCTGACATTCTAATGCTTTAGACAAACAAATGCATACATTGCTGATCAGGACATTGTTCTTGTTCTCCCCCATCATCACGGTCCTCGTAGTAGTACCCTCACCTTCTTTCTACTGCACGTTGTATCACTTATTCTAAATGCCCTTCACCACACACGACACCCCCGTTCTGGTTGCCCCTCGCCCCGTTCGGTTCAATACTTTCCTCACTCGTTCCCGAATGCTAGGCTCGGCCCCGGATCATCTTGAAAGGGCTCGCGTCGATGAAAACTCTCCTGAGATCGACGACCGCAAGGTATCAGAGGTCCTTGATAAAGATATCTCGTCGCAGAGATCTTCTCCCAGGTCAGTATTAGGCGATCTGTCCCGTAGTAGCCATCGACTTTGCTTTTTGCTTCATCTAAATCTCACTTCTTACGTCTCAGGTCCCCCCTTCCCTCCGAAGCCTTGGAAGAATTCCTTTCCATCTTGCGCCCCTCATTCTTCCCTCCCTCCTCCCCCGTGCTCCTCACTCGGCGCCAGGGCGCGGTCTCTCTTCCTACTTTCCAGCATGAGCGTTCCTATTCTCTCAAAGGGCGAGTGCTGCTACAGCAAAAGAACGACGTCGTAGAAGAAGAGTTGGAGGTCTCCCGCTCCACCCAGCCTAGTCGCAATAATTGTACGCCTGACATCGAAGGCGATGACCATGACAGCAGCACTCTGCCCGTACGCTGGTTCACAAACGTTCTCTGTCAGTGTTCGAGCTTTCTTTATTGGAGTCATAATGACCTTAGCCAACAGCTTCTCCGATCTCTCGTATGCACACACGAAACCCGTTCCAACGTCACGCTTCCTATCCTGGCCTAGTATCTCCTGGCCCAGTATCGCCCATCGCCCTCTCACCTGCCGCAGTCCCTCTCCCTCTACCCACCCCCGACGAATTGCTCGAAATATTATGAGTTAAACGCCAACGGACTCTTCTTGTATGCTATATTCATGCTTCATTTACCTACCCTATCCTACATGTATCCATCTTCCACCCCATTGTTTCGGGACGTACCCTTCATGCTCGTATTTTACGTTTGTTCATATATATCAGTCGTCCGACCCTTCGTACCTTACAGTACTTTACATTACTAGTCGCGGTTTTTACAGGTTTTCACGGTATTTATTGTAGCATCTTCCAAAAGGCTGGATGCATATTTCCGGTTAAAATTGTAACTATACACTTCATCGTGCTTTACTTTCATCCACATAATAGTACGTCAGTTCAAGTTCAATCATGACGGACTGTGCTCAATTTGGGAGACTCTGGTGAGAGCTAAGTACTAAGTGTTCGCGGGACGTTCATTTGCCACAGCATTCCCCCCCTCAGACCAACACGTCGCTATCTAGAGTCATTTTGAGTCGAGTTCGACTCGTTTCCAAATTGGGAGCAAAGCGGTTGTTTGAACGTGTTAGGTGGGCGAGGCCGAGACACCCTGCTCGTAACTTTACACTATTAACTTGGTCGCCTCGCTTGTTCCTCAAGGCTTGGTTATTTAGCCTCTTCACCCACAGGGCGTGTGCTCTATCTCTCCAGCTATGGTTGACCGGCCGCGACACAGCGACCAGGGTGAGCAAAAACCATGCAATTCTGTTGGGAAACGCGATTACTCAACATGTCGAGACAGCGCCTCTACTTCGGGACTCAGAGTACGACCCAGAATTGGACGAATATCGCGATGAACCCGCCGAACCAACTACCTTTCTCGAGCGCATCAACGCCATCGCGCAAGAACCCTTAACTCCCCTGACCCAAATCCTTCTTGTGGTCGCTTTGTTCCTGCTGCTGCTTAGCGCGGTATGTAGGCCGCGTAAGTGCAGACAACAATCTTGCTAACGCGTCATGCCAGGTCTTTATCGGCCTCTTCGCTGGGGAATACACGAAGCTGAAGCAGCACGAACGAGATGGAGGTAAACCTGCTTCGACTGTTACAGTAACGTCAACGTCTATTGTCACCAAGACCGCCATACCGCCCCCGGGTCCCACTTCTCCTCCGGCTGAGGTATGTTGATACCCTCTTCTTCCCGCTCTCGGTCTGACCTGACATTCAGCAACCCTGCTTAACAACAGAGTGCATAAAACTCTCAGCAGCTATTCTATCTTCTTTGGACGAGTCACAAGACCCTTGCGAGAATTTCTTTGATTTCGCCAGTCAGTATTCTATAGACATGACCGATTATTGGGCTCAATTCTAGTCTCAGATGGTGGATTCATTGCTGCGAATCCGCTCCCCGCGGACAAGGGTAGCTTTGGGCAATTCGAAGCTTTGGCTCAAGACAACAAACGGGTCATTCAGCACTTCCTGGAGACACCTTCGGCAACCTCTTCCTTCACCACCTCTGAAGACGAGATACTTCTTCAGAAATTGCGCAATTTCTACTCGTCGTGTTTGAACGAGAACCGTTTGGATGAAATTGGAACTGAGCCTTTGATCCACTTCACCAAGACGTTGAAGAAGTTTTTCAGAGAGAAAGGGTTGGTGATCACGAAGGAGAAGGACGATAAGCCTACGCTCACTGTGAAAGGTTTCACAGCCGCTTTAGCTTTCCTCCACTCTCGAGGTGTCGAGGCGCTATTTTCGTTCTCCGTAGAGGGCGATGTGGGCGTCGACCCCAACTTCATGAGCTTATGGTTTGACCAAGCAAGTTTGGGTTTACCTTCCAAGGAATATTATGATGAACCATCTATCGTTCAAATCTATCAAGACGTCGCGGAAAGGCTGTTCTTCACCCTGTCAGACGAGGAGGAGAAGTTGTTGTTGCGGTCCTCGACACCAACTTTGGTGGAAAACGCGGAAGCCTGGCCTTCGTGGCCGTGGCCGCCATGGGATCCGGAGGACGATGATGACAAAGACGAGAAGCCCAACCGCACAGAGGCTGCGCACAAGCTGGCGAAGCAAGTCGTCGAATTCGAAACTCGTATCGCGAATGCAACTCTGGATCCGTGAGTTCACAAGTTTACAAGGAATATTGTGTATCTTTGAACCTTTTTTCAGCGACGTGTATCAGAACCCATTCGTCACATACAATCGAGTTCCGATAACCAATCTTACGGATTCCCTTCTGCAAATCAATTTCGGCGAATATTTTGCGACCTTGACTCCTCGTAACTTCCCAGAGAATGTGATCATCACATACCCTGCGTATCCGTCCTCGGTGTCGGATATCCTCAACGACACTTCGGCGGAGGTGATCGAGGGTTATCTGGTTTTACGCGCCGCCCTTGCACTCGCACCTAATTTGGGAATGGCAACGAAGGCCTGGCAAGCTCAGCGTACTTTACTCGAGACCTTGACGGGTATCAAGAAGGGTGCAGTGGGTGATCGTGCCGAATATTGTGTGGGTAGAGTTGAGGCACATCTTGGGTTCGCATCTGGAAGATATTTCGTCAACGAAACGTTTGGTGGAGACTCGAGAGAGAAGGGAACGAAAGTCATCACTGATATTGTTGATGCTTTCAAGGCTTCGCTCCCTCATGTTCCATGGTTGGACAAGACCTCGGCTGATGCAGCCGCAGAAAAGGTAACTTACCATATGGAAAGCCACAACTTGAACTCAATGGCTATCACCAGGCGGATGCCATCCGAGTCAAAGTTGGATACCCAGTGTCTCCCGACACGCGCGATCCGGCTTCAATATTGCGGTATTACAAAGATGTCAAGGTCAATGAGGACACATACTTTGAGAACATTCTCTTTTCCAGGTACGTCCGCTCTCGAATATTAGTTGGAACTTTTTTCCAATAACTGCGTCAACAGAGGTAGCGACTCGTACAAGATGTGGCAGAAACTCGGGAAGCGACGAAATCTTGACGAATGGGAGATGTGGCCGTCAATGGTTAATGCTTACTTCAACCCACCTTCAAACGAGGTTCGGCACCGTGTGGCACATTCTGGGGTGAAATACTGACATGATATTCAGATCGTCTTCCCCGCTGGCATTCTTCGGCCCCCATTCTTCTCGCATGACTGGCCATCTTATCTTTCCTATGGCGCGTTTGGCGAAGTCGCTGCTCATGAGCTGACTGTGAATGCCCTTCGTTCAGCTAGCATCATGTTACTGATTTTTTTCGGCAGCACGCTTTCGACTCGGCGGGCAGATTATATAATCAAGAAGGAAAATTAGAAAATTGGTGGACAAACTCAAGTAATGAAGGTTTCCAAGTCAAGCAAGATTGCATTGTCGCTCAATATTCGGGTAAATCGTGAAATCTTTTATCAATTGGCTGCGTTTAATGTACTATTCAGCCTATACTGTGGACGATGGGAAAGGTGGAAAAATACACGTCAACGTAAGCCTGCTTGGTTGCTTTGCTCCAATCATCAATCAGCTCACATTCTTTCTAGGGCAATATGTAGGTTCTGCACTTCATTTCTACTTCGTCGATTCTTATACCGGTCAGGACTTCCGGCGAAAATATTGGAGACACCGGCTTGATACAGGCGTACCGCGCGTGGAAAGCTCAATACTCGGAGTCATTCCAGGCCGGCAATGAATATATCTTGCCAGGAATGCACTACACACGGTAGGAGTCATCGATATACCTCTCACATTCGATTGATTATTTTCCCAGAGAGCAACTGTTCTTCATTGCGTTCGGTCGGATTTGGGGGAACATCATGAAGACTGCTGCTCAAGTTCAACGAGTGAGGACTGACCCTCATTCTCCCAATGTATACAGGGTGGATGGGACAGTTTCAAACATCCCGGAATTTGCGGCTGCGTTCAACTGCTCTCCGACCGCGAAATTGAACCCTCCTCGGGAGAAGCAGTGTTTGTTCTGGTCGTAGTAACTTATGTACAAATGTGTGGATCAATATATTTTATACAACAGCCAGCTTGCGACCCAGTTTATAGTACCCCTTTGGTGCTGGGGACTTCGTTGCCCCCTGTCTGCTCGATGGCTTGACGGATGGCAAGTGCGAGTGCTTTGAACGCAGATTCCGAGCTGGATTGCTCTCTCAGTGCAAAACTTTGCACGCTTGACTGGCAACGCACCGATGGTGATCGTTTTCACCGCGAAGAACATCAACATGCAGAGTGACTCCAGAAGCAATCGCAAAAGAGTAGAAAATGTGCGGAATCATCTCTGTCGACAGATCACCTATTTTTTCTCGTTTCAAGCCAAGATCTGTGACACAGTATGGCCGAGAGCAAATATCGATGACTGCTCGTGAGAGCGCCTTTGCGAAAATGAATGATGGAGCAACGCTTGAATCAATTGTCAATTGACCTCGTCGAGCGGGGCGAAACCAGTCCCATAGCGGCGGATGCCCCGCACCTCTCCCAGCGCTTCTTTGAAGGCCGTACCAAGAGCAATTGCGCTATCCTGTATACACGCATAGAAATTCTCGGCCAAAGCGCATCTCTTGAGTTTAGGATAGCTTATCTGCGGTGTGATGGTCGTCGATCCACAAGTCGCCTTTGCACTTCATAGTTAGCGACATGCCGCCGTGCTTTGCCAGCGCCGTGTACATCTACGTGGGTCGACGAGCTATTGACAGAGCATTGTCGAATTCTGCAGCACACATACATGATCAAGAAAGCCAATCCCGGTGGAAACATTGATAGTCTGAGTAACGCCAGAGCCGGGAGCACAGTCCAAGTTGAGAGTTACTTCAATTTCTGTTTCGTTGGTCTTGCGGGAGACTGTTGCTTGTCTGACCATGGTGGTGATCTGCGAAGAAACTTGAAGTCACGGTGGTCACGACACCGCTCTCATGTCCTGCGCTGTTCTGCGACAGCGCTCGACAACGCGCCTCCATGTCGCGCTTCGACCACGCGCCTCTTATCTCTCTCCTTCATCATGCAATTCCCGCCGATATATTTTCTCCTTCCTCCGCAAACCTAAGCCCGCTCCGAAAAAGTCCGACCCAGTCCCGGTACTGACCCAGGATGACCTTTTTCACCCCTTCTCGAAATCCCCGTTCCCCATGCTTCAGGCGCGGGGTGAGGCTATCAAAAGGATAGCACCCTGTCCTGTTTGCACGACTTCGCATGAGCAAGGCATCCCACACGAGCATCGAGAACCTCAAAATGTAGATTTCGAGTGCCCCGATTGCGGCTGGCCCACACATTGTTCAGAGGAGCACTGGAAACAAGACGAAGAACATCAAAAGTATTGCTTGCGGCTTCGAGAGGCTAATGAGGATGAACACGATCTACGCAGTGGACGCAGAATGGTTGAGTTTGAATTACCTGGTATGCCTTCTCTTGAGCATACTACCGCGTTGCTAAACGTGATTTCAGGACCCCAAGGGTACGAAGAAGCTATTTCATTCGCAAACTGGGACGTTTTCTGGTACACGCGCGGGTTCATGTCAATGGACACGGAACGGTCGCGTCGGCATGCTAGTAAACTGCTCACCTATCCTATTACTATAGGCAGTGCGCTTCACCAATGGAGTCCTTTGATGTTGAGCAATCAACGTCTAACACCAGAGGGCAGCAGGTCCCTCGCTGGTGCGTTCCAGATTTGAGACTGGTTTCTTGTCCTAATTCTGGATGCATCTTAGCCATCAGATCTACTTTGCATGTCCCCTTGGGTGCCCCCGAAACAGCTGAGGCTCAAGTAGGCAAGCCTCAGGTCCGAATCTTCATTCTCGGAGCGCGTGCTGAGTCATCCCTGCCCGTCCATGTCTGGGAGCAATTATGTTTGCTCTTCCCAGCAGCCCAGCTGCATATATTTTTCATCGGCCCCCAGGTCTCTTTACCGCGGGGGGAAACGCCCAAATCTCCCGCCCAGGTTCAGCACTCTCATTCAAACGCTGCCCCTTCCTCCTCCACCTCCTCTCCTTCCCCGACTGACTCTCCATCCACCGAAATCGCCATTCCTGCCAAAGTTCCCCCAGAAGAAGTACACCAAAACAAGGTCGCAGAGCTTCAAAATAGAAAAGAGTACCTCCCAAATGTATTCAAACCTCCGCCACCCGTACCCATTGACCGTCAGAAGTACACCCGAAATTCGATCAGTCGCTACGGTGTCCCCTCGTACACCACACCTTACACCAAAGAGCTGACCGTCACCGGCCTCCAAACAAACTATCTCGACGTTCATCACCTTTTCTCCGAGTCGCTGGACCCTTACAGCGACGCATTCTTCTTTTTCTCGCCTGGGTTTGGATTCCCTTCCGAAAATTCCTTCGCAGAGGATGGTGTTACGCCTCTACCACAAATCGCTTCCCCAACCGAGTGGGGATCAATACTTCCCCTCCTTCTGGAATCCAAATGTCCAATATTCGTCACCGGGTTCTCTCCTGCGGACGTGGAACGAGATGTGAGGTCGTTGTCGGAGGCGCCAGATGTTGCGGGTCAGTTTGAGTGGGTAGTTATGCCGGGTCCGAATACGTTCAGCAGCGAGAAGTGGGAGATTTCTGACTTCGATCCGCGAGTGATGATAAAGGCCAACTGGGGGATCTGGGCAATCAGAGGGAGGAGTAAAGACATTCAAGAGCGGAGTATGCTTGACGGTCTACTGCCGTGGCGTCAATAGGGTGCTTTGTAGAATTCAATAATCGTAAATGCAGATTAGCCTCGAAATCAAAGGAATCCGAGGCCTGAGGTACAGTCGGCTGCCAGACGTGTATCCTAAGCATATAACTTAACTCTTGCCACTTTCCTCGTTAAATAGCCTGCTTCATCGCACCCACCCCAAAGCGGTCACGCTCTTGTTTCTAAATTCACACTCGAGCGCTATTTTTTGAGATACTGTGAGAGTACCCGTCGACGATGACGAAGCGGTTGTTGCTCCTCCCGTTTTCCAAGCCAAAGGCGCTTTCTTCGAGGTAATCACTTTGGTAGAAACGCTCGCGACCGCGAGATGGACCCAGGTAAACGAGTTGTTTACTCATTCTACTGGTGATCTTCTTGAACTTTGAATGTCTAGAGACGGCCCCTTTGCTTCGGGACTCGGAATACGATCCTGACCTGGACGAGGATCCACATGAATCGACAAAGCCAACGTTTCTTGACCGACTCAACGCAGTTGCCTGGGGTCCCTCGCATTTCCTAAGCCGAATTTTGCTGATAACTGCTTTGTGTTTACTCCTTCTGAGCGCGGTATGTATGCTGGGAAGCCATGGAAACCTCCCTGAAGAACACTCAGGTGTTCATTGGGCTGTTCGCTCATGAACGCAGCAAGCTCAGGCAACGCGAGCGCGATGGAAGTAAACCCGCGCCCACTGTTACAGTCGCCTCAACATCTGTCCTTACGACTACTGTCTTGCCACCATCAGGCCCAACCTCCTCTCCATCCGAGGCACGTTAGAGCCTTGCCAATCCCAGTCTTTCTGGTTTAAACTGAACACAGCAACCCTGCTTGACTCCAGAATGCATCAAACTCTCAGCATCCATTTTATCTTCCTTGGACGAAACTCAGGACCCTTGCGAGAACTTCTTCGACTTTACCAGTGCGTGTCTTATTCACCGTACCGTTCTTGAGGCTCATGCCGAATTGAGATGGTGGATATATTGCTTCGCATCCACTTCCTCCCGACAAGAGCTACTTTGGTCAGTTCGAAGCCCTCGATCAAGCCAATCAACGTGCCATACAACACATTTTGGAAACTTCGTCAAGGAGCTCTCCAATCGACTCATATGACCGGATTCTTCTACAAAAACTGCGCAGTTTCTATTTGTCATGCCTGAATGAGAATCGTCTGAACGAAATGGGTGACCAACCTTTACTCGAATTCATTCGAAAGCTGCGCCGATTATTTCAAGGGAATGAAGTTCTTGTCCCGGAGAAGGAGAGTACAAAGACTGCTCTGACTGTCAAGGGCCTGACTGCTGCTTTGGCTTTCCTTCACTCACGAGGTGGGTTCAAATTGACCGTTCAATGCTCTCGTCCGTCTCCTCGCCGATTGATGGAGATGGTCATTAGGTGTGGAGGCGCTATTCAAGTTTTACACCAAGGGCGACATTGGCGCAGACCCCAAGTTAATGACTCTGTGGTTCGACCAGGCAAGCCTCGGTTTGTCGTCCAAGGAATACTACGGAGAATCCACTGTTCAGGAGGTGTACTTGGGTGTGATACAAAAATTGCTCTCCATCGTCTTCGATTGCGAAGAGGGACAGGATAAATTCAACCGTACACGCAAATTGGCTAAACAGGTTTTCAACTTTGAAACCCGTCTTGCAGAGGCAAGTCTCGATGCGTTAGCGTTCCCGGTTTCACCGCACATACACGCGTCTCTTATTTTTCTCTGCAGAGAAATTTATCATAATCCTCTTGCGACGTACAATCGGCTTACCCTTGCGAATCTCAGCCACTCTTTTCCGCAAGTTGATTTCGCTGAATATCTTGCCACTTTCACACCCGATGGCTTTCCCGAGAATGTGATCGTCACTTACCCCGCGTATGCGACCTCCTTGTCGGAAATTCTCAACGACACATCCGCGGAGGTGATCGAAGCTTACTTGGTTTTCCGGGCCGCCCTTACGCTCTCACCAAACCTGGGAATGGCTACGGAAGCCTGGCAAGCTCAAAGGACTTTACTGGAGGCTTTGACAGGAACTAAGAAGGGGGCGGTGGGTGACCGTGCGGAATATTGTGTCCGCCAGGTCGAAATACATCTTGGGTTTGCAGTTGGCAGATATTTCGTGAACGAGACATTCCGTGGGGAATCCAGAAAGAGGGGGACGAAAATTGCCACAGATATCGTCGATGCCTTCAAATCCGCTCTTCCGAATGTTACCTGGTTGGACAAGACTTCTGCTAAGGCAGCCGCGGCAAAGGTAGCCTGCCGCCTGGATTCTCCCGTATCTTCATATCAACTTCGTTGGTAGGCAGATGCTATTCGAATACAAGTCGGATACCCGCTATACCCTGATACGCTGGACCCAGCTTCCATCTTGAAATATTACCAGGATGTCGATGCCGATGAAAACAAATACTTCCAGAATATTCTCTCTGCTCTGTGAGTTTATCTTTGCGAGTGACTCCATGTATTCAACAAATCAAACAGAAGTAGCATTTCATCCAGGACGTGGTCGAAGCTCGGCAAGCCACGAAATGTCGACGAATGGAGGTTGTTGTGGCCATCGACGACTAATGCGTACTACGACGCTGGTGTGAACCAGGTCGGTTTCCCGTGAACCCTCGGGGAAGCTGGCAGCAACCAATGTTCTTTCAGATTGTGTTCACTGCGGGCATCATGCAAGCCCCGTTTTTTTCCCATGATTGGTGGCCCGAGCTCAGTTTCATCCTTCGTTTGCGCTTACATCTTTACTTATAGGCCGAACTATCTCTCCTACGGCGGTTTTGGCCAAGTTGCCGCTCATGAACTGACCGTGAGTGTCAATCAGGTGCCGAGTGTTACAATTCAAGGGCATACCTCTTCTAAGCACGCATTCGATAACGCGGGACGCTTGTATGATCGAGAGGGAAAGCTTGAGAATTGGTGGACGAACCACAGCAATGCTGCATTCCAAGCCAAACAAAACTGCATTGAGTCCCAATTTTCTGGTCAGTGTGCGCAACATCCCATTTACTCAGAACTTAAATTTCATATATCATAGCGTACACTGTTGATGACGGCAAAGGCGGGAAAGTGCAAGTTAACGTAGGCATCCTTTGGTCTCGATGCGATTCTTGGCTCCAAATTGACAACCTCCCCAGGGAAAACTGTGATGATGACTCCTTCTCGTGCAGCTTGTCAATTCGTTGATACCGACTGGCAGAACGGTTGGTGAAAATATCGCAGACAGTGGCTTGATCCACGCCTATCGTGCTTGGAAAGCTCAATATTCGCGGTCACTGCAAGCCGGGAATGAATATGTCTTGCCTGGCATGAATTATACACGGTGCACCTTTGTCTTTTCTTGTAGAAGCCCATTGAACGTTTGGCAACAGAGAGCAGCTGTTCTTTATCTCATTCGGCCGGATTTATACAGGCATCATCGAGCCCGCTACTCAGATCCAGTGGCTGAGAACGGACCCACACTCACCTCGAATCTACAGAGTAGACGGCACAGTTTCAAACATCCCGGAATTTGCGGCCGCGTTCAAGTGCTCCAAGAATGCGCGACTGAATCCTCCTCGCGAAAAACAGTGCAGGTTCTGGTCGTAGGCGACTCCAGATGTTAGCAGGTGCGTGCAGTGCCCCGAATGCCTCAGCAGATAACACAGCAGAGTTCGTTCGAAGACTGTAAATCGTAATGCAATAATTGTACATATACAGAGGAAGAGCCGAGGAAGTGCTACAGTGAGAAAGGGTTGAGGAACTGCTAGATACCACGCCAAAACCTCCAACTTGCGGCACCGACACCTCCAACCACGAAACCGACGCCACCAGCAAATGCCCCAAATACCTTCGTTGCAGTCTCGCTCGGATGTTGTTCCCACCGCTTGACGAATCCAGTCAATGCGTCCCAACCATCCCGGCCGTCTGTCACTATAGGCACTACATCGGCATCCTCGTTGCCTTCGTCGTTACTTGTGTCCTGTCCTCGATCCGCTCTAAACTCCTCCATCGCCGTGGCAATGTTGGTCATGCTGAGCAGTCCGATCGACGGTTGTGGCTGAGAGTAATTGTGTACAGCGTATACGTTGCGTAGAAAGACGTCACCAGCGAGCCAGTCTCCTGCATTGACATTGTCATTCGCCTGTAAGCCACCGGTGCACCACCCGTCCTGCGCGCCTTCTGACCACGCCACATCCGCAGGGTGCAAGACGTATTCGCGAGCTGGATTGCCGAGGACAAGACCAAGAATGACGGCACGCGTGCAACGAATTTGGTAACCGTTTATGGGGTCCTTGCGTGCAGCTGAGCCAAGGAGAGAGTAAAAAGCATCGACATCGGCAGTGGGTCCTAGTAGGAGAGTGGTTCCGGAGTCAATGACACATATGGGAGTATCAGCGCCGGGGATGCGAGATTCAGAGATAGTGAAAGGCTGGCCATCGACAGTAAGGCGCAAGATTGGGAGCTTCCAATAATCGTATTCCATGCCGGAACGCAGAACAGGAGAGTTGTTGATGAGCGTGGGATCGGGCGCGAGAGCGGGATCAAGAGTGCCGAAAGTGAAAGAAGCAGTGGGATCGGCGGTGCCGGAATCACGAGCGAGATGGAGGGCAAAGAAGTGCTGAGAAGGAGAGAAAACAGACATGAGGTTTTGAAGCAGGGTTGGACCTTTAGTGGCGGAAATTGCGGCAGTGGCAGGGAAGCAAAGCCCCAGTATTCCTGATGTGGCTGTTGAGGCGAGGCCCAAGTCCGCTGTTTCAAATACAGTGGCCAAGACTTGCGAATTAACTTGATACAGGTTGCCAAAAGTCACCGAGTCGTAGACAATTTCTCCCTTGACGCTCCCGGTCAGATAATCGAGTACGAAGGGACTGCCTGTTCTTCTGAGGGTGGTTGAAAGGTCCGGCGAGTACTGAGGCACAGCCTTGCAGTCTTGTTCTTCACATGCATTGCTGACCACCCACAAGTCCGATGAGCCAGTATCGCAAATGAAATCAAAGGCCTATTGCTTCGTGAATAATTCGGAACCTGAACTTGGCGAGAATTTGGCCACCTGTTTGCCAATGACGGCTTGAACGACATATGTGCTGAAAAGATCATATCAATGGCGTGAATTGTTTACGAAGAAAAGAGCCTTACTACTGTTGGATATTTGACAAAGGGATGTCGTTGCTCACAGCCTGACCTAGGCGGCCCAAGCGACCTAGTCGAGGTATACTTCCGGGTACCCGAATGAGGGGAAGCCTGATACCGGGTTGCAGCGCGTTGGCGGTAAGGATAAGCAAGGTCAACGCGACCAGGAATCGCAAGAACATGAACATAGGAGCTATAGTCTTTGGAGTATTTCGAGTTGGTTTTATGGACCCCCGCAGCTGGCTATCGCATCAAAAGACGCTGTTTGGGATAAGGATAGGCAGGAGAGCCAATATGGGGAAGACAGAGGTGAAGGGACGTGTGACAAAGTGACGGTGACTCGTAACACAGCCTGCAAGTGCTCTGTCTCCTCCGTCCACCATGCACACCAGCGAGTACGACTATCTCTTCAAGCTCCTCCTCATCGGTGACTCTGGTGTCGGCAAGGTATAACTACTGCGCTTTATATATCTTTCCACTAATACCCTCAAGTCTTGTTTGCTGCTTCGGTTCGCCGACGACACATACACGGAGAGCTATATCAGCACTATTGGCGTTGACTTCAAGATTAGGACAATTGAACTTGAGGGAAAGACAGTCAAGCTCCAAATTGTGCGCCAAATCACTTCCCCTGTTGGCTTTTGAACCCCCCACTTACTATCGTTCTTTCTCCAGTGGGACACCGCTGGCCAGGAACGGTTCCGCACGATAACGTCTTCATACTATCGCGGCGCCCACGGCATTATTGTTGTATACGACGTCACCGACAACGGTGCGTATGAAAAGCACCTTCCCCGCTCGTTTCTTAACGGCTTCACAGACACCTTCACGAATGTCAAGCAGTGGCTGCAAGAAATTGATCGGTATGCGTCCGAGGGCGTTAACAAGCTACTTGTGGGCAACAAGTCAGATCTCACGGGGAAGAAGGTCGTGGAATACTCTGTCGCAAAGGTTTGCCTCGTGGTGGACAGTGCACCGCAATCGACTCACCGCCTGTGCTCGCTTGTTAGGAATTTGCCGACCAATTGACAATCCCCTTCCTCGAGACATCCGCAAAGAATGCCACCAACGTCGAACAAGCCTTTTTGACCATGGCGAAGCAGATCAAGGACCGGTATGTCGCCGCGTCATTTAGGTGTACTGTTCACTAAACACATTCATACAGGATGGGATCCACTTCCACACCCGCTGGCGCTGCTGGCAAGTCATCGACGATTACGCCCGGTCAAACCATGACGCAGCAGCAATCGTCCGGCTGTTGCTAAACGTGGGCTCTCATGCTTTCAACGTGGCAGCGCAGCAAACCCGACATGGGCCGCCCTTTAGGTTGCGTGTTCAGGTTCAATCTTCGCACCTCGATGGACTGCGCCGGACCGGACTGGATCTGTTTCCTCTTCTCCCGCCCTCACTCTACACATAGCGTACAGCGCCCCGTATACATCGCCACTCGCGTCTTTACATGTTGAATGCATTTCTTTTTATTCTGATACAGCGTGCGTGTTGTATGCTACTGTTATTCTTTCTGAATACGCCCTCAAACTACGCTGCCGTGTTACTGCGGATATATTGGAGTCCACCTCAGAACCGCATGATAAGGTTCAGCATTGAATGTTCTCAACACTAATGCAGCTCACTATTCAGATTGATTGAATTGGAAAAAAAACCAGAAGCATCTTCCCCTTGTAGAACGAAGCTCAGTTTGCGTCGTGTGTGATGGGTCTCTTGGATATAAACCCGGTCTAGCTGCGAAATCTTTGCGTTTCATCTTTCAACCCACATTGCAACTGAACCATCGTCCGTCCAACCATGGCGGCTACTCCCGTCAGTGTGGTCACCAATTCGTTCGTAATCAAAAGGTAAGTCGAGTTCGTCTGTCTGACCCGACGCGGTAACCACTCTATTGGACCCTTGGATGCTCTGTATGATCTCTCAAAGGTCGGCAGTGGCCATTTCTGTCTTGGCTATTGCTCTTGTCATTTCTTTCATGTCCTTGAGTGCTTATGCCTTCTCAGTCTCCCTACCCGCACGTATTATCAATACGACGGTACGCCCGTTGCCTTCCTTTGGGTCATGTCGCTCACTGTTGTCTGCTCGCCTTTCTTCACAGTCGGTGAGAGCTTCGGTACAGGATAAGTAACAAGACCCCGGACTGACTCTCCCTAGTGTTCAAGTCTGCCGACGCTGTCCCACAACGGGACCCCAAGCCTGAACAGAGGCAACGTCTGATCCACGCATTTCAAGTCACAGTCCACCCTGACTTGTTCAAACCCCGAGCCATTTACGATGGCAATAGACTTCTCTATTCATCCAAGATCATTGACAACGGAGTCGTGAGCTCGACTATTTCATCTTCAGAAGGATATGACTGAAATTCTCACAAGTTCCGCGTACACGGCTCAAACCAAAATGCTGAGCGGAATGCTCGGGGGTGGTGGGAGGTCATTATCACCCGTACCGTAGGCGAACCTATCATGCCCTCGTCAGTGTACACTCGTATTCTAGGGCTGTGTGCAGGCTGACGTGTCCCACAGCAATGTTCAAAAGCTCATGGAGCGAGGAGAGGCCACCGTCGAGACCACCACCGCTATTAATCTCCTCCAGCTCCTTCTCTCGCAGGACAAAAATCAGAACAACCCCAACAATGGTCGCGCATTCTACGTGCCCGATGGCAAGCAGCCACTTCGCGGCATGGCGGTGGAACTCTGGCGAGGTTATTACCATGCTGTGAGACCTAGCATCGGGCGGATGCTAGTTACCGTCGACACCACCGTCAGTGCCATGTATATGGCCGGTCCACTTATCGACGTCTGCCTTGCTGTCTTGAACACCCGCGACACTCGCCGTTTGGCAATTCAGTTTTCTGACCACGACGATTACAAAGCGCTCTTGAAGCACTTGAAGTATCGGCTGATTCACGTTAAGACCCCAGGCAGCAACAAACTACGCACCAAGACTGTCCGCGATATTGTTCCCGCACCAGTGGGAGAATATCGGTTTCATAACAACGAAGGTGAACCCACCACAATAGCAGTACGTGACAATCTCTGTAATCCGACCTCACTGAATTCATGATCCATCACAGGCGCACTTTCACAAAGCATACCAGATTACGCTTCGCCATCCACAGACTATCGGCGTCGTCACGTCGGGAAAGAATGCGCCTTTCAAAGTTGTGCTCCCCTTGGAGGTCTGCGCCCTCGCCCCGGGACAAGTGTACAAGAAAAAACTCCCCCCAGATGCGACCGCCACAGTCGTGGGCTTCGCCGCTATGCCTCCCAAGGAACGGCTTCGTTTGATAACTACGGGCGGTAGTACTCAGCAGCAATCGCCCATACAAGACTACGATCACAGCCAATACCTCCTCGATGCGGGAATGATGGTTGACAAAGAGGCCATTCACGTACGTGGGCGCCAACTCAACGTGCCCACGCTTCAATATAATGGAAAGCCTTTGGTAAGCTCTGCTCTGACTTCAATCCACAGTCCTAACTAAATCGACAGGTTCCTCGCGATGGGGCGTGGAACGTAGTTGGGGCGCGTTTTTTCAAAGCCCAGACTATGAAGTCCTGGGCCATCCTCAATTTCGATACTCGGAATATTCCCGAAGAACTTACGCACAAGACGGCTCAGCAATTGGCGAATTGCTGCAGTCAGCTCGGTGAGCGTCCCTACTTGGTTTCGACCCAAACTGATCAACTGACATACTCTAGGCATGAGTGAGTAGGTTTCCTTGGATTCTTCGCCTACTCACGGCTTCGACCGTAGCCGTCGCTCGGCCAACTGCCTTGCGAACCTGCAACCCGCAAGACGTTGAGAGGGCTCTCAAGCAAATCTGCCAGGATCTTGGCGGCCCGCAACAGGTGGATATGATCGTCGTGCTCCTTCCCGCCAAGGCAGGTTCCATGAAGATACGCTCGCAGGGTTCAATACTTATACTATTTGGATTAGGCGGACCTTATTCGCAGTCGTGTCAAGTACGCCTGCGATGTTGCGCTGGGTGCGTGATGTATCCTTTCGTAGCTTCACTCCTCATAGTACTTCCAGGTGTACGCTCTCAATGTCTGCGCGAGCCCAAATTACAGAGGGCGAACAATCAATACTTCAACAGTGAGTCACAGCCCGATATCAGCTCTCTCTTTTCTGACCAGTGTCTGCCTCGCATAGACGTGGCTTTGAAGTAATTATCTAATGTCTCATTCCGATTCGTTACTCATTTTCATTAGGCTCAATGCCCGCCTTGGTGGATGCAATGCAACAGTCGACTCACCGGCGTTGAAGGAGCTTAAATCCCGTCCGTTCATCATCATGGGCGCTGATGTGTCGCACGCTGCGCCAGGCGAGAATCGTCCCTCTGTGGCTAGTCTCGTCTGGTCGCACGACATGGTCAGTACTACTCACTTGTTGGTACACCTTATTCACGCTTACCTACATCCATGATGCAGGACGGCGCCGCGTATTGTGCTACCTCGTCGGTGCAGCTCCCGCGCACCGAGATGATCGTCGATCTCCAAACCATGGTCGATACGGCTTTGACGATGTTCGGACAGAAGCATAAACGGGGTGTGTGCAAAACTCATATCTATCTTATAAGATGCTGACTCCAACAGGCCCGGCTAGTATAGTGTTTTTCCGCGATGGGGTCTCAGAGGGTGAATTCGACACAGTCAAAAAAGAAGAAATCAAAGCCGTCCAGGGTAAATGACTGTTTGCACACATGGAATCTGAACCTAGTCATCGTTTGTACAGAGGCTATCGACACTGTCTGGACTAAGTTCAAAGTGCCAGAACCCAAACCCAAACTCACTTTCATGGTTGTGGGGAAACGTCACCATGTGTCTTTTTTCCCTCGCTCGCCACAGGAAGGGTAAGCGCATCGTCCCCAGTGCTGCATCAATCGGTTTAATCGCGTTGCAGGGACAAAACAGGAAATTGCAGGGCGGGCCTTGCGGTTGACACAGATATGGCTTCCCCACAATTTGTGGATTTCTACCTGCAGTCTCATGCAGCAATCAAAGGAAGTGCGTCGCTGAGCCTCTGTCATCCTAATACGAACCCCACTGACTGTGAACTTTCCAGTGTCTCGCTCTGCTCATTACACTGTATTGCAGGACGAAGTCTTCGGCGGGGACATCAAGAAACTCCAGGACCTCTCATTCGCTCTTTGCCATATATACGCGAAAGCAACGCGATCCGTCTCGATTCCTGCTCCGGTGTACTGTACGTTTCCTCTTACTTGCATTGGGTACTTCTGATAGTCGGAATCCAGATGCCGACTTGGCCTGCGCGCGCGGGAAGTTCCACATCGACCCAAACAGCAATATGGACTTCGAAGGCTCCGTGTCCAGCGGCGGGCAGACTATCTTCAGTCTCGATCCCTGGAAGGATGCGTTCAAACCAATCAACAACGGGATACGTGGCGCGATGTACTTCCTTTGACTGACTTTTGACATACCGCGAAATGCGAAGGGCTGATATCTGTGCTTGATTTCCACATACAAATGAAGTATCGATGATATGCATATACAAGCTGTACCGAATCTATCACATCACAAACCGTCAAATGAACGAGTTCGATTTCGAGTTCTTCGCCTTGATCATGAGTCTTGAGCTTGATCGGAGTTAATTGGATGGAGGGCAATCCGCGACTCGGTACGCAATTCTCGTCGAACGAGCAGGGTCTAGACCCAAAAAATACCGAACACTGCAGGCTAATAGTGCGAGAGCAAGATCATCGCCGGAAAAAAATTTTAGGGGGAGAAACAGGTCCTCGGAAGTTCGTACAATGCAGCCAAGTTAACGACGTTTTCGCAAAGTCAGAAAGGATGAACAGAACTGTACAAGATCCGGAATACATGAAGAAAAGACACGAAGACACGGAGATCATCAGGCCTCAGGGTTCGTAGATCTTGATAGGATTTGAGATCGTATATGGCGCTCCATGAATTTTTACGTGGAGGAGAAAAATGAAGACTCCAGCCAATGAATCACAAAACGGCGTCCTTCAGTGCCAGCCTACTGGCGACGGTAAATGTTTCACCGTTGCAGTGCCAATAGATCTCTGGAGAGCCGACCTAGTCTCTCTTGACAGACTGTAATGTTACCACTCGTTCCTCGCCCATTACAGAGCCGACCCTGAATTGCGCCGAGGATCGCATGTAGTGCCCGCGGGAGGCAGGCGCCAATAATCTTGAGAGGTGGTTATATGAATACATCTATCTGTGTCTGTGTATCTGATTCTGAGCACAGATATCATACGGTAGATAGCCCGCGGGACCGTAAACGATGAATTGCGGGGTCTGCACGCGCGAAATCAATTCCAACATGGAAAATGGAGAACGCATTCCAGTTTCGACTGCAGTTCATACTCGTTCGCAAGACCGTCGCTCTCTGCAATTGGTCGGAGTCCCATACCAAATTAGCCGGAACCCAGCCTAAGTAGCTTCACGCTCCGCTTTGTCCTCCAACCATTTGCGCACCTCCTTTTTGTTGAGCATTCCCACCACCCTCATTCTCTCCTCCTCGGTACGGGACCTGTAGAGTCGCATAATGTGGCCACACACGCTCCAGATGTCCTCCCACGCCGCATCGAAGAGATCCCACCAGCAATTTGGCGGTGTCGAGGGGAGAGGGATGTTCATGTGCCGCGTGGTGAGCAAGATCGCGGCGCTGACGATCGTGGGGACGCTGTAGAGTGCGTAGACGGGGGTTTGTAATCTGTCGAGAGTCTAGAACGATTTTTTTTACAGCGGAAAGGAAGCGGGACGGACGCGTCGTTGAGGTATCCCCACGCGCGGGAGCATGCGTCCTCCTCGCTGGTGAGGCCCAGAACGCGTAGGTAGTTGATCAACGTGCCGTAGGGCAGGACGACGTGCACATTGAAGCCGAGGCGTTTGAGGATTTGCATCTCAGAGACCACGAGGGCGTCCTTGAGCTCGTAGAACGTCGAGCCGAAATAGGACATGTTAGCGTATTTGAAGGGAGAGTCGCTTTTCGGGCTGAGGGAGTGGGTGGCGCGCTGGATTAAGAGGTCATACACGTTGATGAGATCGCGCATGCGTATGGGGCATTCTTCGAGCTTGGAGGCAAGGTAGAGGGCACCCATGCCGATGTCCTGTGTGAATCACGGCTATTGGTTGGTTGAAAGGAAATTGGATTGGCAGACTATTACTGACGCCTATTCCGAAGTGCTTCATTGAGGTAACAAACCAAAAACGGTGAAAGAGAATCTGAGCAGTTGCAACTGCTACCTGTTTCCTGTTCTCGGAGGATTTGAGAGGTGGAGAGTGGTGGGGCCAAAGAAATGAGGGACATACTGGTTGAGCAGGATGCCAGCTTGGTGGATGAGCTTGCAGCCATAAGCTCGTAGATCTTGTTCCAGGTCCGCTGGAATTCCGTCTTCAATGGAAGGCGTCCTTTCAATCTGGCTCAACGACGCGAGAGGATAAGACATGGTCGTTCAACGTTGACTTGTCACGGTGCAGGGTAGTTGACAACTTAGGGTTAGGGTTTACTCAGCCACACTCTCTCTTGGACTCCTCCATAATGTCCAGAGACGACTATTCCTCGCGCAGGGGTCGTCCTGAGCCCGCACCGCGTCGACTGCTGGACCGTATAGAGCCGCCTCCTCGAGCTGCCCGTATTGCTCCTCCACCCATGGATTCCTATGTTCCACCACCGTATGAACGCGACCGCCGTGAAAGTCTCGGCAGAAGAGTCGATTTTGACCGCAGAGATAGAGGCTGGCCCCGTCCTTCACCCCCGCCCCCAATGCGCCCACGCTCGCCCGACATGTTTGACAGAGATAGACGCCCACCTCCGCCGCACTTCGACATGAGGGAACGATCCTTTGAGCGCGACAGAGTGGACAGCTACCGTCCAGATCCTCGCTGGGAACTAAGACGCCCTCCTTCCCCTCCTCGTTCCGCCGGTAATTCAAAATCTTTCGCCCTTGAACGACCGTCTCAAGGTGCAAATCAGACAGATATATGCGACGCGTATCCCGGTCTCCTCCCCCCTTTCGTCGTTCAAGATCCCCACCTAGACGTCGCCTTTCCCCCATCCGTCGCCCCCCAAGTCCTCGCCGCCGCAGCCGCAGTCCCCCGCCGCCTTTTGCCACCCCCATGAAACGCGTAAAACTTGGAAATCACACCATTGTAGGTCCTTCCCGATCGCCCTCGCCGCATAGGCGCGGTCTTCCCCCTCACCTTCGCTCCCGCGTAACCCGGAATGCTAGTCCCCCTCCTCCACGTTCTCCAGTCCGAGTCGTCAGGGACGAGGCGCAACCTGAACCAGTTGAGGAAGGAGAATTTTCTCCGCCTCCTCCTTCTCTTCCAACGCCGACACCGGTGCGGCCGCGTACGCCACCTAAGCCTGAACCGCCCTCTATCGTCAAGACTGAGTCTGCCGTCAAGGCCGAGCTCCCAGAACCAATTCTTCCGGTCAAACGCGAAACTTCCCCGAAACCTGAAGCAGCTTCGCCTGTGAAGGATGTAGCTCAAGACGTGAAACCCACGCTACCTGCCTCCTGGAACCGTCCGTCCTCTGGAGTCGAGCAAAAACCGAACGTTTCTGAGCGTCACGAAAAACCGGATGTCTATATGCGACCTGCTTCACCTCCGCGGCATCCCCGTGAGTGGGACGAGAAAACCGATGCCCAGAGGCGAAATCGTTCTCCGCCGAGACATCCTCGCGAGCGGGACGTGAAGCCCGACATTCAAGTACGAAACTCCTCTCCCCCGCGACACCCCCGTGGTTGGGATGAAAGACAGGACACCTTGATGCGCCCTCCATCTCCACCCCGCCAACCACGAAATCGCGGCGGTCCCCCAACACGTGGGACGATGCATCAGCATCAGCGCCGTTCGTCGCGCTCGCCGCCACGCGGTCCTCGCGGAGACCGCGACCACTTACCCTTCCGTGGCGGGCGCGGTGGGAGAAGAGGGCTTCATCCGCAGGCGGCTTCTTTCTCCAATGCTGGCTCCTCCACCTATCCAGGACCAGGGCCGTCGACATATCCTGCAGGACCCGGTCCTTCAACTTATACCGCCTCTGTCAACGCATCTCCAACACCACTGACCCCTGTTGTGGAACCACTTCCACCGCCCGCCCCTCCCCCAGAACCAGAGGTTCCCCTGCCGAAGCTGCCTCCCATCCCGGCCTGGGAGTTGCGTGACCCCGAGCGTGCCGATGTACGTTCATGAATTCATTCCCTCACTGTTGTCGTTGTTGTTGCTCATACAATCAACATTCACTCCCACAGCTCGCTGCCTCACAAAAGGCCAGCAAAGCTCAACGAGCGGCTCTCCGCGCGCAATATATTGTCATGGAGAAGGTTAACCGGCGTGCGCTGCAGGAACTGGAAATCGCGACGCTTGAGCTGCGCGCCGTCGAGGGGCGTCGCAGAGTCGCGGATATGCACCTCGAGAAGGCGCGCGCGGGGGCGTTGGGAATCGAGTATATCCCGCCTCTGCTCGATATCGCGCCGGCGACGCCAGACCTCATTGCCGTGGCGCCCTCCCCGATACTACCTATTCCTGTTGGTCGTCCTGTGCGAGCATAGTTTTGCAAACTTCCTTGAACTTTAAGACGGTGATGCGAAGTGTGTGTGGTAGTTGCTGTATTAAGCCTGTACATACGTATGATAAATACATGGCGGGTCTGGGGCAGTAGTTATTTTGGTATAGGTGTGCATTCCATGTGTGTTCGTTTGGGATCCATCGGGAGGGCACAGAAAAAATTGAGGTTCTAGATAGGGTTAGGGTTGGGTTTCTTTGAATTCGAAGACGAACCTGCATGGCCTCGAATAGCCGCTTCGAATGCATTTGCAACTGCAACTTCTTGTTATAACAGCTGCACTGGACGCGTGGATATCTACTCACGACGATGCATTCTTTTCCTCCGTCTTCACGACAAATCTCAGATTGCGGGGCATTCCTCTCGCTGTCAAAGGTGTATCGCGAGGACGGGGCGCGCTTTGGGGCGGCACCTTAGGGTGAGTCAAGTTTGAGGGATTCCCGACTCACGTCTACAAATGCTTTGAGCACGTCGTCCGCGTTCTGATTTTTCGGCGCCATTTGGTGTTGGAGAAAGCCAGGAAAGGCCGAAGCGCGACTTGAGTGACGTCATCAAATGCTACTGGGCGCTTCGTCCAAAAGAACTGTATGGTTGAACATATTTTTTTATTTGTACTTCCTATCCCCTCCGTAAGTTAAGATAATGTACCCTGGCCACCGCGTCCTCGTTGAATCTACCACCCGCGATCCGCCAGACGTCCACCCTTGAGTTTGTCGTCGCTAAACACAAAAGATGAGACGAGCAGCTTGAACGAAGATGAATCAAACTCATACATTGTCAATCCCACCATAGCAGGGCCCAAGTTCTCGGAGACCTGGGAGTGTGAGTCAGTGTGTGCGATGTTGGGATGGAGCGGTGAAAGTCACTTCAGCCAGGATCTTCGGGTTGTTGTAGTGTGTTACCGCTTGCACAATTGCTCGTGCACGTTTGGCAGCGTCGCCCGCCTGCACATTTCAATGAAATCCATCTTCACGCGTCAATTAAACACGAAATCACTATACCTTGAAGATTCCCGACCCAACAAACACTGTTTGTTGAACAAAAGATCGGGTGAGCGTTGTGCGACTCCCGCATTTTTTTTTGTGGGAGTAGAAGACGTACCTCCGTCACATCCAAGCTGCATCATCATGGCGGCATCAGCTAGAAGAAACGTCGGTTATTTGGAAAAACGCATTGCAATGTAAAGAGAAATGCGCACCCGGGGTTGCAATACCACCCGCGGCGAAGTTGACGACCGGAAGGCGTTTCAGACGAGCGGTCTCCTTTAGAAGATGGAACGGGGCTAGCGGCGCAAGGAGTTAATGAGTATTCCGAGCAAGGATGGTGCAAACAAATTTACCTTGAATTTCTTTGGCGTAGAGGTATAGCTCATCCTCAGTCATCACACTTGCTTTCCGAATTTCCATATTGACCGCCCGTTCGTGGCGCACGGCCTCGACGACATTGCCTGTGCCTGCCTCACCCTTGGTACGGATGAATGCCGCACCTTCAGAGATCCGACGGAGCGCCTCCCCGAGATTCCGTGCCCCGCACACGAACGGTATTTTGAAATTATGCTTGTTGATGTGATGCTCGTCGTCCGCAGGTGTGAGCACCTCGCTCTCGTCAATATAGTCGACGCCAATGGCTTGGAGAATTTGAGCCTCTACAAAATGACCAATTCTGACCTTGGCCATGACTCGATATTTTTGGATTCAACTCGGGGAAACAAACGAGGGAACGAACCAACCTGGTATTGTAACAGCTGCGATGATTTCCTTGATCATCGACGGATCGCTCTACAGATTTTGAATCGTTTGTGTTGATTCTTGAACGCAAGAAATAACTTACCATCCGCGCGACTCCTCCATCCGCGCGAATATCCGCGGGGACGCGTTCCAAAGCCATGACCGCGCACGCGCCTATATAAAAACAGAACACACAATTAGTGTTGCTTGTTCAGCATCCTAAATGGCAGCGACGAGCCCGCTTCCTCCGCAATGCGAGCTTGTTCCGCATTGACAACATCCATAATCACGCCTCCCTTGAGCATCTGTGCCAAACCAGATTTGACTCCAAAGGTGCCGAGACTGCTGCCTCCACCTTCGCGTTGGGCAGTACGCGTGGGGGCGGCACCATTTGCAGTGCTTGGGGCGGGCGCGGGCGCGGCTGGAGTGGTCATGGAAAGGGATCGATAGGAGTCAAATTTTGGGTCACGCCGGAACAAGTTGCCGACATACCCGCCGGAGCTTGCCGGGTGTGATCTTGCGTCTCTTGACTCTCTTCCCTCTCTTTCAATCAGGTTTTTGGCCCGATTCCGACGTTTTATGTCTTGGTCCCAAATTGCAACCGGTGAACAACATCGAACTCAACCAAAGATTACACGATCTGGCAGAGCTCTTTCTGGATTTTGGATGCCCGTTTCTACTTCGCTGAACGCGAAAACCATCCAGTCAAGATGGGAAGTCATCGACAACAATGCGATGATCTTCGAGAACCCTCGGCTCGACCAATCTTTTGACGAGGCGCTTCCCTTCCTCGCGTCTCGAGGACGTGGTACCCCTGCTCAGGATCCGACAGAAATATATGCTTGTCTTCAGTCAATGACTCTTCTTCTGGCGCTCTTCCCCGAAGCGACTGGTTTCATGATGATCGCGTGTACGTGGACCTGTGCTAGGTTGCCCACGGTAGCAAAACGCTGCGGACTCTGTTAGTTTCAATCGAATCAATTATCAAATGTTACCTCTTGACTCAGGGTCGTCCGCTACAGTGGCATCGGTCTTGAATTGAAAAGCTTGTCGCGTTCAAGTACCTACAGCACAACAGCACAACAGCGGTCAATACGGCGCTTAATGCGCCACAGCACAAACTTGACTTCCGAACCAGAACATAGGCCTTGCGTTCACTCTTCTTTACCTTGGGCAAGGCACACAACAGCTATAAACGCCTATACAAGGCTAAAAAGCTATAAACCGGCGCCACTGCGAATGGACTAATCTGAATTCTATTCATCCAAGATGTCTGCATGTCTCATTGCTGCATCAAATCCTCCTTCCAGGTCGGAAATAGGAAAAAGAAGCTCAATCACGGTCTGCATTTGGTCTGCGGATTGTTTTCTGACACGGCAATGCGACCGATTGAAGGGATATTGGGATATTTATGCCCGTACTTGCCTTTGATTCGAGCTTGTGATGCGATGAAACCAATCGCAAGGTCGGGAGTTTCGTTCAATCTGTTGTCCGGTGGGAGCTCTGCACTAGTCCTAGCCGCCGGCGTTCAATGGTCAATCACTTGCACCATTGCTAGTGGCACAACAATAGTAATAATTCTCAGCTCACTGGCAGTACGGCAAAGGTCATTTCCGGCTCTGGGCAGTGAGTGAAGTCGCTATCAATGCGGACAGTTATCGGACACTGTGTATGTATGTACCGAGACGTAAAAATTCAACCCTTTCATTTTATTCTGTTGGGTGCATCGTAATAAATTGCAACGAGCCACAAAAGCACCGCGCAACAGCATCTAGCGATGCTGCGCGTAATGAACGCCGTTTAACGCGTCGTTATGGCGTGGTTTATGGATGGCCACTTCGAGTCCGTTTCCGGATCGGGTGGGACTTCGCCGGACTCCACACTGAGTGAAAAACATGAATTTTCCATCCGACAAAACGGACTCAATGGATAGCGAGGGTCAGCGGTTCAAATTATGGATGAATGTCGAATCTAGTCTAAACGTTACCCCGCCGTGATTCCGGCGTTTGTGCATTAATGGTGCCCATCTTTTGACCAAGGTACGATAGATATGGCAATTCCTAGGAGACGGCCGCGCAGCCCGCATTCCTGCGGCCGCTGATGTCGTTTGGGAAGCACGGAAAAAAATTGCAGAATTAGCGAGGTGGATACTCGCGCTATGCGGCGTGGATCCGTAACACACGAGATCTCCAAGGCGAGATGTGTTCGCACAGACCGCTTCAGTTCCCTATCTTCCTTCATTCAAGCTTGTAATCAGCTGGTCGGGAAGAAATCGAATTATCGGAAAGTAGAACGAACGAATGACAGGATTGACACAACGCGTGAAAACAAGATAGATACAAGGAACGATGGGTGTCAAATGCGAGCGGGCACCATCGAACAAGCAAGCCAATGTCCACAAATGTATCGAGTGAGAAATCATCCATCGATGGGTGGCGCGTGAGTCAGACGACCCCGCGGGAGCCACAGGGACGGTCTACTCTGGGTCCGGGTCGGCTGGCATATGAGCCTTATCCGTCAAGCTTTGCTGACTTGCTTGGCTGCGGGCGCGGCGTGCGGGCTGCGCGGCGATAGTGGGTGTTGGCACATAGGCTTTGCAGGGACAGGGCATGACGCCGGAATCATATGTCGTGTATATGTATATACAACTTCAGGATAGAAGCGGGCGGGGTTGAGGCTGAGAAAACCAAATTAGGTATAAGGGAAGGAGAGGACGGAAAAAGGGGAATAAACGTACTGGTTTCGGCAAGGCGAGTGGCAGGTCCTATCGACGGAGTTGGTATCGATTATGATACGGTAATGCGGCGCGAGTGGAGCTGCGGGTGCGAGGACCCGCATGATGCTGGGGCGCGGAAGGCACATGTAGCTCCGGGACAGTCTGCCGCCGTTTCTGAGGCCGCTGGGAATCATCCTCCCGGTCGACAACGGTGCGTTTGCGCTTTACTGCAGCCTGTCTGCGGGTATATGGGGGGTGCGAAAGATCCTCGTCGATATCGGGAAGCTCGAATTGGAGGAATGTGGGGCTGTGGTACGGCAGCGGGATGGGAGCGACCAGGGGTGCATTACAGATGACATGCGTAGCTCGAGGCGGTGGTGTGCCGGCTGTAGAGGACGAGGCGAACGATGAGCATGTATCTGTGGGCGATGGGGGTTCTTGGAGACAATAATTAGACGATAATGTAGCTTAATTAGAAAAGATAAACTCACGGCCGGGATACAGAGGAGTATAGGGACCAAGGAGAGAGTGCCAAGGCTCTAGAGTGGGACGAGATAGTGGCCAGCACGCATAGGGAGACTCTGGAGAGTCGAAGGAGCGCAGAGCAAGGTCTTGGAGAGGGAGGTAGTCTGAGGGGAAGTTCATGGTGGAAGCCAAGAAGAAGGATGAAGCAGTAAGGGTGCTTTTATGTTGGAATAGACCGGAATGGAATCCATATCCGAACCGCCGCCAGATCTTCTGAGTTTCACGGTGGGTTGCTGTATGTAAACTGTTCAGGGCAAGATCACTTCGCCCAATTTGGTAGGTCACAGTCACACTCAGTCACACTGCCACTTGTGCCCAGACAGCTGAGACACTTTCTGAAAGAAATGTCTCTGGCCTATTCTGTTCCCAGAAACATTCGCAGGCACCTCCCCATTTACACACAATATCGCAGTGGAGGCGCCCAGTGTTTTATTCTCATTAAAAACATCCAAGGACACACCCCAGTGCGTGTATCTGCGTGTATCCTGCGTGATGGATCCTGGACTAATCGCATGATACACGTCAGGCCCTTGCAAAAGATCTAACAGACTCCCTATTCGACCCCGCAGACCCGTCCGCAGGCCGAATGCGTGTAGAGCAGCATTCCAATCGCCTCATCATCAAAGGTGCTCGGCCTGAATGGAAAACCCGGGTCGTAGACTGGTTACGCGACCGCGGCTTCTAGGAATTTACGTTCGAATCTCCACTTCAAAAAAATTTCCCGGACACCCAGTTTCCGCAACTCGCGAACCGCATCATCTCCGCGCATGTGTCATGACAATCACAGACAGTCGCCGAAGCATCTCGCATCGCGCATGACTGGAGCCCCCAAATGTCGCCATCTATATTTCAAGTTGGAGTGTCTGAACCCGATGATGCAAGACTCATACGGATTGATGCATGTCTGACTGATTGAAATACATATGTCGCTCCTCCGCATCACCGTTCTCTTCAGTTGTAACGCCCGCGACTTGGCTGAATCCAGTCTTTTGATTTTTAAACGGACCCGCGCGACGACTTGGAAACATCAATTCAACCCCGGTTACCCGCAACGGTCCCCAATTATCCCAGCCCGACGGCTTAGACCCTCCGATCGGCATTTTTCCGACAGCCTGAGCAGTGCTATTTCCCGCAGTTCCACAATTTCCTGGCGACCGCGGATCCACAGCACGGTATGTCCTACCCGTGCTTGGAAGCGCTGGAACTTTCTGTTTAACTATCTGGGCGCTCGCGGCATTTGCGGGTACCGCAAACTGCGAAACAACGCCCTATTCCGTTAACTCATTGCCCACTCTCGTGAAAATCGAAATCACATTCGATTCCGAACAGCTTCGGCGGCCGCCAATCCGGTGGCTGCGTGAGGGGACGAAGATCATTCAATTGGCGCCGGAGACGCTTATCCAAGAACGCTGCAAACAGCCTACATGCGAAAGTGAGTAAGTATAAGCCTGAACAGCGATGGACGAGCTTACACCGTCAACCTTCCGTTGTTCCATCGTTGCAAATGACATGCAATCGGGCATGACGGCCTAGTATCAATGCGAAACTCGGTCTCGTCCGTTGAACATATGGATTTGCGAGAGATCGTAAACAGCAATACAGCGAAACTCCCGAGCTCCGCTTATTTTCATAGGACGCGTTTTCTTGGCTTGTTGCTACTGCCTAGCTAAACAAACATTCCATCTTGCCTCAAATACGACTGTCAGGAAAATGTACTGGTGCAACAAACTCTGAATAACAACATTATGGCTCAGCGCCCAAAAGTTTGAAAATGCTTGGAGTGGTTGAAAAGGGAAAGTGGCTGTGCATGTCAAACGCCAATCAGAGGATCGTGATCGCAGCGTATTCCCCTCCCACGCCTCGTAAGTTGCAACTGCCACCACTGGCAGTGGCAGCGTCCAATGTCTCTCTCAGACTCTGTCCACCTTCGTTCCTGTGTCCGCGCCCACCTTCCTCCTCCATCTCACTTCTCTCATATCAACCGCCTATTCCACGTATCCTCGCCGCCCAACACCATAATGTCGCGAGTTGCTCGACTGTTCCTCGCAACAATTGATTGACGATCGCGACCTCAACGCTGTCTATTGATTCTTGAACGCCCTCGGCATAACGGTTTCTCACAAAGCGACGTATAGATAGCGTCCCGCCTTCCGACGGAAGAACGATTTTGCTCGCGCGTTTCACCTCGTAACTCGAATCAAGATATCGATATCCTGATTCTTTCAATGACCCAAATTCCCCTTTCCTTCCATTCGACATGAAAATTCCGGACTATCTGCTATGTTCTCTCAATAAAGGCACAGGAACGACGGATCTCCTGATCTCAGCACTCTCTTTTCGGATATGCTCCCCGAAACTCCAATACTCTCTCCTGATACGCGCCTTGAACGACCATGTGCAAGAATATATTGGCTTACCTCCAAGGCACTATCTAGTCTGGCATTCCTAGCTTGGCCCTCTGCTCTCCGGAGTGTTCCTCTATTCCTCAAGCACAGGAAATCTGTAATGTCTTGACCTGGTTCGCGAAGAGAACTCAACGTAGGCTAATGTTGACTTTCAAAACGCCGGCCTTTCTCAAGTAAAAGTCTCAATGTGAAGCTGAACATTGGCTCTGGTCGGCGAATCATCGAACCTTAATCGGTATTGGTATCACACATTCCCTCCCGTTCAAATATCCGACCCGATGGGATTCTCAACAGATACCCCTTTCTTTGCGTGCATGAGTTGTGGATCAAATCCCGAACGTCCTGAATAACATCAAGCCACAAAAGTTTCTAGATTACTCGTCTTCTATGCTGCTTCAACTGTGATCATGATCTTGCCCGTAGTACGACCTGCTTTCAGCTTGTCGAACGCCTCCTTGACCTGATAAAAGCCGTAGCAAGAGTCGATAATGATCTTGTCCTTCGGCAATTGCACGATGTCTTCCAAGAGAGACTGCTTCAATTCGAGATTGATGCAAGTGTACGATCTACCCAACCCTATGGTCCCCGAAAGCGCTCGGAGCATCATCTGCGGATTCCAGAAGTAAGTGTACATGCCTCCAGGCGACAGCCGGTCTGTTTTGTCGCCCACGATAGTCACGTATCGTTTGGCAATCCCGACACACTCCTTTCCTCCAACGCAGTCGATGATAGCGTCTGGCTCAAGTGCCTTCACTCCCTGCCTGACGTCCGTCTTCGTGTAGTCGACAATTTCGCTAGCGCCAAGACTGCGGACTAATTCAGCCTTGGCGGCGGAGCACGTCGTGATAACTGTCCAACCACGCTGGTTGGCCAGATAGACCGCGTACATGCCACTACTGGAGCCGCCGCCCAGCACAGCGATTTTGCCGTTCTTGACATATGGCGCAGCCCGGGCGATAGCTGTCTTCGCCGTGAGCCAGACGAGCGGAAGCGCGGCCGCCTGTTCCCAAGACCAGTCTGTCGGCTTGCGAACTATGGCGGCCTTCTCTGTGTTGATCCTCATGGTTTCTCGAAGTGTACCACCTGAGGAGTTCGGTCACTTTGCGTCTGCCAGTTAATTATCTCCAAATGCACACCTGAAAGGAAGTCGACCATGCCGAACACCTCGTCACCTGCCTTGAATCCGGATTTCGCCCCCGCCTGCTCTACGACGCCGGAAAAATCCTCTCCCACACCCTTTGGCTTTGGCATCAATTGAGGTAGCAAGGGGTAACCCATCAACTGGGCGTCGACGGGATTGAGGGACGCTGCCTTGACTCGTACTTGGATTTCGGAAGGCTGGAGTGGCCGGGCGTCGAGCGGGAGTGTCGACTGGGCGAGGGCTTTGGGGTAACCTCCGTAGGTAAAGGTCCATGCTTTAGTTTCTCGATTCATGTTGGCGATGAGATAAATAGTGGGAAGCCTCAAGTGACTACAGTAAGGATCGACCTTGGAAGGTGGAAAGGCTTTGCTCAGGCGACTTCTCTTTAATGATAATCGAGTTCGCGAATTTCAGCAGCGTCCGATTGCCTATAAGGTCGGATCATCAATAGTGGCCTGAGCACTGACCGAGCATGCCTTGTAACCCTTGTTCCACTCCCGACCTTGTGGGAGGATTTTATCCGTTTAACCGCCAGGTCGCAGTGGGTGTAACAGGAGATTATCCGTTTTCAGCTTCAAGCGGTGTCGAAAATGTACACATTGGGTGAGCCGAGCTGGAAAATGTCGCTGGATTTGTCCTGTTATCCGACCATTTCGGGAAACCTGACTTACTGTATTTGGCGATATAGCGATAGATTATTTCAATAAATTTACATACAACGTAAGTGAAGAGTTTCCTAGCGAGACGTAATACATGATTCGACATCGACCAAGGAAGAGGACCATCTTCCTAATCATTGGGATCCTCAAAGCAGGATATACAGCGGTGGACTCGTTGTGACGATGTCTCACCAACGAAGAGCAATCCAAACTAGAAGCAGCCTTGAAGTTTGCTAAGTACGACCAGAACCGGCATTGTTTTTCACGCGGAGGATTCAGTTTCGCACTGACAGGGCATTTAAAACGCAGCCGCAAATGCCGGTATATTGGAAACGGTGCCATCCACTCTGTAGATTTGAGGGGAGTGAGGATCTGTCCTCACCCACTGAATCTGGGCAGCAGTGTTGATAAAATTTCCCCAGATTCGGCCGAACGATATGGAGAACGATTGTTCTCTAAGAAACATAATCAATAGCATATTCAGGGATGAAAACGAGGTCGTCTTACCGGGTATAATTCATGCCCGGGAGAAGATATTCATAGCCAGCGATTAACGAGTCTGTATATTGAGCTTTCCATGCGCGGTAAGCGAAAATCGACCATGAGTCTCCGATATTTCGCCAAACGTCCTAATCGAGATGGGTGAAGGACATCAATTTTCACCCGGATAGCGTCTGCCTGGACATTGCCCTCGACTTATTCGATACTGTGCAAGCTTGGCCATAGGTTACCTTTTGTGCTACTACATTGGCGGGGGCCTCACCCAACCATGTGATATTCGGTTGGGAAGACTTGAAAGCTTCAACAATATCTGTGACGATTTTCGTTCCTTTCTCTCTGGAGTCGCCACTGAATGTCTCGTTCACGAAATACCTTCCAACGGCGTCGGGCGA
The DNA here is from genome assembly GCA_037176885.1 of Favolaschia claudopus. Taxonomy (NCBI): domain Eukaryota; kingdom Fungi; phylum Basidiomycota; class Agaricomycetes; order Agaricales; family Mycenaceae; genus Favolaschia; species Favolaschia claudopus. The sequence continues at coordinate 667,578 of JAWWNJ010000035.1, read as the reverse complement.
AACCAAGATGTTCTCCGCTTGACTAACGCAATATTCGGCACGATCACCCACCTCGCCCTTCTTGATTCCCGTCAAGGTCTCGAGTAAAGTGCGTTGCGCTTGCCAAGCTTCCGTGGCCATCCCTAGATGTGGAGAAAGCGCAAGGGTAGCTCGGAGAACCAGAGCTTCAACGACCTCCGCCGATGTGTCAATTGAGGATTTCTAATATCGAGGACGGATACGCGGGGTAGGTGACAATAACATTATCCGCGAAGTAGCGGGGTGTGAATGCAGCAAAGTATTCGGGAAAATTAATGTGGGGGAGCGAATTTGTGGGATTGGAGAGCGGGAGTCGATTATAGGTAGCAACGGATTCCGATATACATCTCTAAAAAGGTGTTGGCCATATCAAATATGCATGCGGGAAGGCATACCGATTTAGAGTTGCGTTGGCGAGACGACTTTCGAAGCGCATGTCGTGTTTCGCCAACTCGTGCGCAATCTCTGTACGGTTGGGCTTGTGGCCACCTTCGTCGGGGATCCATGGAGGCCACGGCCATGAAGGCAAGGCTTCAGCGCTCTCGGCATCAACCAAGGTTGGGGTTGAGGAGGACAGCACTTCGTCTCCCTCTGAAAGGGTCAAGAATAGTCTCTCCGCAACCTAGTGCCAGTGGTATGTTTTGACGATTGACGGGTTGTGATAGTATTCTTTCGGAGGTAAGCCCAGGCTTGCTTGGTCAAACCAAACCATAAGCTCATAAGATTGGGTTCAACGCCAATGTCCCCTTGATGAAAAACGTAAATAATGCCCCGACGCCTAGTATGGTCAACGATTTGTAGGCATATACACTAACGCCGTACCTCGTTGATGAAAAACGTAAATAATGCCCCGACGCCTAGTATGGTCAACGATTTGTAGGCATATACACTAACGCCGTACCTCGTGAATGCAGAAAGGCCAGAGCAGCAGTCAAGCCATCTTTCTCCTGCGTGAGTTTCGGTCCTTTGCCTCGAAACAATAGCTTCAGTGTCTTGATGAACTCAATCAAAAGTCGGGTTTCAATTTCGTTCAAGAGGGCAGTGGATTTGCAGCAATGAATCCGCCATCTGAGACTAACCTGAGTTTCGGCAACGGTTACGCATACGGGGTTCTGGGAAGTTGTCGCAAGGCTCTTGGGATTCACCTAAAGAAGACAGCGTACCTAAGTAGATTTTCTACGTACATGAATAGCACATTGTTAACTTGTTAAATGGATGTCGAGAGTATTATGCACTCCGGCGTCAAGCAGGTTTGCTGGATTGAGTTCAGAACGAGCGATAGGATGAAGAAGAGACTTCGACGTGCCTCGGACGGAGGGGATGTCGGATGCGAAGGAGGTAAAACCGTAGTAGTAACCACGGATGTTGAGGTGACTGTAACCTTAGGCGGAGGTTGACTTCCATCGCGCTCGCGTCGCTTTAGTTCTAAGTGTTGTTCAATGAAGAGGCTCATGAAAACCTGGAAGCTCTCTTCAATACAGCTAATAATTGGTTTCGCGGTGTACTTACCACACTAAGAACCAGCAGGAATAGGACAACTAGACGAAGGATTTGGGCCAGTGGGCTTGTGGGCTTTCGCGTTACGGCATCGAAGCGCTCGAGAAGCGTTGGTTCCGCGCTTTCGTCTTCCAGGTCAGGGTCGTAGTCCGCGTTTCGATTAAGGCGCCGTCTCTACAGTTAGATCAGTTTATTGAAGTTCGAGTTAATCCGAATCCGGCCCGTCCCATATTACAATCGAATTTATCCTGCGCTAACCTTGGCTGGTAGACTGTGGTGGCCCCGGAGCCCGGTCGACCATAGCTTCTGCCATGTCGTAGGTATATATAAGGCTTTCAGATAATCATGCAAATGCGCCCTTTGAATGGTTCCAACTCAGTTCTGCAGTCAATTGTATGAGCTCCTCTTGGTTTCAATTGAGAGGATTGAAGTAGAGTGAGTTGGTGAATTGGACTTGGTTCAAGGAGAGGACTGTGCCCGTGACGTAAGTACGTTCTTGTCATACTATTACGAGTGGGTGCTTGTCATTGTTAGGCTTTACCTTCGCCGCGCCAGAAATCTAAAGTTGCGTTTGCTTCGATGCTCGATCACTGCTCAATATCTCACAAAGGTCGGTCTACCAGCAAATTCAACTAAATTCTATTCATTTTCTGTTAGGCGGAATTGTCTTATGGTCCCGTTCCTTCACCCCGGAGGCCTCACATCTCGCCTCATCCTCCGCCTCTCCCGTAAATTCTCTTATCCGCGAAGCTCTCATCGAAGGCAGGACTACCGAAGAAAAATACGAAAAGGATGGCTACGCCGTAAAATGGACCTTTGTAAATGACCTCGAACTTATATTCGTGGTAAGTACGCGCACGCGGTCAATTCCGACCCACTCCACACCCGCTTCATTCGCCCTTGTGTGCCTATAGGTCGCCTACCAACGTATCTTGCAACTTACCTATGTTGACGACCTACTGGCTGCACTCAAGACTCTGTTTGTCAAAATGTTCCAGCCATTCCTAGCGTCGTTCGTGGCGTCACTCCACGCCATCAATAGCGGAAAGGCGACCGTTCTAGAGGCAGCGAATGCCTTCAGTTTTGCTGATGCATTTGACGGCTGGGACAAAATGTTTGACAAATTGCTCCGGAGCTTGGAGGATAAGGCAGCGCAGGTGCTCGAGTTCTGATTCACAACTCGCAACACTCTAAAGTGCCTTCATTTGACTTAGGATCGAAAATCACGCCTTCGCCCGGCGGTGCGGCCTGCCATCGAGGAGACTAGCACCCCTCCCTCAGAAGAGGTTGAGACACGTAGGACCGTTTGATGCATCTCATACACTAACTCATCCATTTTCTCTTCTAGTTCCAACTCAATCGCCTGATACCCCGCTGGACGAACAGCAGATCGCGCGAAACGTTCAGGCTTTGAAAAATCGGCTGCGGGGACGAGGTGGGAAGCGAGGGGGGCGAGGAGGCGGACGATCGGACGCAGGAAGCGGACGCGACAGTGTTCCCAACTCCGAGTAAGTGTTATTGACATTTTGACTTGACTGCGTTTTGCTTATCTGCATACAGCTCCGAATCGACCACCAGCAAACGCAAATCTAAACCCGCTAAAGCCCAACGCAAATGGGGCGACGAAGCTCCTACCGAGATGGACATGGCGTCCCTTGATTTCAGCTCGGATTCGCCCTCAGCTGGCGCGGGCCTCTCCCACGACCTCCAGGCCTTGGTCGACGAAGCGTCCCTCGGGACGCGTACCCGCGACGGAATGTACGAGGTGAAAGATTGGGAGTTCTCAAAAGACGACGATAAAGCGATCGCAAGCGCGTTGAAATCGCCAGATGCCAATAAGGATAAGGCGGCATCGGGATCACTCGGTGCTCTCGGGTCGCTTTTCTCCCGACTTACGGGCAGCAAGGTCCTCACGGAGCAAGATCTCAAGCCCGTGCTTGATGGCATGAAACATCACCTTATGAAGAAGAATGTTGCGATGGAGATTGCGGACAAAGTGTGTGAGGGGGTTGGTGAAAGTTTAGTAGGCAAGAAAGTTGGCGGATTTCAGAGTATGTGTTTCTTTTTCCTCTTTGTGTGTCAAATCAATGTTTGCCTTTTCCAGCGACAAATGCGGCCGTCCGTTTGGCACTTTCAACGTCCCTCACGCGAATCCTGACGCCGAAAACGTCCACGGACCTGCTCTTGTCAATTCGCACTAAACTGTCTTCACCTCTGGCATCAACACAACAACGGATGCCTTATAGCATCACCTTCGTCGGCGTAAATGGCGTTGGGAAAAGTACGAACCTCTCCAAGGTCTGCTTTTGGCTTATTCAGAACGGGCTCCGCGTCCTCATCGCCGCATGCGATACATTCCGGTGCGTCGAGTGTTCACCTGATTCTTTTGAGGGGCATTTTCTGATTTTGAGAGATCGTAGGAGTGGTGCGGTGGAGCAATTGCGCGTGCACGTTCGAAATCTTGGAATGCTTGGCGTCAACGGCGCAGCCGACAGCAAGGGCCGAGTGGAGTTGTTTGAGCGCGGCTATGGCAAAGATGCCGCTGGAATCGCGCGTGAGGCGATTTCGTATGGTGGGTCCTTGTCTTTAATTTTACTCCCTTGTCCAACACGCGCTTCTACAGCCAAAGACAACGATTTCGATGTCGTGCTCATCGATACAGCGGGTCGTATGCAGGATAACGAGGTGCGCATCAGCTTCCGCTGTCATACGTGATCTTCGCTGATCGTCGATCCTCCATCAGCCGTTGATGCGCGCTTTGGCCAAGGTCCGGAATTCAACGACCCGCTGATTGCCCACTATATACTGATCCTGATTTGCAGCTTGTTGCAGTGAATTCACCAGACAAAATCATCTTCGTGGGCGAAGCGCTCGTAGGCAACGAAGCGGTGGATCAGTTAACCAAGTTTGACCGTGCGTTGCGCGACTTTTCGTCTGCTTCGGGTACAGGCAAGGGGCGCGGGATAGACGGGATGCTCGTTACCAAGTGGGATACCGTTGACGATAAGGTGCGCACGATCGAGTTCCTCTGCGTTAGTCCACTCATGCAGTACAGGTCGGCGCTGCCCTATCAATGACTTATGTGACTGGGCAACCCATCATTTTTGTGGGTTGTGGACAGGTAAAGAAACGTCCACTTCATGATGATGCATGGCTGATCCGAATGCTCTTTGTGTAGACTTACACCGATTTGCGACAGTTGAGGGTTGCAAACGTTGTTCAGGCTATTTTGGCTGATTAAAAATGTATTACGGGGCACCACATTTTTGCCTGCTCGAAGGCGTAGATGCTACACTATATTCAGACATGTATCACAGAATCTTAATGTTACAGCCATTATTATATGCCAAAAATCCAATACACCACTTTCCAGCGGAGGATTAGCAGTCGCAAGAGAGGTACATACTCGAGAATGCGCTGTGCATCACGGGAGAAACTTGAAGTGCAAGCCATCCCGGGGAATACTTCGGGATCGACGGGCGAGGAGATCGACCGCAAGTAGGGTTCAGTAAAACTAAGTCGTTCGGAATGTTGTGGAAGACTGGCCTAAATCCTATAGAATTACCAGCCATGGAACAAATCAAATTTACAGTCTACGTCCCTATAAAAGATACATAATCTAGTCCTAGATACTTAGCTCTACATTCTCCAATCCTTAGTGCTGCTACATTTGAGGAGCTCTGTCCCCCAAGAGATCAGAGTCCGGCTCCTCCCGATGCCACGTATACTTGCGGCCAATCCGGGCCAGTTCGTTATTCCTCCTTTTCATCCCGCTCGGGTCAAGCACAAACACGGAGAGGTAGACATTCCCGTACAGTAGTGCGGCAGCGTGGAGCGCCGACCAAAGGCTTCTCCTCTGTACAAGCAGGAGGAGAACAAGGCAGCTAGTTGCAGCTGCCCAATACTTCACCGCAGTCAAAGCAGCTAGAGTGCGGAGGACGAGAACGTTCGGCACTCGGCGCTGCGAGAGCAGCAGAACGGCGGTCACTCCTCCTACAGCCAAAGTGACGAGGGGAGACGTCATGGACTGTAGCTGGGCAGAAGAGCACCCAACAATACCCGCAGCAGAAGTGACGGGTAGCCGTGTCCAAGTAGATTCGCGGAATCTCCCATGAGAGAGACCTCCCAGAGATGAGAATAGAGAAAAGATAATACAGCTGTAGTGGAATGTCAAGAAACCTGTGATGGCGGCGAGCGCAACGAATAGACTTGACAACCCGCCGGGTGATGTATGGTCCGGTGGTTGGCTCGCGGCGTCGACCGCATCGTAAGACACATCACGAAGGAGTACCAGTTTAGTGAAGCCTTGCTTGCCAAGTTCCTCCAGCGTCGGGTCGTTGTGAAGAGCAGACTTGGCCTTGCCGCTATCAGATGTCCGTAACAGGAGATAATGAGCCATGAGTTGCCGTATTTGACGGACACAGAAGCTGAGATTCCCGACGCCAGTGTAAAAGGTGGCCTGGGTGAAACACATTTGTTCGCCGTCAGCCAGAAGTCGAAGCACTCTTTCAAAAGTGACTCGAATCAATCTGTCTGGAGATGTCCAGGTAGGTTGAAATCCGCCAATTATGTCTGCAGAGTGTAACGGGTTCCAAATGCCCTCCGTGTTGGGTAGAATGCCTCGTGTGAGCCAAAGGCATTTCAATACTCGAAAGAATTGGTATGCACAGGGCTTTTTGCGGGATGATATCAATGTCTGAGTCGCAGCAATGACAGGTTCCAATGCGCAGACCAAAGCGGCTAACTTGGCAGCCGAAGACGTGGAATCGGTGGGAGAGAGGGATGGTAAGATATCCCAGGCTACAGCAGAAAGGAGGAGATTGAGTTGGTCCAGATAGCTTTTAATGAGACCTTCAAATGAGGAGAAATCCGGATAACATTGGGTGCGAGCAGCTTGCTGATTTGTCAGATGTAAATAGTAAATCACATTTCTGTGCATATCAGGTCATTCGTAGACAACGACGTAAAGAAAGATCACCCACCGGAAAGCGTACGCGGCGAGATGCCAGGTCTGCAGCTCTGATAGAGCTCTTTGGCAGATTTCCAAGTGGCGCATCATACGCGGTAAAACAAAACGCAGGCGGTTGATCTCATCGCGAAGAGATTGCGGAATGGCTTTATCCTCGTCTGATAGAAACGTCGCAACATCCTCAGAGCATCTGCGGGACCATTCTAGATCCTGTCTTACGGCGAGCCACTGCCGGTCCAACCACTGTTGCTCAAACTCTACAGTATCGCATGATGAAAACGCGGTATCATCGCAAAGCTGTCCACGGAGTTGAGCGCAATGAACATCCTCTCTATTCGCCTCGCTGCCAGGAAGAGTACCTCGCGGCGAAGAATCGTCGAGACACTGACGACAAACATCGGCAGCATGCTGATACTGGTTGATATAACTCTGAAAGGGCCTATTCTGCAGGGCAATGCAGCACATTTCGAGGAGTGAAACCGGTCCTTTCTCTGCCACAGCTTTGAATATCGTATCGAGTCCCGTGTAGGGGATTGACCCAGGGCTTTCGCCGTTCGGATGAAACAGATGGCGCGGTGACTGGAAGTACTCGATGAGGGTACGATGGACTGGGACAATGTGGTGTCTGCGGACACGATTGCCATCTCGATAGGTGGCCTCTCGAATTTCGAAAAGCACGCCACCCGCACGTCGCGCGACACTCTCAATTGTTTGGAGAGTCAGAGCCAAACCAGGGGGGAGGGATGAAGCTTGTAGATATTCCAGGAAAATTTCCCATGTGACGGCGCTGGGAGAGAACACGAGAAGTTGTAGGAGTATGACCAAGATACGATCGAACCCGGACCCCGTTGGAAGCTGGGTAAACCCCTGCAGCTGGACGTGCAGGTAGTACGAGTACATCTTGAAGATTCCAAGCGGAGTTTTCCGCAGCAGCTCCAGTCGCTTCTCGGGATTGAACAGCAACATATCCTCGTCCTTGATCAAGTTCTGCAAGAAGTACACGTAGAGAAACATGTTTTCCGATCGCTGTACGATGTCATTCACCAGAATGTCGTCAACCGGGTGACCCTCTGGAATGTAGCTTCGTACGACGTGACGGGAATATGCCTCCAAATCGGCCTGAGTGGTGCCGTTGGCTCCCAGCGTAATTTTGGGCCAGTCAGCGAGGAATTTATCCGCGGGGGACCCTTCGCATCCAACGAGAAGAACATGGGCCGTGATATCATTCATGATCCATGAGAGTAATCCGCCGGCTCGATGAGCGTCTTCGCACTGATCAATCGCATCAACCACAATCCTTTTTTGTATCGCATGAGCTTCGAATTTGAGAGAGGGGCAAGACGAATAGGCACCTGACTGTGTCGAACGACGACAAGAATTTGACAACCCAGTTTTGAAGATCTGCATCCCGGTATTTATCTGACTGCGCACTCAACGCGTACTCGAGAAAATCTTCAACAACGGTGATATCCGCTATGCGCATGCGATTGTCTTTAGACAGAATTTGCCGCAGGAAACTCATGGCGATGGCTTTGAACGAGGTTTTCTGAGGCAGATTTGAGTATGGATCAACTGCCGGATCCGCCCCGCAAAAATAGTATAGAATTAATCCGCCACGTCCATCCTTTGTGACCGTCTTCTCAAGTTTCTGTATTATGTGCGCTGCGAACACCGATTTGCCGCTGCCGGGATTTCCGGTGATGTAGAGGCGGGCAGCGTCGTCTTCATACGATAGCCAGCGGACGATGGCCGGGTGCGTATCACTCCAGGAACAAGGATCTGGGATGGAGCTAGTCTTGGCCACATATTGAGCGAGATGATGCTCGTAATTTGTACAGTGAAGGCGCTCTACGATTCTGCCTATTTTACCACCTGTCAAAGAGTGTCATTGGGCTGGTATACCAGGAGGAGAGGGAACCAACGAAGATGCCGTTCAGACTGAGTTTTGATGTGGGTGACTAATATCCCGAACTGAGCTAAGTCGAGCGCACTCCGCATTCTGTTCCTGGCAGTTTGAACTTTGTGGAGGAGAACGGGCGATTTGAAACTTCGTAGAACTAGCAAATTCTTAGATTGTGTATGAACTACTGAGGCAACGAAGACATACTGCGCTGCTTGATTGACTCGCCCTCCCCTGCAGTAATGGTCGATTCCAGTCAGCAGCAATGGATAATTGTCTTACCTCCAACGTAAACCTTCAAATCCTTCACAAAAGTCAAAAAGGCTTTTAATACAGACAGAATAGCCCGACGATCCGGATTCGAAGGATTAGCTTCTTTTATCTGTGATGATAAGAGATTCAGCGGTGCTTGAACTGGGCATTGGAATGTGAACCAACTGTTTGGGACACAAGAGGTAGGCCTTCGAAGCAGTCGTTTAAACCCGCAATAACCTCTGTACGATGTCCAGTTCTGTGTACACCAAGTACGAAATAACGGCGCACCTTCTAGAATCTCTGTTTTTGCAGCGGCAATCTTCAGAAACAAACACTTTTCAGAATCTTGTTTGTTGGGCCCTCGAGACATTTCTCACTGTGACGATGGACCTCACAGCGCCGTAGACTGCACCCACAATCCAATTCGTTTCCGAAAAAGACAAGAAGAACAGATCGCATTTGTCAAGGAAGAGCTTGGAATTGCGCATGACAATATGGATCTTTTTATGCCGTAGTTTGAGCTCTGTTGGCTGAACGTTGCATTCTCGGAGGAGGTGTTCAAGGGATTCGGTTTCATCCCACTCAGAACCGCCAATTTCCTTCACCAAGGCTCGGAACTCGGCGAATAATGCGGAGAGATCCAGTTCGCCCAGCGTTGACATACACTACACAGCGCAGCCGATGGGGAAAGGACGCGAGAGCGCTGGGTTCCGGAACGGAGAGAGCAGAGTACAAGGTGGTAGGAAGGCATTTTGGGCCTTACATAGAATACTGACAGTGAGCGTCTCTTTGCTGATTGACGGAACGGCAGGGAGAACGGAATTAAAAGTTGCACAGCCCCCCCACGCCTCTTCACCTCTCCACTCGGCCTTATGCTGCCAACGACCCTCCACGCAACTTTCTGCCAACTGTTCAGGCTCAGTTGACTGTGGACTGACTGTTCATTCTCTCTGGCGAAAACGAGGGGATTACAAATCTGAATGGTTACTGCTACCCTGGGGCGAGCGCTGGGACTAAATCTGGAATGTTCATTGTCCACGGCATGTCAATTGAATGGCAGAGGGCGTAAGGCAACGAGGAATCATGATCATAGCCTCCATTGAATGCATTGCTCAGCGGGCCGCTCCGACTGGCGCGCCAATCTTTATCATCAAGAAGCTCTGAACGTTGAAGTAGCTTACTTCCACTCTCCAATCATGGCCAAACGTCCTTCACTGACCTCTTTGTTTACCGCTCCAATTTTGGGCCTCTCCCCCATCTTGAATGAGACGCGCACAATTCATAGCTTCGCGTCGCGCACTTTATCCCTACTAGTAAAATGTCTAAGCGCACCAAGCGAAGAAGTAGATGGTGCCCTGTCATCAACAGATTCGCGTCTTCCGTGCGTTCATTGTTCAAGATGTTCCGTACCTTGAGTGTCACTCTCATCTTCGTTTGCACAGTCGCCTGCCGCCGTATCTAGCTTTACAAATCCGGAAGGAGGAGCTCGCGTCGCTCGTAAATGAATTATCGAACCCGGCGCGTTCTTGCTTGGCTTGCACAGGCGGCTATGGAATGGGCAAGTCGACAATGGGGTTGTTGGCCATGCATCACAAGCCAGTGACCGCTCTCTTTCACCGCCGTCGCTGGATCAATTGTTACACGTTTACCGACACTTCGAGCTTTTTGCAGACTTTGGCCACTGAAATGGGTGTCGCATTCCATATGACCGAATGCAAAGCAGACGCATGGAAAATGTTAGACGCTATAGTTGCGTCGCTCAACGATAGGCACTCGCGTGGTCCTGACCGTCGAACATTCCTTGTGCTCGATGACTTGGATCACCTATATTCAATCAACAAGGCGCTCGCGAATGCTGTGATTGAAGCTCTAGCGAGTGTGCAGGGCCTAACACTCCTATTAACAGTGAATGGGTGGCCAATCGCCGCTCCGGACGTCGTTGACTGGACTCTACATCTCAATCCCCTTTCACCAGAGATGGCCGAATATCTCTTCCAGACTGTTTATGCTGTCCCGCGGCAACGTAAAGAGCTCAGAGAACTCCTGAAACTTGTGGGTGGCGTCCCGCAATACATTGTTATTCTTGCCAACCTAGCGTACGAGCGGCGACTCCAGCCCTCGGACCTACTACAACTCTTGGAGGACCCCGAGACCAATCTACTTGGGGCTTATGTAGACGGCGGGCGATCTCTGGAAGCTTCGATGCGTGCATACACACCCGAAGAAAGACTCGGGCATGATCCTCACGCACTGCGCGTCTTCCACATTCTTGCCTCCCATCCTGGAGGCATTCAACGCGAGCGTTTGCAGAGCTATGTTGGCTTATCCCCAGAAACCCTCGATTCCATCTGCAACCAACTCTCCCGCTTGTCTTTCATACAAGACGAGAATCCTAGTCGCCTCATGCTGACACGACCTGTCCGTGAATACGCCTTGCGGTTCTCCGAAGTTGATGACGAGACACGTCAGGTGCTTCTATCGCAGATTATTTCCCTTGCAGAAATTCCGAAAGGCCGCCTCCGTCCTGGTGCTCCCGAATTCCTGCAAACTTGCCGACTGTTCGAGGAAGAACGAACAAATTTAGAGAACATTCTCTATTCTTTCCTCAATAAGGAGCATATGCCCGTCGCGGTTGAAGCAACTTTGCAATATCTTCAGCCACTCTGTGCTGTCCGCCCATCGCTAAAGCTGGCTACGCGGGCAGTTGAGTTGGCAGAGAAGCTTTCGCCTCCAAATCCTTCATTGCTTGCACAGGCACTACGGACACTTGCAGAGATAACATATAATAACGGGCTATTCGAAGCCGACAGAATCTTTGCCAGAGCCGAGATCCTGTTTCGAGATATGCAGGACGAACCGAGCGTCATTGGTGCACTGGAGTGCCGATTCTTTCTGTCAGAAATTCGGCATCGATCTGGCCTGATGGATCGTGCAACGGACGGGCTCATCTATGCAGAGGGCTTCGAAGAGGCCGTGCAGCGCGCGTCGACACTCTCGAGCGACGCCGGAAAACGATGCCATGCAATGGGTCTCATGAAAATTGCTCCATATACCGAAGATGAGAGCCGTGGGAAGGAGTTTCTTCACACAGCACGCGACATTTTCGACGGCCTGAACGACGAATATGGGAAGACATTATGTGCGATGAAACTAGGGGTTAACACGCTACAGCTAGTGAATCTAGCTCAGAAGTTCGAAGAATTCGGCGATTTGGATATGGCGGCAAGGTGCTACTCGGCGATTGCACCCTCTTACATCGAGTATTGCAAGGTCGAAGGGTTTAGAGAGATGCTTCTTGTTAGGGGAATGGGAGACGACGCGATCCTCAACTTGCTCACGAAGGCTATCGATATTTATGAGTTGCTAGGACGAAAGCTGGACGTTGCGTTTTCTCAGTATCATCTTGCACAGCTCCTTCCACCTGCTCAGGCCGTGAGTCTATACTCTCGTGCCATCTACCAGTTCAACATCTCGCGCTTCACCCACCACCGCGAGCGAGGTACTCTCGATATGTGCTATTCACTGGTGGAGGAGAGAAGTTACGCCGAAGCCGTTGCATACCTCGAAGTTCTGCAGGACGAAATTGGGTACTGTGGCCACATCTTTGTGGTGCGTTGCAGAGAGCTGTTGACGGAATGTCATTGCCGTTTGAATGCGCAACGGCCCGCTGCTCAAGCTGCGACGGCAACTCTAGAGGCTGTCAGGCAACTGGGCAGCGACCGTTCGTCTGAAATCGAGTTGTTGACGCCGAGATATACAAATTTGTTGGCGGCGCTCGAGGGACAGACGGATCTTTTGCCAGCTGTTCAATATGAGACACATGTTGGTGAGCGCTCCAGGTTTATCGAGATGGATTCTTCCGATGATTCGGAGGATTCCGATGATTCGGAGGAGGAGGAATCGTAACATGTATAGTCAATTTTGTAACTCTCGAGTGTAGCGCTAGTCTGCCAGTGTATCAGATAGTTCCGCTATGAAAATTCGTCGGGCTACTAGATGGTCTGTGACCATTCCGTTGTGGAGCGGTAAACTTTCAGCAGCATAACGGTCCGCATTTCGCTGACATCGAATAGACTTAATCTCCCAGAATCAGAATACTGTGCTAATTCGACCAATCGTTCACCGGGTGTCACCCGTCACCCAAATTGTTCACCCAACAAGTAGTTCACATCACGGCAATCACGGCAAAATTGCCATATATGGAAGGTCGGCACATCTCGGCCAGTGCCGGCCGCGAAAATTTTGCGATTTTGGGGCCCTTTTTGGGCCGAAAAAGTCATTGTCACCGTCACCCTCTCGGAATTTGTTCAGTTCACGGCCGGCCGTCACGCATAACGTGAACAACCGGTCGAATTAGTACAGTAGATCAGTTCCCTTCAACTTTCGCTTTACTCAGGATATCTGATAGGGATCCGACGATCCGTAGCTTGCGAAGGTTGGCTCACTCTCTGACTCTGCCTCTGAGAGACTAGATAGACTGGCAATTCGCTGATCTGCGCAGGTTGCGAACGCTGCCAGTGGTCTGGCTGGCTTGCAGTACATCTCGGAGGACTCGGTACTGTCCGGGGAGATTTTTTGGTACAATGAGTTGCACATTGGCAATCTTATGGTTACAACCGTTGTCAGTCCAATGCAAAATGACTTCAGATGAGGATACGCTTGCGCATCAAATGTTAGTGCTACTGATACATGCATTCCGGGCAAAAAGTTCGTTAAAAGAGTGTTCGTCTCAGCGAAACGCAGAAGTGAAGAGTAATATGTCCGTCCATCCGAGTACACTACGGGTAACTCATTGTCGACGGGTAAGGGGCGTACTTCTCAGAATTGAAATCAACGTGACCCTCCCCCGTCGCGCCGCTGCGAACCGAATCCATGCGAGCGAAAGGCGCTTGGGCTTGGAAAGGATAGACGGTGAAGAACTCGGCAGAGGGGGCGCTGCGCTTCCTGCGGCGGCGCAAGAAGAAGAATACGCCGAGAGCGATGAGGGCGAGAAGGAGAAAGCTGCCGACGATGCCCCCTGCGATTGCACCGGCGTTGGACGAGGATGAGAGGGCTCCTTGGGGACCATTCGTGTTGGCGGCATTGGCGACGCCGCTGGGGAAGAGAGAAGACACCGAGGAGACAGAAGACACCGTCGAGGTCTTGCTGGAATCAGTGACCAAGGTGTCGCTGGGGCTAGCATCAGGCGTAACGGGAGGACTGGTCGGCGCAGTGCCGGCAGCAGCCGACGTGGACGACACGGACGACTGGGAAATCGAGTTAGAGGATATCGTCTGAGATGGCAATTGGCCTGTAGAGGATTTCGATTGTGAGATGAGGGTCGTGCTCTGACGGGACGTGGTTGCTTCAGAAACTAAGGGCGGTTTCAAGGTTAGGTCAATTAACTTCTACGACCCATTATCGGTGAACTTTACCTTGGCTGTTATTGTTTCCTGCGTTATCTGGTCTATCTGGTCTCCCTACACCATTTCCTTTGTTCTTGTCATCGTCACCTTCGTCGTCGCTATCTTCATCGTCGCTATCTTCGCCGTCGCTATCCTCGCCGTCGCTATCTTCGTCGTCACTATCTTCGCCTTTCCCCTTTGCAGGGGGAGGCGGCGAAGGTCGAGCAGGCGGTGGCGGAGCTGCCTTGGTAGTTGTTGCGGGCGGAGGCGGAGGTGGCGGTGGCGAAGGTGCGGGGGGCGGAGGTGCTCCAGCAGGAGGTTTAGGTGGTGGAAGAGGCGCACCCGCACCAGCGGGACCCGTTGGAGGCTCTGGCGGAGAACTTGAAACCGGAGAAGAGGGATCAACTCCTCCGGAGCCTGGCGGACTCGCGCCCAGCGTGTCGGTCAAAGAATGAATAGCGTCAATACCATCGCCCTGCGGACTCAAATTCGGCTGTGAATTAAACGGACAGACAAAGAGCGACTCACGAGGATCTGGTCAATGGGATCTAATAGCCCTCTAAAATGCAGGTGCAAAACCGGGGGCATTATTCATTCGTGACCGGCACAAGAAAAAAGGGAAAAGCTGCGGAGGAAAGAAGAAAGAAGAAAGGGCTGTAAGGCCTCGTTGAGCATGCGGATATTTATTTATACTGCCAAGAAGCTAAGCACCCTTGAATCCACTTTGACGGTTGAGCAAGGCATAGAACGTAACGTCGCGACGCGCTTGCATCGGTTACAGTTGCGATGATCGTCCGCGTTTATAATTATGTCGTGTGCGACCTTCGTTCTCTGCTAAAATGAATTCAAAATTCAAGCTTGCATGAGGCGCGACTTGGAGAGGTCCAAGGATTCAAAAACCCGATCGACGTGACAGAAGATTAGCATTCTGGTTATTTCGCGGCTGAGTTGAAAGTTGGGTTGAACGAGTGTCACAAACTCGGTCACAGTCGCGATCCGCTTAAATCCGCTTATGTTTGGCCCGCTCCTCCGACGTTCGTTCTCCCGCTCATCCTCAAGGTATCTACCGCCTCCCCCCAGCGCTCAAAATTCAACTACCTCTCACAGAAACATCATGAAGATCACTCCAGTCCCCGTCCGGCATGACAACTACGCATACCTTCTCATAGACGAAGACACCAAGATCGCCGCGGCAGTCGATCCATTCGATGTAAATCCACAGAAACTCAGCCAAATGCTCCAGTTGAGACGGCAATATAGGTAGACAAAGTAACAGCTGCAGCTGACAGCTTAGGCGTCACACTCGTCGCCTCACTCACAACGCATCACCATGAGGTATCTCATATAACTAAACCATCTCTTGCTTGTGGTCTAAGTGAGTGTACAGGACCACAGTGGAGGCAACAAAGTCTGTCTATCGCTCGTTTATTTGCGAGTCCACTCATCTGACGATTCTCACAGGTTTTTGTATGTATATCCTTCTGCGCTACGTCTGTATCTTGACTTGGCTATAATCTAATATTGCTCAGGCCACGACGTATCCTGATGCTACCATCTACGCTGGCTCACATCAATCTCCTGCCGCAACTAAAATCATCAAGGATGGAGACGAATTCACCATTGGCCAAAATATTCGCGTCAAGTACGTTGGAACTTGGCGTTGATGCATTCTCGTCAGACTCATTGCGCCAACATACTGACACCACCCCCAGATGCCTCGCAACACCTTGCCACACTCAAGACTCCATCTGCTACCACGTAACTGACAATTCATCGCACCCAGGCGGCGTCTTCACCGGCGACACCCTCTTCATCGGCGGTTGTGGCCGTTTCTTCGAAGGCACCGGCGCACAAATGCATGCTGCCCTTTCGTACCTTGGTACCCTGCCAGACGCCACGCTCACATACGTAGGGCATGAATACACTTCAGATAACGCGAAGTTTGGACTGCATGTCGAGCCGGAGAACTCCGATCTCAAGCGGCTCAAGGAAATTTGTGAAAAGAACAATATTACGGCGGGCTTAACAACCATTGGAGACGAAAAGAAGTGGAACGTGTTTATGCGGTTGGGAGAAGAAGCTGTTAGGTCCGCTTGTTTCTCGTTGTTATCCTCCATAACGGCTCATTTTTTTCTACTTAGACGTGCGACGAAGGCCAACTCGGACTCCCCAGAATCGACTGTGATGGACACGTTGAGAGACCTGAAGAACAATTTCCGAGGGTGAGGAATCCGGAATGCCCGCAAAAGATGATTCACAATGTACACTTCTTGCCTATCCATTTACTCAGCTGAGCTGCCGCCCATTTGTAACTTACCATATCAACTCTGTATCAGTCAGTCAACAAACAAATGCTGTTGCAACATCTTTGCTTCATTGCGCCTGCTCTGATGAATGCGCAACCGGAATGGTTCTGATGTCGCCAATGTACAATAAATACTCACAGATTGTGTGTCCTATGATACACGCGCCCGAAATTATATATGAAGCGAATCCATTTTATCCACTACCTACACCGCCGCGCCGCCGCGCCATCATTGGAGATCATAACTGGCATAAGACAACTCAACCAAGACCAACAAACTTCTTGACGGCCGTCCGTGCGTATGGGACATACGACAGAGAGTACCAGGTGTAAGCAAGATACTCAACAAAGACGAGGACTGTAAACAATGCATCAAGTTTTTTTCGGAGTTACGGGGATAGAGGTATACGCACTCAGACATAAGATCTGTTACGGAGTGAAGGCCGGCGATTAGTACGGTCATGGGCGCTGACGGAGAAATAACGGACCTCGCTGCCGAGAACAAAGGCGCCGACAAAGATGAGACCGATGGAGGCTAGCAGTATGAGCGTGGCAAGAACGCGCACTGGCTTGAACATCTGGAATTGGGGGATTGTCTAAGAGGGCCAAAGTCGCGATAAACGCAGAAACATACGAGTTTCAATTGTGAAAAGAACTAATTTAATTGCGTTGGGTTAGTGGGTTGTGATACTGGTCCAGCGCGCACGCACCCCGATCAAGAAACCAGTGCCGACGAGTGAGATGACGGTTCCAAAGCCATAAAGAACTGCGTTGCTCATTGAACAAGACTGGCCTAGGGACAGATAACGTGCGGGCTTACCGGCAAAGATGGAAACCTGGCCGAGAAATAGAACTATGGCGCCCAAGATACTCAGCAGGAACCCTATGCCCAGACTGCGAACGAAATGTCAGGAGATCTGAGAACTTGTAGTCGTGTCGCGTAGATGAATTCACCAGCCAATGAAGCCGTACATCCGCGTGGTGCGGGACAAGCCAAGGAATTTGAATGCAGAGTCGCCTTCGAAGTATTGGGTCTCAGGGATTGCGGAACCGGCAGATTCGAGGTTAAACCATCCTTTGCTGGCCATTTGAGTGAGTCGTTCGCCCGGGGGAGTGTAACTTGGTTAATTTGGGTGGTTTGGAAGAGGAGGAAAGGAGGAAAAAGACGAAAAGGCGGATACAGCTGTGCGCAGTGCTGGCCGTGCAGCGAAAGGTCAAGCTGGCTGACAAATCTCGTTCTCATCATCAAAACCAAACAAAAGTAGCCAAGATCTTGAAGGTTTGTTCAAGAGGTGAGCGATCGTGGCCGATCAGACACAGGGCTCTTTGACAACCCCCCCAAATTAGGCAATCCGATATGTCCGACCAACTTTTCCTTGTCCGATTCCTCGACTTTTTACTGTGACTCTAACCATTGACCGATAACCCCAATTTTTTGCGAGACCCCCCATTTGTACATATTCTGTGCACATCTACACTACTCGATTGTCTATGCTCGTTTTATGTAGCTTGAAATAGAGTTTTTCGGTCATCTTCGGCGAATCAAAGATCATCACGAGACTTCGTGGATTTTTTCCAAACGCGACTTCGACGCGACGTCGCTGGAGTCTGTACGCGGCGGCGCGCGCGCAACCTCGCTCGTCGGTCCTCCATGGAGGACTATGATTCCCAACTACACTCTTTTCGTCCCCGTTCTCAATCCCAGCCTGCGGCCCCAAGCCCTTCGAACAGCTTGTTAATTTCTTTTCACCATGAGGAAGGCAGACCCTTCGACGTCGACATGCCTCCGGCTGGCCCAGCTGCATCTGAGGGTTCTCAGCGCATAACACCTCTGCTTCCTCCTCTCGACACAAATCTACGAAATTTCAATGAGTCTCCCAGTTATCCCAGCGGTTTTGCCTCAAACGTACCGAGCCCTTCCATCCCTTCAGTATCCACGTCTCAAACCTCGACAACCTCAGCAGATGAGGGACAAAAATCTGCTCCTTCTCCTCTTCCAGTGACTCCCTCCTCCCTGGAACTGTGCGAGCTCTACGATAATAGCCAGATTTCTTCCCGCACATCGCAGGTGCAGACTTGGGAGCTGCAATGCTACAAATGCCATAGCTGGATCAATACTGCGATATCTACGACTCGTTTTCTTGATCAGAGTGGGCAGTTTCAGACCCTTGAGCAGCATATGCGCGGAAAGAAATGTAAACCAAAATCTGGGTTCCCCGCACCTCTCTCCCGGGCTCCGTCGTTCTCTGTTAGATCTACCGGGTCGCAGGGATCACCATCGCAATTTTCTCGGTCTCCCTCTCTCGCGTCTCTTCCGCCGTTTTCACCTGCCCCATCCAGCACCAACTCCCTCTCATGGTCTCCTCTGCTTGCTTCCCCTGCCCTTCCTTTTGTGAATGAATCACCGGATAGTTTCCGACTGTCGTACGTGGTCCTTTTAGGAATAGCTCAGTCAACAGTCACTTAATTTCATACAGACATCATCGTATTTTGTCTGCTCCCCAAACACCTGCAGCCGTGCATTCTTCCATGGAGGTGGATGAGCCTGAATTTGAATCAGCGGGTTTGTGTAGTGGGCTGAGGCTGGAGTGGCCACCAGAGCTTCCCTTTCGCTCCACTTTCCCGTTCCATCGTCTCTCGTTTCTTGGCGATGACCCAGACGAATGTGCATTGCGTTTGGAGATTGAGATTCGAGAGCGTGGAAAGGTCATTGATGTGTGGTCAAAGGAGTGCCGCAGAATCACTACGCCACATTCCCCGCACTGTCAGGCCTGCGAAGGCATTCGTGGGCGGCTTGAAGACCTTGCCAAGATCGCGCGCGACGCCAAGCCGGGTACTAACTTGAAATATCTTGGTCACGATCAACTGCGTGAACAACTCGTTGAGCGGAACGAGGAAATGAACAAGCTCAAGCTTCAGGTATTCTTCTTCTATCTCCGTCATGCTCTTGACTCATTTCTGGTATTCCAGACATTGAATCTGGGGCGGCGCCTCGCGAGCTTCGCTCGGAAATTAGATGACTTTGACCGCCTTCTTGTGGCAATAGCTGAGAACGACATCCCACGAATCCATGCCATCATTGAGACGGCACGACGCAATGGCGCCAGTGTACGAACGATGGTCAATTTTCTGACCGAAGCCGTGGATGGACTTCGACATACGAAAGGATTCACGGCTTTTGAGAAAGACCTTGGTATCCTGATATACCGATTAGGTGGTCGCTCTCTCCTCTATGCAATGAATCATTCCCTCAATCTCCCTTCCCTACGCACCATCTGTAACTCCGCAAAATTTGTTAAAGTGACACCCACAATTGGGCCCATCTCCGAGTACGAAATTCGACGGAATATTCAGAATGTGATGCTCGTTCCACGTAGCGAGGCGGAGGTCCCATATACCGGTCGGCGTGGTGTCACTATCATGATGGATGAATGTGCAATCGAGGAGCAAGCATGTTACTTCTCCCATGCGAATCAAGTCGGTGGACTATGCCAGAAACACTCCCGTGGTATTCCCTTGGATCTCAAAACCCACGATTCGGCGACTCGTCTTGTCAGCTGCCTTCATGACGGGACACTTCATTTCGGCAAGGAGATGGCATTTGTCGCAGCGCGATGCAGCGGTGAAACCACCATATACCCCCTTGTATGTGCTCCGACGTGCAAGCAGGAGACATGGGAGGATATGGCTGATCTCTTTCGCATGATACTCAAGGTTTGGAAGGAGACGGGGCAGGCAGCGATCGGAGAGATATGGAACTTCGCTACGGACGGAGATCAGCTGCGTCGTCGAGCTGGGCATGCCGTGTTTATGCAGTTTGAGCTCGGGCCAGAAGACACTCTCCATTTCACGCTGTCGAATCTTCTCGGCCTGAATCTCTTCACTGGTCCTTGCAGAATCCTCATCACATTTGATTGGCGGCACATTATAAAGCGTACGTTGTGTTGACTCACTTCACGGATGACCCGCCTGACAAAATCGCATATAGGACATTGCACACTGCTTCGTCATGTCTTGGGAATCGCCTTAGACAATGGCCGGGTTGTTGGTCCTGTCTCTCTGACACGGTGCCTCCTTCTTCTCCCTGATCAAGATGCTGCATCAGTAAACCTACTGCTCAACCCAGATGACCCTCAGGACGTACCGACGGCCATCGAGCTTTTGGAGACCATTGTCCAGCTTCGTCAATCTCGTGCGGAATTCGACGTGCCTGCTTCCGAGGTGAATCTCAACTCCGATCTCGATGCGATTGACCTTCTGAGCTTCATGCTCGAAGCTCTTCTCAACGCATTTACCCTCCCCTCTGCATCCCTCAGCGATCAAATATATTCCCTCAGTTTATACGCCAACATGAGCTTTGTGCTCTTCCGAACGTTCCGTCTCAAATTTATGAGCAATCAGCTGTACGGCGACTCTCAAACAATGATAAAGAACATCGTCTTCACCGTCGCGAAGCAGCAGGAGTTGGATCCGGAGGGAAAAGTCAACGCATACCATGACGGCACGGATCCGGTAGAGCAGCATTTCGGATACACGCGGGAGCTTGGTGGGCATAATTCCGCCATGAATTTCAAGCAGGGAGTCGAACGGACAGGCTGGGCTTGTGATATACAAGGTGTACACGAGCGCAATCCCGGCCTTCATCCCGGGCACCGCCGACGAAATGTCACTCGGAAGGAGATCAAAGACCACCTCAACGAGTACAACTTCAGTGGAGATTATGTGGTTGGGCACTGTGACTTGGGTGCTTCGTGGTGGAGAGGGCGTGTAGAGGCTATGCGAATATTTCGTACGCATTCTCACCTTGACTCCAGTGTCTTCGACATTGCAGCCATTCTGGCGTCTACGCCCGGCTTGGATTTTCTACGACCTCACGGGGGCGGTCTTTATCCTGGTATTTCCGACGAACCAGACAGATCTCTACCTCCGGCCACGACCTCGACAACGTCTGACTCGTCTCCTGACGCCCCGTCCTCCATTGTCTCTACTATCCAATCATCGACTCTTGTCTATCAAGACCCCGATAGGTTCGATGATTTGATTCCTGACTTGCAGACCCCTGCCCTCCCTTTCGTAGAAGATATTCAGAACGAAGATTCGGAGCCTGTTGTGCTCAAGTTGGACCCGCGCCCCGGTGTTCGCCCCGAAGACTACCTCCTCGACGAAAACAACAAATTCGTACACAAGGCATCTATATGCCGTCTCATTCTCAACAAAGAGTTCATCGCTAAATCGAAAAATCGCACTGAACGCGCAATGGGCATGGCAATCAAGAAAGTCCGTACTTTCACTAAACCAAACGCAACTCGGCTAGGCGGCGGTATCACCGGCTCCTCATTCATTGTCGGAGACCCATTTACGACGCTCATCCGCACATCCACCAATGTTTCCCTCGCCCTCGTTCGCTGCACGGAGATTCTTGTTGACGGCAAACGTGCTACGGACGTGAACGCGGCGTCCATCAAGAATCCAAAGGCTAATGTCAAAATGTCCGGTCAAATTCTCAAACTCAAAGCTGTTGTCCGAACACAAGACGACGTCTTCAGCGACTCATCGGAAGAGATTCCCATCGAGTCGACTTGGAGTTGGTTGTGGCTGGGGTCGTATCTGATGACCAAGAGCACAATCAAGGGAACACAGATAGCCACAGACACACCGCACATCATCTCCGTTGCAGGGCATCTTGTTGAGCCTGTCAATCCCAAAGCCGTTACCGCTCACGACCGTCTTGCTACCGAGGACATGCAACACATCAACTCCACGGGCACGACGTGGGCGATGGAGCACAATCTACTGGGAGCATTGACGGAGGAGCTATGGAAGCGCGTCGAAGCTGCACAGACGGGGTTGCGAGAGATGCCGAATATCAAGGATGAACTCGCGGGGTTTCCGTACTCGTGGGCGACAGGTCAGCTCAATCTGCCTTGCGTCGTTCTCAGATACCTCATATATATTTACAGGAATACCAGCGTTGTTATCTGACGGCGGGACTGCGTTCATCACCGCAAAATCTGCCGAGGACCCATGCCTCTACTGCTCAGAGGTGCCGTCCAATTGGCGCGGCCATATGGGAGCACATATCTTACGCAAATTGCGCAATGCTGGCGAGGTCGAACGAGAGAAGAGAGGGAAAAAAACAGGAGAAGTGAAAACATATCCCGAGGTACGTGGACGTCACTGAGCAGGCTGGTGTTCGGTGACTTATTTGTTGTAGGTCGGAGAGTCGTATCCATGCGGGTTCTGTGGTCGATCAGGTCGCCCTGAATGTGCTGTTTCGATGAAACCAAAGGGCCAGTCATTCGAAATCATCACAAAATGCAAATATGAAGTCAAATTTCAGTATCAGACAGCGAACAAAGGTTCAGCTACGACACCGTCAAGAAACCTCCCAATTATCTGTGGTCTTTGCCCGGTCCCCCAGAGCCGATATCCCACATACCCCGCTGTATGGCGATATAACATGCCACAGCACCTACTCGACCAGCATTCCGAGTACGCCTCACCTCTGCAGCCCGAGGGCATGCTTCTACCATTCAAAGTGTGGGAGAATGTACGGATAGAGAAAGCGGAGGAGCTGGCGCTCGGTATTCCGGAGTCTTCAGTCCCACAGCCATTCAGCAAAGTCGCCCAGGTTTTAGAAGAAGATGCTAGTCGTGTGCCGAAGAGAGGCCAGAGTGGTGGCCAACGCGGGGCCGGGAAACGGGGAAGGCGGGGAGGGCCACGAGGTGGTTGAGCAGTATTTGTATTGGGTGAATGAGAACAATTTACATAGAATAAGCACAGTATTGAAGCGACGATGCGTGCTGGCACTTGTCCGCTGGCAGCGTTATCTATTGTTATCTCGCCTTATCATAACCCATCAATGACGTACCCCCCCTCCCCCCCGGGTCGCTCGACTTTTGGAGCCCTGTGTCACGGACTTTTTGATCGCTCACCTCTTGGGTTTGTTGCTCTCGACGTCGATGCCGCAAGGATTCGTTGAATATTCGTCTCTTGTCACTGCCAATTACCACTCTTGCTGCCGTTTATCCGTACCGAACCTGTAACCCAACCGTACCCACCAAGTATCTACAGTGACTCACAATCCAATTCCGCAATCCAATTCCGCAATCCAATTCCGCAGCTGCCATTGATAATAATTGTTTCCCTCTATTCCGTCTTCTCCGTCGTGTATAAAATGAGGGAAGCTGAAGGGCTACCCACAATTCAACGTCCATGTCTTACCCCAAGATCGATCTCCACACCCACTATCTGACCCCCTTCTACCGAAAGGCCCTCGAAAAAGCGGGTCATGTCCCTGGCCCCGATGGCCTCCCCTTCACTCCAGACTGGTCACCCGAAGAACATCTCGCCTACATGGACAAAAACAACGTAGCAAAGGCCATCCTCAGCTGTTCTTCTCCCGGCACGCACCTGATCCCCGGCGACGACGAATTCGCCCGTGAAGTCACCCGTGAAACCAACGAATACGCCGCTGCCCTGAAGCGCAAGCACCCCACCCGCTTCGGCTTCTTCGCGTCCTTGTCCCTTCCCGATGTCCAGAGTGCCCTCGTCGAAATCGACTACGCACTAGACACCCTGGACGCCGACGGTTTTGTCCTTCTTTCCAATCACCAGGGCATGTACCTCGGCGACCCGCGACTTGCACCCGTGTACGCAAAGCTCAACGCACGCCGCGCGATAGTCTTCGTGCACCCCACCGCCCCATGCGTCGGCCACGCATGCGTCCACAGTGACCCTGCCCGTAAACGCGTTCTCGACGGTGCCCCTCTCAACGACGCCTACCCCATCCCCATGATGGAATTCCTCTTCGACAGTACTCGTACATTTGCCGACCTTCTCGTCAGCGGCACTGCCGCTGCGCACCCGCACATCTCGTTCATCGTGCCCCACTGCGGGAGCGCCCTTCCTAGTGTACTTGATCGTGTTCTCATGGTCTCGCAGCACAAATTCCCCGGCTACGACGCCCGTGACACGCAGCCCATCTCCGAGACTGCTCTCAGGGACATGTTTGCGAATCAATTTTATTTCGACCTCGCCGGGATGGCCATGCCGAACCAGATCCATCATATGTTGCGTTGGATTAACCACTCGAGACTTGCCTATGGATCAGATATTCCCTGGACTCCTGCTTCCCGAGCTGAGGGACTGCTGCAGACCATGCAAGAAGAGTTCCCCAAGCTGTTCACTGACCAGGAGATAAGAGACATCTGCGAGGGAAACGCAGCAAAGTTGTTGAAGAAACGTGAATCGTAGAGTGTATAATAATCGATTGCAACAATGAGTATAGTTCCGATACATTGGTTGAAATACAGTTACATCTCGGATAATTCTAGTAACACAGGAACGGTGTCAAACAAAATACATGCTATACCTCAAATTGTGATGAATGGGGCGAAAATGCGCTTGATAAAACTCAAGCTGCTTGCTCGCAAAGTCGGGACTGTCCGAATCAACGGATAAATCGTCGGAATAATCCACCGACTCGTCGTAGTGAAATTTAGCACGACGACAGACCAACTGTAAAAGAATCAATGCAAGGAACTAAGGCCACACTTTTAACCCACGTCGGCGTCTGTTCGACGTTAGCTCTATTGCACAATAGGAGGCGGAACAGCTCACAATAAACAGGTGCCGGTATCTTGACCGATTTCGTGGCGCGTCTAGAGATCGTCTTCAGATCTATTCTGTTACGAAGGTCAGGATATACTAACTCATAGTTGTGGCATAGTGTGTAAGTCAAGCCTTGCATTCTGCGAAGAACGACATGAGAAATGGGTTTACCATAAAAGAAACAGACAACGCACAAATCCATAGGTGGTCGTATTTTGCTTAAGATAGTGTAATGCGTCGGCCGACTCGCTGGGTGTGGCATTCAGTAGAAGCGATCATTTTAAAGGCGACGAGTCCTACTTCCCTGCAGTCCTTGCTGGGACTGAAGATAGAAATCCACATGATGAGGATGGGAGAATCCAGAAGCCGAGTCCACGACAAGTCCAGGGAAACAATTATTGTTTCCTTGTCTGTCCTTTGAAGGTTCGTCCCGAGGGATAAATCGCACGTGGTGCCTGATGAGATTCACTATTATTCCACCCGGATCCGACTGCTCGTTGCCACAAACCGTTTACCACAAACCACAAACACTATTTTTGGTCTGTAAGGCGGCAGTGCCTTGGACTTCGCGTCATGAAGCCTCGCGCCGGTTTCAGCAGCCGTACAAGCCCCTGGCGAGACATCACTAGACACAAGTGCGGATAGACTCGAAAACGTTTGAACCTACGTTCAATTGCTGTGTTTTCATGGTCGAAGACATGCTTGAATTGGCCTTCGGATACGCCGTCTCGAAAGTAGTATATAACCTTGGGAAGTTTGGCTCTTTTCTTCCAAAACACATATAGCGCTTGGCTATTGAGTATTGATTAATGCCGGAAATGGAACGAGCTTGTTCACTGACGACACCATTTCTTCCAGTTTCTCGATTACTTCTAGCCGTGATCTTTGAAGCCTGACCTCTGCTCCATATTTTGTTGCACATTGGTCGAAGGAGAAGGCCAGTCCCGCCATGGAGGGTAAGGTGGACTGAGGGCTGGGATGGGAGACGTCGGCACCTGCGAGAATATCAGGATGGCTCAACAGTGAGCTCAGAACATTCGCAAACCCAGGATCATGGTCCTTTCTGCTTTGAGGTGTTTCATCGCAATATCCTGGGTATAATCGGTGGGAGAATAAACGAGAAACGAGGAGCGTACGGAATCATCAGGCACGAAATTGACTCCCCCGAGCCTCGCGTTAATCCTGAAAACATTCATGACCAACTGTTCTTTGCAATTTAGCACAGAGCGATACTTTAGAATGACATTGGCATGATATTGGCTCATTCGGTTCGGATTCTGCTTCCACAACTTGTCTGTCCATTTCTACAGACGATCGAGTGAGTACCTTATCAAGAGCAGATATTCGAGAATAGCAAACTTACGATGCATTGAGTTGGCACGCCTTGGACCACGTCGCCAAATCGCTTCACTTTTGTGTAGAGATCGGCGTCGAATTCTCTGAGGATTGCGACGATAAGGCCGGGATTATAATCACGACACGCATTTGCAAGGGCCTAATCGCAGTGAGACATTGACTAGAGCTTTGTGCAGGTGATAAAACCTGATCAGCGGAGCACGGATTGGCTTCCACCATTTGTGGAGTGCTAACCCCTAGATATGCATGTCAGGCGAGGCAAAGCGACAAGGTGGATGAGAACTACTCATGCCTGACCCTCTCACTTTTAGTTTTCACAAAAACCAAAAAAAAAATGAACAACGAACCAAAGCTACCCATTTCACGGGTCAAGCCGGCGACAAACTGCGCAAGCAACGTATGCTGTTCATGCAGAGTGAAATCTACGATGACCCAAGAGTTGAGGGTCACCGGCTCTGCCAAAGCCTTACCAACCATATTCCATGACCCTGGCCGCACCTGTTACACTCGTCACACGCTGCTTATACACAGTGCTGCAGAAGAATACCCCGAGGTCTTCAATTTGGTTGCGACCATACCGAATCTTGGGAGGGTCAAGTATGCGTCCGTTGACGTGCTGAGGATGATCAGAGCCGGAAAGGGCTATACCAGCGCCCCGAAGATATTCTGAATGTCCATGTTCTAGAGCGGACCACTCGTTTTTTATGTCTGACAGTTTTTGCTGAGGATTCTTGACACCAAATCTCAGCACTTTCGCAGCCATATCAGGTGTAACTTTATTCTGAACTCCGTTCATCAATACGCTAAAATATTTGGAAGATCCAATTTCCGCACCTGATACAGTTGCTGTATCGTCCTGCAAAAGATCATGGGGAACATCTCATGACTGCCTCGGATGCCCAAGGACCCGCGAGGGATAGTTATATTGTAGGTGGAGTAAAAATGCTCCTAGCATTGTGGGTGAGCTGGAACGAGGATGACTGAGAAAAACATGCTAACGGCAACAGTTATCTGCACGCTGCGTTCTCTATCCCCTTGTTGGACGATTTTTTGAAAGGATTCCGCCCCGACATCATATACGAGATCTCTAATTTTGATCGTCCTGGCCTCGGAACGGCCACGATGCATCACTCTGACCTTGATACCTCGTAAAAAGTGACGAAGTACTTGGAACTGATCACTGCTTATGCTGCTGAGGACTTCACCCCGCCTCAAGCGAAGATATTCGTAGCATAGCCTTTCCAGCTCTTGGTCGGGTACACTGATGGACGTTAGATCTCTGGGACGGTCACGGTGAAAAGACTGACACCACCCCCACGGTAGTATCCACATTCACCACGATTCGGTCGAAGGTGGGTCTGACACTCCTAAGAAACATGATTGTATGCGAATCCAACAGAAGGCTGGAATATCCTACTGGAAAACACCTCTCCAGAGTTCCAGTGGGGCAATTGAGCCTGGCCTGAAGCTTCAGCAGACCACTACAAATGCTTGACTAGTACGACCTACGGCGATCCATAGTGTCCAAATTTTTCTTGAAAACACTGGTAGAATTGTACAGATGATCTCTAGAATAGAATAAGATGACAGCCTCAGTCGTTTGATCATAAAGCGGGCACTTTTTGGGTTGTGCTTGAACGAAAACGTTCAACATGTTTATCGCATAAGATAATTGGTCCGGGTTTGTAGAACGCAAATTTCGCAAGATACTAGAGTCAACTCTTTGGGCCCAATTGTGAGATATGTCGGTGCTGAACGTTTACCTAAGGTCAAGTTCTCCTACACATACGATCTTCACCTCGACTTGACGCCTCCTTGGATCATCCTTGTCGAATGCGATGTAAAACTTGAATGTGTGGATCATCATCGAGACAAGGAGCCGAAGGAAATAGGAATACAGATTGCGAATTTGAGGAAAACAGAGGCTTCACAGCACTGTATAGGTTGTGCTTGCCATCGAAGGCTGCATGAGCGCGTTTACTGCGATGTCCATTCATCTCTGGCGACAACACTGACCTCCAACAGGGTTAAAAGTTTTCTCCTGCTGTAGCCTAACCATAATGTCGCGACGCCTCGCTGGACCGAACTTAACTTCAGTCTTCTGCGTCCAGTTTGGCTTGAACTCTGCAAGAGCCGTGAACCTTCGGATCGGACCTGATAGACTGATAGCTCACGAACCCACTATATAGAGAATCAAAGGCATCAAAGACAGTCTTCACGATACGCCCTAGAGCATATTGCAAGAACGTCAACTCACCATGATAGTGTATAATCTTTGAGTTCAATGGCAGCGGAAAAGCGAAGGAATTGGTCCAGACATGGGCTTTGCTAGGGTTTCCGAGCGTTCCGTGACGAGGGATTTGAACCTGCATTGCAGAACTGCTCGCGCTTAGGCGTGGGTCGCAACCCGCTTCCAGTCCTCCGTCGCGGTGAACCGAGGGAAGACGCGCCAGGTATGCCGTAAACACATGGCGGACATGTGCAACACGTGGGCGAACACAAGTTGTGGAGACTTTGTAAAACTGTGCAACAATCGATTCGAACGAAAGCAGGTTTTATCACAACGTAGGTAGATACAACATGTAGCATTTCTCATGAAAAAGTCATCAATGTTCGTTTACGGGCATTTTCTTCGCAGAATATCTTGTACTTCCGTGATATTCCGTGCAATTTCCAGAGTCGGCGGGCTACCTGGGGCAAGCGGCAGGCGCTGCTTCGTTGCAACCAACGAAGTCTGAACCCCAGGTAATACTCGCGGAATGAAATCGGTAATGAGCTTGTCCTGTTCACATTGTTAGTGTTTTAATTTGTTATGGAGATGCGTCGCTCCTACCTCAGGACGAAGCAACGCCGACGCGCGTTGAAGCCACCATAGAGCAGTTTTGAAACCCTCGTCGTTCGGCGGCGTTTCCGATATGACGGCGGAAAGCTGGGTGTCCGTATTGATGAGCAAAGTGAAAGAGATATGGATATCAGGGAAAAAACATACGCGATGGACGAGTGTCAATAGAACAGCTTGCGAAACCAACGTCGGACCATTCAATGGCATGATCAATTCAGGGTTCGTATGTGCGAGCAGCTCCCGAAGCTTCAATGGATCCTGGGTATGAAGTACTCCTAAGTAGATATCATCCCACTGGTCCGGCTTGATGGGCGGTGAGCGCTCTTGCGGAGCTGGTTGTGGCGGAGGTTGCGGCATTGTCGCGGGATGAGACGCCTGTGGAGCCGCAATCGGGGCATACCATGCCGGATGCATAACGGGAGCCGGCTGCTGGAAATTAGGTGGATAGTTCGGAGGTTGGTGAGGGGGAGGGGGCATGTTTTGCTGCCGAAGGTGTGCGTTGGGCCCCTGGGGATGTTGCTGAGGATGCTGGGCAACCGACGGGCCGGGTGAATTGTGAAGTTGGGGTTGCTGATACTGGTGTAACGCGCCAGGCGGAGGACCAGCCGGATTCATGCTCAAGAATTTGACCTGTTCCGCGAGCGCTCGAACAGTTAGTTCAAGCTCCCTGATCGAGTTCTGCACCACGGTAAGTATGACGAGGGCTTTTGATATATTTTTGCAATTACCTCTTGACTGCGGAACGCTTCCCCTTGCCATGCGGTCAACTCGCTCTTGACGCTGAGAATCTCAGTGCGAACTTCACGAAGTAACTCTTGATGCATCACAGAAGACTGCTGGGTGAATGCAGGGACCAGATTTTTGTTCACCGCGTCCTTGACGTGCCTATCGATGAGCGGAGTGAGATTCGCAGAAAGCATCTGCGCGAAATGGGAAGAGATGTCCGGGCGAAGAAGTAGCTTCTCCATCTCGACGGGCAGACTCTGTGGAGGGATCAGGCTGAAAAAGTTCCTCGGGAGCAAACCACCTACTTGACTAATGTAGTCCACAAGGCCAGAGCTAACCTGGTCATTCAGAGCCGCCTTAACTTCTCTCTTCGTGATATTTTCGAGCGCAGGCAGAACGGAATTCTGGACTTCACTTTTCACCGCCACTTCTACCACACGCGTCGTATTGCGAGTCAGTTCTGTTGAAATGAGCTTGAGAATCTTCTCCTGGCGAGAGAAGTCTTCCGATTGATCGTGAGCTCGGGCGTCCTCCAAACGTTGGTCTACAGGGGGTCAAATAAGTGCTAGACAACGAATCAGGTTACTGACGTTGTTTGTCCATTTCTTTGCCAATGAGACGACCAATACGAGTATGCAGACTCTCCTCCATCTTCCGGATCTCTCGACCGAGCGCCTGGCCCAGCACGGAGTCGTTGATGAGTGCAGCATCACTATTCTTGGGATTCTTATCCTTGTCCTTCCCGTTGTCATCTTTCTCCTTCCAATTGACATTCTTGCCTTTCGCGCCTTTACCTTTGGCTTCGGGGAGGCGTCCTTCTTCCCGACCCGCGTCGCCCTCAACATCCTCAGACGGCGGCGTCCTCATGCGGGCCGGAGGAATGACGGGGGCAGACGACACCAGAGGAGGTTGAGCCGGCTGGCGGCTCTTGGGCTCCGAGGGCGGGAACTGCGAAGGAGGCGGAAGTGTATAGGAAGGGAACTTGGCCGGTGTCGAGGACAGAGCTGTCTCGAACCACTCCTTGCGGATCAAGATCTGGTCCACCCCACTGGAATGAACGGAGAATGCCACTAGGGCAAGTTCTCCGGGAGGAAGCTTCGCAGCAACGCATGCGGCGTGCGCTTCGTCCCCGTTCGGATCCGCTTCAGCAGTAAGAATAACAAAATGGATAGTGGGCTTCGATCCAGGGAACTCGACAACCTGGTCGACGTACGCACGAACCGTATCGTCACTACCCATCATGGACGGCTCCAGATGGAGCTTGAGAGCAATTAAACTCTCCCGCCGACAGTTCGCCACCCACAGAGTCTGGATACGGGAGTCGTAGCTGACATGTCCGAACATATCTGGATCTTCTTGGTTGCCATTCACGAACTTGATGGTGGATAAAACATTCTTGGACGTCATGGAGAGCAGTTGGAAGATAGTTCCATTTTTCCTGCCTACCACGATGCCGCCATCGACATAGGTCAAGGACGATGGGATATCTTCCCCGCGAATCTTGTGCGTATTGTACGGAAGCTTGTCATGGATGTTCCAAATGATTAAACTGGAATCTTCGGAAATAGTGGCCAGAGCGTAATGTATGATGTCAAAGTCGAAAGCAACCAAGGGCTGTCGCCACACAATGAGAAAAATTCAAGAAGTGGACATGCCACTTACAGAAGGAATGGAGAACGCCTGCGAAATATGGGGAAGTTCTGACTGGGAGATGGGACCATGGAGCGAGTGGACATTCGTTAAGTCAATCAGATAGACCTTGCTGGGAGAAGCAACAGCAAGGGTATCAGGCTCTTTGGGATGCCACTTGACGGAAAGGAGCGCGTCAGAACTGGAATCTGGACCAACTGGAGGCACACAGAGCAAAAGCTGGCCGCTGGTTGAAAGTCAATAAATGCAGTGAAAAGACAGACTCTGACGCACGGAACATCGTCAGTGATAATGTCGGGCAACTCCCAGATCACAAATCCACCGTCTGAGGTAACTCCAGCCAGACGATTTCCATGAACGGCCATGTCGCTGACACTGGACGCATTCTGGAACGTCGAAGGAGGTAATTGAAGTAAAGTGCGGTCACCACTCGACCTGGAGATCACACGAACGCGACCTGAGGAAGATGAGACAGTATCCTGGCTGATGAATGAAAGGAATCCTACCCCGGGTCATGGCGTATGCAACCCAATGAGTTGCCCCGATCGTTGTACCAGAAAGGAAAACCGGATCTTGCTTCACCAGCGCGATAGCAGTCGATTTGACTGCATCGCGAGAAGCTTGTACCTCGTCAAGAGGCTGAGAGACATCGAACACAATGCTTTGGGCTTGAGGACTGCACCAAGTCAATACCGCAACAGTATAGAGAGATCGATGATGACCCACCTAGGACTCTGATTATTGTTTTTACTGTTGCCCTTGACCTGACCCATTCCCCTCCGGTTATAGCCTCCGCGCGGCCCCGGAGAGCTTTCCTTATCCCTGCGGTTACCCCCATTACCTCCCTGAGCATGCTGGCTGGCCGGGGAGTCCGCCACACGAGCACGCTGAGCCGGAGCCTTCGGAGGGGAAGCACGCGGAGAAGCCGTACGATTGGGGACAGGCTTCGGCGCAAGCGGGGGTGGAGGGGCCCGAGACAGTTCCGTTTGCGAATAATCACTGTCGCGGTTGCTTAGATATGACTCGTATGCCGGCGGACCAGAAATCTGAGACGCTGTGCCGCGTGTGAGGTGCTCTAACAGATTGTCAACAGACTGTCGCTTCGGGTCGGAGAGATTCGTCCAGCCTCCAGACTCTTCCGTGCCACTAGAGACACTCGGAGGTTGTACAGGCACGGGCTTCTTTTTGACGGAGCCCGTGGATGGCCCAGACAGCGCGTCAAAGGGCGACACGAACTCGAACATCGACTTCCGCGGAGACGGTGGCTGTTGCTGGGGCGGAGGCTGCTGCTGCGCCGGCGGCATCTGCGACCGCTGGAGAAGATCGGGGGAAGATTCGTGCTGGTAGGGCCTGTAGTCACTCTCTCGAGAGACTGGGGCGTATGGGGGGGAAGGGGCAGCGCCTGCTGAGCTTCCACGCATAGAGTCGGAATAGTTAGACATGGGGGGATTTCTGAGGCGGAACGATAGAGGTCAGTATCTGCGAGGCGGGGCAATAAAAGGATGGCAAGGAGAAGTATGCGATATCCTCGTGTCATGACACGAGGTATGCATTCAGCAATGCAGAAACTATTTAACAACAAAGAAGAAAAAGCTCACCCAGACATCAGCTGCTCCAACAAAATCTTGCCTTGAGTCTCGTTATGGGTGGGCGACGCATTTGATCTGCTGGACGCGGACGGGGGAGTGGGAACTTGCTGCGGGTTGGTGCCCACAATGCCGCGTGGCGGATTCGTGGGACCGCTGAGCAGAGATAGAAGGGCACTCTGTCTGTCGGCATTGCTTGCATTAGATATGGATTGCGGCACTGGCTGCTGTTGTGGAGGCGGGGCCTGTGGATGGGGCTGCTGTTCGTCGCTGGAGGTCATTATGGGTGTCGGAGGAGCCGAGTTTAGATAAGGTTCAGATTGGTGGTCGGATGAAGAACTCAAATGGTGGAACAACGAGTCAATCTGGTTTGGAGAATCGTTATGAGAAGTAGAAAACTGCTGTAAAGATGGCTGAGGAGCAATTGGAGGCGTCGAGCCGCGAGAGAAAAGGTCAGCGGGGATCTGAGCATTGGCACGATTGTCCATGGTGTTGGTAGGAAGCAAGGAGCAATCTGCGGTACAGGACAATGTACAGGGCACAAGTGGTAGGACTCAAGTCCAAGTGTTGACTTTTGCGCGCGCGAGGTTATGTAAGAACCACGAGGAAAACACGAGGCGTATGGGTTCAAGGCAAACCCCGACTCCATCACAGCTCACGAGCTGCTTATCACAACATGTTCGGCCTCAAGTTGTCCTCAACGCTCGCTACAGCGTTTGGAAATTTCTTTTGTTCGACTGAGGTCGCAGGACATCAAAAACTAAGTACAATAAACCTCAAGGCGAGCCTCAGCCAACCGGTCGAATAAAAACACCGTCCAATCTTTGCAATACGATCTTATTTGAGCGCCACACTTACTACTACAGACATAGCTCCGTCCTTGAAAGCCTGAACAGCAGACAGAGTTGTCGAACGAGAAGAGGTAGCGTAGAGTCGGTCAAGGAATAAGCTGTTTTGATACATCGCGCCCGCAAAGGAGGGTGCCATTTTGACATAAAGAAAGGGTTGAGTGAGCGTGCCGCATTGCTGACAGTGAAAGGGCATCGTCGGGTTCATGCGACGCCAATTTACAGAGCGCGCTGTTGAGAGGAATATTGAGGGAAGTTCTGAGTGATCGATGATTCACTGCAGAATACGATAATATCGATATGTAGACACCAGATCCTTGCAGCTTCCAGAGTCATTACAACGGTCTAATTTCTGGAGGCCATAGCTGGCTGAGGGATTTGTTGGATGAGGGAGCGATTTATCGGATGATGGCATCATGCGGGAGTTTGTGGACCACCAATAGTGAGCGAGTGTACGTCAGGGGTCGGCAGACGGTGTTCCGGCCCGATGAGATCCCAACAGCTGCAAACAAAGCTGTTCGGCTATTTAAAGAGGGTCGCGATGGGGTACCTCTCTTCAGCACCCCACATAAATCCAGCTCCAAACCACTCACCACTTTACACTTCCAATCCACGATGATCGCTGTGCGCCCCTCCATCCCTTCATCCACCCACCCAACGCTGATTCCTCCTTGACTTATAGGCCACCCAGACCCCCGTCTCTCAGGCTAGCTGCGGTAGCTCCAGCTGCGGTTGCGGCGCTAGGTACGTCCTCAGCGACACTTTCCACTCCAAAACACTCACCAACCTCTACCCCTCTCCAGCTGCCAATGCAAGCCCGGCGAGTGCAAGTGCTAAACGCACCCCGCACACCATCCCCCATGTTATCATATCGTCATGACTTTGAAGAAGGAGAGATTGTATGATAGCTGTTGTACGCGTTGGCGCTAGTTCCAATTATGCATATATTGTGACATGCTCATCCCGGGGTTGTGAACGTTCATATGCCGCTGCATCTTGCACTGAGTTGCACATGGACCAGATCAAATCGATTCCAAATCGATACTAGAGTATCACAGTAACTGCTTCCCTGGGACTGAATGAGAAGCACTTCTCCCGTCCCACCCGTTCTGACTTACCAAGCTCCTCATATCTCCGCCTCCGCGCAGGGTCCAGAACGCAAAGTACTCCCAAAAGGCGTTGACAGTCCATCGTCAACTGCCCCACATCGACGGACGAAGCATGGTTCTTGAGCAGTAGTCGCTTGTAGTGGACAAGAGATTCCATGCACCCTTCAATCTCGTCAACGAAAATGAAGTGAACAGAAGCGAAACGCTCAACATTTACTATCCGACTGCTCATCCAGCAGTTCTTGTATGACGGCAATTTCTCGATCTAAAACGTCCTTGTCGTTGCCTGTCACTCGAGTTGGGCATAGTAGAAGAGGTACCGTAACGATTCCTACCTTCTCCCACCAGCCACCGATGATATATCCATACGCTCTGGTCGTTGGGATCCGTGTACATCGCATTCTGCACCAGCTCAAATTCTGAATATAGCACCGCAAACGTTAGTTCCACAAAAAAACAAGGCGACACATGACTATTCCTTTTTCTTTGGATTTAGCTTCTTCCAGCTTTCCGCTGCCCCATAAAGAAGACAAAATCTTCGTCCGCTGATGCCACGCGCTGAAGTTGGAGAAGTTGGACTCGATTTTGCGAGTTGTATAGGCCAATTCA
The DNA here is from genome assembly GCA_037176885.1 of Favolaschia claudopus. Lineage (NCBI taxonomy): Eukaryota > Fungi > Basidiomycota > Agaricomycetes > Agaricales > Mycenaceae > Favolaschia > Favolaschia claudopus. The sequence continues at coordinate 631,911 of JAWWNJ010000035.1, read as the reverse complement.
GCTGTCTCAGGTCTCGGGACAGGCATATTCGCGAGAATGTATCGTCTGTAGCTCCATGCATGAACTGAGAATCGTCATCAACAAAGGCGCGGAAGAGTCGTGAGAGGGCAACTCACAGTTTCGCGAATCAGAGTCAAGCATCTTATCCACTACGAACATCTCCCTATCCCAGTTAGTTTTTCTCCAGCCGTTTACGTCTCCTTCTGTGCTGGAGCCAGGGCCATCTGGTACATTCTCGAGGCACCATCGGCGGTGATTCCAGATCCAGTAGACTTTGGGATGCAGCTTCAGGGCAGCCGTGGTCATCGATAGATCGTCAGTGAGCAGATCATTGATTTCACTTGGAGAACTAGGGCAAGCCGTATGAGCAGAACGTTTGCTTCCGTGGTCTCGCCGCGGACCTGGCTGGGAATATGCCTTGCAACAAGATATTTCTGCGGTAATTCCATGCCGTGTAGAACTCTGGGTTTATTTGGAGAATACGGGTAGTGAGATCGAAGGCTTTACGAGACCAATCGTCAGATGCTTTCTGGGAGTGAGGAGGTCAAGTTGATGATTCGCTTGCAGTCCCTTCCTAGTCCAACCTTAGACAACAGTTCGTCGTTCAGGGCGAGATATTCCTTGATTTTTGACTGTTCGCGCAGTTTCTTGGCGGCAGCAGCCTCTGGAGTTTCGCGGACACGTTTGACGCCATGCTAAGTAGGAAGCATAAGAACGGGGTCGTGTTCTTGGAGAGAGAGGAGGATGCAGACCATGATGAGAGATAAGTGGTCGTGGTTTTCATTCAAATTGCGCGATGGATGGCGTTGGTAAATAGAATTCAACATACTGCTTTTGGAGTTGAACTCTCTGCTGAACTTGAACGCCAAAATATGCCGTCTGTGGCAGCCAAACTACCGTCGCTGGAGGAACTAACCGCTGAATTTCCGCTAACATATCCTGTCCCTACGCCTCCAACCCACCCAGATCTCATTACTCCCAATGATCTAACACGCGAGGAGGATCTTTTGCGCAATCCGTCGTCTTTCCGTGCATGGTGGTCAGCAATTACCACCACGCGAGAGGCGTTCAATGCCCAACTAAAAATTGCCAAACCTCCAGATCTCCCGGAAGACGTCGCCGCGTTACTTGGCCCTCTCGCGACGCCGCTTTCGCGAATATCACTGCAACGGCTCACATATCTCTACGAGTCAGCTCTGGTTCAGTTCCCTAACTCTTTCAAATTATGGAAGTCCTACCTAACGATGCGCATGTCGTTTGTGTTGGGCCGCTTGGTGGTAAAAAAGAAAGCGGGAGGGAAGAAAAAGTTTCCTGAAATGAAAGACGCGTTGGAAGAGGAGGCAGAGGATCTAGAGCAGTGGGAAGGCGGACTCGACGGTGTCGTTGGCTGGGAGGAATGGAAATCTCTGGTCGCAACATTCGAACGCGCCTTGATGTGGCTACCTCAGGCGCGTCTGCTTCCTTGCAACTTCAGAAACATCTGTTAACATTCTGTGCAGCTGCCTCGTCTTTGGCTCATGTACCTCTCAATATTTTCACATCCGCAATGCCCGTCCCTTCTCTCGTACACCCATGCACGGCATACATACGACCGCGCTTTGCGCACTCTTCCACCTTCCCTTCATTCCCGCATATGGGTTCGCTATCTTCTCTGGTCCGAGTCAAAAGGTGGCGCTACCACAGTGGCTGTATATCGACGTTATCTAGCAGTCGACCCTAGTGTAACAGAGCACTACACTGCCCTCCTCCTTTCTCCCGCCAATTCCGCTCCTCGACCTCTTGAAGCTGCGAAGCTCTTACTTTCCCTGGCGAGGAAAGCCGCTCGAGGGGAGTACACAAGTCCGGAAGGCAAAAGCCCATATCAGCTCCTTGGAGATTGGCTAGACGTGGTCGAGAAATTCTCTGACGAGGTTGGGCTGGATGTTGATGAAACCGTGGCCTCAAATTTAGCCATCGCCAAGGCAGATGCTGAAGCCGCTGCCAATGATACCTCCGAACCAGCATCCGTGGATGGTAAACTCATCCGCTTCGCTGGTCCAGCCGTCCCAGTAACAACTGACGGCAAAACCACATATCCCTACGACGAGGATGAGGATCCCACCAGTCCAAGAAAACTGAATATCGAACGGATCATCCAAACCGACGGTCTTGTGCCTTACAAAGACCAAGCTGGACGCCTGTGGACGGGACTGGCGACGTATTGGATTAAACGCGGCGAATTCGATCGGGCTAAGGAAACGTTCGAGCAAGGAATAGCAACGGTCTTGACAATACGGGATTTCACGCAAATCTTCGACGCGTATGCTGAGTTTGGGGAATCCCTGATTAGCGCGATGATGCAGAGTCTGGAGGACGAGGAGGATGACGAGGATGCGGAGGAGACGAAAAAAGAACTGGATGTTCGGATGGCAGACTTCGAGGATTTAATGGATCGAAGACCATTCTTGGTTAACGATGTTTTGATACGGAGAAATCCCCATGATGTTCAGGAGTGGGAGAAGAGAGTTGCCCTATGGGGTGAGGATGATGAAAAGGTAGGCTGACCTGTCATTTCAGAGTGGGCAACGTTGACAGGATTTAGGTGGCGGATACTTACACCAAGGCCCTTGAGACGATCTTTCCTCGGAAGGCCACAGCCAATCTGCACCGATTATACGTCAATTTTGCCAAATTCTATGAAGAAGGCGGCACGACGGGGCAAGCCGAACCGGATCTAGACAGTGCACGAAAGATCTTGGAGAAGGGCACGAAGGTGAACTTCAAAGCAGTGGAAGATCTTGCCGAGGTATGGTGTGAATGGGCTGAAATGGAGATCCGGCATGAGTAAGTTGTCGTTGTCTTGCCTATCAGTTCGTCGCTAACCTGGTGTAAGAAACTACGACGATGCCATCCGTGTCATGCAACGCGCAGCTGCAATTCCTAAAAACACGAAGATCAATTATCATGATCATGTTCGTACTTTGATCGTGTCCAAGTTTTCCACTGACCACTATCGCAGTCACTCTCCGCTCAAACGCGACTTTTCAAGTCTCTAAAATTGTGGTCGTTCTATGTTGATCTTGAGGAGTCAATTGGTACTGTCGAAACAACGAAAGCGGTGTACGACAAAATCCTAGAGCTCAGAATTGCCAACGCTCAGATCATCATCAACTACGCCGCTTTTCTGGAAGAGAACAAATACTTTGAAGAAAGCTTCAAGGTTTACGAGCGGGGCGTGGAACTGTTCACTTTCCCTGTATCGTTTGAAATTTGGAATATCTATCTTTCCAAATTCGTCAAGCGATTTGTACGCAGAGTCTATTCTTCTGATTCTTCAGACCTCTTACTCGCTTATAGGGCGGATCCAAACTTGAACGGACACGCGATCTGTTTGAGCAGGCACTCGAAAAATGCCCTGCCAAGTCTTGCAAACCTTTGTTCTTGATGTATGCCAAATTAGAGGAGGATTATGGGCTCGCTAAGCGCTCCATGTCCATTTTGGAACGCGCTACTCAAGGCGTGGCAGACGAGGACAAGTTCGAGGTATGCGGCAAAAGTATCTCCACTTATCCGATCTCAACGCGAAGCAGATGTTCACGATATATATTGCAAAAGCCACAGCCAACTATGGGCTTCCAGCTACTAGACCGATATACGAGAAGGCTCTCGAAAGTTCGTGTTTCGCTCCATAGCAGCGTACTTGGTGTTCTCTACTAACAGCTCAATTTACAGTTCTCCCCGATCGGCAAACCGCCGAAATGTGTCTTCGTTTCGCCGCGTTGGAGCGTAAGCTTGGTGAAATCGACCGGGCGCGCGCAATATATGCGCATGCGTCCCAGTTCTGTGATCCAAGAGTCAACCCTCAGTTCTGGAGCGAGTGGAATACGTTCGAAATCGAGACAGGGTCGGAAGACACATTCCGGGAGATGCTTCGCATCAAGCGCAGTGTACAGGCCCAATTCAACACTGAAGCTAGTTATCTGGCTGCTCAGACAATCGCAGCGAAGCAAGGGACGAGGATATCAGACTCGCAGGGCGAGGAGGCGACTGATGCGATGGCTGCAGCAGAGAAAGCTGCTGGCGCTGGGCCCGCTTTCGTCGCTGCGAAACAGACCGCCCTTCCGAGACCTGAGGGCGAAGTCAGCGAGGAAGCTTCTGCAGCTGCTGCGAATGCAGATGAGATTCATATATCGGACGACGAGGACCTTTGATTGTGTGCTCTCGGGCTTGTATTCGTGTAATCATTGTATTGTTGTTGCCCTTGAAGCTTTGCCTTAGGATACGAGCAGTCGCGTCCCAGCCCCTCAGCAGACCAAGAAACCCACGGTGACAACTTGTCTCGATCCTGATCTGCATAGACTATGAATAGCTATGAATGCGACATAGCGCTCAGGCCGCGCAGTATCAACCATGCTTGCCCTGTTCCCTCTCTTGATCCTGGGGCGCTTTGCTTTCACATTGGCATCCATAACATTATCTGAACAGACCCAAACCCCATTATATTCAGAAAGCAAATCGCAAGGTTTATACTCGGCTCCCTTCATTTTCAACAGCCTTTCTGGTTTGCTATTGCAGTGGTGAGCTCTCAGCTGGCCATCCGGGTAGGCATTCGCGATAGTAATTCCCGCCCGTTCAGGCACAACACAATACACGGCGCAGGTTGTTTTTCACAGACTTTTCAACGCAGTGTAGCTAAGCTACGTCTGCAGGACATTCAATAGTCCCCGGTATAGTTCAACCTTTCACGCTACTATACCATGCCCGGTCAGATTCTGAGCTTCCGCCTCCCTCTCCCGAGTTCGTAGCTTTCGACGTGGAGATGAGCTATGCAATCATGGTCTCCCGGCGAGGAGGGCATACGCATCTGGCGACATATCGAACAACCCGTCCTGCAAAGGTCAGTCGCCTGCGAACTTGATACATCTTATTTTTTTCGAACTTTGGATCAGATTCTTTACTTGGATGGGATGTCTGCAGCTTGGGGACCGGGTTGGCTGGATTCGCAGCATATGTTCATCTATGGAATGTCGAACAACAGTCGCAAGGACACCCCAATATGGGATGACTTCGATCGCGCCGACAAGCTATGCAAGTGGGGTCAAGTGCATGAAGTCGAGGGGTTTGTTCGCATGGATGCTGGTTTGTAAGTTCAGTTGGTATCTTTCGCAATTGTTGGAATTGATGTTGTGGCTAGTGAGATAATTTGGTGCGATTTTGCATCGCCGACGCTTCAGCTGGTTTCGCACTTGAATATTACGCCGCCTGGGACGCCTGAAATGCCCTGGCGGCGTCCTGATTTTCCTGGCCGTGATTTGTTACCTCTGGATATGGAACTGCCGACCTCATCAGAGAACACAATCTCAGACGATCCCCCAGAACGTCCCCGTCGGCATAGACCTGGCGGTGGGGAGCCTCCCAACCAAGAACCTGGCCGAGGGCCCCCACGGCGTCTTCCACGGTCGGACCTCGCTCTGACAGGAGAGCTGGAATGGGTCAGAGCGGCATCTCGTCGCGCCTTCTCTCCTCAGCCTCATCTCACACTCTTCTACTCAGACATGGTAACATACTACCATCCGCGTCTCACGAGCCTTGCTCGCGACCGCATAGGGCGCCCCATGCACTCTCATGGACTCGTCAACATCTCCGCACAAGATGCACAGAGTGTTGTTGAAGAAGTTGCCGATGTAGTCGCTCGCCGTGCCGCAGGAATAGGACTGGGAAGTGGTATGGACTGGGGAATTGTTGCAGGCGGTATCGTGGAATACTGGGGCGACCGAATATCGCACATGCGCGCCTTACTAGTCAATGCTTCAGAGCCTGGCGCGAATACCACAGCTTTTCTTCTCCCTATCAGGACCCTGGCATATACGCTGCTAAACCCTCACATGCCAACCGGACTGACCCCCGATGCGTCGGGCTGGGATCTCTTCTTTGGAACGCCTCCGTCTATGATGGCGCCAAACGAATTTTCTACACCCAATAATATATCTGCGTTCGAGCGCTGCACCACGCAAGCGACAGGCTTTCTGTCCGAAACGCAAATGACGCCGCAGGAGAGACTGTTAGGTCTTTCTGTAGAATCCGTGCTTAACCGACTTTGCAACGACGTAAATCGATTTCTGTTTGTTTCCCAGATGGGTTTTGACACACACCCTAGTTTGGTTTCATATTTGCACAAAGTTCTGACCAAGTCGCGATCAAGTCTACGTACTCACGAACTTTCATTTTGCAATGGACAAGACGGGTTGAGGAACTCATGCAATGGCTGGACTGGCCTGTATGGCTGCGATGTGGGGAGGTGTGTCCTTTGGACGTAAGTTTGGTCTTGCTTATTCTCTGTGGTTTAGGCTCAAACGACTTCAGCATGTTTGCGCTACTCCAATGTGGCCTATTGCTTGGGACGGTCCCTTGGAATCGAATGATCTCGCAAAACTCGTTCCGCGATGTATACAAATCGCCATATAAGTTATATGTAATACTCTAGACTGATGGTGATAAAGCACTTATAAAAAATTTGTTGTAAATCTCGTTCAGATACTCAACTTGATAGAGCGCGGCAGTCCAGAGAAAAAACGCGATGTTATTACAGCTAGACTAAGTGCGGTACCTACCAGATTATACGAGTAACAAGATACAGTGTGCGGGCGTTAAATGATGCTACAAGTGTACAGTGACATGTTGTTATTTTTTTCGTGCAGAAGACGGACCCAGACCGTTTCTATGTCGTGATGGATGATGAGAGAACTGAAGGCTGCAGGCCGTTAAGAGCGCGTGGCGCGGACGACGTGGTGGGAACCAAGCATGACACCGCCGGTCATAACCCGGGTGACACCGCCTTGGTAAAGGTATGCCGTGGAGGTCGTGGGCTTCGGGCGGCTGATCGAAGCGTCGGCGGCAGCGGCTCTGGCGCGGGCGAAGGGAGGGCGGTAGGGGGTTGCAGCGGGCAGTGCCACGGATGCGACGGGTTTCACGGGCGACGTGGGGGGCGAGCCGGCTGAGGTAAGTGACTCTGTTGAGCGAGAAGTGAACTTCGACGAAGTCCATGAGGCAGAGTCCGAGTCACTGTCGTCTGAGTCTGAATCGGACTCGAGATCAGAGTCGGAGTCGGTGACGGGCTCGACGACAGCAGTGCAAACTACTTGCTCGCGACGCATACTGCGGACGCGGGCAGACAGAAGCGTTGCGCGGAGACGCGCGGCGGTGTTCTGCTGGAGAAGGGGGCTTGCACTAGCTCGGATTTTGGTGGGCGTTTGGACGCGAGAGAAGGATAGGATGTTGTGTTGGCCTTGCTCGCCCCAGATGTCCTTCACGGGAGAAGATCCCAGGCGGACGCGAACAAAACCAGGTCCGTAGAACAGCAAGACTTGGTCGCTGCCGAGGGCTGCGAGCCAAGCAGCCCAGGGAATGCCCGCGCCAATGGACGCGGCGAGAAGAGGTTCAGGAAGAGTGGAGGTCTGGTTCATAATGAAAGTCGCCGAAGGAATGGCTGCGAGAGAGGCAGTAAGGATAAGCCTGGCGGAAGACACAGCGGCATCGGAAAAATTGAGGGGCAAAGGGGCGGTGAGGAAGGCAACGACGTGGGGGATGGCAGAAGACATGCTAAATCGACTGGCGATCAGAGAGAAGTGAAGCTGGGGGGAATAATGAGCTCAAGCGCAGGAAAAGACGAATATATGCTTACACCGGTTTTGGCTTTGAGGGCTATATGCGATAGAGAATGCGGATGCAGAGAGAGAGAATGTTTAGGTGAAAAGAATGAGCGTGGATCAGACGTTAAGTAGGACGTTAGAGCAGAGGGCGTAGACCAAGAGTCTTAAGGATCCAGTGCGATCCAGTCATCGTATTTATACCTAGCCCTTGCCTAGCCCAAGATCAAAGTAACAATGGCGGCCGCGCTTGGTCGGTGATAGTTGTCGTTCAGCAAGCGGCTTCCATACACCGCTAAACAAAAAGAACAATTGAAGGATGTTCAAGCACAACACCTGCCTTTGTTTCGTGTGGGGAAATCAAGGAGCTGTGAGAAGGCGGACAAAGAACAATAAGAACTGCGAAAACAAAGTCATCTCATTATTCTCGCGGAAATCACCATGCTGTAACACCCACTGCCAATTGACCGAGACTGACCGAGCCTCCGCTTCTCGGAGACGCAGCTACATAATTACCTTGGTAGCGCGATGTGACGGTTACCTCCACAGGCGTGGGATGTGCGTAGAATTCGCCTAGACTTGCTCCGAGATGATTTTCTATTCGCGAAGTTGAAAGGTCTCCGAGATGGCTGATTCGTGAACAGCGTCGAGAACGCGCCGGTTGGCAACGACCGACAGCGTCAAGCTCTGAGTTGTGCGGTGAGGGCCGGTTGATTCGGACACCGGAGAGATTCCGGGCCGCCAACGTCGTTCAACACGTTGAACCACCATGTCGCACAATTCGCAAACATTCAGAACAGCTCGTTCAAAGCCACCCCCGAGGGTCTATACCGAACCGCAACTGAATTTTCTCAAGAACTACCTGCCGGAATTTGAGAGAAGATCACTAGGACCAGTGCGCGGGGACGCGAAGAAATTCGCTCTGGAAAGAGCCGCCGACTTCATTGCAAGATTCGGGATTCCGGACGACGCAGACCTCGGTGAGGATAGGGATGCCAGGTATAAAGAGGTCAGTAGCATTTGTCAGGCCTTGTTGCGCCGAGATCGCTCGTGGAATAACACCATCTACCAAGTCCCTGTACAACTGGTGAAATTATCTGTGAACGATACCGTCGATAGACTGAAGGCAAGCTTAGGTATAAAAATACCAGTGGGAGGCATCGTAGGAAGGCTGAAGGCAAGCCTAAGTCTGCTAGAAAGGCTGCCGAGAAAGGTCGCTCGTCGTCGACTGCATATTTGTTGAATTGACTCTCATCCCCTGTAGCAGCTACACAGCTGGCAAGATGGGACCACGCGCGTCCTGCCATGGATGAGGATTACTCGAATCCAGACACCTCATCGTCTCCAACTCTTACAAGTCCATATGCACGCACGGATAATACACCGGCTGTAACCCCCTCGCCAACGGTGGCTGCTCGAATACCGATGCAATACTCAGTCCCAAGCACCCTCGCTAATGCGTTGCAACCTTCGCCTTCCCCCCCTCCCCCGCCTATACCTCCACCTCCCATTACTATCGCATCCCTCAGAGACGCCTTTCTCAACAACGTCGATGCGCCACTGCTAGCTTCCCAGATACACATGTTCGTCATGTCTAACCCGTCGCCGTTAGCCCTCAATCCTGTCATATTTGCACTTTTCCAAGCCATCTCTACCGAATGGGAAAAGAGCAAAACCCCACCGAATCCCTTCCTAACGCGATATCTCGGAGCCGTGACGTATTTCAGCGGCAACCTTATGCACGGAGGTGTCTCGGGGCCAATCGCCGGAGCACGAGCTCTTCAGATGCAGATACGCAAGGCTGCAAGGTGGGTGCCCACCGGAATCCCGGATACACGTTCAATGTCTGCCACCTCTTCGTCGGCTGCTACCATCCCGCAGACCACTTCGTCCATGACACTTGAACTGCATCGAATGACCGTGGATCGTGCACGGCGTAAGGAACACATTCAATGGGCTCGCATCCACGCTGCAGCTCTCGAGGTCGGGGTCTTCACCTTTGGGTTTGAACTGCCTAATGCTGGTGTGGATGGCGCTTATAACTATGCGGAAAGTCGCGTTTTCAGTGATTTGATGGCTCAAGATGCCCCTTGGGAGGAGGATGAGGTTGATTGGGTGGCAGGAATGCTTGTTCTTCAAGCGCTCATCAGGACGTCTGTGAGAGGAGACACAGGAAAAAGCCGTTTTTATGGTAACTTGGTAAGTCTCTACGAGCAGAGGTGGAAGGAGATGAAGGACGAAGGAAGGCAGGCGGTGGTCACTGTGGGTCGTACCGTGTTCCGTCAAATATACGATGCTGACTTCCGTCTTTAGGAGGCTCTTTTAGCAGCCAAGGCTGATCTTGCTAGGCTAGCCGCTTGAGATCGAAGTGCAGTCACAACGCATGATAATTTGTCAGCCAATTCTCATTTTCTTCGACGTGGCCGTTCTCATGCTACATAGATATTTATTTATATGTTTCTTAGAGCCATGCTTTGAAATACGCAACGACGCGTCTCTGCACATCCTCTGCGTGCTTTCGTTCCACGAACCTGGGCCCAAGGTGATTAACAAATGTAGTGTTTATTTTGAATTGCTACTCACCCGTGAGGTTCTCTAGGATAAACAACCAGCTCGGCGGCCTCCTTCCCTCTATCGCCTGCCCGTCTCTTTAGACCGCGCCAAAACCCAATCGCTTGTCCCACTGGCACGCGCTCATCTTTGTCACCATGCAGAATTAGTACCGCAGTAGAGACACCAGCAACAGAGTGCACAGGGCTGGTCTTGCGTTCGGATTTCTCTGGTGCATCATGATCCCATGGCACACTCCCTCCAATAGCCGCCTTCCAAGTTCCGCATAGTCAGCAGTGCTTCGTGTAGTCACGGAGGGCTATCTCGCGTACCTCTAGCTCTGGAGAGCCTGACTCCATAACCATGCCTTCCCAATTCGTCGCACCCGCCCCAATGATGGCCGCCTTATATCGGTCCTTGGACTTGGTGACGCCCCACGCTGCAATCGATCCGCCTTGATTCAAAGTCGTCAGCTCACGATAATCAAGCTTGCATTCTCTGACTGACCGTGACTCCAGCCGCCGACACCAAGGCGTTGTGGGTCAGCCACCCCGCGCTTCACCATTTCGTCGACCATGCTATCGCAATCTCCCCAGTCTAACACGCCCACTCCTAGGGAGGCTGCCTTGGCAAATTCGTGACCGCGGCCCTGACCTGGAAATGGGTTCGTTGGCGGGCATGAATTCGTGCGAAAGCACTCACTTCCGCGATAATTCGGTGAGATAACGAGATACCCAGACCAAGCAAGGAGCTCTCTCCAGTTGCAAAAGTAAGGCATGTAATCTGCACCCGTGTTTTAGCATTCAATTTCTTTCAAGACCGCAGGATCTACCTGGAATCATTCGTCTGCGGACAAACCTCGTTAGCAACTATTTTCACAGAGAAAATTCGGCTTCTCACCGATATGGTCCTCCGTGGAGGAAGAGTACAGTCGGGAGCTTCCCCGATTCGTACCCTGGCGGATACCGTACCAGACCACTTAACTGTGTCCCGTCCGCAGCCTTCCAATATACGACCTCGGTTTTAAGCTTTGGTGCTTCGGCGAGCCAATCCAGATGAGACGAGATTTTGACCCGTTTCTTCAGCACTCCCTTGCTGTCCACACGTATGGTGTAGGCGTTCAGTGGCTCGTGACGGATAGCGGAGCTCAGAATGCATGCAAAGAGGTAGGTCACCTCGCCGGAAGAGTCTACCACACGCCGCGCGTCCCAGGCACTGAACCATATTGCGTCGTCCTCCGTTTCAAACATCTTCACGGTGGTGCGGACGTCCCCTTCCGCAGAACACACGACCACATCCATATGGGTGTCGATGTCGTTGCATACCTCGACCGCGATAAAGCCTTTGCCGTCATCCGACACACCAGGTTGCATGTTCACTATGCGAACGGCGTCTTCGGTAACGCCATAGAGGCGTGTCGTAACACCATCGCCGGAGCTGGAGAATGGTTTTCCGACGGGATTGACAAAGAGTGTTCTGGCGTCCAGCGTATTTGTTGGCACATAGCTCTGCAAGTCGGCGATGTGGCCGGAGGCAAGCCAGAGGCTCTGACCTGCGGGTGTACGGCCGTATGTCGCTACCGGAACTGGGACAAGATTTTCACCCTTGATCGCAATCCGCTCCACCACGATGGGCATTTCGGTGTACTCGGTGCCCTTGTTCTGCCTCATGCGATACAAGATCTCTTTGCTATTGGGGCTCCAGGTTGCGCTCTCCACCTGCAAATCGTCTCGAACGCCTTTCAGCGTTGAGGTTTTTCCTGTCGCAAAATTATAGAGCATGATGCGCGAGAGAGCAACCTTCTCGCTGTACACCTTCGCGTCGTACTTGTCCTTTACTCGCGTTTTGTAGGCTTCGCTGGTCTCCGCTGGGCTGAGAAACACGATCCACTCGCCGTCTGGCGAAATGTCGAATCCTTGCACAGTTTTTCCGCCCGTTTTGATCGCCTCAGGAACTGTGTCGGCCGTGTCCGTCGCGAAATTGAGCGTGTACATTGTTCCTGCCTTTCCGGGGCTGTCGCGATCGCTCAGAAAAACGATGCGCTTTCCGTCCGGGTGGAACACGGTTCCGCCATTGAAGAATCCGCCAGCAGCGAGGAGACGAGCAGAGTTGGGAACGTCGGCCTCCGCGACCCAGAGTTCGGTCTCGGTGCTGGCACCGACTTTGTATTGGTGTTGGTTCTGATACACGATGTGCGTGCCGTCCGAGCTAATCCGAATCTCGCGCACTTTCCCGGACGCTGAAATACGCGTGGCGAGGTCTTGTGTAGGGTCGTCTTCAACTGCTACGCTGGCGTCGTTGGCTGATGCCAGTGGGGAGAATGAACCGTCCGGCATGTGGAGGAGGGAATATCGTTGCGATTACCTCTGCTTTCCTTGGCTGCAACTTATATAAACGCATTGCTCCAAACGGTGGGAAGCGCATTCACGCGGCACCGCGTCTGAGAAGAAGAAAATCCCATAGTTTCGTCTTCGTGACAAATGGATGCAGAGGCGATGGTAGATCTTATCTGATAACTTGGAGATGCCATCGATTGGCAGGGTCCAGATTGGCTCGCTGTTCTTTGGCAAAGTGATATGGCGCTTTCAGCCGTGAACAGGGAGACAATGAGCTCATATGTACACGACTTGATGGGCTGGGAGTGTTGAAGTGGCTGGAAATATTGACTGAGCAATTGCAGCTGGGCGAATAAGAATTAGGATGTCTGTTGAGTTCTTCATGCCCTCGCGAGAAAAGACGATGAAATCGGTGGTCATAATGTCGTTCAAAGGCTTCAGGCCTGCAAAAGAAGTTGCCAACTAGTTTGAAGGCCGTGAATATGATGCTATCTCTTTGCTCTGCTCCGACGCTGTATTCCTGTCTGCAGTCTTCTATGTCGCGGTTCTGCAGCTGTCTTCAAAGTCACAACTCCGTCGCGAAATCTACCATCTTCGCCCAGGCGTCATATCTTGTTTTCAAAGCAGCCTGGACACTGTATCTATTGCTGCTGGCCGCTTGTCCTTTGCAGGGTCTGCTCTTCGCCTCGTTGCAGAGTCTGCTCAGACGCTGCCATCGGATTCTGTCCGTCGTTTCCGACTTGCGCTGGGAGATCTCCCAACTCCGACCACGTACATGAAGTCTTCTTCATGAGCAAATTGAATTTGATTCGCTATGGTCCCTGTTGACTGGCCGACAGAGCCAGGAGAGAGCGGTATATTCAATAATCAAACAGCTGTGGCTTCGATGAGTGTATAGGCTTTCGCGGGTTGTGATCGTTATTCTGGGAGGGAGTAGGTGGGCAGGTTGGTGGCTGTTGGTGGTCGTAAAACAATCAGGCGTGACCCTGGTCACATTGGGTCACGTTTGACCACCTCGTTAAATTTTTCGTCTCAAAATCCCAGCGCTGAGGCCCTCTAAAAGTCTGGCCCAGAACGTCGAGGCACCTGAACCTTTCACATCTTCGTGCCTACCCCGAAACTCCACTAGCTTCACGAGGTTGCATTTTTGAGTCATGCTCGAGTCTCTGGAAGCAGATCGCGCTTTCGTCGCGCAAAAAGATGCCGAAATCCTCGACCTTGAAGCTCAAATATACGCTCTCGAACAATCTATATCTACTCTCCTCGCAGCCAAAGAGCCGGCACAAGCACGCTTAGACGCGTACAAATATCCCATCCTCACTTTACCAAACGAAATCATCTCGGAAATCTTTCTACATTTCCTTCCGGCTTATCCCGACCCTCCCCCGCTCACCGGCATCCTCTCCCCATTACTTCTCGGCTATATCTGCCGTCCCTGGCGCAGAATCGCACAAGCTACTCCTCCGCTGTGGCGAGTTATCGATTTGACTCGAACGGAGATGCGGGGGAGCCAGATGAAATTAGGCATTCCACTCATTGATCATTGGTTACGCAGCTCGGGCGGCTGTCCCATTTCAATCCACGCCACGGATTACGAGGATTCGGCGCCTATAATATCCGCACTCATTCCCTATCTCTCTCGTGGGGAGCACCTTAAATTGACTGCCAAGAATGCCTCGCAGTTAAGTGTAATAGAGGCTCCTATGCCTCTTCTCCGCACCCTGCATTTGAGTCTCAGCGAGAGCGTTTCTGTCCCTCACATCCTCCCAAATTTCCCTCTCCTGCGCAAAGTCGTCCTTGAGGACCACGCGGTCCGAAGCATCAGCCTTCCTTGGCCCCAACTCACTTCCCTCACGCTACAAGACGCAGGTTTCGACAGCTGCTTGACAGTTCTACAGCAAACCAGGAACCTCGTTCACTGCACGCTCCGAGGTTGGATCCAGAGCGCTCCTCATACGGAGGCAGTATTGCCATCCCTGGAAACCCTAGTCATCGAAAGGGGAAGCGACGGCATGATGGAAGTTCTATCATCCTTCAAAACCCCTGCTCTCCGCTGCTTGGAACTCCCAGAAGTTTTCATTCGACCTGTGTGGTCTCTTGACGCCCGTCGCATTAAAATGCTAAACGATTTTATTGCGGGATGCGGAACCAAATTCGAAGAGCTGCGAGTAACCCAAGCGTCATTTGCTGCCTCAGAGTATCTCGCTGCATTTCCCTCAGTTCCCGTACTCACAGTTGACAGGCTATAATTACAGGTGTATATAAGCAAGTAGGGTATGTAGCTCAAAGTATGTCGAGTTGAAAGCCGCAGCAAAAAGCATACGGGACCGTGGAATGCGTACGCAAATGCTAGACTATCAGGGACAGAGACTTGTATACTGCGTCCCAATACGCCGAGCCCTCCCAAGAGTGTTTATGATCTGGTCAGGATTTTTCTTCCTGTACCTCTATACGCAATATTGTCAGGCGTTCATCGGAAACTATCTTTCCAGCACTGCTGCTCCGACTCTGGACCTTCCCCTTCTTCTGGTTTCTTGTACATACGCTTGGCGAAAGTTCAACCATTCTACCTTGGAATACCTACCTCGATGCTCGACACTCTGTGCCTCACGCTCCTCATCAGTCAGTCCCTTTCATCCTTTCATCTTGTCTCTAGTTGAGATACATACGACCCTTCTCGCAATCTTCATAATCATGCTCTCTGTTGCCGCAATGTGGGTTCCTCGCCCAGTCGGCCACGACGATCCTCCCCTTCTTGACGAAGCTTTGTTTGAAGCTTGGAAAGCGACAGTTTCTTTCCATTTGAAAGAACAATCACGAAAGCATCAGCGACGATGATGGAGGCAACTGTTTTTGTCTTCGTGACCTCTTCCAACAGAACACTACCGTTCAAGCGACGGAAGAACAAGAAGAACAAGCAACCTACAAGCACGCGGATCAAGATGAACGGGACTGCCCCCAGTGTTCCCCTCTTCAAGTGATTCTATCCTACGGTCGGATTTACAGCCTTCCACATCTCAATATGCTTCAAGATTATCCGCTTCGAGTCAGAGGTGCTGGCAACCATCCTGTTGGGTGTATGTATGCCTGTCTACTCGGCGCTGAGCCAATACCTAGCCTCTCTGAAGGACGACCAGGTCACCAGAACAAGGTCGAAATTACTCCAAAACTTTATGCTCCCCTCTACCGGCGACAAATCCCTTCTTCTCCATTCTTCAAGCGTCCTCGTCTGTCAATGGGCACCTCTTTGCCCCGGCAAACTGCCCAAAATTGTATCCATGACATTCCGCTGTTCTCTCTATTAGTATTCATTTGACTGGATCTCATCTCCCGACAGCCAAGGCTCGACGCCGCCCTCAGTGCTGCGCTCTAACAATAGCGATGGGCTCTCGATTTGGCTCCGAACCAGGAATGCAATTGTTGCGGTAAAAAACCTCGTTACAATTTATTTTACCTCTTTCCTCCGAGTCGATGAAATTGTGATGCGATTCAATGAAAATCATGCGTTCAGTGTCCGTTGGGTACCCGAGTTTCATTCCACGGACGACCGCGTCGCGAAGCGCATCACGGATGGTTGTTGCGCGGTTGTGGACCCTCTCCTCGAACGTTCGTCGCGGATATCTCCTTTTCGAATAGCCACACCATTCCGTTGATCTACTTATCCGCATAAGGGTTCCTGTGGGGTCACCATAAGCGAGAGTGATGGAGGACGAAGTGTTTGGTTCCAATGAGTACATACAGGTACATTCTTGCCTTGCGCAAGTGCAATGCGTTGGGAGATTAGATGTATATATTAACGACAGACAGGAAAGTTAAGAAAAGTATGTAATTTTCAGGCAGAAAGCAAAAGGCATGAATTCATCAGCAATTGGCCGTGTTGCATTCGTATCGCGTCGCTTTGCGTCAGTACATCCCTCTTCCCATTTTCCTCTACAAGGGGTCCATAGCGTAGCATCCAGAGAGAGAAAACAGATTACATGCGACCCTTGGCTGCCAGGGCTTCCTGTCTCTCCTGCAAGTCGATGACGTCGGCGTCCCGATCCTTGGTCTCAGGGATGAGGAAGGTGAAGGGGATGCAGACGACGGCGACAGCGAAGAAGAGCCAGAGGACTTTGTCGGCGCCGACGTTGGTGCTCATGATGGAGACTGCGAGAGAGGCGATGATGGCACCACATTTACCGCAGGCGGCGGAGAGACCGTGGCCGAAACCGCGTACACGAGTGGGGAAGACCTCAGCGGGGACTGTGTGTCACGAAAATCAGAAGGCGTGAGAAAAACACTCGAGTCGATACTCACCGACGAAGGTGGTCGCGTTGGCACCAAAGTTGAAGAAGAACTGGAGGAAGATGAAAGCGGCAATGAGGCCGCTCGAGTTCTTCTTCAGTGCCTCGTACTTTCCGGCCATGGCAGCGAAGATAATGGCGTTCATAACAAGACCCATGATTTGGATCTTCTTGCGTCCGAAATACTCGATCGTGAACAGAGTGAAGTAGTAACCGGGCAGGAAACCGCCAACAGCGATGATAATGTTAGCGACACCCTGCTGCCATAGGAACTCCCACGGGTCTTTCGAGTTGGCGAAGCCGAGGGCGCTGATGAAGATGGACTGGTTGAGGGAGATACCGTAGAAAATAACGTCGAGCAGGAACCAGGACATCGTGGTGCCAATGAGGATCTTCAGGTGGCGCCACTCGGAGAAGTAATCGCGGGCATCGCGCCATGCGGCGGCCTTGGCGGCACGAGTGGCTGCGATACCAGTAGCCTCCTCGGCGGCGGCGGCGGATTCTTGGTCAGAGCTGTCACCATCGGCGAGCTTTTCATTGGGCACTTTGTCCACTTTAACACCAGCCATGTTGCCCTTGGCAATGAGGTTGGGGTCACCACGGGCTTGCTGGACACCCTTCATACGAGTGGACTCGGTCATGGCGAAACGCTGGAAGATAGTGATGATGGCGGGGACGAGAATGACACCAGTGTAAATACGCCAGAGGGAGTTGAGCTGGCTGGTGTGGTGGTGGTGCTCGACGCCATTCTTGTAAATGGCCATGAGGATGATAAAGACGAGACCACCGACGAGGGCACCCCATCCCTGCATAGCGAAGATGAAAGTGACCATAGTACCGCGACGGCGGAGGTTGGCGCGGTCAGCAACGACGGAGGCGGACATTGGGTAGTCCCCACCGATACCGATACCCATGATTGTGCGGAAGACAGTAATATATGTGAAGATATCCTTGCCGAGGGAGAGCGGGGCAGCAATGATGAGAACGGTGGCAATTGAGGTGAGGATCATTTCAATTCCATACTATGAAATTTGTGTGAGACCCCGGGGACGAGGATACCGAAGGAAAAGAGCCAGTACTTACCACAGACTTGCGTCCGAAAACATCACCAGCGAGACCGAAGCCAATTTGCCCAATGACACAACCAATATTTGCGGAGGCTTTCAAGACACCTCCTTGCAGAGGTGCATTGGCAATCGTACCGGATAGTTTACCGTTGACGACATAACTACGAAGGGGAAAAGCAAAAAGAGAGATGAGTATTCACACAATAGCCAATAGATAGATTGCACAACGCAGACGCACTTTAGAATAACGACGACAAGGTTGATATTGAACAGGTCGTAGGCGTCGATGAAGAAACCAGCTAATACCAGTGATTAGAGACCGAAAAGTCGAGGTGGATAGTGGACGAACTGGAGGCGATCAAGAGAAGCTTGAGCTCGGGCCAGGTGAGCTTCCAGCGGGACTGGTTCTCGCGCTCGACAGCGGAGAGACGACTCTCGTCGAAGGCGTCTGCGGTAGACATGGGGATGTTGTACACACAGAAAGTAAAGGGAAAACGACAAGGATGGGGAGACGGGCGGACAGGGAGTCGGGCATATATATACTGCCATTGACTCTAGTCGGACTAAGATCAAAGGTCGGCTAAAGCGGCTCGCGTCAGTTCACCCACGTTCGATTTCATAGACATGTGTAATCGACTGCTATCCACGCGCAGCATACATCGCTACGGACTATCGGTCCTCTCAGCCTGTGCTTCATCCGAAATCCCACAAAGATCATGACCCCCGTTCTGACTCTCTCTGGTTCCAATTCACAAATAATTAAGCACGAAAAGGTTCACCCAGGCACGGAAGTAAATGTAGAAGCACGTCCTAGCACGTCAATGTCCGCCGCAATACCCAGTCACACGACACCTTGTCCTCTTTTTCCCACTCGAATTCCTGAATAAAACACCTTGTGAATCGGACTACGGGACGACGGCGGACGTGTATGCACTCCAGAGCACCAGTGTAAGGGCCTTGCAGCGCGATAAATCGTTCTACCGTCGTCGGCAGATTGAAATACCACCCCGAGCTAAATTCGTCTTATGGTAATTGGGAGACTCCGAATCGCGGCCAAGTCCCGGTCAAAGCTAGCCGACTTTGGATTAAAGGCACAACCTCTATTTTCGTGTCGATTTGAACGTTGGGGAACGAGAGTCGAGTGCGCACACGAGCGCACAAATAAGCGAATCGTTGACGGGGGCGGTTCGACAAATGGGGTATAGCCGTCGAGCTCGGTCGCTGTCGGTCCACCGCCCAGCGCACTTGGCGCATCAGTTTTTGGAACCATGAGGTAGGCCGCGCCAACTGCCACGCCCATGCCAAGGCTGTTCGACTGCCAATGAGCTAAAATTAGACCAGCAGAAAAAAGAAAGACCACAAAAGGAGCGGCACACACGTTCCTCGCCAAAGCGGCGCCGCCGTCTCTCCGAACAAAAGCGATGAGGGGGGGAATGAATGTGAGCGGCGGCGTACCCTTGGAGACAACCGTTACCCTCCCGAACTCAGCCTTCATAGCTGTAAGCGGTGGAAGAGAAGTTGAAGACAACTCGAACAACTTCGAATGATGCTAATTCAAGGTCTTGTCATTGCTGTCGGTGAGAATAACGAACAAACATTGACCAGGCAGTGGGACAATCGATGGACTTGCTCGTTGATTGAGCGGAAAGGGATATCGAGGAGCCAATGGGGTGTGACGGTCGGGTCAAGTCGTACGAAAGGAAGACGACAAGGTCTTGAGGGGAAGAGACTCTGTATTTGAAATGAAATCAAGGGTTCAGCTCATTTCACCGAGATTATCTGGGGAAGCTGAATGAATGCGAGAAAAGAGTTCAAGTGCGGTACCAATTAATTTTGTATCGCAAACGGGTCAAGTCGCATGGAAGACAGCATTCAAAAAGCTCGAAGACCGGGACTGCGGTAGTCAAGGGGCTAACAATGAAACATGAAGCTTCAAGAGACGCGAAATTATGTTGAACTTTAGCCGGAGAGCATACAACTATTGCGGCGCAGATTTTCTGAAGGAGAAAACGAGAAAGCGGAGGACGAAGCAGTGGAATCAGAAGTGAAAATGGTTTTGCATGGAGAGTCGGCAGGAAAATACAAGCAGATGTCATGACCTTTTTTGCGGAGAAAACCCCTCGAGCCTCCAGCGGCCCACGATCCTGTATGACAGTGCACATGTGTGCCTATTTTGAGTTGGAATATAGAGAGGGCTGTAAAGCTGTGGAATTAGATAGAGCCTGGATCCGGGATAGTTATGAATGGCGGCAGATAGCAAAGGCATCGACGGAGAGATTAAACTTCCATTGAATGTGTCTGTTGGAGGGCCAAAAGAGTACAATTGGATCGGATTTCAGGCTGAGGTATTGAGGCATAACAGCAGCAGAGCTATTCGTAGTACGGGAGAACCAGAAGAAAGCAATTGTGTCGCCAGAATTCATTGGAAGACGAAAACAACGAATACGAAACGGAAGATGATCAGATAGAATCGAGTCGTGCTTCGCAAACGCCGCAAAAGTATTCACAGACGCAGCGGGGCAGAGGATCAAGAAGAAGGAGTCAAATGAGCAGAGCACCCTACAACCAGAGAGACGCATTACGCAAAAGGCCGTGAGAAACTCGCGAGGGTTCAACTTCTGTGACGCTATCACGATCATCGTGTGACACTTCGCGCCCTCTCGCGCCCACACTCTTCGCAGCGCTACTGATAGTAGCAGCACTTTCCTGGCGCCGCAAACTTGCAAAAAATGTCTCGAGATCTCTCACGACTCGTGGCTCCTTAGATGTTTCGACCACTCGTCGCAAGTCTGACTGTTGCTACTCGTTAACTGTCGGATAATACTTACTCTACTTTCGAGTCCAGCTGGATTCCCTCAAGGCACCGAAGTTTCTGTCGCCACGCTCTATAACCCCACGAAAAATTGCAAGAACAACCTCCCAATCGACTATTCAAGTCCCGCCATTTCAGAGTACGATTTCTCTACATTTGGATCTCATGGTTGGCAAAATGGCAATCGATTTTTCGTGGGCTTCTCGGTTCAGTGTCTCTGGTATTCGGCTGCTTCGGTGAAAAATCAAGGCCTAGCCCTCGAAAATACTCCAAAGACTGCTTTGTCTCAGTAATTGCGGCGTACTCGGACGGCCAAATAGTCTCCTTATTTGTCAACAACCGCACCTTACTTGCTTTCATCCGTGAATAGAGGCTCTCTCATCCCTCTCGATCAGCTCTCGCATGTTAATACCCTGCCTTCACACTCTCCTCTAAAGTCGATTGCTCCCCAACGACGCGCGATCGCGGATGCTGGTAAATCTGAGACCTGCTCGTGAAACCTCCGAATCCAGACCATTTGTCTCACTTTTGAATGCCTTAAATGCGGCTCGAAAACCGCCTTCACCTCACTCACCTTTCACAACACTCATCTCCATCTTCTCGAAGTTAAAGCCCAGCGACTCACTCTTAACATCTTTCCACCTTCGAATTCAAATCTCCTATCATGTCTTGCTCTAACTCCCCCCGTAAAATCGCTTCGAAGGAACTTCCTGATCTCACTGGGATGCACCTCGAAGACGTGGAGCTCCAGTTGGTCTCCCTCCTCGGTTCAGGCGCCTTCGGCAAAGTCTACAAGGCGCGCGACACAGCCACCTTCGAAGACGACCCTACATACTTCGCCGTAAAATGCATGCAACGGTATCAGTCCAACACTCGGGGATTGCAGATGCAGCAGAACGAGCTCATGGCCCACACCATGGTGAGCGAGCTCCCCAACGTGGTGTCGATGTACGGCCATCTCCATGTCGGAGAGTTCACGTTCGTGGTCATGGAACTCTGCAACGGTGGCGACATGTTCAGCGCCATGGTCAAGCGCCAAATATACCGTGGCAAGCATGAGTTGATCAAACAGGCGTTCGGTTCCATTCTGGACGCCGTTGAAAGCATCCATGCCAACTCGGTGTATCACCGAGATCTCAAGCCGGAAAATATTCTCCTATGCGACAGCGAGGGTACGGATATCCGTATCGCCGACTTTGGTCTGTCGACCCGTAATGCTATCTCCAAGCAATTTGGAACTGGCAGTCGCTATTACATGAGCCCAGGTTAGCTTTCATCCACCTCTCGTTCGCGGCCGTTTGTTTATCCTTTCTGCAGAGTCAATGGACAAAGAGTGCGGATGTTACTCCGCCCGTAGTAGCGATCTTTGGGCGTTAGGTGTTATTTTGGTCAACATGATTACAGGTCAGACATCTTTTCCCATTGATATTTTGGCGTCTCTAACCATAAAGTCAGGCAACTACCCTTGGCATCACGCCGACCTCTCAGACGCAGGATACGCAGCTTTCCGTGAGGACGAGGACTATTTGCTGCAAGTCCTCCCAATCAGTAAAGAGGCAAACACTCTACTGCAGTGGTGTTTCAATTCCAACCCGCTTCGCCGTCCCACACTTAGCGAGCTTCGTGACGCCGTTAACGGCATCGAAGAATTCTCGGTCATCTCTGCTCCTTCATCATTACTCTCGCGGGTTCCAACACCCCGCTTCCCTGCGGGCGCCTCTGGTACTCTCGAGTGGGAGACTGCCCCTCCGCCGTGCACACCTGGCGAGTGTGGGACCAGTTCGACGGCTGCCTCACTCGCTCGCATGCCGCAGCCGGAGAAATACTCCGAATTTGTGGTACGGACTTCGTCAGCCCACTCCTCATTCGTGGGGCTCGCTCCTGCCTCACCCTACTCCTCGTCCTCCTCTACCCTTCCACCATCGGGATCGGATACATCCCTCTCTACCGCCGCGGAGTCTTCGCTACCCGGTACGCCCCCCAAGATCCCTTCAGACGCAGACCCAGCTGCAGTCGCTGTTGGGAACGGAAGCGACCCTTCCATCATCACAAGACTCCCCATAACTCTCCCCGCCCTCCCGAAACGTGCATATCTCGGGCACTTCCGTCTCCCGCACGCCACGCAGACCGCCATTCCATTTGGAGGCAGCAAGCCGCAGGAGGGCCAGCCAACTGGTCAGCCCTTTGCAACTGTGGCCAGCAACGCTCGACCAGTGCTGCCCACAAGGAGGCAATTCCTGCAAACGCGGAAAGTGCGGGCATAGAGAGTGGACGAGGACAGTCAGATTCGAGAGCACTAGAATTAGTAAAATACAAAAATACCCAGAAAAGCCTTGTCATGTACGCACGAATGTTCTCAATACAATGGTTCTGCGTCAAAACTCCGTTTCAAAACCACTTCTTTGCCAGGAGAATCATTTTGACGCAACATCCCATTTTTCCACTTCAACTGCGCACAAGTCTTCCCAGACAGCTTCCCAGCTGTCTTCTTCTAACCAAGGCTGCTCTGCCCAATTTGCCAATGCGTCTCGCGCATCTTCAAAGGAGACGGAATGGCTCCGCAGAATGTCCACCAATTCAAGATGCGTGGCGAGGGAGCGGTGGTAAGGTATCAAGAGATTTGGAAGGGAGGTGACTGGAAGAATAAGATTCATTCGCTCGGAGAGGTTGAACCGAAATCGACGTACCAAACTTTTCAAGCGGCCAGGAAACCCATAGAGGTTCTTCGCTAACCCAAGTCCACCCCTTTGCCTTGTGAGCCTCCACCAGGAGCGCCTCTAGCCCGTCAATCACAGTGTTCATACGCCGAAATTGTTTCCGCTGCCGGGTCTTCAATGTCTTGTACAAATCTTGAAAAGAGGTGCGACTCACCAGCTTCCCAATAACGGCGTCCAACTCTGCAATCCGCTTTTCCATGAGCGCGATTTTAGGACCAACGAGACGCGTGCGTGGCAGCTGGCCGTCCGGGATGAGCGCGAGGACATTGCTACAAGAGCAGCAACGGAAAGCAAGAGGACCGACGAAAAGTTGATTCGTGGTTCAAGAACAAACTTGCATAACCCACTCAAGTTCTGTACGCGTGTCGACGAGGCTCCGCGCGGATTTCAGGCCGTCAATGAGGACAAGATCGTCCCAAGTCTCCGCAATAGTGCGCAATTCCTGCAGCGCAGCGCGGGTTTTTCGATGATATGTTGACTCGATCGACCTTGAGGGAGAGCTGGGGCCCGGGGAAGACCTGGATTGTTGTTGATGTTGCTTCGCGGGAACAGGAGAGGAGTTGGGGGTCGAGGGACCTTTGAAAGACGCGAGACGACTGCTCATGATGGGAGGAGACAACAACAGAGCTCTGATACACGACCGAATACAACTCTACACAACACATGCGGACAGCTACTAAATACTTTGAAAAATCCCCTACAGCCGAATGAAATAAATTAGGTGTATAACTAAGGAATGTCATGAGTGTATAATGAGCGATGGCCCAGGCGTGGGCGGCGTAACAATATGAGAGTAGATCAAGAGCAGTCGAGATGCATCACAGATATGTATGCGACGGGATGTCGCAGGAGAAAACGCACGCAGCGTACTAATTGATGACTGTGTCCATGGCATTATAACGAGTCCGTTGTCGGTGTCGCGCTTTTGGGTCGGAGGAAATCAAGCCAGATGACGAACGCGAAGACGGCAACCATAGCCAATCCACCGCAAATTATCGAGGCACCAACGATGCCCGCTGCTGCGGCCTCTGCCGCACTGAGCATGATGTTCGAAGGTAGACACACCGTCCCCAGCGCGCCCGATATCGAGCCCAGCAACAGCGTAAGAATAGCGCATATCTGTAGCCAGTCATTAAGCATTATGCACCGGGGTAATTAGAAAGATTCAAAGCCCACCGCGTACGTCCCATAATTCAACACTAGCGGCCAGACCGTATCTTCATCATCGTCAAAAAAGTCTTCCGGGTCGGGAGGTTTCGTTGGGAACAACAGGATGTACAAAAACAAAGCGAGAGGCACCGCAAGGACCGCTCCGCCTACAGCGCCGGCGCGAACCGACGATGTGAGAGGGACATGTCCATAGTGCGCAGGATGTGCGGCGCGTAGAGCAGCGTGCCCACAGGCGAGATATATTACAGAGAGGACGGGAGGGATAGGGAGAAAGCCTGCGAGAAGTCCCGAGGCTTTGAGGGGGCTTGGTATGGCTCTCTGTGAGCGACGGGACGGAGGGCGCCGCCGTGCAGAGGAAGTTACAGAAGAAGCATGGTCAAAATTGGAGCGGAAAGGAGCGTTCTGAGAGAGCGAAGCGGGTCCAGTGAAGCCGCTCTCTGTCTTTGGTGCCGTCCCGCTCGTCGACGTTGACAAATGGGACATTAAATGTCCAGACCAAGGCCAAACCAAGTGAAGGAGAAGGAAGAGTTGCAAATACTGTTTCCGTATCACTCAGCATAGGGTTAGGGTTGGAAACTCAGAGTATGTACATATCTCCACCAAAATCTCCACAACAAGAACGTCGATGGTTGTAACTCATTGCAGATAAATTACTAAAGTATACAGGCATTAAGCAGAAAGAACCTTCCCGCCGCTATCAGTTTCAACCGCTGTGGTCGAGGTATTCCACGGACCCGCATCTACATAGATTGAGAAGTCAAAATTAGAGATCGCTTCCAGCAAACGAAAATCTGAATCATACCGCTCAGAGAGCAACCCCCGGGACAACTACACTTCCCACCAAACTCCTTGGGTAAATTATCTGCATCGATCTGCGCCAGCAACTTGTCCTTGTAGCCGCTGCCGATGATGTCAATCTTCGCGACCGTGACCTCGTCTAACCAAGGCTTGATAAAGCTCCACACGGTGGAGAACATGAACGGTGCGTTGATAATGTAGAATTTGCCCATGCACTCGGGATATTGATCCTGTCCTATCTTGGAAGCCTGCATCACGTAGTCCTTGACGCGGTAGAAGTTGGAAAGGGAAACATTATGAAGGTCCATTATGGTGCACGAGGTCTCTACTGGATGCCCTGCTGCTGCAGAGCAAGCCGGAAGTCGTTCAGTGAGGAATTTCTCGTATTCGAGGACAAATCGTTTGATTTGGCGCTCCTGTGTGGTGGCGGCATAGAGTGCTTTCAGGTCGAGGAGGCCGAGACGCTCTATATATACCGGGCGGCCATCCTATAGCCCGCATATAAATCCTGGGGCATCTCTTGGTATCACGTTCCGCACCTTGTCGTTTTTGTGATAATATTGCGGATAATATTTATCGACCTCGCGGTGCTCAGGGAATTCAAAGTTTCTGTGATGGATCGCCATGAGTATCTACCGATTTATGGTTAAGAGCACGCACTTGACAATGTCTTCGACCCCGAAGTCTTTCCGCCATTTCTCGTTGTTGAGGAACATCTCCTTCGCCTTTGGTACATCGAACTTGCGGGCACGCAAGAATCTGGGAGGGGAGACTGTCTGCAGGATCTACATGCGACTGCGTAGTGTATACCTCAATAACGTCGCATCGCTCATCCGAGGCTCGCCCTCGATGTAAATCCCCTCCGCGATCAGCTCCTTCTTAATCTTCTCCAGAGCATGTTGTTGTGGTACGGTGAGGTTTCCCAAGCGGCCGGGCGGAGGTTTGTAATTTGGGTCAGTGATTCCCTCAGGGAGTAAACTTGCGCTGGCAGCGGTAGACATAGGTAACAGATCAAGCTAAGATGTTTGGCTTTGCTGGCTCCATAGCCATGAATCATGATTACCGTTTTCGGGTTCATTCCTGTTACGGCGATACGGACTTTGATCTTTAGATGAAAACGGAACGTTATTATATTTACTTCAGTCCGTAGTAGAGGTCCGTACACAATACAAGTTCATTTCCTACGTGACTAGGAGTTGGGATCGTGATAGCAAATGTGAACATCTAGGCGCTACAAATAGTCCCTCCGTGTGAATAGAAAAAATGACAGATTATACCACCGGCAGGTTATAACAGACCGAAAGCACCCAATGTTAGAGCCACAACTGATATTAACATCGTATCAGGGGACGTGGCCAATGCAGCTGACTTTGACCCGGGAGCTGGGAGGAAATGAGAAGAATCTGACTTTTGCTGTTCGGTGGATTGCTGAAATCAGGTCAGGCCTGCGCAATTAGGATATAAAAGTGAGGGGAAACCTTGAATGCAGCCAGCCCAACGAGGATTCCGGAGGCAAAGAAAACAAAAGCAACGATGAGCCAAATGACGCCCCAAACTGTAAGATAGGTCAGCATCCGCATTATAGCCGACTTAAAGGAGTAGACCTTGGGATGGGAAGCAGCCGCATATCTTAGCGAACGCGGAGGCGTCTGAAGAATTCACTTTTCTTGCAATAGTATCGTCTGGGGATGACAAAATACATCAATCAACAACGTTTTAACAGCTGCTTGATGAAAAAATAACTGACCCACGACGTCCCAGAGGACATACATGCACGACATGACGCCGATGAAAAGTACCTGACAAGATTACATGTCAACCGACACGATTTAACGCGTTTACGGCCAGACGCACGAGATATCTGAGAGCGACGCTCTCTGCGACAAACCAGAAAAGTATGATCAAGCCAGCCATGCCAAGAATGAGGGCCCATGTTCTATGAGATAACTGTCAAGATAAGTATTTCACAAAGAAGAGGGTACACACAATAAATTCCGCCTTGCCCACCACAATGTAAATATGAAAAATACCCCGAGTACGATGACGGCGACTTTAGAGGCGTTGGTATCGAAGCCACACGCTATTAGGCAAGCACCGATGAACGAAGACCCTAAATAGCCAGCGGGGAGGGTTATCCAAGGAATGCCGCCAGACATGGATGTCGCGCCGCCCTCGTCGGCTGATGTGGTTGAAATGGTAAATTGAGCCTGTCAAGTTTCCGGTTTGACTAGAAAAATGATACTCACGGTCCAGTTCAATGGAATGTATACGTGCACAAGTAAGTACACCTGCTATAGCATGGCTCATCTCATGAAAGCCCACGGTGAGGAGCCTGGATGCACGGTAAACATAACAGACATGGAGCCGAGAAGAATGTTTTTCACTTGAATGGGTATACTGAGGAGTGGCACATTAGATACATTTTCTGTAAGCCTAATGCTAAATTCACTCACTGATCTTGTTTAGTATTGGTACATGCCTGCAACGAGTGGTCATTGGAAACCATTCTTCCTCGACATTGTTCATAAACGCACCACAAGATGGCTATAGCAATAATATACACGCCCGCAACAATCAGAGTAGTTCGTTGTGTAGCATTGGGCCGCAACACATCTATTCTTTCATGATGAACACTATAAAAACCAACGGTAAATGAGACAAGAAACCTTCTGCGCTGCGAGCGACGTGTTTCGAAACGACGGAGGACACGAGAGAGTGAATGTGAGAGCCAGTATCCTCTAGGTCGCGGGCGGCATGCTGCAGTACGGTGGGGGACATGAGAGAGCGAAAGCAAGAGTGTGCGCTTGGCAAGTTGCAGTGCCTCGGCGCAGTATCCATTTCGGGGAATTTTGATTCGAACCTGTCAAAAATTTCTCTCGACTTACCGCGATGGCCCGCAAACGCAAGAACAGGACCCATCTCAAAGGCGCCGCCGCACCAGCAACAGCCTCAACGGACGGCGTCCCCAAATCTTTCATCATAAAACATGGCCCCGTCGGCCATTCCATCGCCCAGCTCGTCCGCGATTGCAGAAAAGTAATGGAACCCAATACTGCAAGCCGACTACGAGTTCGTTCCTTTATTCATTCTGAGTTGAAGGAGAACGCATTCGATAGTATCTTAGGAACGAAACCGCAATAAACTGAAAGACTATTTGACTATGGCGCCTGCCCTGCAAGTCACCCATTTACTTGCATTTACACTAACTCCGATTGCGCCTTCTCTGCGGATAATACGGCTGTCGAATGGTCCGACACTGAGCTTCAGGATAGAGAGATACAGTCTCATGAAAGACATCTTGAATGCTTCTCGGAGGGCGCGTAGTATCGGGATGGAATACCTCAGTCCGCCTTTAGTGAGCATATTGCAATCATTCTGCCCCATCTTTTTCACATCCTTTCCACAGCTTGTACTAGCGTCTTTTCCTCCACCAGGCCCAACAACACCTCCACATCTCACCCTCCTCATGAAATCCTTCCAATCCCTCTTTCCGCCTCTATCACCACATACGCTCGCGCTCTCCTCGGCCCGTCGCGTTGTCCTCGTCGCATATAACCCTGACCGCGGGACCGTCGAATTCCGCCACTACGTTATCACTGTGAAGCCGTACGGTGTTTCTAAACGCGTGCGGCGCGTTTTAGAAGGCGCCACCCAAAAGGCGTCTAGTGGAATTCTGGACCTTGGGAATGAGAAGGATATTGCAGACTTTTTGCTCCGGAAAAAAGGCGAGCCTGGTCCGGATGGCGGGTATGAGAGTGCAGCGTCGTCGGGGGCGGAGAGTGTCGCGGGTGATGACGGAGATGCTGTCGACCTGGCATCCGATTATGTTGGCAGGAATAACAAGAAGGGTCAGCGGAGGGCAGTCAGGCTGGACGAGATTGGGCCGAGGATGGAGCTGCGCTTGGTGAAGATTACCGAGGGCGTCCCAGGGAAGGAGGGCAGTGTCATTTATCACGAATTTGGTGCGAAATTCTGGTTTTCCTTCCATACGGCTTATTGACTCGGAGCAGTGAAAAAAACTAAGAAAGAGGTCGCCAATTTACAGGCTGCCCACGCCGCCAAAGAGAAATTGAGGAAGGAGCGGAGGGCAGAACAGGAGCGCAATGTGGAACGCAAAAAAGCGGCAAAGAACAAGGCAAGCGGAGCAGGCGACGACGACGACGACAAAGATGAAGACGAAGACGAAGAAATGGGAAGTCAAGGGGCAGAGGAGTACGAAGACGATGACAATGACGACTGGGACGCGGAGGAGGAAATCAGTGAAGGGGAAGACTCTGAGATGGAGCCCGAGGACAGCGAAGAATCAGAACAGGAGGAGGAACAGAGACCTCCACCAGCTAAAAAAGTACGGCTGAAAGGCAAACGGTAGTCTCTCTTGTAAACTCTTTTGCGCAATTGCTGCCATGGATTTGGAACCTCGAGCGCTGCAACGAAACATGGGAACAGTTATGGAGAAGTAGAATGCCGAATTATAGGTGAGATGGTGGTTTTAATACAGTTTGAGGTTGTGGGGCTACACCGAAAAGCTTTCCAAAGAAATGCTGGGTGCGCATCTTTACGCCTTCCCAGTTGTCGAGTGCAGGTCGTACGTCTAGAAAAAACGACGGGCCCGCACCAGGCAATTGACTTTTCCCAGTGTAAAAGTCAATGATATACCTCATCTTCAGTCCACATCGCTCGACAGTCCAGTCATGCCGATCGAAAGGCGCAGAATACCTGAACTTCGATCAGTGATGAACACTGGTAATGGGATCCAGTCGCTCACCCCAACATCATCTTCCAGCGCGCCCGAATACTCTTCTCGTCCGGCCGGCCTTTGAAAGTGACTAGCTTGACACCTCCACATGCTTCGCCCCCTCTACCAGCCTCCCATTTCATGACCTCGGCCCAGGCGCGTTCGTTGACGGCATTATGAATGGGTACGATGGTTTTCATGTCGGTCGCCTGAGGATCGTGATTCTTTCGCGCCATCGCGGCAAAGAACTGAGCCTCTGAAGGATAGACCCAGTTCCCATCGCTAGCACTGGGAATGGAGGACACCTCACGCGACGTCGAGAGAGAGGTGGACGCGGAGGTCGAAGGCTGGTTGAAAGAAGAAGAAGAGAAAAGACGGGACCAGACAGATGGCTGCTGGGTGTTTTGGCTGGCAGAATCGACGGGGCATTTGTCTTTGCCTTTCTGCTGGGATTGTGAGTGGTCAACTGGACACGACATGGTCTTTCCACTCAAGTCTCGTTTTGATCGAAATGTTGTTGGCAGACAAGCACAAGCACACTTCCTCATTTGGACACACTACTTATTTCCGAGGTCGTCAAACCCCTCGTCTGCAAAGTGAAGTGCGCAGAACGCGCGACGATCAGGAACACCGCGAACAATTCCATTGACCAAGTACGTCGTACTATACGTAGTGACAAAAAATGAGTTGAACCCTTTCGAGTTGTCCAAAAAATAGTTTGATGACGGCCGCGACGCCAAAAAAATTCACAATATCTCGAAGGGACGAACGATCTCTGCCCGCAGTACAGTACTGGAGTACTGGCCAGCGGTGGGAACGTAAGGGAAAAAATAACCCAACGCAAAAGTTTGGCCGTAGGCGATTCCTAAGCTGCAGTTTTCGGCGTAAGCATGATTATGTTTGACTACTTTAAAGATGCTGCCATCTGGTGCTATATCACAAGTTCATGCGCCGTGCTCGACTCACTCTCGCAGCCACTGTCTTCCTATTCACCGTCATTTCAGCCTTCTATCTCTCCCCATCGACCCTCCGTAACAAGTTCCTAGCCGGCCTCCCTCGCGTTTTCCATCGATCCCCAACAATGGCCCAACCATTAAGCAGCTCGACAGAAGTTCGAGAGCTCCAGGAGAAATGGCGAAAGAACCTTGATGAACTCCCCGAGGGGAAAATTCCTGCCTTTTTCTTTGGCCATGGCTCTCCCATGATCACATATTCCCCCGACTCAACTCGCGCCGGCGGAATGCCTCCAGGGATCTTGAAGTATGTGCTCGTCTACCGAGATTTCAAGGTGTTAAAGCTCTTTGCAGGTGGGGCGGGTCGCAAGGACCACTCGCAACCTTCCTGAAGGTTATCATGATTATTATCTTAATCTCTTCCCCCCGCTTACTTAGAAGGCGATTCCAGGACTTCGGGCCAGCGCTGCTGAAGAAGTACCAGCCCAAAGGCATCGTTGTCTTCAGCGCCCACTGGGAGACGCAAGCTGTGCGCCTAGGTCTGTCTTCACACGCTCTATCTGCGATATCTGACCATGAACAGTGACTGATTATGGCGATGAAAACCCTCTGTTGATGGACTATTATGTTCGTGCTGCTGCACTTTGCCGCATAGATCGAAGCTGTCTGAACTCATACCGACTGTAGGGCTTCCCCCCGGAATTGTACCAACTCAAGTTCAAATCCAGAGGCGACACTGCACTCGCGAAGCGTGTCGTTGAACTATACGAAGAGGTATTTATACTTATCGGTTTGCCATGGTGAATTTTGGCCTTATCTCGTACCCGACAGGCTGGACAACGCGCTCGCCTGAGCCCGAAAACAGAGAAGCGCGGCTCAGACGGAAGAGGATTCGAAGGTACGCCTACAAATACTTCTCCGTCGTTCCCTCACTTCAATTGTTTACCAGGCCCTGGTTTTGATCACGGTGTCTTCATCCCCTTCAGATATATGTTCGGCGATGAGTTCACCGACATCCCCATCGTGCAAGTGTCGATCGATTCCAGTTTGAGCGTCGAGAAAAATTGGGAACTCGGTAAAGCCATCACGAAGCTCAGAGAAGAGCAAATACTCGTTTTATCTGGCGGTCTTATCATGCACAACCTTCGCGACTCTCGGTGCTTCTCTCCTCATACTGCCTCTGCCGTGCACAAAGAATTCGATCAGGCTGTACAGGACGCAGTTAGCATCCCGGATGTACGTCTTGCTCTACCTATTTGGGTGCATATTCGTACTCATGATTGCGTGGATCAGCCAACAGAGCGGAAGGAGGCAATGGCCGCGCTTCCCAAGCATCCTGGATTCCGGGCTGCCCATCCGCGCGAGGACCATTTCATTCCCGTCTACGTTGCCGCGGGTGCGGGAGAGGAGGGGAAATCTAAGCTCATTGCTGATATCTATGGAGCAGAGACGGTGGCGTTTGGGCTTTGAGTCCATCCTGACTGTATTTCCCTTGAGACTCACAAATGTTCCATATAATATTAATTGGCGCCGTGTACACATATGCATCATCGAATGGTTACGATTGTTACAGCCGTTGTAGGTACGTGAATAATCAACTACAAGCTCCTCCATTGAAGATAAAAATTACATGAGATACATATTCCCGCAAAAACTCCCTATAATTTGGCCTTCGCACCAGTCAGTTTGACCGCAGCGTTCAGACTTTTCTCGGCAGTCGTGACAAGTTCGTCGACACTGTATACGACAATGTCAATGAACTGATGGGGAATTTTACGGTACGCGTTCAGCTCACATGTCTTTTGCTGGCTTGATGTCATGAATACTGGCGGCTACCTTTCCCATGAGGACTATTGTGGCAATAAGTGCGGATTGCAACGAATGAATCGTGCTGCTTACACGCCATCCCTTCCACGGATCTCCCTGGGTTCTTTTGCATTTCAACATCATGCGGAATTTGACCATCAGCGACCAATTTCTCGATTTCGACTCGCCGCGCAGTTTCCCTGCGAGTCGTTAGGGAAAAGGAATAAGAGTCGCCGATAAGTGCGAACCAAAGACGTACCATTCATTCACATACGGTGTCTTGCGAACGGACATGGGGCGCCCACTATAAATCAACTTTGGTTTTTTTTTTCGTTTAAGCTTTGTTCTGCCTCGGTTCGATCTGGAAACTTACAGTCCTCGAGACATCATCGTAACCAGCACTGAGGACCATTTGCTTGTGGGTTTTGTTCGCGCCGGCCTCTTCGCTTGCAACAAATCGCGTGCCAACCCAAACCCCCGAGGCGCCATATCTATATCCCGGATGGATGCTTGAGCAATGTAAAATGTAAACGAGTTGGTTTTTACTTACGCAAGAGCGGCAGCCAACCCCCGCCCGTCAGCAATTCCGCCAGCGGCAACCACAACGACTGGTTCTCCCGTGAGCGGGCTTTTGGCGTTCTTGCACAGATCCACGACCGCCGGAATAAGGATGGAAAACGCTGTATCACCGGTGTGGCCGCCGCCTTCACCGCCTTGGGCGCAAATGATGTCAACACCTTGTTCGAGTGCTTTGGCTACATGCTTGGGATGTCCAATCATGCTAATGAAGCTTCAGAAGAGCACGGCTGGGTGGTGGGAGAGCATAGTCACTTCATGACTGCGATACCAGCAGAGTGTAACTTGTCCACGGCCCATTTGGGAGGAACGCCGACAGCGCAAACAAAGAGAGCAGCTTTGCCTTCGATAATTACATCGATAAGAGCTGGTCTGAAATGAAACAATCAGCCCTCGCAGCTGGCACATCTAAGTAAATCAAACCGACAACTGCCCGCTTGTATAATCCTTATTCGTCTTGCGAGCGTTTCCTCCCACTTGTGGAATGAGTAGATCGACCCCGAACGGTGCATTCTTGTCTTCCAAGTGGCTCTTGAGCTCTTCAATACTCCCCTTGAGGAACTTGGGGCTTTGTCGAACTCCTCCAATAACGCCGATGCCACCTATGTATAAGGCAATTGAAGCGTCGCACAGCGTGTTGCATGCAGTAGAACCTTACCGGCATTCGTTACAGCTGCAGCGAGTCTTGATAACGGACTGTGGTGAACTCCTTCGGACCTGGGAAAGGGAAATTAACTTACTTAGGACCTGCAGCGACATTCATGCCTGCAAGCATTACTGGATGATTTATTTGGAATAGTTTCGTGAGAGGAGTGTTGAACACCATAGAGGAGG
The DNA here is from genome assembly GCA_037176885.1 of Favolaschia claudopus. Lineage (NCBI taxonomy): Eukaryota > Fungi > Basidiomycota > Agaricomycetes > Agaricales > Mycenaceae > Favolaschia > Favolaschia claudopus. The sequence continues at coordinate 597,649 of JAWWNJ010000035.1, read as the reverse complement.
ACGGCATTATGGGCGGGGACGAGGGCGACGAGTAGTTAAGGTTAATGTCAAGTTAATGTACCGGTCAAGTCAATAGCCGGAGGTCACAACACCGTGCTGACTATGCTTATGTAAGGCTGAGTATGTCCACCACCACTGGCAACCCACGACTCTTCACTTCGATTCTCATTCTCTGTTTCGGGTGAGGTTGCCGTTACAAAAGAATGCTTCATCGTCAAATATCTTTGGTTGCACGGCACATCTTCGAAGATTGGGAAGATAACGGCCACCAGGCCAATAGAGTAGGCCAATGCCATACTTATCGTTAAGCCGCAACGTGCACGAATTTAAGGACCTCCACAAGCCCATTCTATCGGACTCCGTGAGACCGACCCCCTCTTTTAGCGTCCAACCGCAATGGCTATGCTCTCGAATGAGGCGGCGATCTATTCTCTGCTGCTCGTTGTTGGAACTTTTGCGTTCCTATGGTTCACTGCCAATACCTGGGCCAGCCGTCGTTTCTCCCCAACAGACTACTTCGCTTTAACTGGAGTACGCGCTCCACAAGCTCTACTCGACTTCGATGTAGATAAAGCCAACGCTCGTCCTTATCGGCCGTTTCGGTGGGAGTACCATCAGACTATGAGTATAGCTGCTTGTTGCTGCATCTGCGCATCATTGAATTTGCTACGACTCAGGCTTGAAGAGTATGGATCCTGATCGATGGGTTGAGCTAGAATCTACCTATAGGGAACGTATACACCAAAGAATGGAGCTCTATGCAATTCACAACAAAAAGATCATCGACTGGCTGCCTGGTTCTGAGGATGCTTGCCGGGAGCTCATGGAAATGGTCATTCAGTTCGTCTGTGCCCGTTACCCGCGCCAGTTTCAAATGGATGCTGCCTCGGGCTTGTTTCGAAACGACATTTTAAATATCGTTTCGGATACCACCAATATACATCCACTACTGTTCCTTCTACAACATATCCCAGAGGATTTCTTGCTCACGCAGGAAGACAAGACGAGCGGCTTGTATGTTTTTCGAGCAGGAGTCTCCTGTTCTTCCATAGGTTGGTTCCCAATTTCATCTCAGGGCTTTTTCTTACGACTACAGGCTGGAATGTATCAACCAAAATCGGTCTGCCCTTGGCCGATATCCATGGCGATGTGCCAGATTACAAGGAAAAAATGGAGTTTTCTATGAACCGGTAAGAAAAGATTGACACCCAGTGTAAATCGGTCGGGGTCTGAGCTGCTGTTAGTTTCTTCACGAACATGAAGATCGACAAGCCAATCCAGCGAGGGTCTTGGGGTATCGAAGTCGGTCGGCCGCTTTTCCTGCAAGAGGAAGATCCAGATTACAGGGTTCATGTGCCTGACCTCAAAGTCAGCAGTCCACTATTTGTGCGAACACTAACCGAGTAATTTTCGAAGCTTCGAGATATTCATTTGCGTGTCGACTGGCAAACCCTTCGAAGGTTACCCAAATCGCGTGCCATCTGCTTCAATTTCAAAGCATTATTCACGCCCATAGAACAATTCAGAACTGAGCCATTCATTCCGCGACTCTTACTCAAGATCCTACGCGATGGCAAACCATCTTTCATGGAATATAAATCCTTCTCTCATGTAGAAGGCATTGTTGTACCCGCCCTTCAAGAGTGGGTCAAGGAGCAGGAGGATAAAGGGTGGGTTCCCGCGGATTGGAAGGAGCGAACCTTAGACGAGGACCCGTTCTTCCCTGGTTGGGAATCTAAGCTGTAGCATCCCCTCTTCTTTCACCATGTACATATGTAGCGTGACTTCAATCCTCATCCATCAGTTCTGCTAACTCCCGCTCCTCTTCGTCGGTCATTTCGAAACCAGCTTTGGTTTGCGCCGTCTTCTCGACTACTGGCTGAGGTCGCTGAGGTGGCGGAGAGTGAGTGAGTAAATCTGACATCCATGAGAAATGGTAAAGACAAGCAAGGCAACTTGACAAAACTCACCAGCTAGTCTCCATTTACGAATCGTGCCATCCAAACTATTGCTGATCACCCAGGGCTCAACCCTCGTTTTCCCATCGCCTCCGACCGTTTGCCTGACCCAAAGTTGCAGACCAGTAACGTCGTGCCAATGTGCGTCGACTTCGTTGATCAGTTCAGGTTCCTCGAGCGTCGAAACATCATAGACGCGAATCATATCCCCTGATCCAGTAATCAGGTAAGGCTCTGCAAGATCGGTCGCAGCAAGGGGGAGGATGCATCGCACGGCGGTAGGATGTGTTATCGAAACAGGAAGCTTGTTCGCAGCCGAGGGATCGAGTATTTGCGCGGTGTCATCAGCGGACGCTAGAATTCTCGGTCAGCAACAGCCATGTAGCAACGAAGCACGACATGAACCTGTCCAGAGTTGACCGCCACCAAATCTCAGTTCATTGATTCCCGTACGGTGATGGTTCAGCTCTGCCTTGAGAACACTCTTCCACCGCGCGCCCTCGCCGCTCTCCTTCATTAGGTCCCACACCTTGATTATCCCCATGCTGTCTGCAGTATAGAGAACAGCAGACGACTCAGAAGAAGACACCCCGTCTATACAAGAGATTGGTCGCGTATGTGCTGAGATCGATCCCATGCTGGTGAGCGCTTGACCCGTGTGTGCATTTGAAAGATCCCTTCGGTATCCATTTCAGTCCTCACCGCCGCGCAAATGACCAGAGGAAGCGAACCAGAATCTCACGATTTTGTCTGAACTGCCAGATATAAGGAGCCGCAAGGAAGGAATGACAAAAAGGCATTTCACGAAGTCTGAATGCGCCTCGGTTGAAGAGATCAAAGCCTTGGTCTAAGCTTCATCAGTACGGGATGAAAGAGTATAGATAGACAGACCGACGTCTGTATTCCATAATTTTATCGTCTGCATCAGAATGAGTGACAATAAGACCAGAGCATTCAAGCAGAATCACTTTGTCCCAGGAGGCGGTAATCAGAATGCTTTCATCGTCATAGTCGTAAAGGGCGAGACAGGTAACAGGTCCAGTATGGCCCTTGTATATCTGAAGCGTATTACCGGTCTATTGTGGATTTCCTTAGTGTGCGTGTCTGAAGCTGGTGCCAGTTAGTCCACACCTGTAAGTCAATTTTGCGAGCGACAGTTGTATTTTCAGCGACCCAGGCATATCCGCCATGAATGTGTACGGCAAGTGCCTTCCCCGGAAGCTGGATAGGTTCTCCCAAGTCTTTTGTTCGTTCCGATTTCTGTCTTCTAGCCTTGCGGCCCGAGCTCAAATCCAGGCCATGCTAAGTATGCAGAACACGAATACTTCTCCAAGAATTAATTCAGCTTCGGAGACGAGGAACTCGTGTGTCTCTGAGTTGGCCATGTTATCGCGCAGGTTGAAAGTGTCGCGAACGGTTGATGGCATCGATTATGAAACTTGCGTTTACGACAGTCGACCGTAGGAGGAGACGAATGGATGTTCTGCATTTATCGTTTCTCGGGATGTATACTCATTCGACATTCGATCTGATACATTTCGATAACAGTACAATGTTTGATATTTGGATACAACAACTCGACAATGACTTTGAACCAGTCAGTCCCGCGCCTTTACAAGAAGTACATCAGCTTGTCGTAGTGGGATCTCCCGCTGACAGGCTGGTAGGCCCGCTGCCAGAAATCCAGGTCAAACTCCTCAGACCCACTCGCGTTTGTTGAGGCCTCAATGTCGTCCGTGAAATGAAACTACGAAACAGGATCGATTGAGCAAGTAATTTCTACGATCATAACAGAAAACGACTCACCTTAGCCCTCGCGCAGACCATCTGAAGTGGCTTGTCAGTTCGGTTCAGACAATAAAATCAACTCATACGTCGGCGTCTAGTGAGAATAGAGTGAGTAGTTATATACGTGGCGGAAATTGACAGAGCTCACAGTAAACAGGTGCGGGGATAGAGATGGAGCGCGTCGCTTTGGCATAAACATGGCAAAGCTGGACAAAAGAAACGAAATTCAGTTTATTATGTTACAGCTGAACAGAAACGCTGACCTCGAAGGAGAGACGCTGAATCCTAAATGCTCTATGAAAACATGCTCGGGAACAAAACAGGTCTCTCACATTCCAACATCATTGTTGAAGTTTTCATCCAATAAGATGTTGTAGTGGCCCGAGCGAGAAGCTGTAAACATTTCACAAATGACTGCACCAAGGGAATGCAGGGGCTTACTGCCTTTAATAGCCGCGTGGGACTGAAGGTAAAAATCGAGAGCCAAAGGACTACGCAGTTGGTCGACCACAAGTCCGGCGCGGCAGTTGCCTGTCGGGAGCAGGTCAGCTTTTTGTGCAAACAAAACTTAAGACAAACCAGTCTTGTGATCGTCAACCCTGTCTGCATATCAGTAAAAGTGGCTCGCGTAGAAAGTATTCCCAAGTACGTGTTATCATCAGGTAAGAATACAGCATGGTGTCTGTTAAACGGTCAGCCAGCGATGGAAATTCGCGCAGTTCTGATGTTACCTTTTGACAACACATATGAAGGTGATTTTCGGCAGCGGAAGGTCGGGACGAATTTTATGCTTGCTCCGCATTTCCTCCCAAAGTTCTATACATGCATCTGAATACGGGTCATTAGAATATGGCATGGATTGCTTGTGTTTACTCACTTCGAATGGCGATGATTTCCTCAGCTTTGACCCTCTCCATTTCACCCTCACTTACACCATCTCGGTAGAATATGATTCTGTGGGGCGGTGGATTGTTTGACCCGAACGTGTAGATCGCTTGGTGCCAGTGTGAGGGATGTTAGAGCTTTGAATCTATGAACAAATCATACCTGTCTTCATCATCTCTTTGAGCCCTGCAATGATTTCAAGCCTAGGATGCTGTACTTGTGAGTACGCAATATAGCTGCTCGCCTCCGTGTCGTGCGAGAACACTAAGCTCGCGATGGAGGGTTTGGAAGACCCAGGGCCTGGGTGGGCAACATCTGCACCGCAGATCATGAACGGAGCTTTCTGTAGTTCAGATAAAACAAAGGTCTGAGGCGATGCATATTGCCCCCCCAACCGCGCATTCAACTCTGCAAGTTCACGATAAATCAGACGCCATGTGAAGAGTTTAGATAGACATACTTATAGCAACATTCATCCAGTATTGGTTATTGGCTCTTAAGAACTTGTCCTGGCGAAGGCAAGAGGTACGAATGCCATGCTAGTGCGAATATGAGTACCAAGGAGCTGCGAGGTTTATTTCACGAACCATGACATCTCCCCAGTGCTTGACGCGAGTGCGGATCGCATCGGCATCCTGTGGAAGAACCACTATGATCAAGTCGATCGGAGCATTGATTGTGTGGCGAATCTCGTCGAGGACCTGTTAAATAGTAATTGTCCTGAGATCAGATGGGAATAGGAACGAAACGGTGACAATACCTTTTCTGGATTCGCGCCGTCGCCGTAGCGAACATGTTGCGGATTCTGTACAGCTGCACAGATTTGTGGTTACGTGGGATCAAGATTACAGAGGTCGACTCACTCATGCCTGTGAAGCCCGATCCTCAATATCTCGGGGCACATTTTGCAAAGATACACTAACCTATGTTCCGGCAAACTGAGATTAATTCGTGCATCCCTCTTTGCAAAAGCTCTTGAGTGACACGACCAGTGGCGAAATTTACCACGGCCCAGGTGTTTAGGGTTCGCGGTTTCTTGAATTTGCGCTTGACCACATTCCAAGAGCCGTTATCGGGCGTCGCCTGCCAGGTAACAAGTCACAACGATTCAAACACCAAAGACTAGACCGATACCACATCATTGCCGTGAAATTTCATGGCAGGAGGGGCCAATAGCTTAGCCTAAATGATGGAAACTTGAGATTGTGCCCGTGTCTGTTGCCCGAAGTCAACACACCGACAGCGAGATTGGCTGTACGTCCACAACCATTCCAGCATCATGCACGTATTCCGAGTTGCGATACCCCACGAGCTGGATCACATTGAGGCTCGCCAGATTCTGACACATAGGTGGGTACTTGCCGGCGACTGGAGACCAGAGTTCGTAACCCCTGCAATTGCTCGCAACCGGTCCTGAGGGCGCATAGTAGCAAAATCCACTGCATCTGAGGTGGCAGTTGGTGGTAGACGTTTCTTATACAATTGCCCCGGTATAATCTTGCATAATTCTGCAGGAATGATGACAGGGAATGGAGCACTCCGCCCTGAGATGAGAACTCCGAACGTGTTTGGATACGTCAGGGGGATATTGTGGACATCTCTGAAGTAGTCCTGGAAACACCGTTCAGAGGACGTGGAAGCCGGTAGCAGCGGGGAATGCATACCTGAATTGTGGTAGCCCTGCCATCCTTTGTAAAGGTATAGCGGCCAATGGGTCCGCGGATAAGACCGTGAATCGTTTTGGTCTTGGCTTGGGTAGGCACCGTGGTGATGAGCCGTCGGTGGAAATGAGCAACTGCAGAATATGGTTGCAGCAAGCATATCTATGAGAAATGAATGCCAACATACCAAGTTTACGAAAAGCAGGGTCTCGTTCGTCGTTCAGACCGAGGTCCCGAACTGATCTAGCGCCGAGAACGTGCATTGCGACGTTGATGAGAGGTCCACTTTCGTACCTGGGCAAACATGTTAGAGCGCAATGGATGAGGACAGAGTTCATGTACACTGAAGCCATCATGGTATCAATTTGCACAACCATTCTTCCCATGGTAGGCCTAACAGACCTTTTGGAGTGTGTCTTCAGCGTCAGTGAAGGACGGCACAAGCGGAAGAACTTACTGATAGAACCCTCGCCAAAGTTCTATCCCGCCTGAAATTACCTTCTTACCACCGTCCGAAAAGAAAGCGCGGCCATTGTTCGTCGGGTGGTTCCTGAAGAAATCGAAAGTCAGCGAGGAAACACGAAAAAAGAAGACGTACTGATTCGAAGTCTGACGAATCAAAAGCTGCAGCAGATTCATAGCGGTCGCCGCCTTCGCGCCGATGACCTGATTTGGGCCTGCGATCAGCTGCTGGAGATCACTGGGGAACTTGTGTAAGGGGAGGGATTGCAGAAAGTGGGGTACCCTTCTCACCTTGGGCGGATTACGTCGCTTGCAGTCTTGCTGATGAGAACCTGGAAGACTCCGGGGGAGCCCACAGGAGCATTGGGATCTGATCCAAGACGGACGGTAAACTGAAGCAGTTGTCAGTGCACGAGGGACCCTTTGAAGAGAATGAGTTTACCGAAGCGCCGCCACTCCCACCCGGGAGATTCAACGTATGAGATATATACAGAAGACGGGTGCCGTCGAACACCCCTCTCGGGTGGAAAATTGTAGGAGCCACCAAGACTTGCAGGTTGTGCATCACCCGCTCACGCTTGTTAGCGATGGGTATCTCGGGGCGGAAGACTACGAATAGACACTCAGCCCATGCAGACAGTGACAATAGCTCTGTCCGATACTCACTGATATCATATTGATAAAACTTCTTGGTCGGCAGTCTGAATCGCGATAAGTGCTTCGCAAGTCAAATAGTACTGTAACTGCAGACATACTGAGTGATTTCGAACGCATTGGTTCTGATTTTGACGTCTATGACGCCCGCCATATAGATACACGAAGTGAAGGAGATACAAGGAACAGAAGAGAGGTCTAGATACAACAAGATCGCGGTCAAAGATAAACCTCCTATTCGCTCGAACCGAACCCCGTGATCGCGTGACCGCAAATCCTGACTGGGTAACTCCGACTTGCGGATTTGTGTTCTTCGGGTTCACTAGCACTAGGTTCGTTAGCCGAAAACCTTAGGAAACGGAATATATTGTATACTAGACGAGATACGAATACAGGAGGGATGTCGAAACGACCAAAGCTACATATGATGAACTGGAGAGAAGAAACGAGGGAGTGTACGGGGACGGGGTTTATAAGTATACAGCAGACGACGCAGGGCGTGCGCCAGGATCAAGATGTAGAGAGATAGGTAAAAGAGTGTGCTGTGCAATCCTACACGAAGAGTCGAGGCGGGAAGGAGACAATGAGTAATCTGATACAGCTCCAGACGAGGGCCCGGCACCAAGCAAGAAAGATTAGAAGATAATAGAGCAGTAGGGTTAGGAATGTTGTGGGAAAAAAACCGGTGATAGTAGCTATAGAGTTGCGCAATTCGGTGCGCAAAGACTTTATGGAAACAATTGGGCAATGGAAGAACGAAGGAATGTGTGGGTGAGTCCTTAGCGATGATCAGAATTCAAGGAATTGGTAGTTGATAGGATCCAATCGCTCGGAAACAGGTTGAGGCTGTTCCTCGCGAATGAGGCCAGGCATCTCCTCTGGTGGAGGAAGTGGAAGGTGTAAGAAATGTCGCGTGTCATCGACGGATGAGGTATGAGGGACGATTGGAGCCTAGGCAGGCACATTAAAATCTGGTTCTACCATTGAAGGGTGCGTGACTCACGTTTATTTCCCGACGCTCCAAAGCATCCCAATCAACGCCTCGAAACCATGGATGGTCCAAAATGTCCTGAGGGCCACCTATCATATTTCCGAGGCGCTGAGTGCGATCTGGGTTGAGGAAGGCTTTCACCAAGGAGCGCGAAAGAGGGTCCATACTCCGCGGCCAGTGAATATTGCCATTGAGAATTTTTTCGTAGATGCCATAGGGAGACTCGTCAAAGAATGGCGGGTACCCAACAAGCATCTCATAGCAAAGAACGCCACAGGCCCACCAATCGGCGGCCTTTCCATGGCCATCGGACTGAATTATCTCAGGCGCGAGGTACTCGGGAGTACCGCACAGCGTCCAAGTACGGTCGTCAACTATTTTTGCAAACCCGAAATCTGTGAGGCGCAGATATCCACGGGAGTCCAGTAGAAGATTTTCTGGTTTGAGGTCGCGGTAGATGATGTTGAAGGAGTGTAGATATTTCAGAGCCAGGATGATTGTGGCCAGATAAAACCGAGTAACATCGGGAGTGAAGCGCTGAGCGCGCCGCAAGTGAGTAAATAGCTCTCCGCCCGGAACATAGGACATCAACATGTACACGTTGAGGCTGTCCTGGAATGTCGCGAAGAGGTCCACGACAAAGGGATGCTGAACCCGAGAAAGAATGTAACGCTCCGCATTTACATGCTCGACTTGACGCAATCGAACAATGTCTGTTTTACGCAGAACCTTCATTGCAAAGTGATTCTGAGTTCCAGGCGATGCAGCAGTGCGGTGGCGGACGAGCAAAACTCGAGCAAAAGTCCCAGTGCCTTTCAATAAAGATCAGCGGGATCTGTTGGATGAACATTGAAACTCACCAAGAGTTCCTCTGACTTCAAAATCGGTGAGTCGGAGGCCCGCTCTCTGCAAATGAACTTGCTCGTCTTCGAGCACCCTAAGCGGACGCTGAGGGGCACCGGCATGCGGAGGCTGCGACTCCACGTCCATATCTCCATACCCGCGAAAGGGAATGGACTCTGAGTACGTCTGACGCGGTAGGGAATGGGGCCCATAAGCTTCCGGCCCACTATACCGCGGCTCGGCATCAATGACAATGGCGTCTTCGCCGTTTTCGCTGTGATTCGGGGACATTGGGGGTGTCATTGGGGCGTCTGGAACAATTATCTGAGCTTGGGAGCGCCGGGGCTGAATGACCTGATCACAGATTCCGTCGGATAGCGTTGGTGGGGGCAGGGAAGTTGCTCGGGGGGATATTAAAGGTGAAGACGACATTGCCACGGTCCGGGGAGCCAGCAACGCGCCGCAGGAGGAATATATGAGCACGCAAAGCTACAGAATATTATAGAAAGCTTGGGAGGATTAACGGGAGGAGAAACAAGCCGTCGACAGGATAGCAACGAAGGCAGATGGGGAGTAGTAGGCGCACAGCAGATGCGAGACCCGAGACAAGTGGATGCTGTGAGAATGGGCTGCCTGCGCGACCAGGCAGGGCAGAGGCTCAACGGAGAGTCAGGCTGCGAGAAAAGCCTGAGCTGGGCAGTTGGCTGCAGGTGGTGGTTGGTAACTGTAACACACTAACAATATCACAACCGAAGCGAGCACATTTATCTTCCACGTGTGGCTGCGCTTCACCTTTGATTGGCGGATCCCATCCTTCTCTTGCAAATTCAACCAAGAAAATTCACATTTTATTTACATAATCTGTTGTCTATCTCGTTCATCTCGGCGGTCTCATCACCAGGTACACAGAATATACGCATTTCAAGCCATTTACACTGCAGCACATAAGAATCTCGTCGGCGCCGGGCGGTGGTATGTGACGTCGATTCAGATACATCACGGATGTCTTGGCCCGATGTCTGATGCGGGGTCGACGACACCGGATGAGTGTGGGACACTGCGATCACCAGAGAGCTGCACGACTCCGCACAGGTTGCGCACAAGACTGGGGCTACTGGATGAAGGGCAAGATTTCGCACATCTCAGAGGAGTCGAAAAGAACGCCAGTCTTGGGTCTAGCAATCCCGCAAGCAAGTAAAGTGAGATAGTGGCCTTGAACGGATTGGAGGCTGGAAACAAAGAATATCGATGCCGCGGCGAAGGCAGTTACGTAACTTCTCGTCTTGACTCTTGCCACCACGTTCTCTAGCTTAGCATTGCTCTGTACCTCTAAACAATGGCGAATCGAATGAATTGGCTGCAAGGAAAGACGGTGCGGAAGAACACTCCGGCCGGTTCTCATTCACGCTCTTCTTCGACCCCGCAAGTCCAAAGCACTTCATCCACAATATTCGGAGGCGGCGTCAAAGATCCCTCAGGTCGAATAACAGAATACTCTGTAATTATCTTCTGCTCTCCCCCTCAAAGCTCGTTCATCTTCGAAATAGTCAGACGACGACCAATGTCCCGTATGCAAGTCCGACAAGTATCTCGAAAAGAAACTTCGTTTGCTCGTCAGCTCTTGTTACCACAAAATGTTTTCTCCCCTTCACTCTTCGACGCGTGTGCTCGTATCTGAAGGCTGAATCTCAGGTGCGAATCTTGCATAGACCGATTATTCACCCTTGGGCCCGCCCCATGTCCAATATGCAACAAGGTGTTGCGAAAATTGGCATTTACTCCCCAAACGTTCGAGGATCTCGGCGTAGAAAAAGAAATTGCCATACGACGGAGGATAGCCAAAGAGTGAGTGTTCGATGCCCACCGCATATCACAACGCCAACCCTGCAACAGGTTTAACAAACGCTTAGAGGATTTCTCTAACTTACGCGAGTTCAACGACTACCTTGAAGACGTTGAAGACATCAGTAAGATTAGTCTCCGGTATATGTTCAACGATGTCTCAAGGGATCCTCAGCGTTCAACTTGATAAACGACGTCGATCCTGCTGGAACAGAAGCCCGGATAGCTGCCTATCGTGAAGCTAACGCTGCGTTGACCCTTCTCAACAGCCAGAGAGATGAAGCGTATATCCTCTCTCTTCGCCAAGCGGAAGAGCAGGAACGCAAGGAGAAGGAAGCGCGCGCAGAGGAGTTACGGCGTGAAGAGGAAGAAGATCGCCTTGAAAGGGAGTCAGGACGACGCGAAATCATCGAAAAGCTGGAGCGTGCCGACGGCTCAAATGCCGCCAAAGTCATCCAGCAAACAAAACGCAAACAAGCCGAGCGGGAGGCGAGCCGCAAAGGTGTTGTTCCCGGAAAAGGTGCCCAGGCGTTGCTTCGTGCTCGAATGGCTGCCGCTGCCGCCACCGCAGCTATGAAAGACACGCCGCATATACCGTTCCAGGACGACTACTATGCCTACGACGACATGTTTGTCTTACAACCGGTATATGTGGATCCATCGAGCGAAGCGGTGAGGAAGGATAGAGAGGGCATCATGAGAGCTGGTGGTTACCAGGTCGAAGAGGCATGGGAAAGAGCTGTACGGTCTGCCGTCGCTAGCTTGGATCTCTGGCCTATCGACAGCTCCTCGGATGGTTTACAAACAAGTAATATAGATCAAGGCGGCGATGTGATTATGTCTGCTGCTTAATGATATACGCACTATAAGATTATGTCTGCCTAGGTTGTACGAGTCCGATGGTCACAGAGTAACCTCGTGCACTATGAGATCTTTTCGCCATAAACGACCCTAGCGCGTCGTTTCTCTGCATCGTCCATCGGAGGTGACATCGGAAAGTAGAGGATCTGGTATGCTTTCTTCTTCCTAGCGAGCAGCAACAGTTTAGACCTCATCAATAAATCAAAAGGTATCAAGGTATGTACTCAAGGGTTTTCGGATCAAGCCTGAAAAATTGCAATACATCGGAGGTGGCCAACTTCTGAGGCTCCGTTTTCTTCTTCTTGCGGTCTGGAGAAGTGTTTTCGGATGCAGGTACATTTTCATCGTCTGAATCATCGACGACTATGACCTCGGTGCCATTTTCGGGTTGGGCATCGTCATATTGAACGTCCACGCGCGAGCGTTTGAGAGGAAGGGTGTCCAACGACACGGGAGTACCGGGGCGTTTAGTGGATGGGGAATTTGAAGTTTCAGCAGTTGGGGACGCATGTGCATTTCGCCGCGCGTTCATTGCAGAAAACACCTCAATTCCAGCTTTACGGAGGCATTTTCTTGGTACTCTATACAATAGAATCGCTCAGTGGTGCATTACTGATGTTTTCCACCCGACTGACCTTCCAGGATCAAAGACGAGGAGATTCACGAGCCCCGTCTTGCTAACCTCATACCCAACTATCGTCCGGGAATGACCAGCATGTTGTAAGATCAGAGGCATGCGAGCAGTGATCGTCACAGGGGATGCCCCGAAAAGCACCTCGTTTATAGTTTTTGCTCGTACATTCTTGACGACATTGCTCGTATTCACCGAGCCCTGTGATTGTGAAAAGTACTCGACAACCCAGTCCGTAAGCAGATTGGCTCCTAAAAGGGTTGTCAAACGATGAGGTCAGGATGGGGCAGAAAACCTACCTCTGGCATTTTTCTTCAAGTCGAAATCGACTAACTTTGCGCTGAATCCAAACTCAATCCCAAAGCAGTGTGAACAACAATGAAACGAACGGTATGCCTCGCGACGTGAAAGCAACTTGTACATCAGAAGTCCCAATCCATTTCTTCGATCCCGCAAGTGGTCGCAACTGTTCCGCGCCTTCTGGGTCAAAGCCTTCCCGCCACGCAGCTTCAATCCAATCCTGTAAATTGCGCACGCTAGGAGGGATCGGGTGATCCAAAAGTCTACTCGGGATGGCGAATTACGCGCGAAGATCAACAGGAGAAAGGCGAGAACGAACGGAAAATACATGGGCTGGATGTGTTGGTCCATGAGCGTGGTACAAGCCATCAAAAAATTTCGATACCTCCACCAAGAAGTCAGGGTGTTGCTCGAGAAACAAGGAAGAAAGATGTGAACCCGCAACCCCAACCTGCATCCCACACCTCTCGTGTAACCAGGACCGCGCGTTCATAACATAGGACTGCTCGACGGGTGTTTCCCTTCAAGTGTGATTTGTTCAGGTGCGTCTTCAGTAGCGGGATTAGGCCTTTCGAGCAGGATCGACGGTCAGCTTGAGTTGGATACGAAGCGCAAGGATTGACCTGGAGTGTAGTTATGCGGCGGCGGCAAGTCCTGCGCTGGATACCAGAATTCATCTTGTCCTTTAGGTACACTGAGCCAATCAGGTTTCCAATTGAACTTCTTTGAGGACTTAGAGTCTGTTGCCGAGTTCTTGTCCACAGGGTTCTTTCTAGACGAGGTGGAGCTCGAGGCTAGGTAGTAGGATCAGATTGAAGCAGTTTACAAGCACGACCATGAATTGTACCAATGGGCGCGTCGGTGAGATGTTTCTCATAGTGCTGCTCGCGTTCGTGAACACCGAGTCGGTCAAGGTTTGCCGAACAAAACTGGCAAGGGAAGCTGAAGAGAATTTAACGATTGACAGAGTACGTAGCATAGGCATACGACGGCGCTGACTTCGGCGCGTCTATACGGCCGCCACTGAGAGTATACGACATGGGGGGGAAACAAGGAGGGAGGATCTGGGACTCAGAACGCGATCAAAGTGACATAATGTCATTAACGCGTCCGATCTACACTTGGATCCACATCTTCTTACCGTCTTGGGCCTTGGCGCAAGATACATCGTTAGAACCGCTCGAATGGCAATCCAACAAAGCAAACTCTTTTCCTATGCATTACACTCTGAACTACTGAGGAGTACCGGCACGAGCAGCCTCTGTCTCTACTCGCGACGTCATAGCAGCTTGCCCGGCAGCAGTGGCTGCTAGTCTTGACCGTTTCCTCTCAGCCTCTGTCACAGTGTGTGAGAGCAATAGCATATAGGCGTCGAAAAACACGCACCAGCTTCCTTCTCCCGCTCAATCTCGGACACGATTGCTTCAATCTGCGCGAGGTCAAGATTCTGATAGACCATTAATTTTCATGGGACACGCAAAGGAAAATAACAGCGAACCGTGACTTTGCCGTACTCCTCCATGACGCTAATCTCAATGTTTTTGGCACCAGTTTGTACAACCTCTAACAAACTCTTGACGGTTAGCTTGATAGCGTCGTCGCGTGTTAGGTCGTCTTTGTGATTCTTTTCGAGGAATTCGCGGACGGTTTTCGACGAACGGCCGATAGCATTGGCCTAGCATCCTGCATGAAGGGGGAACAAGAAGCATTTTGATGAAATGGACCTACTTTCCAAGCGCTATATATTCCGCTGGGTTCAGTTTGATAGAGCCGTGGTCGAGAGTCATGAGGGTCGAAGCCAATGATGAGAGTAGAAATCCCAAATGGTCTGACACCGCCAGATTGTGTGTATTTCTTTTGGAGAATTCATTCATTGAACATGCAAGTAAAACGAAACGTAGGATTGATTACCTGCTTGATGCCTGCAATATGTTTGGTGATATATTCGACGGTGACGGGATCCTCGACGGTAAGACGATGGCTTTGACACTCTATTCGCGCCTTATCAATAAGGACACGACCGTCTGCAGTCAGCCCTACACAAGCATGTAAATCATGGAAATTTACGGGAATAAACGAACCACGCACCAGCAAACGCGAGGCATATGTGGTCATCCAGCATAACAACCTTCCGGACCGTTCTGGGGTCTTGAAGTTGCAGAACAGACTTTTTCTCGACGCCCAATACGACAACATCCTTGCCGCGTACGCCAACCTGCGGTAAGCCAAATGTCAGTGAGGCGTGGAACGTAGCCGTGAGAAGCACAGACGGCGCATGTTCCCTTCCGCACTGCTTCACCCGCGTATTCTACCTGTTACCGCGCAATATAACGCGAATGGCCGTCAGTTACATTCATTTTAGGACATGTGAGGATGTGTTGACCTGGAAGAGATGGCCATCGGGAGAGAAGACGGTGAGGGCTGTAATACGGCTTGAGTCGCCGAGTAGATGAGTAGTGGGCGTCGTGCTCACCGCGATCGTAAGACCTGGACATGGTAGTAGCTTTCCAAAGTCAATTGCTTTCAAGGACGACGCGTAAAGCTGTGCAGTGGCTGTGTACCACCACCTTATTTGGTATTTACGCGTTTTCCCAGTCTTTCATCTTTAAAATCGTTGCCTTGTTCAGCACAGCTGGGAGAAGACCCTGATGTCTGACAACGTATTCCTCTCCGTACCTGAGAACCTCGGCTTGCGCACGATTCGAAATCGGGGAAGATTAAGCAAAATGTCCAAAATTTAGATATGCGACCTCGATACAACTTCGCAACAACCTCGCATTTCTTCCTAAAGCCAGAGCCGATGTTCGTCGATCCCTTGGTTGTTGGACTCAGCATTCTGCTAGAACAAATATGATGTACCTTTTCTTGCTATCTATCTTACGACTTGAAATACCGCGATGACGCCTTATCTATGAAAGCGTCTAATTTATTACGACTTCTCGAATGGATTCAGTCAAAGCTTGAAATAACACGATGAAGCCCACAATGAGGTCACTGTCGCCGAAGTTGAATCGAAAGCCAATCATGGACCCACTCGGTATCTGTAACTTCAGGAGACATGCAAACCGACGACTTAAAACCCAAGGTACAGACTTACATGGCTACAGTATATATGAGGCGCTATGTACATGGCAATGCAGTGAGACGAGAAACCGAGTCGCACAGTCTATATACAAAACCGGGAATTATACTTTAAGCTGCCTCTGCTTCGTCACGACTTCTCTTGAGCGACGATTGAGTGGACGTCTGCGCCTGCTGCTGCTGGGCTGCACCGGTAACGCCGACAACTAATCCCTTTAGCCATCCATTCTCCCGTCGGAGACCCTCGCATTCGCGTTCCAATTCGTTTACACGACCCTCGAGCTCTTTAGCTCTTGTCTCCAAAGCCGCTTCTCGTTCTTTCTTCTTCAAACGGAAACGGGCAGATGCAGCGGTGTTCCGTCTGCGCTTGTCCTCAGCAATGCTGTAGGTGCCTGCCACATCCTCCGGGGACTCAGCGGTCGACGCGGATATCGAGGACTTGCGACTGCGCGCACGTTTCGCCGGGGGCTGCTCGTATGATGGTTGGGATGCGGAGGATGATTCCGACTGTCCTGGCGGTAGGAGAGAGGGAAAGTTGGAAGAGGAGGTGTTATTGACGGCAGATTGGAGGGCAAGTAACTGCACAATGGAGGGGGAAAGACCACCTGCGGGCTGCCCTAAGCCGGCGAGGAAACTGCTTAGGTCGAACTGCTGCTGCTGTTGGGGTACGGGATTGGCCACATTCGTGCCAGTTACAACGTTAACATGGCCCTGGTGCTGGTGATGGAGAGCGGACTCGTTGGCCTGGCGATTGGCCTCGAGCTCAAGCTCTTCATCGGAGTCGCGCGAAGATCTTTTTGAGTACTTTTCGTTGTCGTCCACCAAAGGCTCGTCTGAATCAAAGACGAGATTATTCCATAAGAGGTCGGGGAAGGGGGGACCGTTGAGGAGGTCAGTGCTGGAAGAGGAGGAGGAAGGGGGATGAATTAAGTTGAGCCCATGGAGACTGGATGGTGCCATTCTTGCGATGGGTGAGGAGGTGAAGTGACCTCAGTCACGACCCAGCTATGAGCTGTATATATCTCTGCTGTGTGGAGAAGGAAGACCTTTTGCGGCGAGACGCGGCTACACTTTTGTAATCTGACTAATTGCACTTCCCGGACTCTCCGGTCCGAACCACTTTCTCCATTGATATCGCGATCTTCCCGATCCCATATGGCCATCAACTCAAACGTGCATCCATTGCACCTCTCTATGAGCTCAGAAAATTGAGCTACTACGTCCAGATCCAGTAGCTCTTCACAGATGGCCACCAGATTTTTTTGGAAAGGAAACAAGCAAATTTCACCAAGAAAATCCGAGAAACACATTTGACAAAAATCTCACGCAATTGATGGCTGAAATGTCGCAATCCGGCGCGTGATTTTCGCGTCGACAAAAGCGGTATCTAGTAGACTACAGTAACTTGCAGCATTTGAATCGCGCCGTTTGCAAGTAGAAGACCCTTAGCTAGGCCAATCAGCAAAAATTCAGGCGATGTTCAGCAGGATTAGGAGGTAAGAACATGGGTCAATAAATCCGAGCTTTGGCTTTCTCGATGTGCAGGTCAACTGGAAGGCGGGTACTGGCAGCAGTGAAAACAGTCCAACCTAGTCAGATGAGAGCTTCGATTCCGACGCGATGTGCGATCTGTACACTGTAGATGCGCGCCACAATTTATGAGCAGTATAGTCGGTGCCTGAGGATTCACTTGCTGAACAATCTAACGTGAGCATGGGTTGGGTGGAAGAGTGCTAGCCATGACTCGCGTTGGCATTAAGCTTGATCAGTATAGCCAGTGAGAGTTACCACAGTCAAAGGAAGGCGAGAAGCGAAACCGGAGGGATCAGCACTAGCTCTGCCGAGCCGGTCGCGGCGAATTATTGGAGAGTGTGCTCGAACGAAATTCCTGCATATCCTCCAATGATGGTGTCACGGCTGACATGGTGTAGAAGTCGTCAAATATCAATCACAGAAAACATCGCCAGGTGGAGAGATTCAATCCTATCAGACTAGGCTCAAAAGATGCATTACTAGGTTGACTATGAGCAGATTGGGATAGCAGCGCATGAGTGACACGAAGAGATAGCATTGACCAAATACCCCAGAGTGACTACCAGGAATACACCAGCGTCTTGATGTACGACTCGGAGATTGCAAACTCGGCGATAGTGTCGGGAGCGAGAGCAAGTGATTGCGGAGGAAGAGGCCGCAAGACACGTAGATAGAGGAGTATAGTGTAATTTATACGTGGAGGGAGAGAGCAACGTTGTATAAAACATGGCCAAATAAAACGCGTTGAAGTCTTTCTCTATCATTATGGCTGGTCTCCCAGCTCCGGTCCCCCGCAGGACCGTTTCGCAAAAGCATGTCTTATATTCAGAAATTCTAGCTGTCACTTCTGCCATGCGCAAAAATTCACGCTGGTCCTCCGCTACCCATTTCATAAACTCCAGGGATTCTGCGCTAGGCAGTAATCTCGGCTTGCGAGTCTCCAACAACGCTCAAAATTCAAGAAGAATCAGTCGCGAGGCCGATCTCATACTGGGTTTCGAGGAACTCAAACGAGCTGTTCGGGATGTAGAAGGTGTGTGTGCTTGCTACTTGTCATTCATTTACTTCGTGTTGACACGAATGTACGCGTTAGATATAATGACAGTACCATTGCCGACCTTATTAGTGCCGTTCTTTGCCATTATCCGATCTCCGTTGTCCACTGGGCCCATCACATCCACTGCTCTCGCTTCCTTACACAGTTTCTTTGTATGCGGCCTCATATCTCCCCAGTCGCGCTCTCTCGAAACTGCGTTGATTGAACTTAGCAGTACTGTATCTCACTGCAAGTTTGAGGCCAGCGATTCCTCCGGCGACGAGGTTGTTCTACTCCGAATCATGACTGCCATTCATGATTGTTTATGCGGAGGTGTAGGCGGTGGACTGGGTGATATCGAAGTGTGCGAGATGCTTGAGACTGTCCTGACAACTTGCTGTCAAATGCGTCTCTCTGGTATGTTAATACTTCTTCTCTCCTTGCGTTTCAGCAATTAATCCTCTCAAGAAACCTTGCGGCGCTCGGCTGAAAACGTGATGCACAGTCTCGTTCGGACCGTATTCTCGCGACTACACTCGTTGGACCCACGGACAGAGGAGGAAAAACTTTTGACCATAGACGAAGATACACCTGACGCCGAAATTCGAATGACCGTATCCGCCTCCGCGGAAGCGACTCTCACTGAAGAAAGTCCCCAAAATTCGCAAGAAATTGTTGTAGAGTCCCAGGAAAAGCCCGAAGATGCCGGTCAAAGATCGCGATCGCACTCCACTTCAGCTGCAACGATTTCGCGACCCGAATGTATGTTTGCTCTGGAAATAGTTTTGATTCGCATTTTGAGTTCCCCAAACAGATGGACTTCCTTCTATACTAGAACTGCTCCGGGTTCTGATCAATGTGCTGGATCCCACTGATCAGCAGCATACCGACTCTACGCGTCTCGTTGCCCTAGGAATACTCAATGCCGCATTTGAAGCGTCTGGACCTCGCATCCCGGAATTCCCTTCCTCAAAGCGCTGATCGTCGATACTGGGTGCAGATTCCTTTTCCAATCTAGCTCGTTCTGAGAACATGTCTGTCCTCCATTCCGCCTTACGCACAATATCTACCGTCTTCGACACGATGCGATATCATCTGAAACTCCAACAAGAGCTGTTCTTGGCGTTTACTATCGACCGGTTAGCTCCGCCTGCTCCCCCTCCAGGCAAGAGAGCGAATGGACAGTACGCAGCTTCGCCTCGACCTGGAACTCCCGTACCTGGGACACCTATCCTCGGACCGCCAGAAGCAAAACAGGACTCAGAGTCCGGGGTTGCGACACCCTCCAGAGTTCTCGTTGCACCAGCCCGCGGAGAAACGCGCGACCTCATCTTAGAAACCATGGGCCAGATTTCGCGCCACCCGAGCTTCATGGTCGATCTGTATATTAACTATGATTGTGACATCAATTCTGAAAATCTTTTCGAGCGCCTCATCGATTTTCTTACCAAGGTAGCGAAGAATTAATCTAGCTTGGGCTGAAATTTTGCTGACACTGACGCAGGGTGTATACCCTCCACAATCTACCGGTGGTCTGGATTCCCGGCAAAGGAATTCGCAATATCTTTGTCTGGATCTTCTGCTCGCGTTTGTCAATGATATGGCTGCTCGTGCTGATGGTGTATGTACCTCCTTCCCATTTTCAATCAACAACTAATCAATATTAAAATTGTAGGCATCTCAACCTTGGCCCTCAGTCAGTATCCGTTGCTTGCCCCTAGTCTCTACTACCCAACTGATACGTGGAGTGTAATAGGATTTTCCAGAGTCGGAATCTCTGCTTCAGGCCAAGTCTCAAAAGAAACGAATCGTCACAGCGGCTGCGAGATTCAATAACAAACCGAAGCAGGGCGTTGCCTTCCTTGAAGAGAACCGTCTAATCTACACTGACCTGCCCCCCGATGCTCCCGAAAGCGCCAAGGTTCACAATCTTGCTGTATTCCTGAAGGGCTGTGCTAGGCTAGATAAGCGCTTGCTCGGCGACTACATCTCCAGGGAAGAGAACCTCCCTCTGCTCAAGGCTTTCATCGGCTTGTTCGATTTCAGAGATGTCTCGCTTTTTTTCTCTGTACCTAGTTAACATGGCACTGATAGAACCATTGACCTAGAAAACCATTGCCGATGCCATGCGTGAACTTCTCGAGACTTTCCGACTTCCTGGCGAGTCGCAACAAATTGCCCGCATAACGGAAACATTCGCATCGATCTATTTTGCTTCCGAACCAGGTTCGTGTGCTGCGTGTACTTACCGTAATGAACTGAATGGTTCTGCACAGATGAGATCCAGAACGAGGACGCGGTCTACGTTTTAGCGTACTCGGTCATCATGCTGAACACTGATCAGCACAACCCTCAAGTCCGAGTGCGTCGTGCATGTCTTTGATTCATTTTGTCAGCATTGATTGTCATGCAGCAACGTATGACGATTGAAGACTACACCAAGAATCTTCGGGGCGTCAATAATAACAGTGATTTCTCTGCGGAATTCCTGGTAGGTGTCCTGTAATCGATCGAATACAAGAAAACTGAGTTTCTAACAGCAAAATATCTATGACTCTATACGCAGGAGGGAGATAGTCATGCCTGAAGAGCACGTTGGCCAGCTCGGCTTTGAATACGCCTGGAAGGATCTCCTTACTCGCACACGCAATGCAGGCAGGTTTTCGACGTTTGGTAAATATAACTCGGCCTTGACAGCATTTCCTTATTAGGCAACCTATTGATGTGCAACTCATCTCTATTCGACGTTGATATGTTCAAGGCTGTCTGGAAACCAGTCATTTCCGCTATAGCCTACGCATTCATCACTTTCGACGACGACTACGTTATACAGAGATCCATCTCAGGCTTCCGACAGTGCGCGACATTGGCAGGGCACTTTCAACTGCCCGATGTCTTTGATTTCGTGGTCATTTCATTGTCGCAAGCCACCAGCCTTTTGTCAGAATTTATCTCTGGCCAGGTTCCCAATTTCCCTGTCGTAGATGTGGAGGGCCAAGCCGTTACCGTGTCCAATCTGTCAGTCAAGTTCGGCACAAATTCCAAAGGACAGCTGGCTGCTGTTGTACTTTTCAACATCGTGAACGGCAATGGAAACGCTCTGCGCGAAGGATGGACTCAGGTTTGAAATCCTCCACCATTGCTCAGCTGGTGCGCTAACGATGTTGTTAGATATTCGAGATGTTCCAGAATCTGTTTTTGCATTCCCTCCTTCCTACCCGGATGCTGCAAATGGAAGATTTCCTTGGTGGAGTTTCAATGATCCCACTGAGGGGCGGAAATCCTCGGCGAGCCGCGCCCAGAAGTGATGGTGGATTGCTGTCTGCGTTGTCATCTTATTTGATGACTCCGTATGGAGGCAGTTCTGACGCTCTTGTTCCCGACGCAACTGAAGCAGACGTAGAAAACACTTTATGCGCAATTGACTGCATCACTTCGTGTCGGCTGGACGAACTGTACAGTCAGATTATGTGAGTCTTCTAGCGAATGTTGCTACATTGTTAAAACGGGTTATCAGGCAGCTAGATGTCGACGCTCTGATCGCCGCTGTGCGCGCTCTCGAGGCACTAGCGCATGATCGAACTGTAGCAAGACTGAAGCAAGGTGCTGACGACGATAGTACTCACCCCTCGTCGGACGATGAGCCATACGCTTTACCGTATGATCCGGCCTCTGTGTTCCTCCTGGAGACCATGGTCAGTATCGCATGTCAGACATCACAGCATATAGAGGATCTTTGGTAAGCAACTTTTTGGAACCGAATTGGATTCAGAAAACTAATCCAAAGTAGGCCAATAGTCTTCGAACACCTGTCGGCTCTACTTTCTGCTTCAACGCAGTACAGTTTCTTGCTCATTGAACGTGCCGTAGTGGCCCTCCTGCGGCTGTGTCTGATAATAGCCAAAAAGGTGCACTTCTTTCGTGGTGTTTCCGACCTCCCTTCTGATGCCTTTTCAGCCAGCACTCAGAGATCAGATTTATGTGTCTTTCGATCTCCTATCGTGCTTGCCTCCCTCCGTGGCGAATTCTGTTGCAGAGCAGATCGTTGCCGGGGTCCTTCTACTTGTTCAGACCCACCAAGAAATCATTCGGTCACAGACCGAGTGGAATCTGGTCTTTGCTCTCCTTCGCTCCACGATTTTGCACCCGGAGGCTGCACGGCCGTCCTTCGATTTAATAACAAGTCTTGTGTCGGATAGCCCTGAAGAGACGGTTACGATAGATAACTTCAGTGGGCTATTGAACATCCTAGATGATTTCGCCACCGCTGCCGGCGCTGTGGCTGAAGGTCAGCACCGTCAAGGGCGTCGGCAAGAACCTTTGACGTCGGCGAAGTGTGTTCAATCTTCGCATACTTTGGCAAAACTGACAAGATTACAGCTCCCCTCCAATTGAGCGAGGAAAAAAAGCGATCGATCTCATAGTGCACCTGAAAAAGTTCATGAGTCCGTTAATGGAATCGGCTGGTCTCCTTTCAGCGCAAGGTAGCCATTTCTTCTCTACAACATTAGGTCAGCATTGACATTCTCGAGTCAGCTTGGCGACAATTATGTCTGCCGTTGATCAGCTCTCTGAGCCGTCAATCAACAAATGCTGCTCGGGAAGTTAGACATGCTGCCATCGGCCAATTGCAGCGGATGCTACTGGGCCCGCATGTTCTTTTCGACGAGGCGAATGCAGAGCAAGTCGAAGAAATTTTCAACCGAGTCATATTCCCTCTCCTCGATGACTTGCTGAAACCTCAGGTGTTCCACCGCGATCCACGGGGAATGCCCGAGACGCGTCTTCGAGCATCAGCTCTTCTTTGCAAGGCATTCATGCACTTTGAAGTGCGAGAAAGCCAGGCTCAGGTCGACATCCGTATTCTGTGGATTCAGATCTTGGACTTGCTGGATCGGTTGATGAATATTGACAAGGGTGACCAGCTGGTAAGTTGCTTGCTTGTATATGTATCCAAGCCGGGTACTGACTTCTTAGTAGTATGAGGCTGTCCCCGAGTCTCTGAAGAATGTCGTGCTTGTCATGCATGCTGCCCAAATTTTAGTACCACCACCTGCAGAGGAACCTGATACGCGGGACGATCGCCAACGGACACTGTGGACCGCCACGAACGAGCGGGTAGAAAGGTTTTTACCTGGGTTCATCGCGTCTGTCATACCCAAGGAGTCATGATACCCGGATTGTTGGTTTGTGCAAGTGTAGTTATACAATACAGTTATTCTAAAAGAACTTCATCTTCGAAGGCCTGATATCAAAGTTAATTCGGAGTAGTCGAGATCTGTTAGAAGTAATACATACCGTAATCGGATGTAAACACCTGCAGCGCAGGCGGCGAGAGATACTCCATACGCCAGGACACGGAGGATCCAGGGACTGTATTTCATTCCCCAATTGGACCAGGCTCCACCAATGTGAGCAGTGAACATCAAAAGCGCGAACAATACATAGCCAGAAAGTCTGCGAGCCAGGGTGAGATTCGGCAATGAGAAAATACGGCGAATGAACAAACCGATGGTATTTCCAAACGGCTTTCGCTTTATAGCCTCCACCGAAGGCAGCACCGCCAAACCAAACACTACCTCCTCCCAAGACGACCTGTACGAACATCCAACCCATACATAGAATGCCAAATTTCTGAAGAAAATGAGAGGGCAATTGAGATAGATCGAGTCTAGCCAGACATACCGCATGCCAAGTTTTGAAGTGAACCGCTCCGTGCAGATATTTATTGAGCATGACAGCAAAAGTCCCGAGAAACATTATCGGGAACGCCATTAATAATATTGCGTACTGATGGCGCACTAGGCCAGCAGCCTTCGTCTTCGGTTGTGAGGTTGGTTGGAGGGTTAGAATGCCTAAACGAAGCATTCGACCTGATAGTCATGGCACAGAACGAAAATAGTGACACACCATAGATGAGAAGTGCGAGAGAGAGGCTCTGAAGAGGTGGATGGAACGCAAACCAACCCCAATTGTTGGCAACCGGATTGTTGACGAGCACTATGACCCAGGTAACGATTGTGAAGAACTAAGAAGGTACGGAGGTTACAAGGCGCGAGACAAGAAGAGGGAAAGCTTACAGCTGCACCGAACTTCGTGTTCAAGACAATAACATGAGTCGGCAGACACGACTATGTTTGTTATCCCTCACCAGAGCAAGATTCATTGCGAGCACGTCGCCAGTACGACCCTCGGCAGGGAGTAGGTCCTCCTGTCCCCTAGGTTTGGTCGAACGGTCTTGTTCCTCCGTCGCAAGTAGAGCTTCCCTGAGTTCATAGTCCTCTGCGTTGCGGTCCACGGCCTCCATGCTAGTGCTCTTGAGGTTGGAATACTGATCTGCTTGACGTCGGGGCATCAGAGCACGTAGCTTTTCGCTGTTCTTCTCTTCTGCTGAATCTTGACGCGTTCGTAAGTAGCACTGATGATCAAGCCAATGGGAGTTGACTAAATACACAACCGGTCCGACGGCAGCTTCACTTTAGCCGGGTGTCCACTCTCAACTCCCCCAGTCCCACATCTCTTACCCACAGTTCATCGGCAACGACGAGCCTGTTATAGCCTATGAAAATTTTCCGATTCACCCAAACAAACAGCAGAAACAATGATTCCATTTGTAACAGGTCCTCCCGTGAAATATTAATAACTAAGCTCGATTATTAGTGCAGAGATTAAGGTATCAAGCAGGAATGATGGTATAGAAAGCATGGTGGTCAGCATTATATCAGAAATGGCTACTTGGCCCCAGGCATCGCCGGTCAGAATGGGTCCGGGAGCTACGCATCGAGTATCGGCCAGCTACCCTCTTCTTTCCACTTGTCGACGACCTCCTTGACCGTTTCTTTACTGAGGTTCGGCTTCTTCAGCTTATACCCTGTCACTTCGAGCAGCTTGGCGTTGCTGAACGCAACCACATGCTTCTCAAGCGCATACTTGTCCATGTACGCGGACAGAGGCGTATTGGGGATGGGCGGATTTGATGTGGTGATCATCTCCGTCCAGCCGCCGACGTGGTGCTCATTGATTTCTTCGACTGTATCGGATTTCATCTGTTTCGTTAGAAGCGTGAGTACGAGTAACTTCGGGAGCGGAAAAGGAACAGGAAGAAGGATCACCTTGAGAACAGTGTTCTCTACAAGATTGAAGAATTCAAATGTTGTACCGAATAGTGAAGTGACCGTCTGTCCGACACTGAGCAAGGTGCTCTCAGAGTTATCGACCTGTTCCAAAGCAGATCATAGTATCGTGATGAAGTTGAATAAAATATGGTTCTGCATACCAGATTGAAGAGGGGAGCAATCAGCTTCTTATCTGCAGGAGGCATCCCATGGACCTCGGCAACCTTGCTTTTGTCGTTATGGAATAGAATCTCTTCACCCGCAAGACTGTCGGCTTCCTTTCGGCCCAGGGGCGCCATCCATTGCGCACAGGCCCACAGACCGCCAGCAACATCTTCCGTGTGAATGGTATGAGTGGGATTTTTGCCGGGGGACCACATCGATTTCATGGGTTTCTTCATGTACCCATACACAGATGCGACTGTAAAAACAGACGCAACGTTGCCCCAGTTGGTGTAGGGCCCATACACGAAACCAATTCGCAGAATGACGAGGTTCAGACTGGAGAAAAATCAGGACTCGAGACACGAAGGCGAACCGCAAATGATACAGACTCTTCGATGGCGGCGAGCATACGGAGTGTCTCGTGCCACCATGTGCCCGCGACGCCGAGAGGTTTTATGTCCTCTTTCTCGTCATGCGACCCTTTGCTCGAGGTCTCGTAGAACGGTTGCTGCAGTCGGACATATGCCTTGACTTTCCGTTTCGCAGCTTCTAGTCCGATCAGCCGAGCGACCTGGCACGTCCTCTCGACGTGAATCTAAGGTACAAGTGAATAAGCAAGCGCCGAAAAACGATGAGATGTCCACGGCACCATGTCTGTCCGGTCAAAAGCGACTTCTCCCGTGAAATCAAAGACATAGTCATACGCCGATTGGCCTTCAGGCGGGTCGAAACATGAAGCGATCGTGGCTGGAAAAGATGGGTCAGTTGAGAGATGGACGCGATGCGATGGAGTCGCGACTCACCAGGCACGGTCAAATTTGCCTGACGGTACTGCACTTGAGGTTTCTTCAACAGTTTGGGGAATTCGGCGCCGATGTAACTGTGTCAGATACTAGTTGATTAGGCCAGAGGTGATTTCTGAGTGGTTGGAGTTCCACGCACGTCGTGGGAGGCTCCACCGAGAATTTGTCGACTACCCGGACATGCTGCAAGAGAGGTCAGACTGCGATTAAGACACGATGTTTAAGTCGGGGCGGACCGAGGCAAGAGGTTCGCCTTCAAGCGGGACGAGGAAGCTAACGAGGGCCCTTGAACAGGTATTGAGACCGCCTGATAGAAGAGATGGTGAGGGAACAGACGGGCAAGAAGCAAGAGGGAATACCAAAGACGAGGACGTTTGGGGCAGACATTTTTGTGGCGACCGCGGTTCAACGCGCCCGACTTTATTAGAGTGGCGGAGAAAACAGATGCAAATAATTGTTATGGCAATCCATCAATTACATGATCGGTCAATACGGCATCTTCCGGCATCTTCCGTCCATTTAAGTGACAATGTTCTCTTCAAATTCACTTGGGCGCCGACAGATATCGGTATACAGACGAGAAATCCTTTCGAGCAAGCTCAGGCTGTGTCTCCATCATCTCTCGGTACACTCTCCGTGCGGCCTCACCCAGCGGAAGCGAACTCGCCGTTTGAGTCGCAATGTTGCTCGCCAATCCCATGTCCTATTGTTGGATAGTGTCCGGCATGTCAGAAAAAGTTCAGAGAATTTGTTTTAGACCACAGACTTTTTCCATGAGAGCTGTCGCGAATCCTCCTTCGTAGTCGCGTTCGCACGGAGGGGACTTGTCAGGCAGCGAACCAGGGACAGGATTATTGACAGATATCGACCAACAATTTCCAGTCGAAGAACCTATGACGCTGCTCATAACCGCAGGATCCAGTCCCATTTTCTGTCCCAGGATCATTGCTTCAGCTACCACTACTTGTTGCACTCCCAGGATGAGCTGATACCGACGAGAAATGCTCATATGAGTCAATGATAGATGCATAAATCCAAGTGAGATATTCACGTTGTTGCAGATCTTGGCTCCTAGTCCCGCTCCCGAGGGTCCACAATGTACAATTCGCTGTCCCATCATAGAGAGAACAGGGTAAGCTGCGCGGAAGGACGTCTCGGTTCCTCCGACGAGAAACGCAAGAGTCGCAGCTTTGGCTCCAGTGACTCCCCCAGATACGGGCGCGTCGAGCATAGTAGCTCCCGTTGCAATCACAGCTTGAGCGGTCTCACGAGCTACATCAACATCGAGAGTCGTCGAGTCAATGCAAACCGTCTTCTGAGCCAGATCAGCAGGAAGGGATCGAAGGGTCGGGATGATGGCTCCGCCATAGACAGTTTGGACCTGGGGTGATGAAGGAAGCATAGTTACAATTATTTCAGAGGCAAGCGTCGCTCTGCATGAGAAATAATATTAATTGGACCCGCGGAACAAATGCGAACATACTCACTCTTCTGGGGTCGCAGCGATGCTAACATTAGACCCGGGAAAAGCCGTGGTGAAATTGTGACAAAAGGTGGAAGCGCTTTCGGGGAAGGCGTCGCAAACGACGAAGTGCGCATCCGGTTGCTTGGCAAATTGCTTCGAGAAGAGATTGTACCTGCGGTGGCATGTTGAGCGAAGGAAAAGAGAGGAGCGGAAGATATTGAGGTACGCCATCTCTGAACCCATTCGCCCGAGCCCGATGAAGGAAGTGCCTGCCAGAATGAGTTGAATGAGGACTCAGTCAGCATGAAGCTGCTGAAGTACTCTTAGGGCGCGTCGTCAGACGCTGAAGAGTTTGTAGGCACTTGAAAGTGGCCTTCATGGTAGAGTACGACCGAAACCTGTAATCGGCCGACGAAGCCGACGCTAACCCGCGCTTTGACCTCCTCGACTTTGGCGACGTTTTCCTGTTTGTCGTCTTGAAATTCTTCGCCGTCGCTTTTCAAGCGCTTTCAGCGAGTCATTCGATGTTCTGCCAAGCGTCGTAGCCGATGCCACACCCATACGCTCCCTTCAAGTATTTAGGCGACGATCGCGCTCATACGCCGCGGCGTATTCATAAACGATGTTCACATTCTCGCTGCCTCACAGCTCGGGCAGAACACCGTAGAACAAAATCCGCATTGGTACTTTGTGTAATCGTCCACGCGCAATCTTGTCTTCGATTTTTTTTTACCTTTCAAATTGTCCTTTGAGTGAGCTTGAGGCCCGCCGTGACGGATGGGTCGTCACAATGTCACAAACGCACTGCGCGTGTAGAGGCGTGTAGACCATCGACGGCGTTGACCGTCATTTGTGTCCTTTTCTCCGTCCGCGCCATGGAAATGCTCGCAGCAGCGACTTCCTTCTTCGCCCGCACCGCCATCTCCCAGTCGTACAACATCGGAAGCTCTACAGGTCTACCCGGAAGCCGTTCTTCAACGCCAGGACCTAGCGGAACGTCCTCCGCCCCTGCTGCTTTCTCTCCCCCTCTCAATGTTGGACTATGGCGTGTACAGTCTGCCTCTCACAAGGTCACCAACAAACGCGTCAGTGTCTGGTCTTTCGACAAACGAAGTGCCGAGATGGAACGGCTGCGCCCCGCAGCGAAAGAGCGAACATTGGAGGTGCTCAAGGCTGAGGTATATTACATTGAAACTGTCTTCTCTTCCCGCAAGAACTCAGATGAGAGTTTTCTTGCAGGCCTCTTCGCTGACACGCCTTCGGCATCCGTCGATCTTAGGTTCGTGACAATCGATCCGACCCTTCGCCGTTAGTCTCATTTCAATGCTCGAAAGAAATGGTGGAACCGCTTGAGGAGACGCGGACAGAGCTCATCTTTGCGACTGAGCCTATTCTATCCTCTCTCGAACTGTCTATACCCGGTGCACCAGGCCGACATACGCCCTTGGTTGAACTTGACGAAGTCGAGGCACGTAATTCGATTTCCGTTACTCAAAATGGCGCTCATTTTCAACCTACAAAAAACTAGATTCAGAAAGGCATTCTGCAAATATGCAAGGGTCTCTCTTTCATGCACTCATCCGGCCAGCTCATACACTCGAATCTCAAGCCAGAAAGCATCATCATAAACAGTGCTGTTAGTACGCGGTCACCAATCGCTCTCAGATTTGATTTTGAGTGACCTTCAGGGTGACTGGAAAATTGCTGGTCTTGGCCTAACAATTCCTTTGATGACACCCGGAGGTGGTGGTCCAACGCGTTGGGAATTTCCTACTTTTGATGGCCATGTGCCCGCGTACATTCAGCGCTCGTTTGATTACATGGGTATCATTTTTTCTGCTCGAGGAATGAATCAACCTGACACGTCGTGTTTAACAGCACCAGAATACGCTCTAGACGAACAGTTGGTCACCGCCTCAGACATGTATTCCCTGGGATGCCTGATCTACGCTGTTCACTGCAAGGGCAACCCTCCTTTCAAAACTCACGGTAGCCTCAGTGGACTTCGCGAGAATGCCGGAAAACCTCCTCCCAATATGCAGAGTTTGGATACCGATCTCCAAGGTACGCATTAAAAACATCCGCTCAAAGCTCCCAGTTAATGCTTGCCTCCGCCAGCTCTCCTGCGCTCCCTCATCACGAGGCTTGGCGGTAATCGACCAACACCCACTACTCTCACCACTCAGCCCTTCTTCTCGTCCTTACCCATATCCACTCTTAATTTCCTCGACCGATCAAATTTCACCGCCAAGACGCGAGAAGAAAAGATTGGCTTCATGAAGGGGCTCACCAGTGTTCTCGACAAGTTCTCGGAAGGCTTGCGGACGCGGAAGATCCTTCCCAGTCTGCTTGAGGAGATGAAGGACACTCATCTCCTACCGTACATCCTTCCGAACGTCTTTGCGATTTCCACTGTGCTCTCCCCCACTCAATTTGCTAGTTTAGTCCTCCCTAGCCTGAAGCCCCTGTTCGTTGTGAAAGAGCCCCCGCAGAATATGCTTACCCTCCTGGATAACCTGGGGATGCTTCAGAGCAAGACAGATAAAATTGTGTTTAGGGAACGTGAGTCGAAGCAAAAACCATCTTCTATCGACCTCACTGTTGAATTCCGTAGAGGTCTTACCGCTCGTATATAACGCCCTAGAATCTGAGCACGCTGCGGTATGTACTTTCGACGTCGCCTGGCCCGCTTCACGCTCTTATCACCCGTTGCAGGTTCAAGAACGCGCCTTGCAGTGCGTTCCTGACCTCTGTGAAAGCTTGGACTATGCCGAAGTCCAAGGTGTACTATTCCCCCGCGTTGCGGTTTGTGTCCCTCGCTGTCCCAAAGCCATATCTTACCCGGTATTCAGGTTGTTTTCACAAAAACAAGAGTGTTATCAGTGAAAGTGGCCACATTGACAACATTTTTGACCATGGTTAGAACTCTGGATCAGGTTTGCAACACTCGTCTTGTACCTCGGTTTTGTGTCTCAACTATCCTTGGCGTTACGTAGACAAGCCTGACCCAGAAGCTCGTTCCTCTACTTTCCAAAATCAGGACGAAGGAGCCAGCCGTAACGGTAGGCACTTTCTTCCTCTGTTCCCTTTCTCCCCTTCGGCGTACTCAGAGTTTCACAGATGGGGACCCTGGCCGTTCAGGAGGCCATGGGTTTAAAGGTTGATCGGGAAGCCGTCGCAACACTGGTTCTTCCTCAACTCTGGGCAATGTCCATGGGTCCGCTCCTCAATCTCGACCAATTCCAGCGTTTCATGGCCGTCGTTCGAAAACTGGGAGATCGCGTCGAACAGGAACATAAGCAGTTCCTACGTGACTCCCAGCGGCTAGAGGACCGATCGGCAACAGCAGCGAATGGGGCAGGTGCTACAGGACCCGTTGGAGGTGTTGATTTTGTGAGCTTGGTTGGCAGGGCGAATGGAGCTACGGTCAAGGCGGACACGCCTTTGGATGCGACCGTTTCGTGGGATGATGATCCTTGGGCGAGCATTCTGAATGATAATGTAAGCTTCACAGAGCGTTTCTTTGCGTGCCTTTCATATTAACTTGATTGGTTAGACCCCGACTATTCAGTCACCCCCTCCCCTTCCGCCCGTCTCAACCAATTCATACCAGGCGTCGAGTCCGAACTCGTTCACAACGCCCTCATTACCTGGTTCTCCTCAACAGCCTGGTTTCCAACATCGGCCATCCCGGCTGGGCTCGTCCTCATTTTCGTCACCCGCACCAGCACAACCTTCTCTATCGGCCCAGCGACCTTCCTATATGCCATCACAGTCTACATTCTCCCAACCCGCATACACCCCGCCTACGATACAGCCATCAAAGCCAAACTACAACATACCACTCTCGACAACCCCGATGGCTGCTTTCTCTCAACCTGCTTCATACACTCCGGCCTCGCAGTCACCCAAGCCAAACTATAACATCTCGTTATCGACGAGCCCGCCCCTGCCAAGCTTCACCAATCCTGCCCCGCCTCCCATGAATTTCTCGTCCACGCTTGTACCTGCTTCGCCTGCAATGAGTAATGTACTTGCGCCTTCCAAGCCTCCCCAGCCTTCATGGTCAGCCAAGAAGCCAACCCAGAATGACTGGGGTGATTTTGATCCTCTGGCATGATCGCTTCCTGCGGATAGAGTACTTTATGCCATTCGCCCATTATAATCTATGTATCAGCTCTTTCGACGCGAACACCCTCCAGTACGCCGACACCCGTGGGTTCGATTATAGTGTCGTGCCCCATTTCCATTTCCTTCTGGATTGGGACCTCGTTCGAGTCGACCGGAAGACCCAGGACTCCGCGTAAAACCAGTAGGGCACCCAGCTTCAAGCACGTCGAAAATCAGGGAAAAGTAAAATGGGACGTGTGACGCTCGTTACCTTCGACGAAACTTCGTTTCGTTCCTTGCAATCGCCGCTATAAATGCCTAGGCTTCCGTCAGTCTCGTACTGCCGGGGTGACAGAACCTACGAAACCCACATTCGGTGCATCCCTCTTCACAAGCGCAATTGCTGATTTGATGTTCTGCATTGGTAAGGAGCTCGTGGACTGCAATTCTCTAGATCAGTATTGAACACAGAAGAGCAAAGTCATATTATACCATTGTCGAAAGCTTTCGCGCCAACACCACCGCCGAGTCCTATGGCATCATAGAATATAAGCCTGAACAAGTTCTTCACTGATCAGACATAAGGAGTAAATCGACCAAGCGCACCTGCCAGGTCGTTTTCTGGAGCTCGCTTCTTGCTTGTTCTCCTTCTCCGGTGCCTTGCATTCTGTCTTGACGTCCTTCAAGACAAACCTATTTAACAGTGCGTGCGCTGCGGAATGAATGGCAGCGGCCGGTCGGAACTGTTTTACACGGAGGAGATCAAGGGTTGAAGCTGGCACGTCTATCCAGAATCTGCCCGAATTTTTTAGCCTCCTCTAATGCGCGAATTAGAGTACTTTACCCTGTGGTTTCACGCTCCCATGGGTCGTTGTCAAGATCAACGGTATCTAAGATGCTCGTGCCCCTGGAAAATGTCAGAAAATACAAAGCACGAGTTTGCTTTCGAAAAAACCTTATTTTGAAGAACCCTTGAACGGAATGTTGAATGTACAACAAGATCGCCGCTCAGAACAGAACGTACCAAAGACCACTACGCGTACGTCCACGCCTGCAGAGAGCCATTGAGTGCAAAAAGAATCGGGAAAGTGCGAAGTGAACTACTAACGACCGTAGTAAGCACGATGAGGCGAATCCTTGATTTCTTTGATACGATAAGTTTGAATGGCATCGATATTGCTTCAAACCGAGTCAAAGATAAGAAATTGTGCTGCTTCTCTTGGGCAAATGATTGGCTCACGTATAATCTCTGAGCAGGAATGAGTAGGTATCTGAGTGGTCTTTCAAATCCAACGTACCTCGGGGAAGTGGAGTAGTTCACGTCTGCGCGGATTACTTTGGCCATCCTCGTATCATGGCTCACGTTTTTGACAATGTAGGTCAATCCCTGATGTATGAAAACACCGCCTTCATAGGTCTCAAACATCGCCCGGGACAATTCTACTTCCTCCAACAAATGAGGCTGGTTCGGTGAACTCACATCAACGACCGCATATACATCGTCCTGAACTCCGCCTACGACGCTAAGCAGATGTCCGGCGAATGCTACAATGGACGTACGTATGTGAATATGCTTCGCCGGAAATGGCAGGAACTTAGGATGAGTGTGGTACCTGCGTACGATGTGAGTCCGGGCACAGTTCTGCGATCTATTTTAATATACCAGCCGTCGTTATCAATTCGAAGGTGGGTATCACAGAGTTGTTGCATCAGCGGACCAAAAAAAGCACTGTCTGCTCGACATATTGGCATTTCTTGAGCTGCGCATTGCAGGTGGGCTACAGAAAGTGAGCGACAAAACTAGCTGATTCTGACCGCAAACCTTCTAGCAAGATGCTATTATCCAAATCCACAATCAAATCGTTGACTGGCCCCGCAAATAGCTTCTCGGAATTCTTCACATAGTACTGGTCGACGGGTAGATGTTGTGGAACGCTACGTCGCATTGTAAGTATGCATTATCCTAACGAATGAAGCATACTATAGAGCCAGAGAATCGCGACCTCTGCGCCCAGCTCTTCCAGCTTGTTGTCGCTGAGTTGGTTCATTAGAGTAAGGGAAGGTGTGTTTCATGTCACAACTCACAAGACTGGCAACGGTACCCGGAAAACCCAGGATTATTACTCCGTCAATAACAGAAAGATCTATTCCTAATTCTAGCGCATTAGTTGCGACTATTCCGAGCAAATGCCCTGTGAAAGCGTCCTGTTCTATCCGGCGCCTATCCTATGGCGGCGGTGTGATTGGTTTATCACACTAAACCAAGAGACCGACCTGTTTGGAATAACCCCCACGATAAGCGCTGACCCGTTCTAAAATATCGAGGCGACCGATTTTCGCCAACTCCAAACGAAGGTGTTTCATTGTCTCCCAGAGTCAGCGACGATGTCCAGATGCTTGGGAATTTCGAACCTACCAGCTCACATACTTTTCGTATCTGGATATGATCGATGAGCGCCGGTCAATGTCATACTTTGAGAGCTAGGAAAACCTTGCAAAACAGTATAATCCTCACTCCTCTCTGCATGAGAAATATGGCCAGAGCGACTGCTTCAGACATTGGGCTGACCTACGGTACAGTTAGAAATGAACCAGTATTGCGGAATTGGGAACCGACATGGCGGTCCGTTTCGGCATTGGACGGAGGGTTCCATATTACAAACTCCTTGACAGCAGAGGGTGCACCATCTTCTACCACAACCTCAATGTCGGCAGGATCGATCCCGGTTAGCCGTTGCATATGCAAAGATGGATTTGCGATGGTCGCACTGCAGGAGACAAAAGTAACGCGTCTATCTGGTTCGATGGCTCAGACATTTGATCGAGATCTCCAAACATGTTCTTACTCCCAAGTGCGACCAACAGGCGACGAAATCTTCGGAGTATCTGCGCAACGTGACTGTTGCAACCACTCAACCATCGAATGTCCCATTTCTACTAGAAACATACCTTCCGAGTAAACCGGAATAATAATGCAGCTCGTCGACAGCAAAAACCTTTCACAGTGAGACCATTGAATTGCGCAGCCCGCAGGAATGAGCCTTACTTTCAAGTTTTTGAGAAAAGACCTCCAGAGATCTTCGTGAGGAAGGATTGATGCATGGATCATGTCCTTGAAAATAACAAAGGAATTGATGAGTTGAGGTGATCGTCGAAGACAATGATCAAGAGCACAAAGTTGGTGAATATCACAGAAGCAGTTTCCCGGATACTAGCGCGCTGCTCCTGGGGAGTGTCTCCGTCATAATTCGCGACTACGAGGTGCTCTAGCCCTGGGCACGATGCTATGAGGTGCTCTAGGGCGGTCCGTTGGTCTTGAGCTAGCGCCTAACAATGCGGTAGTATTCATTAGCCACTAAGTCATGTTCTAAGGTCCGCACAACCTTGGTGGGATATACCAGGATCGCTGTGGAAGCGCGATTGGCTTCAAGAAATCGGAGAACAGGCACCTGGCAACAAATCAGAGCACTATCGAGAGTAGCGTAGTTGTACATGCCTGATAGATAACACTTTTGCCTGAAGCTGTAGCGGTACTGACAATGACGTTTTTGCCATTATTTATCGCATTGATGGCCGTGGCTTGATGACTGTAGAGGGAGGAGATGTTTCTGGATTGTTGCAGAGCTTGTGTGATAGTGGCAGACAGGGGGGAATCCAGCGTCCCTTACAGCTCGAATCAGTACTGCGGCCTACTTCAGGAAACCAAGATGATCGCAACCTATTTGGCCAGCCTTAGCCTCGACGGTCCGCCTTTCGACAATCTGGTCCGAATACCAATCTTGCTCCTCTAATTCTTGCAAGATCGTCGCAATGTCCTGTCGGTTTGAGGGCTCTGGAACTGTTGCTTTTGGCCACGTTTCTGGCTTGAAAGGGTCGACGGGAATATGTTCGCGGGCGGCTGCCTTCAATAGAGTTACTGGATCATCTTCCGCTGCCGTGGCGAGAATGAGTCTGCACTATGAGCGCTTAGCTAGACGGGCAATGATTGCGCCTACTCGTTGACTGCCTCGGAAAATCTCTGATTTCGCTTCTCGATCAGCTTTTTCATTGCTGCAGGTGTCAGAGAAGGAGGAGCGGTGAGCATTTGTCTATCCGTGCAATGTTCAGCAAAGAGAAGTCAGCAGAAAGCTCAGAACTGTACTCTGTGTCATCGATCTTCTTTCCATTGGATTTATCAACAAACTCCAGGACAAGAACATGGTCTTCTTTACGCTCTTCGTAGGGATCGAGGCGGTTAGGGAGTTGAAAATCCGCACGGGCACTAGCGGGAGAAGACTGTGATACATCGTGAACTAGAAGTTCGTTTCTAGGCACGTAGGCGAATTTTATGAGCTCGGGCAGAAGGGTTCTTGAGTTGGCGTGATCATGAGGGGCAAGCTTGTAGAACGGAATGCAACTCTCTCACTTAAGTTCTGCGACACTCTCGAGGTCAAGTGGCCTTCATATCGATACAGCTTCAATTTCTGTGAAAAATTGTAGCTTCAATCATACCTCTTCAAAAGATTCTCGACAGACGTTCGTAGCGTGTTAAATGATGTCGCTAATTGCTTTCTTGATGACACGAATGCAAGCACAGTATTGAGCGCCTTAGGTCTGGGTTACGTGGAAAAACGACTCATTATATACTGGATACCTTGTATACTTTGAATAGCTGGAAAAATCGACTGCATTGAGGGTATTACTGAGTACCAAGACGCGTCAACCCACGTCGTGAAAGTATTCTGGCCAAACGACTTCGGTGTCTTCTGTGCGTGTTTTCTTCACAGATTTTCGACGGCTGGAGCCACCAACCTCGCATGATGCTGCCTTGCGTTTGCCGCCAGCTTCGGATTTTGGTGGCATTTCGCGGTGGTGGAGGGGCAGGGCGAACAGGGGGGTGTCACACGCGTAACACGCTTAATTTCCCGACACCCACCATGCATCCTTCGGCCGTTTGGATGGCCAGGACAATCTCCAAACCGCTCAAACCCAATATGCAGGTTTTCACCTCAGCATCGACACCTAAACCGACACAACCTCGCATAATCCCACGTGGAAAAATCGCGTTAAACGCGTCGATTGTCCCTGCTGCCATTCCTCGCAACCATGAAACCAAACCGCCCACCTTAATACAAACGCTCATTGCGCAAAAAGATGCCGCTGGTGACGAATGGCCCTCGAATCTCCGCATTGAACCATTCATCAGCCGAGCGGAATGGGCCCCAGTCAAAAAGGGACTGCGCTCGAAACTAAAGAAAATGTTGAGGGAAGAATGAGGTCTCAGAAGACGCGGTCACATATTGGCGTACGTGCGTCTTCAGACCTTCCAATGTTTTCAGTCCCCATATTGATGCCCGATCGCTGTGTAGGCGGCGGCAGGCAATGAGCTCAGCAATGCTGCGAACTGCCTATGTAATTCTTGCAACCTAGACTTGCACAACCATTGGCCTTGCAGGCATGATGCGCACGCGCTTTGAGCGACAGACTGGCATTCGAGTTGTTAGTCTACAGTGCACACTACATTCTACCACAACTTCTACGACCGTCATTGGAAAGATTTTCCGCCCAACGCTCCCTGTGTGTTGAAAGTCGGAGGAACATATTACTCCTCACATCCGCGTTTCGACCCATGTCAAGTGCTCTTTCCGCAAATCAGGGCGGATTTGAGCCCATGAGATCGCCTTTTCGCGAGCCAGCTCTATCGTTTTCTGCAAATCGTCGTTATGGAGGTATATTGGTGGGCCGGGTGGGGCGTATAATTGTTCTCGGACAACAGGAACTGCGAACAAGTGGAACCGTCCAAGGCGAGTGAATTCCGGAACGGTACTGAATCGTAGAGGCTGGAAGGATATCGTTGGGTCTCCGCCATTGGGCCCCGGATCCTGGTTTCCCGTCACAGGTACCCCGAAAAAACGAGCAATGGGGCCCAGGGTTCGGCCACGTAGTTGGTAGATGAAGCAAACGTAGTCGTGATTATCCGCCTGACGTTTGAGAACGATGCATGGCCGGGCGAAGGCTTTGGACGAGTGGGTGGGAAGTGAAGCGAGATAGAGAGATTCTTCATTCCAAAGCTCGACTCCTTGTTGTGCCAGCAGTTCGTAGAAACAGGCCGACATGCGGGTTTGCTCCCTGCAATACACGAGCTGGCCAGGGCGGATATGAACCCGGCGCGCTAAACTCAATCCATACTGCAGTGGACTGAGGATTTCTTTCATGAAAGTCGCATGAAGGCTCTATCACGGTCACGCGCGCTATTGATGGCGAAATTACAGAATTGTGCAAGTACGATATTATTATACACCAGACTTGTGATTCCCTTCTCTAAACGTTCTCTCCAAAAGATCGTGGAATTTCTTGGGGTGTTGCGCGTGGAGGCCATGCCCAGTGGCCTGCCATTGCACGAATTCTGCGTCAGGCATACAGCTCTTGATATATTTACTATTGGCCGGCGATATAAGATTATCCTCATCGCCTGTGAGGATGAGAACTTTGGGTATAGCTTCAGAGATACTTCTCAGACGCTGAGAACGTTGAGCAATCAAGACACGGTGCAAGCACAGGCATACCTCCGAAGTTACGCGATGAGTCAAACCAGCACACATTTGGGACAGAGAACCAATTAGGGTTTGGGCTGGTGTGGTCGAAATTCGTAAGCGATAGAGCTGCAACAGATTCGTGACTAGAAGCACAAATTGGGCAGCTAGAGGTGTACCTGAGTCTGAACCTCACGGTTGGTACGACCCTCTGGATCTTCTTCTGCCGTTTCGTCGAGCCACAGTTCAGGATATACCATGGGAAGGATTATCGGAATTTTCTTCTCCACTTCCGGTATGAAGGTGAGCCTATGCAATTGTGAGGATGGCCCACAATGAAAGAAACAGTCTTCCTGACCTGGCAAGTGAAACCGCACCTTTCCACTTTGTCAAGTCAGGGGGAGAAACCAGCGAAATCTTTTGTGATCTCACCGGAGGGAGATTTGACCACGGAAAACCGCCGGCGGTCGTAACAGCCAAAGTAAGAGATCTCATGCGGTCTGGGATACGAGTCGCAAGCTCTAACACAAAGCATTCAGTGTCACTTCCGTGTCTGTGAGCGAATTGGGTACCTTGAGCGATCATACCACCCAAAGATATACCAACAACGTGAATACCGCGCTTCTCCGTCCAACCTAAGTAGTCTAAAAGCACAATTACATCTTCAGCCATGCCACTAGTGCTAACAGGCCCCATGGAAATTGACAACTTTGCTTGACAGGCAACAAAACCCCAACATACCTATAAGGTCCGCGTGGAGTCCCGGAGTGACCCACTCCTCTTCGGAATTAGATTAACAGATTGCATATTTCGAGATAGTTTGAGAGCAAACCTATTATCAAAGACCAGCACGGAATAATCCGACAAACGGCCAAAATGTTGAACTTGGCCTAGCCAGGCAAAGGAGGAACTATTCAGTCTTCTCTGGGTGTTAGATATAATTCGCCGAGAAATTGGGCAGAAGGAGTGACCCCATAATGAACACCAGCTTTTGTTTGCCATTGCCATGGATCTAATTCGTTTTTGAGATTTGGATCCAGCGGCGAAAGAGGCGAAAGATGCGGCCCACTTCGTAGTAGAGAGAGTGGCTTTCCAGAGGTTCAGCCTGTTTGCGAATACGTGTTACAGGACACATTCCCTTGCGTGAACATGTTGTCGCATCGAACAAAGTCGCCAGCTCCCCAGCATCGGTCAAGTTGTTCATGGCGAACGGTTCAATGAGCGAATCGGCACCGCCACATTCATTGCCCACAAGCAAGTCAAAACAACCGCTCGCATCTCAAATAGGCAGTTTGTGGCAGTGTTAAATGGTAACTAAAAAATTACAGTGTATATACAAGTAAAACCCTTGGGAAAGAGATTATCACCGCTTCGCCTTCGGCTTTCCATTTGGCTTCCCGTTCGGCTTCCCGTTCGCCTGTGATTTCTTCTTTTTTGGCCGGTCGGAATCTGAGTCGTCGGAGTCTTGTTTTGTTTTGCCTTCCGCGCGTTTTAGATCGGCTGTAGAAACAAGTCAACTCTGAAAAAGGAATCGAATTTGGAAAATTCACATTTGGCGGCCTTCCTTTCCAACTCATCCCAATCGTCGCTCTGTGAAGCATGTCAACAAACCGCACCCATCCGAGCAAATGTATAAACAAACCATCGCTGTCCTCAGATCCGCCTCCTCCAAAGTCGGAACCACTTTCGTCACTCCCTCCGTCTGAGTTTCCATAAGAGCTTTCATCATCGGTGCTTTTCCGCGGCTTGCAGTTCTTCCGAATCCGCTTCAAATTCAGATTCAGACGCCGAATCATCCGAATTCTCGCTCTGTGCGTGAGATGAGTGACGTTAACACAAGAGCGGCAGTGGGAGCAATCGCCCGTACGTCAACACCGTTTCCTCGCCCAAGGAACGACCAACCGCCGCCGTTGAAGAATTCGTGTGGACTGTCGTTGATGGTTTTCATGATAGGTCCCCAATTAAGATTGACGGGACTTTCGGTCATAGGGATGTCGACGGAGCTGTTGAACATTAAAACAGTCGCTTGAGATCAGGAAGACGACATACTCAAGCCAGTTTTTGACATCGTCCATGGAGGTGCTTTGGATGGAGTTGATATGCAACGGCGCTCGAGAAAAGTCCTTGAAGATGAAGCATAGATCGAATTGCTTTAGGATGTACTGAACACGCTCTAGTGACGCGATTTCGATGTCGGCTAGAGTGATAACAAGGAACGGAGCATCCGTGAGGTGAACAAGACATTCAGTCGTAGGTTGTAGTCGGACGCTGGTACGGAAGGGTACGCCTTCAAACGATAATTCTCTGAATGGAATATCCAGATCCAGAGTGTCCCCATTCTGGAAATATGTCAATAAAAAAGAAATTCATACATCAAGGCATGATGATTACCGAGGCCGTGCCTGCATCGGCAATTTTCTGCGCAAAGGCTTCAATCTCCTTGTTCAGCATCTGCCGACGCTTCCGTTCGTGATGTTCCTGTTCAATTTCGTCCTCGTCGCCATATCGGTGTTTGCGTTTCCGATTACCAGTCTCGTCGAATTGCGCATCGGTTGCCTCGCGCACGAATTGGACATCCTAAGCCTCATTGGTAAAGGAGGGGGATATGTAGAAATTAAAGCTGACGAGCGTCTTTTTCTTCCCAATTATTATGGGAGCTTTGAGGTGCAGATGAACTATGACGAGCAGCTCATGATCACAGGGTTGGAAGAACAAGTGCTTGACATTGCTGAAAAGAATGTCTATAACGATTACTCAGCTTCAAGAAAAGCGGGCGTCGTATTTCGACTCACCGACTTTCTGCCCATTGGGCGAGAGATAGCGAACACCATTTTGATGTACCTCGACTTCACCAGCGAGCCTCTTGCCGTCGAGTGGGGGTCGAATGAATGCTTCTGGCATTTTTGCGGGTCGTCGTGATTTCAGCTCCACCAGATTATCCTGTTCGACTACATCCGCCATTTCTTTCTTTTGCTGTTCTCGCTTGTTTGCTTCCTTCTTCAAGTCGGTGATTTGCTTGCAGAGGCTGTCAAACCGATGATTGTCCGGCGAGCGGAATACCACAGAACGGATAAACGTGGCGTCCGGGTCTTCGAAGGGCTATTAAGGCTTGAATGACTCGGAGCGTTACTGTTAGGGAGTTGGCTCACCGTATCCTCCTTCTTACCGGCGAGTTGTCCGGGCGTCTGGAAGTTGATACGCAGGTACGTGAACTCGGCTTCGTCGTTCTTACTTGCATTCTTGATCGTATTGATATGGAAAGGGACGGCATAACCATTGATGGGCAGGATGACCGTCTGTGCTTTACGATCAACATGTATCTGTGACGAAGTGGGTTAGCCGTTTCAGAAGAGGCGCGAGGATCAATGTAATTTGCTCACTCGTAGCTTTTCGACATCCCCGGGCAATGCCCCCTCGCCCTTGTAGCTTTGGAACTTCTTCCAGCCTTTTCCTTCCTTCCCCTCTTTGCCTTCACCTTCTTCCGAGTACTTCTCTAACCCTGCAGCCTGAAGCGTGTCGTGGAGCTCTCGTTGATGTTCGGCAAGCTTGGCCGCTGCAGTTTGATGAACCTCATCCTGAGTGCGACGGGTCTGATTCCGAAGAACTTTCCCTGCTACCATTTTCTTCTGAGGTGATCCATTCTTGAGCGGCGCGACCGGAGGCTTTTTCTTTGGTTTGTCTTCAGCCTCCTCGGGCGTCAAGAAGAACATCGTGTCCTTGATGGAGCGAGCGCCATCGGTAAGCAAAGAGGATCTCTCGGATTCGATCTTGATGGTGTCGACCAGTTGCAAGGCATATCTGCAAGAACAAGCTGCGCATAAGAACGAACATGACCCGGAATTGAAACACAGTACTTGCTACCGGAGGAGTCCACCAAGTCTGTAAACCCAAGAACGAGGTTCACGATCATATTTTCCTTGAGAATCCGATTATTTTTGGGAGAAAGAAGGTAAGATGAATCGCGAAATTCAAGGCCAGTCTGCACAGTTGTCAATTGATTGAAAAGTTGAACATGTTTCCGACTCACCCCAAAACCAATGTTCTTCACAAACTTTTTTTCAAGTTCAGGCTGCTTTTCCTTAATGAAAGCGGAAGCGATTTGGTAGGCGTCCCGAGCGCCAATCCCGTCCTTGATCTTAGTCAACAGCTCCTGTTGAAGCTTCAACAGAAGACTGTATTGCGCTTCTTGTTCCTGAAGAGAGAGAAGTTAGATTTCCACAAGCAGAGAACTGCTATAGTCTCACAGGCGTGGGATCAACGATGAACGTACGACCAATATTGGTGCAGTAAGATTTGTACTTGAGCCCAAACGCGACGAGAAGAACTCCTTTATGAGAGATGCTGTCGTTCGTTGATTCCACTGTGTAGCGAAGGTCGTAGCCTGTGCTACTTGATCTGGATATAATGATAGGCGGATAACAGAATTCGACATTCGACCAGTCCATCTAGACACGGTCAGAAAAATGCGGTAGTGATACGAACAAGACGCACCTCGCTCAGCCCCTTCCCCTTACTCCACACTTTGGCATCCGGTGGTCTCGCATTATCGCCTTCACCTGAGCCTAATCTCGCTTCGATTTGCGCGCCAAACACCTCGTGAGTTATCTTGGACTCCTTGTCTAGAATTGATTCCAATTTGTCGGTCACGTAGTGTTTTAGTAGGGTAGAGGTCAAAACTCCAGCAAGTTGTAAAGTTTTCTGCGGAGACGTGAATGTGGAAGCGAGTATGATTATCTGATTCACCGCACCAGCTCGTCCGCATCCTTAACAGCCATTAAAGCAGAGAATGCGGGACCAATATCGACGAGTTCCGGCTTCTGTGGCGCGGCGTCTAGTAGTTTTTTCCATTCATCATAGAGCTTGCCACGATGTACTTCCTTTTGAAGAGTGCCGACGCAAGTTTTCGATGTATACAGAGCGAAGAAACGAGGTAGGGCATCGTTAGGCGGCTCTTTGCCCTTTGCTTGGGCCAGTATTTCGACCGGGACGCTTCCGGGGGAATTTTCTATCTGCGAGAGAATCTTGGCTGGTGGCAGGGAAAAAAAACGCGTAAGTCAATGAACATCCGGACGCGACTCGGCGCAGTACCTTTTGAAGCAGACGAGAGGATCGTTATCTTTTGCTTTTC
Organism: Favolaschia claudopus; assembly: GCA_037176885.1. Taxonomy (NCBI): domain Eukaryota; kingdom Fungi; phylum Basidiomycota; class Agaricomycetes; order Agaricales; family Mycenaceae; genus Favolaschia; species Favolaschia claudopus. The sequence goes on along the minus strand of JAWWNJ010000035.1, from coordinate 553,825 downwards.
GAAGAATATGAGCGTCGCGGGAAACTCATAACCGAGGAGCCATTGCTGTGAGTCACGTCCGAGTCAGCTCTCTGGATAGTAATGCCAATGGCGACGAAAACAGGCCCAATGGCACAAGATGCGAGCTAACCTGAATGCAAGTGCCCTTTCGCGTGGGCTCATCCTCCGGTGCGGGATCTCCTGCGACAAGTAGGATGCCATCTGCGCCGGCGATGGAGCTGTAGTCGTCGTTTTGTTCCGTGTTCTAAGGTGGGGGATACGAAATTGAATGAAAAGGTGTGGCAGGGAAAGACGAGGGTAACATACACGCCAGGCGTCGTATATGCGCTGCACGCGTGAGCTCCAAGTATTCTTGTTGAGTTCAACGTGCATGACGGCGCGGAAAGAGTTAGAAGAGCTTGTTTGTGCTTGTTGACGCGCCTATTGATGCGCTTAAGGCGCTCAAACCAGGTGTCAGTCAATCTTCATGTATTCCAAAAACACCAAGGTCTCGTAGAATGAACACAGACTCCTCCACCCGCCTCTCTAGGACTGTCAGCTTCTCCTCCTTGGCTTCCCATTCTTGTATCATCTCTAGCTCCAAGCGCGACATGAGTGCTGCCTCGTCCTGGCTGACATCACTCCGTTCCCGCTTCTCTAGAACCGCCCGCAGCATTGGGTCTTCCCGTTCTGCGTCTCGGCGAGCACCAATGTTGTATAAAGTTTTGTACAGATCGCCCAGGATCACAGAAAATGCTTTTGCTAAATCAACGTGCCTAAAGTGCAAGTGAGCAATTAAACCCATGTTACGGAAGGAAAACGCATACCACAGATAAAACATCCGCGCGGGATTGCGGTCTGTGCTTTTAGCCACCTCTTGTGTGCTGATCAATGACTGAGCCGACATATTTGCCAGCAATTGCCTCACTTTGACGTTGGACAGCATGATGACTTTGGAAATCTAAGAGTGCGAGCAAGAAATGGTAAGCTGTAATATGCAATGGATTTACTCTTGCCAACCTGCTTCTCGTCCATCTTGCCACTGTCTAGCAGCAATCGTAATATCCGCACGCCCTCCCCTTGATGCCTTTCCTGCGTGACTGACTCCAAAACCCGTCGCCGAAGTTGCCTTGCTATAGTCTCAAATTCCACTTGAACTTTAGACGACCCAAACGAGACAAAGGCTGCCGCTCGGCCGGCGGGGGTCGGGTTGTCCGCACAGGCAAGCAATCCCAGATATTCCTTAATGCATTGCGTGTTGGAAGGATTTTTCAACCTCAAAATGAGGCCAGAAGCTAAGTTTTCTTGATCGGAGAGTGACACAGCGATATTCGAGACCGAGACAGGTTCTGGAAACTTGATTACAAAGGCCGAGAGATGAGAATACACGCGATATACCTGTTCGCACGTCTGAGACATTCTTCTGCTTCGGTTCGGTCACCTTGAGCGCCGTTCGGAGGACGACGGCTGCGCCTTCGTTGTAACGGTCTTTCGCGGCTTTCACAATCAGCTTGGTACCTGTTCAGCGGGACGTCTCACAAGATAGCAAAAACAGGCGTACCGCGTTGCGAAAGTGAATATTAAATTTTTCGCAATTAACACGAAAGTGAATTTCTGGCTGGAATACGGTGAGACAAGTCGGCGATGGAATCAGCAGTCAAGCCGCACATCAACGACCTCCTCCTCCTCCGTTACTTTTCGCTGCTGTGGAATCAGAGACACATTAACAGAAGCGTACACAAAACATACTTTGGTAGACCGCGGTCCTTTTTGCTCTTTCGCTTTACGTTTCTGTGGACGATGAAATGCATGATATACAAGATAAAATACGAAAGATAGAGTGACTCACGAGGCCCACTTTCTCTGCTTCCTCCTCCTCACGTTTCAGACGCGCTTCAGCAGTCTCTTTTGCCTCTCGAAGCTCCTTCGCAGTCGGAAAGCCGGCAATTTTGGCCTTCTCCTCCGCTTCGTAGCGGATACGCTTGTCCCGGGGAGAGATATGTGACAAGATGGTGGAAGGTTTCAAATACCCCGCCGTAACAAGAGCGTGAAGGCATTGCGAGTAGACAATCTCCGCTAAATCGTAAGAATTAAATCGCGACAAACCAGGACGACGGCAGGAATTTAGACCCACCTTTATGATCGTTTCTCGAGAGTTCGGAAACAATAGCAGGGGGCCGACGCTTCCCATGGTCCAAGATGAGCTGCACAATCTCCGCACCCTGATGTTGGTCATGAGAATCACAGCAAACAGACAAGAGCTCGTTGCATACTGCATCGCCGAAAAGGTCACCGGCCTGCCATACGAAGTATCCAAATCTCAGGCGCAAAAGGCACTCTTCGATGTTGAATTCAAGCACTTCGCCCTCATCCTCCGACAATGCGTGCCAGAGCACATTATGTTGTATCAGAACGAGAACCGACGCGCGAACGGTTCTCGGCTTCAAGTTCGTAAAGCGTACGAGTTGGGTCAAAGTCAATCTTCCACGCGTCAGGAGGGCTGAAGCAATATTCTACACCGACAGACGAAGATCGAGTCAACGAAAATTTTGAAGCTGGTAGATTGAGATGTGGCCCACAGCTGTTAATGGGCCAAAGTGAGAATAGATGATTTGCGTGCACAGTCGAGCAGTTTGTGCATCAGCCATGGTTATAAGCGCACGCCCATAGGTTAAGTCACAAGGAGGAGGCCAAATGCGAGATCAATTCGCAAACAAACAACCTCCTACGCATCCTAATCGGGTAATTTTATACACTCTTTATCCGCTCCCCCATTAATGCCAGCAGGTAGCAATTCCACAATAATAAACAAAGCGTCAGGATCAACAGACTGCAATAAAACAGATACAAAGGCTGATAGTATATCGTCCCACAGATGTCTAGTCCGTACCATATCATGTCGTGCCCCTCGTCTAGAAATTCTCTGTACAGCTGATGTTAGTCATGGATACAAGGAGACAGCAAAACACATACCCTTGTTGAAGAAGAACCGTGTGCCCTTTACGTCGGAATACTTGTTCGACATGATATGAAGCGTTTTGGCGATGGCTGCAGGACCACAGAACATCTGGATTACGTTTTCAGTCACACCGCGCACGTGGAACAAGAGAGAAAAAGGTACTGACCACACCGACATCCGACTCCGGGTGCTTCTCCGCAATCGACGGGAAAATCTTATCCCACGGGGGACGACCAAAGTGTGTCGGAGCCCGCAGGGAAGTGATAGCATCTTTCTCTGCACCAACATCTTGAACCTACAGACAAGTCAATGCTTGAGAAATGGTTCAGAACCAAGAGGATGAACATACAATGATGTTGTTCATGTCGTCTTCCTTGATCTTTGCAGTGAGGTAGATGTTAATTTCAATCCGGTTCTGCGTGTCTTGTTCCTCGATGGCGTGCAGGAGAGAGTGGAACCATTCAGCCGTGCCGAAGTCACGGATGACCCAGGTGAAGTAAACCTGCAATCCACGCCGTCAGTGTTACGATACCCTCGGTCGATAAAGAAAACCCGACCTTGGACAGGCGAGTTGGCTTCGAGTGACTGAAGTTGTTCATGCGGTACCAGATAGTCTTCAGGATCCTTGTACACTATTACTGCTTGTCGAACAAGTGAGAGGGCAGGAAACTCACGAGGCAAACGGCGTAACACCGATACCAGCACCGACGAGCAGAACAGTCTCATAATCAAGGAACTCCTCTGATGATGTACCGAAGGGACCGTCAACCATGACACGAGGAAGGGTACGGTTGACAGGAGGGTTGGTGTTGGTGCCAATGACCTTGCCACCAGCGGCGTCTCCCTTGTCTTTGCTCTTCCCAAAGTCGCACCCCAAAGCCCTTGAAAACGCGGTCGTAAAGTCACCCTCGACACGGATGTGGACGGAGATATAGTCCTCTTCCGGAGCCGAAGTGAGCGTGAAGGGGTGCCTAAAAAGCGAATCAGTGTGGGTCAAAGGACAGAGGGAGATGAGACTTCACCATTGGAAGTAGGAGATTTCCGGGCAGTTGATGAAGATGTACTGACCAGCACGCGTCGTGGTTTTCTCCTTCTTGATCTGAACCTCCATGACACCAGACGGGTGCTGCACGACTTTGGAAATATAGGTGACATGGCGGGAGCGGACTTCACGAAGGACACGCTCGTAAATCCATATGATGCCGCCCACAATCCAGTAACGCTAGAATGCCACATCAGAGAGTTTCTTTGCATGGCCAACGTGAATAACAAACCCAGAAAACTCCAATGGTGTTGAAAGAGCAGAAGGGAGGCCTGTCAGGCTTGATCATGCAGAACATGCCGTGCAGTTGCCAGAGAACAAAGAAGGGGATGAAAAGATGGTGAGTGTACCAGAACTTTTCAAATCCACCGTTCTTCGCGCGGCGACGCTTCTCGATGGCAAAGTAGACCATGACACCGAGACAGATCCACATGAGCCATCCGGTGATGAGGGGCCCAATGATGAAGTTGGCAGTGATAAAGAATACCACACGCTGACCGGTGGTGGTAGCACTGCTGTCGGCCATGGTAAGACGGTAGAGATTGACGATGTGGGCAAGCGTGTGTACGAGACTGCCAGTAAATATAGCCCAAGCAGTGGCTTTGTGTAGTGTAAGGTTTTTGTCGAAAGGAATGACAGCGCCAAGAGGTGTGCGGCGCATAACGGACACAAAGTTGCGGCAAACGGGGAGGAGAATGAAGATGACATCAACGTGAAGAACCAGAGCGGCAGCACGAGCAATGGCTGCGAGAGAACGTGTCAATGAAAAGAGTATTTTTGAACGAAAGGAGAGACGCACTGAAAGTGACACCGAAAGTGGCCCTCGCGGTGGTCAAATTGTCCTTAAGCCCATAATGGAGAACACCGAGGACGGAGACAATGAGATGCAAGAACAAGAATACGGCGAAGAAGGTGTGCCTCTGGCCCTCGTTGATCAACCACAGACTGACGCGCTGGCCCACCCCCTGGGGAGCAGTGGGCTTCTTTGTGGCATTGCTTGTGGTGCGTTGGAGACCTTGCAGACGACCGCGCTCGGTCTTGTTGCGCTGCAGAGTGGATTTCTGGGGGTTGTACTTATCCATGTCTGGATGCGCATCCAGCGCGGGCAAACGGTCCGAAAAATCGAGACCGGAAGAACGTTTAGACATTGTGGGTGGTGGGGAGGAAAGGGTCCTGCAAGCGACTGAAAAAGGGGACCGGCCTGCTGGTCAGGATGGGATGAAAAGAGGTAAAGGGAAGAAAAGGAATGAAGGAGACGGCTAAACGACGAGCAGTGATCAAATGCGATTGGTCGGGTCACCAATGGCTACGATCTATGGCGATGAATAGGTCTAGGCCCTCTCTCCAAGTGATACACCTCAACATACTCCCATGGGGACAAGCAGGGACAAGCCAATCCCTGCATGGTGACTTGCCCTCCAATAATATGTCGCCAGCAGCAGAATTCACGAGTACTACTATCGTGCCAAATAGGTCTGGATTTGCACAACAGGTCTGGATTTTCAATTTTTCTCTTCTCCCTTTTCGATTTGGACCTCCGGACTTTTCGGAATCTGTTTGTATGCTATTGGGCTATAGATCCTGCAAGTTTCGTAGCGATACGGCTAAAGGAAGGCAGTAAGAAAAACGGGCTTTCATCAAGGTATTTTGATGGATTGACAGGACAGATCAAAAACCTCGAGAAAACGGCGAACGTTTCTTGACATTGGACTTGCATGAAATCGTGAGGATTTTAGCTCTACCCATAGTGAATTGGTACCAGAATAAATGCCGAAAGATCCGGAGACCCAAAGTGCAAAGGGAGGAGAGAAAAATTGAAAATCCAGACCCATTGTGAAAATCCAGACCTATTTGGCACTAGATACAAAGCAGAAATATCAAGGACAACGACCTCTCATGGCGCCCCAGTAGCATTGCACGGCACTATGGGTGTACCCATCATCATCACAATTGCCATTCAAACCGGAAATCGTATACGCACCATCCAATCCCGTCAACCCTTGGACGTTCTTGCAAATGAAGCTAGGCGCTTGGCCCGCGGGTCCGCTCACGTCAAAGTCCGCAAACCGGATGTCGGCGCACCCAACGGCAACGCTGCATTCAATGTCGACAACTGCCATGGAGGAGATCATACTAAGCATATTTTTAACGTTCCAAGATTGGCTCACTTTTGTTGCCCAACGCGTTGCCAGTCCAATTCTCGAAACGAAGCTCGCCGAATGTTAGATTCGACGGCAAATCTATCCTGAAGAGATCGGATCAAACTCTGCAGCTCTCTCGCAAAACACTTCACCAACGAATGCCCGCCATTGGTCTGATACAGGTGAATAGGCAAGTTCACCCCATCAAGGAACACGTTCTTCGCGGTGATATTTTTCACGAAACCTGTCGGGCGTCGCTTCAGCATCAATTTGGCGGAATCAGCAACTGACGGTGTTCTCACCCGTGCCGCCTCCGCCACCTGTTGGCGGAACACCATTGACCGAACCAGTCCATGACTTGAAATAGACCTGCGTTCCAACGTTAGCGGAGTAAAATTACCCTGCAACAGCCTACTCCGTTCTGCATGTTCGGCTGCACGGATGGGTCGATGCGGTGAAGCTGATACGGATGCTTTCCCGTCAGTCGCTACAGGCAACACCATTCCAGGATAAATCACCTCGATGTTTTCCAGAAGCACATTTTCAACGATATCGCTCTGCGCAGCAGTTAATTCTTGGTCGTCATCGAGTTCAACGCAGAAGCATTCGGGACCGTACCAAATTAGCATACTGTCCCAAGGAGCCAAACGCAATGCCGTTCCCACCCCGGCACATCACATTCCTTGCAACAACGTTCGTAGAATTCTGAATGTTAAATTCTCAGATTTGTGTTAGCATCCGCAGGAAGATCATACCAACCCCCTTGATAGCAAGGCAGTCGTCACCGCAGGTAACATCCCAATTCATCAGTGCAATGTCATCGCTGCGATAAGTGTTGATTCCTGACAATCATATCTTTCAGCAACATCTTGAAGTTGCGTCATCCCAGGAAAACCTACCGTCTGTGTTCGGTACAATACTGCGTTTCGCCTCCGAATCAGTCTTATCCCCTTCACCGAGAACAAGACAGAACAAGATAAAAACCTACTTGGTTCCCGCGAACGCTGGGTTTGCATTGCTCGCATTGCAGCGCATCCCGTCATATATCACGGATTTCGAGTCTGCCACCGTATTGCACCAGAATGGTGGGGCCTCAATTGCGAAGTCGCGGATGATACCATGTTCGGCGCGGTAGACAGTCAATGAAATGGGTCGCCCGTCCCCATCTGCCTTGGCATGGCTCGTGAAATACTCCCACCAAGGCTGAAAACAAGCGCGAAGTCAGCGCGCTTTCGCAGGAAGCGAAAATGCATGCATACTTGGCCGTTGCCTTGAATGCCTCCAACACCATGTCCGTCGACTTCCCAGTTCTTTCCAGTCACGACGAACCACGACGCTTGGTTCTGAATTCAATGCATCAATGTGCGCATCAAGTGCTCTTTTCGAGCCAAGTACGCTCACCTGAATGAAAACTACGCGATAGGTGTTAGTCGCATTCAGCCAATAATCAATGTCCGGTGTAAACTGTTGTATTAGTGTTCCCGCGCGTCACGAATTGAGCCAACGAATATTTACGCTCAAGTGGCCAAAGAGATCGACTTTAGAATCGACCAAATCCCATGTCATTTTCCTGAAACAAAAAAGTCGTTGGTGCCCGGAGAGAACCTCAAACATCAAAGAGCGGAGTACCGAGTTATGTTGTAGATACCCTTACGAAGCACAGTATGGCCGCCATGACCGCAACGCGCAATCGCGCCCAGGACCTATTGACCAGTTCAACGCGCACGATTTCATCAAGCACAGCAGCACGGTACTTGGCTTGTATCATCTCTTCCCGAACCTAACGGCGCGATTGTGCATGTCCTTGTTGGCGACGGTGATTTGGCCAAAATTGCACAGACAGAGCTCGACCAAAGGGTTGCAAAAGAGACGAGGCTGGAAACGAGCATCGGTGGCACGGACAAACGATATCTTGACAAGAACTCGACAAGAACACTTTGTCGACGCCCGGCTCATGAATCTGCGCCGCACCGAGCGAAGAACGCGTGATGACGGTGAGCTGTCACGAGGGCGCGGTGGTGGATTGGCGGACCGGCATGGTGCCGCCCTCGCACTCATAGAAGAACACTTTGTCGACGCCCGGCTCATGAATCTGCGCCGCACCGAGCGAAGAACGCGTGATGACGGTGAGCTGTCACGAGGGCGCGGTGGTGGATTGGCGGACCGGCATGGTGCCGCCCTCGCACTCATAGTATGACTGACGTGCATCCTCCCCCACAACATAGACAGCTAGTAGGCAGACATGCGATCCCCAGCTGCCACGGTGCCAACAAATAGATCTTGGACACAGACTTCTCACACAGCTCGCGACAGACGACGGAAACGAAGAGGATGAAATTAGTGGTACAATGACAACCAGACACAACGAAATGACATGCTTTTATCCTACAGTCTCCTCTCGCATCGTTCCTGGAAAGTTAGCAAGCAAACAGTGAATCAAAAGACAAGAAATGTCGACTTCGGAATTATGAGGTTAAAAAACGACCTAGCCTTGTGAATGCATTCTACAGTGGTTGTCAAGTTATGGTGAAGCCGAAACCGAAATTGCGATGGGGAGATTGGTATGCGTCAAGATGAAAATGCTGGAGTAATGCTGAGTTTTGAGGAAGAAGATGCAGAGGAGGGCGGGGGCATGAGGGCATGAGGGACTCATGCAATGCGTGTCCGCTTCGAACCTGGCAAAACAATATCAGTGAACGCATTTCTGGACGAAAAAAAAAGTACGAACCAGGGGAGCCAGGTGGCGATTGCCCGACCACCTCTTCTGGGTCGATCTGGTCAAAGGATCGTTTGGAGGCCTTGCTCGACAGGGTGACGGAACTTTCGTTGGAAGCCGTTTCATTTTCTGGTTCTTCCACCTCCCACGTAGTGTCTGGGTCTCCGTCACCCTCAAGTGTATCTTCCCATCGTGAATCATCGTCATATATTTCTCCGTCCAGGGCGAGTTCTTCGGTTGAAGGTTCTGCGGAATTGTCTGCACCATCTCCCATGAGCACACCGTTGACACCGAGGTCGATGAAGGAATACGAACTAGCCAAGACGCCGGTATCATCTTCAGGGACAAGACCCGATTGTAACTCATCTTCTTGCTCATGTTCTGATGGACCTAAATGGAATCAATGCGGTGATCAACGGAGACTGCAAGCAAAACCTACCGGCGTCATCTCGGGAACTGGGATCCAATGATGACTGTGGATCTGTTTCTCGCTCTGCGGGAAGAATGAAAATTAACGGAGCGATCAGGGGAGAAATATAGATGCGCACCATTACCTGTGCCTTCAACGAGTATCCCGGTCAGCGTAACAGAGGGTTGGGTCCCCGGTGTCTCAATGACAACAAACTCGTCGTCGAGTTTTGACTCCTCTGTTCCAGTAGCGTCAGGCTCTTCTTCGTCATCGTCCTCTTCTGGTAAAGGAGGCAGAGATGCCGTATTTATCTCGTCCAACTCGGTCTGCACTTGTCCGGAACCGGTGTAACCCTCTCCGTCCTCTTCGACCACGTTCGCTTCAGAGGCTTCGTCAAAGATCTGCTGTGGAGTGGATTCTGGCTCAGGTGCTATATATTCTGTGTCATGTTCAGGGAGGGTCTCTTCTGCAGCGGACGTATCAACTTGAGGGTCTTTAGGTGCTGAATTGTCATTGGGTTCTTTATCGAGGTCCTCTTGAACAGTTTGAGCTATTCGAAAGGATGTGAACAAGACATGAAACCACAATAAATCGCAACTGACCTTGCTCACGAGTAGAAGTCGAATTTTCTTGGTTAGCAAGATTTAAACGGGATACCTGATCTTGAAGCGAATGGTAGCGAAGAATGAATCTGGGGGCGACCGCCTTCAGTCGGAAGCGCAAGGGCCCTGCGATATCGCATCCGTCGTGCAGCACGTTCAGATCGTGCAAGGTGACTTCAGGTGCGTGGACATTGTCCTATGAAAAAAATGTTAGTCGGAACAGGACAGCTGCTGTTGTTTGACATACTTCAGATATCACAAGCTGTAGGTCATAAGCGTCTAGGACGAGCTCCGACTCGGCAAGGTGAGGGATGCGGCCGATGAACTCCTCTTGGCGGAGGGCTTCGAAAACGCTAGAGAGAGGTTCATAGTACAGGAGAGGGCGATTATGTAGTAGTATATCAAAGACTTGATGAGCCTGCTCGCGAGTCTCGGCAGGGGGACTTGCAGAGCGGGACCGAGCGGGTTGATTGAATAAACAAACATCAGGGACATCAGAAGACTCGAATGAAACGAGAACGGCTGGAGGAGGATCGATATATACACCCTCAGATATTTCATGTGGATCGCCTGCATTAGACTCGTCGGCTTGACGGGCATCGGAGCCAGATGGGTCGTCCTCAAACTGTGGCTCCTCGACAGCGCCAGACTCATCCACGACAGCTCCGGGCTCTGATGGCTGTCGTTCATCGAAAGATTCAAGCAAAACCTGCTCGACGTCTGTTTTTTGTAACTGCTCCTGCAGCTGCTCTTCGGGATACGCGTCGGCAACAGCCTCGATCTCGGGCTGCTGCTCAGCAACTGTGTCGAGTAATTCTTGTTGTGGTTCCTGTTGTAGTTCGGCAGGGGTTTCGAGAGGCCCATCATCGGCAGGGGATGCGGCCACAGGATCCAGAGGCGGGTCGCTGGCATTTTCGCCGCCTGGTGACTCGTCCGTTCCTTCGACTTGTTCGGGCTCGGCATCAGGAAGGTCTGTATCGGGAGGCAACGGCGACATCAAAGACAGGTCCGCTGGCAAAGGCGGAAGCTTTGAGGGGTCTGCCACGCCGAACAGAGGTGGGTCTGAAGTATTTACGGTCTCCGGCGGCAGCAGAGTGGCGTCCTCGAAAGGCGTATCCACAGGCTCGTGAACTTGTATGTCGAGCAAGTCAGAGCTCATTTCGTCATAATACTCTTCTCCCTCGCCGTCGCCCATTTCGTATTCGATATCTTGGTAATTGTCGTCCATTTCCACCTCAACGCTGAGGGTACTGTCGTGGTCGGTGAAGTGCGGAATGTCGTCTTCCATTTTAGCCTCGGCGTCGAACCAAGGTGGGTGCATGTCTACGTCGGTCATCTCGAAGAGCATTGCGCTCATGGTGGGAGTAGAGAAAGAAGAAAAATTGGCTGATTGGTGTTTGGCTGGTGTTTGGTTCAGAGTCTGATGTGATCTCGAATCTTCTGTCTAATATTCAACCATCTTGCCTTCGGTTCAAACTCGCAATGTCCCAGCTACCTCCGTCGTTGTTCCCTTCAGGCAATACATAATTTACTTAGCGCCATAGAACCGGAAAATTCATTCTTGTCTTACTGCAGAAACCTGGAAGTCGGATGCTTCGTACATTACCGCAAGAACCATGAAGAGCTCTTTTGGTTTCGGTGCTGCCCTCGGTGTACAAACCTGTCGTCTGCCGTGAATCCTCCTCTTGTCTGACGTATTCTGTAGGTTCCGCTCTATTTTACTCTCCTCGTGTCATCCAAGCGTTTCAAAATCTTCTCAGTAGAACGCCTCTTGAACGTTTCAACTCTTTCTGGCCTTGGAGGTACACAACCTCGTGTTCTACTTTTCTTAAACTAATTGGGGCAGCTGCCGGGGCTGGTGGCGCTTGGGAATATTCACGCATTGCAATGTCTGATGCTGCAACTCTCAAAAAGCGTAGGCTCGAACTTCGATCTAGTGTAAGCAAGCGGAGAGAAGACGACTTCGGTACCATCGGCGCTATACTCGGAGTTTGCCTGGTTCCAGCGGTGTTCTGGACGAGGGCTGGATTACTTGATTGTAAGTTACTTCCTCAGCTTTTCCCTATAGTTTGCTCATTGTCCAGTGACACTTGGCGGTGGTACACTGGGCTACGGTGGTGGATTTCTAACCCATCACTTGCAGACTTGGTCAGGAAACCCCGCTGGAAAGATTCCGGAACCAGAAATTTCCCCGGACGATCCAAGAATGCGGCGACGTTAGCCACTGCACAATGTAATACAATTCGTTTCGTCTATATACAACTTCCTCACCTCAACGACCTTCGTCTTTGAGTCTGTCATCGATCACCGGGCTAATTGTCAGCAAGTCGTCGTCTTTTGCTTTGACTTCAAGCTCAGCACACTGTATCCCTTGGCGCATTGTCTCTCCGTCGCAAGGGTCTACGGACGACATACTCTCCAGATGACTGACATTGAGATGCTCTTGGTAATGCCTCCTCGATCTGCTCCAGCGAACGGCGAGGTGAGCAGCATGTTTCCATTGCGAGGCGATCTTGCTATGCTGCTCTCGTTCCTGCTTCGACTTCTCTCGCGATATGGCGGCTTTGGTTGTGGAATGTAGATGGCCAACATCACTCTGTGCAAGCCTGGTCATTGTGCTGACATAGTGCGATCCTAGTGTTTTTGGATATTAGAACAGAGCAACGTGAAAATGCAGAACGATCGCACCCATTAGGTATCGCCTGACGATGGCACTGTAAATCTGACCACTTTCATCATCTATCAGTACCTTGCCGCGTTGGAGGGCGGTAAATCCGTCGTGGCCATCGGCCATGTAGGATCGAGTCACGATCTTATAGGTCTTGTCAGCAGTACGCGAGATTGGCGACGCGTCAACTTGGCGGGGACTGGAGTGTCCACTGGAATCATGACCCGAGTCACTGTCCTCGATCTCGTCTAACAACCAGACCCCAAGAACTCGTTCTCCGGGACTTCGACGAGAGTCCCAAGAGACGCGGAATCCTGATATAACGGGGAATCGACTGAACAATCAATCAGAATCAAATACTCAAGCACAACGAAAGTCTGACCCTTCCTGCGCAGGCCAGGTCGCTAGCGAGCTCTCGAGCGCATCCCAGATCATACTTCCATCTAATTCTGTCACAACAAGAGGATCCTCGAATGGAAGGATCTCGAGAATGTCTCCGAGAGTTAGTTGACCTGTCAAATGCGACACCGATAAGTATGCAGCACTTTCCGACACGGCAAGCGACCTCGAACTGACCGGGACCGTAAATGGAGTCTCCGCGAAATGTACCAGCGCAAACAAAGACTCCATCCGCACCCCCACAATCCTTCATTGCAAGGCTTTCATCGTATGCATGTCGAACAACGTCAGCGAACCAATTTGTTGCAGGGGACTGTAGGCAGCTTCCTAAAGTGCTGGACGCGGAGAATGCGGAGACAAACCTCTTCTGTGCGGATTATCTGGGAGCGAACGTCTAATGCCACTGTAGTGTTGCAAACCGGTGCTTTGAGAGTGGAAGATACGGAGGAAAGCACAGTTTTCAAGATCTCAGTCATTTTGTTGGACGACTTTGAGCCCGACTGAGTTGAATGTCTCTTGCCTAGCCGTGTGTCTGAATCTCTGTGCAAACCAAAGTTGAAAAGCATCGTACCGGTAATTCGACTGATGACCTTTTTCCTAACACTCCCTGTGGCTGTTGTTTCGAACTGTAGTGTGATCTCACTCAGATCGCGAAAATCTGTTCCGCTTTTGCAAACAAGAACGTCTCCACGATCTTCCTCTGCGCCCAAAACATTCTGCGAGATGTCGTAGTCTTCCCATTCGGTCATTCCTTTGCTGGCATAGTATAGGTGATCATGACCTCCGAGGATAAGATCGACCCCATGCGAAGAAGTAAAAGAACTTTTTCCTTGAGCAGAGGGAGAAAGAGCGAGCAAATCCTTCGCAAGCAAGATATCCTGCAAGAATATGTTCGTTTCGTGAGTCAGGCAAAATTGACAACTCACATTAGGAACCCGACAGTGCGTCAAAGCGATTATCAAGTCACATCCATGCTCGCCCCGAAGGCGTTCAGACAATTCCAACCCAACCGTTTTCATATCTTTGTACTCGAAATTTGAAGGCCAAGTAGCAACAGTGCCAATCCACTCTCTGCAGCCGCCTCAATTGTGATAAAGGGTGGTAAAAAAGTTTGTTTACTTTTCAACCAAGCCGATGATCCCAATGCGAGATCCAGCACGCTCAAAAATCTGAAAGTCCTGGACTCCTTCAGGAACTTTGGAGGTGGAAGTGTCGACAATGTTGCTCAATAGCCAGGGAAATTTCGTTGCCTTCATAAGTTTCAGAAGATGAGGGTAGCCTATCAAGTATCAGGAGGAATGTGCCGGCAAGTATACGAGTCGAACGACCATAGTCAAAGTCGTGATTTCCTGCAAATCAATTATTTGTCGGAAAGCAGTGTCAAACGCAGCGACAGCATTCCACTCACCAGTAAGTGAAACGTCGGGACGCAATTCGTTCATTACTGGAACCTGCAGACATGTTCAGTCGGAGGTTCCATGATCCAAGTCGCCGATTACGCATGCACCATATGGCTGCCACGCGTCACTGAGCTTTCAACTGAAGGAGAGAAGACATCGCCCGAGAACAATACTAAACCGTCCGATGGCCTCAAACTATCGAGAGTAGCTGCAAATTGAGCTACATCGATCGTTTCAGATGAGTTTGGTGCGAGTTTTTGAGGAGCACATCGATATACGTCGTTAAAATGCAAAATCTTTAGAGACATTCCCGCAGAAAGAAGACTTGGGCAGCAAGCAGAAGAGGGAGGCCCTAGGGGAAGAGGAGAGGCACGGTTCACCACATGACAATGTGATCGTGCAAGATGATGACCAGTCAGCACGCTGAGTCAGCGTCCAGCGCAACATTGAAAGAAGTCTCTTTATCCGCTTATATTTACACTAGGGGCCGCCTGCGGCGACTGCAACCTTGCTTTAGCTGATGTTTTGAACTATATAATTCAAGTTGCCACAGGCGGCCCCTAGTTAGCAGGATCTATGTATTTTACTGTGTTAACTCTTTATTGGGGGAGCTGCTGGAGAATTCCAAGTCAAAGAATACGACTTACGCAGACGTCGGGCGATATCTGCAGTGAGTGTCAGGTAACGGGCGGCGATAAAGGCTGAACAGCGTTGAATTTTGTGAGAGGGAGTGGCGAAGGGAAATCGCGCATCCCGCGATGTAGGTGTGGACGGTGTGGATGGGTTTACTTGAGAGGTTCAGTAAAAAAAAGTGGGTTTACGCCGAAGCAGTTGCGGAGCAGTCAAATGTTAACGTAGGCGCTCAAGAATGTATGGCAGTGCAGAAAATTTGTACATATTTGGTTTTTGCAGGAAAAGAGTTTCGACGAACAGGGTTCCTCCAAGCTTTGTACATATTTGGTTTTTGCAGGAAGAGAGTTTCGACGAACAGGGTTCCTCCAAGCTTTGTACATGTTTGGTTTTGGCAGGATGGAAGCTCGTATGTAAGTCTGTAAGTACTTAGTTAAGTTATTCATCGATTGAAAAGTATTGTATGGTGACAAATCATGTTTACTCAGTAGCAGGGAACAGTAATGGACTCCGTGTAATACTATGTGCGACTATTTGGTTTTTGCTGATGCCAGCGCCGAATTTCCACGGAGGGGGACCTAGCTAAAGCAAGGTAATTTTGATCAGTAAATATGTCACGTCACGGTAAATCGCCGAGTCGGCATCAAAATCGCATCAGCTGTCAATCTATTACCTGTTTAGGAAACCTGGTGCACCCTCGCGCGCTCCTTCATGCCTGGTCCTCTATTAGGCAGTCTGTGTTCAATCAGGAAGTTGGTTCAGTTCAAAGATATTATCTGACGCAAAATTTGATTTCTAGGAGGGGTTTTTCATCGGAAACAAGGCAATACTTTTGCCGGGTTTAGTTCTGGCTCGAGCAACCAGTGCTGCCGCATTTTCGTACCTGGAGCCTCGTTATGTAGTCCAGAATAGAACAGAAGTAAGAGGGCCCTCAATGTACATTGCCCTGGCTGCATTGGCGTGCGAAAATTCGACACAGGTGGATGATCAGTGGTTTGATGGCCACTTGTGCACACCTCTCTAAGGGTGTTTGACCTGTTTACATAGCACCATGCAGCTTTATCTATTCAAGAGTTCCCTAGTAACCTTTTAGCAGTGTTATTAAGGCCTAGTTTGAGGTGTATCATGCAGTACCTTGAAATGATGAGATATATCCAACAAATACTGTATTTGACTTGCAACACGCGTTGCCAGGCCTGGAGCGCGAGCAAGAATGATCATATACATTATTTGAGCTTATAAGGCTATGCTGGTGCCGCCCTGAGAACGCGTACCTTCCATAGGGACATGAAGTGTTTGCTCAATGAGGCATTGTAGAGTTTGTTGATTTGGTGATAGAACACGTCAATTAGACGCGTCGTTTGCAGCGTAAACTATATTCTAAAGATATTTGCATCTAATAACGCGCTCAGAACGCGTCCAAAGGGCCGCACAAGCGCGCACGGACGCGCTAAGTTGAGAAAGTAAATTTTGATCGCGACGCTAAGCGGCGTGATGGATTTACCGTGATATACCGTGTATGGAAAGCCCTGGACCGTCTAGCCGAGGGCCGATTTACAAAATTTACGATCTTTACCGTAAATTTACCCCGCGTAAGTACTTACGCCACTTACGCTGCCCAGACTCACTTACGCAGCAAAATAAATTCGATGTGCTTTATTCTGGCGCTCTCCGCTCTCAGAAATCTTTGAGGAGGATCTCATAGACTCACTTAATGGTACTGTATCTTCAGAATGTTGAAAGAGGCTGTATATTCGGCGTAAAACCGCGTCGAAGCGCAGTTGAACATCCCAAAAAGGAAATCAGAGGGTTCTCTTCACTATCTCTCCACCATATGTACCCGGGACACCTTTTCCGAGTCTGGAAAGCTCAAAAATACATACAGGAGCATTGAAGGAGTCATTTGGCAGACATGCCGCGCTGAAATCCGCCGAAAACCGAGGCTAACAGCTAGAAATACACAAATTTCACAGTATATTCTCCTCATTTCGGCCCATATTACTTGCCTGAAGCTTTCAAACTAAATTATAGATACATTGACACGTTACATTGAAGTATCAAAGCCTTTGGAACGACAATATAGCGAGACCAACGCGCCGCCGGCTACGAAAGCAAGTACCCCGATTGGGAACGATCACCGAGCCATCATGTCACGCGACGGCATCTCGGCACCGCTTGATGCGTGACGCCGAGCGTAAATATTTTGGAATAAGTAAAATTTCCGGGACTAGACTTTCCCTGGTGTGGCTACTGGGGAAACGCTACACTCTCAGGTGGCTGGAAAAATTGGTGTGGGTGGTTGGGCTACACATGATTACAACAGAATACAGAAATTATTTCGATCGCCTTGTCGAAGCACTTTTTTCTTCGTGAATGGCTCAGTGTCGACTGGACCCTCAGTCTGGGACCGTTTTTGATACAAATGGTATATCATCTTGCCGCCAGTTTTGCAGCGTTCTTTGACGAGCGAGAACTGTACTGCATCCATGAGTGCCGATAACGTCTCACAAGAAAGATAGCGGGAGTTCGTGACGCATGGCAGAGGCAGCTAAAATTCGATGAACACTTAAGAATGCCTTCCAGTATCAATTATTCACTCACTGCCAGAAATAAGTAGCCGCCGAAACGAAGAAAGCTCCATGCAAGACGAAGCATCCGACCTTGTATCCCCAGTGAACAATCGCTCTGCAAAACAAATCAGACTCACCTCTGTCCTTGGCGTTTGAGACGAAATTCAACACCAAACTGAGACTGATAATGTCCCATCGCTCATGATTATCCGGCTCGTCCATGAGTAGAAAATCTTGTTCCAGTATATCTTTACCAAGACTCAGAGACGACAAGGATTGGGTTGCCAAACAACTCACCTGGATGTCGAGAATGTAGGTCGAGGGGAGTATTCTTTATCCAGCTCCGGCATGAAGCATAATTATCGGGCTTCAAAGCGCCGACTTCCAGCATTCTAACGCGGAAATGAGACGACGAGTTGACGCAACAGGCAAACATCCAGACTTAAGCATGAGTTGCGAAGAGGCGTCGTTGCTGTGGTATACTTCTTTGAACCAGGAGATGGCGACCTTTTCGCTCCCTCCACCTCTGTCATTGCCCTGGCCTATAGCGGACATCCGCTGATAGAATTCGAGTCCGCCGAGCGATTCCATCTGGGCTTGTATGTCAGCGAGATGCTGAACAGTGTTGGGATCGTGCTCCATGGTTTCCAACTTGGCCTGTTGTTTGAGCAAGACATGGAACTGGCGAATAACCTTTCGGCTGGATTCTGGCCTTGAGCTCGACGACGGAGTAGGAGGTAGGATAGAGGTGAGGGGTATTTTTTTCTTGCGCACTTTACCCATGGCAGGTGCGAGACATGGAGAAAGAACTCAGAAGGACTTCGGACAGCGTCACTAGAGTTGTGGCAAGAAATGTATTGATGGGCGGCACAGCATCTCAAGTCAAGTCAATTGCCGGCGCCAGGTCCCGGATCGGAACGGCCGGGGTCCGTACTACATACACAAGACGTCGTAATGTATGCTACGGATGTACCTAAACCTCCACCGTTGTGAACTAGCCCGCATCCAATCTATCGCTTTCCCGGTCTGGGGGCAACCATTTACCTTCCCTCAATGATTGCCGTCCGCAGACAGAACGAACAGTGCCAACCTGACCGTAATCAGCCAGGAGTCAAGTACCGGTTCCCCAGCACTTCACATAAATCACAGTCGTCCAGAAAACAACAAACAAAGGACCGAACCGTCTCGCGGTTTCAATTTAAGTACACGAATACACTGAGCTATTATTCCTGCCAACCGTCAAGGTTGAAGTGCTCCGGTGCAACCCACATTTCCTTCGTGTCATAGATCTGCAGTATATCATGCACAAATTTCGCTGCGCGTGTCATCACAGTACGGTCCAGAAGAAGGCAGCCGAGGAAACTATCGGCAGACCGTGTCGCAGCTAAGTTGCGCATGGAGGGCTTGAGAGCAAATATATCACGAAGGAACTCCACCCTCAAAGGAGTCAGGGCGGGGTGAGCCGTGCAGACCAAAGCAGCGTGGGACTCGTCTTCAACATCCAAAAGGCAGAATCGACATAATCTCCACGCCCGAGGAACATGATACTTCCTATAATGTCCCGGGTACCTTAGAGCCACTACCGCTAGGCTGTGATCCGACAGAAGAAAGCGGGTGAAAGCTTTCCTGTGAGGAACACTGACAATGCGGAGATATTCTCGAAATCGTAACACCACAGTCTTCATCTTCCCATCTCCTCCCATCTCTAACCTATTGCGCAGCATGTACGTTCGCTCCGCCCTATCGAGTTGCCCCTGCAGAGTTGACTCGCAAGACAACTGAGTTGCGGAAATCAATTCATCGATCGTAGCGGCAGGTTCAAGCGCAGAGACTGAGCATGGAACAGGAATGGGAAATGAGCCCAGAACAGCACGTAGATCGGACGCCCAGGAAACATGCCCCGCTGCAGAAACCTGCAAGGAGGAGAGATAGGCAGCCTTAGCGTAGTGATCATTGGGTAGTGCTGCCCAGTATTTTGCGTGATGTAGGGCGAGAATGGCTCGGCGGTATTTGATAGGAAGCAGCCCAGTTTCTGTGAAGAGGACAGCGCACATCGACCGTGGATGCAAACCATGAAGTCGGCGTAGGTAACGCTTTTGTGGCTTCTCGAGCAATGCGGTCAGGCGCGGCGTGACATCTAAAATCACTTCGCAGCCTGAGATGAGATGAGGATCTACCCGCGCCATGTACAGCTGCACTCCCTCCTTGGGCGGAAGCGATCCAATCATCGAGTCCACGGTGAAGCAAGCATGAGCTATCCCCTGAGCCTTGGACGCCTTGACGGTGTAATGTTTCTCAAACATATTGCGCTTCACAGAGGTGAACGAGATACCAACAAATTTGTACACGTCGACCAGTTTGACAATTCTACCGTTGACACGGATAGTGGGCATGCGGCGGGGGAGAGGACCGAATAGCATCCACTTTGTCTTGTCCACACTGATCTCCATTGAGTTGGCACTGCACCAGGAAGCGAAAACATCGAGTCGTCGTTGGAGGCCAGCCGCAGTGGTTGAGAAAATGGCAACATCATCCGCATGTTCAATGTGGGAGATTGGGAGATGCCACAGGACGACGTCGTCCTCATCGGAAGGGAACCATTTTGCGAGGTCGCCGAAGTAGATGTTCCATAGTCCGGGAGAAGCGGAGTCCCCCGTGAGAACTCCAATGAGCGACTTGAACGCCTCCGAATACACCCCACCATGCTTCACTATGTATAACATCCGGGCATATACCATTCTCAACCAGTCAAAAAGCGGTCCGGACACGCCAGTGCGGTACAACTTGGCCCACAACGTCGGCAAATCCGTGGATGGAAAGGCATTCTTTAGGTCGACAAAAGCAACGTGCAGGGACTTCCCTTGAGCCCAAGCCTTCTCGATGGCCGCTCGTAGGATGAAGGGATTGTTATTGGTGCGATAGAATTTTCGAAATCCGTTCTGTGAGTTCGGGATAAGTTGCTGATGCTCAGCCCATTCTCGCAGACGTTTGTCGATGAGTAGGGTCAACACCTTTAGCAGACAACACTCCAAACCCACAAGACGATAGCCGTCTGGATTGGTCGCCATCTTCCCTTGTTTCAAGATCCCCACAAGAATTGTCGTCAGCCACATCCGCGGTGCATTGCATGCATTAATACACGCCTGATAATGCAGGAAATACGTCAACAACCCTTTGTCAGGCGCGTACATCCAGGAACACTTGCCTGGAACAACTCAACCAAAATATCATTAGGAATTTGCAGTATTTTGCGATACGACACGCGGTCTACGCCCGGCGCACTTTTGATATTGTGTTTTCGTATGTGCACTTTCACTTCTTCAATATCTTCAACCGTGAATGCTCGAGAAAACGTGCGCTGCGGTGTAGTATCGGGTGTCGACGGCGGCAGCATATCACACAAATTCTGGTGTCTCTCTCGCTCGTCTTTATCAAATTCCTCCGGGATTATTTCAGGGGGATTGAGGCGCATCTCAAACACCTCTCGCAGCTGCTCCGCAGACACCTGAGCTGCCCGCTGTTTTGGATCTGTCCAACCACGAACCAAAGACCAGAATTCTTTGTTGGTCGTCACATTCAACAGAGTCTCCAGATTTTCACGCTGCAGAGCACGTTCTGCGGCTCTCCCTCGATGGGCAGGCGGATCCGGTTCCAGATCCGCATCAGTCACCTTCACCGATTTAGTCTTCGCAGGGGTCTCCTCGGGTGACCCCTTCGGGGCCCTTCCGCCGGAGATTGTTGTAAGATGGCACAAGGATCTTACTGAGCACTCGTAGCCTTCTCCTCAATCATTGAATCAAGTACTAGTTGGGCACGCCAACTCAAAAAATGACGATCCGGATTCCGCTCATCGATTCATTTTCAGCTCACAAGCTGTTCGGTGCCACGGAAACTCCAAGCTGAAGTAGTCACACCAACTGAATCGATCAAGGAACATCAAGCAGCCGTTGTTGAAAAGAGTCAAAGTCCTCGAAAAAGCCAGCCCTTGAAATCCGTGAATTTGAGTGAAAAGTCCGCTTCATCTAGAATCCAAGTCGTACATATTACAAGTAAATGGAATGAACCGAAGAAAAAAATACATTCAATCTCTTCTTGCTGTCCGCGCAGCATCAACCCTTCGGCACAACTTGGTATTCGGGGACAACGAGCGTATGAAGAAAAGCAGCTATGCAACAGTATTGAAGGTCGAGTCGATCGGAATGAAGAAGGTGGAGGGTGGTAGGCGGGATACACAATACATGTCAAGTATTGAAGAAGAATCAACAAGCAATGTGGGCAGTTAAAGGGAGAGTCTCTAGTGGGTGATGATGGGGATTAAATGAACATAAAGCAACGTTGGAACGCAGCGGGTTTCAAGCGTTTTCAATATCCAGACTAGACCAGGCATTTTAGACAAAGCCGCGGCCACCACGTTTGGCATCGATTTTCTTGAAACGCTCCTCCTCTTGTCTCTGGAAAAACCCGACAGCGATGTCAGCAGTAGGCAAAAGTCTGGGATTTCTAAAGTACGGACCTTTTTGATGACGCAGAGAGAGCAGACGAGAAGACTTAGAACGACTGCCATGAATCCGTAAATCTGAATAGGGCACGAAAAAATCAGAACGAGCATCGAAAATAAGACAAGCTTTGCGTACAGTCCTGAGGAAAGGGTAAGTAATATTTCGCGGTAAAAGGAGAACGGAAAACGCACGTGAAAGTGTTTTCCAATGTGTAATCTGTGAAAGCCGTTATGGGGCTAACACAGAAATTGGTCGACACATTGGCGGCAAGGCCCTGCACGAATGTGGTGTTGCCACAGAATCCGCCAATCTCAGCGTCCGCGCCACTTAGGTATCCACAGCAGCTGTGCTGTTGCGCGGCAGTTAGGAACAAATCAAGTGGCAAAATTCAAACGAAGACTCACATCGTTCTGGATCGTGAGCCTGTCGTTGGCGGACAAGGCAGTCCATTTCAACTGGAATTCATTGCGTTGACGCAGAGAGAAGAACCAGATCATGGTGCCGACGACGGTAACAACGATCGCGTCGACGAGGAGCAGCCAGTTGAGGATGACGAAACCTCGAACAACATGGTTCGGCTGCACGACTGCTCCAAGCGACACCAAGAATGTGAACGCTAAAAAGATCCCCAACACCAAGCCAGCTATTGCAAGATGAGGCACGAAAGTAAGACAGGCGGAGCGGACGAACCGGTAAGGAACTCATTAGAGATTGCCATGTTCATGAGGATGTCCGGGGCCCGCCACACGATAGAGAGAGCGATAGACATTCCTGCCGCACCGAGGAGCAGGAAGTCGATGAACGCCCAAGAGGCCATTAACCCTTTAGACACCATTGTGATTGCTGTTTGTTGCTGCGGATAGATTTTTTTGAATGAGACGCATGAAGACTAGGCAACGAGGGAGACGCACAGGGTGTGGAAAGTATTCGACCCGGTTCCTTCAGCCCAAGAAAGAGAATGGGTGGCTCTCACAGAGAGGTTGTTGAAAGCTTTTGTGACCAAAGTTTTCTAGCCGCCACGGGAGAAGAGAATTGAAAGATGGACGTTCAACGTCTTGCGCTCGCGCAACAGCACTACTGGCAAGGAGAAAGAAAACGAAAGTGAGCCCGAAGGATGGACCGAAACCGAAGGGAGGGGGAAGGGGAGAGGAGGAAGATATGGTACGCACCAGAAACCGATCTGATGGAGGCAGTTACCACCCGCTTGTTGTTGTGACACGCCTGCAACTCTGTTACATGTAGCCACCGACACGGTCTAGGCCCCGTAGCCATTGTCCGTATCCTCGCCGCGCATAATTAACCATGTCTTCCCATTGGTTACAAAGATATCTCTATGTATTTTCCGCTTTCTCTTTCCAGTCGCTCGATTTCCGTTCCGGAATCACATCTTGATGTAGACTTAGCCTATTACCGCGTTTCAGGCTTTCAATCCTCTACATAGCGTTTGACCTGCGAGGTCTTCGCGCCGAGTCGATCCATGTATGGCGGAGAGTTTGATATATCATATGCATTGATTGTTGTACAAGAATATTGATGACCGATTCGTTCGCGCGGCTCTCGGACAACGGCAAAAACATTTCCGCCATCCATACCCATTAACCCTGAACAATGACATCACAGACTGCGTTCCAACGATACTTAGCCGCGGGAGTAAGTACGGGAACACTTCCTCATCAACCACGATACACCCGCGAGAGCGAGAACATTGACGCGAAAAGCGCGACCGCAAATAGATAGAACACCCGACCTTCTTTTGTTGGTTCCCCACCCGACAACAAGTTGCGCAGTGGCAAAAACACAAGCCCAACGACAAAATTGGCAGTCCCTTCAGGGTAACGAAGTCAGCGATCCTCACAAGAGACAGCGACGACATACAGTTGAGTGACAGGGCGATGGATGACAGTGCTGATACGGCCTGCAGAAAAAATCGTCAAGACTTGGGGTGGAATACGCCCGGAACGCACATGGTAAGGGGATACTTCAGGAATCATAACGAAAGGGACAGGGCCCAGGCCGATTGCGAAAGATGTTACAAAGGTCAAAATGGCCACACTAGATAGCGTGACGATGTTCGTATTGAGACCAAGACCAACGAGGATGAGTGAAGAGATTCCGCCCAGCGTCGATAGTGTTAATAATTGTCTGCGTCCCATTCGCTCGATGAGGATAATTGGCGGGAATGTCATGAGAACATTGACTATCGTGATGCCTAAAGATACATAGGGACCCAACTCAGGCAATGACTTTGCAAGGATATCGTTGCTGTAGTAGAGGACCGCATTTATGCCTGGAACAAAGTCAATGAAGCTCGAAAAGAGAGCTGACGGCGCCCACCTGAAAGTTGCTGAGACAGCATAGCGAAGCAGACAATCGCGAGCGGCTTCCTTAATTCGCGTGCTGCCAATACTTGCGGCACAGTAAACGCGGTGACATTTTCCTCGCGATGTGCTTCCAGTTCGTCCAATAAAGGGTCCTCAAGAGAATCATCGGCGTTCGCTGCGAGGACTGACATTTGTTTTGTTCTTTTTTCAAGCAAAGACTCGACCAAACCTACGTCTGGGAAGGGGTACTGTACCCCATAGCTTCTGGGCGGCAGATTTCCTCGGCTCAGTATAACCTTTTCCTTCAAGCCAGGCAGGCGAATCCACTACGATGCCGCTGAGGAAAAATTGGGCGACTGAGGCGGCGGCGGATAAGAAGAGAACAGAGCGCCACTGTGTTGCGAAGCGTAGACCAACAGCTTGAGTAATCATGATTCCAAGCACAATCCCGAGTTGTGTGAGAACGCCTACGTATTCGGGATTGGGTTTGGCTTGCGGGTTCAGCGATTAATCTACACACCGACATTTCCACTGATTTTGGAAGGCGCGATTTCGGAGAGATAGATTGGAGCCACACAAAGACCAATGCCTGAGCCAACACCGACAAGCAGTCTGGTAGCAAGGTCAACTACGCACTCATTGTCCCATGAGAACCAACCGCTACCTGCCGAGACCGAGAATAGGAATAGAGGCGCTGACAGTCATGAGGCCTGCACCCAAAGCGACGAGAAGAGAGCTGACGCGGGAGGCGCCTTTGCGACCCATGCGATCCATGAATAAATTGGCGACCAAGCTTCCGACTAGCCCGCCTACAGTGAAGACAGCAGTGACGACCGAGAACTTGAAGTCAGACATTGGTAAACACGTCGGTAGACCATACGAGGAGTGTTGGGAGTCAGGATTCACATCCTTGCAAGTCAACACGGCCTGAAGTTGGTTGAGGACAGAGATGTGATACCCATACTGTTGTGTTTGCGCTCAGAAGTGCACGAGGCTAATAGAAGAGCCGGGCAGCGTACCTGGAACGGGATTTGAAGCACCCATAAGCACACAAGCCAACCAAAGGTTGTAAAAGATTCTCCTGGGGAATTGAAGGTAAGAAATGGGTGGTGCCTGATAGCTAGGGCGAGGACCTTTCTGCTGAGGACGATGTAATTGAGAGTGAGACATTGGTGCTGTGCGGTAACGTCAATTGTGTCTGTCAAGACGAGTACAACGCGCTAATATTAGTAGACGCGTTGTGGGTCCTAGACGCGCCCACAAGTACATACGCGACTATTATCGTGTTCGAGATATGGTTGTGGTGGTGGTAGCAGTGAAACTGAAAGCGCTGATCACGATCTCGCTTATTATTTCAACTTGCCCGCCTTCTGCGTTGCTTGCCGGTCCCTGCACCCTTCTTGCTCCTGCCTGGTGGTTCTGGCCTGGTCTATACCTCTTCCTCTTTCTTCGCTGCTTGCAGACTCCCTGCGTCCCTCTCGCTCACGCGTGCTCCACTCTTTTTCCCAAATGCTGCCGTCGCTCGTTTTCTTCTCTCTTTTGGCCTCTTTTTCTGCCGTGTTTGCAGCTACTGCCGAGCAGTGGAGGGTATGTGTGTCTCTGTTCTACTTTTCGCGCGTTCATCGTGTATCGGCAGACCCGCAGTATATACCAGTAGGTTGACGCGTTGTAGTGATATTCTTCTCAACCTCGATCACTCTGCCAGGATCATCACTGACCGATATGCCCTCGAGCCAGGCGCCGTCGTGAACGAATGCGTTATCTCCCAGCAGACCTGGTGCGGAGGGAATTGGAATGCGATCCGGAAACGACTGGACTACATCCAAGATGCTGGGTTTACAGCCAGTTGCGTTCAATATACTGGGCGGTGGTCACTTTTTTTTTCTGATTCAAAGTATAGTATGGATAAGCCCTGTGAATCAAAACTACCAGGGCCCGCGTTCCGCGTATGGAGATCCATACCATGGATACTGGATAGCGGACATTTCTCAGCTCAACGAGAAGTTTGGAACAGCGGAGGATTTGAAAGCTCTTTCCGATGAAGTGCATCGTCGAGGAATGTGCGTCATAAACCTTCATTGTTAATATGATATAAGCCAACGGTCTGCTGTCCCAGGTATCTCATGGTGAGTCCTTCACCGCTGCAGCAAGACATTCCTTTGAACGCCGAGCAAGGTCGACGTCGTGATCAACAATGTCATGTCCACATCTCTCACACCCGACTACTCAAAGTATATGTTCAAGGACGCAGTAAGTACCCCAGCTCAAACCGTTCGACTCTCATTACTGGTCTGCATCAGAAATACTACCATCCCTATTGCGCAGTGGATTTTTCGAACACCACTAGCGAGCAGCAATGTTGGCTAGGAGATAAGCAGGTTCCTCTACCTGACGTCAATACGGAGAATTCCGAAGTAAAATCCAAGTACTCTGACTGGATTTCGGATCTGGTCAAGACCTACTCCATCGACGGACTTCGTATTGATGCTGCCAAGTATGTTTTCACCCTGTGTTGTATACATGGCTCACGACAACTTGACGTTTTCCAGGCATGTGCGGAAGGACTTCTGGCCTGCATTTGCTAAGAGTGCCGGCGTTTTCTGCATGGGCGAGGTGTTTGATCCAGTCGTTGCGTATGGCAAAATCATTGTTTATTTGACTCGATAAACTCACCTCTTGCCAGAAATGTAGCCGATTGGCAGGGTCCTGACGCGCTGGACTCCGTGCTGAATTACCCGCTATATAACGCTCTCCTCGCGGCCTTTGCACTCCCTGGCCCACAGAACATGAGTGCGCTGATGGATTATATCGAGCAGTCGAAGAAAACGTTCAAAGTATGCCTTCTCGAAACATAGATTTGGCCATTCCAGTTGATATGTGACGAGGACACGACGGTCTTAGGAAACTTTTTGGAGAATCAGGACGTCGCGCGATGGCATAATTTGTCTGTTGACCCGCAGAGTCTGTATAACGCCATGACATACACTTTCCTGTCGGATGGGTGAGTAACAGACAGCATCTAACAGTCAACACAGCTCACGGTGTCATCAGGGTACCTGTCGTCTACTATGGACTGGAACAGGGCTTCAGCGGTAACGCCGACCCAGTTTCGTTATTTTCCCCTCGTCTATTCTGCCGATTATTAACCCATTCAAGTATAATCGTGAACCCCTGTGGTCATCAAATTATACCAACACAACATCATACCAGCTAATGACGACTCTTAATAAGGTATCAAGGCTTCCTTTCCGCGCGCTCTCGCTGACGCGTAATAGTTGCGGACTTTCATGATCAACACAACCGATTGGGCAACCCAGAAGCCGAATGTCCTTGCCTCAAACAAGAATGGCATAGCGTTTCAGAAGGGAGAGGTGGTCTCGATCCTCACCAACATCGGTTCTCCTGCACAGAATCTTACAAACATAGCCTTTCAATCACCTTGGCCACAAGGAACTGTGACGATCGAGTATATCTCTCCCATCCGCTTTTATCGTGTTGCTCGTCTCATGCGCGTACAGTGTCATCGGGTGTCGACAGTTCGTCGTAGCGTCGGCAGGATATGTTGAGGTTGAGTACACAAAAGGGGGTGTCCCTGTCGTGTTGATACCGTCGACCCTGCAGGGTTCAGGCCTATGTGGGACCACTATGGAGGGCCTACATACCGGCACTGTTCCCGGGCAAACGGTCGCGCAGTCCTCTGCCTTGCTGAGTGCAATGGTTGCTTGGCCGTTATCATTATTACTTATGGTTTCTCTGGGCTGGCGGTGGTGATGTACACATTATATTGTATATACCTGCATCCATGTTTTGGTTGGCATACACGGGGCAATCTTAGCGCCTACTCGAGAAATAGTCTTTGGAGAGTTTGGAGATATTTGTAAGGTCGGAGGCTACTGTTGAGTAGCAGTCCGCCCACGAGAGTCGCAAATGAACAGAGATAGACTCTATAAACAAGAAACTCTACTATTTACATCGTAAATAGTAGCCTTATATACTCTCTACCCTAACTACCGATCATCCAGGAACCAAACCCCTACACACGCCCTCCCGTATTATCGCAGAAAATACGCCAAAAAAACAGTGAAAAGAGTAAGGAAAATACGAGTCAATAACCATTTCCATCAACAAACTCTCAAATCACCACTCTAAGGCGACGTAGGCAACTCGGGGTACGGATTGCCTTTCTCATCATGTTCAAAAAAGTGTAAGGTCGGAGGCTACTGTTGAGTAGCAGTCCGCCCACGAGAGTCGCAAATGAACAGAGATAGACTCTATAAACAAGAAACTCTACTATTTACATCGTAAATAGTAGCCTTATATACTCTCTACCCTAACTACCGATCATCCAGGAACCAAACCCCTACACACGCCCTCCCGTATTATCGCAGAAAATACGCCAAAAAAACAGTGAAAAGAGTAAGGAAAATACGAGTCAATAACCATTTCCATCAACAAACTCTCAAATCACCACTCTAAGGCGACGTAGGCAACTCGGGGTACGGATTGCCTTTCTCATCGCGAGCGACATCGTCGGTCTCATCACCACGAAGAGCCGCAATATCTTCCTCGGTCTCTTCCGGCAGCTCAGGAAGCGGGTTTCCTTTCTCGTCCCTCGCCACGTCAACTTCCTTCCCTTTCCCTTTGTCTGGCGCGTCCATGTCAACATCCTCGTCGGGAGCAGGCGCCGTCACGTCTTTAGAAGGGCCCGCAGGTGCGACCGGTGGAACGGAGACGATGGTGGGGTTGGAAGAAATCTGCTTGTGGACCTCCTCGGGACTCAAACCCGGGTCCCTGGGGGCACCAGAAGCAGGATGAGTGGCGGGCAGCGCCTCCGTGTTCGAGATTACCGGCGGTGCAGGTTCAGCCTGGACTCGAGGGATGGGAGGTGCTGTAATCATCACGACATCGTCGTCGTCCTCGCGCCCTGCAGGAGTGTGCTCGCGGCGTCCGCGCTGGCGTTCGTGGTCGCGAGCGTCGTCGTGGTCGTACTGACCATCGTGGTTGTCGTCGTAATCGCGGTCGCGCGAGTAGTATCGGTCGTATGCGCGTTCGCGGGATTGGTAGCGTGGACCACGAGAGAACGAGCGGTTGTAGTCGTATTCGTCGGGCGAATAGTCGCGACGACGGAGGAAACGGCGGTCGGGGGATGGGGAACGACCTCGTTTATCACCTAACTGGTAAGCCCGTCCAAAATATGTGTCGGCTTGACGCTTCCACTTAGGCTGTTGTTTAGGTTTCGCCCCGCCCTTGCCGCCTATCCCGCTAGCCCGAGTCAGCGTCGCTTGGGCTGCCTGCAATGTCAAATCCGCGTGGCGGCGAAATAAATCCATGGTAAGGCTTTCCATAGTCGTCGCCGATTCTTTCGCCTGCTCGCGTCGAACAGTCGTGCGGTGAGGTGCTTCCCCCTTGTAGTCATCGGTGAAGCGCGGCAAGTATCTAGAAGGTTCGTTCTCGTTCCGAACTTGCAAGACCCACTGATTGTATTGCCCAGGACAAACCGTCTGTTCGACTCGACGGCCCTCGCGCATGGAGTCGAGGTATCCAGCGTAGGCTTCAAAATCGCGAAGATGCGCAACGCTCCAGTCCCCGTAAGGGTTAGCGTCGTAACGGTTGTTGTCTGCCATTGGACGAGGGTGTCGGTGAGTCGGATTTTCCTCCACACTTATAGTCATGACTCCCACTGAGACCTGTACATCATCAGGAGCGGATTTCTTGCCCAGGGGTAACTTGTCTATGATATCCGCGCCGTAGGCCTCCAGATATGCTGCCAAAGAGCCAAGATGGCTGATGTCTTTGTAGGGAAACCAAGCGCTGTCGCCGTGCTTCCAAAGCACTTCAAATACAGCGTTCTTCCCGCGTCCAGAATGGCCGATAATTTTGTCGACAGCCCATTCTTGCGTCACGTCGCCAATTCCAGTGATCTGTGAAATGTCTCGCCCCGGGAATCGTCGGTCGTCATTGGGGATGTGCGGTCTCAGCAATGAGGAATGGAATGCAGGGTGTATGCCCCTCTTCCGCAATTCCGCCGACACGTTCAGCTTGAACGTTCCATTTCCGTAGTCTTCAATGATGCGGAAAGGGCCCACATATTTCGGTACGAGTTTTCTCGAACGGTTCTTCGGAATTGACAAGTTCTTCGTTGACAAATAAACCAGATCATCCTTAACGAACGGCGCGGGTCTTCGGCGCTTGTTCGCCAGCTTCGTTTGCTTGACACGCGCGTCAATAATCGCGTCGTGTGCCGCCATCACCGCGTCTTTCATCTTCTGCGCAAAAACGCGAACACCTGGGTATTCGGACTTCGCGTCCCAAATCATCGGCTGGGGCATCTGGCCTGTGTTGAGGAAGAAAGGGCTGAACCCCGTCGTCTCAGAGCGTGCGGAATTCATGGCGAACTCAATACCAGGTAAGCGCTTAACCCAATCTTTCTGATTCGGGCTAATACAAGAGCGTAGCATTTGTACCATCGTCCGGTTGGCGCGTTCAGTAGCACCGTCAGACTGAGGGTGAAACGATGAAGACATTCGGAGCTTTGTACCCATGAGTGCGTGAAGTTTTTCCCAAAATGTGCTCGTAAATAAGGAATCGCGATCGCTGACAATGTAATCAGGCAATCCATGTTTTGAATAAACATGCTCGAAGATAACTTCGGCGATATCCTTCGCCCGGTACGTCTGCTTCGTAGGCACAAGATGGACCATAGAAGTTAGATGGTCAATGATCACCATGATCATGTCAAAACTTCCGAGGCGATTCGCGGACGACGTCAATGGTCCAACGAAGTCAACGCCGATTGACTGCCACGGCCGCGTTGGTGGTTCCAACGGGTTCAAGAGACCATAAGGTTTGCCGCTGTTGGATTTTGAGGTTTTGCATACTTGGCAAGAATCACAGTAAGTCTTGATGTCGTCCAACATGGTCTTCCACCAAACATTGTCCCGCAGATAATACATTGTCTTCCGCGGTCCCAAGTGCGCCAGAATTGAATGCGCGTGAGTCATCACAATTTCCCGAGCGCTTCGTTTACCGATGAGAATGTCAGGAATACATAGCAGGCGTGCATTTGCATCCTTCAAGAAAATCAAGCCGTCCTTGATTTCAAAATTCTTGAAGTGCGTAGGGTTCTCGAGCACATGCTTGAAGTACTCATCCTCGCCATAGCGACCTTTCAAGCATTCGGGCATGTCAATGCCCAGCTCGCCCTCCGAGATGATGTCTACGAGCTTCGGGGCCACGCCGCCTAACAGCTCCTCCTCGGGGGTCTGCACATTCGACAAGTCGGATGGTTGATGTTCCGGCGCGTCCGCAGCAGCCGGTTTTACAGGCTGCTTCGGTGGGTTCTCCCTCACATTTCCCTCCGTGTCGGGCACTGCTGACGACGGTTTTCCAGGCAGGGTCTCAGCGTTGGTCTTCTCGCCCTCCAGGTCCTTGTCAAGGTCCAGCAGTTGACCTGTCTCCGGATCCCGTACTCGAAGAAAAACTTTGGGAACTGTCTTTGGCATCGACGCGCGTTTCTTGCGCTTCGGTGCCTTCGCGTTTGCATCCGGCACAGGCTCCATGCCCGCCATTGCAGCGAACACGGGGTTCCCAGTCTCGACAGGACGGGTTACGAGATTCATCGCATCGCGAACAGCTTGCGCGTCCAATTCCTCAGTGTCGTGAGGAACATATTCGCTTGCGGCTCGCATCACGCCAGGTCTGTCGTTGCTATAGATCCTCGACAAAGCATCAGCTAACACGTTCGTTGTGCCAGGGATATATTCGATGTCAAACTCGAATTCGGCGAGGGTCTCGAGCCAGCGGGATTGACGTGCGCTCAGTTTCTTCTGACTCATGAAGTGCTGAAGCGACTTATGGTCAGTCAGGATTTTGAATTTCACTCCAGTCAGCAAGTGCTTGAACTTTTTCAGGGACTCGACAATCGCTAGCATCTCGATGTCGTGGACAGGATAGTTTTGCTGGGCGGAATTCATTTTCCCGGACCAGAACGCGATGACATGAGCCGTCTGAAGTGTGTTCCCCTGCATGACAACACCGCTGCATCCCGTCAAGCTTCCGTCGGTCACCATGAAGATGGGAGGAGCGCTTGGTGAGTAGTCCAAGTTCTTCCGGTGGTGGTCCCTCCACAGCGCGACTGACGCTTTCACGTCTTCAAAGGCACGTTGTTCCGTGTGTGACCAACGCCAAGGTACGTTTCCCGTTAGCGGTGTCAGCACGCCCATCTTGATACGGATTCCTTCGCAGTTTTCGGCGAGATAACCCACAGCGCCGATAAATCCACCGAGAAGGCTCGCGTTCGTGGGTGTTGGCCATTTCAAGATGGCGTCGACCTTGTGAGGGTCCATCTTAATGCCCTCGCTGTCGATTACGTGCCCAAGGATGGTGACCGAGTCGACGAAGAACTCAATCTTTGTCTTGCTAAGGTAAAGTTTCTCCCGTCGCAATATATCGATCACAGTTTTCACATCCTTCATGTGTTGCTCTGCAGTGTCGGAATAGATGAAGATATCATCAAGATACACATCCATGAAGCGTCCAATGTGTTCCGCGAACAAATGGTTCATGATTGCCTGGTACGTCGCGCCTCCATTTCTATCCCCTTGTTGAATAACGAGGCTCGCCATAGTTCCGTCTGGCGTATTGAATAAGGTGCGGTCGACGTGGTCGGGTTCCACCCGAATTTGCTCGTACGCGTCCTTGTTATCTAACTTGGACTTGTACTTATGACCCGCAACGTTGCGCAGGATGCCTTCAATGTCGGGGAGTGGAGAAGAAATCTGAACGGTATTTTCATTCCGCTCGCGGCAGTCAAACACGGTGCGTATCCGAATGCTGTCATCTCCCGGTTTGTTCGGCTTCCTGAGCGTGAGCATAGGGACTGCGTTGTGCCCAGGCTGCATCCTCCATCGTCCCGATTGCAAGTAAGCATCGCGCTTCGCGTGCCATACAGGTTTCAAAGCCTCAGGACACTTTGAAGGCCGATACGAGTACGTCTTGCTTTCGTCTTTCAGCGGAATCTTGTGGTTAATGGCTCGAAGCGGCGGCAACGGCGTCTTCGACGCGTCGTCAAGGCATATGTCGGCCGCGTATTCACGCAATTCCTCGCGAAGACCTTCCAAGTTTTCCTCGTACAGCTGAGCAGTGAGAGATGGTATAGTCTTGACCTGCTCTCCGCGGATTGGCTTTGGTTCTATGCTTCCAATGCCGATGCGGGCTGGGTTCAAACCAAACAGTATCTCGTGTTGGTAGATAAACGGTGTCCCTAGAATCAAGTCGTAGTTTGCAATGTTCATAATGTCGAATCGACGAGTAGTCTTTATATCTTGATATTGAAACTCGACATCACAGCAATGGTTAACGATTGTTCTTGAACCACTAACTGCCATCGTGACAGTCAAGGGATTAGCCAACTCATCCGTTTTTATCTTGAGCTGGTCCACAAGTGTCGTCGACATGAAATCCCCGAGCGAACCGGAGTCAATCAAGGCCGTAACGGGATTCCCGTTAATTTTCACCACCACGACCATCGGCGTAGGCACCGAGCGGGTAAAGTCCTTCACCTTTGAAGCTGTTCGCTGATACTCAATGGAGTTTTCAGGTACTGCAGCCTTCTTGCCTTTTCCCTTTGATGTTGTAGCAGCATAGACATAGATAGGTTCTTGTAGTTGCTCCCAACGCCTGACCCTCAGCCTTATTTTCTCAGCGCGCCACTCTTGCAGTGTCTCGCGGCGCTCTCTGATCCAGTCCAGAAGGATGAAGTCGGGATCCTCAAGCTTCTCAAGCTCCACAATGGAGACGTGGCCGTCGTGAATTTCCTCAACGTCCATGAAGTATCCTTCAAGTTGATTCCTAGGTTTATAAGGACTAATCCGCATTCCTGCTAGGTTTTCTTTGACGACAGTATCAACGTCATGCAAGTAATTTTGCATTCCGCCCCAGTACAAGTCGCCAATGGGCATCTGGTATCGACGCGCCGTCACGGTCTTTGGCAATCCAAACATACGCCTGCATCTCGCAGCGTACCAGTTCCCAATTGCAAAGGACTTGATTTTAAGAAGCTTCTTCGGCAAGAAAGTCATCTCGCGGTGCAGCGCATCCCACACATAGTAATCCCCGGTTTCCGTTGCGGCAACGTCGAAGCGGCTGGTGAGCTCGTCTTCTTTGAAATCTGTCGCAAACTCATCGCCGGGGTATGGCCGCAGGCTTTCAAGCATCGCATGGGCACCGTCTGCCAATAGGTCGCCGATGTCCCACTTTGCTTCTTCAAACCAAAGCTCACGTCGTTCTTTCAAGGACAGTGGAACCGAACCAACAGGTGGTTTCTCCATTCCGGGTTCAGTAATCATGCACGGCTGATCATTGTCGTCTTCAGGTTCACCCGAATCTGATTCCAAATGCCAGGAAGAAAGGTCATCACTTGCGTCTGATTCAGAGTCTGAAGAATCTTCGCTGGAGTCCGATTGGGATTGCAAACCCGGCATGTCGTCTGATTCCGACTCGCTTTCATCCGAATCACTAACATCCATCAACGGTGGTAGATCATCGTCTGTGTCCGGCTCATCATGCATCCAAGGTGGGTCTTCCTCCCAGTCGTAAGCACTGAAAAATTCATCGTCTGAATCACAATCACTCAAGGTTTCCGTTCCGTCCAAGGAAGAGACATGACCAAATTCTTTGCGCAAAATCTCGTCGTCCCAATCGCTATCGTAGCCAGACTCAGAGCCCGCGTCTGAAGATTCATCGTCCGAGGGCTCGACTTCCTGCAGCTGAGGCATATCAGAGTCATCTGAATTATCCTCTTCATCAAGTCCAATACGACGTCGAAGCCATTCAAAGTATCCTTCGCCCTCGCGCCTGCGATACCTTTCATCCGGGCGAGGTAGGTCTGATTCTTCCTCTGAAGCTTCACCGTCTGAGGAAGGTGGTTCGGACTCAGACGATACAATCCGTTCCAGCAATACAGAGTAGAGTCCCAACGAGTCTCCATCACGAAGGTTTCGCAATCTCTCAACTTCATCAAACGATATAGAAGCTGAACTGCCTTTCTGACCAGACGGCTTAACCGAATTGTTCTTCGGACAGTCTTTGCTCAGGTGCTGCGTATCTTCGCATGTAAAACATTTTCCCTGCGCGCGGTACTCGTCTAACTGAGCTTTAGTCAGGTTATGGCGGTTTTTCGTGCGCTTCTCGTTATTGCTGTTGTTTGCGCCACCTTTTCCGTTGTTCTTTGGATCCTTCCGCTGCTTGTCCGCGTTTGAATCCTTTGACCAACGGACCGACTTCCCACCATTATTTGGTTTAGCCTGTCCGTCGCGTTTCCCGCCGTGTTGCGAGTTGGAATTGGAATTGGAGGATTTGAACGGCGCGGGCTTCTTTTCTTTCTGGTGAGAATCCGTTTTCCGCTCTGCGTCCTGAATCTTATCCGACTGTTCGTAGTTGATTGCAGCTTTCTGCAGCTGTTTCCAGGTTGCTGTCTCTGGATCATATCCATCATATGCCCAGCGTTGACGGATACGCCAGCGCGCATTAGCCCAAAAGCGAAGAACAAAGGCCCGGTCGGACACATCGCCAATGCTCTCAGCAATGTCGAAGAGGTTTCTGCGGTAAGTCTTTATTTCCTGGTTGCCCTGCATGTAGCCCTCAAATTTCTTTCGCTGTTGGCTACGGAAGTCGACTGGGAAGCATTCGTTGAAGAGCTCTTTCAAGAGCCTCTTCAGTGTCCACTTCCGAGCCTCCTTGGCGACTACGCGAAGATACCAAATACGTGCGGGCCCCGTCAAGTATTTACCCGCGCGGGTGACCCTCATGTTGGGCCTGATGTAGCAAGCCTTTGTCCATTGGCGAAGTTCCATAGCCCAAGCCTCGAACGTACTAAAAACAGCATCACCGTTGTACTCGAAAGGTGGTTCGGGTTTAGCGTTGGACTGCTCGAACTTCAAGCGAAGGTATTTGAGGTTCCACTTTTGCTTTGCCTTCTTCTTTGCCCTCTTAGTCCGTTTAGAGTCATCGGAATTTACGTCCGACGGCGGGTCCCCCAACGAGCTCCAATCCGAAGACATATCGGAGTCGCTCGAGGTTGTCGATGAAGAAGAAGAGGAAGGATCGGAACTCGGAGGTCCGTCATTGTTTTCTTTCTTACGCTTCGATGTCTCCCCATTCATTGTCTGACGTAGCAAGCTGTTGGGTTGCACTTGCTCAAGGGGAGTCTTGCGCACAAAAGGACGTTCCATCCGTTCAATCTTCGGCGGCTGCTCATCCCTGACCGGTTGTACCAGGATCGGCGGGGTTTGTTTTGCCTCAAATCTAACCGGTTCCGGTGCTATGACAGGTGCGTGCACATCTCCGCCAGCCGAATTTAGCTCGCTCTCAATCGCGTCTGCCAATTCAGCATGCCGTTGGGCAACACGAGCCTGTTCCTCTTCGAGTTCACGAATCCTGTCAAAGCGGCGCTGTTCGCGGCGCGCAAAATCAGCGTCCAAAGCTTCTTGCTGATCCTTTGCAGTCCAAGCATTCATTGTTGGTTGTAATCCGTGAGCCAGGTTTGCCGTCGAAGCTTTCGGTTTCTCGACTGGCCGGGGCAACACCACCTTTGGGTTGGGAGCGACATCCTCGACCCACTTCTGAGTGTCCAAAGCCTTAGCCAGCGCAGCGTCAGCAGCAATCTGCGCCGCTACTTCAGGTGCGTGTCGAATTGTACCGTTATCGTCGTCGTCATCCTCATCGTCAGAATGATAGTCTTCAACTCGGGGCTTTCGCGATTCGTCCACGGGTGCTTTACCCTTGCCCTTCAACTCCGTTGGAATACGAGGAGTGCTCGGGCTCGGTGGTGCCGTGGGTTCCGACTTCGCGGCGTCGTGCTGATAACTTTTCTTAGACTTAGATGATTTCCTCGACGATCGTGAAGACGTTGCTGAGGAGCCATGAACTCTCATGTCCTTCAGCGCCTCTTCCCGACGACGCATTATTTCCTGTTGTGCCGGTGTCATGCTACTCATTAACTCATGTAGTAGTTGATCTGAATAAATTTCATTCCCCTTCGCAGAGGACAACTTGTCTAAGTTAATGGTGACGGATTCTTGTTTAATCCAACCGGCCGGTATTTCCCCTGGACCATCGTCGTCCGTAGACTCCGCCCAGTCAATGAGCGGTCCACTGCGACTGTACTCGGCAGGTTCGTCGACTTTCAAAACATCCGCGTTGAACCAGCGTGCCGGGCTGAGGTTCGGTGACAGCGAAGGAGTAGACGGCGCCCGAGTGGTTCTCCTCGGTGTGGAGAAGCCAACGTTGGCGGCGTCGAAGTCGAGGGCCGATAGGTCGGGGAATCCAGAGGGGGCCTCGTCAGGCCCCTGACCCCTGTATGGGTCGTCGTCGTCGTGCTGGACGACCGGTGGAGGCGAGTCGACCACGGTGGTCGTGCTCTCGCCCTCCAGAACATCACCCGCGGTGTTGAGGGGATGTTGCCCACTCTCGGCAGCCTCCTGGCTGGAGTGGGGCTTTACAGAACCGACATCCGACGAGCGGGAGCGGTGCCCGGACTCAACAGGTGAGCGGGACTTCCCTGAAACCGAGGACGTCAGCTTTGACAACGGAGAGAGCGACTCACCATTGTTGTCCGAGGTGCCTTTCGAGGCATCCATCTCAGCGCTCCTGCTCGCCGAGCTCGCAGGAGTAATGGGGCCAGTAGCTGCCCCAGAACGAGTTACTCGTACCATGGCCGTAGTTCTTGAAATTGTCGTGCGGGTGATCAAGCCGGTAGACGTCTTCAAGAAGAGGCCAGAGAAAGGAGTGACAAGAAGTGTTGTTGTAGAGTTGTAGTAGAGTTCAAAAAAGTGTAAGGTCGGAGGCTACTGTTGAGTAGCAGTCCGCCCACGAGAGTCGCAAATGAACAGAGATAGACTCTATAAACAAGAAACTCTACTATTTACATCGTAAATAGTAGCCTTATATACTCTCTACCCTAACTACCGATCATCCAGGAACCAAACCCCTACAATATTACGCCGGCATTTAGTGTGACACTTGTGACTTGTTACGGTTTGCGGCGCGGTTGGGTGTTGCGGGTGTTCTGTGCTCTGCTGTTGCGTTTTCTTTTGCTTTTCTCCCGGATACCACGCCACGATTGGGCCCACTGGACCTGGGAGCGTCCGACGCTCGGTGACACCATCCAGGTCGTCAATGGAAAATCCGCCGACGTCGAGCACCAACATCCACACCATTGTCAAGGCGCAAATCGTGTTTCTTCTCTCTACGCTCACAGAGGACAATTTTGAGAGAAACCAAATCGAAATACGCTCGGTGAGCTCTCTGTTCTTTGTTCTACCGCCAATTTCTGACTTGGTCGTTTTTTCTCTATTCGACGCGTGTGCAGCTGTCGGAGCAGCATGGAATAGATACTTACCTGCACTTCATCCGCCGTCTCATCGTTCACTCACAAGCCCGCCTCTCTCCCAACGCAGTCCCTTCAGCCTTTGAACTCTCGACCTCTTTGACCTTCCGTCTCCTGATACAGGAAACACAGCGTCTTGCGCGTGACCCCCTTCTCGCTGGCCGCTTTCGCGACGGTATCGACAAGGGCGAGGGCGATCTTTTCCGCCACTTTGATCTCGTACGATTCTGCGACCGTGTTGGGCTGCGGCCGCTCGAACGCCTCATCCTCGCCGCCTCCATAGTCTCCGCGCCTACCCGCAAAGAGCTCGCTTCGCAAGCCGTCAACGTCATTCGCACCGAGTTCGAGGCTGGTGTCCTTGCTTTATGCCATATTGCTGCCTTTGAGCACGCCGACCTCTCCCCAAACCAAGTCGCAAAACTCATGTCCAACCTTCTATCCGATCCTCCAGCCGAGTCCCCCGTCCTCGACGCCGCCCAGCGACAAGCGCTTATTGTTGCTGTACAGTCAAAGTACGGCAAGGAAGCCATCTCTCCCCTCCTTCAGCGAATTTTCCCCACCATGAGGTAGGTCGTGCGATACGCGTGTCGATGCTTGTACTAATGATTCTCTCCTCGTTGCAGTCTACCTGCCGGAACATCTCTGGTGCAGGTTCTCATTCAACTCGGGCCCGAAATTACAAGTGAACCAGAGGTCGTCCGAGCCTTGCTGATGCGCTACAATATTTCGGACGCCAATCCGCCGCGAGACAGTTTTGTGGTTGAGATAATGTCGGCCTTGGGCCGCCTCGCTGCGGAAGGCACAACGATGTGTGATGTTGGAGCGTTGGTTCGGGCTTTGAGCAGCTTCGTACGTTCCGTTACATCTGAAGCTTTCCTGAGTCTGATGTTATCTCTTAAGCGTATTGACCTGAACTGGGCAAGCGTGATCAAATCATTCGACTGGCCTGATCGTCACGGTGTGGATACCGCTACCCTTAAACTGCTTATCGCCATTCTCGTGAACAGTCCTCGAGAAGCGGAACCACACGCTGTGACAGGCTTTTGGACTACCTGGTCAAACTCGCTGTATCAACTGCGATTATTGGACGCTCTACTATCACTGCCGGCAGACACATTCAATTTTGTGCAACTGCCAGGGAGAAGGATAGTCACGGTGGACGATGTCTCTATCGCCAGCCCAACGATTAAATCGTTAGCCGCCAACGTTCAGGGCCATACATGGAACTCGTTGGAGCTCTTCGAGGTTCTTGTGCGTCTTGCCGAGTCAGAGTCACTGGAGATTCGCAATTGCGTGCGAGAGATGCTCGACAAGGCGATCAAAATTAGTGCTGAACTCGTTCACATGGGTTTACTCCAAGTCCCGGTGTGTATACATCCCCCGACCTTTGTCCCAGCTACTAAAGGAATACAGGACCTTGCATGGAATGAGATCAGGCTTGAATACTCGCGCCGGTTGTTGGCTATGTTTCTTGCGGGGCATCCCAATCATCAACTCGTATTCATGCGTATATGGCAAATCGAGCCTACCTATCTCACAAATGCATTCCGCGATTTTTACGAAGAAAATCCCCTCAATATCACCAGAATACTGGACGTAGCCCAGGATCTGAAGGTATGTATCTCCACCTTCACGCGGTCCCTTTCCTAATCATATAATAAGATTCTCGAATCCCTCCTCGAGGTTCGCCCTTTCGTGTTTGCGCTCGATGTCGCAGCCCTCGCGTCCAGAAGAGAATATCTCAATCTGGACAAGTGGCTAGCTGACAATGTGACTCAACACGGCGGCGAGTTCCTCCACTCCGTCATCCTCTTCCTCGACCAAAAAATGGACAGCGAGAAGGTCGCGCGTATCTCCGATCCCGCGGTTGAGAGCCGAACCATGCCCCTTAGTCCCAACACCATCACCATCATCCTCCGCGTCCTTCGAAACAGTTCAAGCTCCATGAATGAAGCCGATATTGGCTACTGCATGGAGGTCCGAAATGCCTGCCTACAAATACACCCTCGCCTCATGAGTCTTATTCCCGGATCAGACGTTGAACCAGGCTTCACCGTCGTCACCTACTCTACCGAAATTGAAACGGAAGTGGATGGCATTTACCGTCAAATGTATGACGAACACACGACCATCGACGAAGTGATTGCCATGCTCCAGCGCAACAAAGACTCTAATAACCCCCGCGACCACGAAATATTCTCCTGCATGCTCCACTTCCTCTTCGACGAGTACAAATTCTTCCAATCGTACTACCCCGCCCGCGAGCTCGCCATGACTGGCTACCTCTTCGGATCCTTGATCCAACACAAGCTTATCGATTATATTCCGCTAGGAATTGCAGTGCGGTACATTATCGACGCTCTGAATTGCCCCCCGGAAACAAATTTGTTCCGGTTCGGCGTCACAGCGCTTAGCCGTTTTGAATCGAGGCTTTCAGAGTGGCAGCCGTTATGTGCAGCTTTATTGCGCATACCCCACCTGGCCGAAGCTCGTCCAGACCTTGTTACGAGTATTCAGAGGGCACTCGCTACGGCAGAGGACAGCAGCAACAATGCTGAGCTCCGCACTGAAGCTCTCGATATGCCCCCCGTCTTCACCTCCATCCTGCCCGACCTCATCCCAGGTAAAATTGAATCACCGCCGGAGGAACTATCCGATCGCATCCTTTTCATCATCAACAATCTGGCGCCCAACAATTTCGACAGTAAACTTGCGGAAATGAAGGAACAGTTCAACGACGAATATGCGCGATGGTTCGCGAATTACCTTGTCGATCAACGAATCAGCACGGAGCCAAACAACCATGGATTATATCTGCGTTTCCTCGACGCTCTAGATCGCCAGCCGCTGTCGAAGTTGGTCTTGCAAGAGACTTTTGTCAAATCAGCCGCAATGCTGAACTCGGAGCGGACAGTAGTGTCAGGATCGGACCGCAGCACGCTCAAGAACGTGGGAGCCTTTCTGGGTACCATCACTCTTGCACGCGATCGCCCCATTCGCTTCAAGAACTTGTCGTTCAAGGATCTTCTGCTTGAAGGTTACGACAGCGGCCGGCTCAT
This sequence comes from Favolaschia claudopus, assembly GCA_037176885.1. Lineage (NCBI taxonomy): Eukaryota > Fungi > Basidiomycota > Agaricomycetes > Agaricales > Mycenaceae > Favolaschia > Favolaschia claudopus. The sequence continues at coordinate 512,045 of JAWWNJ010000035.1, read as the reverse complement.
CGTAGCCATCCCCTTCGTATGCAAAACCCTCGAACCTTGCGCCAAGTCCAAGATCTTCAGAGCCCCCAACCCGTGGCTCATGGCCGTAATCAGCTTGCTCGCCGAGCTCTATCACTTTGCGGAGTTGAAGCTGAATTTGAAATTCGAAATTGAGGTCCTTTGTAAGGGTCTGGACATCAACCTTGACACCGTCGAGGCAACGACGGTGCTGAGGAACCGGCCTATTGCAGACGCGGGTCCACCTCTGCCCGAATACGTTGGAGATATTGAATCACTACCCATTGACGGCGGATATGCGTCTGCTCACACACCGGCCGATGCTCAAGTCCTGGCGCTTGGTCCGGGCAGCCCTTCGGACCCGCAACGAGCTGTTGGAGCTCACATCGAGGCCATTCTTTCCACCCTCGCTCAGCACGTCCATGTCAATCCTCAGCTTTCCCCGCTGAACGTCAACCATGCCTTCAAGCGAGCCGTGACTATGGGTGTAGACCGTGCAGTTCGAGAGATCATCATTCCCGTTGTCGAGAGATCTGTGACCATTGCGGGGATTTCCACCAGGGAACTGGTCACGAAAGATTTTGCTACAGAGCCCAACGAAGACAAGTTGCGAAAAGCCGGTCATCTGATGGCACAGAAGCTTGCAGGGAGCCTTGCACTGGTGACCTGTAAAGAACCTTTGAAAAGCAATATGGGCACACACCTTCGGCAGTTCCTGGCTGAGAATGGATTCAATGAGGTAAAGCTTCGTTTGTGTCTTCTGAAAGTTCAGCTGAACCAGAATTTGTGCAGATGGTGCCAGACCAGGTCGTTCAATTGCTGATCCAGGATAATCTGGACATAGCGTGTGCAGCCATTGAGAAAGCAGCTATGGAGCGCGCGGTTTCGGATGTGGATGAGAGCTTTGCTGCTTCCTTTGAAGCACGCCGCCGTCATCGTGAGGTGAGTTGAAATCATTCATCCCCATCTCAGTTCTGACTCCGTTCCAGGCTCGTAACGGTCAGACGTTCTGGGACCCCACCGCCGCCCCGTCGAGCTTCGCCGTGACACTACCGGATCCTCTCAGAGTCAAACCTAACGGACTACAGGCTCATCAACCCGGGGTTTACGAGGATTTCAGTATGGATGCTAAGCGGGCTGCTATAGCGAGTCGGCCAAGTTCTACGACCTCCTTCACTCCTGGTCATTACGCCCCTTCACCGGCTCCTGATCCACCACAATACCTCAACCACCAAGATGCCATGGAGCGCTTCGGAGTGCGTCTTACATCGTTCATGCTAATTGATGTCTCATTGATTCGTAGGTCTTGACGCGCGACCTGGACGCTGTTGTGGCTCAATTGCCGGTCCAATCTCTCTCCAATCTTCCTTCCAATCATGACCTTCGGCATCTCGTTCGCCAAATCATCTTCCTAGCGGAGTCTAGCGATCGCAACCGCACGCCTCTCTCAATGTCGCAGAAGATCGTGCAGTTTCTATACAAGTCCCAATCTCAACTCGGACGTGAGGTTTACGTGGCTCTGCTTGATCAGCTCTGCCAGGGTTTCGAAGATGTTGCCAAAGAGGCCATCACATGGCTTCTATATGCCGAGGACGAAGTAAGTTACTCGATCTCTCGCTCGGACGCTCGCTCACCGTAGTTCAGCGCAAGTTTAATGTTCCCGTAACCGTAACACTCTTGCGGAGTGGCCTCCTCAACGTATCCCTCTTGGACCAACAATTGGCCAAAGTTCTTTTCACCGACTCTCGCCCCCCGCTCCTCAATTATGTGGCGTCGTTGGTTCGAGAATGCCTTTCCAGCGATCCGCCCGTCGCAGCGCAGACTCAATTCCACATCTCAATAGAAATCATGACTCAATTGTCGCAATCTGGGAAGGCCAATGAAGAGTAGGTACTTCTAGATCACCACCCGACTAAACTGACATCACATCTCAGAGTGAACAGACTTCTGGACGATATGCGAGGAGTGCGGCGACCTGTTCTGGGTGCAGGTCCTGAAGCCATTGGCCTTCGCCAACCCTCCGCGAAACCCGAAACAGAGCAAATGAGGGAGAGACTTTTCGTTTGGTTCCAGCAATGGGTGAATATCTTCCAGCGGTCACATGCGCCGGAAAAGAATTTTGTCCCCTTCATCACTCAGCTGACCAAGCAAGGCATCTTGAAAGTCGAAGACGTGTCGTCGTTCTTTTTCAGGGTTTGTGCTGAGTCCAGCGTGAACAGTTACATCAAATGCATCGCTACTGGCGACTTCGAGCATGCGTTCCAGGCTTTAGACGCGATGTCGAGGTTGATTGTCTACATCATCAAGTACCACGGAGATGCGTCTGGTGTCAATAACGACCAAGCCAAAGTCCACTACCTGACCAAAATTCTTTCGATCTTCGTGTTGGTTTTGGCCAGCATGCACGAGGACCAAGGCACGGCGTTCCAGCAAAAGCCTTTCTTCAGGTTCTTCTCCAGCCTGGTCAACGACCTGCATTCAATTGAGACGCACCTCGGACCCGTCTATTTCCAGTTATTGATTGCCATCAGGTTTCGTTTTTCCTTTGCGATCTTATAACTGAATCCTCATCTATCGACAGCGACACGTTCAGTTCTCTGCAACCAACCTATTTCCCTGGATTCGCGTTCTCGTGGATGTCCCTCATCTCTCACCGGCTGTTCATGCCCAAACTGCTGCTATCTGAGAACCGCGAGGTGAGTCCTTGGATTACACATAACACTATCTGTTGCTCACTAGATACCAGGGATGGTCGGCTTTCCACAAGCTGCTGCTGTCCTTATTCAAATTCCTGTCGCCTTTCTTGAAGGACGACAATCTCCAGCTTGCCTCAAAAGATCTGTATCGTGGTGCCCTTCGACTACTTCTGGTCCTTCTCCACGACTTCCCGGAATTCCTGAGCGAGTACTACTTCACTCTTTGTGATGTGATCCCTCCGCACTGCATTCAGCTGCGAAACGTCGTACTTAGTGCCTTCCCCCCTTCCATGACGCTCCCCGACCCTCATCTACCCCATCTGCGAAACATCGCGTTCGATGCCCTCCCCGAAATGGGACCCATTCCTCCCATCTTATCCGACTTCTCCGCTGTGCTCAAGAGTGGGGATGTTGGTCAAATGCTCGACAACTTCCTCCTAAACCGTGGAAACCCTGCCCTCCTATCTACACTCAAAACAAGGCTGAGACTCTCGGACAAAACCCTTCAACCCGACGCCTACAACTTGTCGCTGATCAACTCGCTGGTCATGTACACGGGCGTCTCGTCTGTCGCACAGGCCAAAGCAAGGAGTGGTTCCTCGCTCTTTGTCTCCAGCGACCCTGGAGTTGTCGTACTGCAATATTTGGCGGCAAACCTGGATGACGAAGGTACATATTGTTTGATGTTCAGTGAATTCTTGACTGAATTGATCATAGGGCAACATCATCTTCTGAGTGCAATAGTGTTGCATCTGCGCTATCCTAATGCTCACACGCATTGGTTTAGTTCGCTTCTGCTTCACCTATTTGCAGAAGTCAAGGACGAGCGCTTCAGAGAGATTATGACGAAGGTTTTATTAGAGCGATTCGTTGTCCATCGTCCTCATCCATGGGGTGCTCTGGTCACTTTCATCGAGTTACTCCGCAATCCGAAGTACGAGTTCTGGACCAAGGATTTTATTCGCATCGCGCCCGAGGTATCACTGCTTTTTAATAGTGTAAGTCGCCCATGTTGCATTCTTGTTCATCCATGGCTCATGTCTACCCAGATTTCCCAGTCTGTTTTCACGTAGAGCCGTCTCGCTATTCTCATTGCTATCTTCGTACCATTTATTCATTGGGTTCTCTCACAATGTACTTCTGTAACAACACATACTTTCTTTTTCAATTGTAGCCGTCTTCGTTCACACTCGACGCTGTCCCTTAAGTTACACAGACCGCTGGAGCTCTGAAGACCGAGAGCACTTGAGGACATGCAAGCTGGACTACGGCACCCATATTGTTGACTCGACTTGATCTCTTCGCACGAAGCTCTAGCTGTTGTTGGAAGACCGAAGACAGAAGCGAAATGGCATCCCTGCAGCGTATACCACGCAATGGCACGCACTTCGGTGTTCAAGAATCTCAAACCGCTGACGTAGACAGCAGGCAAGTGCATTGAGAGATCAGGACACGGAGAATTCACCCTTGATCTCCTTCGCCAAATTCAGGGTGCGACAACACCTTGTGTTTGCACTTTCTACCAGAAATTCCCCTCTTTTTGTGAAGCAGAGAGCCTCTTCACCTCCACACGTTGTTATGCCAAGCGCGCTTTCCATTGGTCACCAGCTTCCCTAACCAGCACTTGCCAATTCGGACGAATTCTTGGAAAATCCACTACAAAGATCAGAGGAGAATTCTAAGGAAATCCTATGTTATGTACACAGCTTCCGTTGATTTGATGTTGGCAGGTTACGTAACGTGGTATTAGGGCGGCGAAACTTAACCTTTCTACCCCACAGCGGCCTGCGCCTGAAGAGATCGCCCAGATTAGTGACCCTGCCGTTTCGCCTCATGCGGCACCTGTCGCATACCTTGTTCACCCGTTTCCCTCGAGCGCTGAACGCACTTGAACCTTCCCAACCCCGCAAAATCGGCTGTGCCAGTGAGTTTACCTATCCTCTTTTCCATGTCGTCAACCAACCCTTGGCCAGTTTCAGAGCATTATGGCCGCGACGGGCTCAATATTACTTGAGCCAAGCTCTTTATATGTTACCACCACTCAGTTGGCCGAAGCCAAATTTCATTGGGCATTAGTGGAAACCTCCGCTGATGCTTGTACCGCAACCAGACACCACTGGCACGAAAGATCAGATAAACCTGGTCTTGCAGAGGGCTACGGTGCGCAAAGGATTCAGCCAAAGTCGCTCACTGGGCGAGTCATCCTTGGCTACTTCAAAATCCGTGGATACACCCCACCTCCGTCGGCGCGTTTCGCAGATATCTGCGAGACCACCTTTAGCACGAGCTACGCTAATGTGCCGACGAACCGCAAATACGGCCTCACTTGTCGCACCTGGGTGCTACAAGTAATCTCGACGTTGTGTGCGTGCGGTCACATAATCGGTTTCGAAGGAACTATACCCAATTTCGTGGATTCACTGGAACGTATAATCACTGAACGGAGTAGAATGGCGGACAACAATTATCTGACCACCTTCTATCATCAGCGGACCCTTAATTTCGTTAGCCCTGTTATGGTCGTCTGAAGGATGGTTACAACTTCAAGACGTGGTGTATCAACTAGGTGTAGACTCATCTCATACATTGATGTATTCAATCTTAATCCTGGATTACATGTATCGTGAAAGGGTGCGAACATATATACTGGTAGACTCTATATAACCTACCGCAACTCTCAAACGGTGGAGGGTTTAATACCCTCGAAGAACCTCGAAGTCCTGGGGTCAGCTAATCGCTGTTCCACTCGCCAGACAAGTCAGGACCTCTCCTTATCTACAGTCGACAGATTGGAAGGTGAATGTGTGGGCAGGCTCACCCAGTCTGGAAATTTGTGGTCGAGCACAGAAACATAGGAGGATGCCAATTTAGATTGTGAGGCTTGGCCGAAAGTGAAATAAGGAACGTGAACAAACGAGTAGGAGGCGGACGAAGAGGTCGACGAGGTCGACTGTAAGGATGCGGAATCCCTATCTATCTCTGCCGAGGCGGCTGGGTGCAGCTCGAATGACTCTTCGGACTCGTAGGATGCGCTTGATTCAACCGACTTCGCTCGTGTGCCACTACCAGACGCTATGGGTCCACTGTAGGTGGACCGCGGCCTGTATCCGTGCTTCCTCTTTCTATAGGTTGCTCAACAAGGGCCATTGGTTTGCAATGGTTGGAGCCTCACCTGTGTCTATGAAGGGAGGAAGGGTCCGCGGTCTTGAACGTGCACTTTTGACCGTCCGTATAGTATTCGGGGCATAAAAACGGTTGGGTTCGCGTGCTTGAAAAAGATATGCTGCTGAATCTACATCGCGAATAGCTTTAGAGTGCGACATACTGTGTCCGAATGTGTGTGCTCAGATTGGATTTCTGGAGAGTCTTGGAAAGTTTGGAGTTGGCCGAATGAAAGTAAACGGCTTGGGAACACATACCTGGTGATGACAACCCTGGCTGACGGTGAGTTATAGCGAAAGTTCACGGCACAGTCACGCACCTCCACAGGGCAAGCATACATGCTATACGGAAGATGAAAGTCGCTGTTGAAGAGCTGGCACAAGGACATACAACTCATTTTTGTTCGGTGCATGAAGCAGCTCGTGCCTGGGCAAATCTGTGGGCCGTTTTACAGTTCGCCCACAGTAACTGCAAGTCCTGTTGGTGCGTGGCTGGCGTTTCTAAGGCGAGTGTTGAGCAATACATTGCGATGGAGGACGCGACTGGGACTTACAGTGACGACTGAGGTGGATTTAGAACGAGGCATTGAGCAAGAGGGTCAACGAGAAAGTAAAGGGTGCTTTGAGGGCGCACATAATGGCATAGAATCTCCGGCATTTTATTTATGTTTTCTCGCTAGGCGGATTGCTTTCTTGATTGCCAGTTTCGACGTGATCGAGCCTTTTGGGGCGAAGGAATTGCCTTTCATGGTAAGAATTGTGAAGGCGTGGGCGCTTGGACCTACAATCAATTGATGATCATGATGGCCCAAGCTAACATGGCAACTTTCGTCAACTCACAAATTACTCATTCAGAATCACCACAGTGTTCTCTGCTTCAATTCAGTTTACAGATATATTCATAGCATGGTACACTTCAGTATAACCACGAAATAGCACTATTCCAACTCCAGTCTCCACCCCACACTCTGCGAATGTATCAATTGACCATGCAGACCTTTCTTCGAGCGAAAGAAAAACGCACCCTGCACCGAGCACCCCAGCAGCCCCAATACTATCAGCACGGCTACTCGTGATCACGAATGAAGGAACGGTGACCCCAGTTCTAATGGGAAATAATCTTCCCCCTCTTTCCAACCCCGCTGCGTCGGTCGCCACGAGGAACAGCATTTGGCTGTTGACCTCGTGTGGGTGCGGATGGGTGAAAAGTATGCCTGAAGTTTTAGCGTTTTATATAGTTGTTGATCCAGAAAATTTGGATCCCCCACCTAAACCGGGTTCATCAAGAACTGCGTCTTTCAGCATGAGCACGTTGTGTTCTATTCTGAAAGGAGTTTTCGGGTGTTGCAGTATGCTAGCGAGCGAGGGAGAAGCGGCATTTCCGATGATCAGGATATTCCCTTTTGTCCCGCTCGCCAGACGCTCCTGAAAGGTTTCGTGGCCAGATATGATTTCTGCGTCTAATCGGTGGTAGGCGTTCAGATCGTGAGCGATGCGTAAAGCCAAGGAAATATCGCGTGTGTTGTTTGAGTCCAAGACTACGAGATTGAACGGAGCGTTGGTTGAGAGGAAGGATTGGATGCGTGTGGGTACATGACCCGGCGTCTTTTCGCTCGACGCTACAAACTACGAAGGGTGGAATCAGACGAGAACGTAGTTCAAGCAGGCTTGAAACGAACCTTCCACCTTCTTCCGTCCTTCTCGAGGACAATGACGCCGCCGCGGCCGCCAGTGCGAACCTCGGGCGACGATAAGTCGAGCAAAGCATGGTCAATAGTTAATGAATCGATGCCATTCGAGGCATCCATCAGCATGGAAAACCTGTCGACATTCGAGGTGACGACGCGGAGCTCATGCTCAGTCCGCATATCCACCGTCAATCGCCCCAGACGACCGCGTACTGTCAGGCCCTCAATTTTCCAACCGTGGAGCGAGCCGCTTTCAGAGGGGTCGGCCACCGTGAGGGTAAAGGTTTTGGAGCGCCGTTGTCGCTCAGATGTAGACTGCAGCACGCTGTCCAGAAATGCTTGTATCTCATCATTCTAGCGTCCGATGATGGTTCAACTGAATAAAATTCATGAGAAGGGAAGGAATCCGCACCTTGAGAACGGAGGGATACCAATGCAATTGCTTTGCATCTTCTTTATACCTAGCAGAATAAGAGAAAATGTATGATTGTCGATGAGCGGACTCACGTTACGTTGGCGTCGGCATTCCACGTTTGCAGAACGCTGACAGCTTCCCGGGTATGCCAGACCGGAACATTTTCGTCGTTCCCACTAAACACGATCAGGGTAACGCCTCTGAAAGGAGGTGGAAACAGACCCATGGACCGCGAAGATGGGCATGTCCACGAGGTTGGAAAGGAACAGGTCGTTGTCGTCTGGGGTTAGCGAGGTCTCAAGAATGGCTCGCACGGCCGGGTCGATGAAGTGGGAGGAACTGGCTAGCTTTAAATCACATATACACATAGCGAATGTAAAAAAACGATACCGGGACATGAGTAGCGGCACATAAGCTTGCGACTTGATATACGCAGCTGCTGGTACGACTGGAGGAAAGAGTTAGTGTGTTATATAGGTGAGAGGTAGCATCGCTCGCCTGCAAGAACACGATCGGGGAAGCGTGATGCAAGGTACCATGCCCCCTGTCCGCCGTTGGAATGTCCCATGAGTACTACGGGGGTATCTTGAGCCACCCTGCGAGCGTGCCACAGGGAGTTGGCGTTCAGAGTGGCGGATAGCGCGTCGACCGAGGCCCACGCGTCTTTTGCGCTTGGGCCGTGCCAGTCAAGACCCTAGCGCAGACAGTATCAATAACTGATCCTACGAGCAGACACACACAAATACCAACGCACCCATGCGGTGCGGCCCGCGGGTGCGACAACCCAGCTATGCTGTTGCGGTGGCAAAGAGTCGATCCAGAATGATTGAGCTATGTCGACACCTGCTCCATCTTCGTAATCCCAAAGGGAGGTGAAAATGTGTGCTGGTGAAAGTGAGAAACCTTACGCAAGCAGAGGATAGGCGGCTGCGGTTCTTGATGCTCAACATTATCGAGGAGCGGCGGGAATGCAGTATAGGCCGTTGGCATTTCCTGCGCATAAAAGTAGGAGCCCATGATGGCCGACAGATTATCGCCCTTGGACCAAGCAGGAAGGTGTTTGATGGGAAGCGAGGCAGAAAGCGTTACTTCTTGGTTCTTGCTTGAGGAGGATGTCAACGTGAGTCGAATTCCGAGCGTGGGCCGGGTGAATGGCTTTGTCTGAATAATGCGCAAGGGCACAATACGCGTTTGTGATGGTGCGAGCGTGGTGGGGCGGAGGAGGTCCACGGTGAGGCCGTCCAGTTTCGGACTCGATTCTGCGGAGGTGACAGTCCAAGAGCCCCCCAAGCTGCGAACACCTAAACCGATTGCATCGCCAAAGGCGTACCCGCCAACAAAGTCGCATGGGACATCCTGTGTCGGCTCAAGCTGAACTGAATCTTTGGGGCTCTCAGCTTCTATGGTGAGCTTGAGGGTTTGCGTAGGAATGCCATTCGACTCTGGTGCGCCGAAAAGTCTGATCTACAGTGGTTTTAGAATAATCCCCAAACAAAATATATTTAGGGAACATGCCTCATAGTCCCCGCTGACAAAGACATGGTAAGTTGTCGGCGATCTGGTGGAAGGAGGAGACGGCAATTCTATGGCACGCGGTAGAGTTCGGTCCAATTCGTATATATTACCAGCGTGCCATTCCGGTACAAATGATTCCGAAGACGCGAGCTCTGAGCCAGGGACAATGGTGATATAAGAGCCCTGTATCAATTGAACGAGAAGACGAGGCGGGGGTATATTGGACCCGGATCCAGGAGGGTGCAGCGTTAAATTTGTGTGTAGTACAGCATGATGTTGTAGGGCAGCCCATCCTTCCGTTGCGCGTAAATCAGACCATCTAGCGTACTGCTAATGAGTTGAGCCCTGAAGCAGTAGTTTGAATATCTTGGACCTTATTTTAGGAAACGAGATTTTCAAGTCGCCGTCTTCTGTTTCCTGGGTTTTAGACCAGCTTACACGGCCGTTGTCGGCATAAGACGAAGGCCAGGTTCGATTAAAATCGATTGGCTCGGAGAGATTAAGAGGGTAAGACGGGGAGATAAATTGCTGCTCGCGAGCGTGAATGGGGAAAGGGCCAAGAACCTGGACGAGGTCAAGGGAAGGTAAGCGTTGGTTTTGGGTAGTCTCACGTTCCAAGATTTAGATAGTTCAGCGGTCCAGCCAAGATTAGTAGAGAGAGGTTGCTGCATCGCCGCGATTCCTCCAGAGATGCCCCAGATAAAGGGAACAAGAAAAGCGACCAATTTACCCATCAAGGATTATTGAGGCGCGTCGCCGGTCCGAAACACATCCCACTGTGACGTTACGCGTTACCACGTGTCACACGTATAAACGCTCGACGCGGCGACGCCTGCAGGCACACACACAGCAGCGGCAACACACATATCTAGCTCATCGATTTGTTGCAATGTCTGGACGACAAGGTGGAAAGCTCAAGCCGCTAAAGGTTTTGCTACCCTCCTCAGAACTGGGATCTGGCTCCTGATTGACTGGCGCAGGCTCCGAAGAAAGAAAAGAAGGAGGAAGATGACGAGGACGTTGCCAGAAAGGCAAAGGCAAAGGCTGACGCGGATGCTCTCAAAGCCGCAAAGGACAAAGGTATGTTGCTTCTATAGCTAGCTTCCCTGACAACTCTTGTTCATTCGTTGTTTCCAGCACTGAAGGGTAAGCATTGACGCCACTTCCCGCAACAACGTATTCACGGTGAATTGCTTATGTTGCCTAGGTGGCGCACCTGGTGGAGGGATCAAGAAGTAAGTGAATGAACATGGTCGTCTGCCTCAGTCGATTGACTGATTTGTGGTGGACAGGTCTGCGGGGAGGAAGTAGAGCATCTGTCGAGCTGAAGTCGAATATACGCGTTGAATGTGCACGTCGAATATACAGGCTTTTTGTCAGTTTGAAACATAGTTGGGTTGAGTGTGGAATAGAAAGATTTGTGGTTGTTTATTGATGCAAGTCTGAAATTGTTCTCTTGACGGCGACTGAACTCGGAGTCGGTATGCTTCAAGGACTCGGCCAGAACAGCCAGCAAAACGCTCCTCCGGGCCAGCAGCAGCAGCAGCAGCCTAACCAATTCCCCCCACCTCCCTTCCAGAGCGGCCAAGACTGGAATTTGTCCAGCGTCCTCCACTACCTCCAAACCGAATGGCGCAAATATGAACGCGACAGAAACGAGTGGGAGATCGAGCGCGCCGAGATGCGGGTTCGTCAAGTCACTCCGTTGCGTCGTCGCGTCCCCCAGCTCACCCTCTGTTCCAGGCTCGTATCGCCTTGTTAGAGGGAGAACGTCGCTCATTTGAGAATGTCAAACTTGACCTGATGCGTCGCATAAAAATGCTCGAATATGCACTCCGTATGGAACGGTCCGTCTTGTCTTGCTGTATCGTCTCCTTCGTTTCCTGACGTGTCGCTTCACCCAGTTCAAAACAGCTCTCCCAACCTCCACCCGCTTCTTCCTCTGTCCCTCCAGCGAAGCTTGCCGCTATACAAGGCCTTATTTCCTCTACGTCTCAAAAGGATGACGTCCAGAGTCACAAGGAAGAAAGCAGCCATAGCTCGCCCCGGAGCGAGGGTACATTTCACGCTCGTCATATTTGCTGTTTCTCTTAGTCAGGCCTTAACAGATTCTCCTCTGCCAGACGGTCGCGTCAATGGTGTAGCATCTGTTGGTCCTTCGGGTAGACCGAATTCATGGGCTGGTACAACGTGGTTGAATGGCCCTGCTTCTGCAGCTGCCGCTGCGCTGGGTAAACCTCCGCCTGGCCGGGACCCAAAGAGCAGAGCACGTAGTCGCGACTACCTCAAACAGTATGTGTTTATTTCACTTTCCACGCAGCTACCGTTCACTAACCACCATTCAATCTCAGATGTCTTCAGGAAATATCTTACCTCACGTCACCGCAGGCAATGAACCCGCTCCCGAACCGACCTCTCCTTAACAATGGCAATATCCCACTCACACTTCCAAATGCACCCCAATTCGATCAAATGGCTTACAACGGTAGACCCCGGAAAATGTTGCCCGAGTCCAACAAAGACTTTCCTATGCTGAATGGCAACATGAATTTAATGTCGGGCCCTTCGTCGGCCCCCGCCGGTTCGACTGCTGGCCAGGTTCCCTCTAATCTTGAAAGGGGAAACCCTCTTGGTCCGGGAATGCTGCAACTTCAGCAGCACCTACAACACCCCCAGCAACCGCCACAACAGTCCTCGTCCCCCAACCCGGCTGCTATGATGCAACCACCGCCACCACCACCTCCGCAGAACATCGTGCCGTCTCAGTCACCACAAACGTCGTCCAATGTCTCTGCAGAGAGGGATGAGGAGCCCCGCCAGCTGACCGCGATTTTCCGACCTGATGACGCAGGGGAATGGAAGGAGAAGCTACGGCAGTCACATGAGGCAGAGCAGGCACGTCTAGCACGGGAAAACCAGCAGGGATGGGGTGGCTCGGACGAGGAAAGCAAGGACGAGGAAGGAGACGTCGAAGATGATGAGTCGTCCGTGGTAAGCGATGACAGCGAGGGCAACAAGGTTTGGCGGCCGAAGCGGACATTGAGAAAGTGCGCATCACAGTGTTATCATTCTACCGCTTCAAGCTAACTCTGTCGGCTAGTCATTTGGATGCCGTTCGAGCTCTCGCTTTCCATCCGCATGAGCTGGCACTTGCTACAGGTGGAGACGACTGTACAGTGAAAATATGGCGGATGGACGTGACTGGCCTCGCTTCTTCTGCGTATGTGCCTCAACAATGATTTGGGATCGGCGTTAATGGTCCAATGTTTACAGCTCACGGCCGACCACTGAAATTGAACCTCAATTGACTCTCCGAGGTCATTCGGCAGCCATAACGCGGCTGATACATGCACCCTCCAAACAATTATTGTACTCTGCCTCACTCGACTCCTCTATCCGGGTATGGGCACTCCCCGCCATCTCACATACAACCTACGCGCCGTATGACGAGACTCGCGCCCGTGGCGAACTTGTCGGGCACACCGATGCCGTGTGGGACCTCGCGCTCGTCCGGGACGAGAGCACACTCATCAGTTGCGGTGCCGAGGGTGCGGTGAAGGTTTGGGATGTCAGTGGACCGTCTGGAGGCGGATCGCTCAAGCTGACATGGGGCTGGGCGGGGTTGGAAAGTGCGGAAGAGGCGCAGCTGCAAGACGATGCGGACGTGCCTGGCGCGACGGCGGTTGAGGCCCTCAAAGTCGATTTAAAAAAGGTCGCGGTTGCGTACCAGAATGCCGTCGTTAAGATATTTGATATCGAGAATGGGAAGGAATTATCGAAACTGCCGACTGATATCAGTTATGGTGCGTTTTAACATTGATGTCAAGTTCATCTGCTGACGTTACCTCTAGACGGTACACCGGCGACCCAGATTAACCGCATAGTTTCGCATCCCACCATGTCCCTCCTCGTCACCGCCCACGAGGACAAATATATCCGGATATTCGATATAGTGACAGGTATTTTTACTGCGTGTAGAATTGTTGGGGCTCCGCTCAATACTTTGTAGGGCAATGCACCCACTCGATGCTCGCTCATCTCGACGGCGTCACGTCCTTGTCAATTGACCCGGCGGGCTTCTCGCTCGTTTCCGGCAGCCATGACTGCTCTGTGCGGTATTGGGACCTGCTTGGCTCGCGGGCCTGTGTACAGGAGAGTACGACTCACCGAGAAAAGGCACGCGAGGGCGTGCTGGATGTCGAGTTCCACCCGTCACTGCCCTTCATGGCCAGTGCTGGCGCTGACGGCGTGGTCAAGCTCTATGCATCATCCTCGTAGCGTTACTTCGCATTTCGCTCTAGCCCCAACCTCTGTTCCGATTGCTACGTTCTTTTGCTTTCAGTGGTGGGACTCATTTTCGCTGCACCATAGCTTTGCTTAATAGAATGTTCATAACGGAATTCTTTTTTCTCCCTCTCTTTTCGCTACGCTTGCTTTCTTGTACATTCCAATGTTTAACGATTGTTACGAACGCAATTACTTATATATGAAGATAATCGCATCCACACTGGCAGCAATTTACGTTCTATTGGGAATGCACAAACAACAGCAAGAGGTCTCGTTGGAGGAGAAGCACTATGGCTACAGGAGGGCTAATTATACAGCGGCAAATGCAAAATGCAAGACGGGATAAATAGACGGTGTTGTGGGGGCAAGAGATTATATTCCTGAGTTCAACAGAAGTTGGTCAGCTGTGCAATGCGACAAATGAACAGCCTACGTATATGCATTCCTTGACGCGCGGCCAAGATTTCTACTCCGAGCTCTTTGCCTTCCAGCAGCGCTTTTATTTGCTGGATGATCAGAGTCTGGTTCGGCCGATCCGGAGCACCGTCGAGCGTGTCCTTGCAATGCATGACAATCACACGTACGCCGTCTAGGGCGCCGCGCAGATCGCTCGGCGGAGACGCAACCACAGGGCTCAACATCGTTCGTTGCTTTTTACGGACAGGACGCGCAACAGGGCTGGACGCCTGTGCGGCACTGTTTCGGAATTTGACTACTTCAGCAGCGAGGATTTCGAGCTCGTGTACGAGGTGCTCGGGTTTCAGGTGGCCGTAAAGCGTGTCGTCGCTCCGAGAAGACGGCCAGGAGCATTCGATGAATATGGTGGACAGGAATGAGGGAATTTTGGGCGCGGCGGCGCGCCATACATTTATGGTTCGCGGGAATTTACTAAGCGTGTCTGGCTCGAGATCACCGAAAAAAAGAAACTCGAGCTTTGTGGGGTCGTAGCGGATGAAAAATGCCGTCGAATCGTAATTTCCTGCTACGTTGTGTCCATGAGACAACGGCAAGGTTCGGACGGAGACATTAGGCATGATGAGATCGTAGGAGTCGTTCATGCCAAGTCTAACAAGAAAATGAGTAAACAAGAGGTGAGGGGGTAGGACCACGTACAAACTGTACAGCAGCTTATGATCGTCGTCCTCCTCCTTCCAAGAAGCCAGGTTTGGCCATATGCGGTCTGCGAAGACGCTTTCTAGGTCAGCAAGAGTTTGCTTCGCGCCGAAGATCCGCTTCCGCGGTCCACCCAATGAACCAGCCGACAGAACGAGCGAGGTGACATGATCCAGATGTGCATGGGAGACGAGGAAACAACTGGTACGACGCTTGTTTATCTCATGCTGAATAGTAAGGGACAAGAGACGAACCGCACGAGCGAGTAGATTTCGGTTGCCGAGTATGGCTTTTCGCGTACTGGTTGATCGGGGGTGTCGAAAAGATGTGGGTCGGACTGGAGAAGTTTTTGAACGGTTCCTTGACCGGAGCCTGGGTTATATGGTGGAAATGTTTTTTAAGATGTTTTCCTGAAATAATTGATCGTCTTCCGGAACGAACCTGCCTCCAAGGCGACTATACCATCTTCCCAGGCAGCAACAGAAGGCTTGAAGAGATAACTGTCGCGCAGGACAAGTGAGGTGGTGGCTCGTGTATGCGCGTCCGCTGCTGACCTTGACAGGTTGGTCTCGTCGGGACCTCCCCCTTCACCGACGACTACGAGGTCAAACATGAGAGATGGGCGACCTCTTTATTTGGCCAGGAACTGTCCGGGGCCGAACAGAAACACAGTGAAGGCGGGCAACCCTGTTGGCTGATCGTGGATCGCGGATGTAGACGCGCCGATAAATAACAGCAGAGAGGGGTGCTAGTAGAGAGAGAAAGGTGCTTTCGATGCCCCAGGGTTGAGAGAGCCCGACTTCAAGACCAGGGCAGTGGCCCTTTAAGTATGTATTGACAACCTCAAGTGGCGGAAGGATTGGACGCGTTTGATTGCGTGGCCTGAATGCAATGCATTGACAAAGTTCGATCGACTCGAGAAAATACAAAGACCTTTTACAGGTCATTGTACTTGTCGAACAGCGTCTCAGACAGCCACAGAGATTCGAGAACAACAAATTAACTTATCTTGTATGGCTGTTACTTACGAGGAATTTGCTGCAGATCCAGTAATACTTGGAAAGTATCAACCCACATTGAAACGTCCCTGAACTTTACTTAGTTGCATATACAGTGACCCTCCGGGCATCCCTGGTACCGAGAATCGGAACATTTGCTGCATGGCTATTCATTTACAAGGAATTTGCTACAGAGACTCAGTAAGTTTCAGGGAAACTGGAATTTAGTCGGTAATAGCATGCGCGCATCGGCCAACTCAAATTGAGACGCGGCCACTCAGGACCAGTTGAACAGCATGGAATATTTTGTCGAATGATTCGAAGTTCGAGTCTCCACTGTGGGCGCAACAGGAAAGGATTGATCTGACTGAGTGCGAGGCACATCTTGAACACCTTGCAACGGAAGCTAGCACATGAATAAATGAATCAAATATGATCCTAGCGTCCCTGCTCGAGGCTCGAGGTCAGATCCCTGATATACCGATGGCGGGAAGGAATGTGCGCGTGGACTTCAAGCATCCTATGAGTCAAACATTGAACTTTTCATGCCCTCCCCGAACTCGCACTGAGCGGCACAAAACGACTGTTGATCTTCCTGCTGGCTATTGAATAGCAATAAATTAGACAGAGACTTCGCATCAGGTTTGAGGTTCATGAACGAGCCACTGCAAGTCCCAAGCATTGCAAGTCCGAGTTCGGAGTCACCGGTGACCGAGCCCATTGCCAGGTGAAAGTTGCCAGTGCTGTCACTGCTCAAATTCAATGCCCAGGGTTCGGGGCTTGACCGGTTGTGGTACTGATTCAGTCAGAAAGGTGTTGTTTGGGCGGTGGTGAGTCGCAATGGACGTGTACTGAGCACTGGCAGTGAGGACTATATGGAGGGAGCAGAGACTAAATTGAGTCAATGTTCTGTGGCACTCCGAACGCCGAATAGGCGATCAAATCGATCAAAAAGATTTGGAGGGTGTGACCAGGTGTGACCGTTACAATCATCGATCTCTGATCTGGTCGCGATTTTGCGTTCGACGTTTGGAGACTGGAAAACCTAAACTGGTACCAGGAACAACAGCAAAAGAAAAACTAAAATAATCAGTCGCTACTGTGGTTCGAACACAGGACATTACGATGACGATGGTCACGTGATTAATACGTGACCCGTCACATGACTTTTGTTGCAATCGTACGCTCTACCACTGAGCTATAGTGACCTAGCCGACGCTGCGCAGGTTAACATTCCGATGTACTGGCGAATCTTTGCCACAGCTTTCATTTCAGTTGCCGTAACGGCGTAAGTGACGCGTCCATTTTGTCCAGAACCAGAACGACACTGCTCAATATGGCAGAAAAGAACGAGGTCGCGTCGAAGAACGAAAAGTAACCCTGTCTCTTCGAGTCAAGATTTCTTTGAAAACCTCATTCTATACCAGAGTCTTCCGAGTGTTCAAAGACAAACTGTCCAGAACTGACAACTATCCGCATTTCTGTGAAAAGTTCGGGTCATGGCTCAGTAATGAAAAGGCATATTATCCCGAAGCCCGACCTACGGTCATAGTTCTGGAAGCCCCATCCGTGCGTATACTGACCTGCAATACAGATTGTGGAAATTCTATTGGTGTTTTGATTCTCTGCGCCGTCAATGACTTGAATGAGTTCTAATTGGTTGAAAGATCGCAGAAGACACCCTCCGCACGGCAATGCACTCCATGGGAGATGCCTATCCCGCCCTGGCTTCTGCTTTCATTGGACTTGTAAACACTGTAGCGCCTTACCAGGACCGCTTTGAACAAGATCTGCAAGGTCAGCAGGTAGATTTCAACGCGCTGCAAGGTTGAACGGTATTTGTTGTCAAGCCTCCCTTCAGTATCTTTTGCGTACTGTGCAAGAAATGCAAAATCCTCCCCAACATCGAAATCCTCCTCCGTAATCTATTGCCTTGGTCTGCCACCCTGCACCTAAGAATATCCGCGCTTCTAGGCATACAGCACAAGATACGACACCTTTTCCGACAGCGCCTGTCATTGAACCTAGTCAACGGATGCGCCCTAGCTCTTCGTCCTTGGCCGATGCCTTGACTCCCACTTCGGCCACTCAAGTTTCTGCCCCTTCGCCTCTGGAATCGAAAGCGGCATCTGGTTCTGTCGTTCCTCTATCAACAACGGATGGCCCCCAAGTACCCACCACAACAACAGTAATGAAACGTGTACCGCATCCATCCGACCGCCTGATTTTTCTACGTTCAGGTTCAAGCAGTTCCGTCCTCCTCGACCACCCCCAAGCTCAACGTTAACTCAGCAATCGAAGCTGTCTCTACCTCTGCTCCCGCGCCAACTGTCAAGACTAAAAAGAGAAAGAAGAATAAGAAAGATGATTTCTCCAGTCTGCTTCAAGTTGATGTTCAGAAGTATTATGAGAAACGAGGCGTGAAGCAAATAGCTTCAGAAGGAATGTCCTCCCCGGTGGTTGGCACACCAATAGACCTCACTCAGGCTTCTCCAGTCCATGTTCCAGAGGCTGTCATCACCCCTGTGACTGCTGCCGCGACACCTCCGCCACCCCATGTTTCCTCCCTTACTGAGGGCACTCGGACCGCTTCAGCTCCGATGCCTGTTACGGATTCTTCGTTCGTTATACCCACACATCTTACACGGGGGCCGCCTTCTCGCCCTCCAACCCCAAAATCGGAACACAACCTACCACCACCTGCGGACAGAGTACAGTCCATTAATGGCTCGAGCATGATCGAGGTCGACCAGTCACAATCTCAAGATGCCGATATGATGGTATGTTCCAGTGCAGGTATTACTGTACAATCAATTCAAGATAATCTCCCGTACTGTAGATTGCAACTTCTGGAGAGGATGTGCAACTGTCCTCTGAGATGAACGACGAAGTGAACCGTGTGCTCTTCAATCTGACGGGGGTGTCGCATCTAGCAGTGGCCGATATTACTCTCGGGCTTGACGAGACGATACCTCCCCCGACATCTATGGCCATCGACAACTCTGTCGATCCGCCGCATCCTACAGCAGATGCACATTCATCATCAATCAAAGCAGAATCTGAAAATGCTGTTGAGAGTGCCGTTGACGACGCTGTAGACATGGACCTCGATGCGACGCCAGAACCTGTTCCTGCCCCGGCGCCTGAGGTCAAAGTAGACCCTACGCCAGTAATAGCGTCCCCAAGAACCTTTCACGCAATTATCGAAGAAATCGTCAATGACGCCAACAGACGCATGGCTTCGGTATTCAATCTCGTAGCTCATGACTGCGTAACTCCTACTCAACGGGGTCTAGCAGGCTCCCCGTCAGGAAGACTTACCGCTTCCCAAGACCCCAGCTGATTTTATCGCGGACGCTACGCCGTCAACGAGTGCGTTCTGGCGGGCTCGTATCATTGCAATCCTCAGACTTCCCGCAGAAATTGACCTTGGAATCTCAACGGTGGTAGCCCAGCACCGCGGGTTAGCCAGTGGCTCAATCATCTTGGACTTTTCAGTCAAGCAACACCACGCGGATGGGATATTAAAGTGGACGACTCGTTCAGAACATTACGAGTAGGTTTCCATTGACATAGTGGCCTTCTACTCTGACTCGTAATAACCATGTAGCGCACTCGAAGACAGTTTCTGTCTGAGTCTTCTATGTTTCAAGACATCTGACATTGAATCGATGACTTCTATGCAAAGTCGAGATCTTCAGGTCGTTCTGCCTTGTTTTAAGTGTTCTTGGCCCCAGAACGGTATACTTCCGCGTCATCCATGTCCTGGCTTCTGATTTATGCTCATCTCTTTCAAGGTGGGTTATCTCTGGACGCGCCGTGGAAAGGCCAACGTACAACATTTCCATTGTCGCCGCCTTTTTCGGTGCGTCAACGGCTCATCCATCAGCACTGATTTCACTCACGATTCACCAACAGCTACCGCCGAGCGGAGTGCTCGACGTGTCTTTATTCTCGACGCCCGGGCACAACACTTTCCGTATCACCCAGACGCGGGACATGACTGGATATTTTCTCCTCCTTTGTGCGCACAAACCTACCCCCTCGCAGCTTGCTGCGGTCGCGCGCCGCCGCCACAAGGAGAAGGACTGGGCGGCTTGGCTCAAGAAAATATCAGACCCGTTGCAGCTACCGTTCAGTACACCTAGTATCCAGTTGTAACTTAGGAATGCAGTGTATATCTTGTATAGCTAACAGCATAATTTCTCTGAGACGCCAAACCACAGTTGGTCTGCAGAGATCTCGTTGCATCGTATCCTGAATCGGCGCTCCTGAACGAAAACGAGCTTCATTTAATTCCAATGACGGCCACTAGAATTGGTAGAAATTGTGGTTTAGTATGTAACCGTTGGTTTTGATTGAGCGCATGCTGTTTCTATCCTGTTTTCGCTCCCAACGAGTGTCCACCGGATACTTATATGACATACAACAGATCTAAAGGTTACTCGTGCGTACAACAAGCGTACAGTCCCAACGTAAGAGTAGAAAACAGGTTTCATGGCATACATTCATTAATATCATCACAGTAAGGAATGTGCTACTTAAATATGTACAGTATACAGATTAAGTTACTGAAGTCACTGAGCGAATGTTGGAATTGGAATCCTACTGGTGGAAAGCCTTCTCGAGGCTGGTGTTACATCAGACGGCCGCCGCCTCAGAGGGGCAGCGGCATCTGCATTTTCTTTGCCCTGCTGAATAGCGGGCGATGATGGTGTTGGCAGCTTCACAACCTTAGTTTTACCCGCGACCACTGTGGCCGACGAAGACCGATTGAGTGGTCGCGAAGCAACTGGGGGTGAACCGACAATCGAGGACCGAGATCGGAGCGGGGGAGGTCCCATAGATCCACGCTTCGAAGGGGTTGGCGCGACGGAAGTACTGAGGCGCAAGCTTTTGCTCAGAGTAGGTGCGTTTTTCATGGCACTTTCGGTGGAAGGTTTGCGCTCCCTGGAAAGATCGACACCGACTTCGGAACTGAAGGAAGGTGGCCGCGACATCTTAGGAGCAACGGAGACAGAAGATTCACGACGATGATGTGTAGCCGCAGGGGGTTTTGAAGCCGTAGTATTCCCTGCGGTTCCACGGACGCCAAGACGTCGCTTGAGCTTTTGGGATATTTAGCTCGTGCCGTATACAAACAAAAAGCAACTCACCAACTCCAGTTCCTGTTGCTTTGAGTCCAACGCGATATTCAGACCCTCCAGGTCGAGCTTGTCTTGCGAACGCTGCTTGGTAATATGTACTATCTGAACTTCCTTGTCCGCACTTTCCTGCTGCAGATCGCGATTTTGACTCTTCAGTCGATCGACGTCAGCCTGGAATTCATACAGCGCCGACGCTTGTGTGTCGATCTCCAGTTGTTTCCTTCCCGAGTCCTGGAGCGCAACTTCAAGAGCGGCAGCGTGTTCCCGCTGCATCCTAGCCAGCTGCTGGCGAAGGGCTTCCACTTCACCCGTACCCCTTTCCCGGTCGCGTAGCCACTCTTGTTTCAATTCTACGACCTGATTCTCGCTGCGCTTGAGTTTCTCCAAGATCTGGTTAGAGCGCCCTCAGTAATCGAAATTGTGATGCGATAAGGCGGCATACCTGATCTCGTTCACTCTCCAAAGACTCCTTGACACGCCACACTCCTCGTAAATCATCCTCGAGATCGACAGCCTTTTGTTCGGCAACTTCAACGCGGGCATGCCTCTCTTGCAGTTTGCCAACTTGGAGCTTGAGCGAATCACGCTCCATCGCAAGTGAACACTTGCCCGTCTCTGAGACCTCGGCAGATCTCGCCAACCTGTCGGCGCGGTCACAGGCGACAGCGAGCTCCGCTTTCAGTTCAGCGATCTCGTCGTCCCGAGCGTCGATCCGCTGCTTAGACACAAGAAGCTCTTCAACCAGCTCTGCATTATTGCGCTGAAGATCGTCCTTCTCCGTATTCCAAGCCATCTCGAGACTTTGATGCCGCTGTTTCTCTGCTTCCCCGCTTGTCTCCAGGGCCAATACGGCTGCTTTCAACGCTTCCTCGGCCATTCGTTCCTGACATTGCTTTTCGCTTAGACTGCCCAAGGAGTCCCTCAATCTCGCTGCCTCATTGCGTCTTTCACCCGCTAACATCTCTAGACGTCGTAACTCCTCTCGGAGAACGACCTCCGTCTTCTTCCATGCATCCCTCTCCCGTTCTAGACCTGCGATCTGGCGGTGCAACATCCGGAGCGCCTCTCCACTCGCCTCGTCCATTATGCTTCGCTCCATGCTCTCCTGGCGCGATCCTTCAACCTCATGCTCCAGGAAACGACACGTCCGTTCAAGGTCTTCAACCTTTCTCTTCCATGCGCGCAGAAATTTGCGTTTCTTCACATCATCTTCCTCTGCTTCAACAAGTTTCTTTTGCAAAATCTCGACCAGCTCGTCGCGTGCGTGCAAGTCGGCCTCAAATTGGCCGCAGAGCCCCGTCTGTAGATCGAGCTGAGTTTGCAAGGAGAAAATGAGGCTTTCTTCCTTGGAAGTCGTGCGAGCATGGTGTGAGCGAGACTGGCTGCCGGGCGGGGTCGTGTTTATCATCGTTTGCGGTGTGTAATATGTCGTCGCGTTGGCACTGAAGGGATCAGGCTCTGGGGCGCCACTAGTGCTTTCTGTACTGCTCGATGGTGCAGCCACCGGAAGCTCGGCAGCCTTTGAAGACGATCCGCGCAAGAGAGCCATGAACGCCGTGTCGCTGAACGCGCGACTCCGACTCACGCTGTGGGACGACGACGACGAAGTCATTTGTGAATCGCTGTCTGAGATCAGAGAGGAGTGTCCGCTGGAAGATCGATTCGATTCGAATTCGGTCGATGAGGAGTGGAATGCGGCTTGGCCGAAACTAAAGGAGGCGCTTCGGTCATGAGAGGAAGGTGGGGGTCGAGCAGTTCTGCGCTTCGCTGAAGAGGTGGGAGCGTCCGCACTAGCGGCCTCCCGCAATGGACCATTGCTTCCTTTGCCGTCTCTATAAGGGGTGGAGGTCAACGCTTCGGGCAGGTCGCTGTCAGGAACATGAAGGCCCGCGCCGAGCGAAGATATAGGCGGAACCTCCAGTGCCTGGAAAAAGTTGGTGAGATTGGGAGGTTCTTCCTGCGACATGTTTGTCAACGGGGCGAAAATTTCAACGACGCTTGGCCTGTGGGAGCGGCTAGAGGGTGCAAATCGTGGGACACTGGGGGACCTCGACCGAGGTTGGCGATCGAAGGCCACCTGTTCCGGAGGAGTGGATCGACTGAAAACCGGCTGGTTCTCAATTTTGATAGAACCTGTGGGTAGAGGCACATTCGCGTCAGGGCCGAAGAACCGAACATTTTTTACGGTGCCAGGAGTATTGGGTTCACGGAGGATTGATCTGACGGAGCCTTCAAAAGTCGCGGCCCTGTTTCTCGTGGTATTGGAATCCGATGGCTCCTCGGGACGCAGAGACCTGGGGGTCTGGGGAGGAGACTTTAACACGTCCAGCGACGGGCGGCGCGCTAGAATATTGAAGGACGCGCGTCGCGCAGCTTTGGGACGGGGAGCAGTGTTGCTCAAGAGATCATGAGAAGAACGGCGAGCCAAGTCGCGAGAAGAAGAGGAACGAGCCAGGTCGCGAGAAGATGAAGAAGATGGTAAGGGTTCTGGGTTGAGTGTGAGTTGAGAAGCTATGGTTCGAGTGTTTTCAGCGCGAGAGTCGTGGAGGTAAAGACCAGATGCCCACTATTTATATGAAGATTGAACGTCGATTTGACCTTTTTGGGTATACTCGGGAGCTTCAACGGGGAGCTTAACCTCAAGGACCCGTCGTCCCTGTGGAGCTTCAACACGGACTTCCTCTTGACGGGTGAGCTGGATGGACCAGCCAGGGCCTCCTTCCGCTGCTCAACCAGCTCTCCATCCTGAGCCTGCTTCGACTTCAACGCAGAACTGAATTTTGTCCACATGGGAATGGTTCCTATGTATGCGCGTGTTCGCTGTGGGGACCTGATAGGGCGAATTAGACAGCTGAAAGATTAGATTGAGACACGACTTGCAACAAGTCTTAGCAGGCCCAGGTCAGGCTTGAAGCTGCCGCGGCTGAGAGGACCAAGACCGCGAGAGGGAGGGAGCAGGAAGAGGGAGGAAGCAAGGTGAGAACAAGCCCGTGACCGCGAAATCAACCATGTCAACATCAACAAATACAGTGTCGGGTACAGCCCAGTTACCTCTGGCTCGATGTCTGCCAGCAATGAAGTCGAGGAAAGCCCTTTGCAGGCGCTCGCCAACTCTTTCTTCATGATTATCGCCTCAGAAATTGGAGACAAAACTTTTCTTATTGCCGCCATTCTCGCTATGCGCCATCCTCGCGTTGTCGTGTTTTGTGGTGCTTTTGGCTCTCTCGTAGTCATGTCTATTCTTTCTGCGGAAATGGGCCACATTTTGCCCACCCTTATACCCAAAAAATGGACCCAGGCCGCCGCAGCTGGCCTCTTCTTCGTGTTTGGCGGCAAAATGTTGATGGAGGGGCGGGCTATGAAACCTGGAAACGACAAAATACGCGAAGAAATGAAGGAGGCGGAAGAGGAAATTGAAGGAGACGACGCCGTACACGAAGGCCATGGTCACTCTAGAGACGCCATTCCACTCGAAGACTTGGAAGCAGGAACTGCCGCTGAGAGGAGCCCACCCCAACCATCCACCCCAACACGGAGCCTGATGGAAGGCGCCCGAAATTTCTGCAGCTTTTTCCTCGGTCCCGTATTTGTCCAAGCATTTGTTTTGACATTCCTCGGCGAGTGGGGCGACAGAAGCCAGATCGCAACTATAGCATTAGGTGCTGCACATGTATGCGGTTTTACTTCCTGGCATGTGTACGTGCTTATTCGTTGGCAGAATGTGTATCTGGTCACCCTGGGCACTGTCGTCGGTCATTCTTGCTGTACCGCTTTGGCTGTTATCGGTGGCCGATACGTGTCCACCAAAATATCCGTCAAACACGGTGCGTCTAACCCCATCTTTTCTCTGTTTTTCTGGCTTGACGAAGGAGTTATAGTAACTCTCGGTGGTGCTGCCCTATTCCTCATCTTTGGTTGCATCTACATCTATGAAGCCTTTGGAAGGGAACGGGGAAGTGAGATAGATATGGCGCTTAATGGCGAAAAGAGCGTGATCTAAACGACATATACCCATACGCTGGACGGGGTTTTCTGTGTAATTTATTACTGTAGCGTACGAACGGACACAAACCAATATCTAGAGTCAATATAATGATAAAGCGGTCAGGGTGCTACCGCCAACGATGGAAAGTTGAAGCTCATGATCACTCAAAAACGTTGGGTTGGTCTTATTATGTAAACCGCGGCCCAACCTTTCTTAATCCTCAATTAACATGGCGGAAGCCGTTCGCGATGGGCCGGGCCATCTACTGTCCCTCAAAGTCATGCGAGTCTCGGTGCGAATCGACCTCGGGGCCAAGTAATATCGTCTTGCAATGTTAACCAACGCACGCTGCAGCGTCCCGCCCTCGCAAGTGCATGGCAGCCTTTCTACTCCAGTTCTCCCTCCTTCTCAGTGCGTCCCGCCAACTGAGACCTCCGCGCAATTTTCAACGCCTTTAGGCCCATTCCACCGCGTCGATTGTCTCGCTACAGGGCAAAACGCCGTTACCAGGCCATCCTAAAACGCTACGAGACTTGACGCATGCTTCCGAGCTGCTAACTCTGCCCTCATCTTTTGGCTCCATTCAACTGGGAGAGACCTTCTCGAGCTGTCTTTGTGTCAACAATGAAGCCCAGGTAGAGATTGAAGCTGTTGGAATCAAGGTAGAGATGCAGACAGCCACAAGCAAAGTCCTCCTTGCCGAGTTTGGTGGTTCAGGACACTCTTTGGCTATTGGAGACACGTTAGAGAACGTGGTACACCACGAAATCAAAGAACTAGGCCAGCATGTGCTTGCTTGCACCGTAACCTATCGACTTCCACCAGGTTCGCGCACTGCACCTGGACCGGCAGAGGACCCGAATGACCCTGCGCTGCAGAATTTTCGGAAGTTCTACAAGTTCGCAGTACGTACTCTATATCGGCGGTCATATAAATATTCACTAGCTCACCGAATTCCCAGGTGACCAACCCTCTCTCCGTGAAAACCAAAGTGCATGCTCCGCGAGCGCCCTCCGCTCTCATGTCGAGCGTTGAGCGGGGGAAGGTGTTCCTGGAGGTCCACATTCAAAACCTAACAACGGAAACAATGTGGTTTGAACGCATGCGTTTCGAATGTGCAGAAGGGTGGGATGCGGTGGACGGGAATCTCATTGACACGGAGCAGGAAGATTCTGGAAGTATCTTTTCTGGGTCTGCAGCGCTTATGCAGCCCCAAGACATGCGACAGTATATCTACATTCTGAGCCGACAACAAACTTCCCTTGCCCCAGTGGTTCATCCCCCTGGTAGCATAGTTCCACTTGGACGGCTGGATATTTCCTGGAGGTCCTCTTTTGGAGAGCCTGGTCGTCTCCTGACATCAATGCTTTCCCGACGGATACCTTTGATAGCTGCTCCCATGCAGAAACCGGTCTCGGCTCTTCCCCCATACCTCCAGCGCAATGCAACGACCAGTGTTGGTGCAGCACCCCGACCACATTCTCCGCAGTTATCCACATCTACATCGCGACCCAGTTCACCGACTGTACCCCAACGACCCGGATCTCCCTTCAGGAACCGCCCTCCCTCTACAATCGTAGGCCGGCCACAAACACCACCGCCCCTACCACCCGTAGCCCCCGATATCGACGTCAGTCTCACAGTTCGCGACGTTCCCCGAGACTCCATAAAACTCGAAAATCCTTTCAAAGTATCTTTCGCGCTCGTCGTATCTGCACCTGTTTCATTCGCAAGGCGGCGCCGCTTGCTATTCGTCGTACAGCATCTCCAGCCTCCACGTGCGACTGCAACTTCAACCATCTTACCTCCCAATCCACCACCCGAGCCGTATAGTCCACGTCTTACGTCCCTCACGTCGCCTGGCTTCTCTACCCCATCTCCCATGTCCGCGACCTTCAATTACGCTCTGGCACATCAAAAGCTCATGGCTGTATCTCCGATTCGGCCAAGCCACGACGACAGTGCAAACACCTCGGTACCGTTACCTCCGCCATTTTTCGAAGGCGCAGAGGAACTGCGATTTGCGAACGTTAAGCCTGGAGTTGTGTTCTGCGGTCCCTCCGCAGTATTCCTCCCTGCAATGGAGCTGGAACGGCCAGTCATAGCTGACGAAGGCGAAAATACTGATGGTGAAGAGAATCGCAAGGCCCAAGCGGTGCAAGACTTTGAGCTGCAGTATATGCCTGTTAGTCGGGGTTTCTGCACCGTGGGCGGATTGCGAGTGATATTGGTCGAGGACCAGCACCTCGAGGATCCAGAGTCTGAGGACGACAAACCGCTCTTCCGACCAGAGCCTAAAACGCTCAAAGAGTGGGATGTCGTAGCTGAAATCTGGGTTCCCACATAGCATGGTCTTTGCATCTGGTACTGAGAGATTGATTCTCTCTGCATCTACTGCACGATTAAATCCAGAGCAAGAGAAGGGCAGTTGCAATGTCCTCTGTAGAACCACCGTAGGGGGTTGTAACGCCGCTGTGACGACTCCATCTGTCTTTGCAATGTAGAATATGTGCGTCAGTTTGAGTTGTTTCGAGCATCTTTAGGGGTGGGAGCTGTTGGACCTCTATAGTGTGTGGTTTGGTCGTGACGACAGGGCTCCCAAATTGGGATGTCGTGGCGGTCTGGCGCTGAGACTAGTTTGGTCCAGGAAAAGCGATTCGATCGTCTCTCGAGGCCTCCATGATACAACTTCCATGTTTATTAAATGTTTATAGATTTCGAGAGGGGGGGTTGCATTGTAACTACGAAAACACAAGACCATGAGCGGATGCAGTGAGTGAGAATGTTGTGGATATGCGTCAGATACGTGAGATATAAGAAAGAATTATACTTTTGCTGCCCAGCACCCGAATCCTCTAAAAGCAAAGCCTCTCTCCAAGGTGTCCGATCAGAAAAGGACCGCTCCAGTATGATCACCTCTAATACATTCCGCCCATGCCGCCCATACCTCCCATACCGCCACCCATACCACCTCCACCAGCTGCCTTCTCCTCTTCCGGCGCATCAACAATGGAGCATTCACTCGTCGTCAAAAGACTGGCAACACCAGCAGCATCAACAAGAGCAGTGCGCACGACCTTGAGCGGGTCGACAATGCCGGCTTTGATCATATCGACGTACTCGCCCTTGCTCGCGTCGTAGCCCCAGGCAAATTTGTCTGCGGCACCATACTGGCCAAGAAGAGAGCCGACAATGACACTGGATTCTTCGCCTGCGTTGGCCAAAATTGCACGGGCAGGAGCGGTGATGGCGCGTCTAACGATTGCGACACCAAGTTCTTGGTCAAAGTTGGTCGTCGTGATCGGCTTCGCGTCGGGGCTCGTCGGGGAGGAGGTAGAGCTGGCCGCACCGGGGGAGGAAGTCGCGAGCATCAGGCTGGCCTTGAGAAGCGCGACACCACCGCCAGGAAGGATACCTTCCTCCACTGCCGCGCGGGTGGCGTTGAGAGCGTCGTCGTAGCGATCCTTCTTCTCCCCGACCTCGACCTCACTCGCACCGCCGACCTTGATGACAGCGACACCGCCCGAGAGCTTGGCAAGACGCTCCTGCAGTTTCGTCTTGTCGTACTCGCTGGTTGTCACGTCCGCGATGATGGAGCGAATCTGCTCGCAACGAGCCGCAATGGCGTCCTTGGAGCCGTCACCGTTCAAGACAATTGTGTCATCCTTGGTAATGGTGATGCTGCCAGTGGTACCAAGCATGTCGACAGATACTTGCTCTAATTTGATGTCGAGCTCATCTGAGAAGACGGTACCACCGGTGAGGATACCGAGGTCGCCCAGAATGGACTTGCGGTTGTCGCCGAAACCGGGAGCCTTAACGGCGACGACCTGGAGCTGACCGCGGAGCTTGTTGAGAATGAGGGCAGCCAGTGCCTCGCCGTCGACGTCCTCGGCTATGATAACGAGTGGACGGCGGGCTTGAGCAGCCATTTCGAGGGTAGGCAGAATATCCTGCAGCAGCGAAATCTTCTTCTCGCTGAGGAGAATATACGGCTTCTCCATCTCGACCTTTTGGGTCTTGACGTCGGTGATGAAGTACGGAGAGATGTAGCCCCGGTCGAAGCGCATGCCCTCGGTAATCTCAATCTCGTCCTCGATGGTCCGTCCCTCTTTGACGGTGATGACGCCCTCCTTGCCAACCTTCTCCATAGCCTGCGCTATTAAGCTTCCAACGTGAATGTCGCCGTTGGCGGAAATGGTGGCGACCTGAGCAATCTCTGCCGTGGTGGTGATGGTCTTCGTCTGCGAAGAAAGGAACTGGACGACACGGTCTACAGCCGCCTGAGAGCCGCGGCGGAGGTCCATGGGGTTGCAGCCAGCGGCAACATTCTTGACACCCTCTGAGTAGATGGCGCGTGCAAGGACGGTTGCCGTCGTGGTACCGTCTCCTGCTACTTCGTTGGTCTTGGAAGCCACGTCCTGAACAAGACTATAACAAGATAATTAGTCTAGTTCAGAGCTGACTTGAGCATAGAAGCTTACCGAGCCCCAAGGTTCTCGAACTTATCCTTCAATGTGACGGCTTTCGCGACGGTGACACCGTCTAAAACGAGGATTAACACTTGACCGCGACGGGGCACACGTACCAACCTTTTGTTATCTTAGGCCCGCCAAACGACTGCTCGATGATGACATTGCGACCTAGACGAGAAATTGAGTTGACCATTTGCAAACACCGTCGAGTGAATGAACAAACCCTTCGGACCGAGAGTGACCTGGACAGCGTTGGCGAGTACGTCGACACCCTTGAGGATGCTTGCCCGTCCATCGTTGGAGAACTTAATCTCCTTGTGGGCACCGCGGGTGAGAGCGGGTTGGGCTTTTGCAGCAGCGCGGCGCATAGACCGGGAGGAGGTCGTCGACAAGCGGTGCATTTTGAGGGAGGGAGGGTCCGGGGACGCGAAAGGTGAAGGAAGAAAGAAAAGACGGGGAGAGAGAAACAAAATTAGCCGACGAGAAATTTTCAAGCCGAATCAAAGCCGAAAGCTCTAGAAGCTCACGTCATCCACACAACATAAGTAAATATCCACCGTGAGGTTTATGAGAAAAGACGCGTCTCGTTCATGGTCTAATATGAATATTACATTACTATGCGTGAAATACAATGGGGGTTTGTCCAGTTTATCAACTTGTCCGAAACAGAGACTATTATACTGTAACCCAAGGTTGGCTGACCAGCTGTTGCACCGACAGCAATGCGCGGTACCGCACGTCCGAGTCGGAATGCGTCATGAGTTCCATTACCCGCGTCTTGGCCCCCATATCCGTGACAAGCCTGGAGATGGCCTCAGTAAATTCGTTGCAAAAGAATGACTGAACTGTACTTTTTGCCACGGTCGCAGTGTTTGACGTATTGACCGACGTCGTGGGCGGCCACGGCGAGTACGACCGGGTCCGTCGACTCTTTGAGAAGCTTGACCAACACCCTGGAAGCACTCAGTATGTTGCCAAACTAAGATCAAAATCGGACAAACTTGAGCTGCTCGTAGTCCCTGTCGTTAAGTTTCGTCGCGTTCTCCTTCCAGAAATCGTCAGACTCGTGAACCGGTGTCCAGGAAAGATGGCCAGAGGTCAGTTCCGAGCTATATTCATCATACGTCCTATCAACCACAGTAAGCGGAAACATCAGAAAAATGAAATAAATGGGAGAACGTTAAGCTTTGGAAATTGGTATTCAGCTCGTCCCGTAAGAATTGAACATCTTCAATTATATCCTCGTCAGACCATTTCCGTGTGCAGAGGTTCTTGGCAAAGGGTAACAGTTGTGCAACGAGCATGGAAGGAAGATTCTCGCGGGGTGCTTTCACGACCAGATTCTGTTGCATGATCAGGACAAGATAGAACAGCGATGGACCATTGCACGGACTCTGAATGTGGCAACAATGACACGGATGACCTTCTCCTTTACAGCACCCTGGGCGACGTCTATGAGCAAGGGTATTATGTCGTATTTCCTGAGAGAATGAGCAAAGATCGAAGAAGTTATCAGAGATCGTACTTGTTGACTTGTTCTGCTACGTTCTGCTCGAACGAAAGTAGCCAGATACAGAAAGCGACCTGGTAGCTCATCTGAGGGCCGGGTTTGTGTTTGAGAATTTCAACGAGTCTGAACTCGAGTCAGAATGGAATGAACCGACAAAACTGGGATTATTCAGACCCTGCAATTATCCCGGGTATTTCCCAGATTGCTTGCCGACATTCGGAACGAGCGAGAAGTGCCTCTAGACACTGCACCGCAATATCACATTTATTGGGAGAGTTTCCTTGAACGAGAGATGCGAGGAAGATTAAGAATGGTTGCAGCTGGACTGATTGGAGAAGAGTAGATTCAGAACTGGAAGATTCTTAAATGAGCACACAGGAGTTATGGAGATGATGCTACACGAACCACAGTAATACGGTCAAAATCTGGGCAGCTTTGAGTTGAACAAAGTCGTCCTGAGTCTCGAGTGTTCTGTAAGAAGAGGTCAGGGCTTGCATGAAATTAAACGACTCGGCTTGCCGCAGTAACGGGGCGTATGGTAGATCAGGGTCACTTTCTGCGGCGCGGGTGAACAGAGGGATTCGCTCGTCGTGGTCTATACGACGGTTCGCCAGGTGAGACAGGGTAGTGGACGGATGCACGCACCCGCAATAGCGTCGGCAATAAGTACGAGGATGCATTGCATGGTGTCCACTCTCTGAAGTTTCTTGAGGAGACGGAGATAGAGCAAAGCATATGTGGGGGCTTCAGAAAGGAGGAGAGACTCGGTCTTGGCCTTTGGCTGCCTGTCCACCTTCTTGATGAGAGCTAGTTCGTCGGAGGTGATCAGATCTGCGCGCTGGTAGCCCTGGAAGATATTGGTTGAAGGGATAGATTGACGGGACAGGCGATGTGAGTACCTCCCATGGAACTGGCTTTGTTCTAATCTTTGAAGAATTGTCGTCGAGATATGAGCTGGATACGAGGGACAGGGACATGCTGATGGCGGTAGTGCTTCAAGCGCGTAAAGGACACAAATAGAACCAAATCCAAAAAGTCAAAAGTTATGTCTCGACTTGCACGCCGATGTGAGCGTCTCTCCCGCAACCTCGCAACTGTCGCCTCAGACCCTCTGCCTTCTACTTCATCCCCCCGCCCTCCACGCCCCTCCTCCAAACCTATCTTATACTCCTCCGTCATCCTCAACCGCGCACCCATCCTCACCCCAAGTCCAACCACATTTGAGCGCGCATTCTACGCGTACCAGCAGCGCATACGCCGTGCACTACACAACCCCTTCCCTTCCGAGTTTTACTTCAAACAGGGCTCGCTCCTTGAAGCGCGCTTCAATTCCGAGGAGCGCTTCCGCGAGAAAGTCGCATGGGGGCCAACCTATGCAAAGGAGGAAGACCTGTCGCCCGAGGCCAAGGCAGCCGAGCAGGCTGCGATGGACCAAATGGCTTTGCAAGAAAAGTCAGACGACAAGCTGATGCCGAGGGTCCATCCTTCCGACGAGGCGCGCGACTATCACAGTCTCGACCGTAAAGGCCGGAGAAATATCTACCTGATAATACAACGTGCTGCTGAGGACGGTCAATTGGTCTGGGAGTTCCCGCAAGGTCAGCCAGTAGAAGATGAGCTGCTGCACCAGGTTCGGCTTTTGAGTAATGTCATTTTCATTGGTCTCATCTCTTTGTGCATAGGCGGCTCAGCGTGAGCTCTATGCTCATTGCGGTAAAAACATGGATACATGGATAGTCGCTCGCAAACCAATAGGCATGTATAAACCGTCCATCCCAACAACAACGTCGACTCCGACTCCCGAGGCATGTCGTTTGTTTTTCAAGCATGGTCGCATTCTGATCAGGACTCTCAGGCAATAACATTCTTCTTCAAAGGTCACATCATGGCAGGTCAAGTGAATCCTGAAAAGTTCGTCAAAGACTTTGCTTGGGTAACGAAACAAGAGATCGAGACGCGAGTAAGAAGAGCTTATTGGGAAGGCGTAAAGGACATGCTCTCTGATCATTGAATTATATTTCCCAATAAATCTAAAAACATTAGAAATTTCTAAGTTATTTTGGGGGCGCGGAGACCGTTCTGCGGGGGTTCGGCCGTTTTGGGGCATCGTCGAATTTGCGGATGATGAGTTCGCATTTCGTGGTGGCGCATATGGGTTTTGCAGCGGCTTTGATTGCTTTGGAAAGCAGTTGGAGACCTGCGGCGTGTTCTACTGCTTCGACTGAAAGAAGATTGATAGGCCCCAGAGAGATAAAAGGTAGAAAAAGACGACGTACTGGGCATAGAGAACGATTCCATGGGAGTTGCATCAGGAATGGCGGCGTTCGGCAACACGAAAGCACCAGCGGAAAGTTCAAGTGTGTCCGGAGTGGAAGGGGACGAAGGTTTTGACGCGAGTACGACTTTTGCGAAGTGTGTGGGCACAGCGACGTTCGGTGGTGAACCGATGACCTCGTACGTCTAACAAGATGTCAGAGGCTGAACAACATCCGCCACTGAAAAGAATTCAACACACAACACGCCACTTCCCGTCTGTACCCATACGTGGAAGGTAAAGTGGAATAGTGAAGACATAGACGTCAGCAAAGGTGCCTGTTAAACGGCGGCACCAATCCTCCAGGTAGGCCCAATCTGGAGTTGCAGAATTTAGCAGCAATGAGGGCAATGCAACGAAAGCATACAATGACGGTTGAACCCATCTCCGACTTGAGGCGCTATATTTGACAACAGAAAGGTCTCGTCCATTGCATCCTAACTCGCGTCAAGACGCGTCAAATTCAAGTCGGAGATGCATCCCCAAGCATACCTGAGAAGCTTTCGTATCCGCCGCGGGCACCCTGATGAAGAATAGATTGTATTCAACGCAAACCTATTAGATGGGATAAAACGCACATATGCCCGCGGTCGTACCCGCTCTTGAAATAATCTTGTAGACGGGCACGAAACGGGATGGGAAGGTCCTCGTCTTCGCGGAAAGTGGATTTGCCGCGGTCTGCAGGACCATCTGAAGGTGGAGGCCGCAAAGACGCCGCCGTCAAGTGCTCGGCTGTCTGAGCGAAAAAAAAACATTACTTTGACGCGCCGTGGCAAGACATGAATAGCAATTCGCACCCATGATGGATGGCGGAGCCGCCTGTCATACCCGGCGACGTACGCCTTCCTAGCGAGAGCATCCGCAATGGGGCCTGAGTAGAGTTACCACCATTTGCTGAAAGCCTGGACGCGTTTTAACGAACCTGGATTGCCATACTTGAGTATATCTTTCACTGCCGGGTCTTTGGAGACTTCTGTCTTGGCTTCGTCGCCGAATTCTATAGTCGGAGGGTGGAGAATATTTAAATCTTGTCTTAATATTTTGAGGTTATTGTGGTGGTGGTGGGTGGCGAACATCGAGCCAGCAACGCCGCCAACAAGAAAGAATGAGCTCTTGAGGATGATATCCCATGCTCGCGGACTGAAGGCCATCGTGGCGACTCGGGAGGCAAACGGAATCCCAAAAGAACTTCCGATCAAAATATTGCGATCAAAATTTGTGTTTGTGTCTGTTATCGGGACGCGGCAAACCCTCACGTGAGACGGTTCCTCCTTGCCTCCCCCTCCATCCACGTCCTCTCTGCCACCTTCGCGTCTTCACCAATCCCAATAACCAATGGAGCAACTTACTACCTCTCTCGCGCCCCCTCGCGCCAACCCCAAACCCAGCG
The DNA here is from genome assembly GCA_037176885.1 of Favolaschia claudopus. Taxonomy (NCBI): domain Eukaryota; kingdom Fungi; phylum Basidiomycota; class Agaricomycetes; order Agaricales; family Mycenaceae; genus Favolaschia; species Favolaschia claudopus. Next base: position 477,354 of record JAWWNJ010000035.1, on the reverse strand, counting down.
TGATCAACTCCTCCCAACAAGTGGCAGGCAGTGTCGCTAAACGGTTCGCGCGCCTCTTTCCGTGCATCAAACCCACTGAACACCATTCTCAGACTTTCCAATGAGCTAATGACATTAATGGTGTGTCTCGCCACTTATTTCGCGTATGCCACATTGATTAACGCGTCGATTCAGATGTCGTCGTCCCCCGGCATCGTAAACACCCATCTTCCCTCTGTCTGTCCCCCATCTAACTCGCCTGTAGTCCGCGTTCCCCAAAAGCGACAGCAACCTCTTTGAATGGGTAGGCACGATTGAGGGGCCCGCAGAGACTGTGAGTGCTTGGGTGCCTGTTTGTCGCGTGCATTGTTCATGGAACAAAACAAACAGATCTATGCCGGTCTGTCGTTCCGGATTTCCATATCATTTCCGGCAAACTATCCCTACGTCGCCCCCGCCATTAAATTCGAGACGCCATGTTTCCACCCGAACGTCGACATCAGCTCCGGTGCCATTTGTCTTGACATTCTGCAGGTAAACTCCGTTTCTAGGGTCATTTAGATGTGGACTGACAGACGGTCTCGAAAATAGGACAAGTGGTCCGCGGTGTACAGCGTGCAAACCATCCTTCTTTCGCTGCAGTCTCTGCTCGGAGGCTAGTACACCGTTGCTTCCATTCTCGAACCTGTGAGCGCTGACCGGTATGCCTAGAACCTAACAATGCATCTCCTTTGAACACGGATGCTTCCGCAATCTGGGACACACCAGAAGGTTTGTTGGCGTTGATATCTGACGGTCACCGTGATTGATTGTTTAACCTTTTTTCGCAGCATTCAAAACGCAGTTGATGAAGCACTACCGACCGTTGAAGGATGGTGCATGAACTGGATTATCTAGTAGCTGTGTAATTATTTGCCCTGTGTTTGATATAATCTTTTGCGGAACCTGTACATGATGTGGATGTGAGCGTTGAGCAACTGGTTGCATTGATCTGAGGGGAGATGTGTTGCGCTTTATTTGGAAGATCCGCGTTCTCACCTTCACATCCAGTACAGGCTACTGTCCAAGTGCGTTTCCTGACAAGAGTGTGCTTCTCATTTTTATGTCTATAATACAGGTCTGCGACGTTCTTTTTGCATTTTATTTATCCTCGCTACTTGTGCCCCCTTGACAATGCCGCGTCGCTCGCCACCAACTTCACTCCGTCTTGTGCAGGGGCCGGTCCCTCCACGCTCGTATGACTCGTCCTGTTTCTGAAGAGGTTGCGTTGACTCAGCTTGCGTGCAGAGTCCCTAGGCACACGATGCCGTCGGTTCCACGGCCAACGTGGACTCAACCGACCACCGTTGCGAAAGGACCCACTCCGAGATCTCAAGCCGGCCACAAGGAAGACCCCGTTCTGGCCGCCAAGTTCACGGAGATCCCGTCGTTGCTCATCCCACCCACGCCGTCGAGTCGGGGGAGCATGAGAGGACCATGGGATCATTCTGGGTCGATCCAATTGGACTTGGATGTGGAGAATATGCTTAGCCCATTGAAGCCTGTTGCGTTTGCGTTTGCGTTGGCATGAGGGGGATATTAGTATGTAGTAGAGCGGACTATAAGTTGAATACAATGGCTGGTTACATTGACTCGTTCATTGGGTACAATGGGTGATTTAACGGAGTTGACACACAAGACCAAAGTCTTTTGGATTAAGTTACTCTTCTTTCTTTTATACCGACTTGACGAGCGGGGAGACGGCCCTTTACTTCAGATAATAATGACCACGCCCCCCACAGACATCTCGTCTCTTCGTCTCCACGACTCTTCTTATGACTCTTACGAGCACAACTCCCCCGCTACCAGACCCCCCTACCACTTTGCTACTTCTCCAGGGATCCCAGTGCCGTCTCGCTACGACCCTTTGACTGTAGGTCAGTCTCCCCTCAAGCCAAAGCCCGCTCGTAACCCTCTTCCCACTGTGCGTCATCTTCTTCCCTTTCCCCCCTCCTCCTCTGATTTTTCTGACGATTTTGTAGCAATGGCTCGATAATTCAGACAATCGCTCTCTGTCTCCCCATAACAACTCGGATTTCTCCTCCGCTGGCGGCTCTCCTCCCCCAATGGGCTCCATCCAGTCGCCGCCCCCTGTTGCCAGTAGTCCCAGTCAAAATCCCGACGACGAGATCATCCCAACTGCAATCGTTATCAAAAATATCCCTTTCAATGTCAAGCGCGAAACCTTGCTTGATATAATTGTCAGTCTCTTCATCTCGTTGGTTCATCGATCTCTTCTTAATCAGTCATCTTGTGCTTTTTCCCCAGGCTTCACTTGCGATCCCCACACCTTATGCGTTCAACTACCATCTGGACCAGCAGGGTTCTTTCCGTGGTCTCGCTTTTGCCAACTTCCGCCAGGCTGCGGATGCCGATGCTGTCGTTGCCGCCTTGAATGGGTTCGACGTTCAAGGCCGTAAATTGCGTGTCGAATACAAAAAGGTCCTACAGGCCGGCGAAAAGGAGCGCATCGAACGTGAAAAGGCGATACGCAGGATGCGTTCCATGCAATTAGAGAAGGAGCAGACCGGCGGAGGTTCTCTGTACGACGAATTCGGTTCGCCGCTGCAAGGTGGAAACCCCCCAACATTCACCCCCCAGCGCTCCTTCTCCGGCACCCCGTACCAGCCGCAGCAATACTCACCTACTAACGTATCCCCGATCCCCAACCCTCCACAGTATAATCATGTCCTCGCCGCGGCTCCTCCGGCCCCTGTGCAGCCCTCCGTGACCCCAAGTAATTCTGAAAAGTCTTCGGCAAACGAACTAGATCTTAATGACCCCTCCACCTTGGAAATATACTCCCGGATTCTGTTGTTCAAGGACGACCGCATGCGCGACGAACTTGCTTTCTCCAGGACCCTCAGTCCCAAGCAACGCAGGGTTGTCCATCTCGTGGCCCAAAAATTGGGCGTGTATCACTATTCTGTAGGCGAAGGGGAGGAGCGATACGCCGTTGTCACGCGCATCGATCCATCGCGGGTGAGCTTCTTTTTCGGTCATCACATGGCCACGCGATTGATTTTTTGTTTCACGCCAGCAACAACAACGCCCCCCACATACCCTCTCCCGTGCTCCATCCGCCTATCTCGCTCAAGCCGCGTCTCAAGCCTCCCCGGCGTCCCTGCGTGTGAAGAAGTCCATGCCCGACATGAAGACTCTTCATTCGCAGGCTCAGCGGCTCAACCCGCGCCCCTCGAATGGGAACATGCGGGAGGTGTATTCCGCAACTATTAGTCCGGGAGCGATGCGCCGCTTGTCGACAAACAGCGGCTACCCCTCGTTGTTCTCGAACGGCGGGGCGTTCTCTGGCGGGAGTGTTCCTCCCGTTCCCAGTGTTCCCCTTCAGAATGCACATGACTCGTCTGGTGGGGTTGTCCGTCAGCCCCGGGGTCCCGGAGCTGGAGGCTTCGGGCGTCGGGACAGCCGGGTTGGGGTGAGTGAGGGCAACACTAGAGGTGGGCTCGACGCTCGTACTTACGAACCAATGGAGATCTGATGGGTGCCTCTGACCAGCTCGCTCTGATTCGTTAGAGGGAGCTGATGGACGAGGAAACTGAGTCTCCCCCCCGTTCTCAATCGTTTCTTCGTTCTATTTTTCTTCTTTGCGCCCCGCATCCATTACCGAAAGTCAACCACGTATCCTCCGTCTCCAAGTACATTTTGTATAAGACTGCCTACTGCTATTGATCGTTGTTAACTTCCTTGGTACATGTTTCTCTTTCTTTCTCTCGTTTACATGTTTTCATTCCTGCGGAATAGCTTGCAATTGCCATTGCCCAACTTATTATCATATTCTCCCGCTTTCATAAATCTATATGTCTCATTACTCCATCCTACTTGAAATCAGCTGCACAAATATGAATAGAGGCCGTTGTAGAGTCTGTGGGGTGTGTTTCATTCGAGTCGGAGAGATTTCCGTTGAACAGATTGAATTTTGGGCCATGGGAAGGCTGTAGCGCAACAGGCACAATCACTTTGACATCATCAAGGCTAAGCTTAACATCGGACGGAACGGGCGTATACGACGGCGCCCACTCCGCAGCCAGACACAACGTCGGCCAGATAATTCCTCACGCTAACCACCACCACGAACATGGCCGCCACCTTCAACCCCACCCAGGCCGAACTCGCGCTCACTCAACAAATATTCGCGGTTGCTGACCCAAAGAAACTCGGTGCTCTCACAGGCGAAGTTGCAGTCAAGGTCTTTGGCGGCGCGAATCTCTCTCCCACCGTCCTCGGTCAGATATGGCAAATTGCAGACGAGTCCAACAACGGTTGGCTTTCTCAGAAGGGCGTAGCCATTGCCGTCCGACTTCTGGGTCACGCTCAGAAGGGCGAAAAGGTGTCTGAAGCCCTTCTCAGTAAACGTGAGTCTATGCACGTTCAGCTTTGTCCAAGCCGAGTCTCGTACTCAATGACACTGTTGAACAGCCGGACCGCTCCCCACGATCACTGGCGTCACTCCCGTTCTCGCACAAGGTACTGGTGCGAGCAATTCCAGTCTCTCGCGAGCCAAGTCGCCGCAGCCTGGCATGCCCCCATTCACTCCTCAAGATAAGAACAAGTTTCAGGCGATGTTCGCCAAGGCCGGCCCCGGTCCCGACGGCCTTTTGAGCAGTGCGTTAATTTACATGATATTCCGTTTTGCGTCATCAATTATCGTCTAGGCGATAAAGCACAAGAAGTTTTCGTTAGGTCTAAGCTCTCGAATGAAACCCTGGGCCTGATATGGTATGACGCGTCCTGGGAAGTTTGTCTTGCCTAACCGCGCTGCCAGGAATCTCGCAGATACCCAAGACCGTGGCCAACTTGATTCGACCGACTTTGCCATAGGAATGTACTTCATCCAGGCGACAATGACAGGCCAGATCACGTCTATACCCAATACCCTACCGCCTGGTCTCTATCAGCAAGTTGCCGGGCCTACAGGCAGCCTTCGGACGCAGGCAACTGGCGGGTCATATAGTCCATTGGCCAGCTCATTCTCGCAAGCTACTCAGTCGCGCAGTAACATCCAGCCTCAATATACCGGGACGAGTGCTCTACAGCCACAAGTTACCGGCCCATGGTCCTCCAAACCTCCTGTTCCTCCTCATCTCCCCGCACGACCCGGCCTGTCTGCAGTGTCCCCTTCGCCTTCCTCAATGGGCAGTGGCGCATTCGGCGCCGCACCTGCGTGGGACATCACCCCCGCTGAGAAGACCAACTCAGATCGTTGGTTTGACTCTCTCGATACTCAGCACCGCGGATTCATTCAGGACGATGTCGCTGTGCCCTTTATGCTTGAATCCAAGCTGTCTGGCGATGACCTTGCGCAGATTTGGGATTTGGCTGATGTTAACAACGACGGCAAGCTCACTCGGGATGGCTTCGCTATTGCGTGGCATCTAATTCAAAAGAAGCGTAACGGAGCGCCTATTCCAGCCACCCTCCCTCCCTCGCTGGTTCCGCCCTCCATGCGTGCTGCCGCCGGTGCTTCGCCCTTTGCATCCGCGCCAGCCCCCGCCCCGCCAGAACCAGCCAAAGATCTTTTTTCATGGGACGATCCGGTGCCTTCACCTGCACCTGTCTCTACGCCCTCCGCCCAAAGACCGCTTTCGCCACAGAATACCGCGTTCTCGACCCCACCTCGAGCTATTGCTGATCCATTCGGTTCGTCCAGCTTTGCCCCGCCTCCTGGTACGTGATTCAATTCACTTTGATTCCTGCTTTCCATCCCCTCTTACCAAATTGTGCAGCACCGGCGGCGCATCATGACCTTTTAGGCGACGATGACGACACGGGCGCGGCTTCTCCGCCTATGCAAGAGGACAAGTCTGCCGAGATTGGCAACCTGCAGAATCAGGTGAACAGCACGAGCCGTTCCCTCGCGACTGCGCAGGCAGATCGTGCGGCGCTGGAGGCCACCCTTGCCAACCAAGCGGCACAACTGTCGGCTCTGGAAACGCAGCTCACAACTGCCAAGGCTGCATATGACACCGAGACTAAGCTGCTCGCGGGCCTTCGTGAGCGACATGCAACTCAGACGGCGGATATCACAAAGACAAGGGAAGAGCTCATACGTGCAGAGAGCGACCTCAGTGCTGTCAGAGTGGAGAAGGCAGAAATAGAGGGCGCATTCTTGCGAGATAAGGAGGAAGTGAGGGCGCTTCAGAGAAGGATGGTAGAAACTGGCCAAGAAGTAGAAATGGCGAAGATGGAGGTGGAAAAGAGCAAGAAAGAGGCAAAGCAACAGAAAGGGTTGTTAGCCATTGCTCGCAAGCAGCTGAGCACAAAGGAGGCCGAGAGGGCGAAGGTGGAGAAGGAGTTGGCGGAAGCGCGGGCTGAGGCGGCAAGTATTGTCACCGAAAAGGAAGAAGTCGAATCCTCCATTGCAGCCCTCGACGCTCAACCGATTCCAACTCTCCCTGTCACCACCACTGCCGCACCATTGCCTGAGCGCACAACGTCTAACGATTCATTGACGTTCGCGGCGGCGCAAGCGTTGCCGGCAACTCCCGATGTAGCAAGCCCGTCGATTGCGTCCAGCATCAAGAGCAACAATCCTTTCGACCGCTTGATGGGGAATTCCACACCTCGGTCTCAATCTCCCTTCGCACCCAGTCTCTCGCCCCAGGCTACTGGGACAAGCTCTGCTGCGGCCCCTGATCCATTCGGGTTCTCCCAAGCATTCGAAACAGACGCCACCGCACCGGTAGCTGAGGTCGCCGAACCCGAGGCCGCGCCCGCGCCCGCGCTCGAGGAAGAACGCAAGAGTCCCACCCCGAAACCTGCGGAATTAACACCGGCCCCCATTATCAGTACCGATAACGAGAGTGACATTTTCTCGACGCCCCTCACCGGCACCGGACCCACATTCCCCACCATCGACAATATCGTCGAAACACAGTTTCCGCCGGTGGAGACCGTATCACCAAATCCGCCCGGTCACTTCGAACCTGAGCCGGCGCTGGATCGGGCAGAAACCACAGACCTGGGAGCTCAACTTAAGGAGATCGACGTCGGTGACTCGGACAGCAGCGATGATAGCGACAGCGAGGATGAGGTCCCGCTTGCTACTCTTCAAAAGGAGAAACAGGCGGAGGTTGTGGAAGCGGCAGAGACTCCAACCGCGAAACCCAACGGACACGACGCTGCCAAGCCCGCTGAGGAGCCTTCGTTTGACGACATCTTCGGCGTTGCGAATCCCACACCTTCGGCTCCGCCTGCTGCAAAGGCCGAGCCAGGCACTGACGCATTCGGCATGCCTCTCATGTCAAGCATGGGTGGATCGGTAAATGGCTTCATGGCTACTCCCGAACCACCTGCTGTGGCTGGTGTGAATGCATTCGACGAGGCCTTGGGCAAAATTCCTGCTGCGTCATCGCCAGCGCCGCAGTTTAGTGCCTTCGACGCAGCGTTTGATGACAATTTCGATTTCGGGACGGCATCCGCTGCTGCTGCAACGGCAACTTCGTTCCCCCCAGCACCCACTGCATTCTCTCCAGCGCCTACCAGTGCATTCCCTCTGTCGCCCACCGGAGCTGTTAACGGTCATGCCACTCCTACCGCAAACAAGAACGAGTTTGACAGCATCTTTGGAGCTTCTCCCGCTGCCCCTGCGACGCTGACCGAACCTCCCAAACCCGTCAACGGGAACAGTTCGAATATACCCAACTTCGAAGCATCGCAAGCGGCAAGTCCCGCACCGCAGAATGGTAATGCAGCGGGTGCGCCAGAAGACGCGTCGACGTCTTTCGATGAAGCCTTTGCCAGTTTCTCAACGGGGCCCGACCTCAAGAATTTGGCGACGTCCCTCGATTCCCCCACGTCAGCAACAGCGCCAGTTGCGCCTTCCCAGAGCTTTCCTTCCGTTTCCCCGACCTCTTCGCCAAGGAGTGTGGTCTCTTCATCCAGAAAACCAACAACTGAGCGCTCGGTCTCTCCCCCGCCCCGCCACCGCTCGCCGCCTCCACAAAAAGAAAAAGCCAGCAAGGGGCGCCCCTCAACAGGGTCTTCCAAAGATGAGAAGGTCAAGGACACTCCTCCGACACGGAGCTCGAAGTTGAGCGTAAGTTGTTTCAGTCATTTTCAATGAACTGTCAATTATATCTTTCCTGTTTTTTTTTCCAGATCCGGTTACCTTTTGGCAAGAAGAAGAAGCAGACAGAGCCGCTACCTGCCGGTCCTTCGCACCTTCTCACGCCTCCTCGAGAGGAGCCGGATCGGACAACGACTCCCGCTGTAGATGACGACGTCGAAGCTGTCAAGCAGCTAACGGCGATGGGATTCAGCCGTACTCAAGCGGTAGATGCTCTCGAGGCCTCTGGCTATGACGTGCAAAAGGCACTCAACGGTCTTCTGAACCTCAACGCACAATGAAGACATTGAAAAGTTGTATTCGAACGTTAAAACTTATGGTAATCCCTCTATTAACATCCCGGAAATTAGTATGTACGTGGTTTTCTCACTATTCAAGACGGTGGGCATTGGTTTCGCTGAGTCGGCAATCACTTTCGTTTACTACCAAAGTCGGCCTAATGAATCCTGTGTATATATCGGAGGCTCTTAATATGGCCCCAGTCGTACTTTCGTTTCTTTTCCATTCACTAGCAATACCGGATATCAATACGAATTTTGTACCCGATCTACGCAGTCGTTGCATCCTTCTCCTCCTCTTCCAAGCCACCAGACACGATCGTCTCGTTCCCCGCCGCAAGATTCTGCAATCGGGCCCACTCCAGCAAGACCGCAGAGAAGTAGCAGTCGTTTTGTTGATCCGTCATGACGCGCTGGGCGAACATCATTCCCCGCATTTGGATTGCACGAGCCTCCTCATCGTTTTGGCGCGCCCACTCGACTTTTTCTGTCAGATCAGAAAGATCGATTTTGACCGGTATGTAGTGCTCGTAGGGTTTGAGCCAATCACTGAAGAATTCCCCGAAGGCAGTGGACTTGAAGACCAGCGAGCCTGAGCGTAGCAAGCCGAGATACCTTCCGCTGAAAGTGTTTCCGTCGATGTCAAGAACGTACTTGTAGCGATAGGCCTCTTCCCTCGGTGCACCTGGCCCCTGGATTGCATACTCCTGTATGATAGAGCTACGGTCACAGTCCTCTGTGCAGTGTGTCTCCGCAAATGCGGTCATCCGAGCATCGATGAGATCGGAGTGGTTCCGCGCGAGTTCGATGAGGCGAAAGCGCGGGAAGCTGCGGTAGTTCTGACCGTAAATGTGCCCGCCATTGGACATGCCGCGCCAATAAATAACAGGTTTCTTGTTGGCCCAGCGCACATTGTTGGGGTGCGCGAAGTGGCCGCTCCACCAAGTCTTATCATAATAGTACTGAACCTGTGGATCAGCTGAATGCAAAGAGACTCGACAAATAACACACCACGCCAGGGAACAGAATGTCAGAGAAACACGGTGAAATTTTTGTCATGCTCAGCACTGGCCACAGGTCCGTTGTAAAGTCAGAAGACGAACTAGAGTGCAGAACTGCAAAACTATATTAATAATGTACTATGGTCAGAAGGATAGAACTGACAGGCGATATCCTTCACGGGGTCCGAGACGAACCCAGTGGGAGCGTTTGAGACATCGCACCCACTTTGCTTGCGGAAGAAATCTGAGGTTGGGACTGGGGAGATGCGGAATGGGTCCGGATCCTTCAAGCGGACGGCGTCCTCCTCAGCTCCTGCCGCACGCACATCGTAGACGACCCGAGGCTCGTCACGCCCATTAAGAAGAAATTCCATATCGGGGAGTACGCGTGCAAACTACAGACCAGGTGTCAGTGAAGGTACGCGATGCAAAAATTGAAATCAACCTGTTCAAGAATAGTCTGCAGTTCGCCATCGAACGACGTGCCTTGATACTCTGGCATCCGAACTTCCCCATTACTTATTGCTATTGTCATCAAGCCGCGCGGATCCTGGAGAGTCTAGGAAAATTGTTGGAAGGAGGTAAATTACAGGAGCGGTAAATTACCATATTCCGCCCAGACTCAACCATAGTTCTGAAGTAGTTCGGATGACTTTGTGCTATTTGGTAGAACGGTTCGAAGTCCCGATGTATCTGATCGTATTCGTCGATAAGACACTGGTTCTCCTTCGCAAACTCGAACCACTTGTCGAAATTGGGTGGAGGAGAACGACCGGATTTGAGAGAATACCGCGAGGTGGCTTGCTCTAGAGTCCGGGATTGGCGCTCCAACAACTCGAAAATGCTCTGCTGAGCTTTGATACCTGCGCTGGACAACTCCAAGTCGGAAATCATGGCCATGACGTCCGTCTCATTCATTCGATGGGGTTGTTGAGATTGCTGAGGAGGTTGTGGGGAGGCTATGTCCATGGGTGGTGGACCTCGCCGTGAAGGAATGTATAAGACGCTAGAGGCTAAGCCTAGAAGAGCGAGTACGCCTACGAATGGCATCCAGTAGCGACAAGATGCTGATCGTCTGGGGAAAGGAGCTTTGACGAGACTGGGAACGTCTGGCGAATTTGAACTATCTGCGGTCATATCCTTGTGGCTGCGAGTTGCGGGCAACAATGCAGTTGTAGACTCGTCTCCGGGCGGGGCAAAGTACGATGGTGCCATCGGTGTGGCAAGCGGTGGTAGGGTAGAGGATGTTAGACACGGTGCTTAGACGGAGATGTACACAAGGCGAGACTTCCGCGTCAGCCACCGTTTAGGATTGGAAGGAATGATCAATGTCTCAAAAAGGTTCCGTAGGATCGCTGCATCGCCACCTCGCTTGGACCGATGATCTTACGTAAAGTAAAATACTGAGATCCAGAAATAGAAATAGTGCCAAAACACGCATCTATCAACCGCCTTTGGCCAGAGCTTTCTTCAGCTCTGAATTCCTCCGTTCGAGAGTCTCAATCTTCAGCGACGACGACAGCATCTTCGACTGCAGATATCTCGAACGCGTCGCTGCCGCGGTACTCCCACCCCATAGCCAGTGCTGGTTGTCTTTATTTATCTCCTTCAAGGACAATAGCTCTTGCTCGCAGGACTTGATGGTGCTTTCCGAGCTCGCGATAATCTTTTCGTTAAATGCTATGTCTTGAGTGGCTTGGAATATTTGGTCTAATCGGCGTCAAGGCAAGGGTAAGTCATACATACAATGCAACTCACCGTTCACTAGCCGTTCAAAGACACTTCGGAATACAGGTTTACCGGGGCGAATAGTGGAAGGTCTCCCTGCACAAAATCAGTCGTATCAAAAGTGTTTAGGGAATGTAATACCGTTATGGGTTCCGATGGAAATCAGCTCTGCATGCTCCATGCTACGAAGAGGGGCCTCGTCGCCCTTGAAGGGGAATTCGAGTAGCACTTCATGATATGGAAGCTTTTGAACACAGTAAGGTGTTGTCAGAGACAGGCAGAGAAACAACAAACCTCGTTCTTCTTGGAAAGCTGTTTGAAAAGCGACCATGCCTGTTCACGGCCCCAAGGTAAGGACTTTGCATCCTCTGCGTCGTCCCCGAAAGCCCTTTTCCGCACATCATTCACTTCCCGATGTATGATATCGGTTACGGCCTCTTCCACGGTTGCGCCATTGCGAACTTTGTGTATAAGCTATACAAACCTTTGACATCGACATTCAGCGGGAACTAGAATTCTAGAGACTCACGCTTTCGAGATCGCTCGCCCGTCCGCCAAGACGCTCGACGAAGCTTGTTTGCTCCCGAGTGTATTCGAGTTTGATGTCGGCATCTTCCAGCTTGCGTTTCACGAACGCCAAAGCGCTCTTTGCGTCTGCATCCGACAGCGCAATAGCATTGAGAGGTTTGGCAGGCAGCGCTGTATGAATGGCAAGATGAGTATGTCTTCGTGTCAAGGGAAATAAGAACCTTGCCTTTTGCCAATCTCTTTCCGTTCTCGCGATTATCGGAAATCACGATGACATGGGCAATCTAGCAGGGATCGTTTGTTCGCGGAGAGCGGAGGAGTTATTTGAAACAAACCTGATTCTCAACCAAGCTTGCAGCCCACTCAGAAAGCACGTCGTAAACCTCTTCGTGACTGGACCCATGAACCTCAAAGTTGCGAATCATAACCAAGGGCAACGATTCCACAGCTTCGAGCTCAGCCTTCCCCTGTTGTTTCTTTTTCGCTTCTTGCTCCTCCCCCCTCTTTTCCTGGTCCAACGGTGTTAGTGGAGCAACATCGTCATCATCTTCCATCAGCTCATCGCCAATTCCAAGCTCTGCCATGACCCCATTGCCCGCAACACAATCGAGCCGCCCATCATGCCAGGTTCCACGACGAATCTTCTCGGCGCGACGAGCATCCATGCGTGACCGCTCTTCTTCTTGAGCCTGACGTTTGATTTGGCGAAGGACATCTCGCTGATGTGAAGAGTTGACATTCTCAAGAGCGCTGCGAACGACGGAGAGCATTTCTCGCACTTGCTCCGGAGTGGTACTGCTCAGGTTCGCTGTGCCAACAAGTCAATGCAAATTCCAAGTTATCAAGAGTATACGCACCTTTCTGGCCAATCAATCCCACGCTTGCGAGGTCGATCAAATGGTTGAAGGAGTTGAAGAAGGAGAATACGGGCCAATATCCTGTCTGCTTTCCCAGAAGGGCGGTGAGCTGACTGTCCGAAGAAGCATTCTGAAGGGCACGGCAGTCGATCGTCAAAGACCGGCGCCCGCTGTCCTTGAGAACCGTCTGCACAAGACCGGTCTTGGCACTGCCCTGCGGGCCATGGAGGAAAGCGACTGTCGAAGGCCAGTCTGCGATGTAAGCGCGGAGAGCAGCCTCAGCCTGTTGGCGCTCCTTCCACACGTCTTCTGCCATTGAAACTTGGGACGAAGATTGGGGCGTAAAGATTCGGAGTTGCAAGGATTTTTTACGGATCCATTGATAGAGTTTGAACTCTCAAGACACAGTTAGAACATGATGTGCTCAGAAGTGTACTGTTTTGGCACAGACGCACCTCGAATATCGAACCAGTCCTGCATTTTTGCTTGAACCATAAGTGAGCGTATGGGGTCGAAGATCGTGTATGTCAAGCTGCCCAGAAGGAAGAGAACGATTGGCAGCACAATCCTCGGATGGCTCGTTATCCAATCTCTGATCTTGATGCCATTTAATGAGTTTGAGACAGGTTGGTTGTGAGTTTACACACCTTGTGGGCATTCAACGGAAAGTCGTATGTAACGCGGAGCTTCGTAGGAGCGGAAGCCCCGGGTGCCTGCATCTCAAGGCCATGGATAGAGTTGCGTGCAACTGTGGCGGCGCGTAGCTTATTGAACACGACACTGGCCGAGCGAAGTGAGCCTGCAGGGACGGGCTGGGGTTGTCGTATATCCCGTATTACACCGTAGGGCTACATAAGGCTCGTGAAATGGTAAATGCGATGAATTCGAAATGAAGTACGCGTAGAAGCTCGTAAAGCCGTTCGTCCCTAATATCGGGGCCATCAAACGCAACGCTGACGGTGGTGGACGGAAATCGCCACATATCCTGGATACATACTCGAGTTAATCTTGGGCCCAATGTGATACAGACACCTTCACCTCAATCCAAGGTTTCCCTTCAACGACCCAGAAGCGCGAACCGACACCATCCATCCACGAAGGAAGTCCACCGTGTTTTCGAACAACCTCGGTGATTTCAGCATTGATTGCCTCGAGCGCTTGCTCTGGGTCGCTTGCGGTGAACTCAAACGCGACAAAAGCGCCTCCATCCTTGTGATATGGGCGAATGTCGACGATATTGAATCCATGTGCTTTGACGTCCGAGAGACGGGATCTTAGAGTTTCCAGGGTGGATTCCTCGCGCATACGTGCGAGATAATAGCGCAGGCTATCATCAAGGGAAGAAAATGCAAGAAATTAGATGTGCTTTGGGCAGGAAAGCAGCAATTCGACGGACTCCCATATTCCAAGTCGAACAGGGAATGCATCGACAAAAAGGTACTTCTTGATGGTGGATGGTTGGTCAGAGTAGGATCGCAGCGGAGGGAGTGCAAAGGACCGTCTGGGAGGACAGCGCAAACGTCGGAGGAGCATGGTGGTGGTCGGCAGAGACAGACGCGTCCAGTCCTTAATGACGTAATGACGTCGACATCCACTTTGACTTGGATTCAAACGATGATTTTGGGAAGGAACCCTTGGACAATGTTCTCAGTCTAATCACTGTAATTGTTGAGCGCTGAACGATGCAGAACCGCGACGCGCTGGAGAAGCGCAGCTCATCACGTGTCCGCGGTGTGCGCCTTCGCCGAGTCGTCTCAGCAGTCCAAAAGAATCTGGGAGGACGAGGAGCTAGGAGGAGCATCATCCCATTACCCATATATTGTTATCTATAGTATATAACTTTCAACAAGAAAAGGCCCAACAGGCCAGTGTTTTTGATACAGAGGTGGTGGTGGTATACAAGTGAGTCGTACTGGATACAGAGCGGACGCGCGGAGGCGTGATTGAATGATACATGCAGGACTGTTCGTTCGTTTTGGTTCATGGCAAAGGAATGGACGGCACGCTGGACGGCCGGCGACCGGCGAAGCGGTAGGGGTGTAGGCGAGTGCCTTTTGCGACCGAGCGCTGAGGATGGCGGAGCTGCTCGAGCGCTGGGCCGAGCAGGAGAAGAGGGCGTGCGCTTGGCGCATGAGGGTCATCGGGAGAGGAGATAACAACGACCGCCTCGGCGTCCTCTAGAGAGGACGGGACGAGTGTGAGTTTTTGAGTTTTCGAGGGCGAAGTGGGAGTGGATGAAGTCGAGCTCGCGCTGGTCGCGGAGCTCGCATCTGAGGGCGTAGGTGACGGGGTACGGGACGTCGAGGAGGACGTGCACGTAGACACTCGACGATGCGAGGCGGAGTGCTGGAAGACGTCGCGACGTGAGCACTGGAGATATGTGAGTATGATGAGATCCAAACGCCGTAGAACCACGTACTGAATTTTCGTAAATGTCTGACGGCAAACGATAGCGCTGGGAGTAAGACGAGGGGAGTAAATTGAGGGTATGGAGAGGGGGGAGGGTGGGTCGCTCGGAGGAGGTATGGGAGAACATGGCAGAGTAACGTTCAAGGGAGAAGTAGTGGAGTGGTTCGTTAAAAGGCCCAGCCTTGTATTCGTGCGATGGAGTTGGAATTGGGTATCAAGAACAAGGGGGGAGGGCGGTGACTGCAGAAGGCGCCGGACAGCGAGTTTTATACAGAATTGTGGCCGAGCATTCAAGATGAGAAGCATGTAGTGTGTTCATTGTGTAGCCCCAAACAATGAAAATTGGATGCATTGTCACCAAACTTTGCAATTTCGAAAGCCAGAACAATAAGCAAGCAGAGCCAAGCATAGCTCAGTTCAACGCGTGTATCAAGACAAGCAGACACTCGAGGCAGATCGAGAAGGAGCAGGAGAAAGAGCAGAAACGGACTATTTACCATTGTTTGGTCGACCCATACTGCTGTTCATCCACCTGAAGACGCCATCAGTACTAGTACTCGAAGAACAGACTGTAACCGCGTTTACAGTATTGCTTGTCCCACCCATCTCGCAAAAGGAGGGGTTGCAAAAATTCACAACCCCCCCCCCCCGGTGTGAAAAAAGTCGACTCAAAATGCGCTTCACCAAAAACTCGAACGAGAATTCACCCTGGGAGGGGTTGTGAAAAAAAAATGCGACTCCGAACGCGGCCCACGTTAAACGCAAACTGAATTTCACTACCCCTCCCTTTGCGAGATTGAAGGTCGCAACGCTCTCACCTATCAACACAAACGCGTCGCGTTGACGCGCTGTACGAGGTGCCATTGTGTAGTGCACATGTAAATTCACAATCGAGACCAACGCGAGAGTTGAATTTTCACTCGCTTCAAATTTTTACTCGCAAAAGGAGGGGTTGCGAAAATCCACAACCCCTCCCTGGGGGGGGTTGTGAAAAATTTCGATTCAAGACGCATTCCACGAGCAAATCCATACCCCAAAGACCATTTACCATTGTTTGGTCGACCCATGCTGCTGTTCATCCACCTCGCCCTACCTCGCCCTCATACTCTACAAATACGCAATAGCTTCACCCAGATTATCTATCCATCTACAACATTCAATGAACCATTCAACTGGCATTCAGATTTGCTGGATCCGCACGGATGCACTGTCGGAATATCTGTCTTGCACTGGTGACACCGTATCCTCATGAACATCGACGCGCGGGCCGTATACTCTATGCTTGAGCCTTGGATGCTCCCAGCAATGTTGCCTGGTTGGATTCGGAGCATGTCTTTGCTGTTCCGTCTCTTGCAAATTAATTCTGTCATTTTCGACTTGGTGCCCCTGTAGCTGATTCCGCGGTAGCAACTCAATGAAAGCACAGCTTGATGAAAATCGGTGTCAGGGCCTGTCGCTCATATAAACTGCGACGTCCTTCCCCTGTCGCCTGCTGTTTCCTGACCTTTCCTGACCATCTCATGTCGCCGCAAGCAGTCTCCCTCGTCTTCGAGAACCGTGTTCGCATATGCGGTGAATTCATACAGGGTCACGTCGAGCTGAATGTCCCTCTTGCTCTCGAGGACGACATAGAAGCCGTCCGAGTTAAACTGCGAGGCTCGATATGTAAGCTGACTTTATCTTTGCAACAATCGCTACAATCTGTCCATACAGATGTTGAAATCACTGAACACCGGTCATCAACTGATTCGCATGGCCGTCATCGGAGTTCGACCGACACTCAAAGACGTCGCACCGAAGTTTTGCGAGCCGATGCTTCATTGTGGACGCCGGGCGGCTCACAAAATGGGCAACTAATACTGCCATTTCAGTTTCATCTTCCTCCCAATCTACCCCCTTCGTTCCACTGCACAATGACGGACGGCAAAGGCATCATTAGCTACGGGATTGAAGTGGTCGCTGATCGTCCAGGCATATTCAAGCGGAATCGACGAATTGCTAGTGTATTCTCCGTCGTTCCGGCCGCTAACCCTCAAGATCTCGCGACCCAGCACCTCCTTCTTCAAGGCTGGTCTGGACAATGGCAATCTATTGATTACGAACAACGTATGCGACGCGGGCTTTGGGGTGAATACTCTCACGTCAAAACCAAGGTAGCCCACTCTCCTTCATGTCCCTAACCCCTTCCAACATTTTGTCTTTGATACAGCTCGTCTACCCCGGCCTTGCAGCATTCCCCATGTCCACCCCTTTGCCTTTCCAAATACACATCACTATCGACACGAAACCCATGAAGCGGACAGATAGCCCATTCGAGGATGGCAAGCCGCTGTTTCCTGTCCCTCCCTCGAATTTTTCTGAACTCAGTCTTACGCTTATACGTAATGTTCATCTGCACGCATATACGAGGCGCAAAAACAAGTCGGAAATGGTTCTGTACCTCGGCGGTACTGGAGAGGCGACCCATAGTTCTTCTCACTCCTTGGACATGGATCCACCGGAATGGATCCCTGTCGACGGTGACAAGGGCAAAGGAATTTGGCGTCGAACAGTCCACATGCAATCGACGTTGTGTCTGTCCGTACCGCCCACCCATACCTCGCAATACATCAGTTGGGATGTGAGTGTGATGCCTAATACTTGTGCTGCGGTAATCAATATCAATTGCAGTATGCTTTACAACTTTCCGTGCCGTTCAAAGGAATTGGAAATGATGTGGATACGTCGTCTCCCATTTGGATCGTGCCCGCATTTGCTTGCCCACCATCGCAGCCGTTTTCTACGGGCCACAATCCTGAACTCACATATGCTGATGTCCCTCCCCCGTTTCCTGTCCCATCTCTCGATTTGCCCCCGTTCGTCCATATTTGTTTCCCCCGTCGAGGCATCACCCAATTGACCGTTTTTTTACAGGGCGTATTATGAGGGAGAGCACCACGGTTGGGAAGACGAAAAGCAATAATTCTACACTTGTATGGCGTGAACGCCCAATGGATAAACTTGTAGTTTATGCCTCAATTATTACAATACAAAATAGCTGGGAATTGCATGCATCATTCAAATTTTGCTCCTACTGTCCGTCCCTTTCAACCGTTCACTCACGAGTTCACTGAACTCTTCACGTAAAATGGCTTCTCGTCTCTCCCTCTCCTCCTTTTGAAGCTTGAGAATGCCTCGCTTCTCTTCCGCACTGATGACTTGGTTCTCCTTCCTGATTCGCACCGCGTTCATCCGACGATGGCGACTTCCACTCATCACATAACCCACGTCCTCGTATTTGGCGATCTCATCCGAGGTCAAGCCAATCTCACCACGACGAGGAATGCGAGATTCCGTTCCGTCTTGCAAGAACGCCGCCATAGCGCTCCCTTCGCCTCGCAGGAGAGAGCCGCCATAAGCGCGTTCGTCAACACGCTTGGAAGTATTTGGTTTTGTCAGCGGCTGCGGGCCAACTTCTTCATCTGAGTCGCCGTCGGAGTACACCACTGGCTTGGAGATGGGGTTGGACGGCGAAGGACCACCATTGGCGAAAGGCGGTGGGGGAGCTGCAGGGGCGGAATCTTTGACGACCCATTCGTCCTCTTCTTCGTCAACAGGCGGACTGCGGCTTCGTGGTGGAGAGTTTTCTCTTTCTCTCGTACGGCTACGACTTTTTCGGCCTGAGGTTCTCTCTCTGCGAGACCGATCGCGGGAGTCGTCCGTGTCCGAGTCGGCACGACGTTTGCTTTTGCGTTCCTTGTCCTTGGTAGCTCTCTTCTTTTCTTTTCGTTCCTTTCGACGACGATACTCCTCTTCAGAAGAGTCGCTGGAAACGGAACGGCGGCGCTTTGACTTTTTGCTGGATTTTCCGCGTTTGGGGGACCTATTTCAGGATGAGCATAAAGTGATAAGCTTGTATAGCGCACGCACAAATCTCGTGCAGGAGCTTTTGGGGACGGGGGCCATATGTCTACGACAGCTGCATCCCGCTTTTCCCGCCGACTAGAGTCATTTTGTTATGAGCAGCATAGAAGCGACAGATAGAATACATACCTTTCCATGAAATCGCCTCCACCTCCTCCATACGAGTTCCCACCATTATGAGGATTCCTTCCTCGAGAGGATTCCTGCCGCCAAGGTGCCTGACTCTGCGAGTCTTGGGGTGGGGAAGGACGCTTGTAGTCTTCATAATCTGGACTAGCGCGATTTCTGCGCTCTTTTTCGCGACTGCGGCTGCGACTGCGACGGGGAGATCGAGAGCGTCGGGGACGAGGAGAAGGAGAGCGGCGGCGGTAAGACTCGGAGGGGCGAAAGGCAGAATCCTTTGGAACAAGAGCAGCACGAGATGGGTGAACAGAAGCCATCAGTAGCCATCAGTATTAGCATCAGTGTTGACAGTTGTGTGTCTTGTTGACAGTTACGTCCGCCGCGGCCAACGTCGTCTTTACAGTCAACCAACAATCGACTTTCAATTCATGTGGCCGTTCTCAAGTACATGGAGCAGTGACTTCAAGAGTCTTGTACAGGCTAAACAGGGCGCGCGCGCACAGGCTCTCGCTGCTGCTTCCGAGTTCAAACCTGATGAGCATAACAAATACCTTCAAGCTTCTGCATCCCAAATCGTCGATAGAATTGGTCAAGGAGAATGGACGGCAACTCAGGTGGTCACTGCCTACATTGCTCGTGCGGTTGTCGCCCATAATATCACCAACGGCGTAACCGAAGGCAAGATGGTCGAATGAAGCCCCTATTACATTCGTTGATGGGTTGTGCTTAGTGTTGTTCTCTGAAGCCTTGAGGCAAGCGCAAGAACTTGACGTTGAATATGCTTCCACCCGAACGCTGCGAGGGCCGTTGCATGGAGTTCCGCTTAGCGTCAAGGTTCAAAATTTGCGCGCTTCTATGTATGTATGTCGAAATACTGAGACAATTCTATTTTTAGGATCAATGTAAGTTCACGTCTTGAATGATTTTCTATGCGGTGTTTATTCCCTCACCGTACAGTCGACGTCAAGGCAAATCCCCCCCTTGCTTCCCTCGATCTCAATCTAATTCGTGCACAGGGTTACGACTCGTCTATGGGATTTAGCCAACGCATAGGGAAGCCTGCCACCAGTGATTCCGACGTCGTAGCACTCCTCAAAGCTGCCGGAGCGATTCCCATCGTCAAGACCAACGTGCCCCAGACCATGTTCACATTTGAATGCTGCAACCCGGTCTTTGGTCGTTCCGTGAATCCCTATAACTCTAGCTTCACTTGTGGAGGAAGTTCCGGTGGGGAAGCTGCCCTTCTGGCCATGAATGGCTCCGCACTCTCTATTGGATCTGACGTTGGCGGAAGCCTCAGACTCCCCAGTTCCATGTGTGGGGTTTATTCCCTGAAACCAAGCCCTTGGCGTGTCTCGTCTGTAGGATCTGGGAGTAAGAAAGCAAAAATCCTCTTCGAATTGTCCTCACATCGACTCGTAGTTACTGTTCCCGGATCTGAGGGTATCGTGTCAGTCGCTGGCCCCATGGGACGGTATGTTGGCTTTGAATCCATATTCTGACACGTCCCAATTTCCAATTTCCCATTCCATAGATGTGTCGAGGATTTGAAGATGTGGTGTCGAGTTGTGTTCGGAACGCAAGGACGTAGCAATGTGGTTGCGCCGATCCAATTCAGGGAACCTCAGCTACCGCAGAAGCTTCGCTTTGGTTACTACAACGGCAAGCGACACTCCCCATTCCTGGAGCTCACTTACATATGACTCTCACAGATGGTTATGTCAGGGCATCTCCCGCTAATAAGCGCGCCATATCTGAGACTGTAACCGCCCTGCGAAGGCAAGGACATGAGTGCGTAGAAATCTTAGTACCCGATCGTTAGTGGCTTCCGTCCCTCGAAAACATTTTACAAAGTGTTACCTTTCAGCGATTGAGGCGTTCAACGTTTATGTTGGAATCACCTCAGCTGACGCTTACAAGACCTTGCTATCCAATATTGGACAAGATCCTCTGGCAAGCGTGTTCTTTCAACTTTTACGATCTCCTACTAATTTCCGGATCTCTAAAGGACTCTTCCTTGCTAGTTGTTGCATATGGCAACGCTGTACCACGTATGATTGGATGATATAGTCCGAGTTTTGGCACTTAAAAACATGGCCGTCGCGTAATACAGGTCTTTTGAGGAATCTCATCTCCTGGGCCATCAGTTTTTTTCTTCAGGTCGCTGTCGCAGATTTCTCGTGACATGGAATGACTTCTCACCCTGCTTTGTAGGATGACAGAACTGCGAGTCTCATCAAGTCAACTGGAGCGAAAACAGTCCGGGAATATCTTCAATGGGTCGCACGGCGCGACAAATATAATGCTCAATTTTATGAGGAAGTAAATATCATCCTCTAGACCTAACATTCAGAAAGGCTTTACATCTGCTCCACAGGTTTGGAACAAACAGAAACTCGACGGAATCATCGCCCCGGTCATGGCTATCCCACAGGTCCCTAACGGGTAAATATGTGCTGAGAGCTCTCCGTCAATCTTCGCAAAACAGTTGCACAGATCTTTCCGAACCGTGTTTGCAATCGCTTCTGCAACCGCACTGTACAATCTGGTCAATAGCCCATCGGGGTGTATTCCTGTGACAAAGGTGGATCCAATCCAGGATGCGCTGACGGCAGAATGGTCAAATTTGCCGTCACCTTCTCTCCTCGAGAGGCTATTGTATCAAGGTAAACGCCCAATTTACGATCCTGTCGCAATGCAGGGTATGCCTGTCGGAATTCAAGTTGTTGGAAAGAGGTGGGAAGATGAAAAGGTGTTAGGTATGATGGAGGTGAGACGGAAAACAACTTGCTCTTCATTCAAAGACTGACAGAGCTATAGGTGATCGATACTGCACTGGGTAAGGGGCGCGGATTCGGTCCGGGGTCATTCATCGGGGCATAGGTTGCATGTTCTCCGTTTCTATAAGCTTATTTCTTGTTCAAACATAAAACCCAATTTCATGAAGCGAGCAGGCACATTCAACAGGCGATAACTCTAGTAATTAGCAAGATGACACATAGTTCACGGTTATCTCACAACCATCTGGGAGTTAGGGATATCAGAATGAAGCAGACATGCGCAGCAGACAATCATACCCAAGTATCGCTTTGACCCGCATTTCTGGCAATTCCCCGCACGTATCTCCTTGTATGCATCGAGCATGGTGTACCCGTCGTACCTGCAATTGGTTCCTTGGACAAATAGTCCGCAGTGGCCGCTGCATGTTCCAGTGGCGGCTGCGTTTCTGAGAAAGGGATGAGAAAGGGCTGATTTAAAAAGAGGCATGGTCTTACACGTCTGTTCGGTATATTTGTGTGTTGACAATCTTGGCCGCAGCGGCATCGCACGATGCAGCGTTAAGACTGCCGCACAGACTTGAACCTTTGCAGTTGATTCCGGAGTTGACACTAGACGCCTCTGGTGAGAGTAATTAAATTACAGGCAGCAGTCGACATCAGGTGGAACCCACTGATGGTCATGACCGCTACCTTTCCATCAATGGCAATGTCTATAAGTGACGGTGAGTGGGGACCAGTATATATCAAGCAGACGAATGACCGTGATTGATGCCCTGGGATCCAACCGGAAGTAATCCAGAGACATATTCGACGGTCGTCTGTTTGCATTATTGATGAGGGTCCTGAAGTAGGGGTATGAACCGACTTACAGTATAATCCACGCCGCTAAACGACTTGACTCCACTTGTGGCCGCTGACACGACCTGATCGCTGAAAAATTATCAGAAATCTGCGAGCCAGCAACATATACTGCAACTCACCGACCGAGGTTATAGCCGTCTGGAACGATGTTATGTTGCTTGGTTATCGGCTGTATGAAATGTAAGCAGGATACGAAGCGTTGGCGAAATGTTCCATACATCTTCCTTGGATGCACTGAATACCAATTTAGCTTGTAGCTCACGAGAGTTCAAAGGTACTCACGCAAGGAAAAGAGCACCGCTGTTGGCCGAAGCACCGTTCTGACGGAATACACTGCAACTGTTTAACGGGATTCAACCCAAGAAGAGTCGCAGCTACCGATAGTGATTGCCGCCAATTAAGGTTTCTGGGTGAGGGGGGGAAATCAGAATGACCCAACTGAGAGCAAGATCCCGAACCAAGGCATGTGCCTATTGGCAATCCAAAATCTTCACGCTATACTATGGTCAGACGAAATTGAATGGGAGTTTTGAGGGCGACTGACCATCATCTGGGTTTGGTTAACCCAGTTGTTTCCGTCGCCCAAGTTTGCGGCTTGAGGGCCACCCAAATGTATCCCCAAACAATCATCCGCGCTTTGAAAACGATCAATGTGTGTTTCGAGCCCTAAGCACCGGGAGGTCAACGTACTAGCCAATAGCATTTCCCCAGTTGACAAGACCACGATCTGTGAGCGCCTCGGGAGAGCTGAGAGCGGAGACGATCATCTGGGCAGCGTGAACAGTCAGGCTCAAGCAAGGGCATCGGTGAACGGCCAACGTTTATGGGTTCATTCTGAAAAGTTAGCATCGATCCGCCGTTCGTCCTTGGGTCATAATACGGTACAGCCGCGGTAACGCAAGTCAGAGAAGCAGCAATGAGCAAAAGGCCAGAATAGAACATCTTGAGCCAACGTCGCGCAAAGGAGGGACTTGAAGGAAGAAATACAGGCACGCCGAAGTCTACTTCGCGAAGGGCTTATAAGGGCTTATATAGGCGTATATGTGGTGCCTTGACTTGGCCACATGCCAATGTTCAAAGTTACGGGTCGATCCAGGTCGATCCCTACGTGCATTCCCTTGTGCAACGATGAGATTCTGATGGTTGTTCCCATCTCGAAGAGTTACTGCTATTCTCTGGATGCGGGTTTTCTGCCCGCAAAAAGGCATGCGAAGCTGATGGCAAGCCTGAGGTCCGAGTGTCAATGATAGTGTAGACGACCAAGTTGGAGAGACGTTGAACCGACTCGGGGTCTGAGAAGAGACGAAGCAAAGTACTCGTAACATCATAGCATGGGGGATTGGCATCGGGTGTTGCAAAGAAGAAGGCGGATCGCGATCGTCGTGGCAAGTTCATCGGAGGTTCGGCTCGATACTGATGGCGGTGGGAAATACCGGTATCCAGATACCGGCGGAGTTTGAATTACCGGCCCGCGCGGTCCCACCGCTCCGCCCACTAGCTGGCCTCAGCAAACTTGCGGTGCTCAATAGAACGAGTAATTTTGGCGCACCTGGTCCACTCAGTCAGCACTATAGTGGCTTTAATGAGACATCCTCGCCTTGTCTCAGCCTTACTTCAATTCAGAATATTCCCAAAACCAGATTCGAGTTGAATTAGTAGGCAAGAATTAGGTACTATTGCACGGCATCGACACAAAATCCCGCACGTTGAAATGCCTCAGGACGTAAACGGAGATCATTGACCTACCAGCAACGCATAAAGAAAAAGAGCCTTTGTGGGCCGTCTCCCTGTGTTACATCTACAACAATAATGTGCAAGTGTTTGAATTAACCAAGTTGCCATTCACAAATAAGGCTGCTCGGCACCTACAGTATTTCGAACTTGAAATGCAATCCAAGTCATAATCAGGTTAGAAACAATTTCAAGCCGACGAGAGTGAATGATCAAGACGACAACAAACTTACTTGAAAAACCGCGACAATTAGATCTGGAGTAGTTAGCCATTTGAACAAGACAGAGTTGTATATAAACTTCCGCCAAATACGGTGTGCTTCACCTTCATCTCTTACCTACAGCGTGCTCGCCGATGCTGGAAGCGGTGATTCCAAGGGTTTGAAATTGTATCTCAGATTCTCTGAATGGGAGTCTCCGAGTCGTCTCGGAAGGAAGTTACTTTGGGACGGAGTACGGGTAACAAAATAGAGGCCAACGACAATAATGTGAAATATATGCGAGCGAGTAAGAGAGCAAGCAGGTGCGATTTGGGTGCTATCGACGACTCGGAGAAGTCGATTCGGCTTGTTCGGACTTGGCAATAATTGGAGCGAAGCCGTGATTGACAGCGCTGCCGCATCGGATCGTGTATTTCAAACTCCGTCAGTATATTGCCGGAGGAAGAAAAGTCCAAAAAGAAACTCAGCGCTGTATAGATACCGGTTTAAAAAAGGCAGTGACTGCCCGAAAGACGGTAGCCTTCTCTCAATTATTTTTAGGAATTAAGGACTCCGGTAGAAGATACAGAAAACCTTTCCGCGCTCTCACCCGGAGATGTGACGGAAAAGGGAACAGTTTGACAGCAGTCAGAAGTTCCCGGCGATCTCCCTGATATTCCCTCCCTTTTTTTCGTTCCTTTATTTCTTTATTTTTTTATTTCCACCCACCGACACCAGTATCGAGCCGGAGGTTCATCCAAGCCGGAGGATTTGCGCCTATTTGCGCAGAATTGAAGCAAAACGGGCTGAGCTTGGGGCTGAGGCCTGAGGACGTATATTTCGATTTAATACACAGGAAAATTTGGATCAATATGTCGCGTCCAAGCTTTCAGGCCGCCGATTACATCTCTAACTACGACATCGTCACCTTTCTTCTCTCTCAAGCTGCTTGCAGCTATTTGAGAATCGTTTCCTAAGCGGCAGACAACAAATATCTTTCGATGGTGAACGAGGTGTGACTCAGGGTTTGCTGTAAGCTCATTCAATGGAACGTCTACCATGAGATGGTTAGAGCAAAACAAGAGACAGATCGAGATAGACAAACTGATGGAGCCAGGAAGGGAACATATACTGAATTCGGCGGCGGAGCGCACATCTATTACGGTATGTTCTTCGCGGTTGGTCGCAAGGCTCTTTTCAAACTCCTGCTGAGTTTAGCATAGAGGTCGAGGGTAAACCAAAACGACTACCTCCACAGAAACACGGTCCTCTGAGCTCCCTGGCACGAGCCCAAGATTTTCCCAGTCAGGCGTAGCCCCCCCACAAAACTGAACATAGTCAATGTCTCTGATTTGGCCAACTGTCTGGTCGGCAGAGCCACAGGCAGGACAATTCGGCTTTCGAGAACGAAGTTTGATACTTCTAAAAGGTGGGGACCCCAAAGCGGAGAACAAGAGAAGAGACGGTTTCTTGTCTGGACCGCTCAGAGGACGTCAAGCGTTGACCTGGCCTTGCTTACCGTGCAATCCTGTGATGATCTTGATTGCTTCCAAAGCCTGCAAGTTACCCATGATTCCCGTTACTGCACCCAAGATCCCAGTTTCTTCACAAGTTCCAACAAGTTCTCGAGCAGGGGGAGTGGGGAAAAGACATCGGTAGCAGGGGCCTTCAGGTCCGAGATTATATGTGCAAAGTTGACCTTCATACTTCTGGGCCGCAGCGCTCACCAGAGGTTTATTTAGCGAGACAGCACTGTCAGAGAGAAGATAACGTGTTGGTGCATTGTCCGTGCAGTCGAGAATAATATCGTAAGGTGATAATATTTCGAGGGCATTATCCGGGGTCAGAGCCTGGGTGATGGCATTTATCGTGAGGCGCGAGTTAATTCTAGCAGCGGGGTCGGAGGTTTGAAATGAAAGAGAGTAGATCTAGCATCGTACTTCTCGAGAGCAAGCGATGCGGATACTGCTTTGGGCATGCCAATCTTCGACTCATCGTGTAGAACTTGTCTCTGCAGGTTCGACAATTCGACTACGTCGTGGTCAACGATTCCCAGTCGGCCTGAACATAAGACTTATGACTAGAGGGGTTGACGGGCATGCCACACCTATCCCAGCAGCGGCTAGATACTGCAAAGCGGGGCATCCCAAGCCCCCCGCGCCGATGACAACGATGGACGAGTTTTGCAACTTGAGTTGTCCTTTGAAGAAGTTCAGAGGAAACCTTTTGCAGGTCCGTACAATAGACCTGGTAGCCCGAAGCCGTCGAGTATCATCTGACGCCCATAGCGAGGATAATCCTCGATTGCGAGTTGCATTGATCAAGGCAAGAATCAAGGTAGAATTCCTTTAAAGTTCAAGTTGAGCAGCCGCGTCACGGTCACGTTCCTTGTCGCGTTTCGTTCCTTGAAGCTTCCCCTCATGGCTCAACCTCAACCAGTCACCGAAGGTCGCACTGAAGTCATCCATTCCGGTCAGCGGCCACAAATCTAGCTTGCCACCAATTAATAGCTCTCAGCCAGCAAGACCCCACCCACTGATCTCCCGTGGCCAGACATCTCTCCGCGCGCCAAGTGGTCCGTTTCGTCGTACAAATTCGGTTTCGGCGCCGATTGCTTACGAGACGGCGACCCGGATACATTTTGGCAGTGCGTAGTCTTTCTGTATTCTATTTCGGCTGCTTGAGGACGCCCAGTTCCGATGGACCACAGCCGCACTTTGTAACAATCGAGTTTCCTCGGAAGGTGGCGATCCAGGTTTGTCTGTTGCAGCGCATAATCTGATAGCTATATGGGCCGAAAATGCTTCAGAAACTTTGTATATATCTTAGCCACCCGCAAGACGATTCATATACCCCTTCTGCACTTGCTATTCGGGCAGGAACTGGACCCAGCGATCTTCAAGACGTTCGGATGGTCACTTTTGACCGGCCAGATGGATGGATAACGTTTGATGTTTCTTCTGAACCAGCGGAGGATGGCGAAGGGCTGTAAGTATGCGGTTTGTTTGCTTTCGTACCCACCAATTTGACATAATTGACAGTAAACCTGTCTTTGCATATGTTCTGCAGATAATTGTGGTCGCAAACCACATGGGAGGTAAAGACACCCATGTGCGTGGTTTGCGCGTTTTGGGACCCGTCGAGTACGCGAGCCTCCGTTTTCTACACTCAGGGCTAATACAGCGACAGGGAAGGAGGCGTCGACGACGACCCATTCCCATTCAAAAGCCCAGCGTTCAAAATGTACGAAACCATCCGTTGAATAGATATGGACAATACAGAGCAGTGTATTCAATTGTAACTATAAATTATATTTGAACATTCAAATCATGCACTCCACCACAGGGTGTCTTCTTTTGGTGTTGGGGGCTGAAGCCTCCGTCGCTCGATGATCAGAATGGACATGAGAATGTCGTCAAATAAGGGCTAGAGCACGATTATTGGAAGAGACAGCGCGGAAACAGTCATCACTAGGACTGACCTGGCCTTGCGGATATATTCGTAACATAGACGGCGGAGTGCGGTCGGTACCTTTCTGTGTTGAGGGAGCCCCTTTGAACTGAGCAATCTTGAGATCGATAGATGCTGGATAAGGCTCAGAGGCAAGAAAGCACTACATCAGGTCAGGTCTCGTCTCGAGTCGCGGGAGAGGTTCAGACATTGAATATCCCGGTGCCAAAATTGACCAACTCCCAGCGGAGATGTCGACTTGAGTCGTCACTAAACCGCCAGCTCCACCTAGCTCTGCCCGAGGATGCAGTACGGACAACGTCCTTGATGGCCTTCTGGCGCTGGCCCATCACTACCGTGCCGGGGATAGTAGAAATGCCCATCCTGACGCAATTAAGAAACTGGCAATTATACCGTTGTACCAGCACCATACTCGAATTCGCCAACATGAGGGCTGAGATCGGACGCGCCTTTGTGGACAGTTGTTATGAAGGAGAATGGATTAAAGCAGTTCATGGATACAGAGATGTGGTATTGCGGGCGGCTATCTGGAAAACCGGATGGTGGTAATAGAAGCAGTGTGTTGAATCCTTGCGGAGAGAATTGGTAGTTGACGGGGTGTAGAGGCACCTTTGAGAACGAGAAACGATATGAAAATTGTTGAGGGCTCGATGAGAGACTGAAAGCTACCCGAGCGTGGTCGTATCTGAGCGCGTAGGAGCATACTTGACATTTGGAGAGGAATTAAATGAAGCTAGAGATGCGCACGCAGGAGGATCATGGGACGGAATTTCTTCGAGTTGGTTTGGGTCCGGCCAGGTGAGGACGAGAGGCTCGGACTCCATTTGGGAGACTGCCTAGTTGGGATGAGAGCGGTTGTTGTGACGTGTTGTCCGGCCGGGTGATGTGACTGGTGGCAATCTGTGACTGCGTGTGACTCGGCTCTTGTCGGTGCCTTCGTCGACGTTCCGTTCGAGTAGGTGTGCGTCCGCGCCGCCAGTGCTTCTCAGTCATGGCACCCATGTCCTCCTCATCTTCCCATAATTCAAACACTGGCACTGGCAGGCGTCGGTCCTCTGCCACTAATTCTCGCCGCCGGCCGCTGGTTCGCCACAATTCTTCGCTGCTGGGCACCATAAAAAACCTCGTAACCGCTCCTTTGGCCTGGTTCGCTTCCGCAGAAGACTTTGACGACTCGCCCGACCTCAAGGGAAAGAGACGGCGTGGTCCTGCTCAAAATACCGATCCTGCTGCTCGTGATAGCGAAGGACCCCCACAGACTAAGAGGGCGAGGGTCCAAAGCCCCGATAACCAGATCCAGTTTCATTCTGAGCCTCAGTATGCGGCTCCGGCGTATTCGCAGCCACCTATGGGATACCTCGACCCCCCAGTTTCAGTCTTCAATAATAACCACAATTTTTATCGGTCCAACTCCGTCAACATGACTGCTGCTCCTACTCTAACACAACTTAATACGACGAATCGCTCCGGTCTTTCCAGAACCATGTCCATCGATCCGCCCCAGAGCTTTATGCCGCTATCGCGTGATGCCTCGATGAATTTCCTGCCTCTCGACCGCGACGCCTCCATGGAAGCCTCCTCATTCATCCCCAAATCTTCTTCCATGCCTCGCGATCTTTCTATGCCACTACCTCCTGCTCGCTCGCTTCGCATGCGCTCGTCTCTCACACCACAACCAGCGCACCCTCGAGAGATCTCCGAGCCGCCCCCTCTCTCCTCACTTGCACAGAAACCTGTTTTCGTGCGACCTCCTCCGGAGACTCGCGATAGAGTATTAAGTCAATCCTCAACATCTTCGACTCTTGGCTCTCTAGTCGAGTCACAAAGAAGTGTACGTGCCCCCTTACTCATCTCAATTTTTTTTTTCCATTTACGGGCTTTGCAGACGCGTTCGCCGATGAGACAGCATTCCCTGCTTTTTGGCTCTGGTTCGCAGGTGCAAGCCGCGGAACTGGGTCCTGGTGAGTGTCCCCTTCTCCCGAACCAGCTTGAAATATTCAAAGGCTTCGCAGCACATCAGCGAGCTCCCGCCGAACGAGCTCTGCATGAATTGGATATTTATCGTACACCTCTTCTTCCAACTCGCAGTAGGCTTCGCACCAAGGCACCCGCATCTCCTAACGCGACTAAGACCACCGATCCGTCGGATATGTTCCGTCCCAGGCGCTCATCTCAGCTTTTGCTCATGCGAGACGATCGTCGCGCTAGTTCGGGGAAGACTGGATACCCGTTTCTGGATGCCGAAGATGACAAGGAAAAGGAGAGCAAATCGAAAAAACCCAAGGTCAATGACACGAAACCGTACGCAGGGGAAGGCGGCATGAAGAAGCTGTTAGCTCGGCGTATGAAGGAAGTCCAGGATGATGGGAATGAAAATCTCGACATCTTTCAAGATTCGACTGAACAGACCGACGAAGCTGGGCTAGAGTCCTCGCCTCTTCCGCCTCCCCCGATGACATCCGCGACGTGGCAAAAAAGCGAGTCATCGTCGGCTTCGTCCGGATCTTCTTTGCGAGTCGGTCGCACCAAGACTTCGCGCAGCCATCTCTCTCGGCCTGTCAGACCCTCCAAGAAGTTCTCTGCAGCGTTCGATGATCTTGATGAGTCCATGGATGACGCGCAAGAGGAAGAGCGACGGAAAGAACGCGAAGAGCTTGAGGAAGCAGCGAGCCGGTTACCCAAGTTTGAGGTCCCAGCTGGTTTCACGTTCGCCAAAGGCTCGGTGTGTTTTTGCGCCTCTCGTCCTCTACACAGTATTTCAACTGATAACACTTTCCAGAACTTGACTCCCCCAATTGAACACGATACAAACGCCCCCGAGCCTCCTATTTCCGCATTGCCGTTTTCGATCAGCAAACCCCCAGTCCCTTCTGAGGTCATTGTTCCTCTGTCAGCTCCTCAAGCTGCGGTCACTTCTGTCGCCCCACCACCCCCTCCTTCCTTGTTCACGGCTGCACGATCTGAGCAAGCTACCACTGAGGAAAATACAGCCAATGCCGAGAGGCCGGCTCCGTCTGTGCCCAACTTCTTTGCTTCGAGCAAAATACTCTCTCAGGCATCGCCCGTTAGCTCTCTTGTTCCTTCGGTCGCTCCATCTTTTGGCGTCTCAGATTCTGCTGTATCCACTCCGCCGACTGCTTTCGATGCTACGCCCAAACATGCCTCCAGCACGGTGTTGCCGGCCAGTCCAGCGCCCGCATCGATTTCCGTGTTCACCCCCACATCAACGCCCGTGAAGGACAACGATAACCCGTTATGGGAGGGTGAAAGTGGTAAATACAAGGAATCTGGTCTGCAGCCTTCCTTATTCGGTGCTAAAAGTGATGGCGGTGGCCAGTCCTCATTATTCAGTGGTGGTGCTAGCCAGTCGTCTTTATTCGGTGCGAAGCCCGACGGCGATCAACCGTTCTCGTTCGGTACGAAAGCGAGCGGCGACGGTTTGCCCAAGCCAGACCCTGCCCCCCCATCGTCCATATTCGGTGGCTCTCTGTTTGTGGCGTCTAAAAAGGACGATGCACCCGCTTCATCTCTATTCGATGCTCCGAAACCGCTCTTGACTGCGACTGCTGGTTTCACGTTTGGGGCATCCTCCGGAGATGCTGCACCTTCAGTCGTCTCTCCTTTCGCTCCATCTGCTCTTGCTTCAGATGCACAGTCGAAGCCCGTCAGTTTTACTCCGTCAGCGGGAAGCGGTGCTACAGCGACCAATGCTGCACCGGATCCGGAGATTCAAAAAGCACCGACCTTTCCATTTGGGCAAGCGGCGGGCGCTCCTGCTGCTAACGCAGCGAATCCTTTTGCGGCGCAGCCAGCCAATTCTTTTGGTTCCGTTTCAGAAGCAACAAAGCCTGGGTTCGGTTTTGGTTTTGGGCAACAGCCCGAACCTGCTAAACCACCGGCCTCTCCTTTCTCATTCGCCTCCACCTCGAATGTGCCTGCCTCAGACTCTGGCAAACCCGCCACTTCGAACCAATTTTCTTTCGGGTCCGCCGCGCCGGCGGCTCCAACCAGCACCTCTACATTCTCTTTCGGCGGCGGTACCTCCAATACGGATACCAAGCCACCAACTTCCGGCATGTTCTCGTTTGGTACGCCCGCTGTGATGGCTCCTTCGGCGCGGCCCTCCACTCCACCGAAGAACGACATGCAAGAGTTTACGATGGAAGAGAGTCCCACCCGAGACATGCAGGCAGAAAGCAAACCCACGGGCCCTCGACCGACGCTGGGCGGTGGAGGCAGCGGGTTCTCGTTCAGCAACCCCGCTCCGTCGAGCTCGCTTTTTGCTCCCACTCCCACAGCGCCTTCTCCTGCTCCTTTCGCGTTCGGTGCTCCGGCGAACAGCAATCCTTTCGCCGCTCCCGCACCTGCAGATAACAAGCCATTTGGCAGCAGTGACTTTGGGCGTGCAGCCGCCACTCCGAGCCCCTTCATGTTCAGTCAGAACACACCTACTGCGCCTGTTGAGGCTCCTCGGCCATCGACCACCGGATCATTTTCCTTCTCTTCCGCCCCCTCTTCCGGAAGCGGATTCTCTTTCGGCAGTGGAAACACAACGACGAATGCGAATCCCTTTACATCCCAACCGTCCGGCGGCTCTGCGCCTAGCAGTCCAGCAACGTTCACCCAGTCGTTTTCTTTTGGAGCCCCTCCAGCTGCTCCATTCTCCTTTGGAACAAATGCCCCTGCCTCCCCCGCAGTTCCCGCGTTAAATTTGCCCCAGCCGACGACACCCAGCGGATTTGGTGGTGGAGGCTTTGGGGCACAAGCACCATCGTCGCCATTTGGAAGCGGTGGCAGTCAGCCTTCCGGCGGGTCGTTCTTCACAATGGGAGCAGCCCCTCCTCCAACGCCTGGTGGGACTGGACAAAGAGTGATGAAGAAACTACCGCGCCGCAAGCAATGAAAGCTTTTTTGTTGTTCATCTCTTCTCTCTCTTCTACATATTTTTTCCATCTACATGGACTACCAAATCTCCGTCGGGCCTCTCCGTCGCCTCTCCATCTGCCTCTTCGATCTGTTCCAACATCAAACGTCTTGTTTCCCTACAATATCATTGTCCCTGCATAGGTTTACTGTATCACATTAGGAGGTTATCGGCTCAAGGCCATCATCGCACATATTCACACTACATACATGGCTCAAGGCCACACATCGCATTCACCACCCGCACGTTCTGCTCCTGCATATACAGCG
This sequence comes from Favolaschia claudopus, assembly GCA_037176885.1. Taxonomy (NCBI): domain Eukaryota; kingdom Fungi; phylum Basidiomycota; class Agaricomycetes; order Agaricales; family Mycenaceae; genus Favolaschia; species Favolaschia claudopus. The sequence goes on along the minus strand of JAWWNJ010000035.1, from coordinate 444,187 downwards.
TCTCTTAGCTTACATCTGTTTCCGCAATATCACCACCATGTGTGCTCGAAATTTGATGAGTGGAAGCAGCAAAGCAATTAATTGTAAAAGAGCATCCTCATGCCTAGTAATGTATGTCTTATTCTATTTCTGGATGTAGGAACCGACTGTCTTCTTGAGTCGCGCAAGAACATCTTTACAATGGACAGGATCTTTGGGCATGGCCGCCTTTCCTGTGCCCAGTGCGAACAGATAGGCGAAGTCAGCCTGTGCGACGAGTGGAAGCCGGCTGCTGGCATCTTGTTCCCTTCTGTCTAGAAGCTTCTGCTTGAATTGAACAGCAAATTTCTTGGATATCTGGTCAGCTCTTTCCACAACCTCGGTGGGCACGCCGGCCAGATTCGCGACGTGAGTTCCAAATGACGAGGTCGCGACGCCATCCACTAATTTATACAGGAAGACGATCTGAGAGCAGGTTCGAAGGTCAGAACCAAGATAAACGTTTTCAAAGCGCACATCTCGTTTATCATCATCGACCATGGTTTCCATGTGAACGTTCCTTATGTTAGGGTGATAGGCGAAATCATCGGTGAGCGAGCCATAATGCGTAGCGAAAATCGACAAAGGTAGCGTATGTGTCGCTAACTGATGTAGGACAGCCTGAGGGAGAAAGGTCAGATTTTTAAGAGCTACGAAACAGAAGATCGATACCCCAGCGATTGCCATGCCATCCTGTAGGTTATATATATCAGGGATTACCATGATTCGATGCTCAGGGAATACATACAAAAGTCGACGTTCCTCTGCCAAGCTCTGGGTGACGGAGTCAGACGGCATCTCATCATGAAGGGCAAACTACTCGCCGTCCAATATCACCAGAGATCGAGGAGTTGCATCACGGAGTATCTTGCAGCTAGTAGCAAATGAGCTTTGAATGAAGAGTCGCAAGCGCCGAACAAACCATTCATCAAGTTCTACTTTGAACGTGCTAGCATTGGAAAACATATTATCGTAAGCCCCCATTCGCGTCAATATCGCGTCGACAGGCGACAACCTGGGAATTATTAGCAAATTTCTGAGTGCAGAGGATTCAAAATGTACCGCGCCTCCACAGCAGGAACACGCATTCCCAATTGAGCCATGATCTGGGTGCAGGATTAGAAGCAAATCGTCACAAAAACACCCAAGACGCACCACTCCGGTGGCTGTCATGCGCATGACCTATTAAACATTGAGTATACTGACGACGCAAAACGGTTCGTCCTACCGTCGACTTTCCACTATTGAAAAGGAAAAAGACGATCAGACGATGGGCAATACAGTTGCTTTAGAACTCACGCCATGTTGGGCCCTGCATAAGAAAGCAAAATCAACAATGACTGATGTAAGAGTCAAGATACCATACCTGTCAGCAATGCGACGTTCGGGGCTTTGTCACCCAACTTGATATCGTTCGGAATGAACGATTTAACGTTGGCGCTCATTGAAAGTGTGGGGTGTCGTAATTCTTTGAAGTCAACCCATGCCGAATCCCCTTCGACAAACTCTGGACGGCATGATGGCTCTCCAATGGCATTGGATGCTTTTGCGAGAGAAAAGAGGCAATCAAGTTCAGCGAAAATGCGTATGGCACGCAACCAGATGGATCGATCGGCGTCAAATTCGGCAAAGAGTCTCAATCTGAAAGCTTTAATAGCAGTGTTTCGGTTTTCGCGTGCTTCCTTCAAAGCGCGGATTGTTGGCTGCAAGGATCCAGCTTGCCAGCGTACTTTATTCTAGGGGTGTGTCATGCTCTTGTTCGCGCGCCAGATTGACGACATCTACCTTCAGTGATTGACTCTTGGTCCAGCCGTGGGGCACCTCTTGTTTCACAGCCGTTTCGATGAGGTATATGTCCTGACAAATTTCAGGACTGTGGGGTGAAAGAATGATACCGAACATACCTTGGTACCGGTGGAGCTGTGGAACCAACTCAACTTGCATCTGCCGACCCAGTAGTCAAAAATTAGCACAATAAACGTGCGGCTTGACCTACTTGAGCTTCTTTTGAAATTTTGCTAATTCATCGTCAAGCTCGCTCTCCAATTCGCCGATCTCCTGCATTATCTTATCGTAGACTTCGTCTTTCCCTGCTTGGGGAACGAGTTCCGAGACATCTAGGATGAATATAAATATCGAGTTGGAAAAACTACACCAAGTCGAAGAACCTTTCTCAGACTGCGGCTTCTCATACATGAGCTGAACCTTTTTGATGTTCTGGATTACGTCAGGCGCACTCCGAAGGAGTCCAGGGATGGTTTTGGATTCGAAGCTGTCTGCAGTATCACCGAGTTGATTCATGCCATTGCTGAGCTTTTTGAATGCCTATTTTCCCTTCAGCGCGGGCACAGAGACAGATCGGCGAGCATACATTGAGCACCCTCAAGAAATCTCTAATGGTACAATTTCTGGCGTGAATGCGTGACACGATCCGCTCAAGATCGGGCAGCCCTTTCGCTACTTCCATGAATTCGCTCTCGAACGTGGGATGGTTGAGAATATCTTCGACGGCATCGAGACTAGAATGGGAATGAGTTGATTGGGGACCGGGGTCTGGTGAGCAACTGCACCGAGCGTTGATCTGTACAATTTCTTTCAAAGGCATGCAAAGCCAAATTCTGAACAGTCGCTTGCCTACAGAACATTGAATGACAAGTCAACGGAAACAAAGGAGGAATTATATACCAAACGGTGTTACGGCTCTGTTGAGGAGTTTGAGAAGCGATCCCTCCTCGGTACCTTCATTGTTCAGAAGCACCTACGTTTCGTTAATTCTGCGGAAGATGGATGCTGGTTGCAGACACAAATGGTACCTCAATGTGGGAAAGTGTTTGACCGTCCAGGAGTAATCCTTGACCTCGCTTCATCGGGTCGTAGACATTGAAATTCTTCATGCTCAGAATGTCTTTGTCAATGTTCAGTTGTCGGAGATACCTGGGAAGCTATGTTCATGGCACAATCTTCAACGGCACTTCGATACACACACCATATCATTGATCCAAGAGATTCGATGGCACTCCGAGTGTCTACCATCTCTCGAATAGGCTCCGGGACGCTGGAAGGAAGCGCATCGTCGTCATTCATGTCCTCGTCAGAGCCAGGGTACAACTTTTTGAGTTCCATGATGGTTTGGTCGTAGTCGAATCCTTCCACCTCTCGTAGCCCTGTCCACAAGCAGGAAGCGGGGAGAATGGATTTCAACAGTCGCGTGGTCGACACAGATAATTTCCCCTACATGAGCGGCGTTCATGGATTTGTTAATGGGTGTAATGCGTTCAAATTTACCTTTGTAAAAAGCAATTCCTTTGGGCGCAACTGCCTGACAAGGGTTTCGAGTTTAGTACGACATATATCATCCTCAAAGGTGCTCAGGTTGAACTGAGAAGTGGAGCAGTCAAGAACAGAAACACCGAAAGTGCTGATGGAGTCGGATTTTTCGTCGAATGTCTCGGATATGGAGATAAAATGACCAGCTTGGTCGTCAGTCAGTAGCTCTGGATCTAGCAGAGTTCCATTGGTGTAAACTTTGTTTAACTCTCTGATGAAGGCATCATTAACAGGCCAAACACAGACATCGGGATGAACCGACCTTCGTACGATCTTCTCCTTCTCTTTGTCCGCACTGACTTTGCCTTTCGACTTATCGGCCTTGACTCGCATCTCAGCTCCGAGAGCCGTTTCAGCCTGGTCCACCCTCCCAACCTTGTATCCTGCCGCCAATGGATTGAGTGGGCTCTCTGTTTCTGGCAAGAAGTAAAAGCGTACCTTGACCAAGGAATTTCCTGAGAAAAGAAATCAGCCACTGAGACATTTGAAGCTATCGAGGCCAACAGACGCACGCTGCCCAAAAATTGAATGACATCTCCGGAACCCCAACCTAAGCCGTGATTGTAAGCATTCGAAGCTGGACGAAAACAAAAACGGACCATTGACATCTTCACTCTTTGTGTGAGTTTGAGATCGAATTGTTGGTGGCCAACGCGAGCGTCATCCTCGTACAGCTTATACAGCGACCATTGAGACCTGAAACATATGAAGAAGGCACAGGATTTACCTCCAAGAATTTGCTGCACGACAGCTTCAGTCGGTTCAGCGCCCCCGAAGACTAAATTGCGCTCACCCTTTCTGGAAGAACAAGATCTTTGTGTCCCAAAGCATATGAGGGCAAGGTCAACACTAGTCGTATCACGAACCGTATCGTAATGGTTTTGCTTGATTTCCCAAAACTGTAGATAGCGTAAGGCCACCGATACTGAAACTGCAAGAAACAAACCTGTTTTTCGAACGGAGTGAAATCTTTCCAAGCTTTGGGGGGAATGTACAATGTGCGCGGATCGTATTTAGGGTCTCCGGGACGGTTTCCATCTTTCTGTCAAAAGGAAGCGGTAGGTTAGCATACACCTGAGAAAGCAACGGGAACAAGAACATCTTTAATATCCTGAAGGAAAGAATACGGATTTTCAGCTTCCTTCTTTTCGTTCTTCTTTTCCAACTGTCGACGTTCCGCTGCCGTGAGGAAGGAGTTGTTGCCAGATGTCCCTGCAGGGGCAGCCTTGTCCGAAATTGCTTTCTTAGCCGGGGCTTTACTTTTCGACTTCTTGGCAGGTTCTTCGTCCGACTCGTCATCATCAGAGATAGCAGACCGGCGAGAGGAACCTGATCTTGACGAAGTAGATTTGAAAGATTTTTGAGATTTCACTTCCACGTCCGAATCGGAGGGGGCAATGAAATCGTCATCGTCAGAGGCTGATGCACGGGATTTGCGACCTTCATGCATAATTCAACATCATGGATATTTAAGTGAGGGTTTCGTACCACTTTTTGCAGGAGACTTTTTGAAATGAGTGAGACGTCTGGAGAACGACGTCGAGGCGTCCTTGGCAGCTTCATCCTCTTCTTCATCATCGGAAAGCAGAGCAGAAATACGGGGCTTCTTTTTCGACGCTTTTGCTGCGATTGAGTTCTGGGTAGAAGACTGTACAGGACAACAACATCTTACCGCTTCTACCCCGGGTTGGAGAAGATGTAGGGTGAATGGAGCTCACTTCCGACATCATACGCTCTTCATCCGAATCCTCATAGACAATCTTGCGTTTTCCCTATGGAAATTCGTTGACAAGACTGTGTAAACCGGAGTCAAATGCACTTACGGTTTTCACGCGAACGGGTTTATCGTCTTCCCCTGAAGAGAGCATGTCTACGTCTATGACGTCGCTGGTCGGAGGGGTTTCCTTAGAGCTGCTACCACCGTAGGAAGACGTCGAGGCGGCGGCGGAAGAGTTTAACGCGTGAATATCAGGGTGCTTGGACTCGGGAGTCTGTGGCACTTTCGACGCGTTAGACGCGGACGGTATGGGCTGAGATTTGGGCTCAGGTTTTGCAGCTGGCTTCCCAAAGTAGGTCATGAGGCTTTTCTGCTTCCCATCTTTCGGCGTCGCCGCTTTCGAATTTTTGGGAGCCATGGAGGCGGAGAATAAAGACGCGACTTGTCACACGTGTCACAACGCGATGCCTTTCTCGTAATGATTATGTAAGACATTGCTCTCTTAAGTATTACATTTTTTTCTGGGTATGTATGCCTGTAAGTATTGAAGAAGCCAGAGCTCGCGCCGGATCCAGCCAGCGGTATGTCAAGCTTTGGTAGGGAAGCGCCAATTTTGTTGCAAGGTCATAGTCGTAGTGGGCACACTTGGGTCCCAATCTGGCGGTAATGTCCCGTCGTCCCAACTCCGCATAATATTCCCGCCCATTCTACCCATGTGATAGGAGGGGAATATCCGTAGTCGTTCAAGACGACGGTCACGCAGCTTATTTTTCGGCAACATTCCTGACACTGCATGTCGTATGATCTGAAAACGTTGAGAAAGGCTGACAACATAGATGAGCATGCCCAACCTCGTCTGGTTTGTTGACCATCATAGCCTTATATGGTGTCTCCTTCAGTCCTCCAGGATACATTGAGTGTTTTCTGTACAACAGTTGCTCCGCTTTCCGTCCAGTCACTAAAACTTTCCTGGAATTCGTGACGATAACATAGTCGCCGCAGTCAACTGGGGATAAACTTCAGCAACGAGCAGTTGTCTTCCAAGTAAACAGCCACCTCCGGGGTCGTATATTGGTTTGTGCTTGCCCATGAGAACCAACGCTATTCGTTCTGCCAGTTTTCCCAGTATACGGTCAGAAGCATCGACATGATGCCATACCCGGGCATATGCAAGAGCAGTCTACCAGACATAAGAATTCACGGCGATATCGAGAGGAAACATGCCCACATTGCCAATAGCTTGGGACATGGTCGGAAGAGGGAAAGAGACTACAGTCCTTTGTGACGGATGGTGTCACGTCACAGACGCGTTCGGAACGCGACCACTACGCGAAGATGCCGCGCGAAATTGTAACATTACAGCTGGGTCAATGCGGGAACCAAAGTAAGGATATTATTTTATCTATCTATATCTCTGAACGCCCAGCGGAAACAAAGTGGGGTCTGTCTTTTGGCAACGATTGTGCGCCGAACATGGGATCAGCAAGGAGGGGATACTCGAAGAATGGGCAACAGAAGGAGGAGACCGAAAAGACGTGTTCTTCTATCAAGCTGACGATGAACACTACATTCCTCGTGCAATCCTAGTCGATCTCGAACCCAGGGTGCATCTACTGTTGACTCCGACGCTATCCATCTAAGCCACTACTCTGTAGGTAATCAACAATATTCTCACATCTCCGTACGCAAACCTGTACAACCCGGAAAACATATTCGTCTCCAAGGATGGAGGTGGTGCCGGCAACAACTGGGCGCTGGGGCACGCACAGGGCGAACGGATATACGAAGAAATAATGGAGATGATTGATCGCGAAGCTGAGGGCAGCGATTCCCTGGAGGTATGTCGTGTTTTTTCTCCCTGCCGCCCATTTAAAATATTGCTTTTCAAGGGATTCATGGCCATGCACTCTATCGCGGGTGGAACGGGTTCGGGTCTTGGCTCCTTTCTGCTGGAACGCCTGAACGACAAGTTTCCCAAGAAACTGATACAGACGTATAGCGTCTTTCCAAACGCACATGAAGGCGATGTTGTGGTTCAGCCTTATAACTCAATTCTAACGTTGAAACGGTTGGTAAATCACGCGGACTCGGTCGTTGTCCTGGACAATGGTGCCCTCGCCCGGATATCTGCGGAACGGTTACATGTGCAGACTCCTAGTTTTGACCAGACGAATCAACTGGTCAATATTTTTTATATATTCGCGTACCCGTCGTAGTAACTGCTACATATAGGTTTCAACCGTCATGGCCGCCAGCACCCAAACGCTGAGATACCCCGGCTATATGAACAACGATTTGGTCGGAATTATTGCATCCCTCATTCCAACACCGCGATGTCACTTCCTAATGACTTCGTACACCCCGTTCACAAGCGACCAGATCGACAAGGCAAGTTCCGCCGCTTCAATTCACCGAATCTCATTGACATGATTCGGGTAGGCGAAGCCCATACGACGAACAACGGTTTTGGACGTGATGAGGCGATTATTACAGCCAAAAAATCGCATGGTGTCGACCCGACCAAGCAAAACCGCTTGTTATATCTCAATATTGAATATCATTCAAGGTGATGTCGACCCGACAGACGTATGTTCTGCCTATCTACCACGACGCTTCTCCCAAAACCTTGTTCAGGTTCATCAATCGTTACTTCGAATACGTGAACGTCAACTTGCAAACTTCATACCATGGGGGCCAGCATCACCGCAGGTTGCATTGACTCGAAGATCACCCTACGTTACAGCAAATCACCGAGTTAGTGGTTTGATGTTGGCAAATCATACCAGTATCGCATCGGTTCGTGGAGTCTGAGAGGAGCAACTTTCGCATCTGTTAACGAATGATCCTGCAGTTGTTCAAACAAATGCTTGATCAATTCGATAAGCTCAAGAAAAAGAATGCCTTCCTCGAACAGTACAAGAAGGAACGGATGTTTGAGAACAACCTGGAAGAGTTTGACGACGCGAGGTTCGCTTGAATTTTCGAATCTCCGCTCTGCAACTCACGATCCTTGAAATAGGGCAACATGCGAGGAGCTCATGAAGGAGTACAAGGCATGCGAAAGTCCCGATTACATTACTTATGTGAGTGGGCAAGTTACTGCTTGGAACTGGCTCTCATTTCCTTGCAGGGTGCGCCGGACGACCAACCTGCATGATTTAGCCGATCGAATTCTGTAGCATAACCACCCTCTGTACTTTCACCATCTCCGCTTTGCTGCTTGCTTTCTATCGTATTGTGTGGAACCGGATGCGTTGCAAACCCTCTACGTATGCCATGTGTATCTAAATGGAACAAAAAAACCACGTCGGTTGGTGGAGGCGAAGAGATCATGTAGATGATTTCTTCGCCTCCATTTTCTTCCCAATATCTGACCCTGTCAAAGATATCAATCGGACTGCGGGCGTGGGCGACAATCGGCAAGGAGACGCACCACGAAGTTTCACTCCAAGTACTCGCTCGAGCTTTCCGAGAATTTGAGCGTTGGGAATAGCTTTACCAGATTCGTAGTCTTGCAGCACGGAAGGTTTCTCGTTGATCTTCTGCGCCACGTCTTTCTGGGAGAATTTGAGCTCGAGACGCGCATCCTGGATGGCCTGAAGGATTGACACTGTTCATGAACACTATTCCACTTGTCTATGTGTCGTGACGTACCCGCCCGACTGAAGGCGCAACCTTGGTAGGCGGTGCTACCTCATTGTCACGGTCGAGTTTCGCTATTCGTTGGTGGTCGGTTCCTGGACGAATGAGTGAGTTACACACCCGAGGTCGCAAGCACAATGCAAGTACCCTGGTGAGCTTTGTTTCCGCCAGAAGCGGTCTTCTTGTCTGTTGCAACGACGGAGCCTGTTCTCCGGGCCTAGAGTCTCATTAGTAGCACAAGGGACGATAGGACCGAGGCAACGCACAGCTAGCAAAAATTGTAAGTCAGATAATAGGACCTACAATGTACGCAACACGTACCATTCAAATCTGACTCTTTTTTTGTGACTTTGGCAACAGCGCTCTTCTTGCCGATAACAGTCTTAGCGTCCCAGTCAACGTCGGTCATTATGAATATGTAGCTTAGGAATTGGTGGGGTGGAAGGAGGTGCAAATTGAAAGTCCGGTTGTTTGTTTATATACGCCTCATGGCTGTGTCCCGTCCGACTTTTCTGACTCCTTCCATGTCCAATCGGACTCTGAGCAAGCCTCGGACGCGACGTTCGCGGCGATGCTTCTACCAACCGTACGGTGCATGCAAAAATGGCCAAAGTCCCTGCGCTACAAGCGAGGGAAGATTATGCAGATCCAAGCTGAAATTGGCGACCTAGGAACTTGCTGGAAGCCTTCTGTTCAGCTTCAAGTCGCTTTCAGGTTTCAACCATCGCTCTTGGACGCTTCCAGCCGTACAAGCACAAACGAAGAAAACCGTCTCGGTCATCCCTTCTACCACTCGAAAGCTCTGGCTCCGCCAGCTAAAACCTTGCTCGCTTCGAAAAAGCCACTGGAACAATATAGTGTGTGAGGTTGTTACACGGATAATTCAATGGGAATTATATTTTCACGGCGAGCCCCGGCAAAACTCTGCCATCACGGCACCATTACTTGTCATCTAATCTAGCATTTATTGTTAAATTATTGACAATGCCTTTAAGATGACCTAGGTTTAACTGCAGTGAATCCCTTGACTTTACTTGGTTCATTCACTCTCGTTCTTTCTGAATCCAATTTTCCCTGACGGAATCCCCGGCCAATTGCTAATTTGATCTGAAAATTTGGTCGTCTGCCGGCGAGATCCGCTCACCGGCATAACCGGCATTGTTTCCCTTCTTCCTGCGGCTTCATATAAAAGCATGGAATCTTTTATTCTGGAATTTGCACAGTTCAATCTAGGACCTTCGCTGTATCCACCATTATTGTACAATTATTCGACGTGCTAGCAATTTTTCCGCCGAAACGGCAGGGCGCATTGATTCAAGTTTGAACATTAAGTATTTTCGGAACCCACCTCAAATCTTGAGAGGAGCCCAGAGCTTTCGGGTCTCTAAATGGAACTATTCGCTAAACGCCGCGTGTAGTAAGTACATGAAAATCGTTCAAAGAACGGACTGCTCTTTGTCCACTTTGATGATTACAAATGCTGTGCACAAGGATCAAAAAGAGGTTTCGGGAATCCTAAATAAACCTTGGCAAGCAAGGTAACCCATAATTAGTCACGGATTTGTTAAGGGGTCCCGTGGAGGAGCGACACAGATCAGCGGAGTTTGAAATTCCGCTCCATTTAGAAGGTCGCCTTAATATGGAAACTCCCTCTTGATTTAAGTGATCTCTTTCCTCTGTATCGTTCTGCGGTCTTTGAGATGCCTTCCGGCCCACCGAAAGCAAGATTCGACGCGGGTGAACAACCCAGCACTCCTTATAGCTTAAAATCGTCTTTCAGAGTCGCGATGCCTCGCGATTCGCGTTCAGAGCGATCCGAAGAAATAGCTACATCTTCTCTTGGTATGCGACAATATCTTCTGGATACTGGAGTTATACTGATTCAGAAGTAACAGATAATAGTCAGACACCCGTCACACCTGTTCCAGGACAGATTCCTTTCGCTGCACATGAGGTCCGAGTCCCATCGGAGTGGGCTTCATTAGTTTACACCAGCCCCGCGCACGGGCCTTTTGTGACTGGACATACACCACAGTCAATCTATTACCCTGTTCCACTGCTCCCCCGTCCAACACCCCGTGAGATGGCAGACGCTTCAATCCAGACAGAAGCTGTCGAAGCTGTCGATCCTCGAAATGAAATGGCAATCGATTTCGCGTCAAATATCTTCAACGGCATCATCCCCAATACAGAGGTTGGAGGGCGTCAGCGCAACAAGTTTCGTTGGCCTTTGGGTCTTAAGATTGGGCCGGAGGACCGTCTACTCGTCGTTTTTCGTGCTATCAAGATGGCCGGCTTTCCGACTTTCGGCGCGTTTCTAGCTCAAGCATTTGACAACGATGCTACATATAACAAACATCCAACTGTCTACCACACCCTCGCTTCCTTTCTACAGGCAAAGGAACGTTCCCACACCAACCATCCTGTAGCAATTCTCGACTTGATCTTCCGCCACAAGAAGTCACAAGAATTTGTTGACGGGATCGCTGTCGAGCCCAATTTTACACGCCCAAGATATGCCCTTCCTCCATCGATTCGCGCGAAGCCATTGGGCTCGATTTCATCTCCCAACACGACGTATAACGCAATGGTGAATTGGTCGCTTCAGCGCATGATCGAGAGATTTGAGAAGGAAACAAAACAGCTCCTCCAACCTCACCACGGGTTCATGCATCGTCCTAAAGACCCACCTTTGACCTGGGAATTGCTACTGGGGTGGTCGATGTCGCAGAGTCAAGAAATTGTTGCGCTGAATGCTCCCGCAATTTTTACGCTGTTCACAACAATCGCGGTGAATCAGAATGCCCGAAAAAAATTGGAAGCCCTAGTAGCCGCCGAGGCCGAAGAACGCGAAGAGCTATCCGGCTCTTTGAATGGGATCTTGCCATTCATTGACGAGATGGCGGATGACGAATCTGCTCGTGATTCCACGCCAAACCCTCCACCAGCTTCCAGTGAACCCACCGAGCCGGGTGAATCTGAAGATGATGAAGATGATCCGAGTCCTTCACCCGATTCTCAAGACCTGCCGGAGCATCCTCTTCTCTCGGACAAGGTTGGACGCCGCGATCCCTGGCAGGTGAAGCATTTCGGTTTGTATTCTACTTTCCATCTAACTGCTTCCAGGCAGTCACAGTTTTTATTCTTGTACTCCTGTCGTTTCGAAATCAGTTCGCCCTTATGCTCCCCATTTTAATCGGCCTCTTCGCGTTCACATGCAATGCGAATCGAGAACTTATCTCCATATTGTGTCGGCTCGGACTCTCGGTCTCGTACCGAATGATATTGGCTCAGCTGCATCTTTTAGGTGCAGATTCGGCTCAACAACTTCGTCTCATTGGTGCATTCAACGAGCTCACCGGTCCTCAATTCCTGGTTCTCTTTGATAACGTCAATAAAATGAAGCGAGCATGGAGAGCCGCACTTGGTCACAAGGATGAAGTTAAAAGTGGGACAGCTTCAACCATCATTGGACTCGTCGATGTGCGGCCCAATGCTCTTCTTTCCGAACCGGTAATCAAAGCAAAAGAGGAAGGGAGGCGAGGTGCGCTCACCGTGAAGCAACTCAGAGACGACATCGATCAGAAACACATCCGAGGTGTTGGAATTGGCCAGGTCCTGCGGGTATGGCTTAAATATATTCCTGCGCTTTCGGGACATCGCGCCGCCGTTGAAGACATCTTCAAATCCGAATTTAGCAAGCATCGTCTCAAGCTTCGTAAAAGCGACATCCGATCGACCCGTGTCACAAGTATTGACGAATCAACCACTGTCGGCGCTGCCTCGGTCCTGCACAATCTCATCATCGGCCAGCTGTCGATAGTTCCGAGCTCCCTTTACCGCTGGCTAGTCATCATCTGCGGAGATCAGCTTAGCATCGACCGAATCCGAAAACTCAAGGAATACACACGAAAATTCTTTACTCCCTTCACCCGTCATGAATGGGCTTTACCTGTAATTCAACTCTGGCACCTGAAGTGGAATTGGCAGAAAGCTATCTTTCGTCTCCATTGGCACCCTGATCTTGGTAAAGATATCTTCGGTCTTCATCACGATTGCGAACTGTTGGACCGCGGCAAGTTCAACCCTAAAAAATGCGACTTTTATCCCGGACATCACATTTTGGAAGACCGATTTGATGCAGTTGTTCTTCAAGCACTACAGCAAGTTGTTTTATTCTCGTCTTACAAGCCAGCATTGAACCTCTATCTACAGTTTAATCTGCCAACAACAAACCGGCGTGATTTACGGAACAGACATCAAGCTTACAGATGCGGTTTCCAAATATTTTGAACCCGACGGCCGCTTCGACGAGTGCACCTTCGAGGATTTGAGGAAGCTTGCCGGCATTGTCTATGATCGGTATATGTGCATAGCCGCAGGAGAGGATGCGCTAGGGCACTCGTCTCGCGATACGGAAATTTATGGGCCCGCTTGGACTGCCGAAACAAATGTTGAATCCGACGAGGATGAGATGGGTAATTTCTGGGTTATACAATTCAATTTTGCGTACTCATTACATCGCAGACTCTATGCCTTCCCTCGCGCCTTTGGGATCAGCAGCAAAACCTCCACCGGCGAAAAAACAGAAGAGATCTCGGGCCAAAGCTTCTGGGCAACCGCAGCGTAATTTCTCGAGCGGTGATCAGGTCATGGTCAATCTGTGCCACTTCATGCGAGTTACCTTTTGGTACCTTGAGCTCTGCTCAGCAATAGCGGAAGGCGACATCGGACGAGTTTTCGAGGTGATCAAAGTATGTTTGATTCAGTTTTCTCACGGTTGAATTCTGCGCTGATTATATGCGGCACAAGCTCCTAAGATTTTCATTTTGGGGCGCTGGATCAACAAACTATGGGAATGAGCTTCTCGAACTTGCTTGCAATTTCCTTTACGAGTGGTCCGATGACTTACGAATGACAGTTCTCGAGAATTACCTCGTGAATCCGACTGGACGGATCGGATATTGGCTCGAGTTGGACTTGCTACAAGAGCATTTCAACTTTTGGATCAAAGCTCTTTTCAACTCCAAGAGCCACGACTTCGATGGCAAACACCTCTCCGAGGCAGTTGGGCTGAACATCACAGGAATCAGCAAAATCCGTGAACTTTTTCCAGGACTTTTCGGGCTCAAGAAAAATGGCCAAAAACATCGGAAGGTCGTGGCGGTTGACGATATTAACCGCCTTGGTGCACATTTTCGTGATCAACATATCCTTGAATGGGAATCGGGGCGCTGCCAGCCTTATCTGGCGCCGAATGAATTTGCTGAAGGAGTTTCAGTCTTGAGCAGCGGCACGCTGGAGACGTTCTTGAAGCGGACTATGTCCGGCAAGCCTGTTCACACCGAGGAACTTGATTTGGAGGACGTTGAGGAGCCACCGTGCCCGGCCACGATGATCGAGGGAGTTATGGATGTCAATGAATTTATTACCGGAACACCGGCAATGTAATATAAACAGGCGAACGTAGTATAAACAGATGAATGTAAAGATTATTCGAAGTAAATGAATTAGTTTTGATTCTCTTGTGTTCCCTTTCGCTTCCGCTTCTTGTCCTTCTTGGGGGAAGGCGGTGGCGTTGAAATGTTGGTCTTGTCTCCCAAAACAGGTCCCGGTTCATCGACGGCCATTAGGTTGGTTTTTCTATCTTGGATCTCTTGCGTAGTCGGGAAGGAATTAGATGTACTAAGCAGGAATACGGTCACTTTCGAAAATTATAAGCATAATTGAAGACTCACGAAATAAAATATTGTGTGAGACGTTGCACCAAGACACTTTTGTTCCCGCTTCGGGCCAAGTTAAAATCACGGCAGAACGACTGCAACACTGCCGAGGTTGTATTCTTGAGCAGCGCAATACTGCTGCTATTTTCTTCTTGGTCTTCCGCCTCCGAAGATGATTCGGGACCAGCGCGTTCTTTGAAGATCTGGTTGAACCCGGTTAGAACCTCCCTCAAATACCGAAGAAGCTGTTCGCCGTGGGTGTTTGCATAGTCCCAGCCGGTTGCAACCCCTTGCAGTCGCTCGAGGGAGGTGCAAATATGTGCTTTGTTGACAACTGCGTTGAGAATATGCCGGGGAAGAAAGTATTCGCATGGCTCTTCACGAGAAGGACGAATTTGGTTCCAGATGCGGTGTCGCCATTGATCAAGCATCTGTTCCAGCGATTCCTTCATCGGCTTCTCCAGAGCACGGAAGGTTCCATCGGAGCGCATTCGAGCAGACTCGGATGCCTCTTCCCTGGCAAGAAAAAACTTTTCCCACTTCGCTACTTCTGCTAGATGCGATGCAGAGCCGTCGGGGTCACAGATGGGAACACAGCAGCCCGGCCTTTGAATAAATGGTTCGCCGTTGTAATCCATTGAGACAGCTCGACAGCATTTATCGGCTGTGGGATTATACCATTGAACCATAGCCTGCGGCAGTTGTTTTCGCTTCTCCATGTCCGTGAGGTGTCTAGGATTTGCAGGATCAACCCCGCCCGAGGGCTCGATCATCCATTGAGGTGCGAATGCAACAACGGTAGCGGGAAGGCCGTCCCTTCCCGCACGACCCATCTTTTGGTCTTTGTCGGCTTTTGAATTTGGAAGGTCGGCAAGAACAGCAAGACGGACATTGGGGGTATCAAATCCGTATGTAGCTGTGTCCGTGACAATCAGGACTCGGACATGACCGGCTTTGAAATCCTCGACAAGCTGTTGTCGTTCCTCGAAAGGCATGAGACTGTTGTAGGTGCGTATGATTTTATCACGATCTGGAAGCCCGGCAGGGAGAAGGCTGTCAAGAAACCTCTCAATTTCGTTTCCGCGTTTGATGTAGTCGGCAAAGATCATGGTTTCGGGAATGTCTTTTGCATCGACCAAGCCGAATGGAACAATGAACGACAGATCCAGAAATTGGCCATTGCTAGTGGGATGCTGATATACGCGTGGGATGAACTTGAGGTTGGGGCGATCCACGGAATACCGTGCATTGATGTAGGTGTCTGAATGAAAGCCGAGAGCGACAGCCATGGACAATGCCTCTGCACGCGTAGCAGTTGCAGTAACGGCAACCCAGACCACCGAGCTGTTGAGCCGAACTCGTAGATTGAGCAGTGAGGCATAGCCGTTTTTGAAGATGCCCTCCTGGACAACTAGATGTGCTTCGTCGATTGACAACCAGCGCACAGAGTTGACAAATTGGGGCTGGTGCAGGAGAGACTTCATGTCTGCTTCATTCAGCATGCTCGGCGTCATAATGGCCATGCGAACATCGTCTCCAGCCACGAGCTCTTTGAATAAATTGCGTCCCGCAAGTCGCGCGTCGCGAACTGTATCTTGATTAATAGCAAGAGCGCGAAGCCCGCGACGGGACGCAACGTCAGCCTAAAAACGCGTTGTTACTACTTAGTATGTATAAATGAGAGTAGCCATCACACACCTGCTGTTCCACGAGAACTTTGGTTGGCACGATCATCAACGCGATGCCCTTCTCACCGCGGGCCTGGGCTGCAATTGGTCCGGACTGGAGAACAAGGGTTTTGCCCTTGCTCGTCCCGGCAACACAGACTACATCCTTTCCGGCGTTGATGTGCATTGCCAACTCGAGCTGATGAGGATAGACTTCGCGGACTTTGGCCCTTATGCGTAGCAACTCTTCTATCCATTCGCGGGAATTTACTGGGTGATTGGAGCAGGATGAGGGTGTAGGTTGGTTCATTAGGTTGTATGTAGTTTAACTAGCAGTGAGCCCATGCTTCGCCATGGGATTCCGCTCTTCTGCCCTACAAAAACCAGGTGCCAGTGCCAATCGTCGCCGACCTTCGGTCGACTCCTCGCGGCCCCGTGTGCGAGCTCACTCCATCTCAAATGGCTTGGTTTCTTACATATAGTAAATACAATGCAAAAATCTCATCTTAAGCCGTTTACAATGTTGAAATGCCTGGGGAAATTTGTTGCCATTCAAGCATCATCTCCCGTCGTTGTTCCTCAGCATAAACACCTCGCCGAACCTCATCCTCATACCGAAGCATCCTACTTCGGTAACTTTCCCGATATCGGTCATTGCGGCG
Source organism: Favolaschia claudopus (assembly GCA_037176885.1). Lineage (NCBI taxonomy): Eukaryota > Fungi > Basidiomycota > Agaricomycetes > Agaricales > Mycenaceae > Favolaschia > Favolaschia claudopus. The sequence goes on along the minus strand of JAWWNJ010000035.1, from coordinate 427,431 downwards.
AGGCTGATTGATATCGTATTCGTGGTCGAGGGCTTGATCTAATGCCTGAGTTGGATCTGTGAGGAACAAACAGTAAGCAGACAATACAGCTCCAATTGGGTGGACACGTACCGCATTCAGGATATGACTTCAACCTTCGTTCCCCTTGTTCAACTCTCCGCCGTAGCGTTTGCGCTCGAGACCTATGACAACCTTTATATCCCTTGATGTCCAATAGATCCTCAATATCGCCAGCGAGCTCTCGTTGCCGGCGTGCTCGTTGAGCCAATGATCGTGTCAAGTTTACAGGTCTTCCAATGCCTGACTGTGCTCGCGAAATCAGTGCGAAGTCCACAATGTAGCTCAGATTGCAAGTCTTGCGTACCAAACGACCATCATTCTCTTTTTCCTTTGCTTCTCTCTTCCTCCGTCTTTTTTGGCCCGCTGAACGCCGTTCAGACTCGGACTAAGGAAAAATTCCTTTTCAACAGGTCCGGCATGCCAACACCCTTTTGAATTGCTGACCTGACTCCGACTCTTTCTTGAAACTGGGCTCGCTCTGATCCTCACAGGTGCACCGTTGACTGCACTCAGCTCGCCAAGATTCCCCTCGCGCTCCATTGTTCTGCTAAGCAAAAAGGGCTCTGGCTGAGTCATAGAGGGCGTCTTGGGCAGCAATGGGCGAAGACGGGCCGTTGTCGCGGGCATGGTTGAGCATCGAGTGAATTGACATCGTGCAGAGAGATGGCGTGGAGCGTGGGGCACGAAATCAACATCTCGACAAAATGACGCACCAAGTGGGGCGGTTCACGGCATTTTGTTAGCGGTCAGCCAATACGAATGTTCCTTTCGTTTGTCTTGTCTTGTCCCACCCAGACACGAAGTCTTTGGTTCTTATATAGATTTTGATTCGGGCGAACAGAAAACGCGGCCTGGATCAAGAGAACGAGCGAATTTCCAGCGCGAGCGCGACGCGTTGAAGGAATGATGGTGTGAGCATGTGACCGAATGACCTTCCATAACGGGCGCCGTTATCATGCCGAATGAAACTCCGCCCATCAAATGACGCTTCTCCACGGACCCCCATCATAGATCCAAGACTTTATATACGTTTGAACGATTGTCTTCAAAAAAGTATCTAAAGTCTTGTACACGAGACTAACCCATAATTCGACTTTCATCGCCGAACACGAAAGATGTCAGAATCGCATCGCATTCAGCCGCAAGTCCATTATTATCTAGCTATTAATACAGAACCTTGCACAATCTCTGTACTTCGTTCAGCAGTATATCACCTTGCTTGACCAACGTCTCGTATTGCGCATTCTTTTTCAGCGGTCTTGTCGTGTCCACCGTTCCATGCACCTTGTCAATGGTGCAATGCAGACGACCAGCAGCGATAAAACGCGAAATTTCGCTGTGATGGTGCGATGGTGAGCAAGGGGCGACAACGGATCTGGGATACTCACTTGTCGATAAAGTCTACACTGACACCGAATGCGCCACCAAGACTTTCGAGAGTCAGACTCCGGTAGCTTTCGAGCAATTGGCTGTAAGCCAGGATACGCATTTCGCGCACGTAGTACCGCGTATGGGGAGCAAGGATACGCGATGGGAGAAGATGCGTTTGTTCAAGTTTAGCTATAAAGAAATATTGTGATCAGACGCGAACGGGAACGAGCAGCGAGAAACCTACCCAGGGCCACGAAGAATTTATCATAATGGCAGGCGTAAAGACTGTTGACTAGTTCTCCGAGCAAAGGAATTTCGGGCAAGACCTGGGTAACTTCTGACGAGCCTATGATCTGACAGCGTTTGAGAAGTTGCGTAGGATGGATTCGAAGGTAGAACAAACCTTTTTTTTCAATTCTACGCGCGATAGCCCAAGCACACCCGCGATCACAGTCATGCCAACGAAATCGTTGTAGCCAATGAGTTCGGTTGCGGTGAAGGTCGACAAGGCATCGATGAACAAGTCCCCGCCGCTTTTCTGCGACCGACTGTGAGCAGAGAGACGTCCGCAAAACGAAGCCAACTCACAAATTGCCGAATGGACAACATGTATAGGCCGCGGTATACTTTCAGTCGGTTTCGTCGGTCCCAGTCACCGCCTTCTTCAATAAGCCTAAATTTGAGAATTAAGGAAAAAAATTATAGCACATAAAATAGAGAAGTTACGTCTCGGCTTTGCTCAGATACTTAGTGATATCCCCCGGATTTCCCCAGAAAAAGGCGATGCGAACGAGCGTGAGGGCAATGTCTATGCGCGAGCCCAAACCCGGGGTCTTCTCAAATGCTAAAAGCTGGGCTTCAGACGCGTCCTGGAGATTGGGCGTAAACAAATTGTTCGTGAGGTATATAATATATGCGACTGACTTTGTCACCAATTTTGGTGAGATAGTTGGCGCGACCCCGGAGCGCATCGCTGATCTCCGACTCTCCTTCTGTCTCCTGCGCGTGCTTCAATCGCTCATCGAGCTTCTCGAGAGCCGCAGCATTTTTAGTTTCCAACTCTTCGAGCAAGGCGGCGTCTAAAGAAAGTACTGCAACTGACGGAACGGGTGATGGCGGAGCGGGCGCTGAAGTAGACGGCTGGGAGGGAGTTTCGGCAGACTGGGGCTCCTCGACGGGGGCAGGTTTCGGTTTTGGAGGTTGACCAGTTAAAGAACGATACCAAGGTCCCATTTCGTCTGCTTTGATGCCTTCGAGGAGGGCGGTACGCGCTGCATCGTGGAAGCGAGAAAGAGAAGGGTTTGAGAGGGTGAAGAGGTTCTGTGCGAGCGATAGATTGGGAATTGGGAGCACTTGGTCGTTTGGGTCCGACATTGTAACTTACGCGTCTTTGTTTGCCCTTCACGAAACAGCCAAACTCACTCAAAAGTCACGTCCGAGGCTGCATCGGGCCGTCGGCCGAAACACGTCTCTTTATTCGACGCGTCCATGTCCGACAGAACTCTTAGCAGCGATGAGGAAGACAATCACGAAGAAGAACCCCTCATCCGCGACCCCATAACACACAAGGTTCTCAATCCACGCCGCATTCTCTTCGAACCCGTTATAGGTCGCGTCGTCGACGCTCTCGGTGGCTATGAGGCGGGCACTTATCGAATGGGCGACGAGGTCAACGGATGCCTCAAAGACTTGAAGAAGCTGTGGAGAAAGGACGATACGGACGATGAGCGTACCGTGGCGCGTATCTTTTGGGAAAAACGCGTCTTGATCAACGATCTCATCCCCATACTGCTCTTGACCGCAGGCGCGGGTCAGGTAGAGGACAAACGCGCCATTTCTTGCGCGGACCTCATGTCCGCCATGACCTGGCCTATAGACATGGCAGAGGAGCTGTCGGAACTCGATCCTGACGAGCAGGCCGAGTTTACCCAGTTGCGCCAGAGCCATCGCGCATACAAGGCAGCTATCCTCCAACCCGAGGTTATGTCGGCCCTTTTCGGCCTGTTACTTCCCCCTCTCGCCAAAGGGCCCAGGGAACGCAATTTGCGCGATAATCAAGTTGCCGCCTTGGTCCTGCATATCGTTCGTAATCTTGCCGCCATCCGTGACTCTGAAGGATTGCAGTCTCGTCTTGTGCGCGCGCTGCGGGAGACTCATATCACCGATCTTCTGCTCACTGCCGCCGCCAACACAGATGCAGACCCCCTTCTCGCCAGCTGGAATACGCTCGTACTGGAGATTCTTTTCCTGCTGTTCCGAGGGACCCCGCCCGCTCAGCTCATGGAGCAGCCCAAGGTATTTTCTGCGCAGCCCGAAGATTGTCAGCGCCACTTATCAGTTTAATTTTTGCCCTGCAGCCCGCCCTTCAGCGTCTTCTCGCCGCAGAAGCCCTTGCTGCACCCACACTAACTAGTCGCCACTCACGTTTCGGTACGACCATCGTGGTTCAGTCTAAAACTTTGAGCACTTCTGCCAAGGCCTTGGTTCATACCACTGCACCGACTCCGATGCTGCTCGACGCAGGCAAACGACCGGTCCGCGCGCGCCCTGTCGCTGCCACCGAAGCAGCACTTGCAGACGACCTGACGGCAGAGGCACGCGCTGTCTTGCGCGATACGGCGCTCGCACTGTTAAAAGAGGGTGCTTTCAATGTCTTCCTTAGCGGGTTGCTGAAGGACATTCGAATGGAACGCGCCTGGGCAACGGGCGACCGCGTAGCAACATGGGTCCTCGCAGTCGTGCGATGGTTGATAGCATTCTTCCTTTTAGACACGAAAGGCAACAACGATGGCTCGAAGCCGAAGCGCGAATTTGGGCGAGTAGGTGCAGCGGCCGAGAGCGGTTTCGTGTCATGGGTCCTGCGACGTATGCGTGAGGCTACAGAGGAAAAGGTGGGAGATTCCTTCCTTTGTTACACTAAGCTGCGTACTGACTATTATGACAGCCCAAGGGCTGGGCAGCGATTTATGCAGGGATGGGATGTCTCGCTCAGATTTTACTTCTGCTTGACGCCATCTCTTCTTCGACCTCTGAAGCCGACGAAGCCGACGCCGACGCAGCACAGACCCTCACCATGCAACTCATCTACGCCGGCGCTCCTCTCGACCTTGCACTGGACTGCCTCCGTTTCTGCTCGGCAGCGACGGCTACTGGACGTGGCCCGATATTCCTTGATACAGCCGTGCATTTTGCGTACGCAGTAGTGCGCATGCTGGAGCGCGGAAATAACGGAGGAGAAGCAGTGTATGTAAGACGGGCAAAGAAACGCGCAAGAAAAGGCGGCAATGAGGATCGAACGGATGCCGACGACGAGGAACGGAGGAGGCAGGAAGCGAGAGAAACGACGTTTTCGCTCGAAGCTTTCGAGATGGTACTGTTATGATCATTAGATGCGCAGCAATCCTGCTAACTTTTGGTTAGAAATTCGCATCTGCCGAGATTGTGCGCGCGCTACTGCTGCAGCTTGCACGCTTCAAAGAAATGGCAACAGAGCCCGAAACGTTGCGTCGCGTCGTCAGCCTCCTTCATCGTGTAGCAGTTCGTGCGAAAGCAGAGGGTTTATTCTTCAACGTACGTTGCTTTGATGCAACCTTTTTTTTCCTATTCTTCTTCAATCTGAGTGCACCTCTGTCAGGTTTCCACATTATATCTCTTCCAAACAATTTTGGCTGCACAGAAGTCGTTCCCGCGAGATCAACCCCACCGAGACCTCGTCCAGCTGGTCAACTATATTCTGCGCAAATTCTTCAAAGCTCTTGAACAGGAGCCTTTCCTGGCTGTCGATGTTCGTCCCCAACATTTCTTAGCGCGTTTTTTTTTCAAATGTGTTCTAGGCATTCTTCCCCAAGACCAGAGGCCAATGGAAGGCGTACTCAAGCTGGGAACCACCGGCAAAAGAACCGCGCGAGAGGACTCGTGCGGCCAGGCCCGGAGCGGCTGAGGTTCAGGTGAAGCGAGGATATTCATGGAGCGAACAGCTGGGCATTGTGATCGCGGCTCTTATCGACGCGGGGGATATTCACTTGGTGAAATGGACGAAAGATGTCAGTAACATACCCTCATCTTGAACAACGCTGACTCTACCGCCCACAGATTCTCACTACTGTTATCGCACAATGGGAGCAGGTGGCCAGGGTGTTGGAAGACGAGGCAAAGGACGAGAAAGCTGACATGCCAGGTGCAGACAAGACTGGGTCCGAGGACGAAGATGATGATGCCATCCTGGAGAAGAGAATGGCGGAGCAATTAGAAACACCATCTACCGAGATGCGAGAGAGGATGTCAAGTTTCGGCAAGTTCATTCAGGTGGCGAAATATTCAATTCCTGACTCTCCCCATGTGCAGTTGTCCCGTACCTGAATGATGAAGAAGCAAATACAGGCACACACAACCCACAACTCAAACTCCTATGGCGGCTTGCCAAGTTCACTCTCGAGCCTGAAGGTTCGATTAAATCCAAGTGGACATACAGTGTATCTAACCATTATTGCAGATATAGGCTCAGAGGAGCTACAGTGGTCTATCAGCAATGAGATTCCACCAGCGGATCTCAAACGTACGTTGAAGGTTATAGAACAATTCATGGAGGCGCCAATGAACCTCGACGGAAAGAACGCGAGCGAATTGCTGACAAAGACCCGCCGACGACGACGCGTGCGCTCACCTACACCCGAGTCTGATCCAGATGCGAGCGAGGGAAGCGATAGCGACGCACCCAGAAAGCACAAAAAGAAGACGAGCGAGGGAAGCGACGACTCTGATAGCGACGCATCCAAAAAGAAGAAAAGGAAGAAGAAAGAAAAGGAAGACAAGGAGCCGCCGAAAAGACCTGAATACAAGTCGGCGCAGTTCATTGACGACAGTGACGAGGAGTACGGAGATATTGACGCGTTTTTGGAAAAGGAGAAGGAGAAGCGCGAGCAGATGGCGCGCTTAGCGGCGGAGACGGGTCAGACCAACTTCCAGCCCGCAGGAACGAAGAAACGGCGGAAGAGAGAGGCACCAGCTGGAGAGGGCACATCTAAGCGCAAGAAAAAGCGCCGAAGCAGTTCGAAGGAACAGCAGGGACATGACGATGCCGCAGGTGAAGAGCCGGATGTCTTTGGGTCGCGCCCGGTAGAGAGTGAACCTGCTCACGCGACACGCCCGCGTCCACGACCAAAACCGAAACCGCGACGGAAACCCAAAGACTCAGAATCGGGAGCGTCCTCCCCATCCCAATTGGTGATGGGCGAAGACACAGTCGATAGCGTTGTACCGGATACGCCAGCAGAAGTTCCTGCAGGGTCGGACGAGGAAGAGGTAGTGGGTACGTTGGGCAGGCGGAAGACAAACCGGCTGGTCATGTCAGATGAAGAGGATTGAGTTTTTGTTTGTTCGTCACAGATTATCACGCAACGATCCATGAATGTATGTATGTATTAACAATGGGACCCAGGAGGGAGGGAATGCTAGTCGTACGAGGTCGTGACTTTTCGTAAGATGCCATACTGGCGGGTATCTCGACAATTGAAAAATATAAAGATATGTAGACTCCGAGAGCAGAACTGCAAAATTCAGGCGGCCTTGGCAGGTGGCGCGGAAGGCGCGGTGGGGGATGGGTGAGCCGGGGCTGGGGGCTGCTTAGTGGATGGGCTAGGCGGAGTAGTAGGCGCTGAGGGCGCAGGGGTCGAATCATCGGGGGGTTTGATAGCAGTGGGGATCAGAGCGACAGGTAAGATCCAGGTCGCAGTCAGAACCACACCAAAGCCTGTAAATTCGACCCGTCAGCATATATCGAGACAGTAGCGCCGAAGATATATACCCTTGTCAGCACCGGTGACGGTCCCCCAGATCCAACTCACAAACGTGCCAATGTAGCCAGCGTACGGACCTGAGTGTCAAAGGTTAAACGAAAATCTCGAAGGGAATAAGATACGCACCTATCTTCTGCAGTAGAAGAAACGCAGGCAAAAGGGGGACGGGCACCGAGGATGCGTTGAGATGCGCCAAGAGCCAAGTCAGAACGCCAGTGATCGTGGTCGCGATCCTGACGGCGTCAGACGCTTCTGAAGAAAGATGCGCCATGACGGGTGGGGGCAAGTAGCTATCATTACCATGTTAGCGTTGCGGTGGAATTGGGATAGCGTGTACCAACTGACATTCTATATCCCCACCACATAGCTTGGAATGAAATTTGCGTCGTGGATGGAACCCACTTGGTGACAAGCTTCATTTGCGGCGCCGCTGGCCTGATCAAGCCAACCGTATAGGACCACACCAGGTTCCAACGCGCTTCCCATAACGTGTCCGACTCCGTGTTCGTCAAGGGGACTTGTATGGTCTTTGTGGCCGCGATTTGGACCGTGGAGTCCTCCGTCGGGAACAGGGGGCAGTAGAGCATCAAGTCACCCATCACCAGGTCCTGCGAGCCATCGTCGCCGGGCTTCCCCTCAGGTTCTCCCGGGGTACCGTGGCTATTGGTGGGTTCGTGCAATTGAGGTGCGTCCATAGCGTTCAGAGCCTCCCAAACACTGATACGACCATCGTCTGGGGAGCCGTTCATGACTTCAGGCGAAGACAGTAGAGCAATAAGTTTCTTGTCCTTGGTGTGTATCGCAGCAGAAGGGGGGATAGGACAGCCCTCGGCATCGAAAGGAGGGGGGTCTGACTTCACGGGACGGGGTGGGTCTGGGGGAGCGGGCAGAGAGGTGACAATGGCGCGAATTCGCGCGGCCAATGTTGCAGGCTCTGGAAGATCTGCTATATCAAGCTCCCCAAAGGCGGGATCATCGGGGATCTGGTCCTCGTCGACGAAGTCGAGTTCCGCTTCGACAATGACATCGGCCACTTTCTTGGACCTCTTGAACTTTCCGCCCAAGTTCTTGAGACGCTGGAAAGCAGCGAATTTCTTCTTGACGGACGGCGTAGGGCTTACGATGCGCCTTAATTCGGCCATGGCAGGAGCAGCCCACACCAAACTCGATGGTAGTGGTCAAGACGAAGAAGACAAGTGTCAGCTGACATTCGTCGCGACTCAGGAGCACCCATTTCGGGACTAATAGAAATCTTCCGTTTCAGGAAACACAAAAAAATACCGTACAGTAAAAAGTCTAACTATGAATACTCGATCTTGGCTGCAGATATAAACGTCAGACTCAAAGCCAGGATATTTTGGAAGAAAGAAAAGCTTACTTTCGTGCTTCTTAGCTTCGCCGACTTTTCTTGCTGCTTTCATGAGATCCTCCTGTATGATATACTCCCTGCCAAGTCGTTCAGGAACAAGGAACGAGCAAAAAACTCAGGAGGGAGAACTAACCGATCGTCTCGAATAGCAAACATGCCCGCTTCCGTCACCACGTTCCTCAGATCAGCGCCGTTGAAAGTGTCCGACAGCTGCAAGCCGACGTTGGAAAAGCTTCAAACAACTGGGGGTGAAGCTCACCTTGACAATAGCTTCATAGTCGATTTCACCGTTCTTGTTGACCGGCGCAGCGTGGATTTTGAGAATCTCCAAACGTGCTTGCTCGTTCGGTAACGGGACTTCGATTTTCCTATCCAGACGACCTGGTCGTAGGAGAGCAGGATCAAGAGTGTCGGGTCGGTTAGTGGCCATGATCAGTTTGGTCTTGCCCAGTGAGTCGAATCCATCCATTTGATTGAGCAGCTGCATCGAAATGAGCATGACTTGTTCAGGCGAACTAATGAAGAAGCGCACTCACCTCCATTAACGTCCGTTGAATTTCTCGGTCGGCACTGGATCCCTCAGAGAATCGGCGACCACCAATAGCATCAATTTCGTCCATGAAAATGACGCATGGCTCGTGGTCTCTGGCGTAGCCGAACATTTCCCTCACTACACGGGCACTTTCTCCGATATACTTGTCCACAATAGCTGACGAAACGACTTTAAGGAAATTGGTCTGCAGTGTTGCCGCTACTGCACGAGCCAACAGTGTCTTGCCTGTTCCAGGAGGGCCATAGAGTAGGACACCTTTCGGCGGTTTAATCCCAACTCGTAAAAACAATTCCGGGTTCAACAGAGGGAGTTCGATGATCTACCGAGCGTGTCGTTTGTCAACAGAAACATAAAATTCACGGAATGACGACTCACTTCACGGAGTTCTCGAACCTGTTCACCCAAGCCGCCAATTCCTGCAAACGATGCACCTCCGGGGTCTTCCAAGCTCATTTTGTAGACCATGGGGTCGACTTCACGGGGCAGAATTCGGACAATGGTGAGGGTGGTCATGTCGAGAGCAACGCGAGTTCCAGATTTGAGTTTGGCGACAGGGAGCGTGGGTCGATACGAAACCACATAACGCGGACCAGATGAAGCTTTGACGATGACTTTGCAAACGAGTTGTGTGAATTAGGAAGAGGGCAAGAGTTGTATGGATACACACATCTCTCGTCGTCCAATTGCTTCATAACTTCGCCAATAATCTGACCAATAGACTGGACGGCTTTGATGTCTTCTTCTGTCTTTTCGTACGCCTTGCCCAAGTCCTTCAACGAAAAACGTACTGAAAGGTTGCTCAACCCACAAAGAGCGATATATTTCAAAGACAAAGACGTACAGTTCTTGAGGCTGTCGCTGCTAGCCTCGTGAGAGCGCATTTTCTGAGAATTACTGGTCAAAATGGGAAAGCATTGAAGCGAGGGTGTTGGCAGACTTCGCGATATGATTTGAGGGCATTAGTTCTGCGCTCGTCTATTGGGGTTGAGGAGGTTGAAGGCTGGGCGTCCATGGTTGTTGCAGCAAGAAAGAGTACGCGTAGGCTGACGCGTAAGACGCGATCAAAGCTGAAGAAACAACAGAGCCAAACACGCGATTTTGGATGGCTTCTACACTTGGAAAACGGAAAGAACGCGACGATGAATCCCATCGCTCATCTTCAACTCTTTTCGTCTCAAATCTACCCTACACCGCAACTTCCGTCGACTTGCAGACCCTTTTCTCCGACATCGCACCTGTCCGCTCCGCCTTCGTCGTCACTGAACACGGAACAGGCCTTTCCAAGGGTGTCGGTTATGTCTCTTTTGCCTTGAAGGAAGATGCCCAATCTGCGTTTGATACCATTACAAAAGACGGTATCAATTTGGTCGGGCGCAGTCTCAGGGTTCAATGGGCAGATTCGAAGGTATCATGACTGTGTTGCATTTTTTTCTGTGTTTCTCATCACTTTTCAGCCGAAAGAACCGGGCGACCGGGTGAAAACTGAGGCCAAACCGCGCCCTCAACCCCGCCTCCACGCGCCAGCCGACCCATTGGCTATTCGCACTGTCATTGTTTCCGGTCTTCCAAGCCAGATTGATGCAAAAATCCTCTGGAAGAAGTTCCGAAAGTATGCTGGTGCAGAAAAAGTAGATTGGCCTGCAAAGAATGACCAAGAAGATGACGATCCGGCTACAGGTATGCTTCAATGTTCCACTGTCGAGAAGGGGGGAAATAACCTAGTTCTACAGCCCAGGTCCTCTTTACGTCGCCCTCCGATGCCCAGGCTGCAGTCGGAAAATTACACGCACACATCTTCAAGGGCAGTCTGCTGTCCGTCACTCTCAAGAAACGGCTGGATACACTCGCGAAGCCTGTTGCAAAACCTGGAAAAGCAAAGGCTTCGGCTACGCCCAGTCACGCCAGCCGCCTGATTGTCCGCAACATTCCGTTTACCGCAACGGAACAGGATCTGCGCGCGGTCTTCTTACCCTACGGACCCATATATTCCATCCACATCCCACCGGCCGACGCCAAGGGGAAGAAGCCGGAAACGGAAGCTCCTGCACCTCCGCGCACCAAGGGGTATGCTTTCGTTTGGATGTTGAGCAAGAAGGATGCCGAAAGAGCCATCGAGGGGTGCAATGGGATGACTGTCAGGGCGGGGTTAGCTGAAGGCATGGTTTCCGACAAGCAGAAGAAAAAGAAACAGCGGCGCGTTGAAAAGAAGATGAAACTGGAGGAAGCTGGCGCAGCGGCTGAAGACGAAGATGAGGAGGACGCCGAGGATGATAAGAGAGCGGTGGAGAGAGTTATCGCGGTTGACTGGGCTCTGAGCAAGGATAAATGGAAAGAAGAAAAAGCTAAAATGGAATTGGAGGAGGGCGGAGATGTTGAAATGACTGGCTCCTCCGATAGCGAGAGCGAATCTGGGAGTTCTAGCTCCGATGATAGCAGTGAAGACGGAGACGAATCTGATTCCGCCTTGGGTGTTCATGATGGGGAGGATAGTGAAACCACTGACGAAGAGGACGATGACGGGGATTCACAAACACCTCTCAAACCACAACTCCCTCCTCCAGAGGAGGGCACAACGCTATTTGTGCGCAACGTCCCTTTTTCCGCTACAGACGAAGACCTACGAACTCTGTGAGCCTGTTTTTACTAGCGTTCCTCTTTCTGCTGACACAAGACAGCTTTCGAGCCTTTGGACCATTGCGTTACACGCGAGTGACATTGGACCCGTCTACTGGCCGTTCGCGGGGCACCGGCTTCGCATGTTACTGGAACAAGGAAGATGCCGACAAAGTCGTCGAGCAAAGCGAACTCCTACGTTCAGAAACGACTGGTTCAGAAGTAACGCAACCCAAAAAGAATCCTTTCAGCTTCCCGTCGATCCTCACTCCCGATCCGTCTTCCACTCTCGCTCGAAGTCTTGTTTTACATGGACGTACGCTCGATGTTGTTCGCGCCGTTACTCGCGACGTCGCCGGCAAGCTGAAAGAAGATGGCGAGAAACGGCGAGAAAAGGCTGATAAGCGGAACATGTATCTTTTGCGCGAGGGAGGCAAGTTGATATTGTCCAATACCTTCCTCATTTGGAAATTGATTCTCTGCCCTAGTAATTCTACCAAATACCCCAGCTGCAGATACTCTCACGTCAACTGACATAGAACGACGAACAGCGTCGTACAATGCCAGACGAACGCTCCTGAAGTCCAACCCGGCCTTGTTCATCTCAAGGACCCGTCTCAGCTTCCGTCAAATACCTCTCCACGTCACAGAGCGACAGCTCAAGCATTTAGCCATCTATGCCGTTCGCGCTTTCCAGGACGACGTCAAGACCGGGGCTCGAGCGGCTTTGACCCCAGACGAGCTTGCTGAGGTACCAGAGGAGGAGGAGGGCAAAGAAGATGCCAAGCAGCCGAAGCAAAAAATGTCCAAGAAAAAGCTGCTTAGCCGCCGGACTGGCGTAAAGCAGGCCAAGATCGTGCGTCAGGGCGAACGCGTTGACCCCGTCACCGGTAAAGGGCGGAGCAAAGGCTACGGTTTCGTCGAGATGCACAAACACGCCGATGCGTTGAGAGTCCTCCGATGGGCCAACAATAATTCCGACGTCGGACCGCTCTTCGAGACATGGTGGAAGGAAGAACTCCAGGATCTGATCAAAGCCGAGACGGGTAAGATTGACGGGGACCGTGATGATGCACGGTTAACGCGGCTGAAGGATGAACTTGAGAGAGGAAATATCAAGAAAGCGAAAGGGACGCTGATTGTCGAATTTTCCATCGAAAATATCACAACAATTCAACGACGCAATACCGTCCAAAAGGAACGCACTTCGGTGGGCTGCATACACTTGTTTCGTTCACTGCATGAGACTGACTGGACACAGGACAAACCTTCGCGGCGTCCGCCAGTCGATCAAGCCAAAGCTGAAGAGCGACCTGCGAAAAAAGCGCGGTTATCCCCTAAAAAACCTGTTGCGGATGATGCAAAGGATAAACCCAAGACCGCTGGCCAGACTGTCGGTCCTCTCATTGGTCGCAAACGCAAAGAACGGAAAGCGGGGAAAAAGTCCAAGTAGCTTACTTTATAAATCGATGAAGATATTGGAGGCCTTTGACCTGGTGGTTGAGTCGTGAATGTTATTGATACAGTGACAGCGTGCTGTGGTACAGATCATAGTATTTCCTTGTGAATTCCCTCTCCGCCCATTCCATCGTACCATCCCATTCCCGAAATTGTGGGCGAGATATAACCCGCTCTAATGGTGAAATCTCCGAACTTTTCGCCTTCCAGTCTCTCAAGCGCATATCTTTTGATCATTGGCTTAAGAATAGCCAAAATTTCGGGCTCCGTTACAGTTTCTGTGAAGCGGATGAGTCCCAACGAATGAAAGTGGCTCGGTGAAAGTTTGACCTCGATAAATTTTATTCATACGTTGGCCATAATATCCGCCACCCAAAAGCATGGAATAGGTGCCAGGCGCCTTGCCTACGAATGCAACCTCTGTTTCCAAGTCAGTGTAAGGTATGCAGCAAATGCGAAAGACTCGCCTGCAACGTAAGGTCGCGCGCAACCGTTCGGGCATCCAGTCATTCGCATCACTATCGCGTCGTTTCGTAGACCGTTCTCTTCACAAATAGCTTCGACCTTGTCAACAAGTATTGGGAGATACTATAAAGCTTTCAGCCAACGTTCGTCTGTCTGTTCAGAAAAAGACGTACGCGTTCAGATTCAGCCATGGCAAGACCTTGAAGCAGGTAAATCAATCGCTTTAGCAGTAAGATAAGCAAGCATACGTACCACAAGTCGGGAATGCAACGCATGCAGAAGATGCCAGGCGAAGGCCAGAGAACTCCAAGTTATCAAGCTTGTACTGGGACAACAGCCGTTTGATGAGGGGCAGGTCCTCCGGGTCGATATCAGACACACAAAGGTGTTGATTTGTCGTCAGCCGAAACGTGCCCTTGTGAACCTTGGCGATTTCACGCAAACCGGTCTTGAAATTGCGACCGGGCTCATCCTGAACTCGGCCGTTTTCAATGAAAAGCATGAAGTGGTGTCGCCCGTCTTCTCCAACAGCCCAACCGAAATCATCGATATTCCGGTCGAACGTGAACTGTCGCGCCGGAGCCAAACTGTAACCAAGCCGCTTCTCGACCTCTGCCTTGTAAACGTCCAAACCCATGCGATCAATGGTATACTTCAGTCGGGCATTCTGGCAACATATTAGCAAGAGACTAGATGTCGAAGCCACTAGTTACCTTTCGACTATGAAAAGGGACATGAATATGAATAAGCAGGTAAACGACCATATGAATGGGCTCACTCTACACGATTGCCATTGTCTCGCTGGACCAACATCACTTGTTCGGCCACGTACTTGCCCTGCTCCACAGTGCAGAAGCCAATAATGTCGCCGATTCGTGGATAGGTCTTTTTGTTCCCGTGGGTGACACCCATACCGCCGCCAATTGCGACGTTGAACCCTTTCAGTCGTCCATTCTCGATGATGGCTATGAACCCAAGGTCGTTCGCAAACACATCGACGTCATTGCTCGGAGGGACCGCGACGGCGATTTTGAACTGTCAGATATCCGTTAGAGAGTTGCGAAATGAAGGGAATTTCGCCCCAACCTTGCGCGGGAGGTAGAACTCTCCGTAAAGAGGCTCGAAGTCCTTGAGCGCATCGCCAGCCACCATCTTCTTGTCTAACCAAATCTCATGATACGCAGTCGTGCGAGGAATGAGATGCTCGCTGACGGACTTGGCAAACTGGTAGACCTCTTGATGAAGCCTGGAGAGCGTAGGGATCGAGGCACAGGTGACGTTGCTGGAGACCATCGAATGAGACAAGCGAAAAAGGAGGGAAAACAGACGTACCGGTTCACGTCTCCGCAGGCTGCAAGTGTGTCCAGCAAGACCCGATTGATGTCCTGGATCGCAGGTTTGAGATGCCGTTTGATAACGCCATGAAATTGGAACGTCTGGCGCGTCGTGATCTTGAACGTGCCGCTACCATGCTCGTCTGCAATCTGGTCCATCTGCAGCCATTGCTCAGGCTTGCAAACCCCACCAGGCATCCGCACGCGAATCATGAAGCTGTAGGCGGGTTCCACTCCCTGCACCTGCCGCTCGTCCCGGATATCACGGTCGTCCTGTTGGTAAATTCCGTGGAACTTGGTGAGCTGCGTGTCGCTGGCAGGAATGGCTCCAGTACTCGTGTCCTCGAGACCCTCCAGGATCGTGCCGCGGAGGTATCGCGAAGCAGCCTTGATGTGTTCGTTGGTAATGGGTTCCGGCTCTGCCTCGGTGACCTCGACTGCATCGACGCCGAGCGACTTCCACAGGAGAGGCTCCCAGACTTTATATCCTGTCTGTGGGCCGTCCGCATCCTGATCGTCCCCGAGGCCTAATGAGGCAATACGCTCGGCGCCGAGTTTTTCGAGACGCGCATCAAGGTCCTTGCCGGGCTTGTTATAATATTGCGCATCCTCGGGACGCGGCCAGTAGTGGCTGTCGCCCATACCAAACACGGTGTACCGAAGCTTCTTCAATGGCTGGTCACCACGGGCAACGGCAGCATTCAGGGCCTTGAAGAAAGTGCGTCCATTCTGCGGCGGCTCGCCCTGCCCGGCGACAGACGTGACGAACGCCACGTAGCCTTCTTCCTGTGCAAGAGCCTCGATGGACGAGGAATCCAGCGTCGCAACTGTGGTAGAAAGTCCACGCGCGGTACCGCGGTTCGCCAACCGTTTCGCAAGCTTCTCGGCAGCACCACCATCAGAAGCGTATAAAACAAGCAAGGGGGGAGCGTCGAGAGCGGAAAGCATCTCGTTGTACGACTGCTGCGCCTTTCGCTTGCGAGCTTCGCGGACACTTTCGCCTAAGCTGCTCACCAGCTCGCTAGCGAACTGCGGCTTAAAACGGACGAGCTGGGAGAGGTGGTTCTGTCTGTCGAGGAAGGCTTGCAGATCGTTCTTGACGGCGTCTGAATCCAAAGTAAAAGGCTCCTTGCCCTCGCGCTCCTTACTGGGATCCCACCTGTACAGCGGCCAGTATCCAGCGTCGACAGCCACCTTCGTTTCTTTGAGCACATCAAGCGCAGAGCTCTCCGTCTCATAGGGAAGATACGCCAACACAACGCTGGGTCCACTGAACCGATCCGCCTCGATTAGTGACTGCAGCACTTGCGAGTAAGAGGAATAGACGGCGACGCTGGCCACGTAAACGTCACCATGATTCATCGCATAGAGCCCGACGTCGTGTTTCCGGCGGCTGGGGTCGTTGGTGTTGCGCGCAGAATAAGGAAGAGTATCGATGATAAGAACATTGACATTGAGACCAGAGGCGATGGCGTGGTGAAGGCCGGATGCGCCAAGATCGTAGGACCATGCATCGGAGCCAATGATCCAACGGGACAGGGAAGGGAGATGCGAGTGGAGATCAAGGATGCGGGCAGCGAAGGGGTCCGGGATTGGACTCTGTCGCAGAGCTTTCACTATAGTGTCGCCTAGAGTTTTACTCTTGACAGGGTCATCCTTGGATAGTAACCAGTTGGCAAGGAGTGAGTGTAGGTCCGCATCTACACCTTTACTTTGTAGCAGTTTGTGGACGGCACTGATGAGCTCGTCACGTTCATCCAGCTGACCGCGTACTCGACCCAACGCGAATTCTGGACTAGTAGCAATTTCTCCTTGCGAGGAAACAAGGGACGGCGAGTTGGAAATCTCCAGTCGATCGTTAAAAACATGCGAAAGGATTTTCGTGTAGGAGGTTTCGTGCTTGGGAATATGCGGAGGGACCGAAGGTGCTTTCTCGCCACCGGATATTGTACCAAGTTGAAGATGGGGAGGGGCTACCTCAGCCGCAACGGACTGGAGCATTTTTTGAACCTGGATATCCGTAATTGAGTCGATACTGCCCAATACCCCCATATGCACGGTAGGGCGCTGTTCGATTTCCCGTTCCTGGAGTGCGCTGACGACATCGAGATACAACGGTGTCCACTTGAATGACCATCGGTGAATTTGTTCGAGGACAACGACTCGTGATACGGATGCCGGAATAGCGTGGAGAATGCGGGTCGGAGGAAGAGGGTTCAGCAGTGTCGCCGATACGAAGGATACACCGTCAAGAGTGATATTCAACTCTTGTGAACTCGAAAGAAACACGACAGTATGGGGATTCGGGGATGAATGGGAGACGAGGGGTCGGAAAGGCCGCCGAACGAGCGACAGTGTAGCCAAAGCAGCCGCCTCGTAAAATTTATAGAGTTGGTGGGCAACAGACGATGCTTCGTCTGTGGAAGCGTGCCCATTGACGCCATTTGCAGCACCATTGGGCGGAACGCCGACAAGGAATTGCCGAATCTTGTCCTCTGGTACTTCTTCCAACGACGAATCAGAGAGCGAGGGATTGTAAGCATGAACTATTAGCTTGCGCTCTACTCGAGCGAGACGTGAAGCAAGTAGCGCGTTATCATGGGCCTGCTGGGCAGAGGAGGAGAGTAGAAAATAGGGGACTGCAGATCTAAGAAGCAGGACATCCGAGAGATCATCGGAAACCGAAAGATGAAGGACCACCGGTGAATCGGAGAGTTCTGCGAGATGAGGAACCAAGTATGAAACGAGTTTCGGAGACGCAGAAGCAGTCAGAGAGACGAGGCGTGCATTGGGAGAGTGCAGAAAGATCGAAGCGCAAGGATCTCCACCGGCCGGGACCGATACAAATGTCGGGGTGTGAGGGGAGGAAGAGCGGAGGTCCGCAAGTGTCCGGGAGACATGAGAAACGGCGGGGAGAGGAGGCTGGACGTCGACAAGAGTGTCGGACACGATGCAGGCAATGCGGGGGACGGGGGACATGGTGGTCAACTATAAGCCGAAGCCATTCGAGTACTAAGCGGAAGAAATTTTGAGGACTTGATCGAGCACACCATAAGTTCGCGATTGGCTGGACGCCTTTAGAAACAAACATGAGCAAAGTAGCTTACCCTTGGCGGCTGTGTCATCTCACTCACTTACCTCCCGCCAGTGTTCTCCGTCGCCACGATGGCCATCTTTAACAGGAAGAAAAAGAACGAAGCCACAGACGAAGGCTCAGAGAACAAGAAGGAAAAGGGCGGCTGGAGACGGCCCGCAAGTCGGTCTCTTTCTCCGCCTCTTGCGACCCACAGAGCTCATCCGTTGTGTTGCCAGATACCGCCTTCAAGCAGCAGCGGCTCAAGGCATGGCAGCCCATCCTCACCCCGAAGACCGTCCTTCCCACTCTCTTTATTATTGGCATCCTATTCGCCCCCATTGGCGGTCTTCTCATTTGGGGCTCCGGTCTGGTCACTGAAATGGACTTTGACTACACCGACTGCGAGCTCTTATCCCCTTCCCCCGGCGACGCCCCACCCAATCTCGTTGATATGCCTTCCTCGAAATTCACATATAAGCTTCGCGCTGCCGACTCGAAAAAGTCGGTAACAGCTCCTCGGTGGGCTTTCGTGGATAACACCAACAATGAGACGGTCACCGATCCGGCCAACAAGAAGCAGTGCATTCTTCAATTCAACGTCGTCGCCGATATCCCCCCGAAGGTCCTCTTCTACTACAAGCTCACCAACTTCTTCCAGAATCATCGACGCTACGTCAAGAGTTTTAACTCTGACCAGCTGAAAGGCAAATTTGTGAGCAACGGCGATTTGAAGGACGGTGACTGCAATCCCCTCGACGTTATCGACAACAAGGCTATCTATCCGTGCGGTCTCATCGCTAACTCGGTTTTCAATGGTGCGTTAGATTATGTGCTGATATGTCAGAGCTCGTATAACTGGTTACATAGATACCTTCTCGAATCCCGTCCTCCTTAATCCGGGCTCCAATGATCTCGTAACATATACATTCTCGGACAAGGGCATTGCATGGCCAGGAGAGGCCAAGAAGTACTCGGGTGACCCTGTACCAAGCGCATATAAATCATACGACCTCATCGTCCCTCCACCAAACTGGGCACTCAGATTCCCCAATAACTACACTGCCGAAAACCCACCTCCCAACCTTAAAGAGGATGAGCGTTTCCAGAACTGGATGCGCACTGCCGGCTTGCCCACCTTCACCAAGTTATACGGTCGCAACGATCACGACGATATGAGAGCCGGGACATACCAGATTGTTATTGGTCTCAGTGTGTATTCCTACTATCATCTTAATGTCCTCTGACTAACAGCCCTCGCAGACTACCCCGTAAGGCCTTACAAGGGAACTAAATCAGTCGTCATCTCCACCGTCTCCTGGATAGGCGGCAAGAACTCCTTCCTGGGGTGGGCATACGTTGGCGCAGCCTCCGTATTCGTTCTCCTCGCTATTGCGGGCACTGCCCGTCATCTCATCAAACCTAGGTGCGGACGCTGACCACACTCTGACAAAACATCTCTGACCTTTCCCGCTAGACGTCTCGGCGATATGACATTGCTTTCGTGGAATCGGTGACCGTGTTCATGTGCATTTCCCGTTCGCTCGTTACTATGTACATGTGTATTATTCTGCACCGCATACTCTTCAGTACTGAATCCGTTGGGGGGAGGACATTGCGTTAATAATCTTATCTATCTTATTTCTGACGGAGTGCCAGTGTACCCTATACCACGACAACGAACGATTGTATGGCCAGAATCCTCGGCAGTGATCTCAAATCTTGCATCGGTGAGTTGTTCCGCCACCCATATAGCCGTCCTGTTTTGTTCGCATCGCCTGAAGAAATAAATAAAACAATCCACGACGTACCTGGTGTGCAGAGTAAGCCCACGCTTTCCACATCTCACTTCCGATGTGCCCTCGGCCAGCGCCATGAGGATGATGATCTGGTCTTCTAACCATTCATCGACACATCCGTCTGCTTCTAAACCTTTAATCAGCTCGTCAGCGGCCGCCTTGCCCACCGCAGACGCATCCTTCTGCTTGCTACCAACGGCGCTACCACCAATTATTCCTCCACCGGATAGTTCCGCCCACAGCACGATACCGCTGCCTGCCCCGACGGTATTATCATTCTTCTCTCTCGTGCTGGAAATTTCAACAGGTACGTCGGTGCTGAATCCACTAGCCGCCAGACAGGCTATCGCACTGTCCGCCATTGTCTTCGCAAGATGAGCGGGTAGACCCGCGACATGGGCGATACCGCCGAT
The DNA here is from genome assembly GCA_037176885.1 of Favolaschia claudopus. Lineage (NCBI taxonomy): Eukaryota > Fungi > Basidiomycota > Agaricomycetes > Agaricales > Mycenaceae > Favolaschia > Favolaschia claudopus. The sequence goes on along the minus strand of JAWWNJ010000035.1, from coordinate 407,128 downwards.
GCGGGTGACTGCACCGCGCTCAAGCACACTCGCCGCCGTGAGTTTCGCATCGACACCGGGGAACACCGTTACATGCACTTCACCCCCGCCTCTTTCAATGTAGGTGTTGAGTATGGATGCAGAAGGCCGACAGTCATGTAACGTACTTTGGAAAGTACCCTCGTCTGCGTACCTCGACGTCCACTTTCAAACCGAAGTGACGCCTTGCGAAGGGAAGGAAAATCTTTTGAATGTAATCCACCTGGGGTGCCATGGTGGCATTGGTACCGCCTTTCAGTGTCAGGGTCGAAGGCGCTGCACTAGCAGCAAATAACAGAATGGGCAAGGAGATTTGAAGAAGTAGCGTTGTAGCACCAGCGGTCACCGAGTCCTAGCATATATGGCGTAAATTTGTGTGACAATTGAAGCAGTTTAAGACCAACGGCGACATAGTCCCCAGGCAAGATTTTTGTTGGCTCGAAGGACACAGAGGAAGATCCATTAGTCGCGCCTGTAAGGCCGGCCGAGGCGATCTGTGCAGCCAACTCGATACCTGTTGTTGTTATGATATCCTTGCGCGTAAGTTATCGACTCTACCCGTGCGATGTTGATTCTTGAGACCCGGTGGTTTCCTGCGGCCTCTGATGTTCGTTATGTTGATGCTCTTACACAGTAGTGCAGATAATGCGATGGAGTTGCGCAGGATCTGCCCGCCTCCTTCCAAGGTGCTGCCGTCGATGACTAGAGTTTGCATGGATGGGAGCCTAGGGACGAGGAGAACGGGGAATCGGAAAGGCAGGGCTTTCAAAGATCTTAATAAAGTGTTTATGAAGCTGAGGCAGTCGAGTCAAGCCGACTCAAAGGCTACTCGGAAGGAGCGGTCAAGCGGCGATCTCTAAGAATCTCTTGGCCGCGGCATACTTTGCTTGTCTCCCGCAACCACCTCGCACTAAATATTCTATGCATACCACCACTTCACGGTCTGGTCCCAGTCCGGCGAACACACCAGATGTAACAATAGCCAATCGAATCAGCAGCTCTCGCACTCTACGACCCACACGACGACATAGCGGAATTGGTTCTGAACCTGGGGTGGATCCACATGAAGACGCGAAATATAGTCACTTCAAAGAAAAATGCGCGATCCAAATGTGCACATATGGCTCTGAAGACGTTTCGCTGACGACCCTGTCCAACGCGGAATTCGTCGAGCTCATGAAATCTCCGTCAGAGGAGAAAACAGCCCAGCCATTGCTGAGATGGATCAACCTAGGCGGCCTCGATTGGGACGTCATCAGTGCTTTAGCCCTTCGATATGGTCTGATATGTTTCCATTACGAGCTCCTTGCTGCGGCTCATGAACGTAGATTTGCATCCTCTTGCTCTGGAGGATATACTCCACGAGCAAGGTCATAATCAGTCTAAGGCGGACTACTACCAGAAGCACTTGTTTCTCCGTATCTTGTGCCACTCTGTTCCGACAGAAGAGGAAAAGAGATCTGTCGAGCCCGACCTGAAGTCCGAGTATCCTGGGTCTTGGGCCAAGTCAAGCCGAACACAAACCGACGCAGAGAAACTGGCAGAATTTCCGCCGGAGAAAAAATCCAAACACCGCCGATTTTCTGCTCTGAGTGGGTTTCGACTCGCGGTTGGTTAATCAATAGTATTGGATGCTACATCATGTTCTCAAGAAGAGTCCACTAGGCGCGACAACGGCAGATTTTGCGTATCGCGACGCTCAAGGAAGGCGATAGAGTGGCTGTCAAACACGAGCCCATGTTCATATTTCTGCTGCGGGAAGGTGCTATCTATCATCATTTATTCGGTTTCCAGGCGGTTTAAAACGTCGATAAACAAGGAACCGTTATATCTGTTCGCCCTACAGCAAACCTGGAATTTACCGAGCCTGTTACTGAGCGCATTCAGCAGCACGAATCTGTCATTCGTACTTCCCAGGACCCAGCTATCCTCGTAGAGGCTTTACTCGACCTGAGTTGGTGGATTTTCTTATCCAGTTAAAACGAATCCGAAATGAACTGTAGTTGTGGACCGGATACTCGAAGTGATGGATGAGTACCAAGACAAGATTCACCAACTGGAGCACGACATACTCATGAAACCCAGCATGAGTACTGTTCGTAGCCGTAAGGTGGCTTCCCCTTGATATTTTTTGTTTCTCACCGAACCTACTGCAGTACACATCCTGTCCGGGGACCTTATAATGCACAAACGTACCCTCGAGCCGATCAGGTCGATGTTGTATGGGTTGCGAAGATATGACCGGGAGCGATGTGCGGCCATCGGCTTCGGAAACGACCTCCCAACAAATGCTGTTCGAGTCGATAGCGATACGGGATTGGGAGTTGGTGTCGGCGCTACTGGAACAGACCAATGGCAATTGGGCCGTGACGGATATCTGAGCAGTAAAGCCAAAATATATCTGGTTCGGGACGTCTCTTGCTAAGGACTGTCTGTAAACTGATGACCGGAGCAGGCAGACGTGTATGACCACATGGATTTCGTCTTAACGAGTCTCGACATGTTTGCAGGGATCTCGGAAAATCTTATCAACTATGCGTTCAATGTGCTGTTACAGTTTCGCCTGGAGTAATTTTCACCCTGATGCTGACTGGATTTGTGCAGATGGCTTCGTATGAGATGAACATTGTCATGCGGCGACTAACTCTAGCAACAATCATTTTCCTTCCACTGACATTGCTCACTGGGTACTTTGTGCGTATTCCCTGACGACTGAGGTATTCCAATAAGCTCAAATACCTGCAAGGGTATGAACTTTACCTCAATGTGGTCCGTGGACAAGCATAGCGATGTTCTGTATGTTCGCCCCTTCAATTTCGGTCCCTCTACGAGTCTCATCATGTTATCAGGTTTTGGATTATCGCCTTGCCGGTCATGGGGATCATTGTGCCGATGTTTTTGTATTCAGACATCAAGAACATGTTCCACTACGTTCACAAAGTTATGGCTGCCCGCCGAGCTGTTCGTGCTCAAGAGTCTAGCGGGTCTGAGTAACGTTTGGGTACACATATGAAATTAATATAGCTTTGGTTTGGTGTAATCCGGGTTATCGACGTAATATCGACGCCAGGCAGGCCACTTCCACGCGGAAAGTTTATTTTTGAGGAGACTGCATGCACCCAGAATGCACTGTCAATCCCAACTCTTGTCCCTTTCACTATGTCGTTGGACTTATTGCTCTTCCTCGTTATTGTCTTCACCATCCTTGTCCATAGATCATCGACTACTATAACGCCGATCCAGAATCCATGGAAGAGGCCATGCCGAAGCTGTGGGAAGCAGACGTCGATGCGCTGCTCCAGGTGCCATGAGGCATATTATTGCTCGTCGGAGCATATGACTCGGGTTCGTTGTCGTGAACGCAGCTAGAATAATTGCGAATAATTGCGACTAACAACTCATGGTTGCCCAGGACTGGAAAAGCCATAGATCCGAGTGTAGAAAGTCATTGAACGCGCTTTTGTTTCCAGCCGACAACGCTGCGCCTGCGATGGTACAAATTCCATACACGGACAAGGTTGACACCGACAATAGTATTCCCGGATATCCTTCAAAACCATACCACGCACTCGACATACAGATACTCCGAAAATATATCGCGAACACTCTGGAGATGAAGTATGTGACCAGAATGGGAAGCCGAGGTCAGCCCCTCACCCAGCCGTTGGTGGCGATGTTCAGCGGAGACTGGGAAGGCTTGCCGAGGAATCAATGTGTTGCGCATCTTGCAGGACAAGAAGTTGGAGTGCCATGGGCGGGGGACGTATTGGTGTTGCGGCAGAAGGGGAAGTTGTACGACGAGACATACGAGAGCGCAACCATGGAAGATGTAAAGGCCATGCAGCGATTTCGAGCCGAGTACAGAGATTTCGAGCCGTATGGGTTCTAGTGATGTGTATTGACCTCAGAAAACTGTATTTGACACGAACTAGCAAAGTTGCCTGAAAAACTGAGAGCTGCGAGTTGAGGTGAGGGAGAAGAGAGATGAGCGAATGGGAGCCAATGGATTAACGACAGTCACGCGTTACCTTAGTGTTACCTTTTACCAAGTGGATTATATCTCCCTCTCAGCCGGGGCCTCCCAATGCTCCGCATAGTTTCTTCAGTCTCGCGGCCGTCGTCTGCATCGCTGCTAGCTGTTGCCAGTCAGCCCCTTCCATTTTCTGCCTTTTCCTCGGCTCATTATGCCAGACCGCAGGAATATCGCCTCGACGTCGGCGCGTCAGGCGGATATCACCCTCACCGTTGACGGCAAGGAGGTCACTGTTCCCCAGGGTATGCATTTTCCTGGTCTCTGTAACAATATCGCTTCATTTTTGCAGGCTCCGCGCTCATACAGGCTTGTGAGGCGGCTGGATCACCGATACCCCGGTGCGTCGATATTTCTACTTTGCTTCCCTCACTCATGCTCTGCGTCCTAGATTTTGTTACCATGACAGGTGCATCCGCTTGTCTTCGATTGAGTGCGCGCGTTAACCGTTTTCTGCTCCAGGCTCGCTATAGCAGGGAATTGCCGGTGCGAGGTTCCGTTGACGTATTCAGATTATCCTCTGACGGACTCTCAGTATGTGTTTAGTGGAGGTCGCTCGGTCGCCGAAACCCGTAGCGTCCTGGTGAGTATCCTTCACTTCGGTTAGTCATTCTACAGCTCATCGTCTCCAGCGCGGCCCCCGCCATGAATGGCGCTGTCGTGTTCACCAACACTCCCCTCGTTCATGAGGCCCGCGAGGGCGTCATGGAGTTCCTCCTAGCCAACCACCCGCTTGACTGTCCCATTTGCGACCAGGGCGGCGAATGCGACCTCCAAGACCAGTCCGTCCGCTATGGCTCCGACCGCACCCGTTTTCACGAAATTGCTGGAAAGCGTGCTGTTTCCAACAAAGACCTCGGTCCTATCGTCAAGACCTCCATGAACCGTTGCATCCAGTGCACTCGGTGTGTCCGCTTCGCCAATGAGGTTGCCGGTGTGGAAGAACTTGGCACCACGGGTCGCGGCAATGACCTGCAGATTGGCATGTATGTCGAGAAGATGATGGACTCTGAACTGTCGGGCAACGTCATCGACCTGTGCCCTGTCGGTGCGCTCACCAGCAAACCGTACGCTTTCCAAGCACGTCCGTGGGAGCTCAAGAACACGGAAAGTATCGATGTATTAGACGCGATCGGAAGCAATATCCGGGTAGATTCGCGGGGTGTGCAGGTAATGCGCGTACAACCGCGCACCAACGACGATGTCAATGAGGAGTGGATTAGCGACAAGACCCGATACGCATACGACGGTCTCCGATTCCAGCGTCTCACAACGCCACTGGTCAAGGGACCCGATAACCGCTTCGTTTCCGCCTCTTGGTCTGAAGCGCTTGCTGCCATTTCCGCAGGACTCAACCGCACCGGCGCGAAGGGCAACGAAATTAAGGCCATTGCAGGCCACCTTGCGGACACAGAGGCCCTTGTCGTCCTCAAGGATCTTGTCAACCGTCTCGGCTCGGACAACCTCGCAAGCGATCTTTCTGGGAAATACGGCGACGCTCCGCCCCTGCACGGCGTCGATATTCGGTCAAACTACTCATTCAACACTACTATCGCTGGTCTCGAGAGCGCAGACGCCATCCTTCTTGTCGGGACAAACCCTAGGCACGAGGCTGCTGTTCTCAACTCACGGATACGAAAGAGTTGGTTGCACACGGAGTTGGTCGTCGGTATGGTTGGGACGCGCGCAGATACAACTTATGGCTATGAACATCTGGGTGAGGACGCAAAGGCATTGGAAACGTTCCTTACAGGAAAGGCCAAGGGAGAGTTTGCTGAGCGTTGGGCCAAGGCTGAGCGCCCCATGATCATCGTTGGGAGTGCCATGGCAGAACACGCCGACGGGGACGCAGTTTTCGGAATGCTTGCACGGTACACCAGCGACAGCAAGAGCCGTGTAGTACGCGACGACTGGAATGGGTTCAATGTCCTGCAGAGGGTGTGTATATGCTTCTCTGTTTCCTCGCTCGAAAAACTGAATTGTTGATGCAGGTCGCCTCACGGCCGGCAGCATACGAGATCGGTTTTGTTCCCTCCCGGGCCTCCACCTCCGCGACACCGAAATTCATCTACTTGCTCAACGCAGACGAGGTCGATCCCGCTTCCATCCCTTCTGATGCATTTGTTGTGTATCAAGGCCACCACGGGGATCGCGGCGCTGCTCTTGCGGATGTTTGTCTTCCTGGCGCGGCATACACAGAAAAAGGCGCAACCTGGGTGAACACAGAGGGCCGTAGCCAACAAGGACGCGCAGCTGTCCCACCACCAGGTGCCGCAAGAGAGGATTGGAAGATCGTGCGTGCGTTAGCGGAAGTGCTCGGCATAGATCTACCGTACGACGACGTCGTTGGTGTCCGGGATCGGATGTGGGCCATCTCGCCGTCTTTGGTAAGATGGGACGCTCTCGAGCGCACATCGCCCGAGGTGGCCAAGGTCGGGCTAGGTTTGTTGAGCGGAATTGGGAAGAAGGCACCAAAGGGCGAAAAGATGGGAGTACCGGTGACCAATTTCTATCAAACGGATGTGATTTCACGGGCGTCAGTGTATATTCTCTCTTTCGTTTTGCTTTCATTGACGCGTTTGCTAGTTCGGTGACAATGGCACAATGCACACGGGCTTTCGTGACCCGCGAAAAGGATGAACTGAATTCTGTGGGGAAAGCACCGCTACAGGCGCACGCATAACTGTGTTGTGTAGAACAAACATTGAAACAATATAAAGTATTATATTTGCTGAAACGAAGAACGTGATCGTGTTTCGCGTCTGCCGCGGCGAAGTGGCTGAGTTGCATTGCGTGTTTGGTGAATCATGCTATGGCTTCGACTTCGACCTCCACGACGGCGCGCGTGGGCAACACCATTGAGCAGGAACTCATCCAAGTCCTCACCGTCAGCAAGGATGCCGTAGTGAGCGGAGGCTGGTGGTATCCCGTTCAGGGCGTACTTTATTTCGCCTCCCACCCATCCCTCCATCGTGCAATATTCCCCGTAATATTGAAGACACTTCTCACCGCACTCGGGATCACCGCCGCTCTGTTTACTTTCACATATCTCCCCCAGGTCGCGTTTTGTGCAGTGTTCTCGGGCCCATTCGCTTTCGCAACAGCTGCGATGCTCGTTCTGGGTATAACCGCTCGACACTCCTTGCAATAACCTGATTGACTGGGGCGGCAGGCGAAGCTTACGCAGTTATCATGTTCGTCTCAAAGACATTCTTGTTGGGTCGTGCGCAAGACCAGCTGTGTAGGTTCAATAACGACCTGCACGATTCGGCGTTCACTAAATAATATCAAGTCAACGCGGTCTTTCGCCAGCAGGGAATCAACCTCGTTTTTGTCGAACAAAAGGGCAAGAGCAGAAGTTTTGTGCAGAGCGCGTTCAAGAGTATGAGCAAACCCCTTCAGCGGTTCAGCCGCGAGGGTCTACTGCGATATGTCGTCTCTCTCCCGCTCAACCTCGTCCCCGTGGTCGGCACTGTCCTATTTTTGTTGTACAACGGTGCGCGCTGCCTGCGTGCTGCACTTGAAGAAAATTTTAACTCTTGGACCGCACCAGGCGCAAAAGCGGGGCCGACTTTCCATACACGGTACTTTCAAGCAAAGGGAATGGGACCTGCTGCCCGACAGGCGTTCGTGGATAAACGCAAAGGCGCATATACTGCGTAAGAACCGCTCAGTGCACGTTCGACTTCATTTTTACTCATTACTCCTTCCCATGAGCAGGTTTGGTGCGGCGACACTGGCATTGAATCTCGTTCCTGTTGTTGGTCCTGTGTTCATGTTGACTTCAACAGTCGGAGCTGCGCTGTGGGCATGTGAGTTAGAAAAGAAGGAAAAGGACCGCGAGTCGCCGAGCTTGGATGGAAAGCGGGTCCTGGTAGCCGTCGACAGCGAGTAGGTTCATGTAGTTGAAAAGTTGTACATTAAACACGAATTGTATGCACAGAAAGCGATAGTACCAGCAAAATGGCTTATAAAAGATCGCCTTTGCAGGTGTTTGCGTAACTCTGATTTCTTTCCTTTTTCCATGTCTGCCGAGAGCTTTGACCTCGAGGCCTTAGTCGATCTTGAGCAAACGTCCGTCGCCTCGCAATGGCTCGCTTCCAGTCCTGACCCGAATCTGCCTCAGATTCTACGACGCAGGATATACTGATGGAGTCGCACATGGAAGAATTCACGGCCTCATCGAAGGGCGTGCTCTCGGCCGCGAGAAAGGGTTTGAGATGTGGGAGGAGCTGGCATTTTACGAGGGCTTTGCACGAACCTGGCAGGCTGTCTACACCGCCCAAGGCCGCGACGACGAGTGCGTTTTCGGCCTGGCGAAGATCTTTCTACCTGAAAACAATAATACAATGTGCCCGGCAGTCGTGCAGCTCATCATATCCGCCATCTCCTCGACTTGATTTCGCAGTTTCCGCGCGTTAACCCATCCACGGCCGATTCTGCATCGGAGCTCGATATCCTCAAGCTATCGCGACAGATCCAGTCCCGTTACAAGGCACTCTGCTCAACCCTCGGCCTCAAACCCGGCCTCATCCGCGCATCTGGTAGTTCGGAAGCTGCAACACCAGAACCAGCCGACCCAGGTGTAGGCACTACGCGCCAAGCTGTATGGAAGATAGAGAGTAACCCCCAAGTCATGACGTTCTAGATGGAACCCATGGATCAACGCAAAACATATGTAGTTGTACAAGGAGAGGTGTATAATGAATGCCGCTAGATAATGCACAAATGAGGGTATCCAGAGTAAAAAGACCTGGGAGCTTAAAAGAAATCCACGAAACGAGGAGCAGCGGATACTATCGTGAAAGTGTATGCGAAAGCTACGAGGGCATTGACATTCTTGAATGGGAATAGAAGCGACGAACGTACAGTTTTTCGCTGAACACTCATCCAACTTGAGGGCTGCTGTGGTACATTGAGGTGGTTGCGTGCTGTTCGCATTCCCAAAGCATGTATGGCGCCAAGCATGAGCTCTTGTTCTCTCTTGTATCGCTTCATCGAGTCGCTCATTAGCCGCTGTGGTGCAGGGTATCGGTCAGATGGGAAACAAGAGGATAATCAATGGCTTGCCTTTTGCCGTGACACGTCCTCTTCGAGAATCCTTATTTGTGAGCGGAAACTGGCCTCGGCCTCTTCGAACGTTCCTGGAGCCACGGATAGCGCTTGCGCTGCGTGTTGCTCTTTGAAAAGTTTGTCCTGGGACTTGATAAACTGTGCGAAGAATTAACCACTTGACGAAAAGAACCGGCAGAGACATACAGTACGCGCTTTTGCAAGCTGTGCTTGCGCAGTCTTGGAAGACTCCTTCAGGTTCACATTCTCCTCGTGAAGTGCGAGTAGTCGGCTCTTGATATCCTCTGGCAGATCTTTGCCCGATAGCGTCGCCCGCAAGTCGCCAAAGTCGCGTTCGCGTTGGAGCATCTTTTCTCGGTGTCCGATGCCCTCTGTTTGAAGGTTGACTTTCTCCAAGAGTAACGCGTTGACTTGTTCGAGTTGCATTCGGTTCTTATCTCCAAGCTCTTTGTTTTGTTGAACGAGCCGCGCTACATCTGCCTCCAACCCAACCTTGTCCTCATTGACGGAGTCGCGTAAAGTCGCGAGAATATCTAACTGATCTTTGTTGACCAAGGTCACTAGTAGGAAAATGGTATATGAGTACGGTTCGGGTACGGATATGAGAATTGCCTACGGTCGGACTTGGCGATCGTCAGCTCACGGCTTGCAGTGTCGAACTCGACCTCGAGCTCCGCATGCTTCTTTCGAAGTTCGTCCAGCTGGTCGACGGTCTCATTGAGTCGTTGTCGCAGGGCAATGGCAGCTTCGGCACTGCAACTCTTATTAGATGAAGATACAGAGACATTCAAATGAATTGCACAAACCCATCTCCCATTGACTTGCCACTGCGAATCTCTTCCAGGTCGCGTTGTAGCACAAGTTTCTCTCGGTGCGCGGCGAGATAGTCATTCTCGTACCGCCCTTTCATCCGATTCGCGTCCTCGAGAAGATTTTCAAGAACGAGCACGCGGCTCGCATCGGCCTCGTTTTTCTTGACGGCTTCAAGCTCTCGTTTGAGTTTTCGTACCTGCAATTTCAAGTCTGTCATGGTTGTTCCGGTCACAGCGTCATCCAGTTCGCCTCCCAAGCCCTGCTCGGCATGGTCGGCGTCTGCCTCTGCCTCAGCGAGTTCATCCCCTAGCATCTCTGCCTGCGTAAACTCGTCGGTTTGACCATCGACACTTGCTCGTCGAGCAGGCTTGGCAGTGCTGCCCACCGGCCGGTGGGACATGAGTTCAAGTTCGCGCACGCGCTCCTGATACAGCTCGAGCGTCTCCGCATCGCGCGTACGCTCTGCGACCGCAATCTTGAGCTTATTCTTCGTTTCTCCGAGCTCAAACCGTAAAGAGTCAAGCTCCTGCGCGCGCGTCGAGTGCTTGGTCTCGAGCTCTGCTATTTGCCCTTTATACGACTCCATCAATGGCTTGAACGCAACGACTTTGCGGTACTCTTCCTCCAAAGCAGCATTCTTGTCGACGAGGTCGGCGTTCTGCTTCTCGAGTGCCTGAAAGAGAAGGTGTTGGATGAAGAAAGAAGCGAAGACGATAACATACTTTGAGGCTTTGCCGGAGGTCGGCGCCTTCTTGCAGTTTCTTTTTATATTTTTCCATAACATTCTCCGTTTTCTGCAATTTATCCGCTGCATGACGGTATCTGGGGAGAATAATTTAGGGCGTCTGGTATTCGTAGATGTGAATTATAACGCACTCGTCAACTTTGTCCTTCAATCTGACGGCCTCGTCTGCCTGGAGCTGTAATTCTTCGTTTTTCTTCGTCAATTCAGTGACCATATGAGCATGCTTATCGAGGTCGGACTCGGCTACAGCGAGATTGTCTTCGCTTTTTTGTCTAAACCACACAATTTAATTGTGCAGTTAAATGAAGGACGCTGCACGACCCACAATTCTGCCCGTAGCCTGTCGATTTCCCCCCGTAAGGCGCCATCACTCTTGTCGCTTCGTCTTGGACTGTCAACCTCCCGCCTGGCATCCCGGAGTCGTGAGATCGCGTCGTCCTTCTCTGAAACCACGTCGTCATAATTCGTCTGTAGCGTCCGGTGTTCCTCGAGCAGCGACTGATACACCTTCTCGAGCGTCTCCTTCTCGCTCAAGATCTGGCTGCGCTCGGACTGGATTTGGTAGTAATGGTCATCTCTACCAAAAGCCATTCTAGATCAAAAGACTGCAGACAGAGCTGGAAGTCAGGCTACGCACTCGGTCATACTCCCCTCTCCGACTACACCGTCCGAAGAGTTGATTCGCGCCATGACCTGTAGCGTAAATTCGTAGATTAGCTCTGGTTAAAGCGTCGTCCAATTAATGTACCTGCTCGATTGCCTTCATGAGATAATGCTGGTCCGTCTCACTCAAGCCTTGAATCTTGTCTATGAACTGCTTGTTCTTCTCGCATTGCACGCCAATTGCGATGGTGATACGACACATAGCAAGGGTGCCGGGAACAGCGTGGTCTTTCGCAACTGCCTGGAGGTCGGGGACATCGAGACTACTGGTTGGCTTCTGGAGTATTTCGGCGAAATATTGGGTCATAATTCGATACAACCGTTTCAGAGAACTGAACCGGAGAACCCAGTTGTCCGAAGGTTGGGCGGGAGGCCGAGTAGATTGGCGGAAGTAGTCGGCATCTCTGTCAACGACGCGTATAATTAGAGCTGAACCACCAAGCGAGTAGTATGGCGCACACTAGCGACAAGACTTCGAACAAGGCCGCGCCATCGCTAAGGTCTGCAAGAGTGGTGACTGGCCGTGCAAGCTCGAATGTGGCGAAGAAATTGAAGAAAGCGTCTATTTCCTTGCGCTCGGAATTATTGGACATATCTAGAGCGCAAGCAGATCTAGAGTTGCTGGTCTAACAAGACTTGAGACACTCGACTACGACGCCGTCGATGAGAGAGGTATTGTCGGTGATCAAATACGTAATCCAATCCCAGCGTTGACTGCACAAATTTAAATATTCTATTGGCTACCGCGACAACATCAATGGAGACAAAAAATATGCAACTAGGAATCCAAGCATGATAAACAATAACACTCTGCCAGAATCTGGAGGTCCCTTCGCTATTGCCTGACGCAACGCCTCCTCGAGCCCCGAAGCCATCGCCTCCATCCCGAATACCAGGCGAGCGCGATCCTTGGCACGTTGGCACAGGGCGTCGCGTTCAGTCGGACTCATCCGTACAATCTCCGCCAGTGCTTCCGCCCACAGATCCGCATCTGGCGGTCGTAACCACCCTGTCCGCTGAGACGAGGGTTCGCTGACCGTGCTCTCCGTTGGCCCACCACTGTCGCATGCCAACACGGGCAGCCCGCAACACATCGCCTCTACAGGCACGATGCCAAAGTGCTCGTTAGCCGGCGTGTAAAGCAGCGCGCGCGTTGATGGTGCAGTCAACAGTGCTGTCCGCTGCTGCGTCGAGAAATTGAGGAGGAACAACACATCAGGGTTTGTAGGATTAGTGTTGAATGGCGGAAGTTTGACAGATGAAGACGACGAGGTAATCACATTGAACGTGAGTGATTGGGACCGCGTCAGGTCAATGAGGGCGGTCAGTGTCTGCATGTTATCTTCTACCCGAGGGTCATATCCTCCTGTAGTTGCATAAAAATCATATGAAATGATAACAGCGGCGTAAAGACTAACCTGCTAGAACTAGGCGAAGATTGGGGGATCCTGAGAGCCGCACTCGGAGTTTTGCAAAGGAGGAGATGGCAAGGGCGGCATTTTTCTTCTTTTCAAACCTGTTCAGCGAGAGCAGTGTCGGGAAATCCCTACAGAAAACAATCAATATATATTGTCAGATAACCGAGCAGTCCGCATACGAAGCGATGGCCACAATATCGGGATCTGAAGCGTCCACTTCCATTTCATAAGCAGATATATTGATGCCAGGGTATAACGTGGTCGGCGTTTGAGTTATGGAAGGAAAATAAGACTTGAAAACGCGTGCTGTGAAATTCGAATTGGACAGAATCACGTCCGCTTGGCCTGCGCGTTTCTTCAGCCGGTATTCTCAAGCAAGAACAAGGCTCGTACGCGTCGTGACCTCCTCCAACCAATCCATAGGGTACCGATACATTCGTTTCAGCAAACCGACACGCTTCTTTTGCAAGTTTCCTTCCACGAATTCACCATTTGCCAAGAGTTTGTCGGGAAAATGACAGTAAAACAGCACAGGTGTCCGAGCTATAGTGCGGAGAAAGGGAACACATGTGGAAAGCTGGTCGACAAAGTATACGTCGTATTTTGGTGCCCAAGGCCATAGCAGATGCAAGGTGAGGTGGAGTTGCCTGAGGTGCGCGAAGAGAATGTGGAATTTGCCTTTGATTGAGCGCGGGAAGGGTGGAACGACATAGTGAACCTCAAGCTGACCTGCACAGGAATTAGGCTGCTTGTCTTCGACCCTGACGAGAGTGTATACCGTTTCTGGTCTCCTCAAAACAGTGGTTGGGGTCGTGGTGCGAGGTGTAGATAACAAGAGAATGACCCAGAGCCTGCAAGCCTATGGCAGCGTCGACCACGAGCCGCTCTGCACCACCTGAGGACGGGATTAGGATAGAACCGCGTCGAAGGGCTGGCCTAAGCACCAATTCCGAGATCTGGGTGAATAAACGCAACTCGTAGAGGCTTAGACATGGTCGAACGCGTCAAAGTTGCGAGTGACTTCACGACGTGTCGTACGCGCCGGTCACGGGCGCACGCGGTTCTCCATTGGTTGAAGTTGAATTTTAATTTAATTTTAATTTGGTTCCGACTCCCCTCAGGGATATTGCTTTTGCTTCCAGTTAAGGACTTCTAATGTAGAGTACAAAAAATCGCTAGTACAGTTCTCCGTACTGCCATTCACAAATTCACAGTCCTGCAGTAAAAAAAATCTCTGGTACACTTCTCCATCTCCATCATGATACTGCCATGGAGAACTTCACAATCTCGCAAGAATGCCCAAGCCCTCCAAGCTACACATTCAATCGCTTTCAGTTGCATCGCGTCGCTGATTCACCGTGCACTCACCTGCTTCGCGGACTGAACACGAACGCCTTCAAATCGTTATACGTCTTGTTTTCCAAACGGCCCTCAGCATAAAACGTCAGAGTCCGTGCGAAGATATCGATGAGTTCCAATTTGCATCCGCGTTGTTTAAACTCGTCTGCGAACCAGACCTCTTGCATCTGGTTCACGAAAAGATGGGTCGGTGTAAGGCGGCGCACAGAGATCTCGCAAGGACACACGGGACGCCATACGGCGTCGATCAGTTCCGCCAGCGAGTCCCACTCAGGCACTTGACGTTGAACTCGCCAGAGCCACGTTACGGCTGTCCGGGCTCTAGCATGTTCCAACTAGAATAAAAATGAGTTCTTGTACGTTTTCTCTTTTCCTGGACAAGGACAGACTTACCGACTGCTCTAGGTTCTCTATAGCACGGAGCTTGAATTTGAACGAGTTGACAAACGCCCAGAGGGAGTGGTTGGCGATAGTGACGGGCATCATAGACGCGTTCATCTGCATCGGAAGGCCACGGATTTCGAACATGTTCTTGACTTCCTCGTATCTCCCTGCACCACGATCCAGTCAAGCTCCTGCTAGCACACTCTGTAAACGGCAACTCACGACTGAATGTCTTGACATAGAATGCCGGCTCCATCTTGCCACTGATCTGGCTCCAATATAGACTGAGGGCCAAACAGAATGCACTTTCTGACAGCAGCGGCACGCTCACGCCCAACTGCTGGCTCATCTCCGTCAACGGCAAGTCTAAAACTGTGGACTGGTTTCTGAGCGGCACAATAACGTCTGCATCATTCAGTCGCGCTGTGTGAAAACTAGGGAGGCTCGCAGAAGGCGCGAGTTCCTTCGACCAGAACGCATTGTCCGGTTGCACAGCCAACGCATGTTTGACGTATCGTGCCCAAGGTCCGCATCCCTGCTTCTTTATGGCCGTTCCAGGGCGATGATACAGCGCACTAGCAACATTCTGCAGGAGTTCGCGTGACCCCCCATCTAAAAAAATGTGCGAGCAGAGGAAAGTAAAGATGGTGCCCTTGGGAAACTTGACCAGCAGGAAGTGAATTGAGCGGAACCCGATGTTGTGTCGGAGGGCAGCGGCGTATGATTGAATCAACGCACGGGCGCTGGAACGGGAGTCGGCGTGTAAGCGTACCCAGTGTGGCGCGACCCCTTGAGGAGACATGTATGCTGTATTGACGGATTCGTCGTACGCTGGATCCTGCCCCGGGATGCGTCCTACAAGTGTCCCACGCATACACTAGGAAGTGTTGATTGTTTGTATGTAGCATAAGCCAGATAGATAGATACTCACCGACTCATTCTCGAACACGGTGTTCCAAACTTGTACCCAACGATCCACGTTTACCGATTTGTTTAACTGGACCACATCGCCAATCCACCATGTGTTTGTATTCGGTGCGTCCATTGCGGCACGATACATGAGCGCCTGTCCGCGGACCAGAGGGAATGCGTCTTCAATATCTTCCCCTCGCAAACCAAGCTGAGCCGCAATGTCCGTAGCTGCGTCATTACAGTGCGGTCCAAGCAACTCGAAAGGACGTGGCTCTGGCTCCTCCCCTTTCTGGTTCTGGAGAAGCTTCACGAGCTCACCTACGGAGGGATTTGTGAAGAGATCGCCGGTGCTGACATTGATACCACGAGCACGGAGAGCGGAGACGAGGCGGATGAAGACAATCGAGTCCGCTCCGAGTTCGAAAAGTGTGCTCTCATCCGAAATGGCGGAGAGATCTACATGCAAAAGATCGACGAGCACCGCTTTGAGTATCGCACCAATATCTGCTGGTTGGACCGACTGTGTCACCGCCGCGACCAGCTTCCTCCCAAACAGCTCGGTTAGATTTTTGCGCTGAATTTTTCCCGTCGGTCCTTTCGGGATGGCACCTTCAACAAAGTGAATGCGCTTGGGAACTTTGAAGTCAGCGAGAACCCGCCCCACAAGCCCTTGCAATGTCACTTCGTTCAACTTTTCGCCGTCAGCAACCACGACGGCGGCCTCGACTTCTTGTCCCATCAGAGCGTCTGGAACCGCAAAAGCAACGGCTTCTCGAATGGCGGGCGAGCATCCCAGGAGCGCAGCGTCAACTTCAATTGGCGAGATTTTCTCTCCGCCGCGGTTGATAATCTCGCTGTTCCGACCGACTAGCGTCAAGAAGCCGTTGTTATCCAGGAACCCTCTGCATGTCTCAATTCAACATGGTATCAACTCAGGCAAAAATATCATACCTGTCACCTGTGCGGAAGAATCCATTTGGGAGAAACGCATCTTTGTTTGCGGTGGGGTTGTTGATGTATCCTTTAGTGACAGAGCTGGATTTAACACAAACATCGCCATGCTCTCCCAAGGGGGCGGGAGTGGATCCAGTGTAGATAGCAATTTCTGTGCCCTGTGCGATACCGACGCTCCCTGGTTTACGCTTCCAAGCGCTTCGTGGGGCATTGGGAGGGGGGAGAGGGTTGGAAGTCATCTGATGAGCTGCCTCCGTCATGGCATATGCCTCAAGCACCGGTACGCCAAATCGGGTTTCAAGCTGCTCGAGTGTACTGGGGCTGAGAGGACTGGAACAGCTTCGGATGAAACGCATACGTAGGCCATCTGGCGCTGGCGCGCGTAGAAGCATTTGGAGGATTGAAGGTACCGCAGTGATCCAGGTGCAGTCGCAACGCTGAAATTCGCTCCATGTTTTGCTTGGGTCAAATTTGTGGGGAAGGGTGACACGCCCTCCTGACAAGAATGGGGCCAAAACTCCTGCGACGATGCCATGTATGTGGAAGAGAACCTGGACGAGGTAGGTGTTGTCGGCGGGCGAAAGCGCATAGGTATTCACGATATTTCGCGCAGTGGCGAGCAGGTTGCCGTGAGTGAGAGGCACGGCTTTAACAGTATAAGAAAGTGTTCGATGTTGTCGTGAAACTTAGAACCAGCTCTTACCTTTGGGTCGGCCGGTCGTGCCGCTAGTGTGGAGAACTAGAGCTACGCTGTCCGGGGAGACCTTCGGCCTAACAGACAACAGACGCGGCGGAGCGGAGGCTGATTGAAGACGATCTCTTTGATGGGTACACCACATTTATGCGCCGCGCTGATGCATGCTGGAGGAGGATGTGCGCTCATGAAACCCTGAGGAACGAGCAAAAGAGCGGGATTCGTGTCTTTCAAATAGAACTGCACTCGCTCTGTCAGTTTCGCTAAAAAAACGACGCGTTTTGTGGTACCTCGAACTCGGTTTGCGTGTACCCTGGGTTCAACGGACAGTTTATGGCGCCGAGAGTGGCAACTGCAAAGAAGGCAAGAACGAGTTCTACACTGTTCGGTAGAGCTAATGCAACGGATTGGCCAAACGGCACGGCGAGCTCTTGGGCAAGGCTTTGAACATGTGAGACAAGTTGGCCGTAGCTGAGTGATACGGAGGACGGCAATATGAGCGCGGGCGCAGTTTCGGGCTGACTTGCGAGTAAATCGCCTAGAACAGAGGGTGAAAGTAGGACATGGGTGGACTGCATCGTAGACGGCGGCAAGAGTCGCTGCTGCAAACCAGAGTCAGGTTTAAGGAGGCGCTAGGGGTTCCTCTTGTCACGCCATATTCACACCTCCGGGGGCTTCAAGTTCAAGCTTCAGTGGCCCCAGAACCCAGAGCTTGCTTCGTGCAAGAAAAACATATTCTCGTTTGCGACAAACACGTAGATATCCGAAAGTCTGAACCGACTCAACCGAGCAACAAAACTTGAAAGCTCAGCAGAACGAAAACAATTCCGCGTGAGCCGCAATAGCTTCATAACAAGATATTGAAGTGGCCTCCAGACGACTACAGACGATGACGAATGTTGGTGGAAGTCATGATCAAGAAAGCACACTTTGATTACCTAACCTCGCCGCTGTGACGCGCCGACAACGACGACGCCCACCCTCGCCCACCTCGACAGCTTCATCCAACAACAGAGACTTGGTTTGGTACTTACTACTCGCTAAAAGTATGCGACTATACTGCATGGCGCCGCCCAACTTCGAATTCACCCGGCGTGGCTCTCAAACGATTCTCTTCGATCAAAATTTAAAGCACATACTGTATAGTCTCGCGATATGCAACAATCCTAGAATCAACCCTTGACTTTTCCACTGCGAATGCATCTCTGTCCAGCTGTTCTTGGCAAGGTTCAACGAGGATTTGGAAGCAACACCCAATGATCATCGATGATGGCGCCTGCTCACTTCGGCCAGCATAACCAGGACTAAAGCTCTCGCCACTGGAACATTTGCTTGCACGCTTAGTAGGACTCTCGCGAAAATCACTCTTGAGCCTTGGGGCTCCGCGCTCAGTTTCAGTTTGTTTGGTGCGTTAGACCGCTGATTTCCCTGGGACTCCTTATAAGTTAGGACAATTCAATCCCAGTCTCACAACGTTCTCTCGATTCCAAGGAACATACAGTCTGCAGCGGAGACGAGCGAGAGCTCAGTATATGTGAAGTGGGGGTCTATGTTCCGAGCCCGTCTCCGTCGGTTTGATAGACGAAGTCCCAGCACCATGTTCAGGTGAGTGTGTCTCTTCTTTGCTTTGTCTAGTGTTGCTACTGAGGATTTCACATATGTCGTCTATCGCTCGACACCAATCCAAGGCAATCCCTTGGGGCGGTTTCGCGGGTGCATAGAATGACCAAGGCGCACAGTCTTGATTCAGCCCCTCGGCGAGTTCATTTGACGCTGAGCAGGGACGGAACAACGATACGAGAGATGTGAGGGATGTGTAGAGTAAAGAGTTGGAATGTGTAGCAACGTACATCGATTTGCTGTAAATACTTTGCGTCCTGCCACCATCTCGCCTCGAGTTGTAAACCCGTCTGGCCGGCCTTTGACCTTGTTTCTTGACATCTCTTGCTCGAACCCGGCTGATAAGCCTTGGGCTACTCAAGGATGGCTGCCACGAGCAGCATGCCTGCCTATCTCTTGCCTGGCGTTCCCGTCCACCAGCCGTCTCATCTGGAGGGAGATTCTTCGCTAGCCACGGAAATTCTGCCAGGCCCGCCTTCTCTGCTCTCGGTCGTACAGCAGTCTACACAAAAACGCGATCCCAAGAAGCCTGTATACTCGTATCTCCACCCAACAGATCCAGGTTCCACCTACTCTGGCATCGTGCACGGCACCATAATCGGTCAAGAAGAGGCTGTTCGGAATCTGAAAGGCAAGAGAAGGTGCGTTTCACGCCCTCCCACTAGCAGGTGGCGAGTTTTAGCAAAGGGCCATTTTTTATCTTTGTTCTCGCCATCCCCGAATCGTGCGCTGACTTGTTCGAACAGCACGGTCACCGGTCGCGCCCAGCGGGCCTCAGCTCGTAATCACAACGGGGCTGCGTCTGCCATTGAAGCACCCCAAGGCGGGGCTGTCGCTGAGGCAGGTGGCTCCTCTCTCTCCCAACCCATCTCGGTCGCGTCTGAGCCCTACATCATGATCCCTGATGACGAATCCTCGCCTTCCCGCTCGAACTCCGCGCCCAACATGGAGGAAGTCCCCGCTGCGGCTCCGGAAAGCAAACGAGGAAAGCCTGGTCGTCCCAAGGGCAAGCGGAAGGCCAAGGAAACGGAGCAGCCCATCCGAATAAAAGAGGAGCCCCAGCCGATTTCTCTGGCACTACCGACTCCTGAACCAGTGGTCAACAGCCAGGTGCGTTTTATGATGCATCTTGGTCAGTATGTGACGCTCATTCTCGTCTCAGATTAACAACAATGAAGACCATTGCTCCTCGTGTCGTTCTCACGGTGCTCTAGTGTACTGTGACGGATGCCCTCGTGCATTCCATCTCTGGTGTCTCAATCCCCCAATGGAGCGCATCGACGAAGATCGATGGTTTTGTCCTGCCTGTGTAATACAGAAGGTATGCCCACTCTCAATCTCCACCCACTCTTCATTCAACCAGCCGTGACGTGTCAGCATCCACCACGAAAACCCCCTCCTGGGCTCTTCTCTCCATTGATACAGCTGGTACAGACCTCGATCCCCACGGAATACCAGCTTCCTGAGGACATCCGCACCTTCTTCAGAGACGGTGCGTTTCTTTGATTCGTAATCCGATACAGAAAGCCAATCCTCGGCTGGCAGTTGGTACCGGTCCCAAAGGGACATATGTTGACAACTCCGTCGTCAGACAACCCCGGCTAAAGTATGTCATCTTTCGCCCTGATCATCTGCTTTTCTCATGCCATCGTCTTGCACAGTCGGTTTGGACTGGTCGAGGATCGCGATGCTCATCGTTTGCGGGACAAGAATGGCGAACCAGTTTTGTGTTTCAAGTGTGGTACTTCCGCCTTACCACCGGGCCTAGCGGCTTCCGCACCGGCCGCAAAACGCGCTCGACGCTCGTCGACCCGAGCCACTGCAAGCTCGGATGTCCCCAAGACCATCGTTTCCTGCGACTATTGCAGCTTGCACTGGCACTTGGACTGTCTCGACCCCCCTCTCCCTACAATGCCTCCCATAAACAAGAAATGGATGTGCCCGAATCACGCCGACCGAGTCCTGGTAACCTATTTGTGATACGTTTCATACCCACACTCACGGTGAATGGAAATCTCAGCTGCCGAAGCTACGCATTCCCAAGCAAGTAGCTCCCATCGAAATCACCAAACCCAAGCAGTTCAACAACGGTGTCATTGAAATCATACATCCGCAAACGGCGACCTCTAGCAAAGTCAAGAAGGTGGCTGTAGATGAGGTCTTGATCAATGGCCGTCGTTATCGAGTTCCTGAGCGCATCGTCATCCTTGACTTTTGGAATAAGGTCAGCGCCAAAGCCAACGTGGAAAAGTGTGTTTCCTGTTTTCTGGCGAATAATTTCATCATTGACCACTGCCATGTTGCAGTGGAGGAGAGGAAGAAGGGGCTACTTCGGGAATGTCTTCACCACTTACGTCTCTGAGTTCCTTGGAAGATTCTGAAGAACGGATTCCATTGCCTGCCCGAAGTCGACCTGGCCAAGACCCTCCTCGTGATGACGAAGATCTGAGGGCCGCCCAAGTGCGTGTTCTCCAGACATGATTTGATTTGTTCTGATATAGAATGGCAGATGCTATGCAATTTTCAACTCTCGATACGGGACAACTCATCCCGGCCAACCGATGACTCTCAACCTGCCACAACGTCAAGCAGACCGGCCAGAGCCAGCGCGGTCAAGGTATGGAGAAGACGGGGATTTCCCGTGAATGGGTTCGCTGAATGTACCACCAGCGAGTTGTCAAGCCGGCAAGCGTTTTGAACGGACATTCGCGTACACCTACAAACTCAGCCCAAGCTGGTCCCTCGACTTCAACTGCTAAACGGAAACGCACTGTCAATGGTGCGAACCAGCTTCCTCCGACCCCGAGCACCAGGGAGTTGCGCCCTCGGAGCAGTAAGCAGCTGGAGTCGATGATCAGCATCTCTTCAAAGGTAGCAGGTGTAATTTTTCTCCTCCCTCGCTAACCTGTTTGCATAGGAATCCAGCTTAGATGACCCCTTCATCTCGTCCGCTTCGAGATCGGTTCGTGTGAAACTGGAGGAGCCTGAAAATGGACTGAGCATCTTCGGCGGATCTCCAGTGGCGTCGTCATCTAAGGTACGTAGTGAATCTGGTTGCAGTGTGTCCATCCACCTAACGGAAGGGTCGTAGACTACCTCTCGGGGTCGAGTGATTCGTCGACCTTCGCAGAAGGGTGGTGCTGAAAGGGAAGAGCCGCCGAAGCGGGGGAGGAAGCGGAAGGAAAGAGATGAGGATATTGAATCTGAGGATGAAGACGACGACGACGATAGGCGGGTGGCGGTGGAGCAGTTGAAGAAAAGCAGAACTGAGAAGGAGTCGAGAGCGACAACATCGAAGGGGAAAGAAAAGGAGAAGACAAAAGAGAAGAAGAATCCCAGCCCGACTCGCCCAGCAAAGGCGCTCGCGACCGCCAACGATACGCCAGCCTCCGCCTCAGCACCTATCACACCTTCGCTGAAAATTCGGCTTCCCCGGTTGAGTGATATCGCCATGCACGCTTCACCTTCCTCCGCGCTGAAAGCGAAGGCTATCGTGGAACGCGATGCACAAGGATGACGCTGTCGTCCTGCGTCTATACTGTACATTCGTACATTTTGTTGACTGGTTGGGCTGTAATTCGTGAAATGACTTTTCAAAAAGAATCGATGTTTATTTCCGAGTTGTAAGCCAAACAAACGCGTGTTATTACGCGTCGTCCATGTCTTCCTCCACCACCTCCACCACCGCCGCCTCCATGGCCGTCGATGCGCCCAAACCATTCAAACTCAACTTAGACGACTTCATAGCAACTGCCCTCTCATCGACTCCCCAAGAGTTACACCCCTTCTTCGACGGTTTCCGCACTTTGTACACCAAAAAGTGCGTCGTGGTCGTCGTTCGCTAACTCGTCCTTAATCTGCACCAAAGGCTATGGCATCAGCTCACTCTCAAACTCTTCTCCTTCTTTGATCACCCCGCGTCGAAACCCTACCGAGTGGATGTCTTTGAATCGTTTGTTCGCGATTTTGAAACAAAAATCAACCAGTTGAGGTTGGTGGAGATGGGTGTCAAAGTCTCGAAGGAAATTGACAGTAGGTGCCCTCGCGTTTCCTCATTGAGCGTTTTATTGACACCAGGTGTTTTGCAGACCCGCAAACACACCTAACATTCCTCTCGTCTTTACTGGAACGCATCACAACCGTCCCTTCAAATTCCAAGTCGGAAGAGGCAAATGTCCTTCTGCTTGCTACCATTGCTCGGGCAAAACTACTGTATGGAGATCTGGAGGGGACGAAGACGGACATGGACAAGGCATGGGCAGTGCTGGATCGACTTGAAGGTGTCGATAATGGTGTCAATGCTGCATATTATCAAGTCGCTGGAGACTATTACAAGGTGCGCCTTTGTTG
Organism: Favolaschia claudopus; assembly: GCA_037176885.1. Classification (NCBI taxonomy): domain Eukaryota; kingdom Fungi; phylum Basidiomycota; class Agaricomycetes; order Agaricales; family Mycenaceae; genus Favolaschia; species Favolaschia claudopus. Next base: position 384,095 of record JAWWNJ010000035.1, on the reverse strand, counting down.
TTGTCTTTCGCCGCGAATCACTGTCCTCACCAATCAATTGCTCAAGGCGAAAGGCGAATATGCACCGTATTACCGGCATTCGCTTCTCTATCTCGCGTGTGTGCCTAACCTCGAGACGGATATGTCCGCAGAGGATCGGTTGGCTCGTGCCCACGATTTAGGAATATCTGCTTTCCTCGGAGACACGATCTACAACTTTGGCGAATTGGTTGGTTCACAGTTGTTATATAGGAACGCGTATTCACACATTAAACCAGCTCATGCATCCAATATTAGATTCTCTGGATGGAACTCCGCATGAGTGGATAAAGAAACTGCTGTTTACCTTCAACGAGGGTAATATCGGCAAGTTTGAGGCACTCGCGCCGCTCTTTCCGAAAGAAGTTCGTCATTTATATGGATATTTCCGTTCCCTGAGCTAACGTTTTGTAGCCGATTCTTCAAGAAAATTACGCGTTCCTCCGACAGAAAATTTGTTTAATGGCTCTAATAGAAAGTGTTTTCAAACGGGCCGCTAACAACCGAACCATGACTTTCCAAACAATCGCGGAGGAAACGCGATTACCGCTTGATGAAGTCGAGCATCTGGTCATGAAAGCATTGAGGTATACATTATCTGTTTCGCCCGTGTCTCATGCCTAACTCTTTGTGCTTAGCTTGAAACTTATCCGCGGTTCATTGGATCAGGTAGACCAGAAGGCGCAGATAACTTGGGTGCAGCCTCGTGTGCTTTCGAGAGAGCAGATTGGCACGTTGGCGAAGGGTCTGGGCGAGTGGGTTGACAAGCTCAACAAGGTTGAGCAGAGGATTGCGCCGGAAGTGCTTGCCGGCGCATAGTTCAGCATGTCGCCTAGATTAGATAAGATAAACCTCGAGAAATTTTCTGTTTGATCCAAGTTTGATCGATCTTTGACTACAACCACCATGGTTTTAACCCATCCCTCAATCGTCGATGGCTGGTTCAGAGAAATCTCATCCCAATGGCCCGGTCAGGCCATGACTCTCAAGGTCAACAAAATTCTGCACGTCGAGAAGTCTCTCTACCAAGATGTCCTCGTCTTCGAGTCCGCAACCTATGGCAACGTGCTCATTCTGGACGGTGTCATCCAGTGCACTGAACGCGATGAGTTCTCGTGCGTATAAGTCTCGATTTTGGGATACTGGCGCTGATACAACACGCGACGAAGATATCAAGAGATGATCGCCCACCTTCCGCTCGCAAGTCATCCTAATCCCAAAAAAGTCCTGGTCATCGGAGGGGGAGATGGCGGTGTTGTTCGTGAAGCTCTCAAGCATCCCTCGGTTGAGCACGTCGTGTTGTGCGATATCGACGAGGTAATCGATTCAACTGTTGCTAATGCCTTGGAGGATAAACCTAAGTGGCTTCATAGGCGGTCGTCCGAGTTTCAAAGCAATTCCTCCCGCACATGTCTGCGCTTCTCGCCTCCCCAAAAGTGACTGTTCACATCGGCGACGGATTCAAGTTCCTCGCTGAAAACGAGTCAACGTACGATGTCATCGTTACAGATTCCTCCGATCCTGTTGGACCAGCCGAATCTCTCTTCCAAAAACCCTACTTCCAACTGCTGCACGATGCGCTGGCTCCTGGAGGAAGCATTTCGACACAGGGAGAATGCTTATGGTTACACCTTCCTTTGATCAAAGAATTGCGAGAAATGACCAAAGGGATATTCCCCGTAACTGAATACGCCTTCACCACCATTCCGACATATCCTTCTGGACAGATTGGCTTCGTTGTAGCCACCAAGGATGCCAGTCGTGACTTGCGTACTCCTTTGCGCGACGTCGAAGGGACGAAATACTACAATCGCGGCGTTCACAGTGCGGCGTTCGTGCTTCCTGAATTCGGTCGGGCCATACTCGAGGATGGGAAGGACGTACGCCCAACATACGGACGCATCGCCAGAGAGGCAGAAGTCAAAGCATCCGGCAAGAAAGCGAAAAAGATACTCCTGCTCGGCAGCGGATTTGTTGCGCGTCCATGTGCAGAATATCTGGTACGGGACCCTGGGAATGAACTCACTGTTGGTGAGCCGAGTATTTCACCGCCGTCGAATGCTGCCTAACGCGTCTCTCAAGCTTGCCGAACTCTAGCTACTGCGCAAGGATTATGCGAGGGACTTCCTTCCACCACGGCCATTTCTCTCGATGTTTCTGACACCTCGGCTCTCGAATCTGCCGTTGCTGCTCATGACCTAGTCATTTCGCTCATTCCTTACACTCACCACGCTGCAGTAATCAAGGCCGCTATCAAGGGCAAGACTAACGTTGTCACCACTTCCTACGTCTCACCGGCAATGCGGGAGTTGGATGCAGCGGCGCGAGAAGCGGGTATCTGTGTGATGAACGAAATTGGGCTGGACCCAGGCATCGATCACTTGTATGCTGTTAAGCTCATCGACGAGGTCCACAGCAAGGGAGGCAAGGTTTGTCGACTAATTGCACCTCGACTTATTGTTTTATTATTGCTGATTGTCACTTAGATCAAGCACTTTCTCTCATACTGCGGTGGCCTACCGTCCCCCGAATCATCGGGTAACCCTCTTGGCTACAAGTTCTCGTGGTCGTCTCGCGGAGTGCTTCTGGCGCTCCTCAATCCTGCCTCTTTCCTTTCGAATGGGTCCGCCACCCACATTCCCGGACAGGAACTCATGTCTCACGCCAAACCTTACTTCATCTCCCCCGCATTCGCTTTTGTCGCGTATCCCAACCGTGATTCACTGCCCTTCCAACAGTTCTACAACATTCCTGAAGCGGAAACCGTTGTTCGCGGAACTCTCCGATATCAAGGTTTCCCTGAATTCATCGGGGCGCTTGTGAAACTCGGATGGTTGAACAGTGACGCCAAGGAGTGGTTGGTCGACGGAATGGAGTGGAGGGAGGTGACCAAGTTGGCTTCTGCAGCCAACGATAACAGCGAAGCGTAAGAACCTCGGTTTCTTGGTTTTCAAGCTGTTAATGGTCTTCTGGCAGCGGCCTGATTGCTCGTATCAAGCAAGTGTGCGCGTTTCCTACCGAATCCGAATCCGAGAGAATCATCTCAGGACTCCGGTGGATTGGCATGTTCTCGTCCGAGAAAGTTGCCGTCCGCAGCGGCAACCTGCTTGACACGCTCTGCGCTCGGCTTGAAGGTCTCATGAAGTACGAGCAGGGCGAGCGTGATCTTGTGATGCTACAGCATAAGTTTGTCGTGCAGTGGAAAGATGGGAAAGAGGTATGTTTCTCCCCTTTCTCTGAACTGCGGTTTCGAAAATTCAAACACTACGGTAGGAAACCATCACGTCGACTCTCGAAGCCTATGGCTCGCCGAATGGACACTCTGCAATGGCACTTACTGTCGGTTTACCCTGTGGTATCGCTTCTCAGCTGGTGTTGGACGGAGTTCTTAACACCCCTGGCGTGCATGCACCGTACTCTAAGGAGATTTGTGACCCTATACGAGAGCGATTGGAAAGCGAAGGTTTGGGATTGACAGAGCGAGTCTTGTAGAGATGCGGGTATATGCACGCGGAGTAGATCTATAAAAACTGTAACATGGCGATCCTGTCTTTAGATGAGGAGCACTGAGCTTCTAAAATGGATGTAAAGAGTTGAGAGGTCCGAGTCCGCCGCGGCGATGGGACTGCAGTGTTTGATCTCTTCCTCTACCATATCATTCCCTCTACTGCTGCTAGTCAATGGCTTCGTTAGAATCGCTTGTGTCTGAATGGTTGCGCTTTGACAAGAATCCGGCGACCAGACTAGAAATTCAGCGTTTATGGGACGATGGCAATACTGTGGAACTTGAATTGCGATTGAGGTCGAGATCACCTCCCTGAATGGAAACTGAACAGATCCCCATGCTAAGCATACTGTGCAGGACAAGAATTGAATTTGGCACGGCTGGTACAGCGAAATCCCGACTCGGAGTCTCAAATATCTTCAGGGATGAAGTCATTGACAGGTTTACGAGGACGAATGGCCGCTGGGTGGTCTTGCATGAATGGTTGGTATCACGACCCTCGATTCTCAGCTCTGACTCCTCAGGCTCGACTTAGATTTAATCGTGATACAGGCATCTCAAGTTCGCGCGTTCGACTATGGACTCAATGCTTGATCTTCATTCGTTTCAACCCAGGGACTATGCCATTATGTTATGAATACGGTCGACAATGCTCTCTCTCGAGGCGTGGTAATCGGACACGACCATAGGCACAACTCAGAGCGCTGGGCTGAACTTACGGCTTCTGTGTTTGTCAACTCGGGTTTCAAAACATACCTTCATCGCGGCTTGGTCCATACCCCGATGTAAGAGTAAGAAGGATCTACATCTAATGGTATTCATGGGCTTCCAGGGTTCCATTCAGTGTCCAGGCGCTCAGTGCCTCCTGCGGTATAATGATCACAGCAAGCCACAACCCGAAGGTATGCTGATGCTTTTGGTATATTCGCATGATTTGAAACGCCCAAAGGATGACAATGGTTATAAAGTGAATATGTTGAGGCGTGTCCAATTCATTCTTACACAAACATACAGGTTTACTGGGAAAATGCCGTTCAGGTGCGCGCTGCCTGTATTCCCGTCGGAATAGTACACAAGCCTTCAATCACAGATAATTGGACCCCATGACAAAGGCATTTCCGCAGCCATTAAGGACAACGTTGAGCCCCGAACGTGGATGACGGACGAATTGCATTCGTTATGCGAGGATCGAACACAAGAAATGATTGATGCCTATTTCTCTGCTTTATCCTCCCTCAAGCGATCAAAGTTAGCTTTTTCCTCGTTTTCTCGTTGTCAAATTGAGTCTCTCAAGGTCCTCGAATCATCCTCAACTGAGTTTTGTCAATACGTCCATGCATGGCGTCAGCGACCCGTTTGTTACTCGAGCGTTTCAATCATTCGACCTCCCACCGTTGAAACCTGTCCAAGAACAACAACAGCCAGATCCCGACTTCCCTACGGTGACTTTTCCAAACCCAGAAGAAAAGGGTGCCCTGGTATGACGATATCGAGTTGCCCGTGGTTTCACCTGATAATATATATAGGATCTTGCGTTGCGGACTGCAGACGCGCATCAGGTGCAGTACGTCTTGGCCCAGGATCCCGATGCAGATCGCTTTTGCGCCGCAGAAAAGAGGTAGGTATCTCTCGTCATCGTTCTATACAATATATAATGCTTTGTTTTATCTTTTCCAGCTCCAGTGGACAATGGACGGTGTTCACAGGGGACCAGCTTGGGGCGCTCTTTGCCGCACAAATACTTGAGGAATACAAAGCGGCCGGGAAACCTATCGGAAAACTGGCCATGGTTGCTTCCACTGTTAGCTCGAAAATGATAGAAGCAATGGCCGAGAAGGAGGGCTTTAAATTCATGGAATGCTTGACAGGTCGCTTCGCTCTATCGAAAAGGTTGCCAGCTTACTGATTTGTACATAGGATTTAAGTTTATTGGAAATACGGCTCTGAATCTCGTTCAACAAGGCTACGAAGTCCCGTTCGGTTACGAAGAAGCCATTGGTTACATGTTCGGGTCGTACATCAGGGACAAAGACGGTGTTGCGGCAAGCGTGAGTGAGCTTAGAAAGCATAGAGGCGCGGCACATAGTTCTGGATCAGGTTGCCTTCGCTCAACTCGTGGTCTCGCTTGTCGGACAAGGGAAAACAGTACTTTCCTATCTCGAGGAGCTGTATCAGCGGTTAGTCGAGCAAGTGTGATTCAATCCATACACTAACTACGTTCGGTATCATAGATATGGCTATTTCCAGGTAGCTTTAACCGAATTTCCTTTGCTTCATCAAACGTCACCTTCGCAGACGAGCAACAGCTATTTTGTGTGCAAAGATCCGTCAACGATTGACAAGATTTTTGAGCGCCTCCGAAACTACCATGTTTGTCGCGTACATAAACCCCGCTTCGATCTACTCACTCTTTGACTTTGCTTTAGTCCGACACCACCCCTGCTTATCCCAAGCAAATCGCTGGCATGGCGATCACGAGTGTCGTGGATCTGACTACAGGATACGATAGCACAAACCCGCCAACCTACAAACCGTCCCTTCCCCTCTCATCAGGGCATATGATACAATTCAGAGCCAGGAAAGAGGACGGGACGAAGCTGGTGCTGACGATACGGTTCGTGGGGGTCCGCAAAGTGATCTTGACACTGAACGTGCCATAGGACCAGTGGGACCGAGCCCAAGATTAAATACTACCTTGAAGCCCAGGGTGAAGACCCTACAACAGTACAAAATCTCTTGAAGGCCGTGGTTGAGGATCTGGGTTCGACATGGATGGAGGCAGAGAGACATAATCTAGGGCGTCCGTGATATCGGATGCAGCCCTTGTCGGTCCTAGATACAACTTGTACATATACACTACAATGATTCCGTCGTGCCAATAATCTCAAGCCGCGTCGCGTTCGCTGCCAGTAGAGTCTTTGTACGTTCCCAAATGTCAATCGAGACATCGCTCTGATTCATTGATAATGTGAGCAACCTGATCATCACGAGTTTGACCACTGTTGTTTGAGGAGGAGTGAAGAACACTGACCGAGCTACAGTCATGCTGCGAATGAGGTCGTCGGATGTTACAGCTTCAGTGGGTTTGGTCGCAGCCTTCCTCTGTTTGACAAAGTCATCCTGGATGTACTGCGCAACGATAAGCGAGTATCTAATGAGCCCAATTCAACAAACCTCCGAAACAGTATCCCCTATTGTGACAGTGCCCATTTTCGCACTCTTTGTTTTATGAGGGATCAGGTGAGAGAGAGAGAGAAAGGGAACAGCCAGGACAGAACGTACAGCAACAAGATCCCTAAAAGCGGTTAGTATTTCGACCGGTGGTAGTTTTACTTGATTTGCTGGCTTGTAGAGCTCGTCGCTCTTGCCCGTGGATGGTTGGAGTGGAACGTTTATGTGTGTCTGTAGACGGATTCACTAAGAAATCGAAAACATAGGCACAATGTTAAAGTACCTTGAAGAAAGTGCTCTTCCGCCCTTCGGAAATAACTAGAAAAGTGACATCCGTGTTGAATGCGAATTTGCTGAAGGGGAAAGCATAATCCAGCGTCTGATTCCACATCATGTCTTGCGCCGCACGCAGATTCATGATACCTGTGCCGCCCGTTATTGCAGATCCGGTTCAAAAAGAGAAAAATATTGTCCTTTGCCTACCTTGTTCGACAATCCCGCCTTCACTTATCCCTCCTTCTGTCACAACGCAAGCTGTACCACGGGGCAGCTGGAGTCGCCCTGCGTAAAGCTCTTCTTGCTTGGATTCTGGCGAGAAACGCGAGCTATTGAGTAGGTCCAAGGAAAGAGGGATCGTGACCGCAATCGGTAAAAGTTGGGAAAGGACGGCACAAAGGCTGAGTGTCAATCCTTGAGACGGAGGGGAAGGGAATCTTGATATTGTCAAGGACGGAGGTAGAAGGGGCGGTGTGCGGGACTGACTGTGGCTGTTGAGCCGTTCGCAGCAATAGAGCAGCATAAAATCATTACACTTTTGCAATAACGTTCAGAAGTACCCATTCGGCGGCATGCCTGTCTCCCGCCAGACCTTCCGTGGCAATCCACGAGATCAGCTCTTCTCGCAGGGTCGCTGGAGTGGGGGTAGGCGAGATTATTGGAGGCACGATTGGGAGAGAATGCGGTTTTGAGAATAGAACGTGGAGCGTCGGAACAGGAATTTCATTCTCAGTTTCCAAAACCGAACTCATCCTGGAAACGGGCCTGAACATCTTATGGGTCATCATCCAAAACCCAAGACGCACGATTCCATGGTGAAAATGCCGACGAGAGTTACTACGTCAGTGGACTTGAATTCCGCGCTGGACATGTCGTATACCTGCTGGTGGTCAGTGTCATGGGCGCGAAGTCTGAGTGTACCAACCTTGACTTGAACACCAAGATGGGGGAGCTCAGGAATTGGAAATTTATACGGGTGCGACGGGGTCAAAAAGGATCGCGTGAAAGAAGGTGCTGTCAGAGTGCCCGTTCACTCGACCTGAAACATAAAGTACAAGATTGCATACCATTTTCAACCTCTGAGACCCAATCGCTCTCACCAGGAACATTGACGGCCCACACGACCGTGTTTTCTCTCAGGTCAGCATAACTGAACTCATCGGAAGCCTCATCGGCCAAGCCCCAGCCTCCACATTGCCCATCGCTTCGCCTTGCAAGATACATCTCGGGTGAATAAGAGGTGTCCTGGATCATGGCGCGAAACTTGACTAGACATCGATCTTTTTGCCTTGGATCAACAGTATGGATACTTGGGATCTAGAAAGAGATAAGCAAGGTATCAAGCTCGTCGAGGATGGAGGATTACCTCTGAGAAAGTGTCCTTTGAAGCGAAAATGTGGGCGAAATGGCGTGCCACTTTGGCGGGAAGTCGTCGACGTTTTCATTGTCGTCGTACAGTTCCGAAAGTGAGCGTGTTGGGTCAGATAACGCGTCGATAGGAACGGCAGACACCATCTTCAAAGTCACTCAAAACGCGACCCAGCCAAACAAAGCCAGACAACGCGACCCAGCCACGCGAACTTGACTATTCAGAATATCTTTGCGTTCAAACAGTCCAGAGACGTTCGTCCAATATCGTTATTAATGACTGAATGCACTGTATTATTAGGAAACGACTGTTCTACTTTTTCTTCTTCTTTGTTACTCTCTTCCCCGTGTTGAAATCCTGAGTTCTCCATACACCAAGATCTGTAGCAAGCGTCTTCCAGCGGTCTTGCACAAATGGTAGCGGTCCAACTTTCTGCAAGGCACCTGGGGACAGGTATCCTCTGTTCCGTAATCTGCTGTACCATACTGCGTGGCCCTATGTCAGTATCGATACGCTCAAACTCATGGTTCGTATACATACTGATGTCGTCGCGACGGGTTGGCGCAGCTTCTGTCCTGTCTGTTCGACCTTTGACGCAATCGCGGAGGGCTAGGGCATTGTAATATTTGCATATCACTTTGCCGCCGTTGCTTTCTATGGCCGTTATTGCGCTCTTGGAAGCTCGTGACGGGGTGATATAGATGGGGGTTTTGAAGTATTCCGCTCCCTGATGTTACAGGTGAGGATGAGAGGCATGCGTGATGGGGAAACATACGTCTCCCAATAGCTTGATACCGTCATGCACATCGTGGACACATCCACTCAGCAGGAGTTCACGAGCAGTTATAGGATACTCTGGAGATGAAGTCAAGCGTCCCTCGTCTATCCAATGCTGTATTCGGTCGAGATTGACTGGCGCCCATGTTTTCTCATTCCTTGGAGGAAGGTGAATACATTGATTCGGCGGTTACGAAGGACGCACCGATTGACAAAGCCTCGTTTAGGAAAGAGCTTCGTTATTGGCGTTTGACCACCCTCAAACCCCGGTCTTATGCCTGGCCCAGACCGTGATTTTTGACCATTGTTACCGCGTCCTGCGGTTTGACCATGTCCTGAGCCTTGACCGCGTCCCACTCGTTTTTGCTGGAGAGAAAAGGTTGAGATTGAGACCAGGAGTAAAGATGGCTTCTATACACTATGTTGAGCACCGCGCAAGGGCTTCAAATTTCGTAGGCTGAGTCGAGAGGTGATGCGCGTTGAAGACATTTTGGCGGTGTGACCCGTGACACTGACGTGACTGCGTATGTCTCTCCGTCCCATCATCGCGATTTTTGGCACAACCGGCGTTGGCAAGTCCAATCTCGCCATCGAACTTGCGCTCCACATATCCAAGCAAAAAACTCGCTGGAAAGGCTCAAGAATCGTCAATGCAGATGCAATGCAAGTATATGCTGGCCTGGATGTCCTCACAAACAAGGTTCCCGAAGCTGAGCGGCACGGCATTGACCACCTGCTCATGGGGTTCAAGCATCCTGGAGAACAATACGTCGTTGGCCAGTGGGTAGCGGATGCTACCCGCGTGGTCAGTTTCCTGTATTCCTAAGCACCAACTACCTCACCGAACTGTAGATAGAAGAGACCCATATGAAGGACGAAATTCCAATCGTTGTTGGGGGAACTTCGTACTGGATGCAACATCTGATATTCCCTGACCGTCTCGCCGGTATGCAATCCGAACAACCGCCAACATTCTCTGCTAGCATAACTCGCGCGCTTGCGTCTTTGCCACCTGATTTGCTTGAACTATTCCATTCTCTTCCTCCACAACCTCCAATCGCTGCCGACGATCCTGAGGCTGCTGCTTCTCTACATCTTCTATTGCATCACCTGGACCCCGCAATAGCTGCGCGTTGGCACTGGAGAGACACGCGTAAAGTGTTTCGCAGTCTTGGTATTGTGAAGGACACCGGGCGCGCACCGAGTGAGATCATAAGCGAGCAATCTGAGATTTCATTGCAGCCTAGGTGTTGTAACACTACGTCAATTGTTTCTCCGGCTCTCATGTTTGTTAAGATACCGCACTCTTTGTTTGTGGCTCTATGCTGAACCGTCAGTACTCCACCCTCGCCTCGACACTCGCGTGGATGCAATGATTGAGGTTTGCAACTCCCCTGCAATTTGTCTTCCCAGCCTCACGCCCTGGTAGAGAGGTCTTTTAGAAGAAGTTCGCTCTCTCCATACTCTTTCCCAGCATATGTCTGAGGCAGGATCTGCCCCCGCCGTCGACTATACCCTCGGGATATACCAATCTATCGGTCAGTTAGCGAATACACTCGTATGGTCCGGGGCAAAACCATCTTAATAGGCTATAAGGAGTTCAACAACTATCTCACTTGTTCCCAGACCGAGAAAGCATTCAATGAAGCCGTTGAGAATATGAAATTGTCGACGCGACAGTACGCTAAGAGGCAAATCTCCTGGATACGAAACAAACTTCTCCCCGCCATCGATGCTGCCAATGCCCATGATAAAACAGTCCCTACTTATCTACTGGATGCCACAGGTACTAGCTTTCTTCACTTGCGGATAACCTATACCTTAAACCAATCGCTCAGATGTGGGCCAGAACTGGGTGTCGAATGTTCGAGATTCCGCCGTTCGGTTGACTCAAGGTCAGTCGATTCATTCAACAAAGACGGGGAGCTGATGGGGATGGCCCAGATTTTCTCAACTCGGAAGAGCTGCCCGATCCCCTTCAGCTTTGTGAAATTGCTGAAAAAATGTTGAGGACAAACGACAAGGCCGTAGAGTAAGCGCTTTCAGAGTCATCAGCTAATGCGGTCCTTCTGACGTTCCTTCGCAGTCCTAGTTCGGTACTGCAGGCTCAACGAAAGGTTGTCTGTTCGATATGTACGGTTGACCCGACACAACCCTTCATGGTTGACGAGCGTCAATTGACTTCTCATTGCGAGTCGCGTTCTCACAAACGAATGCGGAACAAGAAAACGCCTGAACAACACAGGGAGCAAAATCTTCTGAAACGTCCTAAATGTTCAAAACCTACGACAGATTCGGACGGTGAAGTAGACGCCGGAGAAATATAACTATTTTCCTAGATGGACTGAGATGTTGGGAATGTATTCCGTTCCCGTCGGAACCAAGGTGCCTATCCAAATGCTCCTTAGCATATACTCGAGTCAAAAGGTAACAGGAAACAAGTTCTATGTACGGCGGTCATCATTATTGCGTCATTAAGTAAGTCCATGCTGGGTACAATTCTGGGAAATCATTCAACCATCTGCCTGAATTTGTCTTGAATCTCGGTATAAAGTTCGTCCAACTTCTGCACAATGGGCTCCTTTCCTTGTGAAGGAGACTGGACAAGATCAGGGACGTTGCTTCCCTCGTCAATGAAAAAAAAAACATACCTCGAACTTCATCTGCGATAATTTGAACATGAGGTCACTGGCGCCGTCCTTGATTTTCGCAAATGTTATATCGCCCTGGCTCTGGCTGACCGCACGGATAGCAGCGTCGTGGAAGCCGACAAAGCACTTGAGCATTCCGCTGGTCTTGTAGAACGGGCAGAAGCGGTCGTACTCGCTCATACCGTTCTGTTGTAAGAAGTCGTCTTTGAGCATGCGTGCTACCTCCAGCGTGATCTTATCGTTCTCGCCCAGTGCGCTCTTCCCGACTAGCTGCACGATTTCTGCGAGATCTTCCTCCTTCTGCAGAATCTCCTTCGTCTTGGTTCGCAGCTCAATGAAGCCCTGCGCATTGTTCTCGTAGTACTGCTCTAGAACCTTGGTATACTTCGAATACGACAATGACCAGTTGACGGAGGGGAAGTGCTTCCGCTGGGCGAGTTTCTTATCGAGACCCCAGAAAACTTGCACGATACCCAGGGTTGCGGAAGTGACAGGATCAGAGAAATCTCCTCCAGGAGGTGATACACTGTTAAAGAAGTTAATTCCTTGAAGAAGAGCAGAAGGCGTCTCAAACTGACGCTCCGACAATGGACACTGTTCCCTGCCTCGCCGGATTGCCGATACATACGACCTTGCCAGCGCGCTCGTAGAAACTGGCAAGTTTGGTTCCGAGATATGCAGGATAACCAGAGTCGGCAGGCATTTCGGCCAAGCGACCCGAGATCTCGCGAAGCGCTTCAGCCCATCGAGAGGTGGAATCCGCCATCATAGCAACATTGGTACCCTGGTCACGGAAGTATTCCGAAAGTGTGATACCAGTGTAGATGGAGGCCTCTCGAGCGGCGACAGGCATGTTGGAGGTGTTTGCGACGAGGGTTGTCCGTTTCATGATCGGTTCTTGACGATCGCCCACGTCCATGGTTAGTTGAGGGAACTACGATAGGTTAAAGCAACGTCGTGAATAACGATGAAAAAATTCTTACATCCATCAAAACTTCCGCCATCTATTAGAGAAAACATGTTAGACTACAGCAGACATGGCAAATTTTGACAAACCTCATTGCCGCGCTCGCCACATCCAACATATACAATGATATCACTGTTTGAATATTTCGAAAGTGCCTGAGAGATGACGGTCTTTCCACATCCGAAAGCACCCGGGATAGCCGTGGTTCCACCTTGTACACATCTATTCCGAGTGAGCATGAGGGTGTGATACTTGATTTGAGGACGCACGGGAATAAGGCGTCGAGGATTCGTTGACCAGTCAAGAGAGGATAATCTGCGGTGTGCTTTTCGGAAACAGGACGCGGTGCGCGCACAGGCCAGAGCTGCATCATAGTGTGCTTAGTCGTCTTGCCCTCAAACTCGGTTTCTAACACAATGTCCTGTGAACATAGTTAGTTGAAGCGTATGCTGGCGAAGTCAATTGGGTACATCAACTGCGTAGCTCCCTTTCTCGGCGATGTGAGTGATCGTGCCAAGGGCTCGAGGAGACAACATAATCTTGTGGTTGTCGACTAACGAATTTTCATAAACGCTGCCGAAGATGTCTCCTCCAGATATGTGGTCGCCGACCTACGACATGAGTTTATGACATTGTAAAGCTTGACATCGAGTGATCAAGTACCTTGAATGTTGTGGGTTTAAAATCCCATTGGATGCTGCGATCTAAAGCGTCGGTGTTGATGCCACGGGGGATGTATATCGACTTTGAGCGCTCTTGGATAGACTTGACGGGCGTCAACGACCTGTTCTCGTTCGTGTAGAGCTCGAACTTACACGCAGGGGTCGTTGGATACCATCCACGATATTACCCATTAGACCTGTAACGGATTATGAGACTCGTGCCTATTCCCGCGGAAACGACGCACCAGGCCCTAGCTCAACGCTAAGAGGTTTCCCAGTCCGCAACACAGGGTCACCAACAGTGACGCCAGAAGTCTCCTCGTAGACCTGGATTGTAGCCTTGTCTGACTCAATCCTAATGACCTCTGGGGTAGATCAAGCCTTCTGCGCAAAAAATATGCATAATACGCACCCCCTACAAGCTCATCGTGACCGACGCGAACAAGCTCGTACATGGCAGCGCCGACCATGTTCTCTGCGACGACGACGGGGCCTGATACGCCGTATACCTGACCAAATCTGCTTTCTCTATCCTCATCTTGGATCTTGTTGAGGTCGCGCTTAGCATTCTGGAGTGCACCAGCCATAATGGCTATGAAGAGGAGGAGGATTGATCCCTGATGTGGCAGTGCACGTCACGTAACCCGACGCGTACTCTCTTCCCTCCGACCACAATATCCTACAATGCCCCCCAAAGCGTGCGTCCTTTGACGTGCACCAATATCTCATTAATACTCTAGACAGCGACTGGGAAAAGTACGAGAAAAAGGCGGACGGGAAGGATGAAGAGAAAATTGTGGCTCTCGACGACAGCGACATTCAGATTCTCAAGACATATGTATGCACATACATGGCGCATTTTCGTGATTCTTAATATCAATACTACCTCAGGGACAAGGCCCCTACGCCCACAAACTCAAGACCGTCGAGACAGACATCAAAGACATTCAGAAACGAATAAACGAGAGATTGGGTGTGAAAGAGTCTGACACTGGGCTGTCTTCGCCCAACCTCTGGGATTTAGCGGCCGACCGCGCTCGGGAAGAGCCTCCACTCCAAGTCGCGCGCTGTACCAAGATCATACCTCTGGACGCTGCCGCTGCTGAGGCCGCTAAAGCCGTCAATCCTCTCGGTGCGCTTCAAGGCCAGAAGGGTGCCGATGAACAAGACAAATATGTGATCAATATAAAGCAAATTGCAAAGTTCGTCGTTGGTTTGGGGGACCGAGTCGCGTCTTCAGACATTGAAGAAGGCATGCGCGTTGGGTACTTGACTCTGCATTGTTTAAATCAATCTGAAGCTCGTGCCTTTCTAGTGTGGACCGCGTCAAATATCAAATACAAATACCTTTACCACCCAAAATTGATGCCTCTGTAACGATGATGCAGGTGGAAGAAAAGCCTGATGTTACCTATTCAGATATTGGTGGCTGTAAGGAGCAGATCGAGAAACTACGCGAAGTGGTTGAGACCCCCCTTCTTTCGGTGAGTAGATCTCGTTCTACTCAATCTCTTGTCTCACTCGCGCACGGACAGCCAGAACGTTTCGTCAACCTCGGAATTGACCCTCCAAAGGGTGTCCTCCTGTATGGCCCTCCTGGGACCGGCAAGACTCTGTGTGCCCGTGCTGTTGCTAACAGAACGGACGCGACTTTCATTCGCGTGATTGGTTCCGAACTTGTCCAGAAATATGTTGGTGAAGGCGCAAGAATGGTCCGAGAACTTTTCGAGATGGCCCGCAGTAAGAAGGCTTGCATCATATTTTTCGATGAGGTGGATGCTATTGGTGGTGCTCGATTTGACGACGGAGCAGGCGGCGACAACGAAGTGCAGAGGACCATGTTGGAGTTGATTAACCAATTAGACGGGTTTGACCCTCGAGGGAATATCAAAGTTCTTATGGCCACAAATCGGTACGTCTCGACTGTGCGTCCATTGTACAAAACTAAAAGCTGGCTCCTAGACCGGACACGCTTGACCCTGCTCTTCTGCGTCCTGGGCGTATAGATCGGCGTGTCGAGTTTTCGGTACCGGATATGGAGGGTCGTGCACACATCTTGCGTATTCATGCCAGAAGGTGCAGCTCTTTCAACCGCACTCAGAAAATTCTCTAAACGTCTTGCCAGCATGAGCGTAGAACGAGATATTCGTTTTGACTTGATCGCGCGGCTCTGCCAGGGTACAACAGGAGCTGAGCTGCGGTCTGTGGCCACGGAGGTCTGTTTCTCTTGCTCACTATTCTTTGTAACTTTGACCTTGAATTATTGTTGCAGGCGGGCATGTTTGCTATTCGCGCGCGGCGGAAAGTGGCTTCCGAGCGGGATTTCTTGGATGCAGTCAACAAAGTGGTGAAGGAGGGTACCAAGTTCTCGAGCACGTAAGTGCTTTCCAACCTCCAGCCTTGTTATGAGGCACTCACCAACCCGTCCTTTCAGACCGCTCTACCAAGTGTATAATTAGATTAGATTCGTGTAATGTTTCACCTCGACCCCGACCATTCCAATTCTTCAGCCCTCGAGGTTCAACTGATTCGCCAGGGTTCGCGGCCCGTTCGCCTCAGTGCGCATCAAGGCTTGGCGACGGCGGGTACAACATGTGATATGGCCTGACCTCTTGGATGATCTCAGATCTTAGATCTGAAATCACTGCAAATCCTCGCAGATCCTTGCTTAGATGCTAGGGCCGGACTCAGAGGCGTTGGATCGTCCCGCGACAGTCATTCTCTTCCTTCCTGATTAACCAGTGCTCCTCAGCTGTCTTTATTATCACAACTCGCCATGACCGTGACCGAAACCACGTCGCTTGCTCGTCGCAACAACTTTTTCCCCTTGATTCCTCTCACATTTCTCGACCGCTTAGAGTAGAAACTATCGGAAAGAGTTCCGCTCACCTAATCCCCGGAACATAATTTCGTGCCCCCGCACATTTCACTAACTTCTAGTCGACAGGCGCGGACAAGGCTTGGCCGGGGCTTCTCCGTGCCTTCTCTTGAGTCTTATACAGTATGAAGATGTTTCTCGAGTCACCTACGCTGCACGGCCCACTGCCAGTTTGAATGCGAAGTCGATGGGATCAAACCTCATTCAAACTTCAGCGTCCCAGTGACCATGTTTCTTCTCATCACTTCGCTGATTTTTGTTCAGAAATGTTCGCTCGACCGACGCGTCCTAGTCAACTGACCTACACTGTAGCGATATAAATCCCAAAGCTCGCGCATCGCTGTCTTCCAACTGGCGCCATAATGTTGGCACCATGGTTCGCCTTAATCCCCGTACTTTGTCAGTCAACCCTGGTTGCTGCCCGGGTCATTGGCGAGCTGGGCTCATTTGCGTCGCCCAAGACCGGTGTGAAGTGGCGTTACTGGATTCAAGATGCAGCCGTTTCCCCAGACGTCTTACGTTCCGATGTAGCTGAAATCGCCCGCGTCGGGAGTTCTGGTTTTGAGCTTTTGAGGTGACTATTTTCAAGTTTTGCACTGGCAGGCCCTTTCTGATTCAACTCCTTCGTAGCTATCAGACTTACGGTGGGGTATGTGCGTCCTGTGTGCTCATCTCCTCATTGATTAAGTTTGTCTGTCTTCGCAGACTGTCCTTCTTGACCCGACCGAGTTCGCTTTCGGCTCGGATCGTTTTGTTGATGTTACGTCTGTGCTCGTTCAGGCCGCGATGAAAAACCATTTAACCATCGATTTGAGGTGACAGAACTTAGCACTACTAGTCTTGCTACCATTGATTATGAAACAGTATGGGTCCGAATCAGGGCGCTGGCGTGCCTGTCTTCCCGGCCGACGTTGACAAGGAAGGCATGCTCACTGAGCTCGTATTCGGCTCGCATTTTCTGGCCTCCGGAGAGGAATTCAATGGCGTCCTCCCGAATCCAACCATCTTTCCTGATGTGACCAATAATGACACTCCCAGCGCTAATATCACGAAGATGGCCTTGGTCAGCGCTGTGGTAGCCGAACTCCTTCCTGGGACGGACCCCAATTTTTTCAGAATCTCCTTGCAGTGGGATACCGTGCAGGATTTGACCGCACGCGTTGACAAGTTCAATCGCTTGTCGTTCACCGCTCCCAATGCTCCGAGCGTACTGTTGGCTTACTATTCCCGGCGCAATGGCTATCCTGAAGGTGAGGCTCTCTAGGACTACTTGACGATCATCAGCTGCTTATCGGGGTTCGAAAGCTGCCAAAGGTTTCACTGGCTCATTCCGCAACAAGCCAGGGTCGTGGGGCTCCTATGTTGTGGATCATTTCTCTCCCAAAGGCGCTCAAGTGACTACGAAATTCATGGAGCAGAACCTTTTGGCAAGAGAGGGTATCGGTGCACTGGCAAGCCTCCGGGCGTTGGCAGTTACGTTTGGGAAGACTCGATGGAGTTCTGGGCTCAACTGTTCTGGACCGATGCTTTCCCTCAGCGTTTCGAGGAGCGCCATGGATATGAAATCAACAAAACACTCCCTGTGGTGTCTACAATCTCGACAGGATGTGCGTAGCAGTTTTCATACGTATCGCGATTCGCCCAACGTTTGTCTCCGCAGGGGCTCCAAAGCCTTCTCAGAGCTTTGATTTTGGAACCACCGTCAATTCTGCCAAATTCTTGGAGGATTATCAGGACACATTGGTATGAAATCCCTTCACAACAGCCAGAAGTGACTCACATCGTTCAGACATCTTTGTACATAGACTATCTGACCACCCTCAGAGAGTGGTCACACAAAGTCGGGTTCCAGTTCTCTACCCAACCAGCGTACAATTTCCATCTTGATGTCGCAGCCAGCGCAGCTATTCCTGATGCACCCGAGATCGAGACTTTGGCTCTTCTTACGGTAGATGAAGCGCGTCAGGTGTCGGGAGGGGTGCATCTCGGAAATCGGAATATTATGTCATCAGAGGTCAGAGCTGTTTTTGCTCCCTTTCCTCTTCAGTTGCACCCACACTTTGCTCTAGATTGGTGCTAATTATGGACAAGCTACCTCAATGCGAATCACAGATCTCCTCAACGATGCTAAAGTTGGGTACGCTGGAGGCGTAAATGTTGCGATGCTTCACGGCTTTCCTTATTCCGGTCCCTACACTCAAACTACGTACGTGGGGCTCCCTTGTTTCTTGGACGACACTGAATGCGAATGCTTTGTCTGTCATCAGATGGCCTGTATGGGTTTTCTTTTCTCTCTCCCACTATACATTGATTTTCGTAGGGATTCACCTGCTTCGATTACACCTTCGCAGAGGTGAAACATCTGTCTAAGTCCTGATGCTCAAATCTAAATTTCCTTACTTCAGATGCACGGACCTCGGAATCCAGGATGGAGTCATTATAAAGGTAAGGTTTAAGACGAGGCTTTGGGGTCGAGATGTTGACTTGATGCCGCCGATTTCTAGAGTACATGGACTTCCTCAAGCACACGCAGTATGCACTGCAGTCCGGCGTTCCTAAAGTAAGACCGGCTCGATGACACTATATCGCATCCTAATCACCTTCCGCAGGTCGATATCGCGATTTATCGCAAGGCTTACGATGTAACTCCTTTGGACGTAAAGCCATTTTCCAGCGATTCGTTGTTGAATCAAGGTTATACATACGAATATGTCAGCCCAGAGAACCTGAAGCTCCCTGGTGTATCCGTGACGAAAGGCCGCCTTGCCCCTAATGGGCCGGCATATAAAGCGTTTATCCTGAACCAACAGCGTAACATCACTGTTGATGCAGCGCAGAGGATATTGCAATACTCAAAATCGGGCTTACCCATCATTATCTCGGGTCCCGTCCCCTGACGACGTCCCTGGCTTTGACCCAACAGGTACCCAGCAGGACCGCGTCAAATCTATCATGCAGCAGCTGCAACAGCAAAAGAATGTGAAAGTTGTTGCCGATGAAGACTCAGTCCCCGCTGCGCTGAATTCACTCGGAGTACTTCCCGCACTCAGTGTCAGCACCTCGCACGCTCTCTATAGCATCCGCCGCGACACAAAGGACTCGACATTCTTCTGGCTGTACAATCCTCAATTTGGGAGAGAGTCCTTTACTCTGTCGCTCCGATCCGACATCGCGGGTACTCCTTTCATCCTGGACGCCTGGACAGGCCAGGTTTCGCCTGTTGCCTTATGGACGAAGGATGCGAGCGGAGCCATCTCGATACCTGACATTTCTCTGGCTTCCGGACAGAACATTCTGCTTGCTGTGTCGAGCGCACGCAAATTTGAAAATGTCGAGGCCCTAGGTACACATCTTGTGGCTCTCGACTCTCCGGCATCGGCGGTGGGTGATGATGGAAATATCGAGATCCGTTCGTTCGGCGATGGCGTGGTTGCGTACACACTCTCGACGGGGCGCAAGGGATCTGTGCAAGTCTCACTTGGCGGAGAGGCCACACGTACGTTGGGCGGATGGCAATTGAATATCGTCGCTTGGACCCCTCCCACCAATTTCAACGCAGGGAGCGTCAAATCGGTGCTAGTACCTCAGCCAACCTTCAACCTGACTCAGGGACTTGTGCCTTGGAACACTCTTCCTGGTCAAGCAAATACGTCTGGAGTCGGCACCTACGTGACGACATTCCAATGGAACGACCATAAGGGTACGGTCGGGGTCCAACTCGACTTTGGGTCGGTATTCCACACAACGAAAGCGTTTGTGAATGGAGTGCAAATCCCCACCGCCGATCCGACATCCCCCATTGTCGATATAACACGCTTTGTAAAGCCAGGAACGAATACATTGAAGGTAGAGGCTGCAAGTACTCTGCTCAACGCAGTGAATGCGGTAAGTCCAGCCCTATGCTTGGTCGGTCATTTCTCACTCGCCCATCATTCAAGGAACCCAACGTTAGAACTTTGGGACGTTTGCGTACTGAGAGAGGTGTCATTCCATCAAACCAGGGCTATGGCCTCATCGACCCCGTCCGACTGATACCATACGGTCGCGCGACGATTCATGCTTGACTGTACCTTTTCCGGTAGCTTTGGTGTGTTCTAAATACAGTTTGAACAGTTTTGCACATGACTGCGTGAAATTTCACCGGGAATCGTCCATTGAAGCGTCTCAGATAACCAAGGAAGCAGAGAACTCATACAGTGTCGGAATTTACATGCAGCGACAACGAATGTTGCATTTACAGAAATTAATATTCAATTGGGTGATAAATGTACAATATACTAACTACAAGTTCCAGCAGAAAACCAATAATGTAAGGACAATATAGATACAGATCCAGTCCCGCTATCCCCACTCACTCTCCAGTTCACGGGCCAAAAAGTCGTCGGCCTCATTGAAATCGTCACCATCCTCGTCATCACCATCCTCCTCGTCCTCTTCCTGCATCCCGTCATCCGAAACTGGCCTTGAACTCCGTCCCTCGACTTGTTTACTCCCATCAGCTGCAGGCAGCGGTTTCCCACTCCGGACCTCTTCCGCTGTGATTGCCTCCTTGAGCTTCGAGTACCCTGTTCGCTCAGCAGCGACCTTTTTCCGCTTCGCCAGCGGAGAGCCCAGTGCGTCTTTCAAATGACCTCCATTCAGCACCTCCGACCCAGGTGTTACGCTGCGCAGGCGCTTTCGCTTTGAGCGCGTGGGCGTTGAGGGAGCGCTCGGGCTCTGAACACTGGAACACACAATTTGTCAGAAGAGTTTGGCATGAGAGACTGAACTACCAACCTGCTGGCATCGTCCGTCCAGTCATCCTCGGACATGGCGCTCCGCTCGCTGCGCGCATCTCCCCCGTCCTCCTCATCATCGCTCTCGTTCATGGCCGCATCAACTTCATCGTTGATGTCGTTCCAGTTAATGGCATCGAAGGAGTACTCGCCATTGGCTCCCTCCCCCGAGGCAGTCGCGTCCCACTCTTCTTCATCAGCTACTTCGTCGGTAGATGCCGGCAACGTTGAAAGCGGATTCTCGGTACTTGCTGGCAGTGTAGGAGCGTCGTCCAATAAATACGCAGTCTCATCCTGCCGCTGCCATAGGGCAATGCAATCTGTGAACCATGCAAGCCACACAATCTTGATGCCTCCCCGTTTTCGCGCTGCGTCAACCTTGACCGTTCCCCGCTGGATTGAGCGACGCATGAGCTCTCGAATCAGGAATTAAGAATATCGAACACACCTTCGCGGCAACGACATGGGTTACATCGTGCGTCAGCTCTGTCGAGCATTTCGCACCAAACATGCGCGCCATCCTCCAGATCTCGGTTGCTTCCGGATTGGTATCGAGCGGGATGACGCTCGAAAAAAGAATTTGAACGCCTTCGAAAACCTCGGCTCGCAAACGAGGAATAATGAGCTGCACGAGGAACATGCTCAGGTTGAGCAGAATGAGGCTAAGAAAGACGCGAAGCGTACCGTCACATCGTGCGCCGGTTTCGACTTGATCGAGTTCCGTCGTTGTGTGTGCAATTCCGCCCTCCGAGACTCGTAGGCAGTAAAGAATCGGCGATGTACCTCATCTAACAACTATCCACTTATATGAGATGGATGAAGAAAGGACAGCTGCGTCTACGCACTTTGCCTAACCGTTGTAGTTCATTGTCGTCATTCTTCAACAACGCCGCTTTACGCTGATGCTTTTTTGACGGCTGCGCCTGAACTTCGCCAGTTGTGGCTGGTGGCACATCTTTGTTAGTACTAGGTGATTCGTCGGACGCAACCTCCAACTCCTCCTGTTTCTTTGCCAGCGGCCGTTCTTCTACCTGCGCCTCCAACGCAATAGACTGCGTCAGGAGCAGTGCTTTCTCTGCTAGCTCAGCCTGCGTTTCCTCGGCTGGTGATGCAGGTTTAGGAAGCGAGGAATCAACTGGCGATTCGTCAGTAGATGGGGGGCTCGACGATGCAGCGGGCGGGATCTTCTGCGCATCCGTGGGAGCGGAAGCTATTGGCGTGAGAGGAACGATCTTGGGCAAGAAAGACGAATTTATGTCGCCAATCCCGACGAAAAAATCGTCTGTGAGGGTTTGAGTATGTAATCTTACAAGAGGTAAATCTACGCACATGGAACGACCTTGATGAGATTCGGGCTCCATTCCCAGACGTCCGCGCGGTCGTCGATGATGACCACCATCGAGGTGTCGCTCGGGAACAGGCGCTGCAGGCTTTTCTGGGTGAGACTTCCACTCTCGTCCCGACTCAGCAGACGCCCTCCAAATATTTTTCCGGTGGGATCAATGAGCGCGCATACCTTCTCAGCGTACGCCCGGGTGCCCATCGTGTAGACGTGCATCTGGTATTTTGTGGCCATGTCCTCGAGAAAGGCTTCCCAGCCGGGTCTACTCAGAATATGGTGAATGACGGAGGACAACCAAACCACAGGGGGCGGCACGTACCTGCGTTTAATGTAGTACATTGGGCCGTCGTTCTCAAGCATTTTGTGCTTGCCCTTGCCTACAGGAGCTCCGAAGGGCTCTGGGCCGAGTCTGAATTCGCCGACGTCCTCGAGGGCAGCCCAGTTGGGATTACATTCGTCTTCAGATTCCTCACCATCTGAACCCACACGTTGTGCATCGGGCCTATCCTTCTGCGCTCGTCGCGCCTTCCAAGCCGCGCCTTCCGCCCGCCATTCGCCCACGGTAGGGTCCACCGTCGCGTGTACGATGGTCTGATCCAAGTCAACGATGAGGGATAGTTTACGGGCCTTCAAGAGATCCTCTGCGGTCTCCTTCTCGAGCCGCTGGGCTTCCTCGAGCGAAACGGTAGGGCCATCGGCGGAATGGGTCATCTGGATATGTGCGCGCGATGAATCGGCCGAGTCCGATATAGTCAGTACTGAGACATTGTGAGTAGATTGCGGTGCTGTGAGGCATAGAGAGCGCACTTTGTCATGTCTTTGCCGCAGAGGACACAGAGGCCAGATATTTGCATTCCATGTTTGCATTCCTCGAGGACGAAAAGTACGGGTCGATCCTTGGCTTTGCGCTGGGAGATGACGTCCCCGGGTTGGACCTTCCAGGTGAGCACTTTGCCGTCGACGGCGGAGTCCCAGGTACCGAAGCGGGGCTCGGGTTGAGCATCGCGTTGAGCGGGGACGTGAACAAAAGAGTAACTGAGAAGACGCGTTCCGCGTTGGACGAGCGTGTCGGCGGCAGCGTCGAGGGAGACAACCTTGATAGGATACGGGAACGACGGCGGAAGAAATATTTCAGTTGGCTCCGTCGACACCGCCATGCAGCAAAGTTAGTCGGTGCTGATGGTTTGGTTCAACTTGAACCCATCATATCCTCCCGCGAGTTTGACTTGCAGTCATACCCTCAACTCAGCCTCGATATACACTTTTGTAATACAGCGGATCATGCATTCAATCTGTCTGCATACGGTCTGGGGATATGCTTCGACTACGCGAACGAAAACGCGACCCAGATCGAGAACGGCTGCGTGATACATACCGCGAGCCAGCGTCGGACGGCGTGCCACTACGGGCCCCTCGACTCGTACTTCGTCCTCTGGGAGGACTACCATTCATGCTCACATCCCTGCTGCGACTTCTGCTTCTGCTCCGTTCGGAGCGAGGGCTGCGACTCCGACTACGATCACTTTTACCCTCCAAGGCATCCAGTAGACGGCTTTGTCGGGGGCCAATTTCCCCATTTTCTTCCAAGGTCGAACGCTTCGTCAATCGGGGGAGTATAATGTCGCAGACGCGCTCCTCTGTGAGCAGCTGGTCCACAAACTCGTCGATAAAAGTCAGCGAATATCCATCTATGTCGAGTCAGTGCCATGAAGAGGGTCTGCACCGAATTCGACCTACTCATATTCCGATATCGGAGTTTTCTGAAATCCTTGAGAAGCGGTTCGAGCATTTCATATACATCCACCGCTCGAAAAGTCATGCGAATGTAGAACGCCGCTAGAGCTCGGAGATACCTAGCTGCAATGAGGAGGCGATAGCAGCAACGCTATACAGAGACGTACTTGAACTCATCGGCGCGCATGTATTCAACCAGTATCTCCTTCTCCGGTTGAATCTGCAGCAGCTTCAAGAGGAGACATAGAAAATCGGTGGGTCGCTGGTTGCCACCATAGACGCCGCCAATGAACTTGAGTGAGATTACTTTGTCAATGATACTTTCGGCTACAAGGCTGGTTACAGAGGGAGGGACGGAGTGTAGAAAGAACGAACCAGTCAAGGCGAAACAATGTTCCTTCCAATACTGAGACTCCCAGATTCGATTGCGGATGACAGTTTCGACTAGAAACTGGGTAAATGAGAGATTAACGCGTCTGTGTTGAATTGAACGCGTACCTGCGGGTTCTGTCCGTGAATCGAGAGCGCGCCTTGCACCGTCGTGTTCGCCATCTTTCAAGCCTTTTTGTTTGCTTTTGTTGCTACACTTGCCTTGCTTCCTACCGACGCGTCATCATCATGGCCGCCATGACTCCCGCCCCAGCACCCGACTCTCCTCGATCCAGCCAGTCCCCTCCCCCAGCAGGAACACAAGGCGACCTCGAGCTCGAGCTTCTCGGCCTCGCCAACGCCCTCTACAACCTCGGCACAACCGTCATAAACGACTCCACCAAAGAACGCGACAAACCCGGCGGCGGCAAGCAGGTCGGCCTCCGCGTGAACGAGGTCATCTCCCACCTCGCCACCATAGACACCATGGCCCAGGATCTCCGCACTATGATTCCTATGCAGATTCTCGCAGACATCGACAGTGCACGGAACCCCATGCAGCTCACGCGCGAGCGTCTCGAGCGTGCTGCTACGGAAAACCAGTTCATGAACGGCAAAATCGTCGCCATCGACTCGTATCGGAAATATCTCAACGACGCCCTCATACAGAGTTTCCCTGAGCTGGAGGATGTACTATGTCCTGTCAAGCAAGAAGAACTGCCAGCTGATCTTCCAGCTCCAGAAAAAGATATCGCTTCGTAGCATTGTGCTGCATTCAAGTCAGAATACACATATGTAACTCGTATCACTCGACATCCTTATCTGCCAAATCTGCGGGCACTCGTCCCCGAAGCTATTCCTTCGCCTCTTCATTCCGACCCTGTATGACTCCAACGAGGACGAGGACGTATCCGCACCTTCTTCCGGTCGAGCGTTGTGTGTCGCACTTGCCTGCCCTCACTTTCTGTTTCGGCACCCATTTGTTAAGCCCCGGCATTGGCTGGCTTGCAATGCGACGCCCTCCGTCATCCCGTTTCCGGTACCTCGGTCGCTGATTCATGTCGATGAAAGCTATATCCACCTCAGTATTCGCAACCTCTCCCGGCAGTATGGTGCTGTGCGACCGTAGCACGCGTGGTGGAGGTGTCGGAGATGCTAAGGCGGGAATGAACCCCGAGCGACTACGCATTCTGTCTGCACGGGGCATTGGTGTCGGAGTGGTGGTCGCCGCGTCTACGTTCATGCTCTCCTCCTCATCAGCGAAAACCGATCGCGTTCTCTGGCGCTTCAACGGTCGGTCCTCCTCCTCCTCCTCTTCCGCAAGCCTCTCCAGTCGAGCTGTCCCCGGTGTCCCATAAATTGGAAACATCCTTCTTGCGCGACGAGTTGACGGAGTGCACGGAGGCGTTCTCGCCCACTTTCCCGACTTCCACATCTGCAAACGCGACAACGTCGTCAATGTGCTTGAATTCACTGAACAGGAGTCAGTCTGACCTTGGAGAAGCTTTCCACGCGGAGCACGATGGGCGGACGCCACCGGCATCTCAGTCCTGATCCCTACGACGAGCTCGATATCGTGGCGGAGAGCGGTGCTCGTGCGTCTACGGTCGACAGAAATCTGGAGGGCGTTGGGGAGCTTTGCATTGAGCGACTCAGCAACGGCGACGAGTGAAGGACGCGACATGGTGATGAGGTCTTCGTGGCAGCAGAATGGTAGCGTCGAGAGAGTGGTGATCACAACAGCGTCCTCGAAAAGGTCGTCGTTCTGCAACGCCATACATGCTCGCGAGCGCTTGGCCGAAGAGTTGTTGTCGTGCGGGGATGGATTTTCGGGGGGTGTGTCCAC
This sequence comes from Favolaschia claudopus, assembly GCA_037176885.1. Classification (NCBI taxonomy): domain Eukaryota; kingdom Fungi; phylum Basidiomycota; class Agaricomycetes; order Agaricales; family Mycenaceae; genus Favolaschia; species Favolaschia claudopus. The sequence continues at coordinate 357,755 of JAWWNJ010000035.1, read as the reverse complement.
GACGGGGTCGAGGTCGGGCTTCCCGTGTGGGACAGGCTCCTGGTGTCTAGCGGATTGGCGGCTACTGGGCTTGAGCTTGGACATCAACCGACGGACGGGGGATGAACGGAGTCGACTTTGTCGGGCTAGCGCCATTGATATTTTTCGATCGGGTGTTGGTCATCGTGTGAGGCTCAAAGAAATTCACTTAGATGAGTGGGGAGAGGAGAAGGCAGAAGGCAGAGGGTAGCAGGAGAGACTCACCCCAGGGTGGCTGACACAGTTTTATGTTTCATTGTTGTACATTTTTCGATCACAACTGGTTCAAGCACAAAAGTAGCTGGAGATCGCACTGAGACAGCAGTAGATAAAGTAAAAATATAAGACAAGACAAGAAGTAATCGACGGTCAGCACGGTCACTGCTTTTCTTTCTTGTCTTTCTTTTTCTTCTTTTTCGTGCCATCCTCCTGCAAGAACGAATTATGAGGGCGCTGTTCCATTTCGATATCTAGCACTTACACCCTCCACACTCGCGGCAGCTTCCTTCTTCGCCTTCTTGAGCGCCTTCTTCTCCTCTTTCGAAAGCTTCACTTTCTTCACAGCCGGTTCCTCTTCATCCTCCTCCTCATCCACATCCATCGCTTCGCTCTTCCTTTTCTTCTTCTTGTCTTTCTTTTTCGGAGACGCCTCCAGAGTCGTTAAAGGCATATCTACATCAGCATCCTCGTCGCCATCCTCCTCATCCAGCGCCAAGTCCTGGAGCACTTTGCGAATGGCGTCGGCGTTCTTCGAGGGTGGGGCACCCGTTTCGAAGAAGTTTAACCGTTCCTCGACCTGCGCACGAAGGGCTTCGCCGAATTTGGGTGTCGGGTTATCTGTGAGGTTGCAGTCAGCGAATTGTCCTTGTTTAGTAGGACGGAAAAAAAGCAAACCTGAATAGCAGTCTATCCGCGACGCGATCGAACATTTATTAGCAAGGAACCGCGATATCCGTCCCTTGTGTTTGGGACCAGCGCGACCAATGAAAGATGAATGATATATGAGACCGTACTGTAGGCTTGAATTGAGAAAGCGATGTCGAATGTCCAATGGAGTTAAGTTACCTTTGGCGTGTTACCCTTGGTTTTTAAAGCCCGGAATAACGCCTTTTCGGCGCCGAGAATTTGAACTGTACTGGCAGGGTATTTGCTCAAATTCGTGAGGCTACCGGCATGGCTGATTAGCCGCGCACTGATACGCTCTCCCAGTAAGGCTGTCAAACTGGGAGCGACCAGGTTCATTTTCTCCGACAGATACGAAACCAGTGATTTGCGGTAGTCCGATATCGAAACGACGCGCATTGCAAAGGCGGAGATGTTGAGCATGTCAACCTCGGAGAGGGATGAGCCCATGGATCCACGAGCAGCGTCTAGGATATTTTGGGCAACGGTGGTGTCGTCGTCGAGTATGGCAGCGAGGTCTGGCAGCTTTTCCTCGTCGAGCGTGTCCTTGTCGCCGATGAATTGAGCGACGCGGGCGTATTGGTGATTGTCGGGGACAAGGCGTACGAGCTCCGGGAAATGGTAGCCGTACCATTCCCGTATGCGCATGGAGAACAGATTAACATCCTTGTCGAGCTGGTCGAGAAGGGCAATGGCCTGTATGATCATGTTGTCAATCCTATTCACGTTGAACTTTAGTTTTGAGCGTGAATAGGAATGTCCCAGGCCGAGTTGAGCTTTGGTTAGGTCGTCCGCTTGGAGACCTTTGAGCAGCTTCGTCGCGTGTAACCGAATACCCCGAATGACTTCCTGGCTCTCCTCTGACGAGTCGCATTTGATGTTCAGTGCGTCCTTGATACTCTTTCCCAGGTTAGAGTCAGATACACCCAAGAGGACGGATGAATCTTTGGAGGTTTTGGAGACAGTCAGCTCAAGTAGCGATTTAAGGTGGTCATTCAAGATCCCTGGCACATAGTTCAAGTTGAATACAGTGCAGAGAATACGTAACGCACCCTCGGATACGTCGTTTATGTTTTCGAGAGCTTGAGCGGCGCTCTTGAATGGCAGAAAGCTCATCAACGAGACGAGCTTGCCGAATTTTGCAAGGTCACTAATGGACTGTTGGACGGCCTGGGTGCGCGAGCCAATATCGTCGGACAGTTTGGCTTCGAATACAGCATACCCCGACGCTGCCTCGAAGAGTACATGCGTGATGGGCGCCATGGTCGACGACCTCGTCAACTTTTTTCAGGTGTCGGTCAATGCCGGCGGAGTTCGAAATCTTATCCCCAAGTGGACGTCTATGCTTCCACTGCTTATGAGCTCTAACTACCGGCAAATGCGTGTCTGAAATGCTGCAAACTACCTAATGGAAAGAACCCCGCTCTTTGTTGTTCCTTCTCCCCGTCCGCTGATCTTGCTCTTCTTCTCGGCTGTCGGAAGGTCCCAGATTTTCCAAAACTTGAGACTCTCGTCGCCGGCTCCGGTCACGACCATATCTCCTGCGGGCGAAACGGAACTGAAGAGAACTCGCGAATCATGCGCGTCACGAATTTCCGCCTGTAGGAACGGAATGTCAATGCGCAGGAGGCACAATTGGGTTGGTGACATACCACTTTCTCCATGCTCGGGTAGGACCATACCATGACAGCATTGGTGGGATAACCGTGCGTGCTGAGTATCTCTTTCTTGTGCGGCGCGAAGTGGAGGCTGGTGATTTGAGAGGGGGTGGTTTGCGAGTGCAAACGAGCGCCAGTAGTGCTGTTCCATACGTTGATAGTCGCGTCGTTTGTGCCTCCACCCGACGCAAGAAGATTGGGCTGCCAAGGGGACCACGCAAGAGCCTAAGCAAGAGAATTAGTGGGATTCTGACGATTTACGGTAGATAAACCTTGACTGCTGCAGTGTGATTTCTTTTCGTCCATTTGGCGTTTCCAGTTGGAACTGCATCGCCGGCGATTGGCGCGTCCCCAACTCGGCCGTCCCAAATATTGACAACGTTGTCATTTCCACCACTCGCAATCAATTCTCCATCCTTCCTCCACTCCAATCCGCACACTTCTCCATTATGTCCCAGCAACTCCATAACTTTGTGGCGGGGGACGCGAACGTCGTGGTGCCACACACTTCCATCTCCACAACCGGAGCTTAGCAGGTGCTGCCACCACGAGAGCACAGCGATTTGGGCTTGATGTCCGGCCATCGTGCGTAGCTTCACGCCTCGCTCAACGTCCCAAAGTTCGACGTCTCCGGTGCCGAGACCAATACCCAGGAAGGCACCGTCATTCGAGAAGTTCACGCTACTCACGTAGGTGCCGGCGGGGGCCTCGCCCATCTGCATGACCGCGCCAGTGTCAGCTTTCCAGATGTACGTACTGGATTCAAGCGCGACAGCGACGCAATTCAAAGACGACCAGCTCAAGAGGTTGAGATAAAAGTCGTCCACCATGCCTGGCGCGTCAAGAACGCGCTCCGGCTGAGTGGCGATCTTGCGTGTCTTGTTCGTGGTCGCACCAGTGGAGGTGGCAACAGTGCCGGGACGGTTCGCGTATAGAGGACGCGCGAATTCTCGCTGAAGAGCCAGTGTGGTGTCGGAGGAAGCCATGGGTGGTGGAAGATGGTAGCCAAGGATGCGACGATTCAGCGGGACACCCGCCGCCGCCGCCAGGCGGGCGGTGTGAGTGGGCGAGCCGGAAGGGGGGTTGGCCATCTGGTCAAGAGTGCCGGGAAGTTCGTGTGTGTGGTCGCGTGAAGTAATAAAGCGATCCCGATCTGAGAGATTCTGGGTGGAGATGAGCTTTGTTCAGGGTGACGAAAGGAAAGAAAGGACTGACAATGACAGGAGTAGACCTAGAGCGCTTAACTTCGGTCGATTTCGGGGGAGGAACGTAGTCCAAAGTAACAACGTCAAGTCTGCTCTCTACACCGCCCTTGCGAATGACACCGCCGCTTGCTTGACGCTGGAAGGCGTCGGAAAGAGGGATAGAGGTGGAAGTCGCGCGCTTGATAGGACTGTCAATGGAGACAGTGTTGAAGGCGGAGAGAAGAGAAGGGGTGAGGGGGGTTTTTGCTTCTGAGCGTACGCGACGGCGAGAAGGCGTCTTTGGGGTTTTTTGGGTCGACATGGATGTGCGGAGGCAAAACAACTTGAACAAACACGTGGTCGCGTCGTTCCCACGACCACGTCTGTCACGCATAACGCGTCTGTCACAGATAGTCACACACGCGTCCCTCATGCCAGCGGCTACTCCGCCTCCGACGCCGTCCTCTGCGTCGTCCTCGTCATCTTCGCCCCCACCGTATCGCACTGCGGACGAACCCTCACCAAAGAAGCGTCAGCGCTACTCGTCTACCCCGCGTCAACCTCAACCCTCAACGTTCGCCACTGCTGATGAAATCAATGCTGAGCGTGAAGCATCGGCACTCCGTATGTTCGACGTCTGGTCGACCCTCGCAGAGAAATACTCCAGGCGTATAGACGAAGATGACATTGTCGATCTCGTCACCGGTGAGATCGTCAAAGACCGTGGGGTCCTCAGTGCCGAACCACCTTGGAAATTTGGTAGATTCGCTGATGATAGCGTGGACGATAGCAGTGGGAGCGAAGATGACGAAGGCGAAGGCGAAGGTGAAGACGATATTGATGAGCTCGACTTGCTTGCTCCCGAATCTCTGCAAATTTTACCGCGAGTCGTGCCTCCCGTTCAAACAGTGGATCCTGCAGACGCAAAGGATCTTGAAGAGTTTCTGGAGGCGGAACAAAAGAGAAGACAGGAGTGTGGGTATAGCGAAGCCAGTGAAGACGAAGGATCAACCGACGGCGACGCCGATGCCGCATCTGACGAATCTCAGACCACAGTGACTGTCGATACAGTACCCCTTCCCGAGGAATCTGACGATGAACTCGGGAGCTGGGGAGCTATTGACGAGTCGAACATCATTTGTCCTGTGGATACGCCCAATGACACAGAAATAATCGAGGTTTTGGATTCTCCTTCGCTCACTCCAACCCCCAAGCCTCACACTCCTCCTCGTGCTAAACCTGGCTTTGAAAAGCCTCGTCTCCAGCTTCACACGCCCCCACACTCTCGTACACCGTCCATTTTATCTTCGCTGGAAGGATTTATTCCCGTAGCAACACCCCCATTGTCCTCTTCCGTGAACTACCCTACCACGAAGAATCCAGAGCATGGTGCTTCTCGAACTCGAGCTCCATCTCGAGTTCGAGCGCTATCCCCGGCACCCCAGGACTATACCGACCCAGACCGTCTTCCAAAGCTGAATTTAGCCGAAGTGGTCATCGAACGTGGTCGGAGCGTTCATAAACGCGTTTCGGGTCCACCAGAACACCGCGCGAAAGTGAAAAAATTCAACGCTCATGCAGCAGAAGGTTGTGGGGAAAGTTCAAAACAGCCCATCCCTAAACTCGAGGCAACCCCACAAAGTCGTTCCACGCTTGGGCGCAGAACTGGTATCACCTCGTCGCCCCCGACCACACCTCAGATGCCTAGAACTGGGAAACGGAAACGGAATTCGCTCTCTTCAGAGAGCAAGACCCTCTCTGTCCCTCGTACCTTATTTCATCATCCTCAGCGATTGATAGCTAATGAACACACTGCAGCAAAGGAGCCTTCATCGCCGCCTGCAATGATAACATCGTCAGGCATGAATGAGAGACGCTCCTCTTCTCTCTCCCCAAATTACAAGCGACCGGCGAGGCGGAAAACCTCCCCTGACAGCCAAGATGGCCTTCTGCTTCACCGTGAATGCATTGCTCTGCCTGGCAGAAAGACGGAATTACTCATTTTTTCGATGTTCCAGATGCGGATTCGTTGCCCACTTCATCCGACTCGTCGCCTGGCAAGAGAGAGAGGCGCTCTGTATCTGTACAATCAAGACCCTATAAATCAGGCATAAAGTCAGAGAATGAGTTGGACTCAGAAGTAGATTCAGAACCACACCACTACGCTCGTCAAATGTCCGCGATGCCATATTACCCCCCGCCACCATTCTATCCCTACCACCCTCCATACCCGCATCAGGATGCACATGCTGCAATGCCCATTCAAGACCAGGCCCAGATGATTATTTCTCAGGCTATGCTGCAGCTATCCACTCTCCTCACTGCACCGTGGCCCGGTCAACCCTCAACGCCGTCCGGGCATCGTCATTCAACAGCGCCGACACCTTCTCGGTCTTCCTCATTCGTTTATCCTACCACGCCCCACCACCCGCATACCCACCCTTACGTGTTTAATTCAGGCGCCTCTGTGGGCACCTTACCGCCATCCTCTCCGCCTTCATCTTCACCTATCCGCAGCAGTAGCGCGGGTCGAAGGGCTTCATTGGTACCGCGCAGTCGCTCTCGCGGTCGACGTGTGAGCTTCAAGGTTGATGATCTTGAAGACGACACAGTAGAATCCTATGGTCAGGATTCGTCTTCGGGACATGGCGGTGCCGAGGACACTAGTCCTTTTATCCGAAGAGATAAAGGGAAGGGGAAAATGGTAACCCATACATATGAGGACGAGTCGCCAACACGCAAACCAAAGAAATATCAGTGATTTATGTTGAATTGGGATATATGTACATCAATGCTGGCTCACTGCCACTCCCACAACTCGACTACGCGCTCGACTCGTTGTCTCTCTAGTCCCTGACCTGTACGTCGGATACGCACGATGGTCTCTGTCCGGCTCTTCACCTGGGCGTCAGCTGCGTCACCGTCCACCCCATCGGTTGACCACTCGATCCATTGCTCCTTCCACGCCTCCTCATCTTCATCCGGCTTGCGCGCCTTGACGACCCGGCTCTGCCCTTCGTCCGATTTCTCAACTACATTGTCCCATCGTCGTGGCTTGAAATTTTTAAATCTGGGCCGTTCTTCCTCGACTTCGGCTGACGCCGGCGTACGCTTGCGCTTCACACCGGCACCATTGGCCTTGACGGGAGCCTCGTCGTCACTTGCATTCCCAGCAGCTAGTCTCAGGCGCCAACGCAGCTCCCGCGCGACAGCGGGAGCATCTTTGACACGGTCGGATGGGATTTGTTCTTTGACCTCCTTTTTGGCATGGTCAGAACCTTGCTCAAGAATCCGGGCCTCTGAAACGAGAAAATCGGCTAAAGCTAATAACGATGCGAGGACTCTTGGCGGATATTCCACACTGGGGGTGGCCTTGAGGTCTCGTAAATATTTATCCCCCACATACCAACAGAGCCTGGGGAGATGTGAATGTTAAGTTCACAATGTGCAACCGATGCCTCGGATAAATGGGACGAACTTGGAAAATAAGGGAAAGCGAAACTTTTTCGGCACCTGCGTGGCGATCTCAATTTTTCTGATCTTGAGCTCTGTAAAATGTAGTTAGTTAAATCTAGCCCAGAACCTTGTAAAACAAGATGTATTACGCATAGGCATGGCGTATGAATGTAGGAAGTTTCCACCAAACACTATGGTATCGACGGGCGTGTACACGGCATGAATCCAACCACTTTTCAGCTTCGAGTCAGCTCACACGATAGTCCCACGATGGACGACGCACCTCGGAATGATCATCGTATTCCCCTCCGTCAAGGTGACTTTAACGACCTCGTCGACCAGATCTCCCAACCAAGAGTTTTGAAGCTCAGTCCCCGACCATCGTTCATAGGCAGCTAGATTGGCTGGCGTGGGTTTGATGAAATAAAACACCTATTCAACAATTAAAAATGCGCTTGACTTCATTGAAGAACACATACTTTGGATCCACGGAGAATGTGATAATATACAGACGATCCAGCAAAATCGACGTGCCAATCCTGCAATGGATCTCAGAATGCGCGAATGTCATTTCGACGGTGCAACACAGACCGTCCACGCCGAAGCAACACCCATGAGGCAATATAATTGAACCTTGGGATAGGCATGGCCCTTTCCTTTTCTTGTGCTTGGCCAGTAATTTTCCACCCAATCAAGATCCCGGACCAGCTTGGGTGGTAGTACCATGTCCCCCACCTTAGTACCGGTGACCTCCAGAGAAATAACGTTGTATATCTTTTCGCGGGCTTCGGGCTCGAGTTCTATATAGTCCGCCCATTTGCCTAAATTCCAGCCAGCAGACGCACTCTGGGATGCAACATCTTGCTCTCCATCTCAATAAAAACTCGTAATTTTTTCAGATGAAACAGACCTATGACCTCGAGCGGTGTCTCTTCTCCAACAAGCTCAGCTACATCCTCCACGGTGAAGTCATCGGGTGGCATTTTCATTCCCAACCCATCCGGTTTTTCGACCAAGATTGGTTCCGTCAAAGCATCCTCATCCTCCTCCAACCACTCAAGAGAAACCTCACTCCCATTCATCCGCTTAAACTTGTCGGGTTTGAAAGTCTTGTTTTCAAGCATGCGCATCCAGCGATTGGGGTCCGAGGTGAGGCCGAGGCTGAGACTTGCATAGTCCTGGTAGTTACGCTTCCGGTCGGACTTGCGAGTAGGAGCTTTGAGAGTAATGACTCGACTAGGATCCTTCTCAACGCAGGGTTGACAAAACCTGAATGATGGCGCAGGGTTAGATCGGGGCGCCCAAAAAGCCACGCGTTACGAGCCATTTGTCTATTTTGTCAATGTTGAAATCCTTTTTGTCCTCGTCCGAAAGAAATGAAGGCGGTTCCTTGGACGCACAGCGCCAGTGATACCAAGTCTTGCAGACATCGCAGCGTATCCAACTCTCTTTTTCGAATTGGTTGAAAGAGGCACTTGACTGCGTTGTGCAACCCGGACAAGTTTCGGTACCCGCAGCAACACTCGAATTGGCGGGTGCTACCTCCGGAGTTGACTCTCGAGACGACAAAGGAGATGAACCCGATGCACGAGCGACGGTCGCCCGTGTTTGTCGTTTCCGAGCGCGGGCCATTTGAATGGAAGAGAACGAACAGTTATAGGGGTGACATAAGCAAACCCAAATCCTCACTTCACATCGGGTAAATACAGAAAAAAGCAGAATAATATTTGCATGGCCCATGGCGTCTATGTATGGTTACTGTACATTTACAACAACAGTCATTTACAGCTTTGGTTTGTCTTCATCTAGTCACTTCTCACTCAGCTCGGCAACTCCTGGCAGAGTCTTGCCCTCTAGCAACTCGAGACTTGCCCCACCACCCGTGCTGACATGGCTCAGCTTGTCTTCAGCTCCGTGTTGAGCAACGACAGTGGCAGTGTCCCCTCCGCCTACAATCACCACAGCACCATTCTTGGCAGCCTCGATGTTGGCGTTGAGAAGCGCCGTCGAACCCTCAGCGAAGGCAGGGAATTCGAACACACCAGGGGGTCTGTGTCGGACAGTGAGCACAGTAGGATGGCAGAGGAACGAGTAATTACCCATTCCACAGGATCGTCTTCGCCTCCAGAACAGTCTGGCGGAACAGCTCCGAGCTTTTGGGTCCAACATCTAGACCTAGCCAGCCATCTGGGATACCCTCGGCCTCAGTAGCTGAACCTTTCTGTACTTTTGTTCAGCACTAAATCTAGGGGGTTTCTATTCACAAACAATTCACTGACCTGGGCATCCTTGTCGAATTTATCGGCAGTGATGTAGTCAACGGGAAAGACGAGTTTGACGTTATTCTTTTTGGCCTTTTCTACCAGTCCAGCGACTTTTTCGGCACCGGGTGCATCGAAGAGAGAATTGCCGATCTTGGAAATACTTTATAAATACCGAGAATCACCCATGAAATTATGAACATACCGGGAGATTATCAAGCGTTTTCTTGAAAGTGAACACCATGCCGCCACAGATCATGAGAGAATCAACCTGCGAATCTCTGTTCAAACGAAGGGAAGCCATCTAGTGCACACGAATTACCTTATCGAGCATGTTGTCGATGAGCTGAATTTTGTCAGAGACTTTGGCGCCGCCCAAGATGGCAAGGAATGGCCGCTCAGGGCTTTCAAGAGCCTTTGCGAAGAATTCCAGCTCCTTCTTGACGAGGAAGCCGGCAGCTCTTTGAGGTAGCTTGACGCCAACCATGCTCGAATGCGCACGGTGCGCAGTGCCAAATGCATCGTTGATATAGACATCACCCAACTTGGTGAGTCCCTCTCTGAACTCCGTGACTTTGGCAGAATCAGCCTTGGTCTTCGTGCCGTCCTTGTTTTTCACAGAGCCCTCTTCCTCGATATGGAATCGGAGATTTTCGAGAAGAATGACGGAGCCAGAGGAAGCTGAATTCACAGCTTTTTCAACCTCAGGGCCAACGCAATCGTTGACGAAAGTAACGGATGTGCCAAGTTGTTTCTCGAGCTCGGCCGCAACAGGTTTCAGAGAGTACTTTTCAACGACTTTGCCATCTGGCCTGCCCAGATGGGACATGAGAGTGACAACAGATGCGCCTGAAAGTGAAAACAGAGTTGAGGTTGTGGGACGAGAGGGAGACAGGATCGGATCCGACCATTCTTGAGGGCATATTGAATAGAAGGCAAAGCAGCGACGATACGCTACGGATAAGCTGTAAGGACTCGGGATGGATGCGTAGATGATGCGCAACAAACCGCAGGGTTAGTAATTTTGCCGGCTGAGTCCTGGGGGACGTTGAAGTCGACGCGGATGAGGACACGCTTGCCCTTGAGATCGAGGTCGGTAATGGACAGCTTGTTTGAGAGAGACATGGTGGTAAGAGGAAAGACGCGTTGGGTTGTGAAAATTAATTTAGTTGATCTTATCCCGCGTCATATCACCGCTTCTGGTCCTGTCTCGACCGCCATGGCTGACGCTCAACCTGACCCCGAATCTGCCTCAAACTCACTCGGCCTCAATTTTGACCAGCTTAAAATACAAGAATCCTCAGACACAGAGTCGAAGCCCGCCCCAGACGCTCCCAAAGATGCGCAACCAACCACCGAGAAGAAGAAGCCCTATGTTAATCCTGAACGCGTCAAGACCGGGGGAAATCAACGCGCACGTTGCCTCTTCTTGTGCATTCTACACATTTATCTAAACCATGGACCCAGGATAAACTGAGCGATGAGGCCCTCACCGAGCGGATGGCTCGTATGCGTGAACAGAACGAAAAAATCAAGCAGCGACGCTTAGTATGTTCGCAACCCTGGATCCTCTGTGGACGCGCCTTTAATCTTCACTCAAGGATGTTCAAGCAGACGAGGATGCGTTCAAGAAGACTCAGGAAGTTGAACGCGTCAAACTTGCGCAGAGCCGTAAAGTGCAAGAAGGTCAGGGCGCCTCCAAAAACTGAGTAGTAAATTGAAGTGGATGTTTCTATTCCTCCAGGCGTCGACCGAACTCGAGAGCAGAATGCGAAGCGAAAGCTGGACAAGATGCAGAACAGAGAATGGGATTCGGGAAAACCTGTGGGCGGAGGCGACTGGAAGCAACGCCAGGCTCCCAAATCGGATGCACCTCAGACCTCAACCTCTGCTGTCGATCAAGAAAAGACGGAGAATAGCCCAGACCCTACCTCAGCCCCTACCTCTCCTTCCACTAATAACGATTCTGGAAACTGGACACGAGGGGGTCCGCGAGGATCCCCTCGGGGCAGAGGCGGCGGAAGGGGACGCGGAAGGGGGCGAGGCGCAGCACCTGCGACAGCTGGGTCGAATGGTGAACCAGATAAACCTTCTGTGGACACCGACACGGCCAAAGATGCACCTCCGCACGTAACCTCGAAAGAAGAGACGACCTCATGATTATTTTCGGCGAATTGTATGCGCTATCTAAATCATCTTGTACAACATTTTGTTCGGTTGGTATCGTACAAATATACCCGCTCCCGCTACCAGATGCGCTGACGTCAAGGCCTGAAGACTCAGGTGCGCCAAAGTCGTCGACCCTGTGTGGACGTGGGTAGTCGAGTTGTCGCCAGTCCGTCTGTTGACCTCTTTTTTATGAACAAGGGAGTCGGGGCTCGCAGGACCTCCAGATCTATCCCATGACCGGCAGTGGACTTAGGTATGGTCATCCGGTTCAGTTTTCTCAGCACGGGTTTCGGGAGGCGCGACGACTTGGTTGGTGTAGCAGCGTTTGCTTGGCCTATCTTCGGTGGCGAGGACATGGTGGTGTCACAGAAAGAAAACGACAAGTCCTGCTCCGGAAATTCGACCATACACCAGTTTGATTCTTGACTGACAGCCATGCCCCGAGAAACCTGGCCTTTTTGCATTTGCAATTCCGTGCCGACCTGCACGTCTTCCGCGTCTATGCATAGGAAATCCTCTCGTTCTTCCTCGATCCTTCCTAAGGGACCTAAACGGTTGGTACAAATGCTGTGCTTGGAAAACGACGGCACTACGCTTGACACAACAAGATCGCGACCACGAACTGGAGCTGTGTACACCTGGAAGCATGCGAAAGTTAGCGTTGGAACGGGCCATGATATCGCAAAAAACAGACGTGAGGAAGAGCGTTCTCGTCTGTCGAATCCGCCTTTCGCTTGCCTCTCGCTTCAGCACGTTGGTCACTGAGATTCAGCCCGATATTCGTATCTATTGTACCGAGAGGAGGGCGGATCGGTTTCGAGGAGAGGCTGCGCTTGAAGAGACGAGTGCTTGACGAACGACTGGCAAGTTCACTTTTGAAAGATTCGCTCGCCAAGGGGGACAGGCAATGCAGCTCGATTGCAGAGTTGCTCGGCGTGATGTCGGCAGATGTGGAGGCCAAAGATGTAGATGTAAGCGACGAGGAGGAGCTGGAAGCTGAGTTCGGGAGGCCTGCGACGGCAAGTTCTATCGCCTTCGACTGGGACTCGGGCGATAGACGGCGCCTTGTAACCATTAGTTCTTCGACGGCTTTCTGTCGTTCCGGAGGTAGAGTTTCGTGAATCGAAGAAATAGTTGACACCGAGGGGGTAACGATATCTAAACGGCCCTCATCCTGAGCAACGTTCTTCCAAAACTTGGCGATTTTCCTGACATCCCTCAGTTCTTTCCTAGTCTTGATGGTCAGATTCAGGGAAGACTTGTATTCGTCTTGTGTTCGGGGTCCTGTAACGCTAGAGATGATAGTTGACCATGCATTCCCGGGGATAGCGGCAGCCTCTTTTATGGCGTCAACCAATGCTTCATCGGTATCTACACCGGCGCGCATGGCAGCGTGGGCGTCCCCCAGAACGCGTTGATGAAGACCGACATTGATCATAAGCCCCAGAAACCGCTCGTATTGGGCCAGTTTGGTTTGCATAGCATCCATATCTGCTTTATGCTCCTGTGTTTGACGCTGAAGAAGAGTGTTCTGATGGAGCTGAGAGAAGAGATCAGCCCGAGTTGTTTCGAGGAGCGATCGTAGCTGCGAGCATTGACCCGCCAAGGCGGAAACATCGCGTTGAAGCCGTGAGTTAGTGAATTCGAGTTCGAATATGGCGTTGGCAGCATCGGTAGGGGTGGGGAAGAGAACTGTTTGAGGGCAGCTGGGAACGGCGGCGGCGAACAGAGCAGCTGTTGCGGCATCGAGCGACTGCGGGCGAGTAGGAATGTAGTAGTCCCGAGCGAGAGTAGGCTTAGGAATGGAGGAGTCGGATTTGGATCTGCGGTGAAACGGGAAACCGGGGAATGACTTGAAGAATCGCATGGCGGGAAGAGAGGGCGGTATTTCCTGATTGGGAAGCGAAGCGGTTGTTGTGGTTTGTAATGGCTCTGATCTCAACTTTTCTGGTTCAGATTTGAACGAGTCTCACTGCAAACCAATGGGAAGAGGGATCCTACTCACCGCAAATTTACCTCAACTTCAAAATTTGATCAAACGGGATCCTGAGGGATACAAGGAAGAGTTTCTGCAGCAATGGAACCATTATAATTCTATTCGCCGCATCTTTGCTACCAATCCGGATGAACAGGCAACTCACTTCAGAGAGCTTGTCGCGTTTATATCTCAGGTATGATGCCGTATATTTGCTGGCTCGGCTTTCTTACTCAATCCCAGGTTGCAACCTGCTACCCGAAAGAAACAGCAGAATTTCCCTCACAGTTATCGACCCTGCTCCTTGAGAACTATGGCACTCTGTCCCCGGACACGCGCAAAACGCTTGTTCAAAATTTGGTCATGCTGAGAAACAAGGATGTGATAACGTCCATCGAGTAAATGAGGCATTGTACAAAACCCGAACTCCGCTCATTTCCTTCGTTAGACTTTTGAAGAGTTTGTTTCCGCTTCTTCCACGGACAACTTCCTCCTCGTTGCGGTCTTTTATTCGGAAAACTATCTTGTCCGACATCAAAACCGCCAACATGCGCTCCAAGAACCACAAACTCAATCGAGCTGTTCAGGCAATGCTTTTTGGCATGGTCGAGCGGGGCATGGAAGGGGAGGTTGTGGGGGACAAGGGCAAACTCCGCGCGTCTACTGGAGCCGGTCCGACTACTGACCGTATGGCCAACAATGGTGAGGAAGCGATGTGGGCCGTCATTTTGACGAAGGAGTTGTGGCGGAAGGGAATTTGGTGAGCACTATCATCGTTGTCTTTCCGCGTCACTTCATTCATCCCCTTCCTACAACTCAGGACTGATGCAAAGCCTGTGGCTATCATTGCTTTGGGATGTTTCCATCCTGTCATCAAAGTTCAGAGCGCCTCGATCCATTTTTTCCTCGGCAGTGACGAAGAAAAAGAAGACAGTGACGAGGAAGCTGACGAGGTTGGGCGTTCTTTTCTGGTGTTTATCCATATTAATCGTGCCCCAGGCCCCCGATGTCAGAGCCTTGCATCATCGACGAGAGGTCAACAAGAAAACCAAGAGTGGAGACAACAAACTTCGCAGGCAGCTGACCGCGGCCAAGAAGGTGAATGTTTCTAATATGGCACAAACGGTTGCTTACTCGACGTGCTAGAAATCACGCAACAAATCTGATGCTACTCCAAACTTTTCTGGGCTGCAACTTCTAAATGATCCTCAGACATTCGGCGAAAAACTTTATGATCTTCTCAATCGCTACGACAAGCGTTTCTCGCTAGATCATAAGATATTGCTGATGCAGCTTCTGTCCCGCGTAATGGGCTCTCACAAGCTTTGCGTTCTTGGGTTCTACACCTACATTGTCAAATACCTCACTCACCGCCAGCTGCGTGTGCCCGCAATCCTTGTTTCTCTGGCCCAATCCGTGCACGACTTCACGCCGCCAGACGCTGTCACCCCGGTCATCAGAAAGCTGGCTCACGAGTTCGTGCATCCCGGGGTGGCGAGCGAAGTCATTGCCGCAGGGATCAACGCGATTCGCGAAGTGTGTCGGCGCCAGCCTTGGGCTATGGAGGAAGATTTACTGGGAGATCTTGTTGAGTACAGGAAAAGTAGAGACAAGGCGGTAACATCGGCCGCACGAGGGTTACTTCAATTGTACCGAGAAGTCAATCCCGGTATGCTGAAGCGGAGGGAACGAGTATGTTAAGCTGCCAAGACTCGTCCAACCAAGGGCTTACATTTGTACAGGGAAAAGATGCCAGTCTGGGCATGGCGGCTGGCACCCAACCCCTCGCCTTTTGCCACAGTGCTGACGCTGCTGTGGATATTGAAGGATTGGCGGTACGTTTACTATGGTCTCTAATGATATCAATACCAAATGGCTTGCAGCTCCTTGAAGACCATCTACAGAAATTGCGCGACGAGGAGAATGTTGTTTTGGAGGAAGATGACGAGGCAGCATGGGAAGGCTGGGACGTCGACTCAGATTCGAGCGACTCCGAATCAGAGGGCTGGATCAATGTGTCCGACGATGAACAAGAACTTCACATATCCGACAGCGAAGATGAAGATAAACCCAAGGAAAAGCTACCCGCTCCCGACGCAGAGAGCGCACCCGATCCCTCCACACGAATATCGACGTTGGCGACGACAAAAGTGCGTCTTTGTTTGGTTTGATTTTCGTCTCTGATGACATTTCTCTGGACATGCAGATACTCACACCAGCTGACTTTGCCTTGCTGAACGACTTGCGCATACAGGCCGCCTCCAAAGAAGTCGAGGGCAGCAGCGGCTCGCGCGCGAAGAGGAAATTGGCGACACTGGAGGCCAATAAAAAGGCTATCCAGGCGGGCACGCAGCCGGAGGACGCGTTCATCTCGGAGAACGACATATTGGGTCCACGCAAGAAGGCCAAGGCTGATTATGCTGAGCGGATGGCTAGCATTGCCAAGGGACGTGAAGGGCGCGAGAAGTTTGGTTCTCACAAAGGGAAGAAGAACAAGGCACAACCGAGTAGCTCGACGAACAGGGAGAAGGCTCGGAATAAGCCTATCATGATGATTTTGGGTAGCAGTGCGGTGAGAGGGAAAAAGAAGGCCTCGCTCAGGGAGAAGCAGCAAAAGTTGCGGGCACATATCAACAAGTCTAAGAAATAGTCTTGTATATGTTTCTGGAGCACCTTCTTATCCTACAAGTGCTGCACAAATCATTTAAACGAGATCCGAAAGGTGTATTGGTCAGGCAAATTCTCCGCCCCTGATACGATGGGCCATTTCGAAGCCAGAAGCCCAGTGGTATAGTTTCGCATCAACGACAAATCCCTGCAGTGTCCAATACATCTGG
This sequence comes from Favolaschia claudopus, assembly GCA_037176885.1. Lineage (NCBI taxonomy): Eukaryota > Fungi > Basidiomycota > Agaricomycetes > Agaricales > Mycenaceae > Favolaschia > Favolaschia claudopus. The sequence continues at coordinate 341,294 of JAWWNJ010000035.1, read as the reverse complement.
GTCAGTACTGTCTCTTGAACTAATCTAATTCAACCAACCTTGGCATCGTATGCTTTGAGGGGCTACTTGTTAGCGGTACTTGCGTAAATGAAGAGAAAGCCGACCTTTGAGCTCGTCGTTCAACTTTGAAAGCTCAACAACGCGCTTGACGATAAATTCGCCTGCGTCGAGCTTCTGTTCCGGCTCCTCCATCTTGTCCGGAAGATCAACGTTGAGCACAACGAGTTTCATGTTCGCGTTGGTCATTCCTGCAATGCATCGGCGAAAGTCAACCAGAAAATCAAATGTTGAGCCAACCTGGATCAGCGACAATGACCGGGGTTGACTCCAGCACGCGACTCGCTTTGAATCCAGTCTCCTCCTCGAGTTCGCGAATGGCAGCTTGTTCTGGCGTCTCGCCGTCGTCGATGAGCCCAGCGGGCAGTTCTTCGTGTGCATCGTGTTGAATATTCAGGGATGCGTATGAAGTGGAGACGCACCGATGATGAATTTGTCGATAGGTGGGCGGTATTGTTCAATCACAATCGTAGAAAGCGGGAATGCGTTCGTCTTAGAGCGAAGAATGGCGAGGACCGCGACGGCTGATACATGATTGAAGGACGTTGCGAATAGAATACCTGGATACTAGACCTACCATCGATGCCAGACGACTTGCGCGTTGTCCGCTCAGCGCTGAGAGGTGATTGGGACGCGCGTCGAAATGTGAGAGCAAGACAGCATTACCACTCCCACAGACGCTGGAGCGTCGTTCAGCCTCCTGGGGATAGACAAGGATACAGCGTAGCGGACCTCTTTGCCCTCAGCATCGCGATATGTGATCTTCTTGAGTGTGATCCATCTGGATTGCAATAGTTGACCAGTTGTATACGACGCGATTTAGCTGGCAAGGACAGACTTTGCCTCTGAGGCGGACATGACGGATGTCGAGATGACTGCTGGCGTAGAAGACATTGCGCGTCTTGGAGTGCGATGAAGTAGTGGTGAGAGAAACAGAAACCGAAGTAGGCGTTTGTGCATAATATCACAACAGATAAAATTAGACTTCGTTTGCGACCCATATCCGTATAATAAAGTAAGGTACAATTACACGTTCACCGCAGAGTTCACTGCTCATTCACAAAGACCGCCGCCATACCCATTCCACTCCCGATGCACATGCTCGTCACGAATATTTTCTCATTGTACTGCTTGGCAATGTTGAGACCAGTTGCGACTTGGCGCGCACCAGCTGAGAAAACATGTGAGGTTGAATTTGTTATTGGAAGAGAGACACATACTGCAGCCCAATGGGTGGCCAATGGCGATGGCTCCGCCGTGCTTGTTGACCTTTTTGTAGTCCAATTTGAGATGTTCGATCGAGAAAATGGCTTGGGATGCAAAGGCCTCGTTGATCTCGAAGAAGTCAACATCGTCTTTCTTGAGACCTGCCTTCTCCAAGGCCTACGAGAGAGTCAGAATCGAGGTCGAAAACAAATCGAGCGGTAAACAACGAACTTTGGGGATTGCGTATGCTGGGCCAACACCCATGATTCTTGGGGGTACACCAACCGTTGCAGCAATGACATATTTGCCAACAATGGGAAGGCCGAGCTTCTTCGCAACACTCCTCCGGGCGAGCAAAACTGCAGCTGCACCGTCACTGACCTGGGACGCGTTTCCAGCGTGCGTGCTGCCGTCCTTTGAGAAGGCGGGCTTGAGCTTTCCGAGACTCTCCTTGGTGACACCATCTCTGACGCCGTCGTCCGAGTCGACAGTAATCTTTTTCGTCTCCTCAGTCTTGGGGTCGACCCACTCCACGGGGATGGGAAGAATCTCTGCTTTGAAACGACCTTCTTTCTGAGCTTTGGCGGCTTTCTGGAAGGAAGCAGCAGCAAATGCGTCCTGGACATCACGCGAGATGCTGTAGTCGGAGGCAACGTTCTCGGAGGTGATACCTGGAGAAAAGTATTCAGCCTGAATTCTCGACGGCTAGATAAAATAGAAATAGCATACCCATGGGAATTGTGCAGTCTTCAGCCTCCTTAGTAGAGAGCACGACTTCAGAGTAGCTTGGAGGCTGAGCAGCGGCACCATATCCCATGGTCATGCTCTCGACACCAGCACCAATGCCAATATCAATCATACCGGCCTTGATCTCGTTTGCAATGTGGCTGATAGCGGTGAGACCACTGGAGCACTGACGGTTCACGGTGTGGACTGAGGTAGTGTTTGGAATTCCAGCGTGCAGAGCTGCCATGCGAGCAGCAGATGCACCTCCGGCTGCGGGGAGGACGTTGCCGACAGCAACATCCTCGATGAGCTTGGGGTCGAGGTTCACCGACTTGTAGGCGTGACGAAGGACATGGAAAAGTATTTCTTCGGGATTTGTGTCCTTGAAACCGCCCTTCTTGCCCTGCAGAATAACAATGCAGACGTGAGGTGAGGAATATAGGTGATATGTAAATGACAAAAAGCTAATACCTTGGTAATGGCTGAGCGAATGGCGGAGACGATGACTACGTCGTCGTCGTGCTTTGCGAGGACAGCGGCCTTGGACATGGTGGTGGTTGGTGAATAAGAAACTTGCGAAAGGACTTGTAAATTTATGGGTAGCCCGGTATCACATGCGCCCGGGTACCCGGCAGTGTGCGCGTCACACCGTGACACAGTTACATTGGCAGAACTCCTCTTGTCTCCATCAGTCAGTCTCCCTCGCTTTTACTCGATTCCATCTCACATGAATCTTGTACCTGACAGTGGGCAATGACGGAGGATCAATTCCTGACCGTAGAGATCTAGTCCGCAACAAACCAAAGGCTGCCGCAGTCGACAAGGCAAACCAGACTCGCGCTCGTTGGAATTTCTGTGCCCTTTCCAAGCGTCGGCTGCAAGAACCGGTCGTATCGTGTGCTCTCGGCAAACTCTACAATAAGGATGCCATTATAGAGTTCTTGCTCGACCGGGATGCCTATGGCGATGGCGAGAATATTTGCAGCCACATTCGTTCTTTGAAAGTCCGTCTCTCTGTCTCTATGTATCTTCAAGTCTTTGATTCTCATCTCGTCAGGATGTTAAAACCCTTACACTCACTCCAAATCCCGCACCAGCTGCACTGGGCACAGAGCCCTCAGAACGGCCCCAATTTGTTTGCCCACTCACTATGAAGGAAATGAACGGCGCTATGCCTTTCGTATATCTGCGTCCTTGTGGTTGTGTCTTCTCGGCCGGCGGACTCAATGCTATGCGTTCGACTCCACCAGACGGCGCTACTGATGGGGAAAAGGATACTTGTCCCCAGTGCGCCGCCAAATATATTCGTGCTGCAGACTGTATTCCCCTCAATCCTGGTGCTGAACAAGAAGAGTCGTTGCGGTTCGCTCTAGAGGCGCAGCGTCTCCTCGAACCTGTCAAGAAATCAAAGAAACGCAAGGCTGCAGCTGCCGATCCCGCAGCAGAACCACCAGCGAAAAAGGCGGCCATAGCGGTCCCGAGTATTGCCACCGCAAGTAATTCGCTAAGAAGTACGCTTGCGATGGAAGAGGCCAAACGCAAGGCAGGCATGAGTGATGCCGTCAAGGCATTGTATGCAGGCAAGGATTCGGTCAGGAAAGAAACGTTCATGACTATGGGAACCTTTACGCGGGTGACTAACTTCATTTTCGTTATCCGAAACGTCTTTCTGAATCAATGTTGTTTCTAGTACGCATAATGCGCAACGCCATGATTTATGTAGCATAGTCGTCTTTCTGTAATATTGAATGGATTGTAAGCCCCAACCGCCCAATTTGTACGACGAATTAGACTCGACATAAAACCAGGAAAGCGCATAACCCAGCCGGAGAATGCGAATGTGAGATAATAATATACGGTGTAAAAGAGTGTCTAAATGTCCAGTCCAGTCGCAGAGAATGATACTACTACGCAAGTGTCCACGCCGCACCCAACATACAGCTCACTAGGGTCATCGCTATCCCCCACCTGTGCCCGCCTACTAGGAATAGTGTAGGTCGTGATGCAGAGTTCGCTGCGAGTGCAAATGTCGTAGCGAACGCCTGGGTCGGGTTAGGTGCACCGGAGACAGTGACCGTCGGGACTGATGGATTCGTCCCGCTTGATCCGTTGGTCTGCGCGCCAGAGGCAAGGACAGTAAAGCGAGGGGAGGTGCCGTGCATGACGCCGTGTGTCGAGTTTATGAAGAGTAGGAAGTAGTCATCGCCCGGCGGAACGTCTTGCAGTAAAATGTTTATTGACTTTGGGGACTTGTCTGCTGAAGGCACTGGATTTTGCGCAAATGGCATAATTAAATTCAGGGGGGTGTGCAGCCCGCAAAAGATGCTAACCGTTCTTTGCGACGAAGGTGAGCCCATCCGCGCCAAGTCGCGACATTTCGATGTCAAACGAAGTAATGCCATCTTTTGCACCCTTGGTCCAGGATATTGACCGTGCCTCGCCGTTTGCCCATTGATCGTTCAATTTAGGATTCGTGACCATGAAATATGCTGGGTACAGTGAGGAGAATGCGCGAGACGACGAACACAAAGCACGGCACCAGAAGAGGTTGAAGCGAGGGTGGCGAGCACCAGGCATGCAGCGGTGCGAGGAAATAACATGGTGGTCGTGGACGAGGCTGGTAATTAGCGAAGAGAAGCGTGTGACCGGCGTGACAGGTGACATCCCAGTTCCATTCCCCACCACGAACTGTTTACTTGAAATTTTCTACCATCTACCAATTCTACGACAAAAAATGCTTGCTATCGAGCGCCCTTAATCTTGCTGCAGCCTGCTCTGCAGTCAAATCCCTTTGTGCCTCCGCCATGAGCTCGAAACTGTGTAACACAAAGAAATCAGCTAATGGCGTCGCACTTCGCGTCGCTACGCACCCGACCAGAAATTTGCGCACAGTGGCACTTCTCAGCAGCGGCGGACTAAAATGCAGGTGCAAATGCGCTAATTCATCGCTAGACGCCGTCGGACGCTGGTGAATGCCCATCGAATACGCAAACAGACACGAAAATAGATTGTCATATCGTATAGTGATCTGCGACAGCACCTCTGCAAACGCGGTCTTCTCCACCGCAGTCAAATCCGAGATGGCAGAAATATGGCGTTTATACGGTAACACTACCCTTTTGTGTCACCGGAAGTTTTCTACAGCTTGAGCCGACCACTCACGAAGAATTTCGAATGGCCAAGTCGCCCACCACGGCACAACGGCCACCCAGTGCTCGTTCTTGAACACGACGCGTCCCTGGTCCTCGGCAAATCTAGTCTCAACGTGCGCATACTCGCAAAGCATGCATGGCCGTCCTTTTCACGAGGTGAGTGTGGTTGTCCTGGATTTTACGCGATTAGCCATACCTTGCGGACCCTTTGGCGCGTTGGATGGCGCCACGGTGGACTGCGCGTATTTCTCAAGGTTCGCAAATTCCGTGGCCGGAAGGGTGGGAATTGCAGACAACGACCAAACTTGGCCATGCGGGTGTGGGTTTGAGCATCCCATCATCGCACCCTTGTTCTGTCGGGTGCTGGTTCCACAGAAGAACACAAGGTGAAACATTTCACAACCGCACCTCAAAAATCTGCACATATTTGATCCCTTCCTGGCTGCTTCGCTTGTGGTATATCGTGATCCATTCCTCGATAATGCGCTCGATGTCGGCTAACGACAATCGCGAAAGGGTGAGATCGTGGCGCGGATGAAAGATTAGGACATCGCAACCGCCGTGTACGGGCTCGGTTTCCAGGAGCGGATGAGGGGCGATGGGCGCGATGGGGGCAGGGGGTGGGAGGACAGCAGCGAAATCGTTCTCAAACGTGAAAGTGTGGTCGAACGTTTCGTTTGCCTGTCCTCCGGAGCGCGTGTTACCCGGGCACAAGTAGCATGCGGGGTCGTATTCGGGGAGATTTGTGGGCTGAAGGACTTCTGTCTGTCCGAGCCACGGTCGTTTAGCGCGATGGGGGGAAACGAGAATGTACTCGTTAGTGAGGGGATTGACTGTGATAAACATGATGAGTAGAATACACTAGGAATGCTAGCGATGATGTACGTCTGCGGTGGGGATGGCTAGTGGGGTCGAACTCGGCCATGGCAGCGAGAAACAGAAAGAAAGTGCAAATTCGGTATTTGATGCGAACAATGATCTTCGATCAACTATCGCAACCTGCTCAATGCAGTCACAATCGACCTCCAAACGGAGACGCGTTGAGCGCTCGCCGTCCCCCACGTACAAGCTCGACGATGAGGACGACTCATATGAACCGTACATCCCTGTTGCTCAGCGGCGGCAACAGAAACTCGCGAAATTTTCGGCTCTAGGCACCGCTTCGAGTGAGAGAGAGAGGGCCAGGAAGCAGCAGGAGGAGCTCGAGGATGAAGAGAAGGAAGAGGAGCGTCGTAAGGAACGCGCAAGGAAAGAGCGAACTCTTCTCCTAGAAGCACAGGAGGTCCATTCAAGAAAAGCTGCCGAAGGTGTGTGCAACCACATCTCGTATGATGATTAGCAGGACCTCACTTTCACGCGAAGATGCCAAAAAGACCGATCAGCAGAGGGCAGAAGAAGCGGATGCAGAGATTCTGGAGGCTATCAAGAGTCGCCGAAAGCTGGCATCGGACATGGAGCTTGCAAAGGGAATATCCTACACTCAGTCATTGAAAACGAGGTATGACTCGATATTTTCTATCGGTTTCTGGTTTGGAAATTCATTCAAAACAGCTGGCGCCCTCCAAAATATATTCGTGAACGGACTAGTGAGCAACACCAAAGGGTGCGCGATAAATACCACATTCTCGTCGACGGAGACGATGTGCCTCCTCCAATAGAGCACTTCGTGGTACGTTTCGATATCTTGCGTACTTTATTCGCTCTCAATAGTCTCAATCATAGGATATGAAAATACCGGAGCCAATCCTGCAACACTTGAAGTCGAATCGCATCACGAACCCTACTCCGATTCAATTACAAGGCATTCCTGCAGCGTGAGTATTATCAATATGGCTTCGCCGACCCCTCACCCATCCTTTAGTTTTACAGGACGTGATTTAATCGGGATTGCCTTCACTGGCTCCGGCAAGACTCTCGCTTTTTGTCTGCCTCTCATTATGATGGCTCTTGAAGAGGAGACGAAGCTGCCATTCATTCGCGGAGAGGGTCCCGTTGGCGTTATTCTGTGTCCCTCCCGCGAACTTGCAAGCCAAACATACGAAAACGTTCTTGGCTGGTGCTCTGCTTTGGCCAAATCCGGAAAATATCCTCAACTGAACACGTTGTTGTGCATTGGCGGCATTTCTATGAACGAGCAAAGCCATGTTATGAGCAAAGGGCTTCATATCGTCGTTGCCACCCCTGGTCGCCTCATAGACATGCTAGAGAAGAGGAAATTTACTTTCAGAAATTGCAAATACCTTTGCATGGACGAAGCCGACCGTATGATCGACCTTGGTTTTGAGGATGACGTGCGGAACATCATGAGCTTCTTTACGGTTGGTCTTTGCACTATCGCTTGCGGCTGTTCTCAGTATTTCCCAGGGCCAACGCCAGACGCTTCTATTTTCAGCGACAATGCCCAAGAAAATTCAGGATTTTGCCCAGCAGTCTCTCATCAAGCCTGTCCTCGTCAACGTCGGTCGTGCGGGCGCAGCCAATCTCGACGTGCTGCAGGTCGTCGAGTACGTTAAGCAAGAGGCTAAGATGGTGTATTTATTGGAGTGTCTACAAAAAACACCTCCACCGGTTATCATCTTCAGCGAGAACAAGAACGAGGTAGACGGTAAGCGGATAATACCGTTTGTTCATCCTCTTAACTCACTATTCGCATTCAGACATACAAGAGTATCTGCTTCTGAAGGGTGTCGAGGCTGTTGCTATACACGGTTCTAAGAGTAGGTCGACTTACGCCGCCTTTTTGTACGATAAGCTAACCCCTAGTCGATAGCCCAGGAAGAGCGACAGTACGCGATTAAATCGTTCAAGTCCGGCGCCAAGGACGTGATGGTCGCGTCTGGAGTTGCCTCCAAAGGGCTCGACTTTAACGACATCCAGCATGTCATTATTTTTTCGATGCCCAAGGAGATTGAGGATTATGTGCACCAAATTGGTCGTACTGGAAGGAGTGGAAAGACGGGCATCGCGACTACATTCGTGAACATGAACACGCCTGAGCCCACCCTTCTGGATCTCAAATACTTGCTCATGGAGGCAGGCCAAAAGTTAGTGTTTCGGTTCATACGCTTCGATATCTTGGCTGATGTTTGATCCTTAGAGTTCCTCCCTTCCTTTCCACGATTGATGACGTGCAAGGCGGCTCCATGAAGGGTTGCCCCGTCTGTGGTGGTAAGCTATTTTTGGTACATCGTTTGCTATTCCGGTTTTGAGCCAACTGAAATAGGTCTTGGACACGGCATCTCAAACTGTCCTAAACGCGAGGATGCCCAGCGGCGGTTGATGGCCAGCCACCGAGGCGGGGACGATGGAGGAGGAGGGTACTGAATATTCTCTAAGTACTTGTCGCGATCGCCGAGCCTGAGGATGGGTAGAGGGACTTGAGTCCGAGGGTGCCGACGCGTCGCGTCGTTAGCTGTCGTTTAGGATGAAATTGTTATCAGATGCCGTGAAAGTCAAACTCTTTTTCATGAACTACTCTTACTCGGAGTGCTCGTTGTATACGCCCACTAGTATTGGCCCCATATAACCGTTCTTATGGACCATGGCCTTGACGATGCACACCCCGTTCTCCCCGACGTTTCCTCGCCACTTGCTCGTCTCTTAGAGTCACCATCCTCGTCTATTCCGTCCCGTAGACATACAGAAAGACAGAGTGGCCTGGGCCGTAGCCCTCTGCTGCGAAACCGCAAGTTAATTGCTTTGGCCGCGACGGCCCTCTCGATCGCGCTGTTTGTGCTTCTACGAGACTTGACGGCTGTTTCTCCCCGTCAAGAATGGGAGCTGGTCGCACCACCGTCGCCCCCGCCTCTTGCCAACGAGCCCACGACGCGCACCGTAGTCGCCACAGTCACACGCGTCTTGACAACAACTTTGGCTCCGCTAACAGTCACTACGACTGTTTCGGCGCCAGTGGTGGTGGTGACCGAGACCGTGTCTGTTGTCTCTCTCCCCGAACCCGTCGCTTTCGTCTTGATAGCTTGGTCTGAAGATGCTGCAGCTGAAGCGGCCCTGCTAATCAAAGTACGTCTCTCGCCCCATATCGTCCTACTAATTTTCTGTTGACCCGTTACATTTAGTCTATTCTCATTTACAATAGCAGTCCTTCTGAATTCCATATAATATGTGACGAGACCGCCGAGGTGTTTCTGCGGGCACGTCTCGAGCTGATCAAGAGGCCACGGCACCCTCTCAAAATTCGATTCTATTTGCCCTCCTGGCAAAGTATGCTAGATCGCATTGGCCGCGAAGGATCCATAATGACGGACCATTCTGCTGGCGTTCGTGCGTTGCGTTTGCACTTCGTCTTATGCCCACTAATATCCACTTTTTAGCGGGTCTCATGAAGCTGTTCCTGCACGAGATCCTACCTCCCACTGTGAAGAAAGCAATCTACATCGATACTGACGCCTTGCTCATCGCTGATCCAACGCTGATGTGGAAAATCTGGGGCACCGCAAAGCCTTCGACGGCGTTTATAATGGCGAGGTATGGTCACAAAACCTGATATAGTTTTTCCAATCTCAACTCGAGTATATCTTCTCCAGTCATTCGGACCAGAATGCGGAAGAGTGGCATCATGCTTCTAGAATTTGCAGTTGTGTCATGATGCTTAATCTCGAGAAATTCCGTCAATTACGCTTAATGGACTCATCCATCTACCGCAATGATACGAGCGACTTGTTCCCCGCTGCGCTGGCGCCATCTGCCTTTCGCGCAATGTATGGCGCACCGACGGGAGAACGTGGCCGCTATGACAATGTACAACTCGGTGACCAGGGGTTCTGGTGGGCGATTGTCGACCACAACCGAGACCTATTTGAGCATCTGAGCTTCGACTTTGAAGTCACCAGCTGCCTCCTTGAAAGCTATATGACTGGCCTCGGGGACGAAATGGCTACCGAGGAAGTCGAACTTTCTAGACAAATTTACCTCAAGAATACACCTCAGGAGGTTTGTTTTTTGACCTGCCTTTAGATTCAGTACTCAGCTACGACCATTCCTTTGTAGGGCACACTGGTTCTGCCCAAGCTACTTCACTTGTGCGTGCTCTACTCTCGTAAATTAACCGCCTCGCTCATTTCTATTCCAGCAACTGCTTGCACGGGACAGCACGCTACATGGACTGGCCAGGCTGGAATGACCCCGACAACTACCTGGCCTTCCGATGGGCACCTGTGATCCGATTTCATGTTGGCTATAAATGGATCTGGTTAAATCAAGGCGAAGCAGAAAATGCCCCTGACGTATACTCTTCCCCAGTTATCTTTGCTGATGAGCTATTCGCTCAGACACATCCTCACTCCGTCCAGAGTTACCCCCACATCACTTAGAATTACAAGGTTATCTTTCGGACACCATCTAGAAATTATATATACAACTGTGCTTTCCAATATATGTACGTAGAATTAATTATCGCCCTTGTACTTGGTAGACACCAGTGATCAATGCCGTCCAGCACATTCCCTCCTGGATGATAATTTACAAGGGTCAACTAGATTTGCCGTTTGCTTTGAATTTGAATTTTTTCAAATCCAGCGGCGAGGACACAACTGGCGGGGGTGCTCGATAGCCATATTTCTCGCGCCAGTTGGGATCAGCAGCGTTCCCTTGGCAGAGGTGAAGGAAGCCATGGCCATACTTGGTGAATCGATCGTCCGCATACTTCTTTGCGTCGTTTGGACGATTCGGGCGGTCCTCAGCTACCTCTTGCAGTATGTGCTTGAAGGCGACAAAATCTTGAGACCACGTCAGGATCTTCGATCAGAACATCTTTAAAATCTTACCTGCCGGTCGGGCAACACTAAGCATTTGGAGCGTCTCGTCATCCAGGACATCGTCTTTGCGTAGCGACGGGTCTTCTTTCAATACCTGTTCACGATGAGCTACTAGTTTGCGATGTAGATCGACGGCCGGATCCGGGCTTGACGCAGTTTGATGAGGGGGCATTTCGTCGTCTTCAGAGTCTGATATGACTTCGACGACCGACGGAATGTCAGCCTGACGAAGAGGCTTCTTCGGACTATAAACAATGTCGTCGATCGGATCGTCATCGTCGGCGTATAACGCGCGCGGTCGTTGCGGCGGCTCCGGTGCTGGTGGTGGCACGGCAGAAGCTTTCTTGGAGGCTTTCGTGGCCTTGGGTTTCCCTCCTGCTTTCACGCCTTTCGGACGATGGCTCAGCTCCACTTTTTTGCTTCCTGAAAGGTAGTCTTGAGCTTTCTTGCCCATCTGTACATGCAATGAGTTGACCGAATAACGAATCGAACGGATCGTTACCCTCAGGTACTGTACATGCCACTTCGTTGTTGTTTGAACAGATTTTTCCACCAAAGCATCGAGGAACAATAGCTTGTTGAACAGTAATTCAAGGACCTCTTTTGGAATGTCCTTCCCGGCACCGAAAGCCGGAAGCTGATCATGTCCTTTGTCACGAACGGCAGCGGTGTTTGCGCCTTTGAAGATGCTGCGACATTGATCAATTGTCACGTTCTCTTGACTTCGTTCAAAAGATTGGACCAGCCGAATTACGATCTTGGCTTGTTGTGTATAATCTGCGGTTTCCAACAAGCCTTGATCCGCGCAGTTGTTACACTGATTTTTGCAATCCTTCTTATCGAATTTTTCTCCGAAGTGCTGTAATATCTGTGTGCGCCTGCACACCGAGTTGTTCTCGCAGTAACGGACAACAGCACGAACGGCGGCTTCTTGTCTTTCGATGGAGGCTGGGTTGGTGTGTGGGTCTTTGGTATCGCGAATCATTTTTAGAATCGGTTGTAGGTCGCGATACGCATAATCTTAAGAAATCGTTTACAGGTGCGCGTGCAGGGGTGTCTTGAGAGACTCACAGAGAACACAGTTGGCTGGTTGACCATCGCGGCCAGCTCGACCAGTCTCCTGGTAGTACCTGATGAAACAAGAATGAGTCAAAAGTCGCGAGTCATATCATCAGCTCATTACCCATCCATATTCTTTGGCAAATCGAAATGAATGACGAAGCGGACTACGTTGGAGTTTGAGACACGGAAATATAAGGACATGTCTGCCAACCACATACCGTCTGCCTTGTCGATTCCCATTCCGAACGCAATCTAATGGAATGTCAGCTACAACTGTCGACTCTCGCAATGGAAGAAATTACCGTCGCAACAATGATATGACATTGCCCGTTCTTCCACTCCTGCTGTACCTTCTCTTTATCTTCGTTGTCCATTCTCGCGTGAAAATGAGCAGCCTTCAACCCCTTCTGGCGAAGTTGGTGTGCTAGCTTCTCGCACTTGTCCCTTCCAGTCCGGTATATGACACCAGTTTGATTTGGATGCTTCGTCTTGATGAAGGTCACCATCTCGTCGACGGATCGCTTGGGAACCACGGTGTAATTCAGGTTAGTCCGATTGAACGACTGTTCGAAGACTGCTGGGCTACTGAGTCTCAATCGTTCCAAGATGTCGTCAACAGTTTTACGATCCGCGGTCGCTGTGAGGGCCATGATCGGTACATTGGGAAACTCCTCGCGCAGGATATGCAAATTTTGATACTGGAAATATATCTTAAGGAGACACTGCACCAAGGTATCAGAATACTCACAGCTTCCCGAAAATCTTGCCCCCAAGTTGATATACAATGAGCTTCGTCTACGACGAATCGGGCCAGCTCATTGATACGATAGAGATGGGAAAGTATATTCTTGGTCGTGGAACTAACTTTGAGCCTTTCCGGCGTGACATATAGAAGGGTGGGTTTATTGCTGCTGTACAGACTGCTTCGAATTTGTTGAGCTTCAGCTTCGGAAGTGTTCGAAGTCCAGAGCACGGCGTTGATGCTCTTGGATTTCAGGCCATTCACTTGATCGTTCATTAGAGCCAAAAGAGGCGATACGACGATAGTGACACCCTTGGTCTTCCCGCCAGTGCAGACAGCTGGTAGCTGATAACACAAGCTTTTGCCGCCGCCTGTCGGCATAAGGACAAAAACATCGCGTCCAGCCATCGCGGCGTTGATTGCTTCGAACTGATTTTTCCTGAATGTTGCGAGTCCGAAGGTTGAGGTCAGGTGCGATTTGATCTCTTTGGCATATGGGCCTGTGAGATCGGGTTGGGGTTCAGGAACGACTGGCGCAGGTTCATCAACGTAATCCAGAGTAACATCGTCCAGGTCTGCCCACAAAGCATCGTCTTCGTCGAAAGAATCAGGATTTGGTGTGTAGCTGATGCTTTCTTGCCGACTGATCGAAGAATTGCCACTGACTGTCGAGTGTTGCCGCGTAGTAATATGACTCGTGCTCGCATATGAGAAGGACTCGTAAGCCGTCGTCACCGACGTGAGCGTTGGAGGTGCGACGACGGTCGGGGTCTGCTGGCGCGTCGGTGCCGCCGAGATAGAACCATGCGAATAAACACTGTCGGTGTTTGTCTCCCGATGTGCGAGCATCGCCTTTATTCCGCGTATGCGCTCATCCAAAAGGGACCTGGATGTAACAGATCAGGATAGCAACGGACGAATGTGTGCTATAACAAACTTTATCGCTTCAAGGGTATATATGTCTTCTTTAACCGCTCGACCAGAGTGAAAATTGCACAGTGCCTCCATGTTTTGGCGACTGTATTCGTGGTTAGATACTAAGATGTTGTTGAGCTGGTCGTTCGATTTCTAAAAGCACATGAGCGACGTAATCAAGCGTCCAGTTGAAAGCGCACAGAAAGAAGATCGGGGTATTTGGTCTGCGGTTCGGGTGGAGGTGTGGCACAGTCCATTGGAAGGGAATACATGGGATGATCCCGGTCGAGCATTTTGAATGGATCAGGCTCGGGAGTTTTCATCCTTTTCCATGGCTCGTCTTCGTCGTCGATATGAGATCGGGAAGGCCCAGCTTTCCTGGATTTTCCCTTTGCATCTTCGTTCCTCCCATGAGACGACGTCGATTTAGAAATGTTCTCTTTCTCGGACTTGAGTCGCTTAAATGAGGGTTGTTCGGACAATATAAATGAGTCTGAAGAGGAGCGCTTGACTCCAGGAGATGGAGTGGAATCACTGGAGATGTTGATAGGCTCGAAAGTCGGTTTAGCGTGCGAGCCACTGGATTTTCCAAAACCCGGTGTAGAGAAGGAGGGGAGGGTTGTAGATGCCTGCTTGCGTACTGAAACCGGAAATGAGTCTCGCCTTTACTCTGTTTTACATCTGAATACCCACAAGGGTTAGGCACGGAGGTCGAGGTAGGATTAGAGGTGGCTGGTTTGAATTTCACAGTCTTGAAAGCAAACTAAGATAGAGCAAAAATAGAGACATCTCAACGGACCTTGGGCTGTGCAGCATGCAAGGAGAAGGCCGAGTTAGTAGTCTTGTGGCGAAGGACCTCATCAATGTTCGTCTTCAAAGCGCCGCCGGACATCTACGCGGCGGTTGGTGTCCTTGTATGACGTCGACGCGGACAAATCAGCAAATCCGACTCGATATGGGCGAGGTCAAGGTGGGGTAACAAATGCGGGGGCACCGGACTCGAGGTCGAGGAGGTCAAAGCTCAGCACGTCAACTGTGACATGTCACGCAGACGCGAACAGTAACGTCACGTTCCGCCTTTCCGCTTTCACGAACACTGTTGATTCAGTCTTGGCAACTATGGTCCAGGTCAAAACAAAGTTCCCCACTATGTCCATTGCCGACATTGTCAGCTCGTTGGGAGCCTGGGGAGTCCCCATCGTACCAGAGCAGCTGCATCGCCCAACTCCTGACTTCGTGGAAGGCGTATATTGCGCTTGTCTCTACCAGGTCACAAAAATCAACCATGACGCTGTACGCGAGCCTGTTCAGAGAATTTTGGACCAGGCACAGTTGGTCGACAAGGTATTACACCATCCGTCGCTATATTTGCTCTCATTTGACGCGTCTCAAGGATATGCACTCAACGTCCCTTGCCAGCCACGTCTTATTATACCATCTGTCTGTGAGCCCAGCACAAGGTTTTCCGGAACTCTAACAATCTTTTTTAGGACGCGGTTTGCGAGAGCTGCCATGATACAAGACTTCTGCTCAAAAGATATACAATTTCCTGAACGCGAGCGCACGGTCCAGCTTCTATCGGCATTCATCAATTTCGTCAAGTTCACAGAGCAGTTCTGTGTGCCCTTTGTTGAAAAACTACGGGAGCGGTCGGATGAAATCGTGACGGAACGTGAACGGGTGTCGCGTCGGCTTGAAGCTATCACCCAGGAGATTGACGCGTTAAAGTAAGTGGCAAGGTCGGTAAAGAGCTCTTGTCTCACAGATTATTCTCCAGAAGCAAAATGGCGGAAGATGAGCCGCGATGTGAGGCTCTGAGGCAAGAAAACGCCGCCCTTCATGCGAAGATGTTTGCAACAAAGGAGATCCAACTAACGGTGGTCCAAGAAGTGGAAACCCTGAAGGCGCAGAAGACTGCACTTATAGAACGCAAAGCGAGTGCTCTCTCTTGTTCAAATCTCTGTCGCTGATTGATGTTTGGTAGGATGCCCTCAACGGCGAGATAGCCAGCATGTCGGAAGCCATGATGCGCACCCGGTCACGAATCGTTCAGTCCCCCGAGCGTATCAAGAGAACTATCACACAAATGAGTGCGACCACGATAGACGATAAACAAACGATAGCTCTCCACGAGGCCAAAGCTAGAGACTTGCAGGCCAAGATCAACGCATTTTCAAACATCGAAATTGTGCCGTGTATTCTGCATGTGAATGAATACCTGCTTGCTCACTAGTTTTCACAGGAAATCCGTAGCTGCACTGAGCAGCTCAAAGCTGTCCGGAAAGAGAATGAACTCCTACAAGTGATCCAAAAAGAACTGCATGAGCTCAAGGATCTGGTCGAAGGGAAACAAATCGAACGAAACGAGCTTCGGTTGCGACAAGAGGTGGGCATTCACTCACACCTTGACTGTCCGGACATTCTTCATGCGGATGTCAGCGAGTTCAAAAACAGCTTTCAAACGCTCAGGAGAAGTTGGAGCGCGCTCAACGACATGCCGAAGACCGTAAGGCTGCGAACCAGAAAACCATTGAACGTCTACAACGCCAGTACGATGAAATGGTCGTAGAAAGGAGAGACAATGATAAGCAGGTCGAAGAACTGCGTGGAGAAGCAAGCAAACTTGAGAAGGAGGTTAGTGCACCGACTTTCCTACCACACTGATCTGAAGAAGAACGTACAAGATGGCCGAGCATCTGAAGGCGAATGAAATCGAACTGAACCAGCTTCTCGCCGAATACTGGAAGCTCAGGCATGATACAGGTAATCTGACGCACCATTGAGCGCTGCGTTTTTGACGCCTTTACCAGACTTTTACATGGAAACATTAGCCAATAAACTCAACATGAAAGTGGATTTTAGCTGATTTGTCAAGCCGTTGGTTGGAGCGTTCCGTCGCAGTGTTTTCGAGGGTGTCCTACAATGTACAACATACTATAAACCATTAATGTACACAAGTAAAATGTATTGTTTCCATGCTTCATCTCTTTTGTTTCTTTTTTCTTAGCACGCAATCATCGCAGAACCATTTTTTCCTTCCTTCGGGGGCCGATCCGAGGTTCGTGCAAGTGAGATGGAACTGTTGTTTCACGAATCAGACGACGACAGGGGTATCTGCAAGTTCGCTCACCCATTCTCGCTCACAGCGTGGATCGTCGCAGGCAATCATCTGGATAGAACATCAGCCGACACTCTTAGCAGCCATCGGCGAACGGTGCGTACTTCTCCAAAAGAAACCTGATCACAATAACAGTAGCGCGATTCATTAGGATCTGCATTGGGAATTATGGGAGGTTTGGGTCGCGGTGGAAGAACGAGATCTTCAGCAGGCAGGGATTCCTTCTTGCGGCCCTTCTTGCCCTTCTTGCGACCCCGAGGTTGCGGGGCTGCCGACGAGGTCATGGCTGAGTCATCACCAAGGGCGGCATCGAGGTCAGGGCTGATTGTATCTCGTCCGAGTCTCTTTTTAGGCCCCGTCAACTCCGGGAACACGGATGCTAGCCGCGTGCCAGAGCCTGTGTTGTGAGAAAGGGCAAGCTCCTGCTTGGCAATAGCTTGATCAATGAGCCTGATGCTACGCTCTACCTGCTTGACAATGAGACGGCGAGGACAGACCTGCGAGAGACAACAACATACGGATTTAACAATGTTACGAGCCAGGTCGAACTTCTCCTCTCGATCTCGTTGCGAGGCTTCGGCAAGTCGGACGATGGTTGTGAGTAATGCTCGACCATCCAAAGGCTCGGCCTGGGGTGAAGGCGGAACGGCGTTGGTAGCGGACGGGGGTACGCCGGCTGTGTCTGGCGTGTTCGGTAAAACTGGAGGTGGGTCTTCAACCATTGGCTGCGAGTCATCGACCATCGGCTGCGAGTTTCTGGCCGCAGCGTGCTGGTCCTTTTCAGAACTTGTCGCTATTTGAAGGGTCACGTCCTCGGACTCAATCGTAGGAGGATTCAACCCTCTCGACTCGGGTACTACGTCCTCTGACATGGCGGGCTGAACATCTGGGGCGGAAATGGCGGGGGGCTGGGCACAAGCTCGGCGAAATTGGACATATTTCGTCAAAGCCCGTAGTAGAGCAGCGGTATTTTCTATGCATATCTGTGAACAGCGAGTTACACGACACAAGATAGACCCACCGGCATCCCTTTGCTCGTGCTCGCGAACAAGATCGAATCGCCGCCATAGGCTGGGGGAAAGATCGAACACTAAAGAGATATGTGTATCCCTGACGAACCAGTTGAGCATCCAACACGAACCTTCGACGTGTTCGTCCTTAAACGCGTCCCAAACTTCGCGTTCTTTGTCGAGACGGTCCTGTCCTGTGCTCGGAACAAACTTGGGAATCTCAGAGTCGTCGTCGCGCGTGGTTGGATCTGCCGCATCCTCGATTTCTTCCGGGAACGCTTGAGAACGGCGCCGTTTACGCGTCGCCCGAGTAGACATGGGAGGCGCGCACCAAGTAGCAGAAGCAGAAGCAAAACCCCAGTGACCTGTCACGTAGGCATACCGTCACATTCCGGCCTAAGCCTAACCTAAATATTCATCGAGCCTCAATCAAGCACTCGAGAACGAAAGCACCAGGTCTCCGGTCAGAGACAATGCTCAAGACTGCAGATACAGTGATTATATATTTTTTTCTTCAAAAAGATCGATACCTGCAGCTTCCCAGGGCCCCACCAGTCACACTGCCCACCCCTCACGGACGAATTCGGCCAATGGCTTTGCACAAAACGGGGTGACGCAGCGGAAGAGTGAACTGGTTGCTGGGACGCGACATGGGCACGGGGAAGCTGCTGGCAGTTGCCGTTAAAGCATTCGACTGCCGATTGGTGTGTTTTGGGTCGTAAATGCAGAAAATACACGTTCCCGCACATGCCGGACATGGCTCTCACATGCGCCAAGGGGTTTTTAAATGCTGGAATTAACGTTGCAACGTTCTAGGGCCATATTTTGCTACGACACTTCGCAACACTCGACAAGCGAGCAGAAGTACAAGGCTAGCGTGACGGCTGTGACATGCCCACCGTTTAACCTTTCGGCGGAAAGAAATACTCACTGCTCAAACTTGACACGGTGGGACGTGCGCGGCGCTTTCTGCAATTCTTCCTGTCCCAGGATTAAATTTCGTTACATGTTGGTCGCCGACACCGCCGTAGTTTCATGCCGAACGCCCGCATTGATTCAACAGTTTGTGGCAAATGGGTGTCAATCAGTACAAGACTCTGTCTCACTCTTCAAACCGGCGACAACTCGGTCCCCTTCTTCTGCTGTTTTGGTTGATCTTCGATCTTGCAACTTGAACCCCTTCAAAGGTTGGTTATAACCCCATTAAAACGAGGGGCCTCTTTGCTCTCTTTCCGTATGTTTTCCTCACAGTCATGTGTTGTTTGTTTGCTAAGTATAACCATTCACTTCTTGCCTCGCACCTTGGTCCTGGAACCTTCCTTGCAGTTCTTCAGCCTAAAATTCACGCGTTCGACTACATTCCACCTCACAAGTCTCTCTCAATTTTATCTGTCATCTCTGCTTGATGGCGTCCTCCAACGACACATGTGCTAACAGTGGCGAACATGTACCCGATTCCACTGCAAATGAGTCGGTGGAACCTACGGGCCCGCCTCGACACATGTACCCTTTTTCTACTCAGACCGTTCAGTCAAAGCGAAGACAGGTGAAGAATGCGTGCACCAATTGTCAAAAGTCCTGTAAAAAATGTGACCCGGTAAATCTATAGTCTACCTCGATGCTCAGATCGGATGATTCAGTACAAGGATGTGACCAGGCGCGACCATGCCTCAGATGCGTAAAATATGGGTTTAGCCCCGAGGAATGCGTCGATTCTCCGGTAAATTGCCTCCATTTGCTCAAATCGAATTTCAGCCCATCGATGAGATACAGCGTAAAGAGCGGCAAAAGGGCGCGAAACGAGGACCTTACAAGAAGCGCGATGGAAAAGGTTGGCTGATTTGATTATATAGTCAAATTGTTGCCGATGACTTTCTGACACGTTTTTATTATGATGTGTAGGCAACGGTATTGCACAGGGCAAGGAATCCTCGTCCGAGGATATCGAGCTTCCTACATCGTCAAGTTCCAGCGGCTCAGCCGCATTGCTAGGGTCGATGCCGGTTGGGTTTCAACCCGGTCTTTTCTCCCAGTTCCCATCTCCTCCCGGGTACAGGCCAGGGCCATCTGGATACTATTCACCGGTGTATTTCGCTCCTGTAGCTCCCTCTGCTAGCGCAGGACAAGGTGAAAATGCTGGATATTTAAATCCGCCGCAGCTCTTCCCTGCGACGTTCACTACGCCGTATGGACACCCATACGCACCATACATTGCCTACGTTCCTCCAAACGCGCAGAATGATTCTCCCTCAGGCACCGGGGGTGGTGAGCACGGAGCCCCCGGCTCGAAAACCCAGTAAACCATGTACTCGTGTCATGCTTTGCCTCTTGCTTTCGTGCGGACTGAATTTTGCTTATGAACTTGTTGCTATCGTATTTCTTGGATGTATTTATAAACAATTGTAGCATGTCGATTAGTCGTTCCTTGCAGACAGTGTGGATTGAAATGGACTCATTTCTGCACCGTGCTTACTGGGAGGTACTCTTGCACAATTTCACCAAACCGTGATGGATTGGTTGACTTTTCGGCTTCGGCTTCCGGATCGCGATATCCCACGCAGCACCAACCGACTCTGCTAGATTATTTGGTCTTCGCATGAGACTGCTCTAATCTCGACTGCAATGTTGTGAGCACAAAGAGGAACAGGTGGTGTCCTGTCATAACTCACCACTTCTTTCGAGGCTCAGGGAGATAGGATTGAAAGGATGTTCGATGAAGACGAGCGGATTCTCGTCCGCGATCATAAAAGGTGCGTGGATGCGTTTGCGAAACATTATGCTGATTTGTGGAGAACTGGGGTGGATTGACGCCTGTGAACACGCTTGAGCAAGGAAAGGGCCCGACGATATCAAAGCGGAAAACGTTCTTGCCTCAGATCTCGGTGAAATTCAGGGCAAACAACGCAGTCAGTAAGAGGCGGTATCGCTATGTATGCCACCGCAAGAATCCTGAACAAAGATGAAGGCCCACTGTCTTTGGTGAACGGTAGGTTTTCTTGAGCTTGTTGAACTTGTGAAACGGGGTATTAAGTTGCTTTCGTCTTGATCCTATGAGCCGTCTGACGAATCCCGGAATGGTCTGGCTGAACATCGTACAAGCCTGATAAGCAACGACAGTTCTTGCAAAGAAGATGGGTATGTTTTCGTTCATCAATCGGTGAGGCTTGCCACGGGCGTTTCAATCTTCGACTCAAATACGATCGCTCGAGGCCTTGTGTCGCAGTCGGCGTGGCGCAGGTCAAAAGCGACTTGGTGTCCCCGACAGATATCGACGGTACCAGTGAATATGCAGCCAGTGACTGATTTTCGGGTGGATTATGAGCCTCTTAAGGACTTGTTCCCTAGCAGACGTGGCGAAAAAAAAAACCATGGGACTGTTGATCTGGGGTTTCAGTCTACGATCGCAAATACATTTTTGCAACTCACCTCGACTACAGGTAGGAGATCTCCTATCTTCCGTCTCTTCCAGCCACACTTTCTGCCGGTTTCGCGGACACCAAGGTGAGCGGGCGCTCTGAGGCTGTTGGGTCTAAAGCTGCTGGGTGGGCAGCAAAACTTGGCGGTCGCCTCTGATACTAGGATCGCAAGGAGAGGATTCGACAGTGCAAAGGGGCGAGCGAATGGGTATTTTGGCCACTTGAATTTTGCTTCTGTTGTCGAGGTTGGATCTGATAAAACTTGATGGGCAATACGAGCCAACTATAGGTAGGGTACGGGGTCCAACCCAGACAGAGCGGTGGGGGCGGGGACTGGCTGCGGGTTTCAAGCCTTCAAGGCTGAGAGCTAGACAGCAACAAACGACTATGAGTTGACTTTGCCCATGTTGACGCATCGATCAGCTCCCTCCCGGAACCTATTCATCCCCCATCCCCGTTTTTCCGGCAGCCTCCCCAGCCTCTGCCCTTCCGCTCGTCCAATGACCCTGCTCGCAACTCTTTTCATTCTCATTCGGTTCCCATTCACTGCGTCTCAAACTTTCGTCGCCATTCATGGACATGGACCCATGTGCCACCCGTCGGCCACCAGACAACTACCAGCCTCTGTCCTTACAACCAATGCGTCTATCCCTCTTTTGCAACGGTTCTCGCGCAAGGTCCAACACCAACACGGTTCTTCAGCGGCTGGTCATGCGAGCAGCGAGACATTGTCGTCCAGGTCGAATCATTGGATAAATACCCCGCAAAAAAAATCTAGATTTTCGCTACGTTTGCCGGCGCACTTACAATGCTCTTCCCTCCCCTCTAGCCCAATATCTTGGCCATAATCCGTTGCTCAAGCATTTCTCAGCCCAGTCAACCCCAAGATTCTCAATCTAGTTAAGATTTCCCACAGAAAGCTTCCTTTAGTTTGGGTCGCTGTTTGCCGTTGATCTAGTGATCGCCGATGCTGGTTGCCATTCAGACTCAGAGGCTCAGAGCTCCCTCCTCATTCTCTGCTGTCGCAGAGCAACCTGGAGCAATCCTCCACCCACACTGCACTGTTTACGACACTCTATACATAGGGTCGTATAGGAGACGCGGAATGCGCTCCGTTGCTCCTCATGCAAGTCCCCCCCCAATCACGCTTGCTCTATGTTTGGCGCGTGTTGCAAATATCAATGTCGCGACATTTTTCTGTGCAGCAAGCCCACCATTGCCCTGTCGTCATCTTGGGTGGATTTGAGTCGTCTCGTTTAGCTAGGACGCGTCGATCTGTCGCGTATAAATACCAGGTGAAAGGGTTCTGTGTAGTACTCGGAGGCTACTACTTCTTGGCCAACTCTCATAACACGGCAATAAATATATCGATCTTCCCTTCCCTTGATGCGAATACATTCTCATACACTCGAGGTTGAGCGCCGGTTCAGCTTAATTAGCAAACGAGGTCGTCACGGTGACCGTGACGGCGTGACTGCACGCGTCCTCGTTTTTGCCTTTGTTCCTCAACGTTGGGCCAACGTTCTCGACGGTCAACGCTATGCCGGATTTGAAGCCAGAAGTAATAGAAGCATTTCAAACCCTCAACCTCGATATAAATGCCGCCACATTTGAAACCGCTGCTAAGGCCTACAAGACTCAGGTAGATGGGTCTCGAAGAATCGTTTTTATGTTCATAGCTCACCCCTTTTTCAATAGGCTATCCGGTGTGTTCCCTTCCCGTTTTAGTGCCTTCGACTAATGAATTATTTCGTTGGATCCTTCAAGTCACCATCCCGACAAGAATCCAGGCGATCCTGCTGCCACTCAACGGTTCCAAAAGTTGGGAGCTGCATGGGACATATGCCAGGCTCACTTTGAAGATCCGGAAAGGTATGCTATGGCGTTAAACCTGTTTCTTGTACTCAAATCCCAACAGTAGCTATGTTAATTCTCGCTCCCGTGCATTCGATATCGACCCAGAGGACCTTGCCGCCTATTTCATGTCGGTCACAGTAGTGTCCAACCTAAGATATTGATAGTTAACTGTACCTCCAAGGTTCTTGTTCGAAGAGGCAATTCGAGAACGCTACCAGACGCGTCGCAATTACCACGGAGGTCGCGGAGGTCCTCAATTCGTGTTTTCGTCAGGTGGCAGAGCCTTTGGCTTTTCTGCTCCTAGTGCATCGTATTATTCCAGCAGCTACTCGTACTCCGGCGACTATTCAGGGAATCGGCAGCTGAAGCAAGCGGACGATCACAACGAACGTCAAGCCAGAGACAGAGCAGAATATGAAAAGCGTTTGAAAGAATTCGGTATGGTCTTCCCCGTCCTTCGAGCTTCTCCTGTCTCACCACAAACTCAGAGCAGCAGATTGAGCAAGAGAAACGCGAAATACACAGACTTGCGATGGAAAAATCGAAAAATGAGAACGAGCGGGCCGAAGCTTACCAGCAGGCCTTCCAGGCGGCGAGAACTGGAGATGCGCCCAGAACCATGCGTCTGGTTGAGGGGTTTGACCTTGACGTTAACGCTCCCGAACGGACATCCAAGAACCTTCCAAAAAAATCGGACAAGCCAACGAATTTCCAAACCCTGCTGCATTCTGCGTGTCGTTCATGCGATGAAGGCCTCATTATATTTCTTCTGGATCGAGGTGCGGATCATAACAGTCCTCTTACCAGTGTCCATCTGAGACCATTCTGGCCCACCCAGGCGCCATTCCCGATGCTTTGAACGATGCCAAGCTCACTCCATTCCATGTTGCCATTTTGTGCGGAAATATTGAAGTCGTCAAATTCTTTCTTCTCAGACGGGTCCATGGCAAACCGACTCCTGGTTGCCATCCATCCAAGGCGGCGGCAGATGGGCGAACTCCCCTTCAATTAGCAATTTTGAGTCGGAATGCTGAGATCATCAGTCTCATGACACAACAAGCTACTGTGCACGACGTGGAGCGATGCTGGCTACTACCCGACGCGACTTCCTTCAAAGACATTCTCCTGGAAAAGGTATTTACTGGTATCTCTCGACCCTATAACATTTTCTCATTCTTTATAGAAAGGCTTCGTGGACCCAGAAATCAAGGAAATGCAGCGACAGGAAGAGCAGCGCAAGGCTGCAGAGGAGCGTGCTCGAGAAGTGCAGAGGGTGGCCGACGAGAAATTACGACAAGCGGAGAAGGCACGTCTCAAGGAGGAGAAGCAGAGACGTGCTGCTGAGCAGAGGGCGCTTGAGGAGCAAAAGAGAAGAGAGGAGGCTGAGTTGGCTAGGAAGAGGCAGGAAGCTGAAGAGAGGAAGGCCGAATTGGAGAGAAAAGCGGCTGAAGCACGACGCAGACAAGAACAGGAGGCAGCGGAGGCAAAACGCAGAGCTGAGCAGGAGGCAGCAGCCATGGCAGCAGAGCTTCGTCGTCAAGCAGAAGAAACGGCAGCCGCCGCAAGGCGAAAAGCGCAGCAGGAGGCAGCGGAGGCGCGGCGAAGGGCACAAGCGGAGCAAGAGGCTACTGAAGCCAGGCTGAGAGCCGAGCGTGCGGCCGCAGAGGCGCGACGTCAAGCGGAAGAGGCCGAGGCGTCGCGCCAAGCAGCAGAGCGGGAACAGAAACGTCTACAAGGCGCAGAAGACCTGCGCCGCAAGAAAGCGGCCAAAGCAGAGACTAGGCGGCTTCAACGTGAAGCCGAAACTGCCACTGCGCGCCAACAGGCCGAGGCCGAAGCTAGACGGCGGGTTGCTGCAATGGAAAATACATCCTCGCAGCAGGGTTTGCCGGACGTTGGGGATGATAGGGCAGCAGCAGCTGAACAGCGGAGGATCGATCAGAAACGGGCGGAAACTCTACGGCGTCTACAAGCTCAGGCAGAGGAGCATCGTCGAATGGTAAGTTGTTGAATGCTCATGACACCAAAAATTGATTTTTGCTTTATAGGCGGAAGCGAAAGCTCGTACCGCAGAGGTGCGGCACGTCACCAGCTTACAGCCGGAAGAGCCTCCGCAACGTCCAAAACTTGACACTCAGACAATGGTCCAATCAATTGCCGGAACTATACAGGCTTCCATCGACCATGAACAGGTTCGTTCATCGTGCGTACAACATTCTACAGCTTGTTCACTGCGTATTTGCAGCGCCGGAAGTTGCCCAAAAAACACCAACCTCGAGATGTCAGTCAGCTCAGCGCGGAGGTGCGAATTCTCAACTTTAATAGCACGGTAGTGACCTGATAAGGAAAAATGCCAGGAGTTGCAGAAACGCGCTGCACAAAGCGCCCGTGATAAAGCTCGTATTGCAGAGGACAAAAGGCGGAAGGTGGGTCCAGTTCGTGTATATGGATCAGTATATCTCATAGGCTCCTTTCTAGATGCAGGAGCTTGCTGAGCACAAGAGGTCGGATACTCCGGAGAATGAGCACCGCACGCAGTTCGAAGACTACATCCCGCCTACGCCAATTTCGATGCCGTCTCCGAGTCAACGGCGATTATCTCCTCCACTTATACCACACCACACGCGTCCCAATGTTGCTGCGAGGAAGATGGATCCTCAAGGGGTGGTTCTTCTGGGCGCAGAGGATATTCAGACGGGCGCGATTGCTGACGAACTGTTTGCGAGAGAGCCACCGGTGGGGCCGACGACGACGACGACGCGTGAAAATGGGCCTATACTTTACCGAGGGCGTGGACGGGGTGGATATTATCGGGGACGAGGACGAGGGCGAGGGCGTGGACAGTAGTCAACGAATGAACACTAAAATACTAATTGGATGGATATGCTTGATATTACGTGATTGTTGCTCTGTAGTGTTTAATAACAAACAAAGGGAACGAATCTCCCGCTCGCGACGTTGGTGCTCTTGGACACCGTCCTCGACGACGACGGGCTCGTTCTAGAGGGCTCTGCACAGTATACCTTCCTACCATCTGAGCCTGGTTCTCCCTCTTCCTGCCACAACAATGTCGTCCAATGACGGCCTTGCAGCGTCCCTTTCCAAGCCCAGAAGGGACCCTCCGCCTGCTCTCGACATCGCGAAGCAGCCACAAGAGCTCACAGAACGCGACATAGCGCGCCAGGTTCGCATCACTTGTCTTTCTTCATTTCCCAAATCTTGTCACTAACCGTCAAACAGCCTAGTGTCCTTGTCACCCCAACGGACGACCCAGATACCCTGGAACTCGACTATCCTCCCCCTCGTTCCGCCTCGGCCACCTCATCTCTCGATCCGTACTACTTTGGTCTCTCTGATTCTCCCGTACCACCCCTTCCGACCGCCCCCGTAAATCTAAGCACGACTCCCGACCAGTTGCAACCCAGCGACCCCGTCACTCCTGCCCGGGATCCCGCTTTGATTGACAGACGTGGCCTTGTCGGCGTGGGTGAGCTCACAACTCCGCGTTGGACACGCGCCGCCCACAGCAAGGAGGACACTATTACCCCCGTCCTACCGTCTCTTGGCGAGAGCTTTGAGGACGCGCCACCAGAAGAAGAGCAACCCGATGCTCCCGACAGTCCTTGGACCATCGAGGCTGTTGATGGCGAGATGTCCGAGCGCGAGGAGGTTCGTCGTGTTTTTTCGTCTTGATGAGGCATTTTTCACTGATTTTCGACCTAGCTGCCAGATGTAAATCCGACCCCCCGCACACTCAGAGAGCGACCGTCTATCACTGAAGAAAGCGGTGGAGAAGAAATTCTGTATCCACGCAAACTGAGTCATGGGCCTCCGCCTGCTCTGCCGCAACCCTCCCAATTGTCGGAAGGGGGTGTTGCGCCTATCGAGCAGCCGGCGTCCAGGCAATCGCATATTCCACCGCCCCTTGATTTGTCGCTTTCCGGGGTGCAGGCATCCCAAGCTCCCAGTTCCTTTTCGCAGCAGAGACGGGCAAAGAAACGCACTTCGGATGAGTTTGAGATGGATCAATTCGGCGCCCTCGTTTCCAAACGTGTTGGTTCGTCCAAGGACAAGCCTTCGAAGGAAGAAAAGACTTCTGTGCGCAAACACAGAAGCCTCAATGTCGGGAGTCCCAACAAGACCAAGGAGCGACGCCGGGACAGCAGTGGTCTTGCGCATAGCGGCAGTCTCAAACTCGCATCTAGTCCAGCAAAAGCGTCTGAGAAGCACAGCAGACATGCGTCGACCAGTTCCTCGTCATCCAGTCACGCCGAAACAACACGCCGTGTTCATACCACAGATTTTTCACACCTTCCTCCCTCCCCATCCTCCTCCTCAATCTTGAGTTTTCTCAAGCATCCCGGTCCAGGAGTTTCTCAAACCCCGCCGCTCGTTTCGTCTGCCGGCCGTGAATTCCCCCAGTCTCATCCGTCACCAAATGTTGCGCACTCCCTCTTACGGGGAACTCAGGAGGGGTGGTCGGGGCTAGATGACGAAGCAACCGCAGAGGCTCTACGCAAGCTGGATGGCCTCAGCGGTAAAAGTGCTCGGGCGAGAGCAAGTGTGGCCAGCTTCACTCGCTCGACTGGAAGTCGACCAGGAACCCCCGCCAAAAGTGCCACACAATGGGAAGGGATTGGACCGATGGAGCCAGGTCGGAGAGCCAGTGCAACGTCTCAACACAGCTCTCACTCGAAAGAGCGTCCGCTGGGTGGCTCAGGTCCAGAGGGAGCAGTTGAAACCGAGTTGATAGGCAGCGCTGTCAGTAGTGACGAGCAGCCTTTCAGCCCTTCTAATGCCGCTGAAAAGACGCCTAAGAAAGGTACGGCGAGTGCTCGATCAAGCTTCACTCCGAAGCGTGGTTCCACTTCTTCTACAACGTATGCAAGCACACCTACAACGAGCTCTCGCGATTCTGCGTCTATGTCGGTCACAACGACCGCGACCTCCGTATCTGCGGCGTCTAGTCGCCACTCTATGGGCAAGGCCCGACGAAACAGCGCAGGAAGCGACGTATCCAGCATCCACTCCAGCGATGCGACTTCACTCAAGGATCGTGTCGCATCCTTGGCATCCAATGGTGATGCCCCAGAGGATACCGCTGTCCCCCCCGTCCCACCGTTACCCAAGGATTTGTCGACGTACAGGTCGCCTCCCCCTACTTCCGCCGGGCTGACTTTTCCCGTCCTTCCCACTCCCGATGAAGATCGAAAGCGGCAAAGTCATGAAAGTGAGGAGCGCCCACACCCCGCGGGTGGCATATCGCCTCTGCCTACTGTTGCTGTTGCTCCTCCGACTGTCTCTAACGAGAACCGTCGACGCAGCCAACATTATTCGGGATACACGAGTCAGGGTTCAGGCGCCTCAGACTCTACCTCGGCGGTTCCTAAGACGCCATCAAAGAAATGGAGCTTTTCTAACGCTCTCAATCTAAGGTTGTCGAGCTCTCCCTCGTCCGCTGCTGCCTCTAGTCCCAAGTCTCCCCGATCTGTCACATTCGGCCAGCAACTACGCAAATCTACTTCGAAGGACCAGACTCTGTCGCCGGTGCCGCCCAATAACCCCTGGGAACAACCGGCGGCAATGTCATCCGCTGCTTCGTTGGCGTCGTTGTCCTCTGTCGGGTCCGTCCGGAGCCCGGGACTTCGTCCTCCATCTTCAAGCAAAACTTCCGATAGCAAGAGTTCGGAGCGTGGACCCGTACTTAGTCGCACCGGTACCGATTCCAGCGCTAGCACCACTCAGACAACGTCTGCGCTGGCCCCTACTCAATCTGGGCCGCTCAGTCCGACGTCGTCTGTTCGTCGCAACCAATCAAAGCGTTTGACCCCATCGTCTATTCCCTTCTTCCGCCGATCCTCTTCCCAATCCATGCAGATCCCTGCCACAATTCCGATGCCATCGTCCCCTACGCAATCTACGAGCTATAACTCTTTGGTGGCGCAACCACGCACAAAGCCGGAGGGTAAACACGACAGTGATTACAACCCTTCTTCGACGTCCACCCCAGGAAAGAAGTCCTCAGTGTTATCACTCCTCAAGTCCTCTTCAAGACGAAGTCTGCATGCTGATTCCAAAGAAGCGGCCAGAGAGCTCCAACGGATGAAAGACGCCGAAAAGGAGAAGGAAAAAGAAAAGGAGAGGTTGGCTAAGGCTGAGAAAGAAAGGTTGAAGAAAGAGGAGAAGGATCGCAGCGAAAGCAGGATATCTGTACTGATGGGAAGGAAGCGTGGCAAGGTCTCGTTATTCGTTTTTCCATTTTTTTTCATGTTGCTCATCGTTTGCGCCAGACACTATCATCTACGGATCCTCCTCCCCGCAAACAAAAATCGCCCGTACATCTCCCTCCTTTGCAAATGGCTGCTTTAGAACCGGTAACCGCCCAGCGTGTTGCCCGGCTGAAGTCTACGCCTTCGGCCTCCTCGACGCCTTCATCCACTCCAAGCAGTACCACTCGGACGGTTTCCGGCTCAAGACTGACGTCTCAGACCGTGAGCTCTATGCAAAAGCAGTCTGACAGTTCATTGCGGAGCCGCAACGCCCTGCCTACGATTGCGGGTTCTCCGTCAGTTGCCTCTGGTGCGAATGGCTCATCGAAGGAAGGGAAAGAGCCCCCACCGTCATCCTCTTTGAGTAACTCAGTATCGGGGTCCCTACCGAAGGAGACACCGACGAAGATCCCCCGCATTTCTAGTCGAACTTCGACAGTCGGCTCGCCGTTGCAAAAGGGAATGAGTCGCCGCACGAGTGTCAATGCTAGTGGTTTGTCATCGTCGACGAATCCGTCTCCGACGGGCGTGTCGACCAATGAATTTGGTGTGTTGGAAAGCGACGATAGTCACGGCGCGAAGACTGTTTCTGCTGCAACTCGAAATGCATCGGTCAGAGCGTCCCCCGCGACAGTGTCTACTTCCCGTGTCCCTCGGCAATCATCGACAAACGCTACTGCTTCATCGTCGTCGAGCGTTCTTACCCGGAAACCCAACCGAGATTCAATCTCATTTACCGGCCTTCGAAAGTCCTCTACGAGTTCCGTGACCTCCTCATCAACCGCTACGGCCGCTGAATCTTCTTCAACACACCACCGGTTCTCTGCTCTCTCGCCGTCTCGCGGCCTGAACAAACTTCTCAGTCCGAAGATCGGAATTGCACGTGCTTCGAATTCCTCGTCCAGCATTCAGCAAGTAGCCAACTCTCCCTCCTCGAGTCGACAATCCCTATCAGCGCAGTCTCCGTCACCCGCTCCTAGTTCGGTGGATGATGAGGAGGCTTTGGGAGATGAAGAAATGATGCATTATATCCGCCGGCAGCAGGCCAAGAAAATGGCCGCAGGCGCAACCCAGGAAGAGCTCGACGAGTTGTTGAAGTTCCCCGAGCCTAAACCTCCGGGCACTCCATCTACACCCCAAGGTTTGTTCTAATGAGTCGACATGTTCTTGTTGCTGACGTAGTGCACAGCTATTCTCAAAGGCTCCCAGACTCAGCATCTCTCCGAATTTGAACGGAAAGAAATCCTTGATTATCCCAATGTGTATTGTATCGGCGCCAAAAGCAACAAGAAGCCGGCGGTGCTGGAGAACTCCACCAACAATTATGGGTACGACGATGATCGAGGCGATTACCTAGTGGTTAATCGAGACCACCTTGCGTATCGATACGAGGTCATGGACACTCTGGGGAAAGGTTCTTTCGGACAGGTGTTGTCTTGCCGGGATCATTGCACTGGAGAGTCGGTAGCGATCAAGATTATTCGCAATAAGAAACGTTTCCACCACCAGGCGTTGGTTGAAATCAAGATCTTGGACAATCTGCGGAAATGGGTTAGCAATTTCTTCGCTTTTGTTGTTAAGTTGCTGACTCCCGCCTACAGGATGCGGAAGAGAAACATCATGTTATCAAGATGACGGAGCACTTTTACTTCAGGGGCCACTTGTGCATTGCCATGGAGCTTCTTAGTATCAACCTCTACGAGCTCATCAAAGCTAACGGATTCGTCGGCTTTACCACTACCCTGATCAGGCGGTTCACCACTCAAATGCTCATGTCTCTGTCTTTGATGCGCCATCATCGTATCGTCCATTGCGATCTCAAGCCGGAGGTCGGAAATTTTGTTCTTTCTTTTTCATTAGTCTCATGTGCAGTCTTTTCAGAACGTACTCTTACGCCACCCCGCAAAAAGTGCTCTGAAGGTCATTGATTTTGGTAGTAGCTGTCTCGAGCATGAGAAAAGTTTGTGTTGTTTTTGATACTCATTCTGCGCTGACCAGTTCTCTAGTCTATACCTATATTCAAAGCCGTTTCTACCGTTCCCCTGAAGTCATTCTTGGCATGAACTACCACATGGCAATCGACATGTGGAGTTTGGGTTGCATTCTAGCAGAGCTTTACACAGGCTTCCCTATATTCCCTGGCGAAAACGAACAAGAACAACTGTCGTGTATAATGGAGGTTCTTGGTGTCCCCGATAAAGAATTTGTCAACCGCAGTTCACGCAAAAAGCTGTTTTTCGGTGCGTCTGCCATTTCTGCCAATTCGTTGTCTGACGATTCAATTCTCAGACCCCAACGGTGCTCCGCGTGCCGTGATAAATTCAAAGGGCCGTCGTCGGAGACCGGGAACCAAAACCCTCGCACAGGTGCTGAGATGCAATGACGATGAATTCGTTGACTTCATAGCGAAATGTTTGATCTGGGATCCTGAGCGCCGAATCAAGCCTCAGGCAGCTTTGCGGCATCCGTTCGTGCTGGCGGGCAAGCGTGGAGCTAACGCTCCGTCGTCAACAACCCCCAAGGCGCCTCTTTCATCGTCGACTTTGGGAAGCAGCCGGACCAAGCAAGTGCTGGAAACACCAAAAAAGTCCCTCATCAGCGCCCCAACACCTCTCACTGCACGAACCTCTCGAACTACAGGGAACGGCGTTCCTACGACACCCAGCAACTCGTCGCAACCTTCGACGCTCGGCTCCTCGCGATCATACCGAGCGTCTCAGGCTCAGGGATTATCGACATACCATTCGAGCCGGACCTTGAACGGGATAGCGGTAAGCTGAGTTTGCTTTTGACGTTTGACAATGCTGAGTTGTGGTGTATAGACGAGTGCTGGAAAATGACCCCGATGATTCGTTTTTTGCCGTTTTTTTTTCAGATGTTCTTGATGATGGAGGGCTGTTAGACGACTAATTTCATTCTTAAACGTCCAGGCTCATACCCGGTCTGCTGTATTCCCATATCTGCTTCTCTTGTTGTCGTTGTTCGTTCTTTAGCACGTACTTAAATAATTCTGCAATACACTCAATCTGGACGCCGGATCATAATTTTGTTTTTCACCTCGCCTTGACCAATTTGAATACTTCGTGATATGTATGATCATGAGCTATGAGGTCTCCTTCTGCCATTTGGACAGGCGTCCGACGCGCACATCAATCCAGTTCTCCAGAGCTCACCCATCTCCTCCAGAGATACGCCTCGTCTCCTTCAGTTCCACTCGACCTCGCCAATCTTCTATCTTTCGGTCGTCCTGTAAACAGCTTCTCTCAATGTTCATTTCGACTCTGTGCTCATAATTGACTGCAAGGTGACCCCCACTTCAGTTCTCTCATCTGTGCAGTTCGCAATCGCAGAAATACCCAGGTACTGGACCTGCTAGTTCCTCATATGGCTCCGACGTGACACTCCTTCTCAGACGACTGGCAAAGCGCGCTCGTTCACTAGAGACACTGCCGTATCTTGTAGGCACGAATCCCTACGTAGCAAAAACTCTCGACGCGTATCGGGACAGCTTCCGCCTCCTTACAACGTTAGTTTCCAACTTTCGATCGCGAACCAGCTACTTTACCCTCACTCAGTTATCCTGCTGTAACAACAGTCGAAGAAAACCAAAAATTCACAGAACAACTTGAAAACCTTGTCCACCGACACACCGATGATATCCCAACGATGGCCAAGGGGTCTGTGCATTCCTTTTATTTTCACGCTTCTATGGACCCCGAGCTCTAGATTTCTGGAGTGTGCAAAATACATGTCTCCGACACAAATGAGCAATTTTCTAGATGGTATGATCCGCAACCGCATATCTGTGCGGCTGATTGCGGAGCAACACATCGCAATCTCGCGCGCACTGGAGAACGCACAGCAGGAAGTCTATGTGGGCATTGTGGACACGCAATGTTCCCCTTCACAGATGATCCGGATGTGTGAGTCGTACGTTGCGGAATTATGTTCCGCCACCTTGGGCTCGAGCCCCTCCATTGTCATCGATGGTCACCCGGAAACGACGTTTGCGTAAGTTGGAGTTTGAATTTCGCGTTGAAGCTTACCCTCTTTTTGCAGATACGTCCCGGTACATCTAGAGTATATACTGACGGAAATTCTGAAGAACTCATTTCGAGCGACGGTGGAGTTCCATAAGGCGCGCACTCTCCCCCCTGTGCGCATAACACTCTCTCCGCCAATGTCTGACTCGACCAGTACTCCGACATCGAGCTACCTATCTATTCGTATTCGAGACGAAGGCGGAGGTGTATCACCCACAAACATGGCTCGCATCTTTTCGTATGCCTTTAGTACTGCTCGAAGTAGCGAATCGGATGTGGACGGTGGCGGCGGACCCTATGCTGCCCAGCATATTGGCGGGCTCGCCAATATTGGTGGCGCAGATTTATTCAGCGAAATCACATCCAAAGGTCTGCAAACCGGTCTGGGATCCATTGCTGGACTGGGTTATGGTTTGTCACATTTTCTGCTCTTATTCCGAGACCTGAAAAGTTTTCAGGATTGCCGATGAGTAAATTATACGCTGAGTAAGTTCAACGAACCTGCAATTGTCAAAACTCTGATGTTCATCGACTAGATATTTCGGAGGCTCGTTGGATCTTATGTCGCTTGATGGATGGGGTATGCCTCACTATCTTCCTTACAACAAGGCTGATGACACATCAAACTAGGGAGTGATACCTTTCTGAGGCTCCGGTGCCTCAACGAGACTGGAAATTCGACCATGTAACGTTACAACCTAATGCCAATGTACAATATAATACCGCAGGATTTTGTGGGGACAGGGCGGGATCAATTGTATACATAATTTACGATCGAGTCTTGTCCTGGAACTTATGGCCACCGTGGTCGACCAACCACTCGGGCTCTATTTCAGTGATGATCCGGATTCTATATTGTTATTAAGACAGCAGAGTCGGGAGATTCGCAGGACGACGCACTGGGTCTTTTTTGTCTCCTCCATCTCGTGAAAGATGACCCACCCTGAACGAGGTTTCCGTGTGAAGAGAACTGAGGTCGGATGCACATGCAATGTCTGGGGCAGTCTCAGCGACTATTGAAGAAAGAAACGGGCTCGCCTTACCCTGTTGCCTCTCACAGAACGATATGTCCCGTCAGCAACCCATCTCGCCCCATTTCGCCAATAACCAGTAACGAGACATCGGCGTAACCTTTTCGCGTCCCCCTCACAGCTTTCAGTCGGTAGATTGAAGCGCTGCATGTATTTTTTGAGTTGGGAGCGAATCGAGACCGCCCGCGACATTGCGCGAAAGGATAATGCGTGTGATTTGCACCAGCCTGACGAACGACCGTACTTAGTGAACGCATTATAAGCTGAGAAAGAGTTGAGATGCATAAGAGACAAGTAAACGAAAGGCATGCCGTTCAATAATGTGATATGATCCTGGGTGCTGATGAATTAGCTCAAAACCAACCACCAAGGAGAATCACAATACCCCTTCTTCAGCTGTAAATTTCCGCCGTTCTAGTTCAGCTAATGCACCTGGAGCGCCATCCGGGATTACAAAAGCATCCTAATGGAATTCAAAACTAGTTCCAGGAAAATGGCTGATCCCTACCTGCACAGCAGTCATGGCAGCAATGGTCAATATCTCTTCTCCGCATTTGAGCTCCTTCGAATTAAACAACTACAGCAACTTTCAGTTCAAACCACAAAAGTATGCATGCACTGACCATTCGCGCTATGCCCACCTCAACAGGACACTCCGCAACCTGCTCACCAATGACGGTAAGCCTGCCGTCCTCGCCTATCATTCCTGCTGCAACGAGACCTTCCAATGCTCTCAAAACGCTCTCAGCCGGTGGGGCAGATACCCATTCGAACTTCATCAGATCGTCTATACCCAGCGACTTGAGCTGCAGTATGGGGGTCGTCATATCCGTCCGGGTGATTTCAGGTGCAGTGGAGAGGGGAAGTGAGTTGAATGTGGATATTGGGTACAGACGATAACAAACGCCGGGAGATGTGCGGCCAGCTCGACCAGCCCGCTGTGTAGCTGATGCTACGGATGTCGGGACCGTAGCGAGGGACGCAAGGGCAGTCGTAGGGTTATAAACTCGTATCTGGAGAAAGAATAAGATTTTAGGTTGGTCGATTTAGTGCGCAACTCACTTTGACAAAGCCACAGTCAACTACGAACTTGATTCCCTCGATTGTGACGCTCGCCTGGAACATAAGTTTCGGCCATACGAGTCTCTTCGAAGCTCACCTCCGCAATATTGGTCGAAATTATTACCTTTCGAGTGCCGCGCTCAGGGGGCTCAAACACTCGTAATTGTTCTTCTGTGGTCAAGCCAGCGTGAAGCGCTAATGGTACCAGGCGAGTGGCATTTCGAGGCAAACTACAATCAAGAAATATGAAAACAGTGGTCCGCATGAACGAAACAACGTACGTTGGCAATAAGTCCGAGAATTCTTCGAGACATCTCTCGATATCCTCGCGACCTGTTAAAAATATCAAGATATCGCCGACGCCTTGCTGTAAAAGATTCAGTGCGAGGCCGAGAGAAGAGCGCTATACTTCGGACCTGCAGGTTGATGTTCCACGCTACTTCAGCCGCTTTTCGTACATAGTCTGGAGCAGGTTCTTGCAAATAAGCGACTTCCACAGGATACATCCGCCCTTCTAGGCTAACAATGGTCGCCTCATCGGGAGGTGCTGAAGCAGTGAAGTAATCTAGAAATGAGGTCGCATCCAGAGTGGCCGACGAAACGATCAAGCGAAGTGAAGGTCGCTTCCGCCGAATCCTGGAAAGCGTGAGTCGAGGGCTATCTAGCCATGGGTGGTATACTTTTTCAAGACACCAAGGAGTAGATCGGTGTAAACGCTCCGTTCGTGGGCCTCGTCAATCTTTCTCAAGGTAGATTCAGACGAAAAAAGAAGCGAAAATAGTGGTTCGTAGCGCACCATGATCACGCTGTAGCGACTCAGTAGAGGGTCGACTAAGGTTTCGCGAAAGAGCATCCCGTCCGTCATGTATAGTATTCGGGTCCTTTCTTTGTCGCTGACGTCCTCGAATCGGATGGTGTATCCAACCTGAAGCTCGTTAAGGGCACGGTAGGGACAAGTTGCTGCTTATTTTTCACCTCATCGCCGAGGATAGAGCCAACTTCGGAAGCAACTCGTCCAGCGACTGAGGTAGCAGCAACGCGGCGGGGTTGAGTGCACGCAATAACATTGCCATTCGCCGCCCAGCCAGCCTCCATGAGATATTGAGGGAGTTCTGGGATAATTATTGTCAGAGCAGGTCACCATCTCCGACGCGCGGAAATTATGCACGAGTGGTTTTGCCGCAGCCTGTCTGCCCAACGACGATTATGACTCCATGCTTTTCAACGGCGTAGAGAAGCTTGTCGCCTGCAAGAAGATAGTTGAAGGACGTGGTTCGAGGGATGCTATGGACTACGTGCGATGCTTGAAGATGGGAAGGCGTTCGCGTTGGCTCTGGATGGACAGATTCGATATGGCGGATGGAACGGCATAATCTTCTGCTTCAGTTTCTCGGTCGAGACTGCTCCCAGGCGCAGTAGTACCAGGTTTCCAAAATTGCATGGTCGATACGGTATGCAGGAAGAGGGAGAAGGAAAAGCTCAGGCTCTCGGCAACGTGATCGCGTTCCGACTCTGACTCTCAGTGGGGGATTGTATATAACGCGCAGCACTTGCATCGTTGTGTTTTAAAGCAGATTATCATTTTAGTAGCCACGTCCTCGTCCTCCGCCTCCGCCTCGTCCACGAAATCCTCCCCCGCCTCCACCACCGCGGCCAAATCCGCCGCCGCCCCCGAATCCACCACCACCGCGGCCCCGATCACCACCAAACCCGCCGCGACCTCGATCACCAAACCCACCGCGACCTCTTGGGCCACCTCTTGACTGAAATCCACCTCGTCCGCCACCGCGTGGGCCTCCGCGCCCGCCTGGAGCTCCCCTACCGCGTCCTCGTTCTAGAATGAATGAAGTCAGCGAAAGGATACGACTATGGGCACTGTGTAGTGCTCACTGGTGACGCCTGATATATGGAACACTGGTGAGCAAATTTACCAGAGCCGCAGAGTTTTGATACGCACCTCCGAGCACTTTTGGTTTCGGCAGAAATCGATCTATAGGGAGGAGCTTGTCCCCGCCGATGTAGACCTTGTCGCCTTTTTTGAAGCTGCTTGCTACCATGCCGTCCCCCATTTTTATGGAAAAGTAGACTTCGTTAATGGGCCCTAGAATTTCGTCGACTTTGCCGATGACAGACTTGTTTTGCAGGTAAATTGGGGCGTTGAAGTATGGGACTTTGTCTGGCATGAGGGAAGAACACAACATTTCATCCTCGACGGCGTGGATGAAGGTGCCCATTTCTGGGGGCGTGGTATGAGCGTGGAGCGAGAGAGACGAGCAGAGTTTTGGGTAGACCTAGGACAGTATCGGGCGGACCCATGTCGCGCTGTTGGAAGCCGCCGCGGCCACCACCGCGCCCTAGAACGAATTAGAGTGTAACACGTTGGTGGATTGAGGGAAGCATACCGCCCCCGCCGCCGCGACCAAAGCCGCCTCGAAATCCACCACGGCTCATGCTGAAATATTTTTGATGGATTTGTTTGGCGTTCTTTGCTAACATGAGTCTACTTAGCCCGCGTCCTTCCGTCGAGGCAATCGTTCAGACTACTCATTCGGATATCGCCTTCCTTGGCCAGCGTCTATGGGACAAACTCTCCTCCGACTCTCATGCTCAACGAATCTACCTTTCCGCCACTTCAAACCAGCACTATGCAAGCACCGGGCTCTCGACCATCTCGTTTTGCGCTCAGCTCGATGAGAAGGTATGGCATATACTAACAGACTGTGCAATTATTTATGTTGGCTGCAGACTGAACATCTCGCTGTCCCCCAATCCTGGTCGACACTCTACAAGCGTGTTTTCTCACCAAAAGCTCTCTCCGTCTTGCTTACACTTCAACCACCCATAACCATCACTGAAATTGTTATATCTGCTCTAACAATGGAAGCGTACGAAATGGCGCCGCAAATCCTAGACTCGTGGCTTTGTGATGGACGCATTTTGCGCCAGGGAGACGTCTGCACTTTCACATCGGATTCGCTCGTAAATGGGAGTGGCTCCCACTCAATCCCTCCATTGCAATACCGTTTAGACATGCTTGACCCTGTCATGCAAGGATGCGCTCGCAAGGGAGAGACAAAGTTTATTCTTACTCTTGACATCACATCACACCCCGACGAATCCGACGGCGAAAGCGATGTAGAAGGGTTTGAAATTGGTCAAGACTTCCTGGCCCCTTCAATCTTCAATTCATCACAAGTTGCCGCGAGTCCAACTCAAGACCATAAACCTGTGCTATTTGAGTGTCGGGCATTGACTGAATCCAACTCTTCGCCATATGAAGACTGTACCCTGTATTTGCGCACCACGGAACTGGGTCGAGTGGGCGGTTTGAATGGAGATTGGGTGAGTTGTTGTATCTTTGTATTTTTGATTATGTATTGAAGAAATTCGTAGCTCGTTGTTCACTCCGTTAATAG
The DNA here is from genome assembly GCA_037176885.1 of Favolaschia claudopus. Lineage (NCBI taxonomy): Eukaryota > Fungi > Basidiomycota > Agaricomycetes > Agaricales > Mycenaceae > Favolaschia > Favolaschia claudopus. Next base: position 302,438 of record JAWWNJ010000035.1, on the reverse strand, counting down.
TAGACTTGTTCGCGTTGTTGCCGATGATACCCTTGTAACGTCAAAGTATGCAAATCCTAGCGCTTCTCGTTCGTCCCTTATAAGTTCTCAAGTGGCATAGTTCATGCTTCTCCTGTCCTCATACACAACATATGCCCGTCCCTTGCATCTTCCTCTCCGAGGACGCTATCTTTGCATCCTAGTCCCTTCGGGTCGGGACAGCCGGCGATCCCCACTGCCAAAGCGATCACTATTGCCCGAGTTGCCTCTCCTATTTCTGTAGACAGAGCTTACCAGCCGTCGTTCTTGCGATCATTGAAAGCTTACTTCAACGGCTCGAAGCGACTTATCAAGAACGGCGATATTATCGCAGTGCCTGTGGACACCGACAGTCCTTCAGACGACAACGAAAGTAGCTTGGACGGAGAACTCAAGTAGAAATCTCGCAGCTCGATACTTTCCTGTACTGATCACAGTCAGGTCTGTAACACCCGAACGAGCTGACGAAGTGGTTTTCTTCATGATCACCAACGTCGAGCATGATGTTCTCCCGACTTCCGAGCAACTTGCGGAACACGACACATACCTCGACTCGACCATGGGCGAGCTGGGTTGTTGGGTCGATCCCTCGGCCACTCGTATCATCCAGACTGGCGTCGAACATGCCCGCGTTCCTGATATCGGAACGTATCTACACCCAGGTAAAGAACTTGAACTGTCCATGATCTCGATCTCTCAAACCGCCACTTTTTCGTAGACAGAAACAGTCCGAGGGCTTTGTTCTCTGCTCTGAATCGGGGATCTGATCCCATTCTTCTTCGACCCGACAGTCCTTACGGTCGACTGGTATCGCTGTGTTCTGCTACTCTCCTGCGAGATGCGGTCGACTACAACCTGTCTCTATCGGTACTCTTGAAAGGTGCTCGAGGAACGGGCAAGTTCACCACGGCTTGTTGGGTCGCACACAGTATCGGAATGCATATCTTGGAGGTTTGGATCTATCTTTGACTAGAGAACTGCTTTTTTTCTGAATTGTTGTGTTACAGATCAACTGTTACGACCTTATTGGAGAAACTGACATAAAGACAGAAGGCACTCTAAGAGCCAGATTCGAAAAGTTGGAGCAGTGTTCGCCCTGTATTCTTCTTCTTCGCCATATCGATGGCCTCGCTCAAACCACTCAGGCTTTGGAACCTGGCAAAGGTATATTATATATCTTCTCAACTTTTGCTGCATTGCTACTACGTTTTTGCAGAGTCTGTTCTGACGACTGTGCTGCGAGAGTGCATCGACAATATGCACAACACTTGGCGAATTTCGGGGCATCCTGCCATGGTGTTTGCGACAACGGCGGAAGCGGAACGTGTTCCGATGGGAATGTTATCTTGCTTCAAGCATGAGGTTGCCTTCGAGGTAATACAAGACATTTATCTGCCCTCGAGATCAGATATGTAACGTATGCATAGGCTCCGAATGAAGGAGAACGTCTTGAAATGCTGCAGTCCCTGTTGGCGGACACTGTCCTCAGCCCCGACGTGTCCCTTGCGAAGCTCGCAACCGAAACAGCGGCGTTAGTCGCAGGTGACATTGCCAGTTTGGTGCTCCGCGCACAGAGCATTTCTCTGGAACGGGCCAGCAGGATATCGTATGGCGTTTCATTGTCTCTTGCCGTCCTGAAATTCATTCATTACCAGAAATAGCAGCGAAATTGCTGTGATGACAGCGGGCGTCGCTACCACGGCAGCTGATTTTGAAAACGCGCTTGACAAAGCACGGGTAGCTTACTCTGAAAGCATCGGTGCTCCCAAGATTCCCAACGTTTCCTGGGATGATGTTGGCGGATTAGCCACAGTGAAAAACGACATTCTCGATACAATACAGCTTCCTTTGGACCATCCGGAGCTGTTTGCGGACGGGCTGAAAAAAAGATCAGGTTATTCATTCGTTGTTCGTTTCCCTTTGTAGAATGCGTGTTGCTTAACTGCTGCTGTTCTTCAGGGATTCTTCTTTACGGGCCTCCGGGTACTGGAAAAACTCTACTGGCCAAGGCGGTCGCGACATCGTGTTCGCTCAACTTCTTCTCCGTCAAGGGGCCTGAACTGCTCAACATGTACATTGGCGAATCCGAGGCGAATGTCCGACGAGTGTTTCAGCGCGCGAGGGACGCGAAACCCTGTGTGATCTTTTTCGACGAGTTGGACTCTGTGGCGCCGAAGCGGGGGAACCACGGCGACTCGGGCGGCGTCATGGATCGTATCGTCAGCCAGCTGCTGGCGGAGCTGGATGGTATGGCAGGCGGGAGCAGTGGCGCGGACGTTTTCGTCATTGGCGCGACGAACCGACCTGATTTGTTGGACCCCGCTCTTCTGCGGCCTGGAAGGTGGGTTGCGACTATTTCTTTCTTTCTGCAGTGACTCATGGCACGGACAGGTTCGATCGAATGCTCTATTTAGGTGTTAGCGACACACATGAAGCTCAGCTCAACATCCTCACGGCGCTGACGCGCAAGTTCCGGCTGGACCCCGCGCTCGATTTGGCGCGTTTGGCGGAACAGTGCCCGTTCAACTACACTGGCGCCGACTTTTACGCGCTCTGTTCGGACGCGATGCTCAACGCTATGTCGCGCAAGGCGGAGGCACTGGAAGCGAAGCTCGCGGTGCTGAATAGCGAGCCTGCGGTGACTGGGAAGGATGACCACCCGCGACCACTGACGTCGCAATATTATCTCGCGGAACTCGCTTCGCCAGAGGACATCGATGTGCTCGTCTCCGAGGCTGACTTTGACCGCGCTCTGAAGAACCTCGTGCCGAGCGTCAGTCAGTCAGAGATGGAACACTACGCACACATCCAGCAGCGCTTTTCGCGGCCCGAGTCGTCGTCGTCGGCCTCTGAACATGCGAGTTGAAAATAGATAGGAAAAGTGTGTACATTGGTTGTATACATTAGATTAAAACCATCTACTGGGTTTGATACCAATACGGTTGAATACGTCTTTAATACCGGTCGACACGAAAACACCAAGAGCATTGGAAGCCTGCAGCTTCACGGGATGCCCTACTAATTCTTCCTGATATTTAGTCTTGCCGTTGATGACAAGCTCTAGGCGGAGCACGGGGCGATTGAGATCGCGGGAATCTATCTCGAATGTAGACCTAGAGCCAAAAAAAAATGAGGGTAGCTCGAAGTGACAGAAAGGCTGCTTACCATTTCACGTTTCCAAGGGGTACATATTTCAGAACACGCTCCTTGGGTACTTGCACTGTCTCGGTGACATATACAGGTCCCTCCTCCGTCTCGACCAGCTCGCTGCGGTTAGCCGGCACCGTCTCCTCGCTCTGCATGCTCAGCGTGCGCACAAGCGGAATATCAAACATGCTAAGCGGGCTCGTGGAATACTCGTACACAGGGTGCATATGCGGCGTGTTATACTGAATCGCCGCAAACTCGTGGCGGTCGCCCGAGATGATGACTACATTCGGGACGGAGTGCAGCGCCTCGAGGAGCGCGGCTTTTTCGGCGGGGAAGGCGGCCCAGGAGTCGACTTGCGCGTCGTGGCCCCAAAGCGAGGTGAAGGGCACGGAGCTGACGATGAATTTGAAGGAGGAGGTGCCGTTGGCGTGGGCGAGCCAGCTGTGGAGGGCGGCGAGCTGGGTTTCGCCGAGCATGGTGCCCGCGGGGGCGTCTTCGGTGGCGGGGACGCGGTAGCGGCGGGTGTCGAGGACGAAGAAGGCGGCATCGTCGTAGCGGAAGCTGTAGTAGTGTTGGTCCCCGACCGAGTCGTAATTGGCGTCAGCGTTGTAAATTTTGAAGGCATCAGAGGCGCTGGGGAAGGGGGGTTGGGAGTCGTTTCCGAATCCAATGTAGTTGTTCTTGAACTAGCAAAGCGGCAATTAATTTGGGGAACGCGTTCGCAAGTAGGCATGCTCACCTCATGGTCGTCGTAAGTATGGAAAATGGCTGCATGAGGCACGATATGAGCAGAGGGAGGGCAGCGAAGTGGTATAGACACGTACGGAGGCGCTCATAGATTTTCTTGAAACTTTTACTTTGATAATTTCGTCGGTAAAGGCGGCGGTAGGCCTCCTTGCTGTCGCCGGTGTAAGTAGGCACGTCGGCACTAGGGTGAAGTATCAGCATTTAGAGAGACAACAAGTGGGAATGAGACATACTAGATGAAATCGCCGAGGAAAAGCATAAATTCGACGGGTGGGATGGGGTCAATTGGGGCGGTAGCGGGATATAGATAGTTGGCAAGAAGGTCAAAGCCTCTGATGGTGCGTGCATGGAACGGCAAGTAGGGGAAATTGGGAATCACGCAGGAGGAAGCGACAAAGCGGAAACGAGAACCGGTGGACAAACGCGAGTCGGGGAAGGTGCGGAACGCAAAAGGACCGGATGTGACGGTTCTGTTCTCGTCGGCGAGGGCGTCTGTATGAACGTTTTTAGACTCAAAGACAAATGAGAGCAATGAAGATACTAACACTCATACAACGTATTGGGCCAGAGACCGGAGAGCTTGACAGTGTGCACAAAGTCGGTTTCCGGGGAAAAGACCAATGACGGACCACTTCTCCATGGATTTGGATTCTCGGCGTCTTCTTTCTGCTCACGGAAAAGTAGCTGAGCGGTAGCGTTGACTGTGGGGAAGCGAACAGCGATTTTTACGCTATCTGCAGAGACGGCGCCGATGCGAGAAAAGGACAGGTCGGCAGCGGTGTCGAGGAAAGGGGTGAGGGTGAACTCGAGGGCCATGAGGGCCAGGAGGGCGTTGATTGCGAGATTGGCTTTGCGCAATCTGGGAGAGGGGGATGGTAGAGAAAGGGCAATGGTGCGGTACCACTGGTCCTGTTCTTGTCGGGTCTGGGGCGGGGGTGGAGGTGGTGGAACGGCTGCAGCGCCGTTGGGGTCGTCTTGCTTTACATCTAAGCCATTTTCTGGGAGAGGCTCCTTTGATTCTGGTTGTTCTACCTTGACTTGGGGGACATTGGAGATTTTTGGAGCAAGGAAGAGGGCGGTAAATTGGGCAACGAGGAGGACGGGGAGAGCAGTTCTTGCGATTGGGGAGGGGATGATACGGAGGAAGATGTAGGCGACGACGCGGAAGAGGGTGGACAGCACCGCGGCGGCGAGGTTGAGCGTGTCCATGAAGGTAGACGCTGTCTTGAAGATTCTTTATTTGGTCATACTTTATCACTTTGCTCGTTGCTCCCAACCACAACCATTGCTACACTCCACAAACCAGTACTCTTATCATCATACATTACTCTAGTTCTACTGCGTCTTTCTTCATTCAAGTCTGGTGCAAATCCGTCAACAATTTGGCTTCAAGTCCATGCTCGACGTCATTCATCCCAATTGAACCACTGGAGCCTCGATAGCAACAAACTTTGTAATGCCTCTGTTGTTGTCGATATTGTACTTGCTTCGTCTTGGTAGCCTGCTAGCTACGAATCGGATGTTCCTAGACCTACGATATACAAAATTTTATTGAGAGCGAGGTTGCATCAGGATCACTGACATCAGTTTTTGTACTGCTACAACCACCACCACCACCGCCATGAGCGCCGTCGACGTCGCCCCCGCCGTTGCCCCAGATCCCAACGCCGGTCTACCCCCTCCACCCGGCTACGACCAGCAATTCGACCCTGCAGAGTCTTTTGCTGCGTTGCGCATCCAGGACCATTCAGACCCTGTGCCTCGTGCGGCATCCTCTATGTCCATGCGCGCCCCTGGACTCCCTCGCAATCCCCGTCATGCACATACCCTTCCCGCCCATCCATACCCACAAGAATATCCTCCACATCAGCAGCAGTATCCCCAGGATCAGTATGCACAAGACCCTCACCACTATCCTCAGGATCCAGGTCCACAGTACGATCACCAGCAGCAATATCCTGATCACCAGCAGCAGTATCCTCAACAACAATATTCTGACGCACAGAGTGTTCAGAGTCAGTCCACCTACGATACTGCCTACGAGAACTACGACTCTCCCGCGACTTATGCGCCTCAGCAGTGGCAGCAACAGCCGCCTCAGCAGTACAATCCATTGTACGCCGCTGCTTCAAACGTTCTTGGCGGCCCGCCCCCAGGCACAATGCAGCCCCAGGGCCCCGTTTACCAGCAGCCTCCCCAAGGGGTATATTCCCAGTATGCACCTAGCCAAACCTCTCTTTCTTCCGCCCGATACCCACCCTCCACCCACTCGGGAAACTCTGGCGGGTACCCGCAGTCCTCCTACTACCCTTCAGAGTCTTCAGAACTCGAACTTCGCCCTCCCCTTCACCGTGCCGATACCACATTTAGCGCCTCTCCAAACTCTACAAAGAGCAAAGCCGTCGATCTCAGGGCGCCGCCGTATACAAAGGAGTATATCGACCAGTACCGCCAGCGCATAAAGGCAGATCCCGATCCAGAGTCTCACTATCTATACGCCAAATACCTCGTTGACGCTGCCAAACACATCCGTCAGAACGCCAAAGACCAGCGCGCTGCCAAAAAGTTTTCGGAGCTTCTCATCCAGGAAGCCCTCAAAGTCATCCGCCGTTTAGCTACCCAGGGCGACCCTTACGACGAAGCCCAATTCTACCTCGCCAACTGCTACGGCACCGGCGCGCTCGGACTCGATGTCGACCACGAGCGCGCCTACCACCTCTATCTGCAGGCCGCCAAGCAGAACCACGCCGCTGCATCCTACCGCGTTGCCGTGTGCAACGAAATCGGCGCCGGCACCCGCCGCGAGCCCTCCCGCGCGGCGTCCTTCTATCGCAAAGCCGCGTCCCTGGGCGACACCCCCGCCATGTACAAGCTCGGCATGATTCTCCTGCATGGCTCCCTCGGGGAGCAGAAAAATCCCCGCGAGGCATTCAACTGGCTACGCCGCGCTGCTGAGCAGGCTGACGAAGACAATCCCCATGCGTTACACGAGCTCGGGCTCCTGCACGAGGTCGGGGAATACGTCCCGCAGGACCATGTCGCGTCGAAGAACCTCTTTACGCGGGCAGCGCATCTGGGATACACGCCCAGTCAATTTAAACTCGGGCAGTGCTACGAGTACGGTGCGTTGACGTGCCCCATGGACCCGCGAAGGTCGATTGCGTGGTATACCAAGGCTGCGGAGAAGGGGGACTCGGAAGCGGAGTTGGCGTTGAGTGGGTGGTATCTGACGGGCAGCGAGGGAGTGTTGAAGCAGAGCGATTCTGAAGCGTATCTATGGGCACGGAGGGCGGCGAACAAGGGGTTGAGTAAGGCGGAATATGCGGTGGGGTATTATGCTGAGGTGGGGATCGGAATAAAACAAGATGTGGAGTTTGCGAAGAGGTGGTATATGAGAGCTGCTGGTATGTGATTTCATACGTGCTTTTTTGCCGTGATGCTGAACATAGAATAGCACAAGGCAATAAGCGGGCGATGAATAGGTTGACGGAGATGAAGAGGATGGGCAACAAGCGTGGTCCCGCTGGGGCGCGACCGACGCGACAACAGGCACAAGACAATTGCGTAATAGCTTAGATTGTTCGAACTGTCGGAGTCAACGAGGACGTGTTTTCGCATTTCGAGGAAGAAAATGGCGGGCTGTACGGGTCAAGAAAGATCTTGAGGCGCTCTCATCTTTGGCCTACATCTTCACGGTATATACCACTGGAGGCAGACCTTAAGGCGCGTCGGGAACGAATAGAATTGAGCGTAGTACTGTAATAATTTTTCAAGGAATGTAAGAGCCCGAAAACACTCGTGTCACAATCGTGTGACGCATCTACGTCTTGCCTTTCACTCTCGTTCACTGCACTCATCGATGGCCGACGACGCGATTTCTTTGCTCGAACATGTCGATATCATGCAGCTCAACTGCCTCAACGAGATTAGCGAGCATACTCTCAGTGGAATCGTCGCACAGAAAAAAATCAACACAACAAGTAGCTATCTGCTGAGTGACGCGGATGAGCAGCTGCTGCTCACAATTCCTGTGCGCACTCGGCGTCTCCGTAATAAGATAGTGAATACATTCATTGATAATTCATGTCCGCGCAGTTCCATCAGACAGTACGCGTGCGCTCTATCATCATCCGTTCCTCTGGAGGCGACATCGAGCAAGCGCCGAAACGCGTCAAGTTGCTGGTTAATCGGCCGGCGATTGGGTTTGAGGATGCCGATGGGGAGGAGCCGGAGGTTGCGCAGATACTGGATCTTACGGAAGACGACGTGAAGAACGGACGGCCCATTCCGTTGAGGTTTGTGAGGTTCCAGGGTGTCAATAGTCTGCATGTGGGTCCACCTCAGCTCGAACTTCGAATCCCCATGCTGATGTGTCAATGCGGTCGTTAGATATTCGTCGTGTCGAATCAGGGAGGTGCAGATGAGACGAGAATTGACGCGGTGGATGTGTTGGGGATGACGCAGGAGACGACGAAAGATTTGAAGGGATTGAAGCAACAAGAGGAATGATGTGCTGATGAGACAGACAAATTCAAGTGTAATATACAAACATACATGCAAGCAAGCTAATGTCGCCGTCGATCCCGGTCCCGGTCGCGGTCTCGACTTCGACTGCGGTGTCGTCGGGGTGGTGGTGAACGCGAACGGGAGTGTCGTTGGCGCGAGTCTCGAGGGCGATCCCGGTCTCGGTCTCTGTCCCGTCGATGCCCACCTACGTCAAACACCATCCCATATTTATCTCGAGAGTCGCCGCTCTCCTGTTGTCTGTAACGCCGCGTTTCTTCGAGATCATCACGACCAGCGAAACCACCACGACCCGCCTTGTCCGTTCTCGGTCCCCGCTTGACGTCGTTGGACCAATGGGTGTTCATGCGGGCAACGGATTGCGAGAAGTCGACCCAGATGCGCCGATCGTCAACTAGGACATTCTGCATTTTGAAATACGCCTGAAAAAGCAATCAGTGTTCGTTATCTTGCGAGGAAAGTGAAACAAAAAACTAACCTGCTCAGCGTCCTCCCTACGGTCGAATTCGATGAACGCATATTGTAACGAGTCGCCCGTACGCTTGTCGCGAATGACTTGGCAACTCATGATGGTGCCGAAGCGGGAGAAGATGAGCTCAAGGTCCTCATCGCGCGTGACGGGATTCAATTTGCATACGAACAGAACGTTTTCGGGAGGGCGAACGTTGGCGAAAGGGAGATCTCCGACCATTTCGAGGGTCAGGGCCGAAGCGGCGGCAGCTTTTTCGCGGCGGATACGCTCTTCTTCTTCCTCTGGGAGGGTAGCCAACGGGTCTTCGTCCTCGGCGATACGCGTCGAATTGTCGGGGGGACGCGTCGGGGAGGAAGGGGGTTTTATTTTGACGAGTTCAGGTGGGTCAGGGAATGGATCGTCTGCGCGTCGTATTAGAGCGGGCTATAATGCACTATCAGAACGCATTACCGAGGATGACCACATGCCGAATGCGGACGTCTTTGAACGGTCTTCCGTCCTTGTCCGTGAATACATCGTTGAGCTTGTCCAGAGTATCGAGACCCTCGACAATGTGCCCGAACACGGCGTGTTTACCGTCAAGATACTCGATGTTGTCGGCGAGAGTGACGAAGAACTGACTGCCGCATCCACCTTTGCTGTGTCCTTCTAAGGCCGGGGCAACGGCCATGGAGACGGTCCCTTTTAACGTGTGCTTTAGTTTTGGGCGGATTTCGGGGGAGAAATATCGCGCTTCAGAGGATTTGGGGTCAAGTAGCGACCATATCGACTCTCCGCCAGTTCCTGTTGCTGAAGGGTCGCCGACCTGCGCCAGAAAGTCCTTGGAAACTGTGGATCAAAGGTTAGAATGAGAAGAATTGTATGATATGAGGAATACCATTGAAAAAGGCGTTCAAATTGTAATAGTAAACTTTGCAAAGTTTGAGAAAGTTTTCGCAAGTCTTTGGGCAGGCGTCTACTTCGAGGTCAATGACGAGGTCGCCGACCGAAGTCTCGAGGAGAACAGACATGGCGGCGAGGAGAGGAAGAGATTGACGGTGATGCCAAATGGAGGCAAACGGGGGTTGACTGCGTACTTGACGCTCAGTGTCAGTCCAGGTCTCTACCTGGTCTCTCTTGCTGCCACCATGGCCACCCTCCCTGCCGTCGAAGAGGGCAAGCTCCTCGTCGACGCCCTCAATACCGTCAAAATTCAGGTCCAACAAATGAAGAGATACCTCGTATGCGAAATCCAAGACCACCGAAACGAACCTAATGCTCCGCTGCGCAGGAATTGGACCAGCTTATGGACGGCCTCAAGAGCGCCAGTCTTATGCTTGCCGAATTGCGCACCTCGTCACTGTCCCCAAAACAGTACTATGAACTGTGTAAGTTTGCGCAATGACGCTGGAACAGGTCTTACCATCGTTTTTGCCTTAGATATGGCTGTATTCGATGCCTTGCGCCATTTATCAAACTACCTCTACGATGCCCATACGCAGTCGCGCCACCACCTTGCAGACCTCTACGAACTCGTCCAATACGCAGGCAACATCATACCTAGGCTCTACCTCATGATCACCGTCGGCGCGGTATACATGTCTGTACCAGAAGCCCCCGTGAAGGAGATCATGAAGGACATGATGGAAATGTCCCGCGGCGTGCTCCACCCTATTCGTGGCCTCTTTTTGCGCCATTATCTCAGCGGGCAGACCAGGGACCATTTACCACTGGGTGTAGACAATGGGTGCGTGTTGCAAGCCATAATATATGTGTATTTGTGGTTTACCTCTACTCTAGTCCTTCCGGAAATTTGCAGGACTCAATATCTTTCGTTCTCACTAATTTCATTGAAATGAACAAGCTTTGGGTCCGCCTGCAGCACCAAGGGCACTCAAGAGACCGCGAAAAACGCGAATTGGAGCGCCGCGAGCTTCGTATTCTGGTCGGCACCAATCTCGTCAGGCTCAGCCAACTCGACGGCGTCGATCTCGATATGTACCAACGCACAATTTTGCCGAGTATATTGGAACAAGTGGTCAATTGCAAGGATGTTATTGCCCAAGAATACTTGATGGAAGTTGTGATTCAAGTGCGTGTCTGGTACCGCCTTATTGTTGCTATTTTCTAACCAATGCGCGACCAGGTATTTACAGATGAATTCCATCTACACTCCCTCGGACCCTTCCTCTCTGCTACAGCACAGCTCCACCCCAAGGTCAACATTAAGCAGATCGTGATTGCTTTAATAGACCGGTTAGCGGCATATGCGGCACGCGAGGCCGAAAGCGAAGATCCCGAAGAAACCAAGAAGCAAGAGGAAGCTGCAGCTCGGCGACTTGCTGATAAAGTCAAGCTCCAGAAGGCCAGAGTTCGGGAGAATGGAGTCAATGGCTCTTTTTCTTCGGAGACAAACGGTTGGGAAGCCGACCCGCAGTCGCCCAAGATCGAAACCCCAGCGCAGGAAACGCCTGCTGCTCCCGATGGTGCCGTGAACGGCGAACCAGTGGCATCCGCCTCGACAGCGCGCAAATTCAGAGGAGTGCCGGAGGACGTTCAGCTGTTTGAAGTCTTCTGGCAGCAAGTCGTCGAACTCATCAAGGTATTTTCGTTTGCTGCTAGTGATTTACTCGCTGACTGTGCACCTCCCCAGGCTCGTCCGGATCTATCAATACAAGACATTACAGCTCTTTTCGTTTCATTAACAAACCTCTCTTTGAGCTGTTATCCCGACCGCCTCGAATATGTTGACCAGGTGTTGGGTTTCGCGGCAGACAAACTCAAGGAATACTCTGAGAGGTGTGTTTCTATCGACCCCCTACATTTTGGCTCAGACCGTAATGTAATTTTAAGCCCCGATCTGCACGCGCAGCAAACGACGTCGAACCTAGCTTCTCTCCTAGTCGCCCCCATTAATTCCTATCAGTCTGTCCTCACGCTGCTCGCGATTCCCAACTATGCCCCGCTTCTCTCAAAGCAGCTTTTCTCGACTCGGCGCTCCATTGCGCATTCGATCATTTCCTCAGTTCTGAAGAACGAGACGATCGTCGAGACGCCCGAAGATGTCGACGGTGTGCTAGAACTGTGCCATGTTCTCATCAAAGACCAGTCCGATGCGGCGGCAGGCGGGTCTGCGGTCAATGGCACGCATCCCAATATGAAGGATATGCGGAGGCATGGGCCATATTCGATTGAGCGGGAAGAAATGGCAGAGGAGCAGGGCTGGGTTGCACGGATGGTCCATCTATTCCGCGCAGATTCTCTGGATGTTCAGTTTGAGGTCAGTTTTTCGTCGTATTCATCAGACTATTACTGAAAATTCTCTAGCTCTTGCAAATAGCGCGAAGACACTTCGATGCTGGCGGGGAGCGGATGCGGTTCACCTTCCCCGCTTTGATAACCTCTTCGATCAAATTGTGCCGGAGATACAAAAACCGAGAACATCTGGTATGCGTCTTCTTTCGTAAATAGAGCACTTATTTATTCAACCCAGGAAAATGACTGGCAAACCAAAGTCTCCGCAATCCTAAAGTTCTGTCGTCAATTGACCTTCATTCTTGCCTCGCAAGTGGACGCGCCGACGATCGCACTGCGACTCTTCCTCCTTGCAGCTCAGATCGCCGATGAATGCGAGTTTGAGGATCTCGCATATGACCTCTATGTGCAGGCTTTCAGCGTGTACGAAGATAGCATCTCAGAGTCCCGGGCACAGCTGCAAGCAATCACATTAGTCATTGGCACGTTGGAAGGGGCCAAGGTGTTTGGTGTCGATAACTACGACACGCTGATCACCAAAGCGGCTTTGCATGGCTCAAAATTGTTGAAGAAGAGCCACCAAGCGACCGCCGTCGGATTGGCCAGCCATCTTTGGTGGCAGGAAAAGCTTGCGCCTGTGGAGACGGAGGCTGAAGACGCGGAGAAGAAGGATGCCGAAAAACCGCCGGTCAAGGAGGAGAACGACAGCGCCAACAGCGCCAAAGCGGTAATCTCGTTTTATGACTCGTTGATCCATATAATTGACGACACACTTTTAGTTCCCGCATCAAGATAGCAAGCGTGTTCTCGAGTGCTTACAAAAGTCCCTTCGCACTGCCGGGTCTGCCATCGAGGAGATCGTCACGGTTCAACTGTACTGCGACACTCTTGACCATTACCTATATTACCTGGACCACGGTGCACCTGCGGTATGCCGAGCTCTCAATCCTTGTTACTTGTGGACTGACGCATCCATCGAGGTCGCACCGAAATTCGTCAACAGCCTGGTCGAGCTCATTGCGTCAAGCATTGACAATATCGCATCTCCCGACGTACATCCATCCCAACGCGCTCCCCCAGGTCTCCTTGAAGGCGTGCAAACACCGGAAATGATCTCTCGGCATTTCCGAAATACGCTGTATTACATTCAACGACGGAAGAATGCCGTTGCAGACGGTGCTGTAGATTCACGGTGGGATGATGTCGACGTCGTCGGCGCGTTGCTGAAGATGGGCATCGGACGGTAATTGAATTATTATCTAGTATCCTGCACATACCTCTTTGTACTGTAGTCGCGGGCTTTCACTTTTTAATTCGGATTCATCCTCACTGCGCGACTAGGTGTTGCAGTTGATATATAGGCCATCGTGGTTGAAAACTATGTACATCTCAAACAAAAAATAGAAAGAAGGAGAGAGAGGATAAGGCAAGGTATAATACAATACAGCTCTAGCAAACCCCGTCGCTCCATCGTCGTCGTGTCTCGTCGGAACAAAAATTAACAGCACTTGCTTGCTTGGGGAGCCTTATTGTCTACAGTGGGGTCGACTCGGATGCTGGGTCCCGGGGCATCGACAGGGTTGTTGGACTGCTCGAGCGATTTGCTCGACACAATGCGGTAAATGTCTACAGCATGTCAAGAAGGGTACTCATGTTGATCCGGATGAAACAGCTCACCAGTGAGAATGGTTTGGAACGCACCCTCTACGTTTGAGGCGTCCAGCGCCGAGGTTTCAATGAACGACAAACCATTCTCCGCTATACGCGAAACAGCCAGTATGAGATGTCGATAAGAGGGAAACGCAATGGTGACGCACTGGAGAAAGTCTTTGCCTCGTCCGTTGGCACAGCCCGCAAATGCTTCAAGTCGCTCTTGTTGCCAACGAGCATAATGACGATGTTCGAGTCAGCATGATCCCGCAGCTCCTTCAACCACCGTGTAACATTGACATATGTTGCGTGTTTGGCGATATCGTAGACGAGGAGTGCACCGACTGCGCCGCGGTAATACCTGGCACAAGACAGCTTTCAGAGGAAGGTTCGAGAGTAGCGGAGATGCTCACGCTGAGGTGATAGCCCGGTAACGTTCTTGACCAGCTATAAACGGCCAACAGTTAGCGTCTTATGGTTAAGCGGGAGGGATATGGTATGTAGCAGGGAGTAAAGACAACGAAGAAATGGCGTGGTAGTGATGAGGTAGCGAGGCAAAGAGAGCAACTCGCACCTGTGTCCCAAATCTGTGCTTTGACAGTCTTGCCGTCTACATCAATAGAACGGGTAGCGAACTCGACACCAATGGTTGATTTGGATTCGAGGTTGAACTCGTTGCGAGTGAATCGCGAGAGCACTGTGGCGGGAGATTAGATGGTATTTGAATGGCTGAGATTCGGCGTCGTACAATTGCTGCGTGAGTAGGGTGAGACAATTTAACGGCAACGCTGTAAACGAGGGCGACGTACGACTTTCCGACACCGGAGTCTCCAATGAGGACGACCTGAGATTGGGGTTGAGGTGGGGGAGCAGACGTTGTATCGGGGATAGAAGTACCTTGAAGAGATAGTCGTAGTTGCTGCCTTCTGTCATGGTCGAGTTGCAGTTGCGGAGGAGGAAGAGGTAAAGGCTGGGAGGAACAAACAACTACAAACTCTGATCCTCCCGCTACTACCAACTAGTGTTGGACTACTTTCTCGTCGACCACGTAGCTGCGGCGGACCAATTTGGTGCCGACCACCGTTCTTGGTGCCCTGAGGCATCCATCTTAGTTCATATACATTCATATCAAATAGCTCAACACCATCTGCAATCTCACTTGCGCCATGGTGGAGTCTTCCGTCTGGCTGGAAAGAGGCAATCCAATTCGAACGCCGCAACCAATTATCCTGCAAGGACTCGTCTATCTGGCCTCCTTTGAACTTTATGCTCGGTCTGAGGGCAACAGATCCCAGCTCATCAAGCTCATGACTGGCCTTGAAATTAAAATATTGGCCAACTATTATTGGGGCCAGCACGCCTCGTAAATCACTACCACATATTGACTTCATGGGATCCTTTTCAAGATCACCCCAACGCATACCTGCCAGCTTGAATTTATGCTTGAGGGTATCCATCGATGGCCTTTGCTCATTTCCTGCTCTGCAAGTAACCTCTGCAATACTCGTGTTGAGGCGAAGCTCATGTAAACGAGTCACGAAACACGTCCGCATAGTTTATTACTGGTACTCTGTGTAACATGAATCGACGATCTGAAGTGTCACCGAGAGGACCTGTGGTTCAGAAGGTTGAGAAGTTGAGGCTCAGTTGTGTAAAGATAATAAAAGTATATGCTGCTGTTTTCAAATCTTACGACATTGTCCAGCGAACTTGTCTTGTATTGAGCGATCTGAACGACTATCTTCAGGTTTCACGTCCCCCATACAAGAGGGTGAAACGAGCCTACATACAGCGAACTCAGGAACTGGGGCTTGGTAGGGTAGGAGTGGGGCTTATGCGCCAAAAGGTCCGATCCGAAACCGCCCATTTTTGGTGTTTCCGTACAATTGTTTTTGCGCCATTTTCGTACGCATTGTGATCGGGTAGCTCAAAATTTGCTCCTCTTCGTCCGCCAAACAGATCGGACCTCTGCACGGCACAAGTCCGTCAGCATTACAGATAGGACTTGGAAAATCGACATTTCCGTCAGCATTATGGTGAATACTCTACTGTAAGACATGCTACGCTGCCTCCTCGCTCTCCGGCAGCTCTGCCTCTTCTCCCGCCATATCCTCCCCGGCGTTATTGTCCTTCAAGCCCTGCCCAATGGCACGAACAGCAGCTTGGAAAGCTGCTGCATTCATGTGCATCGTGTTAAATACGTCAAAAGAGGTAGCACAAAGTGTGGCCATCGTGTGGGGGTAGCCTTCGGGAGTGGGAAGAGACTGTTGAGTGATTTTGTATGATGCGAGCGAGAAAAGAAGGTGAGTTCGCGGGATTTGGAGGTGGTCGACCTCTTAAAAGTGTACGCCAACTGATCGGACCTCAGATGCGACCGGCCATCTCCGTCCGCGTCATTTATCGGACGTCGCACATTTTTCCGTCAATTTCGTACGCATTCGTATCGGACGTAGAGCCAATTTTCTGGCCATTTCCGTCCGCCTCAGGATCGGACCTTTTGGCGCATAAGCCCCACTCCTGGTAGGGTTTAGCACAGCCACTGCAATCGAAGCTGCGACGAACCCTTGCATGAAGCCTTCGTTCCGCTCATTCTGAACAATGCATGGTGCAAAATCCATCCTGAATGCGAACTCAAAAATGTTCAAATCGCGCACTTCAATTGGTGCGGAGTGATGAGCAGTGACATGTCACAGAGATCACAAATGTGAGCATCTCAGTACCCAGCAATCCACACTCGATATTTCTTCATCTTTTACTCTAGACTGCGCTCGTCTCATCCGCTGTCCTCCGTGTTTTGGCTCTGTTGGCATTGAGCTTTCCAATTGCCGCTTGGTTAGCCCGAACATTGGCCTGCACATCCGGGGTGCTTCCCATTCCTGCAGCGACTCGCGTCAAGTCTCGACTGGCGGCGACCTTCGTCAAGTGAGATCTGAAAGTGTCGCTGCCGATGGGCATGTCCATTGGAGCCAAGCGATGGGGGTCTTCAGACCTACCATGTGCGCGGGCCCCACAGGGGTTCGTTGAGAACGCGGTGCACGGCAGAGGGATTTGGAGGAGATATGTGCTGGAACTAGTTATAGAATGTTCGAGGAGAGGGTTCTCTGTTGTGGAGTACTTGTTAGTACACAAACGACTACCGTCTGCGTAATTTAAAATCTTAAACAAACGCTCGCTTAGCACAGTGGTAGTGCATTACAAAACAGTGGTTATCGGTTCTCCTGCGTATTGTAAAATCTTAAACAAAAAGGCTCGCTTAGCACAGTGGTAGTGCATTACGAAACGGCGGTTATCAGTTCGGGGGCTGGCGAAGAAGTCCCCGGCGCTGTAGGGCAGTGGTGGGTCGTGATGGTGGTTGCCGGGGGCGTATGGAGGAGGTGGATCGCCAGCTGCAAACCGAGTACTGCAAAAATCAGAGATTGTCAGCAGAGAGCAGATGAGTGGCACCAACAGATCGCACCGTTGGTGGTGGGACCATTGGGGGCAGGCAGGGAGGTAAGGTTTGGGTAGTGAACATTGGGTGAGCAGCCTCAAGCCGTACTCGC
The DNA here is from genome assembly GCA_037176885.1 of Favolaschia claudopus. NCBI lineage: Eukaryota > Fungi > Basidiomycota > Agaricomycetes > Agaricales > Mycenaceae > Favolaschia > Favolaschia claudopus. Next base: position 285,101 of record JAWWNJ010000035.1, on the reverse strand, counting down.
ATGAGCTCGGGCGCGGGGCAGGGGATGAACGGGGCACTCACCGTTGTAGTTGGGGGCAAGGGACAAGATGGTGAGAGAGAAGCGCGGGTCTCGGACGCGCAGCGTTTATGTCACAGAGACCTGCAACAAAGGATAAGCACACGACATACCTCAAGGCAGTTTTGATATGCTTTGATTTCCAGGGCTGTTATAAGCCTCACTGTCTCCAGTTGTGGACGTGGGCATCTTCTAGCTTGAATTGGGGTGCCAGAACTGGGGAGGCAGCACAGAGTAGTCCAATGCATTTTGACATTTGTGGATTGAGTTGCAGGCCTCTATGTACCTTCCGGCAGTGGAAACGACAATTGCATTCAATCGCAAGAAGGTGTTGATTTAAAATGTAACATATAAAGTTGTCGACTTGACTGTCGCGGACAACCGCGTATTCCAGCTGCTGGGGAGGCGAGAGGCGCTGAGATTCGCACAGACACGTACTTGAAAGATATGCAGCGAAAACCAAGACCAGCATTGACTGCCTCGACGGGTTGGCAAAATCTGTGCCGGTGTTGTGACGCGAGGCAAACACGATTACATCTCTTGATTTTTCTCTTTATATGAACCGTTGCTGTTGGTCTTTTTTGTGGATAGGGCTCTAACCCGTCCGTCTTTGGACGGAAAAAACGGACAGGACGGACGGACGGAACCCGTACCGTTCGAGCTCTTGATCAACCTCAGTACGGACGGGTATGGCACGGATTAAGCCGTGGACGGGTACCCGGCCCGTCCGTTCTACGGGTGAGACGGGTTAGACGGACGATTGATGTCAGCTCCGCTGTTGCTGGCAACAATGACAAAATTCAACACGCCTTTCGCTCTCCGGTACGTTGAAATTTTCACAACACTCTATTACAGGCTCTGCCGTCGCTGTTGAGCGAATTTTCTCTGGTGGCTGCGACACAATCGGACTTCGTCGAGTGAGTTTGAAGGCCAAAACGATCCAAACTTTGATGTTTGTTAAGGCAAGATTGCCGATTACGCGTGCTGTGCTTGAGAAGCAGGCCACAAATCAATAATTTACAGTATAAACCATTATTTCAATTATATATATATTCTGCTGTGCCCAACCCGTCTTGACGGCCGTAACGAACGGGACGGACAGCGTCTGAAGCTCAAGGAGCAGGTTGGACGGACAGGTTTGGTCAGGGAGGACCCGTTTTTCCCGTTTTTGTGGCCGGAAACGGATGGGACGGACGGGTTAGAGCCCTATTTGTGGATTTAATGCTTGTGCTAAGTAACTCGAGTGCGTCATCATACTTCCGCTGCGCAAGACGTGGTTTCCTCCTTTTCCTGTGCGCCAGTTGCGTCTGCACGACATCCTCTTCCTCCTCCTCACCGTCGTTCATCGCGCTTCTGCGCCTTCCCCAGCTTCACCTTCAGCGGCTGCGTCGGTTTGAACGCAGTGCATATCAGCATCAGCTTCCTCGCCTCTGGTTTCTCCTACGCCCACGTCCGATACACCTTGTCTGCCAGCCACAGGCGTCTCCGCATACTTTTGCTACGGTGATAGGGCCGCTCAGCGGCTAGGCATGAAATGGCTGAAATTTATCGATTTTCGAGACCTATCAGCGAGAGAAGTGAGGTTAGGATAACAGAAGATATGCCCTGCCTCGTGGGCAGTATCTTATTGCTGTGGATAGCCAATAAGCTGGCAGGCCACTAACAGGTAGCAGCGGCTTAGTGATGTTTCCCTAAACATGGGTGCGAGACTCTGCTGCTGACTATTTCTACTGCCAGGCCGAGGGACTTAGTGGGAAACTACTGTCTCAAGGTGCTGGAGGCGACCAAGAGGAACTACCAGCCTCCCTGAGGTTAGGCGCTAACCTGCCCACCCACATGAAGAAGACCTAGCGGGGGACCACTTGAGTTCAACTTTGAACTCAAGGCGGCTACCGCTCTGCCGACGGCCATTACCAGCGGCAAGCTCTATCTGAGCCTGGCGGATGAATAACGACAGCCGGGACTTAACTGACTGCCAGCGGGAGCACCGCGGAGCTAGCAGCTAAACCAGCTAGCGGCTCTGTCCGAATGATGAGAATGACATGGCGAATTGCCAGGGACATTTCCCGCTGATTGTGGACAATCCGAACGGCGAGTGGCGAGCCGTGCTAGCGGCTCGGCTCTCTCTACTTTCCCCGGGACTCACTCTGTTCTGAAGGAAGAAGACAAGACGAACTTGACCGCTGTCAAGCCGTTGACTTACTACTCAGCAGGAGGACTTTCCAACTTCAACTCAACCAGCGGCAAGGCCCTATTGTAAGGCTCCAGGAGCACTTACGAGGGTTACTGTCAAACGGAATCCCTGGCGGGAGTGGAAAACACCTTATAATGTGGTAAGACCCTTTCTTGAACGGTCTAACTCGCAGATAACTACAGAAAGACGAATTCTCGTGCTCTCAGGCGTAGTTCTCCTCAACCTCCCAAATTCTCAGAAAGATTGGAGTAGACTGAGAGGGCGATCTGTAAAGATCAGTGGAAATAGTCGTATATATCAGAGAAATGTAGCCTCGCGCCTAGTGCCTCAAATAGAGCCTAGGCAAGGCTAATACCAGTCCAAGGAACACCCGTGCCTCTCACAGAGCTGCGGAGTAACTCAACGCCAGCTAGGGAGGCTAAGTAGGTGATAGTTGGTGGTAAAAGTGATAATTATCATGTGATCTGAGTACATGTGACTTGTAGCTAAAAGAGTAAGGAAAATACGTATATGATACCTTACACCTATTATGAAGGGGGAATTTCGTGTCCCCTCCCGGGGACATGGCAACCAGCACACCATTGCACTGCATTAAGGCGCAATACCCACCCGCCCGCATGGACTTTCTCCGGGAGGCAGTCTTTTTACTCACGACTTGCAATCCTGAATATACCATTGGTTCCCAGCGGGCGTAGCATCAAATATTCAGACACTCTCATCATGATTTTATTTGGTTGTTTCTGCTCCCGCTGCATGTATTTAATCTCCCGCTGTACTTTTTGTTACTCAGTCAATTACCTACCCGTAGACAAGGGCAGTTTGTAGCGGACTCTAGAATTTGAATTGAAGCTTTAAACGAGACTAGACTTGATATCTGAGAGAGATTCGAGTGATATGGAAAGACTTGTGGCATCCCGAGCCGCCAGAACTTTGAGAGCCCCACCAGCCTTTGAGCCCGAGCCCTCCTGACATACGAAGCCCCGTTTCTCACCGTTCCGCGGTATAACCAAGACCCCCGTTCGTGCTTGATTCCGCGCCGTCAACGCCCCATGTGCCAGCTGTTCCGCGGTATAATTAAGACTTCCGTTCGAGCTTGCCGCCGCGTAGTGGTGTAACTGCCCGGGTCACTGTTAGTGTCCGCGCCATCGACGTAAGAGCCCCGCTCCTCGCCAGAGCCGCGCCAGTCGAGTAAGAACCCCGTCCCGCTGAGCCGCGCCTTCTGCCCGCCGGTTGTCATCCAGAAAGCTTCTCGCCGGTTCCACTACTGGGCGACACTTTTTCTATTGGCACAGAGACCCTCCCCGCTAGACTCAGAATTTCTCATTTCGAAGTCTCAGAAAGAGTGACTCTTCGCTTCTCCCGCTGCAAATCGTTTTGCCCACTACGTTCTCGCTAGACAATCTAGTAGTTCGTCCCGCTCAAACGTAGCAAAATTTGATTGATTGAAGCTTGCACAAGTATTCTGAGGGACGATACGTGCTCCCGCCACCCCGATCACACACACACACACACACACACATCATATTGGATTAGATTTTGTGATTTATATTTCGGTATATTTCACGCCTATACCTACACGCACCGTTTCAAGGGAACGAACCACCTCCTCCGGCGATCTGCACGCTGAGTGCCTCGATGCGGTAGTGTGCGCGTTTTTCCTCGTGTTTGTTTGCGTGGGGTATGAGGTGGAGCTTGACGTCGACGTATAGGCCTTGTGGAGGGAGAGTCAGGGCTAGAGCGCAGAGGTTTTGTCTTTGTCTTTGTAGAAGAAGCAATGTCTTTGAGGGTTAGTTGAATGTCGTGCAGACGGATGTGGGTGTAGGTGTTGACGCCGGTGGAGGCCTCGGAGGTTTCCAACATTTTCACGTCACAGACGGTTACCGTCTGCGTAATGAAAAATCTCCTGCCGTTTTCCTCTTCGTCTAAATTGCGACCCTTCCACTCCTGCCGCATCTGTGCCGTCACCCCCGTTCTCATCCGCTGTCCTCCGTGTTTTGGCTCTGTTGGCATTGAGCTTTTCCCAATTGCCGCTTGGTTAGCCCGAACATTGGCCTGCACATCCGGGGTGCTTCCCATTCCTGCAGCGACTCGCGTCAAGTCTCGACTGGCGGCGACCTTCGTCAAGTGAGATCTGAAAGTGTCGCTGCCGATGGGCATGTCCATTGGAGCCAAGCGATGGGGGTCTTCAGACCTACCATGTGCGCGGGCCCCACAGGGGTTCGTTGAGAACGCGGTGCACGGCAGAGGGATTTGGAGGAGATATGTGCTGGAACTAGTTATAGAATGTTCGAGGAGAGGGTTCTCTGTTGTGGAGTACTTGTTAGTACACAAACGACTACCGTCTGCGTAATTTAAAATCTTAAACAAACGCTCGCTTAGCACAGTGGTAGTGCATTACAAAACAGTGGTTATCGGTTCTCCTGTGTATTGTAAAATCTTAAACAAAAAGGCTCGCTTAGCACAGTGGTAGTGCATTGTACTTATGTGGAAACCTAGAGATGCAAGGGTCCTGAGTTCGACCCTCAGAGTGAGCATTTTAACTAACCATTCTCTTTTTTGTCACACGATTTTGTCACACCTTGCGAACACCTTTTGAATGTTTCACGATTTGTTTACACACAATTACAAAGCTTGTTGTGACATTCAAGAAAGCTAGCACTACATACGAGTAAGGATAAATACAGGTACTGCACAGGCGGTTTTATTTTTTCTTTCCTTCTGAGGGCCAATGCTATGAATCGGCTCCTTCACCTGTCCACTTTGGCTTTTTTCGCCGACGCAATAACGGGAGGAGCACCTTTGCCGCGCACCCCCTACATCCGGCCCACCGTCAGGTTCCACAGCACGTTTCGCTTTTCCCCGGTTTGTGCATCGTCTCCGTTCGCAGGCCTCTGTGGCGTTGTCCCGCCCTTCTCCACGACCTCCACCCTCGCCCCTCTGCCTCCGCCGCGACCCCCACGCCCACGCCCGCGTCCACGTCCACCACCCCGCCCTCCTCCATCTCGATCTCGCCCACCGCCTCGACCCCCGCGACCACCTCGGCCACCACCACGGCCTCTCCCTCCGGACCCCATCGCTTGCTCCAAGGCGGCCTTTGCGGCACTCTGCGCACGTTCAACTTGGAATTCCTTCTCTTCGTCCTCTGCAACAGATACGAGTAGGGTATGGAACAAATGGGCTATACAATCAGAAAGACTAACCGCCCGCAAGAGTCCATGCAACGTCCTTGTCGCCTATTTTTGGCAAAGTGTCCTTGACGAATTGGATCTCGTCTTCAGCCAGAACCTTGTGAAAGCCGACAAGTCCCCAGGAAGTGCCCTGGCCGTGCTTGATAAACGGTGGCCGCCCGAATTTTTCTCTTAGAGGGTTCTAGGCGAGGGGTCAGATTCAGACTATGTCACCGGCAGCTTCAACTTGCCTTGATCTCGGCAAAGAAAAAGTTTTGCTTCGGCGTCGATGCCCTCGAACCGCAACGTGGCGCCCTTTGTGAATGGAATATCTTCTGCCTTGACTTCCCCCGTCCCGTCCTCGCCACGCTGGATAGGAATCGTACTTCCCATGAACTCGAGAAATACTTCCTTGGTTTCGGGCGCATCCTTTGTAGCTTTGCCGCCTTTCTTGGTCGCGGCCATTTCGCGGAAGGCGTCAAATTTTCGACCCGCAGAATAGAGATTCTTTCGCATGTCGGCAGCTTTGCCGGTAAGTCCCTTCTCACGAATCTTCATGGCACAGTATTCCTCTTTGGACATGATCAACAAGTTTAGTGCCTTCGAATGTGGGAGGAGGGTCGGCGGAGAGAAAGGCAGCAGCCGAGTCTTGAGATGTAAATTCCGTGAATACGGATAACTGAATAAACGAGTGAATACTGAGACTGCGAGAACATATGAGCCCAACACACTTTGAATTTTTTATCCGCATCACGTCGCATGCGCACAGCGTTCGTAGGGCCATACTGTTCAAAAAAGGCCTCGAGGCGTTTTTGAAGAGTGTCACTCTCTTCAGGGAATCCTTTCTGGTGGAGCAGGATAAGTCAGCACGCAAAGCCGCCCAGATGATAGGATTGATTTTTTCGAAGAAATGACACCAACCGCATAGACGCTGCGTTCGAACTGGTCTTTAGGCTCCTGAACCTCAGTCGTACGGCGCACATTCACGCCCTCGGCGTCAACCTCAAGTTGTGTGCTATGTTCGCGCAGCGCACGCACAACCCATTCGTTCCCGAGCGAAGAAAATTCACGCATGCGCTTGAAAGACGCGACAGTGGCGACAGGGACCCAGTGTTCCGGCGTTTTGGTGTGCAAGGTCCACATAAATCTGGAGGCCAGTTCATAAAGTTCAAAAATACCTGAGACGGGATTCGTCCTACTTGTCATAGGGCAGATTCGAATCCGCAAAATAGAACTCGACTAGAAACGAGGCGAAGGTTAGGCGAGTACACTGGATCGGAGAGCCCAAAACGAACTCTGTCGAGCGGCCTTCTGCATAGTAGACGCATCCTCGGGATCCAAAGCCGCCGATGAAGTGGTAGCCTCGACAACCTTGGCGGGTTCTGAGGCGGACATTACGACGTCGTTGGTCGTGGTAGCATCGGCCATGGTTGTTCGAGTTCAAAATGAGCTTCGAATCAACTCCAGTCAGAATTTGAACTGACCAAACAAATAGATCAGATTAGATATGTGTGTACGGAATGCATGCCAGAAAAAAAAAAGATTGTATACAGTGAGCAACAAACCAAATGAATACACAGGTGTAGTATGTAGGATAACTGAAGTAGAGTAGTTGCACTGCTGAGCCAGAACACATCCTAGTAGAAGTAGATCGAGCACGACTACCGGATTAACCGACCGTAGTCTAACCTACTCTCCCCGCTTCGTTCCCCGACTTCTCGCTTCGGAAACGCGTTCCAAAATCGTAGTGTTTCGTCGCCCGCGCCAGTCACGATCGTCTCTCCGTCAGGACTCATCGCAAGATAGAGAACTCGATTGGTGTGCCCGGTAAGCGACGCAACCATGTTCAACGTAGGATACTTCCAGATACATATCTGGTTCTGAGCGGTCGTGGACGAGAAGCCATGGGTGGAGACGAGCTCGTGCGATGTCAAAGACCATATCAAGTTGCATACCTGTGATAGGTCAAATTAAAGGTTTGAAGCAAGAAAATTCAAGTGTCATACCTGACTGCCTGTGTCCAGCTCGTTGAGCATAGTGCCACTGATTGTGTTCCAAAATCGGATATGCTTGTCCTGGGTGCCACCTCCGGTGGCCAACACTCCAGAGACGTGGGGATCCCATGCAAGGGCTTTGACGGCCGCGGTATGTTCATGGAACTTCCAAAGCGGAGCGTCCCCTCCGTTATCATCCGTACCACTTCCCGCACCGCCGCTGCCTCCAGCGCCGGGGGTGGCATTCGTGCCACGGAGGGCGCCCCCTGCGTTGTTACTCCTTCTTGATCCCCGGAGGTCCCATATACAAACCTTATTATCGTTGCCTCCGCTTGCCAAATTTGCAGCAGCAACTCCACCATCTCCACTCCATTTCAAACCACACACTTCTTGACGATGACCCGAACATCGCTTGAAGGGGCGGGTGGTGGCCTCACGAACATCACGGTGGTGAACCATACGATCCCGTGAGCCAGAGGAGAGGACATGGGCATTCCACGCAATAGCACCAATGCGTTGGGTATGGGCCTGCTGATAGGTGCGTTGAAGAGTCAGTCGATTGGCGTCGTAGACATGCAAACGTCCGTTGATAGTGCCCACAGCAAGTGTAGAGCCCTGAAGAAATAGTTAAATAGATGAACTCAGCTCGAACAACACCCGCACGCACCTTTTGAACCCAGGACACGGAGCTGATTGAATCATTACTGTCGGACAGGTCGCACAAACGATTGACTGCTGCGTTGTGTGCGGTCCAGAGGTACACGCAACTACCGAGGCCGACACCGAGAACGTTGGTGCTTGACCAATCGACAAGATTGAGATAAAAGTCCTCTGCGAGCTCCGGGGCATCGAGCACCCGATAGGGTGTCTTGCAGACGTTGCGGAGCTGACGGCGAGGACTTTCGAGTAGCTGCCGGCTTTCTGCGCGGACAGGACTCATAGAGTACGCCGAGTCTGCGGTTGTGTCGAGGCGACGAGTAGGGGTAGATGGGGCTGATGTTGAGGGTGAGTGGTATGCGAAGAGGCGGCGGCGAGTGGGGGTAGAAGGGGGTGCATTTGCGGCAGCGACTGGCGGGGGCCGTGTTGGTGATGCAGGGCGATTGTGATCTGGAGGGGTAACCTCTGCGTGTAGGATAGAATTGAATAGGGCATTTGCTTGCTCTGGAACCCCAAATTGTCTTTCAACTGCAGGTGCAAACGGTGGCAAAACATACCTTTGAGTGCGTCTGACTCTGAAGGTATTATCCTTGATTTTTTTGAAGGAGTGGATGGTCCGGCTTCGTCCTTGAGGTTGTACGATGTTCGCATATCACCTGCGTCGCGTGAGGGAATGAATCTGTCTCCATAGTCGCGGGTTTCAGGGCCATCGTCTTCAGTACGCTGCCTGTTTGTGGGGGGTCGTTCGTCTTCTGGGTCCTGCTGGGCAGCTCGCAGTCGTTTGCCAAACGTCGAGTTCTTCATGGCTGTTGAGAGCAAAGGACAATGGGGTGTGACAGTAACGCGTCGTCACGCAGACGCGTCCAGCTCATTTACGAAATGATCGGACACGGAGTTTCTCGCGCAGAACAAAATTCACAGCTAGAAAACGTACAAGAAATAATTACAATTAGCTTCCACCTTGGAACCCCCCATCTTCTCCAATCATGCTTGCGCTCGTTTTCGCATCCAAAAACAACTCGCCCATCTCTCCAATGTCTTCCACCTCCAATTGTGTACGTCCCGCCAACGTAGCCAAGATCGACGCGGGCGTCAGCAGTTGCAGCGCGTATCTGAATCCACGTCATCTCGTCGCGTTTCGAAACCAGCGAAAGACGAAGACAAACCTTAGCGAAGACTTTTCGCCCTGGACCGCCAGATGGTCCAGCACACCGGTTCCCAGTCGCAACCCCTCAACATTCGCACGCAGCTGCACGACCTTGCCAACTTGCTCGCGTGTGTAGCCGTCGGTTTTTACTATCATACATCTACGCAAGCCGTCAGTTCAACCAAATAGACTAGGAGAGGTGTGAAATCCACCTGTCAAGAAGATCGACGGGAATACCGTGGGGTGATACAATGTCGGTTGTGCCACGCACAAGCGAGTTGCCGCGGTTGGTAGCTAGAATTACCGTTGGTGCCATCGGTGACTCGAGAAGCGCGTTCAAGTACGTGAAGCATTCAATATCGAGCATGTGTACCTTGATCAGAGTCAGGTCAAGACTCTGAAAATACGACACTGCGCACCTCGTCAATGAAAACGACTCCAGGCACAACTTCAGCAACGCCTTGGTCAACATAGCCTTTCACGACCTTGTTGACCTCGCGACGCAGCTTCTCGGTGACCTCTGTCCGCCCGCTCTTGACTAGACTACCCATGACACTCATGATATCTTGTCCACCCTGCGGTCGTGCGTTGGCGGCATCAAGATCTCCAAGAGTCACGTCCTGCACAAGCTCCTTGCGTTTGTGCACATCACCCTTGGGTAAGGGCACGTAGGTCTCTGCTTCGAGATCATACGACGACGCGTACGCGTCTGATCGCCCGACGCGCTACGCCATGTTAAATTTTGCTGAACATCGGCGAGGTTGAAAAAAACTAACCTTGACGGCACCTGTCTGGTGCTCGACGTAGATGACGTCTCCAACAACGATTTTCTCTTTGAGAATGGCCTCATAGATAATGGGGTCTAGTCGCAACTGTTTTGTGCCCCGAACGGTTTTGAGGCCCACAACAACGTGTGATACAGTTTTTCCGTACCCACTGAGTGGATTCTCCGCTTCTGTGGGGGTGAGTTCTGTGACTTCACCCTCGTAGACCTCCTTGGTTTCTTTTATCCGAAGCCCTAGTCACCTTGTTTATAATAAATTTGAAAATCGGAGCTGATAGTCGCACCTATTGCGCGCCGAAAAGCTTCCGCAAGAACTTCAGTCTTTTTTACCTCTGTGCTGTACACTTCGGAGCCGACCATGGGGCAAAAGGGAACTTTTGACCCGAGTTCTTGGGATATGGCGAGCGCGAGGGCAGTCTTTCCTGTACCGGGAGCGCCGACTAGCAGCAAAGCGCGCCCAGAGAATTTTCGTGATTTGATGAGGTCGACAATGACCCCACAGGCCTTTAAGACAGTACATTAGCGGGGGTACGAGTTGGCTTGTTTTTTGCAGTGAACCTCGCGCGCATTCGTTTGGCCAATGAACCCAGAACCGTCGGGGGGAGCAGAGCCATCTGCAGACAAGCCGAGCCCTTTTATGTGTGAATGTGGAGCGATACGCGAAGAACGAGCAGCAGCGTTTGGGACAGGCGGGGGGACGGCGTTGTGGGCGACGGGGGCGGACGTAGAGGCCGACATGGAAGACGCGTCGAGCCAGTTGATCGCTTGTGTGTCCTTGTTGTCCCTCTCCCTCTCTCCATGGGCTCCGCTAATTCGACCCTCCAAGACTCGGCCGCAGTCACCGTGTGTCTCTTGTCCTCCTCCTTCATCTCGTCCCAATACATGCCCTAGTTCTCTCAAGACCTCGTCGATGCTCTCGCCGACAACGCCGCCTCTCCCGCTCCTTCACCTGCTCGCCAAAACACAATAGATTCCCAGATACGCGCACGCATCCAGGCAGAGCTTGAACACCTTCGCTCAGAAGAACAAAATGTCCGCGACCAAATACAGGCAGCGCTAGAGAAGGAAAATCTCGACCGAGAGAGGGCAATGGCTGGCGATCCCGACTCAGTAAAGAGTTCACCCGCTTTATTGGCAGACCTAGAAGAGGTCCGAGCAAAGGTCGACCGATTTCACGCTCGTAGGGACCTCTCAGAGTATCCTGCTTTACGCGAAACGAGTGAGGCTCTCGTCGCGTGTTACAGGTGCGTCCCACTACAGCCAGTTACAAATTAGTTTCACAGATACTGGGCCCAGAAACAACTCCTCCACCCCACTTGACTGCTGGCAGCATGTCGACAAGTTCAAGGCTTCCGTAGCTGAGATAGAAAAAGTCCGTGGTCTTTACATTCGTTCAACGTTAATACTCATCAATGTCCAGGAGCATATAAAATCCCTACAATAAGTGTCCGTAATACCGATGACTCTCAATACGCCACGCCTACATCCTGCGAGTACGCCGACCCTGAGGTTGCCTGAGATACCCTGTGCGGAGGCCCTTTGCGATCCATCCATGATCCCCGCGTCAGTGCAGCCTCGATGCTTCCCAGCGCCAGTATAAGGCTCGTTGGCACTCGCACCTGACGCTCCTCCCCGCTTGCCGTTGAATACATGGACACTGAGCTCACTGTCGACGGCATCCGTGGAACCCCGGAGGTGGGAGACAACGTTTCTCCCATCGGTGCTTTCGTCTTCGTAGACCGTAGCGGCTTTGGGGGTGACGGTTTCAACAGTCCATCGGCTTTCTCTGTGAATTTCACTTTTGCACTATCCACTGGACGGTGCAACTTTTGCCGGAACGAAGCCGCGGGCCATGGTTTCGTCAATGTCGCCGACGCGTTGTAGTCCGTGTTCCTCCTTGTTCGGCGCTGTGCATCCTAGAAATTCTACTTTGAGTCTTACCGGGATTGTGACATCTTACAAAAATGACTTACTGCCTCCATCTCGCGTTTTTGTTTTGCCCTGCGCGCGACTTTGGCCCACCACATGTAGCATATCAGCGCTAGAATGGCTAGCAAAATTCCGCCGATCAGCCCACCAACCATGGCAGCGACTGGAATATGGGTTTCCTGAGGGGTATCTCGTACCGCGATGTAGCGAGACACGAGGACGGCAGAGTGGATGGATGGCATAGTGAGGATATCGCCTTGCGATAATCCGCCATGCCTTATATACGTGTCTGGACAAAGAATCTCTTTCAAGGGTGCATCTGAAAGCGATTCCTAAATTGGTGGCCAAAACGCGGCGCACACGAGGCACGCTCGGCAGCATTTTTTTGATAATTTTTAGGCTCAAAGGTGGTAGGTTGATAAAAACAAATACAGGCAACAACATCGGATCGTTCCTAATCCTCATCCATCGCAAGCTGAGCCTCATTCAGAGCCTCCGCATCATCCATCAGCTTCTCCTCCAGTGCCTGAACCCGTTCCTGTGCATCGCGTCTCTCTGCGTCGAGCTCAGAATAGCGTTCCTGCAGAAGTCTTTCCCGCCGCTCGAGTTTTTCCACCTCCTCCTTGAGCGCTTCCAGCCTCCGCGGACCGGTTGCATTTTCGTTCGTTTGCAAACGAGAGAAACTGTCGTAATCCACCTTGGTTTTTTGCAGCTCATCGAATGCGTCGGCGATGCGCTTCGACAGTACTTCCGACCGCGACAAGTAGCCACCAAGTACAATGGAGAGTTTCTTCTCTGCTTTGCCCGCCTTCGCCGCCTCCTTGCCCATCAGCTCCCGGCTCTCATCCAGAATCGTGGTGTATCCTGTCACGCGGGCCTCCGCTGAAAGAGATGAAGGCTCCACCCAGATTTTACGCTCTGAATCATATGTTAGTTGTTGGCGCGTGGAAGCCCATGAGAGAGGCTCTTCTGTCGGTTCGGCTTTTGCCAAAGCTAATAAACCATCCCGCAGTTGTTCGGGATTCGCATTGGTGAAACCGACGGCCGACGCCAACTCCAGATGTATCAAGGCCTTCGCTGACGCCACATCGTCGTCAGCAGGTATCTCGTATAATGAGACCGTTCCGCCAGCGCGCAACGTCCCTGGGATGGGATGTGCGATAGAATCGTGCAGCAGCAAATCCGCGAGCTCTTGGTCGATCAGACGCTGTGCCTCCGTCTCCTCTTCGTCTATACTTAAACGTTGCAGAAGCCCACCGACGTCGATGTTGGGAGGACGCGGCAGTCCACGCTGAACAACTTGCGACCGTCGTGCCAATGCTTTGCGTTCCACCTCCTCTCGCTGTCGTTTCAGGCGAGCATCCCGCTCAGCTGCATCTTCCTCAGAGAGCGGTATCCCGTTCGTTGGATCGTCTTCATCCTCTTCTTCGGGGACGAGGAGCTCAAAGTTGTTTTCCGGGGTGGGAAGGTTCAAGAAACCAGCCTTCAGAGCGCGCTTGGCAGAGTTGGCGCGAAGACGCTGTTCTCGTGGAGTGTCGCCGACGGGTGTGAAACCTTCGGGATTGATAGCAAGGTTGTCGCGCATTGGTGTCCGGAGTGGAGTCGCCGACACTCCATCACCACGGGGGGTAGCGGACCCATCTAAACCCCCGGCTCGTAATGGAGTAGCGAGCGGATTTGGAGTGAAGGCTACCTGATGGTGAGGAGTAGCGCTTTCGAAGCCGGTGCCACCTCCAGGTGCAACATGCAACGGTGTGTTTTCGTCGCCAAGAAGGGGTGTTTGCGCCATCGACATATTTCGAAGGTTACGAGCCTCTGTCATGACGTTGTCGTCTAATATATACAGATTCAGTGTCAGTTTGCGATGGCTGAGAGAAAAAGAGGCGTACGCTGGGAAGCAGTGCGTGGTGTACGGGCCATCCTGGCATTCTCTAAGCCCTCGTAATCACTCAAAAGCCTTCCACTAGCATCGCTGCCACCCTCCACCAATGCCTTTGCGCTCTCCCCTGCTTGTCCAATTTTGACGATATCCTCCAGCTCGGCCTCCCCAACCTGTGCAGTTGGCAGCATCAGCTTTCTACGCCGTCCAATCGATTCTGCTTCTTTCAATTTTTGGATTTGAGCGTCTCGAGCCGGAATGAACTTGGCCTGATGGCCAGAATTTTCGCCTCCCTTCTTTTCCGATTCTCTCTTCTGACGTTTCCTTCTCTCTGCCTCTTCTTCTTCTGCCGGTTTGCGCTTGTTCTCGAGACGGCGTAGACTTTGGCCAACCGGAGCTGAAGCAACACGCGCCTGCTCCTCTGAAGTATCGTAAAAACCAGGAGCAGCCTTTTTTTCGAATGGGATATCAGCGTTGTAGTCCATGCCTTTTCGTTTCGTCTTGTGGCGCATACTGTGAAATATAGACGCGTCAGTATTTGGTGGAAAAGAGATAGAGAAAAGATACTCGCATGATACCGGCAGCTTTGAGTTCTCGTTTTTTCTGAAGAACGGCAAGACGACGGGCCTCTTCCAGTTGACGCTCACGAGCTTTGCGCTTCGCCTTCTTGCCTTGAGTATTCGCGAGACGAGCACGCGCCTCGGAAAGCATTTCCTTTTCATCCTCGTCCATGTCTATGGGGTCGGGCCGAGCTGGTTTTGTTTCCGGGTCAGGGTCTATCTCTCCGGGACGCAAGCGACGGACGTCGTCGGCGCTAGGGCCCGTATCTCCAGGACCTGCAAGACCAAGCTCCTCGTTATCCTTCGCTTCCGCCTCATCAAGCAGTTTCTGGTATCGCTCCAGACATTGAACAGCAGTGCGACCGACGATGGGAGCAATAGTGCGCCATTGGGTTGGCATTAGCTTTGCGAGGTGAAGAAGCTTCTCGTCCTCAGTCTTGGACCACTCCGTCTTCTTGATGGAAGGATCGAGCCATTCATACCAGCGCGCCTTGCATTGTTTGGGAGTTTTCCGAACCAAGAGAGACGAAATACGAGCCCATTGGTTCTTGCCGTATTTTGCAATGGCGGCTTTCAACACCTCATCCTCGGTGTTCTGCGAAGATTTAGTCAAGAATCAAGGGGAATTAAGAGTCTTGGTACCTTCCAGACACCACCCTTGATGATGATTCTGACCATGGGGCCGGGACGAGTAGGAGGTGGTGGTCGCGAAAGCCAAACGCGACGTGACTGTCACACTTGGGTCACTCATTGTCGGAACGTGATGACGACTCAGAATATTCTGAATTTTTTAGGCTACTAGTATGTACATGTTCGGTAGTTTACAGGAAAAAATGCATGTAGTCCGTTTCTCTACCGAATGGCATCGAACGGAAGGCGCGCCAAGTCGGCCTTGCCGTCGTCGATCCATTCCTTCTTCACCAACTTCTCCTTCTCGTTATAATATAGTCTGTACACTAACCGAATCGTCCCTTCGCTCACCCCCGCGACAGCGCTGATATCTCTCAGTGACTTGTTCTTCCCCAAAAGGTTGCACGTGAAGAATATGGCGCCACCCGCGATCGAGACAGGGCTCCTTCCATCCGCAATCCCATACTTCCTCGCAGCGATGATGATATCCGCGCAAATGCTTTGCACATTTGGCGGAAGATCAAGATGGTTGCAGTATCGTGCAAGCATATTTTCAGGTCCAGACGACGGAGATGGCGTGCTGGTGGTGGCTGATGCTCCAGGTGAGAGGTTGAATGCCTGTTCGAGCGCTTTGTAACACTGGCCCAGAATCTTTTTCGACACATGCGTAAGGTTGCATATCTCGCGAAACGTGCGAGGTACGTGAGCTTGACGGCATGCGATGAAGATACAGGCAGCGATGACCGCGTCGAGAGGTTTGCCACGCAGCAGCTTCTCCTCGTCTGAGCGCTTGTAAAGTTGTTTGGCGATATCGGAGATGGTTTTGGGTAGGGAAAACTGGTCACACCAGCTAGAGATGTCCCGGAAGGCAGTGAGAAGGTTGCGTTCAGCGCGGGAACTCTGCGCGCGCGAAGCGGCGCGTTGCAATTCTCGGGCGAGGCCAGAGCCACCGTCCCGAAAGCTGACTACAGTATCCAGCTGCTCTCGCCCTTCCATCAGTGGGTCGGAGGCTGCACCAACACGAGATGGATCGTCGCCCTCGTCGTTAGCGAAAGTCTGGTATCAAGTGACGAATCAAGTCCGAAGTTGCGACAAGACTGGGAGAAGTGAACTCACGCGCCATTCACTCCGCGTGTCAACGATACGATCACCCAGCACCAAACCACAGTTTCTGCAAACGAGGTCTCCACTACCAAACTCCTCCGCAATTTCGGGATTGGGGTCCCTACACTCTGGACAGATGAGACGAACGCTTAGGTCGGGTCCGTATGAGGGCGCTTGAATTTTAGGTCCTTGAGGTGCGGCCAGAGGAAAGGGTTGTGAATACGCCATTATCGAGGGTTTAAGAGCGAATGAGTCAAATCGAGCGTGTCGAAAGAGAACCACAGGGACTGTAAGATATGTTGTGCAGCACAACGAGCATCAGTAAAACTTATTTGGACCTACCGCTCGTCTGCAGATGCTGCGTTTAGGCTGGGCCCGACTGGCCACCGAAAAGGATGTTAAGAGAGAGGTTAAAGGTTGTGTCACGGCAAGTCACACCAATGCGTCCATTATGTAACATTTTTCGGTCGGATACATGTGTTTACTCATTCATCTAAGTACACAAAAAATTCAATTTCCTCTCTTCTTCAGTAAGTTCTGCGCAACTTCATCGGCGTCAGGCGAGAGATCGGGTAGCCAGAATGCCTGTATCGAACGTGTTCATGGAACAGCTTGCTCGACGTGGAAGAACACTAACCAATTCAGCTCCTGCGGAGACCATCATCGCCAGTCGTGGATTGAATTTGACACATCTGGATGGCCCAGGATGCCCTTCCAGCACCGCAAGTGGGAGCACTTTAGCCGGCGGCACCTTGAGATCCACGTCTCCTGACCGCGCAGGAAGGTGTTGTACGTCCCAGATGATGATTTTGCCGTCGAGACTCCCTCCTACGATATATTTACTGTCCGGCGTCCAGCCTACCTCTTCCCCACTGCTGCCCTTCACAGGTTCAATGTTGTGTGGCGAGTCTATCGATCGTCGCTCGAGACCCTTGTGGCCCTCGAGCTTGGCGACTAGATGTCCTTCATATGCATCGACGATGTAATGTGCGTCGCCGGAGCAGCCTACGAGTAGATACTTTCCGTTCGACGAGAAAGCCATGGACGTCATGTAGATTGGACGGGGCGGAAAGCTGACAAGGCCCAAGGTAGGATCGTCCAGTGTGATGACAAGGAAAGGCGCCTTGTCAAAGTTCGCCTGGTCGTACAATAGAATACGCGAATAGTGGTTGACGGCGACTGCGAATACAACACCAGTAGAGTCATAAGCAACTATGGGCACCGAGGGAACACTCAGAAGACCACGACAGGTTGGGGCGCGAAGGTCCCATAGGCGAACTGTCCTGTCTTGTGAGCCAGACATGAAACCGTCGTCGACTGGCGAAATTTCCAGTGAAACGACTCTTCCTTTGTGACCTTTGAAGTACTGAAGATATTTGTTGTCGTGGAGGGAGTGGTATCGAAGTGTGTCGTCTTCCTTGGTCGAGGCGTGAATGATAGAAGTATTCTTGTGGGTGAAACGCGGTAAATCCACGCCATACTTTTTCGAGTGCAGTATCTTGATTTGTCTATGGCGGCCTAATTCACATGAAGTATTATAGAAGAAACCAACTTACTTGCCCGATTTGCAACTGTACAAGCGAAAGGTCTCATCTTCTGAAGCAGTGATGACCTGGTCTCCCCGATCGTCAAAACTAATCCCTGTGATGTGGCGAGGAGTTGAATAATGGGCTCTGGGTTGGTCTGAAGTGGGTGGGGGCACGGCCTCAACAGCGCCCTTCATAATTCTTGCAGGCTTCAACCTTGCCTGAACGAGACTTGTCTTAATCAAGATTGCGTGGCCGTTTTTGGGTTAAAATCACCATCGCAGCATTGGTCAAAGGGATTGTAGTAGGAGCTAAAGGATTGCTGCTTGAACCAGCCTGCGGCGCCATTATTCACGGTACTGTGGTCCCAAGTCGATGAACAGTAGTGAACAGTACGTCACACCAAGAATGTCACAAGCGTGACTTCTGCTTGGACCCTTCTTCGTCATGAGCGAACAAGACGAGACTGCAAAACTGTGGAAGGTCAACCGGACTATTCACGAGTTGGTGAAAGACCGAGTCAGCAGCCAGTGGTTCTTTCTATGGCGTTCTTACGCTGATGCAGGGATTCCAAGTCTCGGACGATGAGATATCCATGGATCTCGGCACGTTCCGCCAAAACTTTGCCAGCAGTGGCGGATCCGTAGAGTGAGTTTTGTGCGCAATGCTCAAGAATTGCTCTCAAACTAAGGCGATAGTCGCAACCAACTAAACTTCTATACGAATTCACGGGTTAATCCCTCAGACCAAATCTTTGTATTTTTTTCTGAAGAGAGGAATGTTGGTGTTAAAACGATGCGAAAGTGGGTGCTGTTTCCAAACTCATTCAACTACTGACGCGCTGCAGACTACTGAGTATCCTGGAGGAAAAGGCGATACAGCGAGGCATTATTGTGTTCCCTCTGACAATGACATCGTCAGCACGAAAGGTAGGTTCAAAGCCCGGCATTATAACGCGTCATAATGTAATGGGCTGCTAGGTGATTACAGCCATGGCGGCGCAATACCGACTGGAAGAATTTTCTGAATCGGATCTGCTTGTGAATATTGTGCACCATACATTGGTGCCTCGGCATGAGGTGCTGTCTCCGGAAGACAAAAAGATACTCTTGGAGAAGTAGTGCGTCGCTGGGACTGTTTTCTTGCTGATATATAATCTTACCAAAGTTGCTGCAGCCGGCTGAAAGAAACGCAGCTGCCGCGTATACAATTGGCAGATCCCGTGGCGCGGTACTATGGATTACGGCGGGGGCAGGTTGTAAAGATCACGCGACCGAGCGAAACGAGCGGGCGATATGCGAGCTATCGAATATGTTTTTAGAGAAGTTGTGTAAGACTCAGAGAGGCCGGCGGGGAAATAATAGCATATTGTGTAAAACCCTAACCCAAGGACCGATCAGGACGGCGTAGGGGCAGATAAGAGGCTTCTGGACGGACAGTGGATGAGTCCTAGAACGGACTACAAGTCCTCTCCAGCTACTTCCAAGTACTTCCAACGTCTCTCCACCAAGTTGCAATTGCTTCCCGGCCCTTGTCACTACCCGCGACGCGCTCCGGCGACTCTCGTTTTCCTTTGATCCCCGTTCTTGTCACCGGCCGTGCCAATGGAGAGTCCGCTAACGGACGATGTCCACGACCAGGACCTCAGGTCCGTCCTCCTCGTCCTCCCCAACGTCCCCCACCTTCCTAACCACTCTCCAGCTCAAAATCCCCCGTCGTTCGCGGTGCCAGGGCCTGCACCGTATGCCGCGCTGCCAAGGTGCTTATTGTCCCCGCCCTTCATTTTATTCGCCTGCCGTTCAACTACCTCATCTCGAAATTTAGATGAAATGCGTCGGCGCAGACGATGGCCAGAAACAATGCCAACGTTGTAAGCGCGCCAACGTCGAATGTGTGTTCGAGAAACACCGCAGAGGCCGCAAGCCTGGCTCAAAGTATGTTACTCCCCGCCTTGAAGCGCGTTCTCATTTGTGTCCAGACTCTCGGAGGCTTCCAAGATGCTTCGCCGTCTTGAGAAGGGGCTCAATAGCGCAAAGCTCAAGTCTCAGGCTGCTGCAGACGCCGATCCTCGCGACCCTTACCAGCGCGACCCTTATTCCGCCACCGCCTCTCAGTTCTCTCCCAATGAGCTTGCTCCGCTCAATGCTCCTCCCTATCAGAATGGGGAATATCCAAATTCAAATCATGGTCCTCGTTCAATCGACGACGAGCCCGACGATGACCCCGATCCAGAGGACCGTGCTCTCTTCCCCGCGAAGCTCATCCGCAAGGAGAACCAACGTAACTCTTTCTTTCGCACAATACTAAACCCCGCAGAGGGTTCTGC
The DNA here is from genome assembly GCA_037176885.1 of Favolaschia claudopus. Lineage (NCBI taxonomy): Eukaryota > Fungi > Basidiomycota > Agaricomycetes > Agaricales > Mycenaceae > Favolaschia > Favolaschia claudopus. The sequence goes on along the minus strand of JAWWNJ010000035.1, from coordinate 265,168 downwards.
CAACCCGAATGCTCCTCCCAATCGCCCTTCTTACTCCCCGCCTCACCAGAACAGATCGCCTCCGTCCTATCACGATCCTGTGGGTGCTGGCATTATCGACGAGGACCAAGCCAAAGTTCTCTTCGATCTCATCTTCCTCCGTCTTAATCCATTCATCAACCTTTTCGATCCTGCTCTGCATTCGGTGCATTATGTTCGCGCCAAATGCCCTTTTCTTTTCACAACCCTCATCATGGCCGGGTGCAAGTTCTTCAAACCTGAGGCTTTCAAGCCCTGCCAGAAGCTCGCTCACGAATTCGCCGTCCGCGCCTTCGCAGAGGCCTGGAAACGCGTCGAAGTCGTTCAAGCTTTTGCTTGCCTCACGTACTGGAAGGATCCCGACGATAACGTTAGTCAAGTCTACCCCGCTGTCCCCATTTTCATAGATTCACCAAACTTCGCAGCGGACTTGGACCTACATCGGCTATGTGAGTATGTTTCTCCCTCTTTCACGGTCGCGCTAAAACACCTAGGCATGTCGTATGGCCGTGGAACTGGGCCTGAACCGTTACGTCGCCTCTGCACCTCCAAACGAAACCGAATTCAGCTCCTCGAACGCCGTAATCGCGAGCGTACCTACCTTGTCCTCTTCACGCACGATCGGAGTCTTAGTATCCAGACTGGTCGGAGTTGGATGCTTCCTGAGGACGAAATCGTCCGTCACTCCTCAACATGGCATGAACACGCTGGGAATCCGCCACGTCCGGAAGATGTTATTGTCGCCGCTCAGGTTCAACTGCGCCGCATCTCTGTGCGTTATTTTCCCTTTCCAAACGAATATGTTTATATATCTCATGAATGTTTATTGCAGTCCGAAACAACAGACATGTTCTATACCAAAGGGGGCAGCTCGTCCAATGGTCACAACGATGTTAACTATGAAGTTGTGCTTCGGAACTGCAATGGCAAATTAACCCAGTGGATGGACACTTGGCAGGCCGAGATGCAGCGCGGTAGGTTTTTCATGAAGTCAAAGTCAGCTTCACGCTCTCAACCGTTTTCTAGCTGGCGGAGAATCCTTTCACTTTTCCTTCCTCAGCCTGTTTCGTCTACATGTCCGGCTATTTCTTAACAGCTTCGGGATTCAGGCTTCTTTGTCTCCGGTTCGTCCATATGCACTTTCCTCTTCTTCTCATCTCTTATTGATTTTGTGTGATAGTCAAGCAGGGCGAGCCCCAGTCTTCAAGCACTTATCAGCATGCTGCACAAGCGCACTCGACGTTCTTCGAATAGTGTCGAAAGATTTCCCTTCCATGAGCATGTTGGTTCGTCCATAATTCCCCAACCCTCGATTCACAAGTTTTTTATCCACGCTCCAGCGTTATGGGCAAGACTCGATCACTGTGATGTCGGCTTATGCAGCTGTGTTCTTGCTCAGGGCAAGTTCGCCCCCCAATTATTTTATGTTCAATTAGCTGACGATCGCTCTAGCTTCTCCGCAGTTCCAATACCCTTGCCCAACTGCACGAAGGCACTGCGCACGAAATACATTCTCTCATCTCAAAGACAGCTGACGCCTATTACGACGCATCAGTCCTGTCCCCTGCATCGACCTCGGCCGCCTACCACGCCCGGTTTCTGCGGAGCTTGCTGGCCAATGACATCTTTAAAAGCCGGCGCGGGGAACCGGAACGGTATGAAAATAACCACACCATGCCTATTGATCCCCGGCTGCAAGGTACGGTGTTCTCGCACTTCGCACTTTTGCATCCCTCATTTGGCTATCTCAGCCCCGACGCCCAACACGTCAATGTACCCCCCACAACAAATATCGCCCCATGACCAGCAGAACCAGCAGAACTTTTCGTTCCCCGCGTCACCGACCAATAATATCTCCCCTCATACGGAAGAATATTCAGGAGAAGCTCCCGCCCGAAACGGAGTCGTTCCAGTCACGGCTTCCATGCAGCCGACCAACTATGCGCCCGAGGGATATGTGCCTTCGATCCCGCACCATGCCTCCGAGCTGGACGCGCATTATTGGAAAAACATGTTCCTAGAATTGGGATTTGGGGACAATCAAAGTGAGCAGGCGCGGACCATGGCTCAACCTCCTCCTCCGGAAAACCACCAACTTGGATACCACATTGCACCAAGCTACGGTCACTAATCTGTAAACCCGCTGTCTTCTCTTCTTTCTCTGTTGTGCGTTTTGACCCGTGTACTGTATTGCTGCTACCAAACCTAGTGTACGCTGTCGTAAAGCTAATCCGACTTGTCTGTCACGGATGTCCGTTGGATAGATCGCCGGGAATGGCTGTCTACGGACATCAAGCCCCCCTGCGTCATGCATCGACAGCGACCGGGACGATAACCAGTGTGCGTCCCACCGCTGCGGCAATGCGAGGTGTTCGGGATGCAAGCCAATCGAAATCCCGAACAAAATGGGGTCGTGGAGCTAATGTTAGCGTAGTGGGTTGGGTGTAGGCAGTATTATGGATATTAATAAGTGCGCCTTTGGCTGGCGACTGCGTCGAGATTGCAAAGTATTCAGGATATGTTGAGGACCATCTACAATCGGTAAATGAAAGCGCGGCGTAGAACGGTTGAATTCGCATACCGAAAGCGATGACCACCCAAACCTTGAGGGAAACTATTTCCCGTTGTCGGCTTACCACCCTGGAGCTGAGAAATATTCCACAGTGAATACCGCGAATTGTATACAGCTCCGACGCTATCGGACGGATTAGATTGAGAACTGGGCAGAGGAGTAGTACGTACATGTCGGCATTATCAGCCCTCCAACTAGCCCAACCACCCGGAACAGAGATGCCCATGGAAGTCGCAGCTAATGCTGAAATGCAGTTACATCAGATTCAAATAAAAAGACAGGTACCAGAGCATCCACCATAGGGCTCGATTAGCTCGACCAATCGCCAGCTGTCGTAGTCAGCTTCATCGTCTGGGTCTGAGCGCCAATCGGTCACAAACACGGAACCGGTGGTATCAGAGACCAGGAATTCCTTTGAGGACGACGGATGGGAGCAAACAGATGTCAGAGGATGGGGGAATGCCATGACGTAAGCAGTCGGTTGAGCGCGGGGTGGCGGGGAAGACATTCCAGTTGATTCTGGGGATGCCCTCGACGAGGAAACATCTTGAGTGGGATACAGGTCCCAAACCATGAGCATTTTGTCGTCTAACAGGGAGATGAACACGACCGTTTCTATCGAATACTTAGGGGTCGTGTTACCTGATACAGTCGCGACATAACGCGTACTATCGACGCCCTTGCCGCCGCAAAAAGTCATGTCATTGACGCGCCCATGGTGTCCACTGAGGCCGCCGCCGAAAGCAAAGACGGTTTCATTGTTGGTGGGTTGTTTAGTCAGGAGATGGAGACCGAAATTGGCGCTTGCGGCGGTCAATCTTGAGAAAGAGTTCAACGGATAAAAGTCGCGTAGAATTTGAGATCCACAAACTCGATAAACCAATCATCGCTCGCCGAAGGTGAGACTGTTCTAGGAGAGAAAGCAAGGGCGGTTATTCTGGAGCCAATATGAAACGATGCTATCGACTGTAGCCTGAGGTTCACGGAAAGTCCGCCGAGAATTGTAGAATTATCGAACCTTGATGGAGTTTTCTGCGACCTGAAGGACTTGTACAGAGTGGTCAGTTCCTAGAGCGACCAAGTCTGCGGAATCATCTGTTTTTGCGGTCGCGATGACATAGATTTCAGAGGCTAGGTCGGTATATTTGAGAGATTGGGTGGACATGGTCCAGAAGGGGTCAAGTGACCGTGACAGTCACGATTTGGAGAGTGCAGAACGCGTGGTATGGCACCGAAAGGTCCAAATCCGCTCATCCTGCTTGCCTTGACTTCTGTGTCCTTTGCAGCATTTGCATTCATAGTCAAGCGAAGGTTTGTTGCATCTTCACCAGCATCCAATCATCTCCAATCAGTATCTCCAGAGAACAGACCGCCCCCGCTAGCGCTTCCGTTAGATTTCAAGATACAACAGCAACCTCTGTTCGCAAATCGTAATGCCTGCCATTCTTGACAAACTAGCTGGTATCCTCCGCCCCGGCGACGACGGCAAATCTCAACAAACCCCGACGTCCCCCATCTTCGATCACAACAAGGTCACTGTAATCTTTGTACTAGGAGGGCCTGGAGCTGGTGATCATCGACTGCCTCGTCCGTCAAGAAAGCATTTATCGACATACCAACAGGAAAGGGTACCCAGTGCTCCCATCTCGTCGCGGATTTTGGATTCTGCCACCTTTCGGGTTAGTTTACAATACTATTCTGAGCCTTTTAGGATTCGTTGCCTCAACCCTTCCCCAGCTGGCGATCTTCTCCGTGCTGAGCAGAACCGCGAAGGCTCCCAGTTTGGAGAACTGATTCACACTTGCATCAAGGAGGGCACTATTGTCCCCATGGAAGTAACGATCAAATTGCTGGAAAACGCAATGTCTGCCGCACTCAAAGAATCGCCAACTCGTGAGGGCTGGGGTGAAGATCGCGGCCGTTTCCTCATCGACGGTTTCCCGCGCAAAATGGATCAGGCACTCAAATTCGACCAGGAGGTGAACAGAATTCATATGCTTGGACCTTTTTTTTTGTTCAGCGCGTATTATCGCAGGTTTGTCGGGCTTCACTTGTTCTGTTCTTTTCGACGACAGAGCAAGTCATGCTTGACCGGCTCCTTGAACGCGGGAAAACGAGTGGTCGCGAGGACGATAATGCTGAGAGCATTAAGAAGCGATTCGGTGCGCGTTTCAGTATACCCACATGCGCGATTCTCACAGCATGAAGTCACATACAAGGAAACGACGATGCCAGTCATTCAACACTACGAGGCTCTGGGGAAGGTCGCGGAGGTTTGTGGCTCGAGATATCTTATTGCAACAAGAAGTAATCCTTTGCGTCCCACAGATAGACAGCAGCCCGTCAGTAGAAGAAGTTCACCTAAAGGCAAAGGAGGTCGTGGCGAAGATCCTTCAACAGAAGTAGACACGGACATGGATTACAAAAGCGTGTATAGAGTTTCTGTTCAAGTGTACAAACAAACAATTCTTCACAATAATACCTACCCCATCAATCATTCAAACGTGCACCATGAAGCCTACTCCAGCATCTGGCACGGCCGCCGAGCACACAGCTCGTCCCTCCGTCTCAATCTTTGATATTGCGCCGTCTGTACATAGCCAATGCGCGTCTTCGTCGTCGTCGACCTGGAAAAGAAATCAGGCTTCCTGTGAGAGTGAACACTAAACATGACCGACTGGAATCCACTCCCATCCTCCGCAACGTATATACTCTACAACGAGCGGACCGTCCCCTTCGGTGGTGGCTTCACCGTTCTCGTTATACCTGAGATCAACGTGGGCTCCTTGATGGTACGCATCCCCAAGCACCTTCCATAAGACAGGGACGAAGGCTTCACGAGTTTCGAGCGTGTCGTCGGATACAGTCGGTGAGCAGAATGGGCGCACGATGACCAGGTCACAGGTAGCCTCTGTGGCTGGTATGCGTGATGCCAGAGGAGAGATCATGAAAGCAGGTTCGAGACGATCTTCAGGGGACGATGGATGAGTAAGCGGAGTCGGATTAACGCAATGATTTCACCAACCGACGTTCACGGTGGATAGGAAGTAAGCAAAAGGGCCGTCCAAGTCGACGATTGGATCGTTCGAGTGGGAATCAGGGTGATCAATGAAAGATTTGGACGACGGATCGTAGATCTGGACAACCTCTGCCCCGGGAGCAGGAATGAGCTTCACCCAACTTTTGTACCACTTGGTGCTGTTCTGCTGGGCCGCCACCTTTTCATGAGATGAGTTTTGTGCCTATCACCAGTGAGAGCCGTCCAACCTTGAACCGTTCCAGGCCAGGCATTTCTTTTCTTAACGTCTCGGAGTCTTTCAGGATGCTGGCATGTAGAGAGGTTGAGACAACAACAGAAGAAATCTTTGCTAGATTGAGGTTAGTAGATGACTATAAACGCCTGTCAAATGATGAACCTTGAGGTCGCTTGCGAGCAGAAGGAGGAGAGGACAGGGTTGTAATGGCCAAAGTCAGTGGAATCGTCTTTCCGTTTGCAAGGAAAGACTGGATCGATAGCAATCGGTACGCCGTGTCGGCGGGGCCTTCCTGTGGGGGTGGGAAGAGTGTCGAGTACAGGGCGTTGGCAGTACCAGATGGGACAAGAACGAAAGAGACCTGGTATCTTTGCATTCGTATTCGGCGACATCTGGGGGTGCAAGAAATACCTTGGGCGGTCGCGATCTGCCGGTGGATTCTGCAGAGGAGAGACCAGTAATGCATTCATTCAGAGTTCCATCTCCGGAAGCCAAAATGACGACGATTTCGGCTTCATGCTGATTTACAAAGTCTACCAGAATTTCGCCTGCATGGCCTGGGTGTTCTGTAGAGATAACTTTGTCGACAGATTTTCCGTTAGATTGGAGTAGTGGAAGGACGTGTTCATCGAGCAATTTCTTGGCTGTTCCGTCGCCGGAAGTTGGGTTGTAGAGACAGAGCAACATTTTGTGACAAATCACGCTACACACACCGCATTGAGCTGTGAAAACTTGCTTGCCGACAACCATGACGCTCAACCCGTCCCAGAGCGCAGCGTTGGCTCAGTTGCGCGACTTGACCAATGGCGGCGACGATGACGTCGCCGTCAGCATGCTCGAGAGCGTCGACTGGGACGTCCAGCGTGCTGCCGAACTCATTTTCGGCTCAGTACAACCCCCACCGCGTCCCCAGCCCCCTCCAGCGCCCCCGCCCATCTCTGAGCTCGAGATCGACGACAGTGAGCAGTATCAGCCCGTCGCTTCTCCCAACTGGTCCTTTACGCTTTCCAGCCTCTGGACTTTTCCCTTCCAACTCCTTGGAACTCTGCTGCGTTTCGTTTTTGGCGTCTTGCGCATCCCGTTACCGCGCCCATTCGCCTTCAATTTTGCCTTGTTCCGTCCCCGTGCATGGCGCCCTCCCCCTCGTGCCGACGGCGGCGCTGATCGCTGGGTGCGTGAGCTAGAGGAAGAGACTGGTGCCATATGCAGGAGTAGCGCACAGCACGCATCAGGTGTAGACGTCGGGACCAGTGCCGCAGGTCCGTCTACGCTCACGCATAGAGTGCCCACCGACCGCAAAGTCTTGCCTGACTTTACGGTTGGAACTTATGAGGAAGCGTTACGCACATGTCAACGAGACGCTCGCATCGCGTGTATTGTGGTGGTCAGCGAAGAACACGACGATGTGCCGGAGTTCAAACGGTAATTTATTCATTCCAAACTCATCTTTATATACCTCTCAAGGCAGTCTATCCAGCACAACACTGACAGACCCAACTTTCGTGCGACTTCTACACGAACACAACATTCTCGTCTGGGGTGGCGATGTTCGCGACCGGGAGGCATACAGTGCTTCGCTCAAACTACAAGCCACTACCTACCCGTTCGTGGCATTTGTTGCACTTCAACCTAAACGTACCCTTCGCTCCGCCAACTCGAACTCTGGCTCAGGCTCGCCGACTTTGACCGTTCTATCGCGACATCAGGGCTCTCCCAGCGGCCCGACGTCGCCTGCAACACTCGTAGCACATCTAGAGTCTCAGCTCCTTCCCCGTGTAAACCCTTTCTTGGCTCAACTTCGTGCCGCCCAACAGGTAGCCGCTGCCGATCGCGCTCTCAGAGAGGAGCAAGATAGGGCGTTCAGAGAAACGGCTGCCCGCGATACCGCTCGCATTGAGGCTCTAATGCAGGCCGACGCACGTGCTAAACGCGAGGCTGAGGAGGCAAGGCTTGCGAAGGAGATGGAGGAAGCCCGTGCTGCAAGCGAGCGGGATGAGCGTGAGCGACTCGCGAAAGAGAGAGATGATTGGAGACGGTGGACGCGGGACGCTATCGCGCGCGTACCCGAAGACACTGATGGTGTGCGACTCGCAATTCGGTTACCGGATGGCGGGAGAGTCGTACGGAGATTCTCAGACGGGTGTAGCTTAACATTGCTCTACGCGTTTGTCGACGCGCACCTGGTTTCTGCCGGTAATGTACAGGATGGGGAGACCTCGCCGAAGGGCCATTCAGTGTCAGAACTCACTCGTGCTATGGAGGAGCAAATTGCATCTATCGGCGGGGCAGACGCGTGGTGGGGATTCCAATTGCTATTGGCTTACCCACGACGAGAAATACCATGGGTCAGCGGGTCAACGGTTGGGCAGGTTGAATGGCTGAAAGGTGGGGCTCAACTTGCAGTACATCTTTTCTCCCCGACAGTCGCAGACGGGGACGAAGACGACGATGGTTATGTTTCAGAGGAGTAGGTCGCACACGTACTTAGATTCAAGTAACATTAATGATACACTCTGGTGGATGAATGGAGGAATGTACTGAAGTGAAAAAAAGACTACTGGCTGAGGATCGTCCTGACAAAGGACTCGTAGTTGACGTTACCATCCCTGAGCGTAAGATTCAAGAGATGAACGAGGGCCAGAGGAAATGGAAACGCACGGTCCGATCTGCACGCCCTTGAGCAGCTCGTCGACCTCCTGGTCTGTCATCTTCTCCCCGAGTTGTGTCAGAACATATCGCAGTTCGCCCGCGCCGATGAAGCCGTTGCCCTCCTTGTCGAACACTTGGAACCCGCGAATGAATTCCTCTACCATATGGATTAGTCCATGCCCATCGAGCATCGAGAAGGGTTGAAAGGAAATTACCTGGTGTACCGGCGGGCTTGAATCCGTCGGGGCGATTGAGGATGGCGAGAAATGTCTTGTAATCGACTAGTGAGGTTATGAGCACACTGCAGATTGGTTCAAAGCTGGACCTCACCCTCCCGTGGGGCGCCAGCAACAAGCTCGGCAACCTCACTCTGGGTAGGATTTTGCCCGAGAGCGCGCAGAAGGTCGCCTAGGGTCTCGCGTGGAACAGCGCCGGTGCCGCGCTTGTCGAAGAGAGCGAATGCCTCTTTATATTCTGCAATTTTTCAGACGAGGGCCAAGGGGAGGAACGGGGGGTTGAGTGTACCTGCGTTGTCACTCTGCAGGTTGTCAGTGGAGCAGTGGCCAACGACGCGAAGAGACTGACCATAATAGCAAGAGTTATGCGAAGGTGGATGGAGGTATAAAGGAAGATGTTGATCAACCACTCTTGGTTACTTACTTATGGCTCCTTCGTTCAAACCATTCAAACTCGCCTTGATTCAACTCGGAAATATTACTGCCAACAAGGCAGACAATATCAAGCATGCCCGCGAAATGATTCTCAAGGCAACCGCAAAGCAGCCAGATTTGATAGTCCTTCCCGTCAGACTCGTTCAATGTTCAGCACTCTTGCCAGCAGCTCACTGGATCTCCAGGAGTGCTTCAATTCACCCTATGGACATGTACACTTCCCAGTCTATGCTGAGAAGATAGGTTTCAAGGGCAAAGCCTACAATGTCGCTGAATCTGAGAGCGAAAGTGCGTTCTTGAGCGCCATGCCCAAGTAACCCGACACAACAGGTGGGCAGGCGTCAAGATGCTCTCTGGCGTTGCAAAGGAAACCAAGACCTGGCTCATCGGAGGAACGTATGATCGCAAGATATTTCATCTATATCTCAAGTTTCTCCAGGATCCATCCCCGAGCGGGATGGAGAGGACTTATTCAACACATGTACAGTGTACAATCCTGAAGGTGGCTTGTTTTATCGCTTTTTTCTGGACTTGGTTTGACCCTCGCAGGGGAGCTGGTTGCTATCCACCGCAAAGTCCACCTCTTTGACATCGACATTCCTGGCAAAATTACTTTCAAGGCAGGTCGTTGTGTTTCCAAGTCGGCTCACCGACTTCATCTGGCGTCTCAGGAAAGCGAGACTCTAACGGGGGGTTCTACAATGAACTTCTTTGACACACGTATGATTCCGTAGGCTTTCCTTGATCTTTTCCACATTCCTGCTGGATAGAATTCGCTCGCATTGGTCTTGGGATCTGCTACGATGTACGATTCCCCGAACTGGCTATGATTTCAGCACGCCAAGGTTTGCGCACTTCTCGCTGGTAAATTGCATCTAATCTCTCTCGCAGGTTGTCATATGGTCATCTACCCTGGTGCGTTCAACACGACAACCGGGCCCCTCCACTGGGAACTCCTTCAACGCGCTCGGTAAGCTGTCAAAAGCAGGTCTATAGTGCGGATTGCGATAGTGATTGGCATTAAAGTGCGGTGGACAACCAAGTCTTTTTTGCGATGTGTAGTCCTGCTCGCGATCTTACTGCTGGATATCACGCGGTGTGTTTTGTCCGGTCGAAATATATTTTCTTGCACTGATTGGCGCAGTGGGGGCACTCAATGGTGGTTGACCCGATGTTTGCATTTTGATTTGTTCTGCTGCTAGGGCCACATCGCACCTAACTAACAAACTCTAGGGCTAAGGTTTTGGTCGAGGCTAGTGAGGGAGAGGATATCTTGTACGCTGATATTGGTATGTGCCAACTATTCTTTCACACTTAATCTTGACTGGCTTCAGACCCATCGGTGATGGACAGTGCAAGGGCGGGGATTCCAGTGACGAAGCAGAGGCGATTCGATGTGTATCCAGACGTTAGCCAGTCGTAGTTTTTCTAGCTGTATCAGTGCTGTTTCGAGGCTATATAATTAGTAGAACACTCAAGAACGTTATGGAATGATTTCGATGCTCAAAATGGCAACACGTTTTCTTGCACAGCAAACAGCTTACTGTATCCCTCTTGCCTTTCCCCTTCACATCCCCTCGTCCCTCCATGGTTAGAGAAACGTCGGATTTTCGTCTCTGCGCCGTCTTCCCGTCACTGATATCCTTTTAGCAAATATTACGACCTCCTTGAGGTCCCGCCAAACGCCTCCGAGGGTGATCTCAAAAAAGCGTACCGCAAAAAGTAATCGTTCTGTCTTGTACGGTTTGCTGTTCACCGGTTCACCGTACTCTCAGAGCTTTGCGGCTGCATCCCGACAAAGGAGGCGATCCTGAGCTTTTCAAAGAAGTTACGCATGCGTAGGTCATGATTTGTTCAGCCATTGCTTCGAAGTCGTAACACAGCGTCTTAGCTACGAAGTATTATCCGATCCAGACAAGCGTAGTATATATGATGCGCGGGGTGAAGCGGGGCTATCCGAGCAGGGTGGTATGGGCGGTATGGATCCACAGGTAAGTTTTGTTCATCGCTCTAAGCCTCTCACTCTTGAATTTCGACCACGTCTCCCAGGATCTTTTCAGCCAGCTATTCGGCGGCGGCGGCGGATTCGGCGGCGGCTTCTTTGGGGGCGGGGGCAGCTCCAGGCAAGGTCCTCGCAGAACCAAAGACCTTGTCCACCGCGTACACGTCACACTAGAAGACCTCTACAAAGGGAAGACGACGAAACTTGCTCTCACACGGAATCGGATTTGCTCGAAATGCAAAGGCAAAGGCGGGAAAGAGGGCGCTGTCCGATCATGCAACACTTGCAGCGGTCGCGGAATCAAAGTCACTTTACGCCAAATGGGACCCATGATTCAACAAATTCAGTCTCCTTGCGACGAATGTTCGGGGACGGGCGAAGTCATCAACCCTAAAGACCGATGCGCACAGTGCAAAGGAAAGAAGGTCATGCCCGAGAAGAAGTTTTTGGAGGTACACATTGACAAGGGGATGAAGACCGGGCAGACCATACAGTTCCGAGGCGAGAGTGACGAGTCACCAACCGCGGAACCTGGCGACGTTGTCATTGTCATAGAAGAGAAACCACACGAACGGTTCAAGAGGAAAGAAAACGATCTGATAACAGAAATCGAACTAGATTTGCTCACTGCTCTGGGAGGCGGCGAGTTTGCAATCAAACACCTTGATGACCGTGCGCTCGTCGTCAAGCTAGAGCCTGGAGAAGTGGTCAAACACGGTATGTTTCGGTTTGCCACACCATGGTGTCGCTAAAATATTCAATCCTTCGCAGAGGACGTCAAGGTTATCCATGGACAGGGCATGCCGTCGCAGCGTCATCACGAGCCTGGCGACCTTTATGTACGACTCAAAGTCAACTTCCCGGAGAGCATCGACCCCGCCGTGATTCCTTTGTTGGAGAAGGCCCTCCCATCACGGAAGCCGATCGAAACTTTCCCCAAGAATATTGTTCTTGACGAGGTTTCGTTAGACGAACCTGATACACGGAGTAGGGGCGGGATGCGGGACGATGACGATCGAATGGATGAGGACGGCGATGAGCCGCGTGTGCAGTGCGCTAACCAGTAATCACGAATGCTGTCGAGATTCCGTGCTTAGCTTTGCGACGTTCCTTGTTGTTGTTGTTATAGCGCATTTTAGAGTTATCCCTTTACAACGATGCACATTTAATCTGCTTGTCTATTCCCAAACGCCCGCTAATAGTCCCAGTTTGTCTGTGAACGAGGAGTGAGTGGATGCACAGAAGGAACGCGCCGAGATGACACACTTGTGGATTTGCTTTGAACTGGGTATACAGTTCTTTATTGAAGAAACTGACCTCCGTCTCGTTCTCTGAATCGCCATCAGGAACAAACTCGTCGCTTGGCAGGATAGTTTACCGAAACCAAGATCGGCCAAGAGCTTGCTGTCGTCGTCCAATATCCAGTCATCGTGGTCGAGATTTATGATGAGATTGGTCGTCTGAGTGTCCGACTAAGAGGCAGAGCCGGCAACGATCCGCAAATTGGCAAGCACCTTGGCCCCATGAGCATGAGTGTAGAGTTTCATGGTATCTGAGCGCAACCAGGATGAAATGAGATCTGGCTTGAATGAATCATGTTTAGACTAAGAAACCTAAGGTGACATTGCGATAGGGCTTCCATCCAGGCTGACTAGCAATAGCTACACTGCGTTGAGATCGGGCAGAGTTGAGCCGAGATGTTACCTGCACGAGCGAGGTCCTTGAGATGACCGACAGTGGTTGATTCGAGATTGAGATTGTGCAGAACAAAACTCTTTTCTGTTCGATATTCGAACGATTTGATGACTCGCACAGTGAGAGTCGCTGAGGTCCTTGGAAGGGTTGTATTCGATAGTGGGTCCATTGAGATAGATACTTAGACGACGACGACGCGACGCGGACGCGCTGGATAAAGCCAAGAAATAGTTACTCCGAGAAAAGTCCGCATGTGCGCGTGATCAATTGTGGTCAACCTTGAACCATTAACTGGCGGTACCTTATAAGCTAACCTACTTACTCTAATCCATCGGTTTCATCCCTCCCACAACCATGTCCGACCAGCCTTCCCGCTCGTTCCTCCAAGCTGATATTTCTGAACTTGTTCACAAGCTGACTATCAATGAGAAAATCTCGCTACTCGGCGCTCCCAACTGGTGGAATACAAGCCCCATTCCCCGCCTCGATATTCCTTCTGTTCGGATGAGCGACGGCCCCAACGTTCTGCATGCACCTCACCCCGAATTTCTTCTACTCATGTTCTCGCTCTCAGGGCGTTCGAGGATCCTCCCATTTTGTTCAACAACCAGCTCAATGCATTCCTGTATCATCTCCATCGCTTCTGCAGCCTTGCACCCTCATAAATGTCTAGTGTGCCACTGCAATGGCCTCTACTTTCGACCCCGATTTGATTCATCGCGTGGGCAGTTTCCTGGCTGCCGAAGCTAAAGCCAAGTCGTCTGTGATCTTGCTCGCCCCCACTTGCAACATCCAGCGCACTCCACTTGGCGGCAGAGCGTTTGAATCTTTTTCTGAAGATCCCTATTTATCGGGTACATTTTCCCTTACCCTCAAGCCTCGTCTCGGACAGTTATATCGATCTTCGCAGGCACGATGGCTACCGCTTATGTGAATGGATTGCAAGCAGAAGGCGTTTCCGCTAGTATGTCGTCGCTTTCTCACACGTTCTTACATTCAAGTTCGCGGAAGCCATCAAGCATTTCGGTAACAAACCTATTTCCATTCAATCGTGCATTTCATCTCATGCCTTCACAATGTAGTTGCGAATGATCAGGAACATGAGGTATGTCAAGACATCCCCTCGCCATCCAGACTGATAACCCTACTACAGCGCACTGCCGCCAACTCTGTAGTTTCTGACAGAGCACTGCGAGAAATCTATCTATATCCGCATGTACCCAGCCCCTTCGTGGATTCGAGCTCAACGTATCTTTAGTTTCATGTTGGCACACAAGAATGCAAAGCCAGGTATGAGAATCGTCTTTGATGATACTCTATCTCTGAAGTTTTTTAGGCGCATTCATGACATCGTTTGTCCCGGCTTTTGTTGGAAATAGGCAACCTCTTAACAGAATCCAAGTTACGGTCGCATCCAAGGAATACACTGTTCGGAGAACATCGACCTGTTGCAGAAACTTCTACGTTCAGTGAAATGTCTGACTTTTCACGAGAGTTGCTCACATTTTCTGCAGGTGATGAGTGGAAATTTTCGGGCCTTCTCATCAGCGATTGGTTGGTTGAGAAGGATTTTCTCCCTGCGTTGAACTTATCAATCGCCAGGCACGGTACCTACGGTACGGACCAGGCATTAAACGCCGGACTTGACCTAGAGATGCCCGGTCCTCCTCGTTGGCGTAAGCGTTCGGAACAGCCGTATGTTTAAATCTCTTATTCAGCTGGACGAAGGCACACCCTCCCTCGTAAATCACTGCCTCACATCCCAGAAGCTGTCGCTAGCCACCCTCAATAAACGAGTCACGAACTTGTTAACCTTCGTGCAAACTCTGGCCAGAGCGAATCCAGAAGTGGTTTATGGAGACGGCATTGAACGCACCCGTGACTCTCCAGCTGCCCGGGAATTCTGCAGGTATGCAGTACACTACTTAATTTTGATATAATCTGTTCACAATGGTTGTTGCAGACAGTTAGCTGCAGATGGCATTGTTTTGCTCAAAAATGACGACAATCTCCTTCCCCTCTCTTCCAAGACGAAGAAGTTGGCCATTATCGGTCCTAATGCTTTGCAGCACATTATTTCTGGAGGGGGCTCTGCCGCTCTTAAACCCAGTTATTCTGTCTGCCCTCACGATGGAGTGGTCAATGGCGCCCCAGAAAATGTCGCGATTGAGTACACTGTAGGATGCTATGGTGCGTCTGCTTGTAATTGCCGTCGATCAGCTCTAAAAGTGTGCTTTCAGCCCATAAATACCTTCCCACACTTGAAAACAATCTCACCACCGATTCTGGGGAGTCTGGATGGCTATGCACGTTTTATAATCATGAATCCGACGGACAGCTTTCGGACCCCGTCGCGAGTCTTGTGATAAAAGATACCCGCGTTAAACTGGTTGATTTTTTACCGCCAGGCCTGAAGGAAACCTGGACTATCAAGCTTACTGGACAGGTGATGACATGCGTGTATAAAATGACGAATACGCTCAATCTGCACCCAAGCTTACGTCGGCCAAGACCGCTCCATTCGAACTGGGTCTCACAGTTGCAGGTACCTGCCTGTGTACTATTGTTTCCATGGGTCTTCTTCATGAATCATACAGGGCGGGCAAAACTTTGGGTCAACGGGAACCTGACGATCGACAATTGGACCAAACAAACCCCAGGCGACTTTTTCTATGGCCAGGTGAATGATCCCATTTCGGAGTTTTCGTCGTTGCTCATATGCGAACATTCAGGGAACTATTGAGGAGAAAGCGGTCATCGATTTGACAGCTGACACTCCGGTCGATATCCTTGTTGAGTATACGAACACTTCCCCGCCCAAAGAAGAGGAGGATGTCAGCTCTCAGCCTGCCCTCATGCTCGGAGTTGTCAGTGGACGATTTTGCTGTATGATTGACATGAAGTTGACATTCCTTAGCGCTTGGGAGGTTGCGAAAAGATTGACGCTGACCAAGCGGTTGAAGACGCAGTTGCTCTTGCTAAAACCTCCGATGCGGTGTTGTTCGTTGCTGGACTCACTCCGGAATGGGAGAGCGAAGGATTTGATCGGCCTTCTCTTTCTCTGCCTGGACGGCAAGACGAGGTCATAGCTAAGATAGCAGCTGCGAATCCCAACGTTGTCGTGTGCATCCAGGCAGTGAGTTCCTTCCTTCCCGTCTGTCGTCGATTCATCCCGTGGCCGCAGGGTTCGGCTACCTCGATGCCCTGGGTGGCTGAAGTGCGAGGTGTGATGCAAGCTTGGTATCTCGGAAACGAAGTCGGTGGGTCTTCCCATTTGTCCCAGGCTTCCAGCGGTTTTTCATGCTCAGGCAGGCAATGCTATTGCCGACGTTCTATGGGGACGGGTATATGAAGTTTCCTTCTCCCAATTCAATGTACATATGACTGTTTGCTAGGTGAATCCATGTGGGCGGCTGCCACTGACATTTCCCGTTCGCATTGAGGACACTCCGGCATATCTCAATGAACGTTCCGAGCATGGGGAAATTCATTATCGAGAGGATCTGTTTGTTGGTTACAAGCATTACCATGCGCGAGCGGTGAAACCACTGTTTCCCTTCGGGTAGGTTCATCCTACCTTCTATCGAGCCATTTGACAACGGGTCATAAGGTTTGGATTGTCGTACACAACATTTACATTCTCGGATTTGGTCGTAGCAGGTGCTGATATCCTCGAAACCGAGTATAAATTCAGCGTCTCGCTCGTTGTCAGAAACGACGGCCAGGTTCCAGGCTCCGAGGTTGCCCAGTTGTACATTTCGTACCCCAACACTGGTCTGACCACCCCGATGTATCAACTGAAAGGCTTTGCAAAAGCCAAGGACGTTGCGCCCGGAGCTTCATCTTCGCTCAAAATCGATATGGACAAATATGCATTGGCATCTTGGGACTCTGTTCACAACAGATGGTCCATATCCCCGGGAACGTACATCATACATGTAGGCGCCTCATCGGAAGATTTCAGATTGAAAGGAGAACTGAAGGTGGAGAGAGGATATACCTGGCAAGGGTTGTAATTTTTGTAATTTCATGGAAGCGAAATAAACTACGATCCGTTCTCTCCGACTTTCCAAACCTCCAACCCTCCTTCGCCTGCAATGCCCACCACACCGATTTTCCAGTCTACAGCGAGAATCTTTTTTCTCTCCGTTCCAGACCTTGAAACTGGCAACAGGGGTGGCACCCTTGACACTTCGCAAATCCCAGATCCTGGCCATTCCGTCGTAAGACCCAGTCAAAATCTGATGAGCATGATTCGGAGATCGCACGATGCACGACGGTGTAGATGGGTGCGTTAGGGTGACCGATGCCAATGGGTGAGGATCGCGAAAGTCGTGCTGGGAGACCGTGCGGTCCGTTGACGAGGCCAGTAATGTTGAGGGAGCAGACGATGGAGCCAACGAAATAGAAAGAAAGGGTCTTTCCGAGGAAGTCTATCGAGCGAAGAGGATGAGGTACAGAATACTCGAGTGTCATACAATTCTTACGATGGTATTGCTGCACACGCCGTGTTCCAGATCCCATTCTCTCACTGTGCAGTCAAACCCACAGCTGTATGCGGTGTTGTCGTCGTTGAACACAGCATCAGAAACACGAGCAGTGTGGGATTTGAGAACCATCAGTGGCGCCTTTCTTTTAAGTTGGCTATCCTCAATTTTTCTACGTTTTTTTCGGTCGCCAGGTACAAGGTCAGCGACTTCATGGCTGTCGGGCACCACAGTGTCCCAGAAGCCAATGAGGCCGTCCCACGATGAAGTCAGGATCCGAGATCCAGAAGAATTTGACGACACGGCGGAAAGAGGCGCAGAGTGCAATTGCAGCGAAGCCAAAGGCTGGGGTTTGAGAGAAGATTCGAGATCGAATTCAGTCAATTGGGCGGTAAGATCATGGGAAGCAGTGACAAGTAGTTTCGAGTCGTTGGACATTGAAGGAACAATGCAAAACGAAGTTATAGGTGCTGCATGGATTGGGTTGCTCCAAGTCAAATTTTGGGAATAGTCAAATGCACGCAATTGTCCATCGTAAGACGCGGTGATGAAACGCCTAAAAGACCCGGTGAACGCGGCTGAAGGCGGAAGACAGGTTGACGCACTGCTCGAGCTGGCAAGAAACCGAAGACACCCAATTGTCGTGTGGGAGGTCTGAAATTTTCTGCGGAGGCAAGACCGACTCTATGTATTCTATTTCTAGGGTCTCTTCTTCTCCGACTCCATTATGTGCACACCAGTCGACCAGGCTGGTCTTGAGGAGGTCGCCGCGAAGAAGAAAGTCGAAAGGGACGGGTTTCGCAAGGGAAAGAGCTTTGTTCACGAGTTGTGAAAGCTGGTAGCGGGACCAAGCAGTGGGAATCATGAATGTCTGAGGGGGCAGAGGATATTGACTTTTTGTGGTGAACACTGCTGGCTGCGACGCGGGCGCCATGGTGGACAGAGTGAAAGATTTTTTCGAATAGGCAAAACAAGTGTCAACGAGCCTTCTTGGAGGGTCCTCATCAAGGCTTATGCGTTCACCGCGGTCTCTCACCAGTCTAGCAGATATTCTTTCTTCCATCTCAGAGTTTCAGTCACAAGAGACTCAGCTCTCCAGCTCGCTCTCAGATCTACTGTCTGCTCGGGAACCTATCGTCCTTTCTCTCTCTCGCCTACAAGCTCTGGTACCTCACCTCGATCAACTCCAGAATGAGGCCGTCTTACTCTCTTCTACCGTGTCTACTACTGCAAAAACCGCCGAGCGCGTCGGTGGTCGCGTTCGTTCTCTCGACGAAGGAAATGCGGCGCGTGCGCGAAGCTGGCGATCGCGTAGGCCAGGTCATGGAACTCAAGGCAAGTCTCACCGCCAATACGGTACCACCAATGCCCAATTTATCTTTCGATGCAAGACGTCTCTGGCAGCACTTCAATCGTCTATTCAAAGCCAAGACTGGGAGTCGGCGGCGCGTCATTGTGCTCGAGCCATGTCGCTCCCCCTCGAAGTTCTTTCGGGGCAATTTGCCGAAACTGCAGTTGTTGGTGTATATCCCCCAACGTCTACTGTACAACTAATGATTTCAGATAGCCTACCTCTGACAGCCACTTACCACCCGCCCAGACTCTCCAGGCAGCTCGCGAGCAGCTTCTGGTAGTCTTTCGGCAAAAGTTCGAGCAGGCTTCGCGTTCACGAGACTCTACCACAACGAGTCGCTTTTTCAAACTATTTCCTGCGATCGGCTGGGAGGATGAAGGACTACAAGCCTATGCAGCTTTCGTTGTGGATCTGGTGCGAGTAAGGGCACCTGCGTCCGCGAAGAGTAAGGTCTTGAACCATCTGGGGTGCTAAATTGATTCGTTTTTCTAGCTTCGTCTCCCTTGTATTATATAACGGCTCTTACCGCTCTCTTCGAAAGCATTGCGTTGATTGTGGATCAGCATCAGCCGGTGGTAGAGAAATATTACGGGAAGGG
Organism: Favolaschia claudopus; assembly: GCA_037176885.1. NCBI lineage: Eukaryota > Fungi > Basidiomycota > Agaricomycetes > Agaricales > Mycenaceae > Favolaschia > Favolaschia claudopus. The sequence continues at coordinate 245,868 of JAWWNJ010000035.1, read as the reverse complement.
TAAAATGCAAAGTGTTGTTTCTCGGCTGTTGGAGGAATGCGACAGAGTGGTGAATGGGCTCGTTGAGAGCTGGGAAGAAGAGAGGTCAATCAAACGAAAGGCAACAGATTTTTCTTGCTCATTCGGCCCAACTGAAACTTAATTCAAGCTCTCTGATGTTGCTGACAATCCACCACTGACCCTAACCTCCCATCTCAACGCCACCCGTCGACAACAACCCTCGACGGCCGCGGACGAAGAGTTGATAGATCCCAGAGAAATCGACAAGGTGGTCTCGGAGGTTGCTGGCATGGCCGGTCGTTGGAACTTGTTCAAAAAGTTCCTCTCCGAGAGTCTTAAGGTATGTGTTCTCGTCCATTTGCCGCCCATGGTCTTCCGTCTCAAGCTGTATGTGCAGGAAAGCCCCGAAAACGATGTCGAACCTACTCAGATTCCCGCGGAAGTAGCCACTCTAGAAGCCACAGCTTCACAGCGTCTCTTTGAAGACCTTCTTACTTCGCGATATATACCATTAGAAATCTGGTATACCCGCACGACGATTGACAAGGCAGGCTTAAACTTTCATGATTGCTCTTCCGCTGACCAAGTTGTGTATATCCAGGCTCATCGATTGTCCAGCCCTGACACCTCCCAAATGCCGGTGACCACGACGACGCCTGACGACGTGTTCTACATCTTGAAAAGCGTTCTCTCTCGAGTGCTGTCCACAGGATCCGTAAAAACGGTCGAGCAGACGTTTGAACACCTACGGGACATAATGGACAAGGACTATGTTGGCGTGATCAAGAAAAAGCTTGACGACGTTTACCGTACTTCTGGTTCCTCGGGACCCAACGCGCGAGGGGACAAGGCCGAACGTGAAAATCGATCCGCTTTCATTGCAAGTACTTGCCTAATCGCGACAGCACTAGAAGCTTAACTGCTTTCTCTGCAGATCCTGCTCAACGACCTTGATCTATCCTCGTCTCATCTGGAACGACTCACTCGAGATCTGGCGGCGAATCCTAGCATCAGTCAACATTTTCTCGATACCCAGAAGCCCGTGGTCAAAAACTACATAACGGGATTTTCGAATCTGATTGCTAAATTCCGGTCTGCACTGCGGTCAGGCGTTGAACAGCTATTCAACCAGCTCATGCGCCCCAAACTCCGGAATCTTATCACTGACGTATACAAGGATGTTTCGTATGTCCTCGATGAAGACTCATACGCAACCGCCGAGTACAACGATGTGGTTCGCAAGCGCTTTATCAAAATGTGGGAGGGGCTGGTCGAGGGCTACAAGGTTTATTTGCCGTTCCTATACTGACAACTCCGTTGACCGTTTTTCTTTTGGCAGGATACATTCACTGAGTCGAATTATCGGCTATTCTTTGGTCTCGCGCTGGATGTCCTGTTGCGCCCTTGGGAAAAGTTTATGATGGGCTTCAAATTCACAGAGCTCGGTGCCATTCGGTTCGATCGTGACCTGCGGGCCGTGATAGCGTATCTATCGTCCCAAACGGCTTTTGGCGATGCACGAGAAAAATTTCAACGATTGCAGCAACTCTCGACAATACTCAATTTGGATAGTGTCAGTGTTCCTTTATCGATATTCGGTGCCCATCGCTGACGATAGTCCAGGAGGAGGATGTGGACGAATTCTATAATGGGTCGGGCATAACGTGGAAGCTGAGTTCGCAGGAAGCACGGGCGATTGCAGCTCTGAAATTATAATATATGATGGCGTAGCAAGTGGTAATATACATACATTGTCCGTATTCCTATCCTCTCCGCAAAGCGTCTAGTCGGGCTTGCAGAGCGTCCTCGTCAGAGAGCCCCGCGTCCATACCACCACCCGAACCCTTGTCGCCGGCTCCTGTGGGTGGCGATGGGCCTGAAGACTCTCCGAGTGCGACAGGTTGCCTGTCTGCAACAGAGGTGGTGGCCAGCCGACCGGTTGGGGCATCGGTGAGCTGGAGTAAAATTGATTTGGCAGAGAAAGCATGGGAGAGTGGGAGTTTACCTGTTGTGAAAGTCCAACGCCAATCTCATCAAGCACTTGTTTGAGAAATTTGTCGCTTTCCTCCTCTTCGTCTTCCTCGTCCTCCATCACGTCGTCGACGGCGTCAGACATCATCTCTTCCTTCATGTCCATCGTGGCGCTCTCTTTCTCAAATTCGGACATGATGCGCTGGATTCCGGGGAGATTTAGACCGCGATTCATGAGAGCCATTGCCTGGAGGGACGTGAACACGTTAGGAATGGTGAAGGCGGGCAAGACAGCATACACGAGTTGCACCACGCATGGCATCCGCCATCTGCTGGTTACTGCGGAGAGTCTGTATGCGCAGACCGACTGCCTGAAGCTGCGTGCGCATCTGGTAGAACTTCTGGACGTATCGGCGAGTGCGAACAAGATCCTTTGCCATAACCTTGCATGCGTTGAGCTGCCCATCCTTTGCGGACTTCTTGATGTCTGCGATGAGTTTCTTCTCTTGCGCTTCTAGTTTGGCGCGTTCGCGATCGAGTTCGCGCTGTGCCTTTGCGAGGGACCGCTGGTGCTGTCGGAGACATTCTGCAGGCGTTACTGTGCGACCAAAGAGGGTTTCCTGGACGAGATAAGACGCGAAACGAATGAATGAGGCCGGCGTACAATGATGTTCATCCTAAGTTAGCCGCAGTGCTAAAGTAACCGCCGTCACCCTCACAGTTACCGAACTTGGCCGGCCCGCCATTTCCCAAGCCAACCTCTCTTTCTTTCCTACCACCACCATGAGCGGCAATCTTGCATCCGGTATCTCTCTCATTTCTTGTTCTCCTTCCCTCCTTATCCCTCATCCGCAGAATATCCCGCCTGGAAGAAACTCAGCCAGATCTATCAATCCGAGCACTCGCGTCTCGTTCTCCGCGATCTATTCGCTCAAGATCCAGCCCGTTTCTCCCACTTTTCCAAGGAATATACCTCTTCCTCTGGTCCAGATGTCACCTTCCTCCTTGATTATTCTAAGAATCTCATCACTCAGCCCATCGTCGATACCCTCCTTGCTCTCGTCCGCGAAGCTCAGGTCGAGTCCTTCCGCGACAAGATGTTTGCTGGCGAACACATCAATACCTCTGAGGATCGCGCCGTGCTCCATGTAGCGCTCCGCAATTTCGGCGACTTTAAAATCGCAGAGGCTGGCACCGACGAGGTCGCTGCCGTTCTCGAGCACATGAAGGTCTTCTCCAATGCCGTTCGCAGCGGTGAATGGAAGGGTTACACTGGCAAGACTATCGACACCATCGTTAATATTGGTATCGGAGGCTCAGACCTGGGTCCCGTAATGGTCACCGAAGCCCTCAAACCTTACTCTAAACGCGACCTCTCCGCCCACTTTGTTTCCAATATCGATGGTACACACATCGCAGAGACTCTTAAGCTTTGCAACCCTGAAACCACCCTGTTCATCATCGCCAGCAAGACCTTCACCACGCAGGAAACCATCACGAATGCCGAGACTGCCCGTGAATGGTTCTTGGCCACGGCTGGCGACAAGAAGCACGTTGCAAAGCATTTCGTAGCTTTAAGCACTAACACCGCCGCTGTCACTTCGTTCGGGATCGCAGAAGAAAATATGTTCCAATTCTGGGATTGGGTTGGTGGTCGCTACAGTCTTTGGAGCGCGATTGGATTATCGATCGCGCTGGTCATTGGGTACGATAACTTTGAGCAACTGCTCAAGGGCGCACACGGAATGGACGAGCATTTCCTCAAGACCCCGCTCGAGAACAATTTGCCTGTGATTTTGGCCATTCTCGGTATATGGTACAACGACTTTTACGGTGCTGTATTTCTTGTTTATTAATTTACCTGCTTTCTTATTCGTTGCAGGTGCCCAAACACATGCTCTCTTACCCTACGATCAATACTTGCATAAATTCGCCGATTATTTCCAGCAAGGTGACATGGAATCGAACGGGAAAAGCGTGACGAAAGGCGGGCATCGTGTCGACTATCAGACTGGGGTTAGTATTTTGGATTCGACCCATGCCCTTTGTTTCTTATTCTCGACGATAGCCTATCATCTGGGGTGCGGCGGGAACCAACGGCCAACATTCGTTCTATCAATTGGTTCACCAAGGCACCAAGGTCATCCCGGCCGACTTCCTCGCCCCGGCGACGACACACAACCCCATTGCCCATTCGAAGCACCACCGTATCCTGCTGTCCAACTTTTTCGCGCAGCCCGAAGCACTTGCTTTCGGCAAGACCGAAGAAGAAGTCCGTAAGGAGCTTGGACCTGGGCAGTCAGAGGCGTTGTATAAGAGCAAGGTGTTCGAAGGCAACAAACCAAGCAACAGCTTGCTGTTCCCCAAGCTTACCCCTGCCACTCTTGGCGCCTTGATTGCACTGTACGAGCACAAGATTTTCGTGCAAGGTGTTGTCTGGGGTATCAACTCTTTCGGTTAGTATTTCCACACACTCTCTCGAACAGCGACCAACGCGATTGCGTAGATCAAATGGGTGTCGAGCTTGGCAAAGTTCTCGCGAAAAATATCCTCGCGCAACTAGGGACACCTGAAGACGTCAAGGGTCATGATAGTTCGGTGCGTCGGACTCGATGATTTAACTCTCCAAGGCACTGATTATTTTCTCAGACAACGGGTCTCATCCATTACTACCAAAAGCATCGGAAGGAATGAACACTGCAATGGATAGGATAAGGCAAGGAAGGAAGGAATCACAAGATGTATTGTTCTTATAGATGTAGAAATGAAGTGTACATTGTTGTTTATCGCGACTTGGTTCGTACTCTCATCATGTCGATGATCCAAGTTGGGGCAACATGCTCGCAGCCACTGTGCAAAGAGATAGAGTGAGGCGGCTGTGAATCAATCGCACTAACCGACGATTCTGAGATTTTGTTTCTCTCCCAGCTTTCTTCCTATCCTTTGTCGATGCCAGCTTTACTTCTGTCGCGAACACAGTCCTGCAGATGCTCATGCTTGCTCCTATCGTCCACCCGAGTCTTCTGCGGTTTCTGTTCCCTCGTCCCCCCTTCAGCGCTGTGCTGTAGACAAATGCAACAAACCCAGCCTGGAATCCTTCGTCAGTTCTGACGCTCAGGGACGCATTTCCGCAACATGTCCCGAATGCAATGCTTCTTTCTGCGCCGAGTAACCTCTCCGTGTCTCGCTAGATGCTTCGTTGTTCACTCCGCCTCAGACACCGGCACCCAACCTCTCACTCTTGTCAGATCAAGCCTGTTGCTGTACGCAAAAACGAAAATGCTCGGGCGCTTCTTGCCAAAAATTTTCCGTCAACGTCAACCCAGGGCACCGCACGACGGACGCCAACGGCGAAGATTCCTACGGATCCAGTCAAGCTTGCTCAATTCCGCAAGCTTGAGCTCATGAAAATGAAGCACAGCGCCGTTCCAGTTGATCCCAAGGACAAAGCTACGCAGGACGAACGCGTTTACGTCAAGGTCTTGCTAGACGACGAGAGCACCGAGAAGGTGTTCTGGGTGCGCAAGGTAGGTTATGACTGTCAAAAATTCCATATCTTAGGACACCCTCAGTCTTTGGGAACGGGACGGGCCTTGGATTTACTTGCGTCTCAGCTGAAGTTGTCGGCGTCGGATGTTTCGGTGCGCGACCGATGATATGTTGCACAGAGTTCAGCTGTTGACGCTCATGTTAAGCCATTGCAACTCCTTCGACTGGTAGGCCCGAACCCTGAAGACCGTGAACTGTGTCAGAACGACCAGATTTTCTCGACTCAATGTCCGGATGGGGGCACTCTTATCGTTTCTCGGTGCGTTTGAGAGGATGCAAATGAAAGCTTTAAATACGTAATCCAGCAATGCTAAGTACTAAGAATGAATGCGATAACTATCCAAGAGCAAGGTAACAACATCTATCATGTATAGGACACCAATGCCGCGAGTCGCCGAAGATGAGAGACGTTCAGGTATGCCGGTACATACGTCTCCAAACCAGAAACCTCCCGAGGTAAAGGCAATTCGTAAGGTCCCACTTCTTCCGTTTCTGGGGAAAGAAGGAGATGGTCGTTGCGGTCATTGGCCTGCACCCGAGAAGCAACAACCTTGAGTATCTCAGGCGATATTGGATTCTGTTGGTCAGTGGGTCTTCAGTGTCTGGCTTAATGCAGATTCACCAGAACTCGTACCTCGTAGTCGGCGACATAATAATTCGTACACATGCGTTGGATTTGCATTGGACTGAGCATCCAGCAGACGTCATAAATGATCTCTATGTCCGCAGCCGTGGCCTACAAAACCAATTGTTGGAATCGTCTTTGAACGAACCCGTACCAAAGACGCACCTTTTTCAACTGTAGAAGCTTGGTGGCCTGCATCAAGTGTTCTAATTGTAAGGTACCCTCAGGCATGTCGTGGGATTTACACCACTCTTCAATGCGGGTGATGTTGTATTGGATTTGCATGGCTAGAAAATCGCGTCTCAAAACAGACTCCCCGTTTATTTGAGTAGAGCTTACCGCGCTTCCAAGAGGAGAAATTACGGCGCATTAGCAGATCATTGAAACTCGTCACGCCAATGAGTTTGAGTAATTCGGTGATGACCTGTTGTACGACCGATTCCTCCATGAAATAGCTCTTCAGGCTCTTCCAGACTTTGTTGAGTAGGTTGAGAATATCATCCATACTGTAGGCCGGAGAGCTGTTGGCGTTCAGGAGGCGATTGAACAGTCGTCCTCCGCCGTCGCTGGTCGTGAAGCCCGGAAGCGATTGACTCTCGATGAGTGCAGGAATGACCATCTTCGACAGTTTTTTCTTGGTTTCCAACATCCATGTGTGGTAGATGTTGTACTCCAAACTATCAAGATCATGTTTGACCACGGAGACTAGCCGCTCGTAATCGTTCCAGTCAAAGGAACGAACAGCGTTTTCTTCGCCAGGCCCGATTCCCTGAAGCATGTCACTTTCAGCGACGCAGATAAATGATAGCATTTCGTGGACGTTGGAGAGCCAGAATATTCCAGGTACGATGGCGTCCTCGCCTGTGAACGACTAGTGCGCATTCAGTATAAGAACGTTGAGGAACTATCAGAGGAAGCAGGCTTACCATGACGTGACCCTGGATTGTTTGCATGACATTCGCAAGGAACCTTTCGCTTTCCGGAATGAGCCCGTACTTCCACATCTCGTTAGTAACGAGGGAAATGAGGTTCGCGGGGAATAGGATCTCCTTAACGGCGGACGGGTTTGTGAGGCTTGGAGCTGGTATCTTCAATCCCCGCACCAAACCGTCGAGCACATCCTCGTCCAATCTCTTGACATCCTGCATGAGTCTGATCTTCTCCTCCGCCGGATCATTGAAATCTCGTATATCAGGCAAACCATTGGAACGCATACGAAGGTAATTATCTTCCCCATTATATGCAACGGACACCGCGCGAGGATTGAGAGCGTGATTCTTTTTAACGTCGAACATGATCTCGTCGGTAGAAGTGCGGTGGTCCGCAGGTGCGATGGCAAAGACCCCTGCAGAGCTGTGCCGGCGTTGATGACGTTGGGTAGGAACCCCGTTTATTGGAACGGTGGAACCGTTGACATTCGGTTCATGTCCGGGACGCAATGAAGGAGCAAAAGTGGGGGACAAGGGAGGGTCTCGGGCCCCGCGGGTCAACGCGTTCAGTGCATTTGAACGATTGAGTTGTTCTCGCAGGTTGCTGACCTCATTCTTGAGAGTCGTGATTACCGAGTTGTCCTCTTGGTTCCGAACGGGTGCAGCGTCGAGCGTCTTCTGTTGGGTTTCCAGCTGTGTCGCCTGACGAGCGAGGTCGTCCGTCAACTTTTGGATGGCCTCCTCTTTCTCCATTGCTTTACCGAGAGCTTCCTCAAGTCGCTTTTCCACCTCAGCCTTAGCCATCAATAGCTCGTCGCGTCGCGTCAGTTCAGCCTCTGCCGCACGCAGTGAGGCTTGGAACTGCTTGGCCTTCCCATCCGACTCCTCGTGGCGACTGACCCACTGCTGTAACTGCTGTTCGAGTTCTGCGACCCTGCCCTGGAGTTGTTTCCGTTCTTCTGTTCGGGTCTGGAGGATTTGCGTAAGTTCCACAACTTTGTTCTCCAGCCTGTAAGAGGCTTCTTTGTACGTGTTGACCGATCGTGCTTCGGCTTTCAGTTTACGCAGCTCTTTACGCGCGAAACGGCGTCGAATGCATGACTGAAGATAGACGACGTGATGAACATCGGTACGGAAAAGGCGACGAGTCGCGCTATAAAAGCCAGATTAATGATCCAGCGCATGCCGAACGAAAGGAAGTACAAACACTCCACGGATGAGACTTTGAAGAAGAGTGGCGGCTCGAGAGGTTCTCTCTTGTTGGAAATGTTGGCGTGCCTGTATTCCACGGACACCTGTCGCGAGCTTCAATAAACGGTGGTCTCAATCTATGGTAGAACAACTCACGGCTCTGGAACAAAGTGACAGCTTTCTGAGTATCCAAGAATCGCTTCCGTTGAATGAAGCGCCGGCTGATCGTCTGCAAACGTTTGGCGGACACTTCACGCCTGATAAACTCAACCAATCTTTTCGCCATAACCCCTCGCCACCATGTCTGAATTTTGATAGTAGCTTGACGCAGCTGTTGATACTTCTTGACTGCCATTCTTCGGCGCATATTTTTCTGTACGACCGTGACCATGGCATTCAGTCGGTCAGACCGAAGGGATTCTAGTGCGGCAAGCATGCCCGCGCGGAAGAAGATTTTGGTCAATCCATTCTGATACTTGTCCTTGTCCTTGATAGTCTTCTCCAGAATGGTTGTGCAAAGGCGTCGCAGATCCATAGATTGAATCAGTGGCTGCCAGTCGGATGATGGAACCAACATGTAGTATCTGCACCGTGCCGTTTAGTTTTCATTGCCGTGATGTATCTCGAGTCACACACCTCTCCGCAAACTCTTCATATGTCCAACGAGTGGGGTAGCCAGCGCAGCTAATCCGGATAGTTTCAAGGACACCACACGCGCGAAGTTGACCCAGAACTTGCTGTGGCTGGAATTCCCAAGGACGTTTCTTCTCGTTGGGTTTGATGCAGCGGATGTAATGTACATTTGTGACACTGAGAGTTTCCATCAACGTGATGAGCGAGGCTTTGAAAATAGAGCCTTGGGTTGGCTTCTTGGCCACGGCACCTGGTCGTTTGGGACCAGTTGCGGATGTAGGCGTGCTGGCGCTCCCAACAAAAGATTGGCGACCAGGATCAGGTATGACCGACGAACGGCGGGAGCCAGATCCTGTACTTCCCGCGTCCGAGGAGCCGCCAGCAGTGGGGTTATCACCGACTGCTCTTGTCGAATTCAGAGCTGCGTCGAGCACTTCCTTCAAGAAAGGGTTTTTGGTGGCGGCCAAGAGGGCCATGTGCTCGTCCGGCACTGTGTCTCTGTTTTTCTCCAAAAAGCCCTCCACTTCATATGTGACATCGAGAGCGTAATGAGCGATGGTAAAGGCGGAGTTGCCAAACCTGGGCTTCTTGAAGACCGCCTTGAATTCAGGTTTCAGGAGCTGCGTATTGAGTTTCTGCAGGAAGGATGCATCACTTCCTGAGGGAAGTCGAGACTCTTCATCCAACAATGCCAACACTCCCAATTTCCCCTCTATAACGTCTATGCAAGGCTGATTATCGGAGAAGTCGATGAATGTCCAGTTGATTTTCTCCTTGACGTATTCCTCTTGTTCAAGTTTGAATACGTGAGAGTTGAACTAGTTTTGAGAAAGAGATCAGTCACTTCAAAAAAATCTAGGATATAAGAGCTTACTTCTTGTTGAAGTTTCTCGTTGGCGTAGTTGATGCTGAATTGTTCAAAAGAGTTCTGGCGACGATTTTGACAAGGTGAGATCGCGTCATTCAAAGGGACTCACCTTCTGGAAATGCTCGAAACCGTAAATGTCCAGAACACCGATGAACATCTCTGCCCTCTCAGCAGCGTCCCCATTTTCACCCGTCAAGCTCTCGTTCACAATTGCCACAAGCCACTCGAATATGCAAGCATAAACGAATTTAGCCACACTCTCTCTGACCACTGTAGCTTGCGCTGCACTGAGGGAGGTGACAATCTTCTCAGAACGAGTTGTGATCTGTTTCTTAATCGTCCATTTCTTGAACTCCGCTAAATCGACACCGAAGAATCGTGTAGCAAGTATGAGAGCTTGGTCGCTATCATCCAGGGCGGCGTCAGTCCGCATTTGAGAGATTTTGACATTGCCCAGATGAAGTATTCCCGCCAATAAGCGAAACACTGCCCACTGCTTTTCAACGCTGATTCCCACTGTTGAAAGTGCCTGTTGGGTCGCCCTAAATTCTTCTGCGTCGTCCACGCCGTTGATCGGCGTCGAATTGGGTCCACCTTGTTTAAGATAGAAAAACTTGGTGATATCTGAGTCCAAGCCCAAGTCTTTCCGTTCCTTTACTGGAGCCCCAGAGCAAAGTTGGTAGAATATATGATAGTTGCGCTCAGTCAGGGGTTGGAAAACAATTCTGGAACGCTCCAGTAAGTATGTTCGGATACGGGCACCGACTATCTCTTGTTTGCCGTCGAACAGGATCTGAACCAATATCAGAACAACTCGCTTGCACATAGATCATTCTCACTTGAATGTATTTCCCAAATCTGGAGGAGTTGTCGTTCCTGGTTGTCTTTGCGTTTCCAAAGGCTTCGAGAATGGGATTTGTGGCAAGTATCTGACGCTCGATCTCGCTGGAATCGTCAAGCGAGAACTTGGCCTTCGCTTTTGTGCCCAATTCCGGTGGGTTGACCGACGCCAAATAACGCATGATGAACTTGGCCTGGGGTAACATGAGCCGTACGTCCAGACAAGAAATGCTTTCCCCAGCTCACAGACTCAGTTTTGCCAGCACCACTGAATAGGGATTAGTCCATGTCGATATTGCTACAGCGTGATGAGGCACCTCTCTCCAGAAACGATAATGGTTTGACCCTCTCCATCTCTTCTCATGGCAGTGTACGCGTCCTCCGCAATGGCGAATAGATGTGGCTCGAGTTCGCCTCGTTTTCTGCCCGCATATGCTTGTATGATGTCGGGTCCATACAGAGTGACGCGTTGGAAAGGGTTGACCGCAATGAGAACAATACCGCTGTAGGTATATATACTGTGTTGCGCATATCGATTGCGGATAGTATGTAAGACTAGATAGCCTCAGACAGTGGTCGAATGAGATGGAACAGAAATCCACCGTACCGGAAGGTTCGTTCAAATGAGAAAGAGTAGCAAGATCGTCCGCGGTTTCAAGAAGAGGAGGGTTTCGCAACGGCGGTAGACTGTCTTTTCCATCTCGAATGTCCTGAACGGTAGTGTTAACGACGATTTCCTAGGGACCGAGTCAATCGAAAAGCTAAATGACAAGAACTTCCGGTCGGAGACCTTGCCTCGCTCGTCAGTAAAGACGAGTTTGACAGCGTCGCCAGACTTTGCGACGGAGGTAACCTCTGCGGATATCCAGGCGAGGTCCTTGTCTTCAAAGTAGGCGCGTGTGCCCTTGCTGTATATGTTCTCCGCCATCGTTGGCAGCAAGCCAGGCTGTGTATCTCTATTTGCCAGCAACCTCCTTCGTATGATCAGCAAAACCTGAAACAGTGTTGCGAGATATAATTGCAGCTAAATACAGTGCGAGGGTATACCAATAAAAATACAGTAAATTATATCATCAGAATATCGTCAACCTTGCGGTCTATCGTCCATCTCTTCATCGTCCATTGTCCCTTCGTCAGTGTTTGCAAATTCTGTGTCGGACAGAACAAACTCGGACGGTGGACTAGGTAGATCCTCGCCTTCCGACGTCAGATCTAGCCGTCGCCGTCTTCGTTGAGGAGCAGCTGTTGTTGGAGATGCTGGAGTAACAAAACCGTCGGATTGCAGTCGGGCTAACATATCGCGCGCAACATCCGCGGCTGCGGACGTGTCATCATCACCATTCAAGGACTGAGGGACGGGTGTTCGATTGTCGTTTCCTCCCCGGTTCCTTCGTGTCCTACGGCCGACCGTCTCTCCCTCCCTCAGTTTCGCCAGGAGCGTGTCCAAAACGTCGTCGTCTTCATTGGGAACTGCATCTTCCTGTGCTTTCTGACGTTTTGCCATGACTTCATCCGCAGCTTGCCGCCGTTTCTCCAGCGCCGCCCGCTCTTCCGCTATAGTCTGGTTATCTGCCTTGCATTTCTGTGCGCCGTGTTAGGGGTGTTCACCAGGAAAGCCATTGCATCTACCTTATAGGATGTAACGAATGTTTTGAAGATTGCGTAGAACTCGGAAGAAGACATGGTCTTGTCTTCCTCTCCGTAATACTTGATAGCTTCAGTGAAGGTTGTGTCAGCAAGATTGACGTTGTCGATGAGGTCCTCAAGCTGGGTATTAGCCTTGCCGACGAAGTTCCACATTTGTTTGCCGTATTTTTCACTCTGATCCATGTCTGCAAAGTGTTCACCCAGCTCCTGCCGAACCCGTTTGAGCCCATCGCGTAGATCACCGAGACCCTTGCGGAGATCCTGCAAGTTAACTAGAGAGCGACTGAGAAAGTCGAAGATTTAGATGGACTATATCCGCAAACCTCGATAAGCTTCAGCAGGTTTGGCCAGCTCCTCTAAGAAGTCCTCCATGTCCGGGAAATTCTTGGCTACCGTTCGCTCCATGAAGTGAAGCAGTGTTGTATTATTCACGGATTTGGTATCGACAAGCTACCAATGAGTGTGAGTCGTGGCGATAGTCCAATATAACACTCCAAACCTTGTTGATGCTGCTGACGCGGAATCCGAACGCTCCGCCCTTAACACCAGTTCCGTTCATGTAATTGCCGATCAGTAGAATAAGCTGCATGAAACTTGAGAAGGACCAGAGGACAAAGAAGCAAACACTGACACTAAGCAATTCCTTGAAGCATTTGGCATTCAAAAGTGCCTGACTGGCCTCAGCCAGTTTGCGAGCAGACTGCATGCCAGTCAATCAAATTCATCAAACTAGACCTCACGATGAAGCGCACCTCGTCGAGCAAGGTATAAGTTTCCTCGAACTCGCATTTGTAGAGCATGCCTTCGATACGAGGACCGAGACGTTCGATCTGGATAAGCTTTACCATCAAGCGGTCCGACGGGTGAAGCCCAGCAAGCTCCTCTGGATCTGCGTTCCGGTATATATTAAGTTTGCCGACCTGCATACGAATGAGTAACCGGTTCACGAGCAAATCAGATCGACTTACTTGCTCCGGAGAAGGAAGAATGGGCTTTAGTTCGCTCAGGAAGCTCTGAGTACATAGTTCTTGATCGAATTGCTGGATCTTCCAGGCAATTTCTTCAGGCTGCAGTTTCTTGACTCGTTGAATGAGGATTTCTATCAAGATGGCTCGAGATGTGCCATGTCGGAGAATAACAAATGAGCATACCAACACGCTTCTTGGTTTGGGGATCCAGTACACTCTTCAGCTCTGCACGCTTTTGTCGGGCTATACAAGACATAATGAGAACAGAAGGGCTGCGAGAATAAGACCGTACCCATGAGGTTGATGACGAGCTGCTTCGCCTTGAAATCCTCTTCCATTTCCATCCAGACACCATCAAGTTGTAGCTTATTAAGCATCTCCTGCTCTTTCGACGGCTCTTCCTCGTTGAACACTGTCCTGATTGCAAGCTGCTGAGGTAGTTTGTCCCATTGCAGCTGTTTCATCTTCGTGCTTGGAGGTGGTACAGGAAGATCCTTACGCGCGGACAAGAGCGCATTGATGTTGGAGCCGAGAAGCAGAGATGTCCGCGCGGATCCTGGCACTGAACCGGGTTGCGACTTGGGAGGAGGGGGCGGTGGAGGTGCCGGTGGCCCACCAGTAGGAGGAGGAGGAGGTGGTGGTGGTGGAGGGGGTGGTGGAGCACCGAGTTTGAACCCTGGGCCAGGTGGTGGGGGCGGTGGTGGTGGAGGCGGGGGCGGAGGCGGAGGCGGAGGAGGCGGTGCGGCTGACGAAGTGGCCTGAGCGCTTTCGCCCTCTTCTGGCAATGTCGGCATGGGTGGGGGTGCTGGGCTACTATTGGGATCGGGAATGGACATCCCTCTTGCCAATAAGTGTTTGCTGAGTTGCTCGGCCAACGAACCTGTCGCAGGTCGAGAGCCTTCGATAGAGTCTCGTGAGCTGAGAGAAGTGGGATCTGTGACCTCTGAACGGCCCAACTCACTGTCGTCGTCGTTCGCGCCCGGTGACGATGAACGGCTGTAGTCGCTGACATCGCCGTCCGGAGCACGCAGATTGCTGAGCTTGAAGGGTGCTTGAAGGTCGGGGCGATCAGTGCGACGAGGGGACCGTACACTGCGGGAGCTTGAAAGCGGACCATCTCGTGGTGCGTACTAGATTTGAAATTTAATCATGCAATGGCAGAATTTGCGGAAAAAGCAATACATACAACTTTGACACCAGCCGCCAGCTGCTGCTGAATCTGCTCCTGAGCATCGGCGTCGTCAGCATCCATGAATTGAGATACTCGACCATTCTCCAACGTCTTGGCTTTGGATGCTCTGTTGATTGCAGACCGCCGTAAACTCCCCCTCTTGCCTGGTGTCGCATTGAGGTCTTCTTCCCCCTCTTCAGTATCTCGGTTCATGGGCCACCGGTCAGAGCCCTCCAAGATACCGATGGTCTTGGCCCGCTGGAAATGTTTCTCGAGCGTCGCTACTAGTGTTTTGCGATCCATCTGACTGCCGGAGGCATCGAGAATGCTGTCAACACCCTTGCCCATTTCCTTCAGCATCTTAAACAACTCCATTATCTGAGCCTCGAGCTGAGCAATTTGCTCCTCGTAGCCCGCCTTCTGCACCTCTAGTTGTCCCTGCAACCTCGTCACGGTCTCTCTAGAAACACTCAGCTTCTCGTCCATATGCGCAAGCTGACTCTTGAGTCGACCAACCAGCCCATCCTGCCCTTGCGCGATTTCTTCCTCCAGAGCCTCTTTCTCCAACTTCAGCCGGTTCGCCTCCGTGCGCGCATTATTGGCTTCTTCCTCCACAAATTGGTATCGATCGGCTTCGTTGAACTGGGCGATAATTCGCTCCACTGAGTGACCCATACGTTGCTCTGCACCAGCGAGTTTCTTGTCCAGTACGACATCCGTTATGAGGGAGTCGATGAGCTGATAATAATGAACCATGGGCTGCCCCTCCTCCCGTATGAGCAGCAGGTGCTGCATCATCGACAAGAAATAGTCGCGGGCCTTGGTATCCTCTGTTTTAGCGAAGATTGCATTGTAAACGTCTTGCGGATTATTGAGGTCCCGGAGAATCCGCTGATCCAAACGCTCGCGAAGCTTGGATTCGTCCTCATCCAAAACCGCCAGCAGGATTTTGAGCTGCTTGTCTATCGTCGGCACACCAAAGCCCCGACAAAGCGCAATTATACGTTGTAGACCGGCAGCTTCCATCTGAGCACGATGATGTAGCCGTAAATCAAGGTCCTCCACGAAACCTATCACTCCGTTGATTAGCACAAGATTGGCGACCTGCAAAAGAGGGCATGAGAAGGAAGATTATGCAAAGCTGATGAACGCACCGCATATTCGTTCAGATTCGTGTCGATTCCACCGGTTTTCTTCACTTCCTCACTGGCTCCGACCAAGCTTCCCATCTTGCCTCTCCCTGACAATGAAAGCTCCATCGACTTGAACCAATAGTCATAACATCCGCCTCCCTCGCCGTTGGCAGAGCTTAGGGCCTCCAGAGCGGCAACAACAAGATGATGTGCTTCGCCGTCATTCCAGTATGCGAGGAAAGATAATAAATCAACGAGAAGCTTGCGTGTAGGGAGATGGGGGGTGTTCAACGAGGAGGCCATTTGCGTGACAATGAGGTTGTGTGTTAATGCTTCATTGGTAGCAGACTGAGGATATGATAAATTGAGCAGCGAGCAAGATTTTCTGCACCCTCATACGTACCGGATTGTTGAGAATCTGTTTCAAGCATTTCACGACCTCATACTCGAGGAGGATGTCGGCTTCGCGACTAGTACATTATCAGCAGTCTGCTGACCAGGTCCAAAGTATTGTGCAGACTAACCGCGAGCTACCTTTCCGACTGATGTGATTCAGCGTTTGTGCCAGGACAGACGTCCCGCGGATTGCAATAAAATGTCGAAACCAGCTAATAGAGACCTCAATACTCCTTGATGTAGCGCGACTGATTCAGAACGACGCACCTCAATTCTTTGCTCCGCAATGATACCTGAAGACTCCCAGCCTGCTTGGGAGTGATAGTTTTATCCAAGAATTTGCGAATGAACCACTCGGGCGATTCGTGTATGATCGGTGCAGGCTGTCCCGAGTCACTCTGCTTCTTGGCCTGCTCCTCATGTGCTTTCTCCTCCTTCCATCGTATATGATAGTCGTTGTACACCATGTGCCATTTTTGCTCTATAGGCAGATTGGGGAGCTCCCCGAGGTCCCGGGTGCGTTTTACATTCTCGAAAAGAGCTTCTATTTCCTCGTCCGTCTCGGGTCGGGGGAAGTTGAAGTCGTCGCCATTCTGATGCCGATGGAGATGAAAATGCGGGAGATGAGCGCTGAGGTGAGGTCCCTCCGAGGACGAGAAGGAGGGCGCGTACTTGGACAGGCGGTTCCCGTCCGAGTTTGTAGATCGTGTGGTCATGGTCGACACTGGACGCATTGTTGCGCTGGAAGACGAGGCAGGAAAGTTCATGATACTATTCGGAGTGGGCGGTGGCGGAAACTGGCCAAAGTCTGACATGGTATTCGGAGAGCGCAGACCCGAAGAAGACGTGAAAGACGCCTCGCTTCGGCGAGAACCCGGTAACTTGGAGGGAGACGGGAGAGAATCGGTGTAGAGGGTGGAAGAATCGGCTGTGGAAAGGGAGGAGGACGAGGAAGCGGTGGCATAGTTCTCATAGGCCAATTCGCGCTCTGCCTTTGTGCGCTGTATGGCGAACTTGTTGAGTTCTGTGCCATTTGGGGTGAGAGTTGGGTTGGTTATGGGTGCCGAGATGAAATTAGCGGGTCTGTTGGGAGAACGTGGCGAAGGGAGTCTGTCGTAGGGCACTGAGCGGTCTGCAAGGTCGCTGATAGACGTTTGGCGCGGCTTTGTTAGCTTTTTGCGGCCAAAGATACTGTCCATCGACAAGTAACGAACAAGAACGCCGGACGCGGTAAGTAACCAGGAATCAGCAAATATAGCCAAAGTCACGCTCTTGGACTCTTACATACACCTTCTGCTTAAACGCCATCCACTAATACCACCCCCTCACAATGGCTAGCCGACCACTAAACGACGATGAAGTTCTCAACGAGATGAACAAGATGGTATGTGGGCTGCCCTACACCTCCTGAATCCTTCAAACAGTCCTTGTAGGTCGCTTTCATCAAGCAGGAAGCAATGGAGAAGGCTCGTGAGATCCGTGTCAAAGCCGACGAGGAGTTTGCTATTGAGAAGGTCAGTTTCGACCCCCATAGCGCTTGGTACATCAATCGGAATCGTCCACACAGGCGAAACTCGTCAAGCAAGAACAGCAAGCAATCGATGCTCAATACGAGAAGAAGCGCAAACAAGCAGAAGTCACGCAGAAGATGTGTGTTCTGTCTTGTGCTAGTCCTCTATTCCCCCTTGACCGATCTCGCCAGTGCCCAATCGACACTGACGAACAAATCCCGTCTCAAGCTGCTGCACCGCCGCGAGGAACACCTTCAGGATCTGTTCTCGTCATCGCGTGCCGCTGTGGTAGCCCTATCCAAGGACGAGGGCCGCTACGTGCAGTTTTTGGAGGGTGTCATTGTGCAGGGTTATCTCCGAGTGCTCGAGTCGAACGTCACCGTGCACGCTCGCAAGTGCGACGTCGAGGTTGCCCAGCAAGCCGCCGCCAACGCCGCGGAGACGTACAAGCAGGTCAGCGGCCGCGATGTGTCGTTCACTGTCGAGGGCACTCTGAGCGACGAGGGGTGAGTCTGCTTATTTCGTGGCCGCCCTCTGCTCACCGTAAATGACAACAGAGCTGGCGGTGTGAAGCTCGTCAGCGGTTCGAAGCGAATCACGCTAGACAATACACTGGACGAGCGATTGCGGTTATTGGAAGATCGGGTGAGTGTTCAGTGGTTCAATGATTTAGCTTATATTCACGACCTTTGAAGATGCTGCCCGAGATTAGACACGACCTGTTCGGCGCCAACTCGAACCGCAAGTTTTATACGTGAAGGAATTATTAGATACTGTTGACTGCGAGGATGGACTGTGTACTGTAGTGATAATGAATATTTTTTTGA
Organism: Favolaschia claudopus; assembly: GCA_037176885.1. Taxonomy (NCBI): domain Eukaryota; kingdom Fungi; phylum Basidiomycota; class Agaricomycetes; order Agaricales; family Mycenaceae; genus Favolaschia; species Favolaschia claudopus. The sequence goes on along the minus strand of JAWWNJ010000035.1, from coordinate 227,609 downwards.
TGAAATAATTGTTGTTGTGATGTCTTCTCCTCCACCACTCCGCCATCCAGTGCCCACTCACCCGGCCTACATCCCAGAGCCCCCATTGACACCAGGCTCTCCCCAAGGCTACCAACGCTTCTCTTCCTCCCCTCAACCCGGCCAGCACCACCAAAATTACGCTCAACCAACTGGCCATGTCCCCGCCTACACCTCACCTTTTCAACACCAGCACCAGCAGCAACCACAGCAGCAGCAGCAACAGCCCCATGCTTACTCTCAGCCAGGCGTACCGCCTCCCATGATGCCCCCTCAGTTCGGAGCCTGGGGAATGAACGACGCGACCGCCCAATTAGGCATGCAAATCGGCAGTAGCGCAGTTGCCGCTGGTCAAGAATACGTTCAGCGAACAGTGCGTTCACTTCTCCAGCTCAGGCGCGCTTCCATTGACCATGCCATTGTAGTGGGGCGGCGTCTTCCCGAACACGCATATCAAGCCGCACTTCAACGTGTCCAACTCGTATGTCATACGCAAGCTGCGCATCGTCCTCTTCCCCTGGATCCACAAACAATGGGGCCGCAAATCACATCGCACCGACGCTGGTCTCACAGAGTACCATCCCCCGCGCGAAGATGTCAATAGCCCAGATCTCTACATTCCACGTACGTTTTCATGGTCTTGCTCTGCTGCCTCAGCTTCTTCTTATTATTATTTTTTGCCGTAAAGTCATGTCCATGGTCACATACATCCTCTTATGTGCACTACACTCTGGTCTGCAAGAGCGCTTCCACCCCCAGGTCCTCGGCGAAACCGCTTCGCGCGCGATCATGGTCGTGGTTCTCGATTTTGTGTTTGTACAACTAGGTTGCTACTTCCTCAATGTATCGGGTCCAAGCCAGTCAATCGATGTCATCGCCTACGGAGGGTATAAATTCGTAGCGTACGTCCCGGCTTTCCATCATCATTTATATCTCATTTATTGATTCCCTCGCAGAGTGATCCCCTCCATTCTGGTCGGATTCCTTCAGCTTGGGACAACCCTTGGTTTCGTGACCTTTACCTATTTTGCCTTTGCAAACGCCTTTTTCTTGGTGAGATAAATTCACATGGATATGTATCGATACTCATATAATCAGATGCGTTCATTGCGTTCGCTCGTACTTCCCGATGCCGCTTCGCGCGCTGCGTCAGGGGACCCCTACGCCACCACGTCTGGCTCCCAACGCCGCCGCCGTATAACGTTTCTCTTCGTTGAAGCCGCGTCGCAACTCCTCTGGATGGCTTTTCTTGTCCGCGGTTCGCATTAGTTAGAAAAGTGTATGGATCTTGATTAATAGGTACGATTACAAACGCGAAACAACGGTTCGTTGTATTTTCAAAGGGGAATGTCCGTCCATTCTTCATCTCGACTTTTCCCTCTATAAAGACTCGTTGGGTATCGCGCGCTGAGGTCCATTAGGGCGATGTCGCCTTGACGAGGGACAACATAGGATTTCCTGGCGCCACCATACCCCAGCGACCAGCGATGGAGAGAACATCCACATGAGAGTAGAAGCGCCACGAAGGCTGAATTGACAAAGAACACGTCAGCGCAAACCACAATGAAAGCCCGCTACTGTATTACCTACGGTGGTTTGTAACCAGGATAATCCGACTACTGCAAGAGCTGAACGGCATGGATTGGGAAGGCCACCAAAGTCGTCGCAGATGGAAGATCCATCCCATGCGCGATGAGTGATCGCAATGGCGGAAACTTGACGAAAAGTTTAGATGTGGGCAAAGGAAATAATACGGCTTTAGAGAAGTGAACACTGACCGAGCCCCAACGCTGTTTGCGTGCCGAACAAGGGGACAGGCGTATGACTACGCACGAGAATTTCGTGCTCATAGCTGACTTTGGCTATCACATGGAGCACGGGCATAAAGAGCGTAAACCATTCCATGGTAAAAGGGAGGATGAGGTAGGCTGGAAGTTCAACGATGAAAGAAGCGGGCATGTCAGCTGGTCGTCGGACTCACTGCTACTATTTGTTTGGACGGCGATGCAGAATAAGATGAAGAGGATTAAATTGATTGTCAACACGAGCGCTGAGGAGACTTGTGGGAAAGAAACAAATTGAACGAGAGGGCCTCACTGATGAACATATTTTCCACGACATTAGAGGGGGAGCGCATTGTGGAGAACATGTTTATCAGTAACAAGAGTGAATCTGGAGAGGGTCGAGAGGCAAGTGAGAAAGACTTCGAGCTTTTATAACAGCGCGCTTTGACTTTCACAATGGCGCTGGCATCCTTTGTGAGAGTGGCGTGGGTTGTAACTGAGACACATCTCCCCGTAGCATAAAGAGCTTTGCAAGGCGTCGACGCTTTGAAAGAACAATGACTTGCAATGCAAAAGACGAGAGCGTATAACTCGATAGCGCCCATTGCGCGCCAGTACATTCCATTCATAGGACAGCGAAAGACAGACATATTAGAGTTACAAGATTAGAGAGAGATGGGAGAGGGTATGCTGTAGAATAGGTTGGCACGTGTAAACTGTTCGAGAAAGGATGACACCAACCGCAGTAGTCTCTATATGGGAGGAGGCCAAAGCGTACATCATGCGTCCGACGGAAGCTCGAGCCAACCCCCCTGACCAAACGTATTCTCACCCGAGTAGCTGACATAAAGGAAATTGTCGTCATCCCTGGAAAGCCAGAGAGCCGTCAGTTCATGAAACGAGGAGGAAGAACGACGCGCACTTGTGCTCCTCGTAAATCGCGCTCATCAATGCTGCGGTTGGCGGGAGGACCTCGTCGACGAAGATGAAGATGGCCTTCTCTGGTGCGAGCTTGATTCGTTTACGAATGACGTAGACGAACTGCCCGACCGTTAGATCCTGGAGAGTGATAAGCCCAGTGAACAGCGAGCACTGGAGGTAGGTCGCACCGAAGGGACAAGATACTTCTTCTTGTCGATCGTTGGGATGTCCGTGCGATCCGCCTTCTCGCAAATGACCTACAGAACGATGAGTGGCGAGTTCGACGCAGACAAGCGGGGAACAGACGGGAATTCTATCCGGATACTTCTGCCGAATCCGCTCTGCCTCTGCCTTGCGCTTCTCTGGGAACAATTAAGGAGATTGGTGCTTTTGTGGGAGCTGCGGAGACGCGGAGACGCACCGAAGGGGTGCTCATCCTTGAACTTTGACCTCATTGCGGGGGGAATAGCACGGAAACGAAAAGGTAGAGTGGGGTGAGGTGGTGGTTGTGGTGGTGGTCAGAGACAGAGAGAGGAAGCTTGTCAAGTAAACAAACAAATGCATGCGGCATCAGGAAGGCAAGCTCCTCGATTTGGTCTCTCGAGTCATTATTACAATAAAGCTACAATTACTCAATCTCATCGTCGGTCAGCACCCATCCCCGCAGCCATCCCCATTGCCATAGCACTGCCCATTTGGGCTCCTGCCCCCTCCGTAGGCACAAACACCGTCTTCGACCCATACGCCTGCACCCACACTTCAGTTCAGCACGGACAAATCGACAAACGGAAATCTTACCTGAACCCGCGATACTTCCATCCGTCTCAGCTCCATCTCTCGAGCAAATTGGTCTACCACCTTTGCATCCGCTTCAGCCTTGATACGGACAGCTTCGGCTTCGGCTTCAGCCGCCATTCTCGTTGCTTCTGCTAAAGCTTGGGCCTCAATCTTTGTCCTTTCAGCCTGGGCTTTGGCCGCAGCCACTACACTATATGCCGCAGCGTCGGCCTCGCTATTGAGGGCTGAGGGGCGCATAAATTGGTCTTTAGATCAAGTCAGAGCAGCAGAACACTTACCCTGAGCTTTGATACGAGCGACAGCAAGTGCACCTTCCTCCTGCTTGACCCTATTATCGTTCTCCCTGTGGACATTGGCCGCTTCGACTTGAGCATGAAGAGCGCGGGTCGTCAACTGAGAAATTGGGTTACTATACCAACACTGGTTGAAGAGGAGTTTGGTTACCTTGTCCATTGTGTTTGCAATTTCGCCCTGAAATCAATGCGTTGAGAACGGTCGAAATTCAAACAATTATGGCTGAAATCTGGCACCTTGAACTGTCTGTCGATGACGGCGAGATCTTTGAGCACTATGCCATATTCCAACGCAGCTTCGTGCATCCTACACCGCGTTAGTTTTCGATATGCTCATACGCAGAAACTCACTCGTCCAATGCCTGCGTTCTCAGCGAGTCCTAGCATTATCCTCAGACCCGAAGATTTCTTGACTGGCAAGAAACTCTACTGACCAAAAATTGGGATGAAGGGTCATTGCCGTCTTCCAGATTGTTTGGACCGAGCGTACGCTGCTTGACCTGGGATGGCAGTTCTAGCTCCGGACAGTTTACCGCATTCGGTTGAACATACCATAGAAGAATAATCCTTGGAAATTGTCAATGAAGTACAATCGAAAACAACAATATCAACTTACCAGGTGAGCCACTATTTGAGTCAAAATTGACTGCGTCTTGTCGCGCAGCGCGTCATACGGGGTGTTGTATCCATCCAAAGCACAGGGTCAGCCAAAACATTGGGATGAGCAGAGGACATACGAGTAGCTAATTTCAATGGCTCTGTGAGCTGCCACTTGAGATAAAGTGTCAGAGACACAGGGACCTGGTCTCGCGTAAAGCTGGAAATCTTGAGCACAGAGTAGGAGCGGGTATGGTTTACTTACATGTCTTTGGTTGGCAGTTCCAATTGATTCTCCCCGAGAGTATACAATCCACGTAGAGTAACCTATTGCATTTCGTTCACAGGCCAGAAATGAAGACTGAGAATTCAATGTTACCGAAGGATTGGTTATCACAGATTGACCCGCTCCTAGAAGCTCAAGGTCATTGCCCCGTTGTAAAATGGCGCAATTGTTCGCCGGTATATTTAAACTGTGGGTGCATGAGGATGGCAACTGTTTTGGATGAAACGAACCTACAAGAGAGCGACAACGTAGTCCCTTTCAGCCCCCTTTCCGACCTTACTCTGCATCTTGACCTCGTGTGTCCAGCCAAGGACAACCCCGGTCAGTTTGTCGACGACAATAGAGGGCAAATGTGTCTGGTCAATCACGGCAAGGACATCATAGGAACCTTCAATGGCAAAAGCGACGAATCCAGAGTTTTTGACAACGAAGATCTTGTTCTGGGGGTCCGATATGACTGCTGCCTGGTTCTGCGAAACTTGTACCACGGTCAAACCCTGGAACTCGATGACAGCATCGGAGACTGAAAGAACAGGTCAGTACAGCATAGTGGGAGGACATAAGTTAACTTGCTTCCGTGAGTGCCTTCCCAAGTGCGCGCCCACCAGTTGCGGAAAGGAAAAGGACTGGAATGCGATTACTTGAGCTTGAACTAGGAACAGTCGTTGAAGGCTCACGGATAACGGCCGGGACGCGTGACAAGTTTAGGACTGCCTCCGTAGTTTATCAGCCCAATACGTCCTGGAGTAATTTCTCTTCCAGCCCAGGCAACAGGTCGCTATGAAATAAGTCGAATGAATTACAGGTCATACTCGACCCGAGGAACGTACCTTCTTGGAAAGGATTTTGCTGCGGCCAGACTGGGCGCGATGATATAGCAAGTTACTTAATGAATGTATAACGAATGAGCTTACTTGTACAAGCTGCTCGTCCTATGGAAGAGGTGAGACTGGGAGGGCGTAGTATGAGTCCTCACTTACTAGCGCTTCCAATGCGGCGATGAGACCGCCTAGGCCGATAGGTACGTAGAAAGCTCGTTCCTTGAGGTAGTCATCTGTAGTGAAGCTGAATGTGTTTAGAGTCTCTGGTATTTCAGGAATAGGAGTGTGTTGGTCCTTGCGGAGGGTGACTGGAGTATCGTTATCGCCGACGACGGTAGAATTGCCGACAGACATTGTGATTAGGGAGTGGGCAGGGATGGAAAGACTTCAAGAGGGGAGATACAACTGTCGAAGGGTGTAGCAGAATTTATGTGCTTGCGAAGACATAGCAAGTACAGCCTTGGCGGCTTGGAAGAAGCTGTTGACGGGTTAAATATGTTGCGTGTCAAACTGTACTTCAAAGCTGTTGAAGATCAACGCCACGATGGAGAAAAATCCTCCTGACAAGTGAAACGGCGGGAGAAGGAACGCGACGGTCACGCGACCGCGACCCGCGCCACGTATTAAAATATTAAATAACTCACCATCATTTGGTTTCTTACTTACTTGCATGCATCTGCTTTGGGTTTTGCTCCCATTGACTTTGGTCGCTGCGGAACCCGTCAATGACACCTTGCTATGGGGCCCTTACCGTCCCAATCTTTACTTTGGTCTTCGGCCTCGGATACCCCAGTCTCTCATGACCGGTCTTATGTGGTTTGGGACGCACGACTACCAGTCTATCGCTAGTGAGGAGCCCTGCGTCTTTGCATACTTATGGTCCGACACCGACAATGACCAGGAACGCGACACGCCTGTGATCAGGGCGACGGCATTACAAGTTACACTTGGACAGAATATGACCCTCGAGAAGGCGGCGTACAAGTGATACAGGACGGCCCAAACAATGTCAAGATAACCACCGAATTTCTCAAGGTGGCTGGAGGTGACAATGGAGGCAGCTGGGCTGCCAGAATAAAGGGCGAACCGATAAACCCTGGTGTGTTGACTTGGCCGTCCTTGCCCTGTATTGTTCAAATCTCCCTCAAGATATGCCCTCGCATCCGTCCTTGATATTCTATCTGGGTTTGGAAGGGCTTGGTGGGATTGATATGGACACCGAGGAAGACGAAAATGTAAGCCGTTCGTGCTAGTCTTCGACCAAATTTGAATTTTCTTCAAGGGTTTAGAGGGCGATATCAAGTTTTCAGGCTCAACACCAGAGCTCGACGATTTCACGCTGCGAATAGTGGATGGTACTTCATGTTTCGCGTCTGGATATATTGATTTTCATTTCTTGTTGACACAGCTGCTGGTAACACACCCAAAAGCGCGGGTCCCCATGCGAGCAAATTCGCAGAACGCATTGGGAAAACACACTTTCTCGGGCAGCCTGTGGCTTCTGGAAATGTATGGCAAGCGAAAGGTAACAAAGTTTCACTAGATTATCAGCGTGCTTAGTATTACAGAGGTCATTTTACAACAGGTCATCAAACGCGCCCAAGAGATTTTGGCCCCTTACAAAGACGGCAACCCTCCCGATCCCTCTTTTGTACTGCAACTACCTGACGAGGTTTACACCGCCAGCAATTTGTATGCGATACAGAAATCGTTCGACGGCGAGTTCCAATTCGATGTTTTCTTCGAGAGTGCAAGCAGCAAGCAGAAACTAAGCTGTAGGGCTTGTGTATTTCTGCAGACTCGGACACTAATCAGACTTCAGCCGCAACTCTGGACAATGGCATCCCTGCGCTTGTTACCAACTACGGAAAGCGGTTTCAAACCGCGTTCCCTCTGCCGCCCGATTACCATGGTCCTAAAAAAGATCAGATTGAAGCTTTTTCGAAATCTATCACTTCGAATCTCGTCGGTGGTGTCGGATATTTCTACGGGACTTCCATTGTTAATAGAAAATTCTCCTATGAATGGGACGAAGATGAAGACGATACACAAGCGGAGAAGGAAGACGGCGAAACGGGAGCGAGATTGACGGAGCCCAAGGCTCTGTTGACTGCGACTCCCAGCCGAAGTTTCTTCCCGCGAGGGTTCTATTGGTTTGTCTGGCAGTCATCGCACTAGGGCCCAGGCTCATATGAGAGTGCCATAGGGATGAAGGTTTCCATCTTCTACACATTGGCGGGTACGACAACGACTTCAGGTAATCACACCTTATGCCTATATACTGCCCGCATCTCAAGCATTTTTGCAGTCTTACAATACTCAAGGACTGGATTGAGCTCATCGATGATGATGGATGGGTAGCACGGGAACAGATTCTAGGAGAGGAAGCTAGAAGCAAAGTTCTCTGTCCCCTTACAATTCTGCAGAGGCTTGTCTCATTGTTTCGGCTTAGGTTCCTGCGGAATTCCAGACTCAAGTGCCGAACTATGCAAATCCACCGACTTTGACAATGGCCGTCACCGCTTTCATAGCCCGCGTCAAGAAAGCGGCTGCTTCGTCAGGCCCGACTGACGGGGATCTTGGGATGGACCTCGGGATGGGTAGCGCACAGGAGCGCTTATCAGAACGCTCTACATATGATGCTGGCAACGCATATCTAGAGCCTCAACAAGCGCTTTCATTCCTCAAGTCGATTTATACACCGCTGAAACGCCATTACGACTGGTTCCGCCGAACTCAACGAGGGCAAATCAAACAGTACGGGCGTGTCGCACGCTCTCGTACGGAAGGCTACCGTTGGCGCGGACGATCTGAGCAGCATGTCCTTACCAGTGGAATGGACGACTACCCTCGCGGTCCGCCGCACGCAGGAGAACTGCATCTCGATCTGATTTCATGGATGGCGTTCTTTACACGTACGATGAAAGATATTGCAGAATACGTCGGGGAGACGGACGATGCAATGTCGTTTGCGGAGATTGAACTGGCCATTCTGAACAACATCGATGGTATAGTATATTGATGCGAATGCACCATTGGTGGCTGATATTTCTCTGTTCGTTCTCAGACTTACATTGGAGCGAAGAAAAACAGATGTACTGTGACGTTGGCGTCGACGATGAAGGCAATTTTCCTGGCTTGAGGTTTGTCGCGCACTGATACAGTTTCACAGATGAGTCGTACCACGTATGCCATCAAGGCTACCTATCCATGTTTCCGCTCCTGCTCGGACTGCTTCCTCCCTCGTCTCCACACCTCGGGCCCATGCTGGACGCACTTCATGATCCAGAGCAGCTGTGGTCGCCATACGGTCTCCGTAGTCTGTCGGCATCACATCCGCAATTCGGTACGGGCGAGAATTATTGGAAAGGCCCGATCTGGGTACAAATGAATTACCTTGTGTTACGCTCGCTCCACACAGTCCGTGTTCAAGCTTGGTTTCAATTCGTGATTACCCTGATTCGAGATTAGACGTACGCTGCACAAGACGGTCCGTACAAAGGACGTGCGCAAGAGATTTACCAGCAGTTGCGTAAAAACATTGTCGACAACGTATTTAAAGTAAGAATCTCCATTCCCACCTACAAATTCCTCATGTCGCACAGGAATACGAACGAACGGGTTATGTATGGGAACAGTACAATGCTCTCAACGGGGAAGGCATGCGGAGGTTTGTGATTCTCCTTGACCAACATCATGAATGTCTCTCATGCACTCACAGTCATCCATTCACTGGATGGACATCTCTGGTGACATTGAGTGAGTTCCTCAAACCTTTCGCTCATTCAAGGGACTCTAACCATTTTGCTTCAACAGTATTGGCGGAAACGTATTGAGTCGTATATACATTGCGCGTAGAGTGAAAAATAAAAAAAAACTCGTGTTGTACTGGATCCGAATTTGTGTGCATGCAGAGTATGGATAGAAATGAACGAAACACAAGTGTCAAAAATTGTCCGCGTCAAACGACAGGGAGTCGAAGTGGAGCGAATCAAGGCGCATCTCGCCAATGGTGCGATCCGGATCGTCATCAGCGCCCTTTTCGCAAGGAGAAGGATAAGACTCTTCTGTCGGTGTTGGGGGCAACGATGAGGAGGTTGAGGGCACCGTGGACCCGCGAGACAGGGTTGGTGGTGACGACGGTCGTGGCGGGGGTGCTGAGGCGGGTTTTATGAAATTGAGCACGGAAAAGCGACGACGGACTGAAGAAGCGAAGGTACGTGTTGAAGGCGTGGGTGATGGGCCTCGTGAAGGAATACTGTCCTGGTCGTCGTCATCTTCTTCGTCAAAAACGTCGGCCTCGTCGTCGTCGGGATAATGTCCAGCGAGGGCGGGTGGTGTGTCATGGATAGGAGAGGGTGTGCGGAAGAGCTGGGTGAGGATGACAGAGCCACGGCGGGAAGGAGCGGGAGGCGTGGCTGGCTGTGGTGCAGAAGAGAAGGTGGCTTGTGTGCTCTGACTGGAAGCAAAGACTTGGTGGGCGTAGGGTCTGCCAGTGGTGGAAGTACTGCGAGACGCTACACGAGCCAAATTCTTTATCGAGCGAAACGCACTGCCTGCACGCGACTTGAGAGACTTTGGTTTCGGCGGCGGAGGAAGAGCAGCAGGAGGCTCGCTCTGCGACGCCGACCGTCGTCGCACTTTGACCACCTCGACAATCTCCGAGTCGTCGCGAACAGTCAGATCGTCGCGAATTGTGAGATCTTCTGCGTCTGGGACATGACGGGAGTGCTCTGGACCACGGATACGAGCGAGGGCCGCATCAAGAGAGGCGAAGTCGGGGTCTGCGGTGAGCTCATGGGGCTCGAGGCCGTGATGGGCAGCAAAGACGAGATAGTCCGGCTGGCAATCTTCTGCTGGGGGAACGACTATAATCTGGAAGGAAGGTGCGAATGAAGGAGAGGACGGTGGCATGGCCGGGATAGAAATGTGGTGGTCGTGGTACAAGTTGAAGTTGAAGAACCCGAATACGGCAATTCCCAAACTTGTAGTATGGCGCTTGTTAACAGGTTATTGCGCGCTACTACTCGCCTTTGCTCTACTTCTGCACTTGCCATGGCTCGCACAATGTCTGTCACTTTCATGGGTACTTGCTCGGGCGGCGGTCCCACCGAATCCCGAAATTGCTCTAGTCTTGTCCTCGAACTGCTCCGCGACGGATCTCTGTGGAGTGCGTCTCGCAGTCCCTACAGCTGTTTTCGGTTAGTTAACTTTCTTGCAGTGGTCGACTGTGCAGGTATAGTATAGTATCATGTCTCCCACGCATTTGTTGCCCACTCTGCCAGAGGGTACCACCAGACAGTTTGCTTTCCAACCCCCCGATACTCCTCAATGGCTCAAGTCTAATCGCGTCAAAAAGATGTTTGTCAGTCCAGGATCCCTCCTTTGTTCATTTGAAGCAGTCTGACACTTCCTTGAAAGGTAACGCATATGCATGCTGACCACTGCATGGGTACGTCTGAGACTCCCATCCATCGTCAGTAATCCGAGCGAGGCATCGTCTAGGCATTATCCCTTTCTTGAGAAACGTTTTATATGCTCCTTCGATTGACCCAAATGCCTATGTTCCCCTTGACCAGCCTGTATGCATCTTTGCGTACTCGCCGTCAGCTGAATCCATGCCCAATTCTAGCCCAAAATCGAAATATATGGTCCTGCAGGCATCCGCACATTTGTTCGTAACATCATGACCATGACACTGACACGGACCGCCGATAAATACGTCGTTCATGAGCTCCTCCGCCCAGAAGACAATCCTACGCCTTGTGATCCCCCACAAGTGATGCACACGAGCGAGGTCGCAGGCAGAGACATTCGCTGTACAGATGACGGTTTCTGGAAAGAGATTACTCAAGGCGAAGGTCTCCTTGGAGATATCCTTGTAGATGCAGGGCCCATTCTACATCGCGGTTAGTTTTGAATCCGCCAATGATACAGTCTTTCTGAGAACCCTTCGTATACAGATCCCTGTTTGGGTTATGTGTTTCGCGAAGATCCAGAGCCTCGACGCAAAATTGTAGTTCTCGGCGATACTTACGACCCTTCTCCCATGATCCCCCTCTGCATGTCTGCTTCTCTCCTGATCCACGAGGCAACCGACGCTCATATCCCCCGCGAAATCGCCCCACAGTACAGGCGCTCAGCAGAGGTACCACGATCATCTTCTTCCTCAACACATGTCTCGAATGAACATCTTTTAGGTGTGCCTTAACACTGCACTAGCTCGTGGTCATTCTATTCCCAGCATGGCGGGTGAATTCGCAAAAACGATTGGTGCAGAGAAGCTTGTGTTGAACCACATCGGTGCTCGGTGTGTGTTGAAACTACTTTGTTCTCTCATCTCTCATGGCATTATACGGAAAGGTTCCCTGCCCCGCGATTCGACCGGGATCCGCGTCTAAATGCCATTCGCGAGATTGAAAGGCAGGCGACTGAAGCTTGGGGTTCTGGGAGGCACGCCATGGCAGCATGGGACTTCATGAACGTACCTGTGCCAGTACCCGATATGGCCTTGCGCTCGGCTCAGCCTGATTCCAGAGCTTATCCCGTCGAGGACCAAATTGTGTATGCAGACCCCGGCGCCGACGGCCTCCCGTATATCAACAATAAAAAACGCAAGTGGTGACAAGCAGACTCCTTGTAGTAAGCTATATTGCTCCAAATGTATACATATATTCTTGTAATCCAGTAGCCGTTCGTAAAGAAAATACACAGAGTGGAGTACAAGGCGTCTAAGCGTCTATTCTGTTGCTGTCAAGACGAGCATGAACCGACAAATCGGTAATTGTAACAAAGGATTACCAATACTAAGAACCACCAGGAAGCGACCAAGGCATCGGCTGTCCAGAAGTCTGCCCGTTGACTGCGGGCGATGAACTAGAAGAAAGAGCCGGAGTATGTAACGCATTATTTGGAACAAGCCCGTTTGGAAGCGACGGCTGTGTCGGTGCATGGACGTTCATGGCAGGCTCTGCATTGATCTGTAAAAATCCTGCTTGCGCCAAAAAATCCCAGACCCGGCTTGTTTTGTTAACGTCGATCTTGACCAAGTCTCTTGCTTCTCTCCTACGTAGCTTTCCTCCTCTTCTTGCGTATTCACGAACAAGAGTTTCTTTCACGACAAGGTAAGGTTTGGGAAGTATGCGGAGCTGTGAACAAAGCGTTTGTTCGACGGGGGTGAGTAGATGAAGGGAAGGGCTGTTGGCAAGATTCAAGGGTGCTAGAGATGACGTGAGGCTAGTGTTGGTTACTGTTCGGATTGAAACTTCGCATTTACCTCGTTTCCGAGCATTTGAGGGGGTGGGGATATCAGCCACCTTTGGTGTTGATTCACGATCATGACTCTTTCTACCTTCGGGAGCCTGACTGGAGCGATCCACCGACTGTCGACTTTTCTTCTCCGAAAGGGAGTATTCCCGGGGATTTATCTTTATTTGCGTCTGGAGGTCGAAAACTTACGACCAAGTTGAGAAACAAAGAAAGAAAGCAACGAACCCGCTTTGCAACCTCGTTGATATATTTGTCGATGTCACCGGCGGTAGACAGGCCAAGACGACGATACTGCTGCAGGTCTTGAATCTTCTTCCGCAGCATAGCTTCATCTGGATGCGAAGAGATGAGCACGAAAACATGGTGGTATGGCAGTCCAAAACCGTACACAGAATGTCGGCAGAAAACGATTCGTAATCTTCAGCCGTTTGCAGTCGCGAGAAAGGTCGCAGCCTATGGACAATATCTTTCTCCTCTTTAGGCCGTTTCTTTTCAGCAGCTTGTATCTACAAAGGGATCAGACAAAGGAGGCAGAAAGGGGGGGAGGTGGGGGAAACAGTCGTCGCACTTTTTTGTACTCTAAAAGTCCCCGATCAAACATGAGTCCCTTGCTTTCCAAACGTTTCTCGACTCGTTGAGCATACATCTCTAGGAGGGTTAATTTGAACGTTAAGGAGTGCTGTGTTTCTATGGGAGGCAGCGGAGTCACTTCGTCTTCTTCCTCGGCGGCACCCGATTCGGTGGTGTTACCCATGATCACATCCTCTGAATTTGAGGGTTTCAAATGCATGGCCACTTCACCGTTTATTCCGTTGACTGCGCTATGGGACGAGCCATTGACAAGAGGGAGTGGACCCTTGCCTTTGTGAGACATCTTTCGTTCGGCGACAACGACTGTGGAATTTGGAGCCACGCCATTCCGCTTGTCTTCCTCCCAGCGATGTCGAGCCTTGACATCGGGATCATTCTCGTCTTCAGGAATTTGGTCACCACCATAGTCTAGACACACGCCGAATTCAAGATCTTTGACCAGATCCTCCGCCTCGTTGTCTAATTCATGTTCAAACTCCAAACGTCCTGGGAGGAATGTAGCGATTTCGTGTATTCCCGGCGCCGAGGTGGGGGCCGGTTTCGGTGGCAAAACAGGCCGCGCATTCATTTCCGTTATACGTCGTCGCTTAGCCTCCTGAAATTGCTCGGGTGCTACATCGAATTTGAGATCCATTTGCTTATAGAGGAAGAGGGTCAGTGAAAGAATTAAACCATAGGCACGGTCGACTTGCAGGGAGAGGCCAATCTGAAGAATCAATATAGCAAGTGTTGTAATGTTTTTCGACTTCCTCTTTGGTCTGTGTACCGACATGTTCCGCAATCTTCTTCCAGTTACCTAGGCCGTGATTGGCGATGCCCTTCAAGAGCAGTAATTCTCTATGGAGGGTAAACCGACGGAGAGCAGGCGAAAACAGGACTAACTCATCGGCACCCCAGTCGGCGGAGAATATCGGATAGGAATTGAATTCCTACAACACCGTGAACAGTTAACGGTGGCACAAAAAGACTTGCGCACAATAACGCGATACGCGTGTGTTCGAAGGTGCGTTCCAAATTCTTTTCCCGCGCAAAAGCAGGGAGGACAAATGTCGACGCCATCTTCAGACAGGCAAGCAGGGTCTGCACATTTTATGCGAATGCTGTGTGTCAGGTCGCAGGCGCAAGAATCGCACTCTAATTGGATGCCGGGTTCATTGACGGCTGCGCTGAGGATGAGCGGCGCGACATTTGAAACGAACGCTACGTGCAAGCAATTTCGTCCGGTTGAAGCGGCGGTTTCCGGTGGGTAACAGTCATCTGGGCGTTGACGGCGACGTTGAGGGTGACGCTGAGCAAATTGCAATAGTGAGTACTATAGTCGTTGAGCAGAAGCGAGCAGCGTGACAAAACGTGACGAAGGGTTGTTTCTTGCCAGAAAACTAATGAAAAACAAACGGTAGTGTACAATAATCATAAGCTATAAGAGATAGTAGGGCTGCGCTCGGAAAACGCGTAAGGTACACATATAAAGAGGCTCAAATTAGCCGGAAACTAGGCGCGTTTGTTCTTGGCCACAAACGCGTCAATCATATGCATCATATTTCCTAAACCGGGCTCGTCAGGAAGCCACTCGCCATTGTTGACGCAAAGAATCTTCATGCGCTCGTGGTACTCCAGGTCGGGAAGCAGCTTCGGTGTGATGAGGAAGTATTGTGCACTATCCGGCTTGCACGTCACCTCCACCATCGAATTATGCACCATACGTTCGGCGCGTTGGTCCATGCCCTGATTGATCTCGTCGACGAGGGAAAACGGGGCACGCGCCTGCTCGGTGAGACTCATGAGGTACAGGATGGTAGTCAGCGACCGTTCCTTGGAATGACTCAGTGTATGACCTAGTGACAGAAATATATAGTGAACAATACATACCCCGCCTGACTGCCGCTGGCTTGTTAGCAACTGCAGCTTCTCGGTATCACGGAACTTGACGAGAATGTCGATAGCCCACTGAGCGTATGACTCGTCCTCTCGCACACGAATTTCACCAGCGCAGCCAATACCTGGAAAGGTTTGGATTAACAGGAGCAGATTTGATGTATGGGTGCGTGAAACACACGGTCGAAGGCAGCAGAAAACTTTTGTCCAATACTCGCGACAAGGGCTCGCAGATTTGGCTCCCAGTTGTCCTATGCAGAGATTCAAACGGGAACGGAGCTTTGTTCGGCATATAAACATACTCGGGCATTCTTGATATTCTTCTCAATTTTGGCCGCCTGGCGCTCTCTGCCTTCAATAGTCTTCTGAAGGACCTCGATCTACACATGCGGGTGAGTTGAATCCTGTCGGGGAACAGCACACTCACATCCCGCTTTCGTTTTTCGTACTGCTCCACTACCCCAGGGTTTGTGTTGGTGTTCATTTCAAGGTTAGCTTCCTGCTTCTCAAGCTCCATCTGTAACTCTTCCATCGAACGCAGGTCAACATTTTCAGCGGGCGGTGGGGGCTCCTGGCCATTCTTCTGCGACTCTTTGACAATGGTTTCGTACGCAGTACGCGCCTGTTCCTGCTCTTGATATTCTTCACGCAACTCCTCCTGTAGCTCCTTGAGCATGTCTTGACTCGTTTGCATGAGGGCCTTTGTCGTCTTCTTTGATTCTATGAAGGCCGCATCGACTGCAGAGAGACCTATCAACAGACATGGCCGGAATGGACTGAATATACTAACTCTTATTGAATTCCGCAAGCGCGAGCTGATACTTTGCGTCCTTGCGATCACACAGCTCTTTCAATGCGGTTTTCTTTGCGCATATCTGGAGATACTGAAGGCCGAGCGTGGTCGCGTTCGTCTGTTTCGTGATGACCTCGCGAGCAAGCTCCTGGAAAAATCAATCGTTCACAGGCCTTCAGCATGAGGCAGGAACGTGAACGCACGACAGCTTCGGTAACAAGTTTGACGCGTTTCTTGCCAATGTTCATGATCTGAGCACGAAGTCTTGCGTCTACTTCGGCGACATTACCCTTTTTGAGCGCATTTGCCCTAGTTTGTTCCGCAGATTCTGCAGTGACACTTGAGATATGGAATGTCCAAAGACGAACAGACCGTACTGCGTTTTCGCTCCCGCTCAGTTCTCCAATTTGCCTGCTGGCGGATGGCATCCAGGCGCTGATCGAATGTAGCCTGCGAGACATCAGGTTCCACACGTGTGTGTAGAGGGCAAGAACTCACGAGATCTGCGTTGTGCTCTTGTTTCACTTTTGCCAGACGCGTAGATTCTAGGCCCACTTCACGTTCCTCGTCGTGAATTTTCACCGCCTCCTGCTTGCACCGGAGTAGAATGTCGTCAATTCGCTCCTTTTCAACGGGGTTCACTGCAGCAAAGCATGGGTATTCAATCAAAGATTGTGACAGGTTACTGCGTACCTTGAGTGTTGCCGCCAAAAGTACGGGCCGGGGGCAATTCGGTGGCGGAGGAAAGTAAAGTACGTTGCCCGTACTTGGACCGTGAGACTTGGTGAAGCGTTCCGCGTTCAACGAAGTTGGTACTTGGTGTGCGTCCGTTAGGTCCTGAGCGCCCAACCGCGTCGATTGCGCCTTGCAAATCTTTGATACCACGTAGCGATATCGCCTATGCTCGGAATATAATACATTGATAACCAGGCAGGGAGAAGAGATGAGGGTTTACCGTGCGATGCATATTCAACTCACGCTTGAGATACCACTTAAGCCCTTCGGGACAATCAACATAGTCGATGGCATAGCCATCAAAACCGCGCTGTGCGAGCTCGTCTGGTGTCATGGGCGGAGGGGTGAGATCATTCTCAGTGCCAGGACGATACCATGTCGGAACGCGCGCCTTGCGGCCCAATCCCGGGTTGTCGTTGATGAGGTGGTTGAGGAGGTCATAATCTTCTTTACACTGACACACAAACATCTACCGCATGGTGAGCAGACATCTGGCAAGCTACAAACGAAGACTGACCCTCATTTGAGCCGGTCCGAACGAGTTTTCGACGGCGGCAGCGAAATTTTGGTCGGGTACCGTCACGGACAAACATGGCGGTTCAAAAACTTCCATCTTGAACTTATCCTTGTTGGCGCGAAGCCAGTGTACGGCGTCTCCGGCGTCGCGATTCCACTGCATGAGATTGCCGAGCTTACGAGCCTCAATCGAATCAAGCGCCTTCAGCCTAAGAAACTATAAACATAATGAGAAGACGATTGAGTGAGTGAACACAGACTGGTGTCTGCCATCAGCTTCGGCATTGTCGTTCCGCCTCCTGCGTTCCTTCGCGGCTGCCGACCTTCGGTCATTGGTACGTTTTTCTGCCTCCCAGGGAGATGCCTCAAAGTCATCGACAATGCGCTTTCTTTCCGCTTTTACTTCAGATTCGTCTTCGACTTTAACCTGAGAAAAAGGTCAGTAGAGCCACAAATGTGCAATCCGACACACCTTAGCAGCCAGCTCTTCCGTTATCGAGGCGATTTGCGCTTCCGCATTTTTAATGGTGTTGAGCCGAACCTTCTCCTCTTTCTTCGAGTTGGCCAGAGCAGTATGTGCGTCATCCGCTTTAGATTCCTGTACATAGAACCGACATGGAGCGGAAATGCAAGAGCGAACATTGAAGGGACAATACCAGCTCCTCACACTCCTGCGTCTTTTTCTCAACCTTGGCGAGCACCGAACGCAGATCTTTCTTGACCAGCTCGCGCTTGCCGTGTAGCTCAGCGGCATCTTCCTCCAATTTACTATTGTGAGAGGATTGGAAAATGAAGGCAAAAGACGTGAAAGCGCGTACGCGAGCAAAGCATGTGCGGGTTGGTTTCTTGCCTGAAGGCGACTAACTCTAGCGTGCGAAGCACGCTGTTTTCCTTTGAGAGCGAGCCATTCGTCGCGCGCCTCACGATAATGTTGTACGGGAATAAGAACGTTAAGCATTGCGATCTATCAGCAAGACAGTCAATTTCTATTGCAAAATGAATGCGCAAACGAATACAACCTTGCGTTCAATTTCCTTGCGCTCGCGATAGCGCTGAACATCGCGTTCAATGTTTTCATTGCGCTCTTGTAGCTGGAGCATAGTCGCTCTCTCGCCTTGTATTTTCTGAGACCCCAGCTTAGTAAAAGTTCGCTTGTAGGAAGAAGACACAATTTACCTCATTAACCTCTTTGAGTTGCGCACCAGTATCAATGAGGGTGGCGTGCCATGTCTTCAGTCTCTCATCACCGGCAGCATTCTCTGTCTCCCGCAACAATTCAACAGGTGTCATTGCGGCGAACGAGCTAACTTTGTCCTGGGGCAGAAATGAGCACAAGTTGCCCACTTGGACATTGAGTCGCGCGACGCGCTCCGTTATTTCGTGACCAGTTGCCCCACGTCCATTGAGTGTGAAGCTGGAAGTCTTGGCTGTAGCGCTTAGGCTCCGCTTGATCACTAGATTCGGCTCGTTTGAGGGTGACTTGAGCTCAATCTCGATGTGCCCTTCGTCAGCGCCGATTTTGACGTAGCTCGGGAGCTCTGTAGCGCGACCGAGAATCCGGGGTGGCCAGTTTAGGCCGATGCATATAGCGCATGCGATGCTGGACTTGCCGGTGCCGTTAGGCCCAATGATCATGTTCAGGTATGGGCCGGGGCAAAATTCCACAAAGTCGTATGTTACAAAGTTGCGCAATTGAATGCGGACAATAGAGCCAGGAATGTATCTATCGCAAGGTATGGCCATTGACACCCAAAACTGAAGGAAAACACGCACCCATCAACATCGCGAGGGAGAGTTTTGACGCGCGCTACAAGTGGCACGGGGGGTTCAGCTTCCTGGCCCTGTATTTCATCTTCCTGATTGCGCGCAAGAGCATCTCCTGCGTCATTGACGCGGGCGCGCTTCGCACCCTTTGGCGACATCTCCTCGTCTTGCGCATGCGCGCGCGACATTTCGTCTGGAGCTCCGTGTGCCTTACCCTTGTGTTTCTCTGTCTTGGGGATGGTTTCTGCCTTCACTTGTGTAGTGGACTGAGGATTGACATCCTCGTCGGACGTGTCGGCGCGACGAACCATGACGGGACACAGGATTCGATGGTGGGGGTAGGTAACAACGCGAAAAGTCACATCCGAGTCACTGTCACGCCGCGCGTGTAGCGGCCAGAAAAAGCGACAAAATCGACTGATAAACTCCAATTATGTATAAGGGGCCTTAAGCACCCAGCCCTACAGCTCACTATCGGACCTATGTAGCTATTGCCCTTTCAACATTGGCAAATTTGAGTTATCGTGCCACACCGAAATTGTGAGTTGTAAGACCGAACGAGGTCTGCCAATGAAAATGAATCCAGGACGTGTACGAGCAACTTGTGAAAGTACGACCCTGCTAGTCGATATCAGCCCTAGGATCGTCGAGACCTCTGGAATCCTGCTGCATTTCCTGCACATCGAGAGCAACAGTATCAATGAGCTCCTCAGGCTCGTCCTCATTATCATCGGCCTCCTCGTCTTCCCCTCCATCTGGCTGCTCAACTTCATCCTCTGCCTCGGGGTCCACCGGAATGGGGGGATCCATGTCAACGTCCCCCTCATCATCAACATCCATAGCCATTTCGTGAGCGGTAGTCATTGAGTCCGCTGGATCGGGGTCGTGGGAGCTACTGGGCGCGAGAGCCGGAGGCAGAAGAATCACCGCCTTTTCTTTGCCCTTCACAGACTTGGGCGTGGATGTGACTGGCGCGGTTTTACCCTTCACGGCGTGGCTATTGACATTGGAGCTGCCTTTCTTGCTTTTGTCAGTCTTGGCCTGTTCGCGGTAGACTATAGCGCACAATGTTTAGTGTTATCATCAAGTCAAACGCAATGAGCCGACGCGCCTAAGAGTTCAGTCTGGAGCTTGTCCACCAGGTCTCCGAACTCAATCATTTCCAAGGCTTTTAGCACGTCTGACGCTGAGATACTTTTGTGTTGTTTGGACAAAGCCACATCGTGAGCGCTTTGGAAAAGACGAGTCAGAATGAGGAACAGAAAATATCGACGGGGACTCGCGTAGCAGCTAGAGAACGCGTCGAAACGATTTTGAAACGCGACTTGGGGCGAAATACGACACACCCAGATAGTTGATGAATACGGTGGAGCCTTTGATGAGGGACAGAACGGTTTCCTTCTGCATTTTCACGTTTTCGGGGAGCTGAGGTGTATTCAATGAAGAAATCTTCAAAGACGTTTCAAAAACACACTGCAGATCTAGCAATTCTGGTGACGAGGGATTTCGGGAGTTCAAAGTTGTCTATGCCTTCTGAAACGAGATCTTGTTGAGCCTGAGCTGAGATTGCGCCCCCTTGCAGAGCTTCCTTTCGTGGCATTATGGGTCCAAGTTGACTTGAGATGCCAAACCTGGAGGAACGATGGGAAGGACTTGGGAAGGACAGGACGATCCCTATTCGGCATTATGTAATATCCTTCGGCTTCATTCTGTGCACTCAACATCTCTGAATCGTATCATTGAGTTCCTGCCTCTGTCTCCTGTACGGCTTCGTGTGTGAGGTTTGCGAAACGCGTCTTGAGTCGCGATTTTCCATAAACCCCCCACAGGAGGGTTGTGAAATTTGCAATGCTCATCTCGCAAAGACTTCTGTTTGGCGTGGCTGTTTTTGATGCGCACCCACTCTACTCACAACTACCACGTATACAACTGTACCTTTCTCTTCAAACAAACACGATGAGCCCCAGGCACAACTGAAGCGCCCAAGTCCTGCCTCTCGCATGGCCGCGATCTGTCTCTCACTCCCGCAAAGTCTCACTGTCGCCTCATTACGACTGACTTGGGTTGGATGGCGACACTGCTAGTCGCATGCATATGCATTATCCCACAACTCGCAATGCGACCCTTTTCGGTCTTGATTCAGGCACCGCTCCTAAACGCGCTAGTAATACTTGGCCTCCTGCAGCCTAATTTCCGTGTGTTGGTCTATGTTTTGCGGCGGCGTGCCATTGCGCCATTCCGCGTGAAAATGAGTACCCTATCACTCCAGACATTATAAACCTTACGGCGCGATGGCCATCTCTGCTTGCTCTGCCCTGCTCTGCCCTTCATGGAGACTGCTAAGCGCCTCGCAAAACGCGTCGTCGCGTACCCAGACAACGCCGTACCCTACATTTCCACAACAGACTATTTTGGCCATCTCGCACAAGATCCACGGCGGCCTGTTCGTTTTTTCAACGCAAATATCCACTTAGGCCCTTTCACTGAATTTTGATAGGTGGGCAACTATCTCTGGAGTCTCTTTCCAATTCTTTCATGGATCACCAGATATAGTACGTTTTCTGCCTGAATCACTTTCTAATTTATAACCTCTGTGTTTAGATCTTGGGTGGGCAACAGGCGATCTTATTGCCGGCCTCACAGTCGGCATGGTCCTCGTACCCCAGGGCATGTCTTACGCTCAGGTTTGTCTCGTTCCATCCAACCCAGCTTGTGCTAACTGCCCCCAGATCGCGACCCTGCCCACTGAATACGGCTTGTACTCGTCCTTCGTCGGCGTCACCATCTACTGTGTACGCACCACCACCAGTCATCGACGCATACTTGACCTCCGCACAGCTCTTCGCCACGTCCAAGGACGTCTCCATCGGCCCCGTCGCCGTCATGAGTCTCATCATGTCTCAAATCATCGGCAGAATAACCGACGCGCACCCCGGTCAATGGTCAGCTCCTCAAATCGCCACCACCGTCGCTTTCATCTGTGGCTTCATTGTCCTCGGCATTGGCCTGTTGCGCCTGGGACGCATCGTCGAGTTCATTCCTGCGGTTGCTGTGTCCGGTTTCATGACCGGTTCTGCCATCAGTAAGTGCTGAATCCGTTTCGATATCAACCAGAATTAATGTGAACCAGGTATCGCTGCGGGTCAAGTCCCGGGCCTCATGGGCATCACTGGCTTCAAGTATGTAGGACTTCTCTCCTCGATGTCCCTTGAATTGACTTCTGAGTAGTACTCGCGCTGCTACGTACCAGGTTATCATCAATACTCTCAAAGGCCTTCCCAGAACCAAATTGGATGCAGCTTGGGGTCTCCCGGCTTTAGGTGTGGTCAGACTTGTATCTTTCGTCATCTCCACTCACTGTGCGTTCCGCAGTCACATTGTACGCCATTCGATCCCTGTGCGACTACCTCGGGAAGCGCTATCCGCGCCGACGACGTATATTCTTTTTCATCTCCGTCCTACGAAACGCTTTCGTTATACTCGTCCTGACCATCGCGGCATGGTTGTACACCCGCCATCGGAGGTCGGCGAAGGGAACCTACCCTATCAAGATCTTACAGAATGTCCCGCGAGGACTTCGACACGTCGGCCAGCCTGTCATCGACCATGGTCTCATCAAGGCACTTGCAGGAGAGCTACCAGTCGCGACAATCGTCCTTCTCCTGGAACATATCGCCATCTCTAAATGTTTGTCGAATTAGTCTCTTCGTTCTAGACGCGCGACTTATGATTCTCCAGCTTTTGGCAGGCTGAACGGTTATGTCATCAATGCTAACCAGGAGCTCATTGCCATTGGCGTCACGAATACGGTATGTCTTCTATCCCTATGCGCGCTTTTTTTGAATCTGAGAAAAATTGGACAGGTTGGTTCGTGCTTTGGTGCTTATCCCGCGACTGGCTCTTTCTCTCGTTCCGCTCTCAAATCCAAGTCTGGTGTGCGGACTCCTTTAGCCGGGCTGGTTACAGCCATCGTGGTGCTTGTCGCATTATACGGTCTTACCCCTGCCTTCTTCTGGATCCCCAATGCCACACTATCGGCCGTCATCATTCACGCCGTTGCCGACTTGGTCGCATCACCCGCTCAGGTGTACTCATACTGGCGAGTATCACCACTCGAGTTTGTGATTTGGCTTGCAGCTGTCCTCATCACGGTGTTTTCCTCCGTGGAGAATGGGATTTACACCTCCATCTGCACATCTGTAGGACTCCTCCTGATCCGGATCGCATACCCGCGCGGCGCGTTCTTGGGCAAGGTCACAGTCCACAGCAGCCGGATGGATACCAAGGAGTCGCGAGATGTGTTCGTTCCTCTCACCAAGGACGGCATAACGAACCCTCATATCAAAATCGATCCTCCGTCTCCGGGCGTCATCGTCTACCGTCACGAGGAAAGCGCCATATTCCCCAACGCCTCTCGCCTCAACTCGGAGCTTGTTAGCTATGTTAAAGCGAACATGCGGCGGGGCAAGGACATGTCTAATGTCCCTCTGAGCGAGCGCCCATGGAATGACCCTGGACCCAGTCAGCAGGGAGCTGCAGCCGAGCAGATTGAGAATGACAGTCGGCCTGACTTGCGCGCTATTGTAATCGATCTTTCTGCTATGTGAGTGAACTCTTGAATCAATGGTGACTCGGCTGTCTTACCTCCTCATTAGCTCGCACATCGACGTCACAGCCGTACAATCTCTCATAGACACCCGGAATGAGGTTGAACGATGGGCAGACCATTCTGTGGAGGTAAGAATCGCATTTACTTTCCTTCTTTCCCCTCCATCTCAAGACCTGTACAGTTTCATTTTGCAACTCTGCTTTCTCCTTGGATCCGACGCGCTCTTATTGCCGGCGGATTTGGCACAGGTATCCCGTCGTCTCAGGTACCTCGGGAGATTGCGCAGGTTGTTCCATACCGCGAGCTGCAAGGCGGTAATACGGCTGAATTGCGCAAGCTGGGACGAGAATCTGATGATGCCGAGGCGGGGGAGAAAACTCCAAAAGTTCCCGAGTCGTTGGACGAGTACGCGCCCGTGGTTGAGACAGATACGCCTTTCTTCCATTTAGATCTTGCTGCAGCTGTGCATGCTGCTGAGACTGCGTCGACGTCAACTCCAACTCCAACATAGCTGTATATCATGATTATGAATACCAGGACGCACTGTACTACATACTGCTAAGTATCTACGATATATTTACGACTTGTAATCATACCCCAAACCATGGAACTGTTTTGAACCATCAGGTTCAGAACGCTGCACGACGTGCGTCGCACACCGAGAACATCCTCAAGGTCGTTTCAGAATGCGTGAAGGCGGTGCGGACCGGGCGGTGTAAAAACGAAGGCAACGAGTGGATCGTTTAACGCACCGAGCGCGCTATGGATTGGTTGAAGCGAAGCAGGAACAAATTGGAGTGAGAGAAAACGAGGCGAGGGAAGTTGGCCCTCTGGTTCGCGCCGCGATGTCTGATAATATGCGCGGCTGATAGGTGTTTCAACCTTCACACTTCACGTCGCACTGCACACTAGATTGAAGACAGACAACAAGCCAAACAAAGAGCTATACCATATGATAAATAGAGTGAGTGGGATTCCTCTGCAGATAGAAACGAGAAAAGAGCATTGTAAAGAGTGTAGTAAGTTAACTGATCGAGAAACGAGATTCAAAGAGTGTGGTGAGATTATTACTCGGCAGGTTTGGGTGGGAGCGGCGGAGGTGGGCCGGGGAGTTTCGGGTCGAAACCCGGGGAAAATGGGGTGAATGGCGCAACATCCAAACCAGGGGCAGAGGATTTCCGTACGGAAGGCGACGGAGAGAGTGTGGACGGAAGTACCTCCTCCGCTGACACAACACCGGATGTCACGAATTGCGACACCCGCAAATCTTCTTCTTGGGTCTCCTGGATGTACTCAACAGGTGGACGAGGTTTCAAAGGGGGAGGTGCTGGCGGTGTGGATGGCGTTGAGACAGATGAGGAGGGAGAACTGAATCCACCTCCGTTAGTATGAATGCTATTTCCGTTGACCTTGGGTTTGGAAGGGGCATCTTCGTTCTCGTATCTAGCTTTGAGGAGCGCCTTTTCCTCCAGAGCAGTTAATATTTTGACTGGCCCTGGCGAAGTAGGAGTCGGTCGCGAAAGAGAGGAATTAGATGCCTTTCTTGGTGGAGGCTGAGGAACCCCGGCGGCTCGTCTACTCTCCGCGTCCTGTGCCTCGAACTTCCTCTGTAGCATTTGTTTCTCCTCAAACGCTGATACTTGCCGACTCCCAGAAAACGGCGGGGGAGCATCGTCGACAGATCTAGTGTTCTGCTGGGTAGCAGCAGCGTCTTGTGCGGCATACGCTCTGCGGAGGCGCTCCTTCTCAGAGAGATGTGACATGATGTTTTGCGAACCGGCGTCGAAAGGTGGAGGTGATTCTGCCTTTCCGTTCGGAACATTCCCACTAGAACCGGATGACGAAGGAAACAGCGAGTCGTAGGCAACGGGGCTCGAACCCGAGGCGTACTTCGGGTCGGGTTCGTCGCTGACATGACCCTGGACGCGCCCAACAGCTTGCTTGGCTTCATGATAGCGTTTCAAGGCCGCTTTCTCCTGGTCGGCCGTCATATATTGAGGGATCTTCGGGGTATTCGAAGACTTCTGCTGGCCAGAAGAGTTGGAAGGACGAGCAGAACCTCCTGCCACAGGTTTATAGGTCGAGTCATTTGCAAGGTCGGAATTACTTCGCCCATGGGCTGAAGCTTGGTAGGACCCACTACGGCTCGGGCCGGAATAAAATTCCGACCCTTGAGTCTTTTTTACCGCCTCCTGCGCCTCATTAAACAATCGTAGCTTCTCCTCCTCGGCAGTGGGCCAGCGGCTGGCCGTGGTGGCAGCCCGGGGAGGTGTGCTGGCCCTGATCGGCTATAATATTTTGTTATGAATGAGTGTACAGCTATACCACAATGCACTTACAGGAGGGCTTGCTCCCCGTCCCACTTGGCCTTGGGTCTTCTCTACGTTGCGCCTTGCATCCTCGTAAAGACGGGCCTTTTCGTCCTCAGCAGTGGGCCAGACTCTCCCTGCAGTGTTTTGCGCAGCAGCACTAGCAAGTGCTTGCTGAGGAGCAGGGTCCTCGGCAGTCATACCAGCAGGCGCGTTTGTGATGGTGAACCGATTTCTGTCTGCACTTCCTGGTCGCCTGCCGGTCCCCGGTCTCGTTGTAGAGCCACCCTCGTCGGCGCTTGAACGAGAATTTGAGACCTTGTGAGTTGGCTTAGAGTTGGTATATCCCCCGAATTCGTCGGTTCCTCTGGTGGGTGTTTGAGAAGCTGGCATCGTGTTGTACGCGTTAGCAACAACACTACGATTGACGGGTGGTTCACGGCCTGCAAACGTCTGAGGCTGAGGCTCTTCAGGACGGCGGGTAGGGGTGTTAGGATTGTTGGGGAGCAAGGAAAGGCTCGGCGCGGGCCCAATACGCCTGATGGCCTCCGCCGACACAGCGCTTGAAAAGCGTGAGCCTTCAGTCAAAGCACGCCACAGAATTTCACAAACCGTTGCCAATTGGATAGGATAACTGGGAGGTCCATGATCAACGGAGTCCCGGTGCCCATGAGTGCCTTGACGCTGAGAGTATAAGTTATATCAATGTGGCGGGCGGCATTCAACGTAGTGGTGGTGTGGTCGGGGGAGATCATACATGTCAGTTCTGCACGGTGCTGGGTGCCTCCGTATAGTGTCGCATTAACGGGGAATTTGTTCTCGCTTATGGATATCACTCGGACCTGAGGTGCGCTTTTTTTGCCCGACGTATATGGTCCGGCGCGGAAGATCGTCGACTCTTTGAGTGTTAATTCGAATCCGCGGAGGATTACTGTATGGAGAGCGTCTGATTTCACAGTAGCGAAGAGGGAAACCCGATCTCCAGGTCCATAACAGGTGGCACTGCGTTCCACAATGAGGGTGACACCCTCCTGGTTAATGTTACGCGTTTCCGGCTGGCAGTACACGGGCCACGTTGAATGCAACTCGTGTTTGTCGATGAGTACATCGGCTTGGGTCGAAACAACGACGGATTTCCGCTTTCGGAGAAAACCTCTGGTGAGAGTGAGAGCGAACCGGGGTCAATGAAGAGCCACGCACTTTTTACCCTTGGTGCAAACACTAGCCACAAGTTCATAGTTGATACCAGCTGCCTGCACCGTCAACAAACGGCGGAATATTGCCGAACAAGAATACCAAGTCCGCACCTCGATTTTGGAGGTCAATACTGGGCGGGATCGATTCCGGTATTCGTATTGAGAATGGAAAGTCTTGCTGCAACGGCCAAAATAATGAAAGCTCTCATATAATTAGATAGGGCACTCACAGAACGCAAGAGTCCATACTCCTCGCTCGCCGACCATAAATTGACGGGGCTGGGTCCAACAAAATCATGGAAGGTATTGACAACACCGCCGCCAGGGAGGGTTTCTACCTTGCGCAGCTCGATGCGCACCCATTTCGCCTTGGCGCCTTGTGGTCCAACCCGTACCTCGATTGCCTGTCTTAATGAACATGAATCCTAGATTGGTTCGACCACTACGCACTCCTTTAACAGCAGCTTGGGGTCGCTCCGGACCAGGGGGTACTCCAGGATACCCTATAGACGACGGAGAGTGAGCACTTATGCGTGCGACTTGAGGTACGCTACGGACCATGAACAAAGTCCACATTTGGCGGTGGACGGAGGGTTCTGGAGGGCGGTCAGCTCAGGAACACGAAAGATTAGTGTTGAGGTTTGTACAGTTTGACCTGGGACGACATTTGCCAGTCCGACAACTGTCCCAGAAGAAGAAAACGGAAAGTCAAGCGTTAAGCTGGGCCCTGAGTTGATGCATCAATTGATGCGGCAGTACCTCTGCGCAATCCATCTTGATATTCCTATTCTACTTAACTTAGTCGATACATAAGAAACAAACTAACGTCCACTACGGTCGTGCCCGGGCAGCATCCGAATTCGTGCGTCCCCAAAGCCCTCCTACCACGTTGGAAACAGCCTCCGTCAGCTGTCGCTGCTGCGTCGGTGCATGTTTCACATAGAACAGTCGAACATTCGTCGCATTCCAGATGCCCAACGGCGTCATAGCGCGCACATAAACTTCCCCCCATATGAGGGACGTGAGCCACACGATCGAAGAATCTGACCACTGTAGAAGGTCAGTAACATCCTCCCATACAGTGGCGCCCAACATACCATGAATCGACGCGGGTTGAGTGGGGGTGCGGGAGGTAGAACATGCTGGAGATTGACTGTTCCTAGAAACTCGACAATGGCCGAAGTGGAAGTTGTTCTGTGACGGTTCGCTTGCATTTCTTGTACTTTGGGCAGTAGTTCGGAAATCAGAAGCATCACACAGTCAAGAGGTAGCCTGAACCACTGATTAGCAACGCAGCGTGATCGAACTTCGCGCAATCCCACCCTTGCTGCCATGAGGTGACCTACAAAAGCGATGAACGAGTTGGTAGTAATGTGAGGGAAAGTATGTACCCATTCTTGAGTCGGTACAAATCCATTTCTACCTATACCTGACGCAGCAATGCGATCTAGGCTGCCGTTCCTCTCCAAAGAGTGAGAACGCCGAGCTCTCATCTTGCCCCTCACCTTCTCGGATGATGAGGTCGAGCCTTGGACGTTCTCCGACATCGGGGAAGTGGGAAGAACCATGGAAGTCTCGGGATCCTGTGAGTGTCGTGGACTAGCTTCCGTGGAATCGTTGGATCCATGCGTGTATTCGCTTTCATGGCGAAGAAGTTTTGCCTTTTCTTCATGAGGCGAAGCGTCTTCACTTTCAACCTGAGGACCCTTGCCTTTGACGTCCTTGCGGGCCTGTTCCTCTTTTGCAAGCTGAACACGCCGGATTTCCCGCAACCCTCGTGACAACGTAAAAGTTCTCAGATCCTCGAATGCTTTGTGTGCCGACAAAATACCGTATATCAAGTTTGGATTCGCTGAAAGATTGTATAAAATGACAGCATTGAAAATCTCCAACCTGAGAATCGATGTTAAGAACTCGACGAGATATTGAACAGAAACTTGCATGAAGAATAAAAGCCTGGGATGACCTTCGTCTGCAAGCAGGAAAAGAGGGTTTGAAAAGGACGTGAAGAGCTGGATAAGTCGGGCAGAGGCGGTGACGGTGAGATTTGCAAAGTACGGGGCCGAGTTCGACAATGCTATAATCAGTGCAGGATAGAGGGAATTCAATTGTCCTGAAGTTGTGGCGACAATGGCATAAACAGCCTAGATCCATAACATGAAGGTTGCCGCGAGACAAGCAGAGAACACCTACGTTGATGAAGAAGTCAGCGGCAGTTCCAGGAGCATTCCACTTGCTCGGAAGCTGCGCTTTGACAGGCTTTGTCAACCGTGCACCGAAGCTCGGTTCAG
The DNA here is from genome assembly GCA_037176885.1 of Favolaschia claudopus. NCBI lineage: Eukaryota > Fungi > Basidiomycota > Agaricomycetes > Agaricales > Mycenaceae > Favolaschia > Favolaschia claudopus. The sequence goes on along the minus strand of JAWWNJ010000035.1, from coordinate 198,143 downwards.
CCGAAAGAGTCTGTACGATATAAGAAACGGCTCTGCAAAGGCCGTGTTGCTCTGGAATGCTGAATCAATAAGGGTGTAAGACGGAGCAAAAACCCGTACGAGGCTTGTCCTTGATCTCCAAAGTGTAGCAGAGCAGATAAGCCACTACGTCCATAGATTTATCCGACTCAAGCAGATAGGCGCGGAATTTCTGTATGCTTTGATTATTTGCGCCGCGATTCATGTCATCTCTTACCGACTTTATTCAATTCAATCATCTTCCAGAAAAAAATCACTGCAGACGAGTGAATCGATTCTATACAGAGGTTGAGAAAGACAAACCTGTTTCGTTGATATATTGAACGGACTTTCGAGCGCCGGGAAGTAAAATATTCATGCTGGCCATTTGTTGCTCTAGGATGCCGACAATGCCATCCAAGATGAAAGCAAAATCTTGGGTCCTATGCTAGATATTCGATGAGTGGCAGCTCACAACAGTACAGTTGCATCTACCAATTTCATCAAAAAGTATCTGAATGCATTTGTTCGCGCCGTTGGAGCAGAGGGATTCGCCTCGTCATTTATATTTGATTTATCTCTTGCGGAGCCGCTTTGAAAGTCGAGTAGCACAGAGAGGACCTGTAAGCAGATGGCGACGAGATTCGACCTTGGGTCTTCGCCCTTGAACACAAGGTGATTGTATGGCAATACTTTCCCCGCCATTCCCGCAAGGTTGGTTGGAATGGCTTGAGATGAATTCATCGCAGTGTTGAGCAAAGAGCATAAGACGGTCAATATGTCGCGGCGAGGTGTTTTTTGAACCACGTGTAGTGTGTAAAGTGACGGTTTCGAGAACAAGGACGCGGAAGAAACATATATTTGCCGTGAAAGAAGCACGAGGAGGAGACGCAGCACTTCGATTTTATTGTTGTCATACGCATGACTGGGACCAGGATCGGAGGTCGAGCCAATTCCCTTTTCCCTGTAATGGTATTCTGTCGAAAAACAAAGGCAAGGGCCAATGAAGGAAACTCACCAAATCACGTAGTTGATTTTATGGTGATCTACTTGGATTTTAGTTGGCAATGTGAAGCCGCAGCAGAACAGGAGGTCTATTATGCTGCTAAATAACCGCTCGCCGCGCGAAGGTAGCTGTTTCTTCTGCTTATTGACTGGCGGAGTCGATTCTTTAATCTCGCCGTCACTGTCGTCTTCGTCCTCGATGACGAACTGAGGGGCCTCCGAGGATGCCTCCACCGGGTCCTCTACTACTTCCTCTTTCTTCCATAGGACTTCAAGCTCGAACGCGCTCCCTTCGCCTTCCACCTCGAATACGACGGGCAAGACGCGCTGAAGAATACGAAGACAGTTCAAGACCTGGCCAGTGGTACTGCGTTCACTGGCCCCAGTTCCTGCTTGAATGAAGGAAGAGGCAAAAGCGGCGACAGAAGCGTTGGCGGCAGAAGGAAAGGTGTGGTCGGAGATGAGAGTGAAAAGACGAGAAGTCACGACACGGATGAGGGTCGCTACATTTTCAGGTGCCTCTAAAAGGGCACGGCGGACTAGAAAGAGATTCAGTGGCCCGGAGGACGAGAACAGGTGGATTGATTACTGTCTTGTGGTGTTATTAACGAGAATACATCTGAGGCAGAGTCAAAGAGGATTGTATACTGCAAGTCGGTGTGAGATTAGTGTAAATCTCTCAGAGCATGGACCATGGCGGACCTGGTCCCAGTAGTGGTCTGCTTCCGGTATGTTCTGAGAAATCGAATATTTGGCACCCAAAGTTTTGTCTTCAATTGTGACCTACTCGAACTGCGGATAGCTTGGCAATACCGCTGGGGCTGCTCCGAAACCCAAGTTTCTGTGCGTCGGGAAGCAAACTGAACGTCTTGAACATGTCTGCAGCGTTCGGTTACAGCTGCGCAATCGCATCCGAAATAGGAAACCAATTCACACAAATCTGGTAGGCGCAAATAGACACACTCGGTTTATTGTAGGGTTGCTTTCGAGAAGTTTCTACGCAGCATAGTATCGTCCAGAATAAACTAATCTACATCAACAAGGTAGCGCCTGTAGCAAATCCGGCGAGTAAGATAGCCCCCAAGCTTGCAACAACCTTGAGCCCATCGCCAGTGTTACCAGGAGGCGGCGAACTGCCTACCGCTCCACTCCCAGTTGCGGCTGGCGGATTGGTCGCAATGGCGTTGAGACCGCCAGTCACAGCACCCGTATCAGTTTCCTAAACGCTCGTCAGCGTCAAGGTAAAGGAATGTTGAATGCGTGCTCACTTGAGGCTCAGAGAGGCCGATCTTCGATGCAGCAGCTTGGAATGCAGCGAAAGTATTCGTTCCGTTCTGAGGGGCATTGATGCTGCCAACCATGCCTACGCCAATATTGAAACTAACTTCGAATACGCCTATCGAGAAAGCTCACCCATGCCACAGTGTTGGAACTGAATTGAAAAAAGACGCATCAATCTGTATTCGAGCGCAGCAAATAGAGAGATGAATATACCTGTTTGCAGTGGAACCAGATCGCTAGGGACATATAAATATGCTTCAGCGCAATAGTTACTCAATGTAATACTTACGCTTTGTGTCGTCGGTGATCGTGATGCTAAATTGTTTGGAAGTCGCTGGGCAAAGTCAGTAAGCAGTAGTGCAAGAAATGTGGTCGTTTACTCAGTCCAGAGTCGAAGCCCGCGCTGCTGTTGGAAGTCGCCGCCAGATATGAGCACGGGGCATCGAAGCTCGACTGGGTGACCGAGTGAGTGATCGCCTGGCTACACGGTTGTACAAATTCTTGAAGTGTCCGCACACGACAAACTGTATACTACTTACTTCGGGAACCAGAATGTAACCGTGGTACCGTTGGCTGCAGTGATTTGATTGGGGCTGAACATGAAGGCACCGTTGGGAGAGACATCGACCTGGAATAATGCTGTCAGAATATTCACGAGCGATGCAACAGTAGACTACATTGACATGTGTCGCGTCGCCCGGAGGGGCAGACGGGACAGCGACACTTGGAGTAGTCGTCGTTCCGGGAGGAGGGGGTGCGCCGTATCCGAATTGTGCGTTGACCCCGAGGGACGAAACAAGAATCGTAAGAGCGGCGTTAAAGAACATTTTGAAGGGAGGAGGGATTGTTTCTTGGAGCGCCAAAGAATGAATGGCGTTATATAGAGCCAGTGGTTGCTGCGGAAACCTCGATAACGTGTGCCACTCAAGCTGGCGTGAGCAAAGGCAGGTCCTGATTTATACAGAGGTGTTCACAAGACTATTTCAGGGTTTGATCGAGGACGGGCAGGACGTTCAGATGGGGTTGACGAGACATTTAAGCGTGGGATCATTTCTTGGAGGTGTATAACTTGATGTGGCAAAAATCTTTTGGTCTCAATATAACTAGTTTCTTCAGACCCCAACCATTGGGATGAAGGGCGAGATCCAAAGGATCCTTTACCGCTGAGCTGGAAGCCGGGAGGCTGTTCAAGCATTTTTTCGAAAGACAAAAGGTGGATAGATCGCAAGTAAGCAGTTCCCAGAGTATCCTTGCGTGCGAGCTGCTAGACATACCGGGATTGTGTAGTTTGATTGCCAGCCCATAGAGGGAATCGAATTACCCATGTCCCTGCTGTTCCTTTCCCAATTCCTGCGTAAGAGTCGCATGCCTGTCGCCTAGAGTTTTGATATAGATGGAAAGGAACTCTCGGAATTCCGCTGGCCCGTTTGCTTCAGGGACAGATAGATATGGTGCCGACGGCTACGGCAGTGCAAGACGAGTACAGAAATGGAGCTAAGCAACGCGTTTGAGGGTCGTGCGCTCACTGAACTTAAAGTTACTGCAGTTGGTTGTGGTGGGAGGTAAAGAGCGGTGTGACATGTTGTGACATCGAGTCACGGTATCTTTCGCGTCGAGCCATGCACAGACGCGGCGTTGGACTGGCTGCGTTTGACCGCCAGGAACAGTCGAAACGGTCTTTCGCCGTGCTCTCTGCGCAACTCTCCCAGGCCCAAGTCGATCAACTCCACGCACAACTCAACCAATTTCGCACTGCTCTCGCCCACTTTGCTACCACTCATCGCGACTCCATCCGGAGGGACCCTGCGTTCAGACATGCCTTCCAACAGATGTGTTCGTCAATCGGGGTAGATCCTCTTGCCGGCCCTCGTAAAGGCGGCTGGTGGGCGGAAATGCTCGGTCTGGGTGATTGGCAATATGAACTTGGCGTGCAAATCGTCGACGTCTGCGTAAGCACCCGAGAGAGAAACGGCGGCTTGATCGAAATGGAAGAGCTGCTTCGGCTGGTCACCAAGTTGAGAGGTATCAGTGGTGGCCAAATCACAGAGGATGACATTGCGAGAAGTATCAAAACTCTTCAACCTCTCGGCGTCGGATACCAAGTGGTCATTCTCGCTGATGGCCGCCGTATGGTGCGTAGCGTGGTCAAAGAGCTTGACGAGGACCAGGCAGTAGTTCTTGCCATCGCCCAGTTGCAAGGAGGACGGATCGTGGAAGATATGTTGATCAGCGGAAAAGGTTGGACCCAAGGACGAGCGAAGGCCGCTTTGGAGAACATGCTCTTGCGCGACGGTTTGTGCTGGTTGGACGAGCAGGATGAAGAGTATGGTAAGGCGTACTGGGTAACTTCAGCGATGAAATGGGACATGTAATAATACAATTGTATAAAATTCATGTAATACAGCTGGCTATGAAGGTGGTGGACTGCTTGGACGCGCAGGGTCAGATGATTTGAGATTGTCCTCGGCGGCGGATGGTAGTTTCTCGGTGGGTGCTACAACGAATGAGCTGCGATATCAGAGGAAAAGACCAAAAACGAACCTGCTACGGTGTCTTCGCTTCCTCCAGCCATGCCTTGAATTTTAAACTTGATGGGCTTTGCATCAAGTGTCCGTAGATTCACCAGGACCAGTATTCCGGTATCAGCGAAACGAGGGACCAGAATGAGTCGACATCGTTTGGTTTTGTCCTCCTTGTGGACAAGTAGTTTTGTGCCAAATTGTTCCTGTCCGCCAACTGCATAGATATCCGGAGTCTCGGAAATTATAAATGGATCCGACCCAAAGTACGGATGGCACCAAAGCGTGTCTGGTGCAGTTGGAGCCATATGTCTCCATCTGACGGTGGATTCCAAGAGAGCGAGTGGAATTTTAGGGTGGTAGGGAACGTACTTGAACATATCATTCAAGGGTTGGCCAGAATTGACCAAAATGGTCCGACCGACGCCGTCGCTGGCTGCCTCAGGTGTGGAGACCGGTGCGAATCGTAGGTAGGTGGGATTTGTTTCGCACGAGAAAGAGCCGCAAGAAGCAACTGCACCAAACATGGCTCGAGGAAGGGGCTGTTGGGGAAGAATGACGCCAGACGGGTCCGACTCTCCAGGAAGTAAGTGAACGGGCATACTGCGCGCTATGTCGAGGAGGTGTGCCGAGAGACTTAGGGTAGGGTGCGCAGAAAATGATGTTGTATCGTGGCCATACCTTCTCTTTACACAATGTGAGCAAGGGTCAATGTCTTGGTAGCGAAAACGACTTACACCTCTCCTGCTTTCGCTTTCATCAAAACCTTCAACCTTTGGCTCTGATATTATCGGGGCAAGCGAGTCTCCGGCGATGATGAGACGCGAAATTTGTGCTGCATTGATTTGTTGTTGAGGACCCCCTCCCTCCCCTGTCAAATATTCAACCAGCATCTGCGTTTGCGCATCCACGGCCGAAGGTGATCCAATATCAAGACCAGACACAAGAGCAATCCACGCGTCTGCTTGAGGATCGACTGAGAGAAAGAAAACGATCACAAATTCAGCATCGAGACAAATGTGTTGAGCTTACCGTCCACGTCCATTTGTTCCTCTGCCTGATTAAGATGGGGCTGGGGCGCCATTTCCGCGTGGCAGACGTCAACAACCTCGAACTCTCCGGTCGGCGTCTCAATCCCGAGTGCAGCAATAATGATTCCGGTGATAAGCCGTGCCTTGACCACTCGTTCGCCAACAAGTTGAATACGACCGGACTCGTCCTCAAGCATTATATTGTCGTCCGGGGAGTAAAATTTAGCCAGAGGCGGCGGAGGAGGTATTGATGTCTTGGGATCATGATAAGTTAAACGAGTGAGGGCCGATGGAGAATTGAGTCGAATACACACGTCTCGAGCAATGTCCTCCATCACGTTTGGTTTCAAAGGCATATCCATATACACAGTCCCCACGATATAGCATAGCTTGGATTTCTCAACTTCAAGCACCTTGGGCACCAGAACCGGACTTCCTGGGTATGACCGTCAGGTGAGAGGCAACTTAGTGACAGCAATTGGTATGTATTGCCTTCGATATTTTGCCACCGTTTGCGCGCTCTCTCCTCGACTACATCGCGAAGAATCCGGAGACGTATGAAGTATATATTAGCATATTGATGCTTGTAAGACTTGTCGGCGCTAGTGATGAGAAACGAAGGTGTCCCGTCGGTGGGAGGCAAGACCGAGGTGAGTGGCCTCGAAAGACTGGTGGAAGCCGTAGGACTGCGAAAGAGGATCAATGCAGCACAGTTGCCTGTTGAGAAGAACGGACAGTGGGGTTATCGCTCGAACCATTGAAGCCTTTCCAGTCAAGACGCGTGGGACGCGTTGTTTACTTGTGTGTGTTCAGTGTGAGTGTGTAACGTAATAGTTGTGACGGGCTTGTCCTTTTCCTTGTAAGACGAGATTGCAAGAGGCGAGCGATCTCCTTATCACGGAAATTGATCTGATCACGTGGCTGCCGTGATAGCACTCGCATCCAACTGGTTTTTGCAAGAGTTTTCAGTGCGGTATGTTGCACACGATAGCGGGCCAGCATTTGAATTGATCATTGAATGCACCCAGAGAATTATTTCGAAAGCGAGACAATTGAGTTGCGCATTCCTTGCAATCAGCACTTAGTCATACCTGCCCGATTTGGGGGGTGGGTACCCCGTGGGTATTTTTCCGTGATAAGGAGATCGCTCGCCTCTTGCGAGATTGCTTCATTTCTTTGCATTGTACAATTACAAGAGGATAGTCCATTCGCCCTTGTCTTTCAACTCTTCCTTGCCTAACAAGTTTTGGCATATGTACCCGACGACGAGCTGACATGACCTTCGTCGATCTGCCCGTGGGCTCTCTCATGATGCTTTTTGGATTGCGCCGTACCGAGAGCGTCCAAGGCATGCATTGGCGAATCCCTCTTGATGAGATCTTCCGTTATCTCAATCAAATCGTTTACGAGCCTCTCGATGAGCTGCGAACAGTCTCAGATCACGTAGACGCAGGAAAAACCAAGCCGACGCTCTCACCAATTCTGACATATTCTCTCGCACAACAACTCGCAGAATCTCTACCTTCTCCAGATTCGGCGCGAGCTCGTAGTTTGGCACAATCCTAATGTTTAGGTGTAAGGACATTCACTGTCTGGTTTCTGGTGCATCTTACCAGCCACGCGAGCGGAGCAGAGTTTGAATCCACTTTTGTTGGATCTCGGGGTACTTCTGCTGCAGGTCGTCGGAGAAGCGGAATGACACAACTGGTAGTCCTGCAACATATGACTGGCAGACAACGTCAAAGTATGTCAAAAACGCGAACAGCCTGCTCTCACCTCCACATCGTTCTCGTTGATTGTTGCCTTAACAGATGCACCCAGGGAACGCTCAGAATCCAAACGGTGGATGTCACTCAAAACTGTGTAATATTTGCTGTTCTCGAGTGCCCGACTGAGCAGCCGAGCGTTCTTCAGATCGTTCAAAGCGATAGTGCGATAACCTTCGAATCCCAGCGAAATAAGATTGAAATACTGCGCGATGATCGGCGCTGCGGGGCGGGAGAAGTTGAGAGAAAACGAATATTCGACACTCCCTCTGAACGGCGGCTGTCAGTCTTTGCATCCAGAGGGGGGTCGAAAAGCTCACAAATAATGGAGCTCGAAAATCAGGTCCTTGGGAAGATGTTGCTTATCGCGCCAGATGACCCAGCCGACACCGACGTAGGCCAAACCTAGAGCCATCATTAAAGTGAGGTTTTGTTTGAATCCGATGCTGCCTGACCGAATTTATGACCCCTGAAGAGGAGAAAAAATTAGATGAATCGATCCCCGAAGGAGGAATGGGACCCATACGATGTGTTGATGCTGACTACCCGAGGGATTTGGAAGTCCCAGAGCAGCTTGGGTGTGGCGAACGGTCTGAATCGGATACTCAGTGCTGAAATAACAAGCAAGACAAATATCAACGGACGCAAAGAATCCTCCGGATGCGCCATCGACTAACACAGATATATCAGTGGACAGGTTAGGTGAATCGAAGCCGGATACCATGAATTGGAACCGAATGCCCGGTCTTCGCCTCGTATTCGTCGAGTAGGTCGGACATCTCTTTGACTGGTTCATAATGGCCGGTGTAGGTAGACCCCAGAATGACCTAGATGTAAACCGGTTAGCCAATATGGCGACTCGAGGACGCCACCTTTACAAAGACTCCAATGGTATTCTCGTCGACGTATTCCATCGCCTTCTTGGGGTCAAGCCTGTAATTAGACTCGACGGAGATGGGCACGAGACTTGAGGAACGAAACATGAACGAGAAGTCAGCGCACGACTGTGAACTACGGACCGGCATTCAACATCGAAATAGCGGGCCATCTTCTCGAGTGCGACTTGTGCATTGGCACCCATGATAATGTTGGGTCTGTAATCGGAGATGAGATCTGAAAGAAAGAAAACAAATGAACTGAACCCCACCCTGGTTCGTGAATGCTTTTGCCGGCAGCTTTGCGCTTTTCCTGCCAGATTCGCTAATGAAATGGAAGTTGACTGAGACACCAGACCGCCAGCCAAGAGTCTCCCAGACCTTCATTGCGAGCCCGCCCAACTGAATTGCCTCCGATGAGCCTGTAGTTGCCGTTCCAATGGCGTTCTGGGTGGACGGTGCATGCCTTCAGGGTCATTGAGATGCCATGATTGCTTTTCAAAGCAGAAGAAAGGAAACGAACCAGAGATCTGCAAGAATAGAAATGCCTGTGTAACGCTTTGAGGAGTTGAATCGACGGAGTTCTATAAATCCTTACAGCGATTATGAATTATTTCTAAGGAATGAGTGAGCAAAAGCAAGTGGGATTACAGAAATGCGTACGCGTTGCGGGATATTCGTCCGTGTCGATGAGATTCTTGGTGAGATTTTCTTCCATCAATTTGACGCCAGCCTGGACAGAGATCGGGGCCTGAAAGTGCAAGTGGGGCGGGAAGGCTCACGGGATGCATGTAGGTATGAACGAAACTGGCGAGATTCAAGAGGGGAGCGCCATCGAGAGTGAGCTCGTCGTGAATGAGCTGATAGGCAGACTGGGGATCCAAACCCTTGGATGGGATGTGGTACTTTGGGATAGGATCTGTGCCATAGCGGGCGCCATAAGAATGGGAGAGCGGAGCGTGAGGCCCGCTCTGGGTGAGATTTGCAAAGTGGGAGGGCGACTTTTTGTCGCGGGACTGCTGGAGGAGATGGTCTGCGTTGACGTGCTTGGAGAGGGCCATGGGGGGCAAGTGTAGAGATGCATTCCACAGTTAGCGTCCCATTTATACATCGATGATGTTCAAGTTGTGACGTCTGCTTTTTATTTTGGCCACGTCTATTTATAGATTGATGAAGTCATGACCGTGTGTGTTTGTGCGTGTTGTGCAAATGGGTGGACCGAATCTCGAAGTGTTCAAATTTGCGGTTTACCTCTTCGTGCCCATCGTATCGCTCGTTTACTTTGGCGACCCTGCTTGGTATCACGCCCATGTAGTCCCCGTCAGTCTTTCTTGGTTTCTCCACTTCCCCCCTCCTCATCCCGCACAGTACCGTAACAAACTCCTTCCGCCGCTCGAGAAGACAGTCAGGGTATGCATTGACATCATCTTGCAACAAAATAGCACTCACCACCCTACACAGGATATCCCCTTCGAGCAACATCGCATTCGCGAAGAGTTGGAACGCATAAAAAACGAACGTCTCGACAGAAGAGACGCGAAGCAGCGCGACACCACCGAATGACCGTGCGTTGATATTTTTCGCCCTTCTCTCACTGGTTTTAAATAACGCACATGCTGCTCCTTGTCTTCCATGCTCGCTCTCCGTTCAGCTTAACTTTAGCAGATTTAAACACGCAGCTGCCATTTCTCCTGCTTGATTCTGGGCCAGCAAATACATATCGACCATTACATGGTACTCGTCGTGGATGCAGTCAATCGGAGACGGACTCTCGACACTTTGTAACATAGCTACTCTGAACAAAAGAAAACTGTTCACAGATTCAACGGTGCGGTCTCGTCAGGCACGGACTCTAGCACGCTCGCGTGATCGGCGGCGGCGAAATATCGGGCGATACTTGAACGGCGGATAGACGCGGTCCGGGGCGACGCGCCGCATAAGTACCTGGGTAGAAGACGTCTCTATCACGCAAAATGCGCTTCAACGACGGTTTCTGGCTTTTGAAGAATGGCGTCAAAAGCTACTATGGTCTTCAGGCTACCCAAGTCAAGGACAAGGACGGGGCCCTCGAATTGTTAGTCGCCACACGCCCTATTCGCCATAGGGGCGATACCCTGGGCGGTATGCATATCATGCCTGCTTCCTTCGCCCATCGCTCACTCATATTATGATCTAGGTCCTTTGCTGACTGTCAAAATTCACTCCCCAACAGAAGGCGTAATCGGGGTCAAACTAGACCACTTTGTACACATCGCTCCTTCCCCAGTTATTCCCTTGTTCCCAGACGACCAGCCCATCCCAAACTCCACCATCCAGAGCTCAGAATCGGGATACACCCTCTCGTCGGGGGGTCTAACAGCCGAAATAACCTCCAATCCATACACGATAACCTTCAAATCTCCGAATCGCACACTTACATTTGCCGGTCCAAAGTACCAGGCTATTTTTGATGTTCCCTCCAAATGGACGACCTTGTCCGCTTCGAACAGTTCTTGTCTGGCTCTTGACCCGAGTTCCAATCCGACTCCTACTCCTCCGCCTGAATTTGTGAGATACATAAACTCGGAACTCAACACTTCGCCGGGAGAGCTTGTATATGGGTTCGGAGAACAGTTTGGCGCATTTGTTAAAAATGGTCTGCGACCATAGGTATTCTTTTGACGACCAATGCTGACTTTCCCCCAGGCCAAGCTATTAAGATGTGGAACCAAGGTCAGTTCTTCTTTCTTTCACAGAGTGTCTTCAAAATCAATCGTAATTCAGATGGCGGCACTTCCAGTGAACAAGCATATAAATGCATACCTTTCTACATTACTAATAGAAACTATGGCGGTACACTTGTTGACTCGGGTCGTGGATCACGATATTCATTCATGTTCTAGTATTCATCAACCACCCTGGTGAAGTAGAGGTAGAAGTGGGAAGCGAAAAGGTCAGCCGGGTTGGCACCTCAGTCGCAGGGAGCAGCCTCGAGTACTTCATCATCTACGGCGAAACACCGCTCGAGGTAGAAGATGACAAATCATCTGCCGCCTTCAACGAAACGCTGACGATTCATCAGATCCTCGAACGATACACAAGGATGACAGGACGACCTGCGTTGCTTCCATCGTGGACCTTCGGTCTATGGCTTTCGACATCCTTCTTGACTTCGTATTCAAGTTCAACTGTGTCCGGTTTCTTACAAGGAATGCAAGATCGAGATTGCCCTGTGCGAGTTTTTCATCTCGACTGTTTTTGGATGAAGCAATATGAGTGGTAAGCGGTGTCGCATCTTTGGTTTCTCTACAAACAAATTTCCGGACCCCAGGTGCTCCTTTACTTTCGATCCCGAGTTTTTCCCCGATCCCAAGGCCTATCTCACAGAGATCAAAGAAAAATTCGGCGTTAAGATCTGCGTCTGGAGTAAGCTTGCGATCGTCGCTAGTCCCCTTACCTGACTATCCAACGCAGTCAATCCGTATATTTCGCAGCTTTCCCCCATCTTTGCTGAAGGAGTAGAAGGTGGGTATTTCATCAAAAGAAAGGATGGAACTCCATGGCAGTGCGTTGATGTTTTTTTGCCCCTCTATGGCTTGATTTTGAACGAAAATGCTCTCTATAGATGGGATCTGTAAGTCGTGCTCAAGGGCTTGCTTTGACTAAGTTTTTTCTGTGATCTTTTCCAGTTGGCAGCCAGGTCTTGCGATTGTCGATGTCACAAATCCTGCCGCATGCAAGTGGTACTCGGACAAACTGTCTACGCTCATGGATCTGGGTGTCGATTGTTTCAAAGTATGTACCCACACAAATTGGACGTGCGTGACTCCAATTTCTAGCAGACTGATTTCGGAGAGCGTATCCCCCATGCGTCAGTTGTGTATCACGACGGCTCAGACCCGATGAGAATGCACAATACTTACGCAGTAATCTACAATGAACTTGTTTTCAAAGTCATCGAGAAGCGGTTGGGCAAAGGTGAAGCCGTTGTGTTTGCCAGGTCAGCGGCAACGGGTGGGCAGCGGTATGTGTCGTCAGCTTGTGGTTTTTCAGTACTTACGTGCATCCATCATAGGTTTCCTGTCCACTGGGGTGGTGATTGCGAGTCGACATGGGAAGCCATGGCAGAAGCAATGCGAGGGGCGTTATCCTTAACGGCGTCCGGGTTCGCCTTTGCGTCGCACGATATAGGTGGATTCGAGGGTCACCCGGATCCTCAGATATATCAGAGATGGGTTGCCTTTGGTCTTTTCTCAAGCCACAGCCGTCTGCACGGATCTAGCTCGTATCGAGTCCCTTGGATTTATGGGGAAGATGCTGCCAAGAGCATGAGCAAGTTCATAGAAGCAAAACATCGTCTCATGCCTTACTTGTATAACCTGGTACTGCATTCTATTTGCTTTGATCACGGAGGCTGACCGCTTTACAGGCGGTGCAAGCCCACTCAAACGGTCATCCATTGCAACGAGCCATGTTCCTCGAATTTATCGACGACAGAAACACGCATTCCCTCGACCGACAGTCAGTTATCGAGCCATTTCGCACCGAAGCATACGTAGGCTGACATACCACCTCCACTCGAAGGTACATGTTGGGTCCCTCCCTCCTCGTCGCTCCAGTATTCGTCGACGTCACAGAAGAAACTGAATACTACATTCCGGCTGGTCGTTGGACTTCTTTCTTTCACCCTGAACGCACAGTGCAAGGTCCCATCTGGGTCAAGGAAGTGGTCAGTAAAGTCACACTCTCAGGCCCACTCGATTCAGTGTTCACCTCTTTCACGCAGGTTCCTCTCGAAGAGCTTCCCCTTTGGGTCCGACCAGGTAGCGTCATCTGCGTCGGACAAAAGACGGGACGGCCCGATTATGATTATAGCAAGGGCCTGGATGTCAGAGTCTACGAGCTTGCTGAGGGGCAATCAGTCGAGACAAATATCTTGGGCGGTGAAAGCCATTCCGAATTGGTGACCATCCGCGTTGAGAAGGATAACGGAGAAGTGAAGGTGAACACCATTGCGGGAAGCTGCGAGATAACTTCCGTTTCTGTATTTGGGGGGGCTCAAGGATGACCAAGGGGAAAGCAGGCGCATTGACCCGCGGCCACTGAAATCGAACTTTGGGGAGCAATGTTCTCCGACATGCAAACGTGAAGCAAAAAAAATTGTCGTTATTTGTTACATGTATGTATCTAGGATACGTGCGCAGAGGATGAGAGATGATACTAGTACATTGATGTGTGAGCAAGGTAGTAATACAGTCCATACATCGCGACGAAGGCATTTCACCTATCCCTTCGTCGTTTCGCTCGCGTTCCGGGAGAAGAACTGCTGTCCTGGTCGCTGCTGCCAGCAACCACGTCAGACTTGCGTTTCTTTCCCGATTTTTGTGCCGTCGGTTTTTCATTCTGTAGCGTGTTGACAGGAGACAGCGTTCCATCCGACGCGGAGACCTCATCTAGGAAACCCGTTTCTGGGTCATTTTGTCCGTTGAGGACCCCTTCATCGTCGTTCCCTATTCCGTTCAGGAAGGAGTGGAATAGATCACTATCGATTTGGGAAGGATTCGAGTTTTCCATAATTTGGTGCGAGCCATTGCTATTTAATGGCATGGACGAGCCGTCGGCGGTGGGAATTTGTAGCTGATTGAACAGGTTGTTGATTTTAGAATCAACGGCCTCAACGTCCTGCTCGATGTCCTCTGTGCTCCGCCACGACGTATCAACCTTGTCCAGGAGACTGGCAGATTGAGGTGGCGAAGGAATAAGCGGGAAGGAGGCGGAAAACGAGTCGAAATTGAGAGGCTGGTACGACGTCAGGGAAGAGTCCATGTTCTCCGGCAGCTCTGCGCCACTTCCCGGAAACTCGGGTATGTTCGGCATACTGATGGAGTTCATGAGCTGCTGAATCTGAGCTGGTGTCAGACTACTCAGTGCCCCCTGAATGAGATTGTCAAAATCTGCATTCGTGGGAGACCTGGAGGGTGTTATAGACAGATCCTCTTTAGATGGGGTTTGAGGATATTGCGGTTGAGTTGAAACGACGTGGTTGTGCGACGGTGGTGCAGGTGGAGGAAGGCTTATGGGTGGAAGAGCTGGCGATTCGGAGGGAGGGGAGGTGATATTTGGCGAGACAGGCTCCATGGGCGAGGCTGCTGAAGGGGTTTCTATGGAAGCGAATTGGGCTGCAAGTAAAAACAGATAAATTCGGGGGCAAAGAAAGGGCGGCGGGAATTGACTGACCTGGGGAGTCAGCTTCGTCCACCCGGCCTGGATCCATCACCCCACCCTCTATCATTAACCGGGTCTGCCTTCGCGGTACTACTGCGCGCGATGGCGTAGACGCCCCTACATCTTCTTTGTGTACAGGGCTACCATGGCTGGCGAATACGCCAGCAAGAAACTTGACGATCCTATTAATGGTATCCTGCTGTTTCTGGTGCCGGGCTCGAGCTGCTTGGGTTTCCTGCCACAACAATTCGTTATTGCGCTTGAGGTCACTGAGCTCGGTGGAAATGGTGGTTTGGTGGCGTTGTATCGCAGCGATGCCACTGACGATGCCGTGAATATCGAGTACCTGTGCGTTTGCAGTGGGTAAAGCAGCAGATTCGCGTTCATCCTCCGCAGCGGTAGTAGACTTTTTGCGCTGTATATAACAAAGCAGATCGGGCTGGTCGCGGCGGAAGTTTGGGTGAACGAAGTTCCAGTGTTCTGAACCAGCTTCACTCTTCAAGACACCTTGTTGGAGATGGGGGATTTTGTGAAACCCATACATATTGAGCTGCCTGACGAAAGACGCAAAATTCTGGTGCTTGAACCAATGGGGCAGAACGTCGCGAGCGAAGTGTTCCTGGTCATAGACTAACACTCGGTTAACTGGGTGAGACAGAGAAAGTACAGGAATGGCCACACCGTAGAAGGAGTCTCCCAAGTCGGCCCATTTAATGAGATGATTAGTTTTGGTATCATTGACCATCCTACGAAATGGTTAGCACTTGAGGAATGCGGAGGCTCTGAAGCGGCGGACTCATAGAGCTTGTTCAGAAACGCGGGGATCCTTTGAACCTGGGGCTGGACATGTTGTACAGAAGGGCGATTAGGGCGCGCCAACGCGACCTGCTTAGAGGCCATGGAAGGAGTTAGAGAGTACGGTATCGGCGTCTATTGTGTCGGCTAATGATTTGATCGCAAACTGACTCTCACCTCTACCAACCTCTACCGCAATGGACTCTACACACGTCGCCGACGTTGCATACCTCACCAGCTCTCAAAAGGCCGCCCTCAAGAAGGGTGCGTGTCTCTGTGCCACCGCGTCCGGTGCATTAACATGTCCCAGGAAACGTCCGAACCCTCGCCGACGTTGTATTGCTCTCAATCAAGGAGCTCAGCACCAGATGCAAAATATCTCCCCTCGAAGCAACCACAATATTCAATACTATCTGCTCTACCAACTCTCCCCAAATCATCCCTCTCTCTCATCCCACACGCGCTCAACAACAAATTTATTCTACTGGAGACACCCATCTCGATGCTGCGCTTGGTGGCGGATTCCGCACGGGAATGGTCTGGGAGATATTCGGCCAGAGGTAGCCATACATTGTCCCTCTCTTCTCCTGCGTCTCAAAACCTCAGTGCTGCCGGTAAAACCCAATTCGCCCTTCAACTCTCATTGATGGTTCAAATCCCTCCGGACATGGGAGGCCTACTTGGATCGGCGTGTTACATTACCATCTCATCCAATCTTCCTACAAGCAGGCTCCTCCAAATGATAGAGGCACATCCTCAGCTCTCTGCCGAACTCTGTGATCTCGAAAGCATCGATACAATCAAATGCCAAAACATCCCTCTTCTCATCCGCGTCTTATCCAAAGATTTGCCGCAACTCATATCAAGGAAGCGGAACAACTCCAATGTCAAACCAGTGAGACTTGTTGTTGTCGACGCGCTGGCAGAACTCTTCCGCTCTGACGACAAAGCGACACGGACCACGCTCTTAGAACGATCTCAAAATGTGTTCGAAATCTCCACCTTGCTTCATACTTTGGCAAGCACACATGCTCTTACTGTCCTCGTCTTGAATGAAGTATCCGATAATTTTGGCCACGACGACCAGGCACCCAGTCCAAGCCCAGAGCTAGATTACAAGCAGCAGTCACGATGGTTTGGAGGTGCCGACAGTGTTCACGAGGAAAGTGATAAAGAGGCCAGCCTAGGGCTTGCGTGGGCAAACCAGGTCAATGTACGGATCATGTTGTCCCGTACGCACCGTAGGCGGTATATCGAAGACAGTTTCGATGCCAAGCGGCGTAAGGTAGACATCGCTTCACCGTCACCGTCGTCGAACCCAGGACTCTCCCTGGACAATGACGCGACTTTGATTCGACGATTGAGCGTTGTTTTCAGCTCGGTTTCACCACCGTGCTCCCTCGACTACATTGTAACTTCAGCTGGCTTATCCTTTCTGCCCGATGACGGCCATCCTTTGCACACCGAACACGGCTACTTCCCACCTTCGACACAAGAAACTTCCCAGTCCGTTCAAGCCACTTCTCAGTCCAATATGCTCGCTTCACAGGTTGCACCGCTGGACATGGGTTTGGCCGAACATGAGGCACAATCTGAAGCCTTTGAAACATAGATGGTCTGGCAGACCAAGGGGATTGGCAAAAGGTGATCTCATCAGTCACATGTCTCCTCATTCTCTTCGTCTCGCCCACCTCCGCACATTGCGCTTTTGGCGCGGCGACTCCGTCTCTTTGAGACTTTCCCTTGTCCAGTCCCCCTCCATGACCCTGAGTTTTGTCCCCTGCTACTAGTCTTCTTCCCCCGTCGCTGTCATCCCTCTTTTCTCGTGTTTTTCTCCGCCTTTCTTCTGGGTGCTCACGCCGCTCTCTCGTCTTCTCCCCCACCTTCGGCTGGTCGACCTCGATGCCTTCTCTTCGGCCCCTCCCCAGACTTATCAATGTTGATGGTTTCTTGCGCTGGGGGACCCCCGACCGAGGACCATGGACTCCTCCAAACGATGGTAGAATCTTGATGATTGCTGGGGCTCCAGTGCGTACACAGATCTGTTGGGGCCACAACCGGGTTGGGGGTTGCTGGGATGGTCGACGTCGATGTCCTCGTCGCCATGTCTGCTCTCATTGTGGAGAGCGTGCCCATATCGCACCTTCGTGCCCTCGTCGTATGTCAACGCCCCCAGATGTGGCTCGGCCTATTCCGCCTCAGGAAAATCCCCCTGCTGGCGTGTTAGTGAAGCCGGGTGAGCGAGGGGGAGATGCTTCTGGCTCTCCTCGCTCGGAATCGAGCAGGGAAGTCTTATCTCCCCCATCATCTGCCAAAATTGTGGAATCTGACCATGCTCCCATTTTTGAGGTGCCACTACCACCACTGCTTCCTCCAGCACGCCCTAATACAGACCTCCTCTTTCCGCTCACGACTCCTCATTCAAAGCCAATGCCGCCCTCAAAGCTGCACCCCGAGGCTTGGGCGCACGCCCTCATTGATTACCCAGATCGGGTGTTCGCTGAGACCCTCGTCTCTGCCATCCGCCATGGTGTCCTTCTAGGTGTGGATCCTGCACGTATGCCTCCCCCCTCCTCCTCTGCCCCTGCCCCTCTTCCTTCTGCACTTGCGTTTCCCGAGACGGTGAATAAAGACATTGCTCACGAGATTTCTCTGGGGCGTATTGTCGATATCACGGACTCCGCTGTAAAGCCTGTCCTGTCTCCGCTGGGCTCCGTACCCAAGAAATATAGTGAGAAGCGTCGTCGTATCCATCATCTCTCGTACCCTCCTGGCTCATCCGTCAACGACGCTATCCCAGCGGAGTTTGGCCATCTGGTGTATGAGGCTGTCATGGGGGCGATTGAGCGCATCCGGCAGGCTGGCGAACGGTCTTTCCTCTACAAGGCAGACCTTGAGGCGGCCTTTAGGCATATTCCCATTCACCCTGATCATATACACCTGATGGGCTTTGAGTGGTTGAAGCGTCTATTCCTCGACATCTTCCTGCCCTTTGGGGTTCGTACGGGACCCCGCATCTACAATTACTTTGCGGAGGCCCATCACTGGGTCCTCCTCTCTCGGGATGAGGTCATGGCACTTATTCAGCACTACCTAGATGATTGGCTCAATGTCACCCCCGCTTCCAGGGGTGTGGAGTATGCTCGTCATGGTCGTGCTGTCTTCCGGGCAGTTGCGGAGGAGCTAGGCTTCTCAATCTCCAGCGACAAGGAGGAGGGTCCGACCCACTGCCTTGAGTTCCTTGGCATTGAGCTGGACACCATTGCTATGCAGGCTCGTCTGCCCGAAGATAAGCTTGCTCGCCTCCTTGTCTTTCTGGATGGGTGCCTGTCTCGTCGCACTGCCAGCTACCATGACCTAGAGAAACTCTGTGGCCATCTCGTCTTTGCTCAGTCAGTGATTCCCGTTGGACGATTCTTCACCCGCCGTATCCGGGACTTCATGCGCCGCCTTTCACTTCTCCCCCGTCACCAGCGCCGCCGTCTCCCTTCCTCTGCTCGACTCGATATTGCGTGGTGGAACACCTTCCTCCCGTCTTTCAATGGCATTTTCGCCATTGGACCCCCGCGTCCCACCATTGAGATCTTCACGGATGCTAGTGGTAAGCTGGGTTTGGGCGGTTACTGGGGAGGTGGTGACCTTTTCTTCACTGAACCTGTCCCGGTGAAGTATGAACGCCATCCAATTCATTGGAAGGAGATGCGTGCTGTGCTACGGGCAGCGGAGGTCTGGGGTCACTGTTGGGCTGGGTTGGAGGTTATCTTTCGTATTGATAACGAGGCCATCTCTACCTGTCTGCAGTCTGGCTCTATTGATCATCCTCCTACCCAAGCGCTTTTTCGCCAGTTCGCTCTCCTTGCCGTTCAGAAGGACTTCACTTTCCGCCCTGTCTGGATCCCAACAGACGAGAATTCCGTAGCAGATGCCCTTTCGAGGTTCCGGTGGCTCACGCTAGCAAAACTGTATCCCCACTGGCCCCTCCCCAAGTCCGGTACCCGCCCTGCCCGTGTCGCCGTCACTGCCCCCTCTATTGTCATTGTGCGTTCCTAGCACCCCTGCCCCTCTCCCCCTTCCTCCCCTCCTCTCCCCTCCCCTCCCCTTGTTGCTGTCCATTCCCCCCAGTTTCTTGTGGAGCCTGTGGCGCTTCACCCTGTCTTCGCCCGCCTGTGGCTGCTTCATGGTGAGCTGTTGGTTGTGGGCTGCCTTGGCTCCCTCGCCTTTGGGCGGAGTGCAGCGAGCTTCGTTTTGAAGTTCATGCCCAATATATCAATAGCTTGCTTACGAATCCTCTCTCTCGTGAAGCTCAGGCCAATCCTAGATGGTCTGGCAGACCAAGGGGATTGGCAAAAGGTGATCTCATCAGTCACATGTCTCCTCATTCTCTTCGTCTCGCCCACCTCCGCACATTGCGCTTTTGGCGCGGCGACTCCGTCTCTTTGAGACTTTCCCTTGTCCAGTCCCCCTCCATGACCCTGAGTTTTGTCCCCTGCTACTAGTCTTCTTCCCCCGTCGCTGTCATCCCTCTTTTCTCGTGCCCACCCACCCACTCCTAGTTAGTTTTGCTGTTTTCTGCGCACTCACGTAGCTACGGTTTTGTTCTGTATCCTGTAGTGATGTAGGGGCTGCCTTGGCTCCCTCGCCTTTGGGCGGAGTGCAGCGCTCCCTCGCCTTTGGGCGGAGTGCAGCGAGCTTCGTTTTGAAGTTCATGCCCAATATATCAATAGCTTGCTTACGAATCCTCTCTCTCGTGAAGCTCAGGCCAATCCGCAGACGATGATTATCTTTGGAGTACGGATACAATCGATGGAATATATGACAGTCTGGAATAAAGGACGTCCCACCGACAGACGCAGTTACGACAGCACCCTGAAAGGATCTGAACCTCCGCCTTCCAACCCACCCAATACTGCTTGCCGTACCGCTCCAAGATAATCGCCAAGCCGTCTCCCATCCTCGTTGACAAAGTCGTCGTACAGCTTATACCGAGAATCGGCGACAACATTTGAAAGTTCCATTGCGCGCTTCAAATTTCTGGTGTGAACAGGGTAAATCTCTGTATGCACCTTCGGAAGAAACAGGACACGTACTGGGGGAATTGGACTCGCGAGGAGAACAGCAGGAAGTGCAAACGGATGATCAGCTCGGGCACGTATATCTGTCGGATGCGGATGAGGTCGCGGCGGCGGCGATCACCTGTGCCAAACAAAAGTGGGTTTGGGTTAATGCTCAATTCTGCTGCTGCCTTCACCCACCTCTTCCGTCTTCAACATCACTGACGAGCCAATCCGATGTCAGCAATTTGGAGATTTGATCGTGCGCTTGGTCAACGAGGGACTACATTCCTCGCCTCAACAAGAGCAAATGATTTTTGAAGCACAATGGCGTACCTGATAATCCTCGAGCCACGCTGCACGCGTGTTCCTGTTCATTTGGGGGGTTTCCAAAGCCTGACATTCCACAACCCTATCCAGCGTATCCCAAATAATGAAGAATTGTCGATAGTGCATATATTCGGTGGCTCGCTCTTCCGGCTCGCTGATGGACGCCAATTCCAAGGGCAGCATAACAAGTAGTTTTTGGGCGACTTGGACTCGTCCAGAACCTGTAATTTCTGAGACGCTGGATCGTAGAAACAGAAGCGAAAATACCAAGGAAATATCGCAGGATAACATTGGTCTGCTCTAATGCGGTGTCATATGTAACGTTCGTGAATATAGTCCATTCGATCGATCGGAGAAGGAACATCTCCTCATCGGAGGGGAGCGTTTGCATTGCTATGGTCGATGGTAGTCGACCCTTTAGCGGAGGAAGTAACTGAGGCGGGAGGTATCGATGAGCGGCGAACAACTCGATTTTAGAATTGGATGGACCATTTACCTCAAACGCTTTCTCTATTGTCCTTTCGGCCGTGACAATGGCAACGCGGTCCATGTCTAGTCCATGTTCGCGAGCCCTCGTCAGAGCTAACCGCCGCTCAGTGATATCTGCAGACAGTTCCAGGGAAACCAGGAAGAGTGCATAGCGCTCCACTGCATTATCGCCCAGAGCACCAGCATACATAGCAATCAAGTCTCTTTGACCAGCAGCCTAGCACAAAAAATCATCAGCACCCAGAGCGACGCAATCGTGCCACCAACACAAACCTCGAGGACTTGCAAATATGACTCTAGAATGACCTGTGTTGCGAGCGGTGGGACCGGAATGTCTATCATCTGCAGGAAGAGACAAAGATGAGCGAAAAAGCGACACATCGTAGTGTATCTTTTCACTGCGTGTCAGCACGAAAGAATCAGCGCAACGCGTGCGGCACATACTCCAATGATGCTTGCGCATAGGTCCCGTCCTGCACCCCTGCGGCAAAATTCTCCATCAAAGGCCCTATTCGATTCAAGATTATTTGCAATTGTGAAAAATGCAGAGGATGCTGGGCACCGGGGCTTGAAGCTTAATCATTCCTTCTGTCTCGCGGTTTGAGAGAGCATGAACATACCCTTCCTGTACGGCCACAGTTTTCAGGATATCCAGGGAACCAATAACCTCTTTCTCCCATTCGTCTGACTCGGCTTCCTCTACATCAGGAGAAAGCAGACGAACTCCGCGGTTCACAGCAGCTAGGCCGCCCTCCCAAAAACTTCCTCCGATTCGAAGCATCTCTGTGCTTTGTTTTTCCTCGCACACCACACTGATTTGTGCCCAAAGATGGTCTTCCCATGTGCGACAGGCTGTTTTGAGGACGGATGAAGTTTGAGGCGTAGGAACGAGGGCAGCGTAGAGTATCCGGTCATGTTCCGATAAATTGGGCTGCAGGAGTTAGTTCAAGTTCAGAAATTAGAGAGTGCCATGAACTTTACATTTATCGCAGAACGCGTGCACGCGGTTTTCCATAGGTGCCTGCGCCTGTTACCCTCCCATGCATCACCGAGGTCCTCCTCCATACTGTCGTCTTCGTATTGTTCATTCGCTATATGAAGGCGTAAGCACACGATAGTGGTGGATAGAACATCACGCACTAATTGCACGCCACCGAAAGAGTAAAGATCCTCGTATGCTTGCAGCCCGCCATGGTTGATGCGCCTTGCGACACAAATCTATGGCCTCGCCCAAGCGTCCCGCACGCACGTATGAGTATAGAGCTTGAGCAAGCCCTTTTTCATATTTCTGATGGCAACCATCTCAGATTAGTGGCACTAGGCAATAAATTGAATCTTGAGGCACTTACGGTGTCGTCTGCAGCGAGCATCCGCCCGTCACCACGGTTCACCGCGTCAGGATCCATTTCTTTCACCAGTCCGTCGCGCGTCCCACCGCCGGCGTTGCCTAAGCGCATCGACTGCATAACACTGTGCTTTGTGAATTTCCAGTAGCCGGTGGTTGCTTCGGGGTGGTGGGGCGGTGGCGCTGAGTCTTGAAGCCATTCACGGACGGCGACAAGCTCGGAGAGAAGGGGAGACGCGTGCATGATAGCCTGCGCCAGAGTCAAGGTCGGTGTATATGGATTTTCTGCGAGAAGTTCGCGTGCAGTGGGCATACGCGGTCCCTCCGTTTTACGCGCCCTGTGGCGCACCATTAAGCCTGGCTGGGTTGTAGCTTGGAACGAACACACGGTATAACAGCCTGCAAGAGACCCCAAGTATCACGCTCTAGACGGAGGAGGTCCAATTCTTCTTGTGTCCATTTTCCGTCGCCATTTTCTTCGTAGTCCACGAGTCTTGTCTTGCAACTCAGAGAGAGAATTATTGGGGGGAGAAACGCGCAACTTACTGGTGGTGGCAGATTTGGCGAAGACGCGGTGCGAATCCGGTGTCGGGATGAAGGAGGCCCTCCAAGTCGTCGCTCATGGACTGGCAGATTGACAAGACCTCGGCGCTGGATATATAGAGCGCCGTGTCCGCCATTCTAACTTAAGTCGCGCTCGTCGGCGTCGGCGTTGTTCAAGTGGGTGATGCAAACACGACCACACCACCAACCTTTCTTATTTTTGGACGATGATCTCCGTTACTCTCTTTTCTCTCGCGCTCCTTCTCGCTCGCTCCGCCAATGCTGCAACACAACTCGACCTCGAAGCCATCCAGGTTATTTCAACTTATTCTCCTTTCAAGCTAACCCCCACACTGTTGGCACCAGGCCCACTTCACTCAAGCCCTCATTGTCCCGGCTTTGATACCCACTTTCGACCCTACCGCCGTTCTCTCTGCCGCATTCTCTGGCGCAGAAGCTTCTACTGGCCAACACATGGATCAGAAGGGTCAATAATCTCACTTCTTGCAGAGGCGACTCCTATTGAACACTCTACAGCCGTTGGACCCAAACCCGTCGTTACTGTGTCCTCTGTTCAGGGTCTGAGCGCAACACGATACATACTTACGCTAACTGACACATAAACCAGAATCCTCTCTGAGTGGCAATTTCACGATAGCTATGGTTGATGCAGACGTAGTCGGCACCGATTATGGTGCCGATGGTGTGAACCGACACTGGCTCGAAAACGGTGTCACCATCTCGGGTGAGCTTCCATCTTCTTTCCACCTGTCGCTATTCTCAAAAGCCTTAAGACGGCTCTGTTTCCGACACCTCTGCAAACGTCATCACTGCATACGCCGGACCTGGTCCCGCATCTGGCAGCGGCCCTCACCGGTGCGTCCCACCGTTATACAGCAGTCTCCGTCAGTGAACGGCGTTTTCAGCTATGTAATCCTGCTGTATGCCCAGCCTTCCACGTTCTCTGCACCCGCCGACTTGTCTGCCCCCGTCGACGGAGTCCATAAATTTGATCTCAATGCCTACGTCAAAGTCAGTGTCTGCAACATATCTCCTTGTTAACAATCCATGACATTATTCACAGGACAGTGGACTTGGGGCCTTGGTCGCGGTATGTGACCTTCTCACTGCCCCAAACCCACTAATATCGTTGAATAGGCCAACTACTTTACCGTTGAAGTTGGCACCGATTCCACCTCGTTGCCGGTGACTTCCGCAGTCATCACGTCCACCCTGGCTTCCGCCCAATCATCAGCTGGTCCGTCGGGCAGCCATAGCGGTTCAGCTTCAGCTTCAGCTCCCGCGCCCTCAAACCCACCCAACAACGCAGTGGCTGCGAAAATCGAGATGACTGTCGCGATTTTGGCTGCTGGACTGAGTCTCGCTCTATTGTAGTTTAAATACCACGTATCATCCAAGCTCGGCAAGCGTTAATCAATACAGTGGCCCTCCGGGCATCCCTGATACCGCGAATTGAACATATGCTGGATGGATATTCATTTACAAGGAATTTGCTACAGAGACTCAGTAAGTTTCAGGGAACCTGGAATTTATTCGGTAATAGCATAGAAGAGCCCCGTAACACATTGAAATTCCGCTGGACTATACTTAGTTGCGTGCTCATGAGGAACTCCTTGGTCAAGTACACGTGCCGCGTCTCAAAATTCGCTCGGCCGACGCGCTGCGCGCATCGGCCAACTCAAATTGAGACGCGGCCACTCAGGACCAGTTGAACAGCTTGGAATATCTTGTCGAATGATTCGAAGTTCAAGTCTCCACTATGGGCGCAACGGGAAAGAATTGATCTGACTGAGTGCGAGGCACATCTTGAACACCTTTCAACGGAAGCTAGCACATGAATAATGAATCAATTATGATCCTAGCGTCCCTGCTCGAGGCTCGAGGTCAGATCCCTGATATACCGATGGCGGGAAGGAATGTGCACGTAGATTTCGAGCATCTTATGAGTCAAACATTGAACTTTTCATGCCCTCCCTGAACTTGCACTTAGCGGCACATTTCAAAACGACTGTTGATCTTCCTGCTGGCTATTGAAGGAGCTGGCTATTGGTAGCAATAAATTAGACAGGGATTTCACATCAGGTTTGAAGTTCATGAACAAGCCACTGCAAGTCCCAAGCAAGTCCGAGTTCGGAGTCACCGAGCCCATTGCCAGGTGCATACCCAACAGCAATGATGGAGGTATCGATCGTCAGTTCCACATAGGCCAGCTGGTATAAGAAAGAACGAACCTCGTCAGCACCGACGGTGGTGAGAGCGGGCGATGGAGCACGAACAGTGCTTTCGTCCTCGTCCTCCGACTCGGGCTCAGCCTGGGACCGCCCGCGAGTACTCTTCTAGCGGGGAATGATTGAGTCAGTGGTGAGCACGGCAATAAAAGTTAGTGAAACCGACCCGGGTCCCCTTGGAAGAAGAAACGGTGGAGACGGGCGGGATCACCTTCTTGGAACGGTCTTCGTGAATGGCCTTGGTAATCCGCCGCAGGGCATCGTACCCAGCGGGGAAGGACACGTCCCGTTTACCATCCGGGTCGTACAGGGTGTGGTAATATTCACGCGAAGTGAAGATTGCCTCACGAAGAACCGTGCTCTTGTCTTCCAAAATGAAAGGCATGAGCGGGGGAAGGCGTCCCTGCGAACGAAAGAATAATGTCAACGAAATAAGACTGGTCAATGTGGCCGGCGGCTCTTACGAGAATCTCGGCAACGTCCTTGAGCTGGTTTTTACGAGACTCGGGCGGCGAATACTTGACGAGGTTGGCGGCAACGTCCATAGCCTTGAGGAAATCGGCTTTGACGTTGTTGTAATCGTTTTGAGACATTTTCGAAGGAAGCAGAGTAAAGACAGTAGTCGAGGCTGGGGAATCGTCCCCTTCGCCCGGTGCTTCTTATACTCCAGCGGCTGTGATATAACGCCGTAAGGAAGATTTGGAGGAAATTTGATGAACGGCCGAACTTGGATTACCATTTATGGTAGATGCACCCGCTGGTGGCGCAGAAAATTATTTCAAGTACGCCCGATCGTTCCGTGGCACGTAAATTTGCTGCTGGGGGACCTGAATTTCCTCTGATCGATCAACTGAGGACAGTTGAGATTTTTGAAAGGGGGAGAGGTGGGTCACCTAGCACGTCATTTGAGGGCAGCGGGCACATCTTTACCAAGAAATAAATGTTTCCAAGGCCTCACATGGGGCGGGAGCGTGTGTTATCGGAACGAACTATCCGAAGGTACATGTGTCTGTATCTACACTGCCCGCATCCTAGCCGGAAGATCCAGAAAAAGATGATTTGCGAGAACGTCTAACCGCTCGCGGATAACAGCAACATACTCAGCCGGGAGATTAGCCGTTATGGCCTCCTGCAGAAGCTGGAAAACCGAGCGGGCCTCGTAGTAAAAAGACAGCCGATGGGTTGCCTCTTCGACAGTCCGCCCGACGACTACAGAATGGTATTGTTGCCAGAATGGGAACTGCGTCAGGGTCTTCTCGTGAAGGGCATCCCAGGCAGCGAGCTGTTCTTTCGTAGCTGCTAGAAGCGAGCGGGGGATCAGTTGTGGCGCAACAGATAAGAAAGAAGTCGTTACTTACGGTTGGGACCCTCTTTGAAACGGTGCCGGCGAGCAGCAATTTCATCGGCCAGCTCAGCAGTCTGGGTGTACGAGCAGTTGTGCTTCAGCAAGTAGCAGCGGGTACACGGCTCCCCCCACTCGGTAAACTCACAATGAGAATTGTCGAAAAGGCATTTAGAGCACGCCCGGCCAGGCTGCCGAATGATGAGTATTTACCCGAGGACAAAATGCTCAGGAACGCACATAGTACTCCCTGAGCGGGCCAACTGGGACATTCGGAAAGAGAGGATGCTCCAGCAGAGACATGAGTAGACGACTGAAGAAACTGGGACCTTCCCGCCAGCATTAAATACCTCTCTGAGACATGGCGGGAGGACCAAAAACAGAAAGATCGACAGAGGGACTCATTGCACCCGACCTACCCGGAAGATCCGCAATACATGTGGAATATCCAACGAGGTGCTGAGCTCCCGCTGGGCAAAAACACGAGGAAGCTTTGGTTTCTAAGAAGCCTTCCTAATCGGGCAGCTTGAAACAGAGTTTTAAAGATGCAAGTTCGTTTGACAGTGGGAATATTATTCCTACTACACCTACGGCCCGATGAACATGGCGGGCAGGAGCCTTGCGCCGGACTGGAGGGCTACAGTGTCTAACCTATCCCGAAGGAGATCTACAATTTCCCTTCGCATACCCGCCCCCTTTGCATCGAACCACAGCCCGTACAGGAAACGTAGCTGGCTATACCCAAGGGTGCCGAGCATGGACCTGGCGGTGAGGAGAGTGCAAGTACGAACATCGATGTACAGCTTCTCGTCGAATCGGGCGGCTGCGGCCTTGGCGTAGCGGTCAAATTGAGCGACCCGCCCGGCGGAGGGAGCTACGATCCTTTAGAACCCCGCTGGGACATGGAAAGATAAGAATGCGACACATACCTGGCCGGGAGGCTAAGAGAGCATCGCGGCGACGGTTGTTCTCAGCATACCAGACGGACTTCTTGGTGTAGCAGCACAAGGCGGCGCGACCTATGAACATGCAGCTGAGGCAGGATTCGCCCCACTGGATTCAGATGCATTGGCGGTAGTTCTTGAGGCAACACTGGCATTCGTACTCCGGCTAAGAGGAGGCACCCGTCAGCGGGAGAACACTGAGAAAGAACGAAAGACCTACAAACTGAGCTTGAAGTACGAGCTGGTACTCTGGGGGACCGGTTGGGCTTCTGTAGCGTTGCGAGTAAAAAGTCGCTGCCAAAGAAAAGGCGGGCATCGCTAGAGGAACCAGCTGGGCACCGGCCGCTATAAGTAAAATCTGTAGCCGACGGTTGAGTACCACCGGCTGCCGGACCAGAAAGCTCAGGGTGGAATCAACCATCACGATAACGGCTTGCAACCGGGCAAAGAGATTGATTTGACCCTAACGGGGAAAAGCTACTAGCCTGGACTACTGCTCGAAGGTCTGGCGGCGCGTGCCTTGGGTCAAGGGCATGACGGTTGGAACGTTAGCGTCCCGCCGCCTGATATCATGAAGGAGGGTAGCTGCGTCGACATCGCATTGGGCATGGATCGAGCGGTCCTGGGTGCACCACTCGCGTAAAACTCGAGACAGGATGTTGTAGAAATACAGCCGCCGGCTAGAGTGAGCGGCGTGAGACAGGTCGTGGGTAATGTCCCAGTCATCAAGGTCGCCAGTGAATTCCTCCCGCCGATGCAAGAAGTCGGGCGGGCTCACCGTCCACCGAACCTATAAACATATCGGGGCTCAAGCCGCCGAGGCGCAGGTGGTACCAGAGTTTGAGGAATGCAAGGTCGTATAAAGTGCCGCCTGAACGAAATGAGAAAGATGAGAATTTGAAGAGCGGCTGGACTTACCGCTGCGATAGATGAAAAGTGTTGGAAAGGTCGAAGATGGATAGGTAAACTTGAACCAACCACCCCGGTGAACAGACACTTGGGGACCTTCGCCTCCCGGCACCGAGTACACTTCGAGCCCCAGTGGAGAAATTCACAATCTTCGCCGGCGTCACTGCAGGGCTTAGGAGTTTCACACATAAAGAGCAGCGCGAAATCAAAGCTTTTATTATCATCGGCTCTTTGGCCGGCACAAGCTGCTGTCTACTATGGAAAGAATATTTTTATTTTTGAAAGGTGCAGCGGGCAGAACCGAATGTTCTGCCAGGCTTCACCGCGCGGACTATTTGCAAATTGGGTTGAAGGGACCCGGACCCTGCGATACGTTTAGCGAATAATTTATTTTGGGGGCCGTTCGGCCCCCCGCGATGAAACAATCTCCTGACGGGGAAGAGACTTGTCAGAAAATTGTAAGATGAGATTTGAGAAAGGGGGAGGCTTACCTCCTGCCCGACCGAAGGAACAACGAAGCCGCTAGCTGAAGAGTGGCATGAGTAAGGAGGAACAGGGAGTTAGGGTAGAGAGGAAACTCACCCCTAGAACGCCATCTCGTCGAACGGCGGCGGCGGCATACCCCAAGTACCGGGGGCCATGTCGTCCTCCTCCAAATTGATGAGGCCCGACTCGGGGACATCGTCTTCGCCAGCGGCATCCTCGTCTGCCTCCTCTTCACCCGCGCTGTCGACAGGCGCCACGGCCTTCTGTTTTCCTGCCCTCTTGGCGGACATCACAGGCGCTGGCGGGAAGCGGTCTTCAGCTAAGGAATCGAAAGAGATAAAAACAGGAAAGACAAGAAAGAAAGAAACTTACGATCAGTGGACTCGTCGGAGTCTTCGTCCTCCTCCTCCACATCCGAGGCGGCGGGGGGAGTCTTCGCAGCGGGCACCTCCGCAGGCGGCTCGTACTCCCCGTCAGACTCGACGGTCGGTTTGCTTGTGGGGGCTTCTTCTGCTTGCCGCCGGTCTTCCTCTTCGGAGCGGGCTTGGGCGCGGGAACATTTGGAATCTCGGTTACCATGCCGAGCTTTTTGAGTTTGCCCAAAAAGCCGGGCGTGTCGCGAAGCACGGTGAAAGGGTGGGGGAGCCCGTTGGGAGTGCCCTCAGGCACCGAGTGGCCCTTGAACCGTTGAATTTCACTCGCGAGGCGCTTGCGGAGTCGGACGTCAGACACAGCGGGGTGTCCAGGTCCTCGAGAGAGATATAATTCCAGACCCAGCCGCGATGAACAACCGACTCGGCGGTCAGCAACTGAGCCATCGCCAGCTTGAGGGCTCTATCCATGAGCTGTATAACCTCGGCAGGGGTGTCGCCAGCGAATCGGTCCATGAACTCGCCGAAGTCCAGAGCGCGGCGGGTCTTGAGGATGGCGAGCAGAAGCTGGAGGAGACCATAGTGGTACTCGTTGTTGGTGCGGATGGCCGTTGTGTTGGCCTCAGCTGTGATACGACCAAGGGCCATGGCATTTTCCATCTTCTCCTTCCAGCCTGGAAAAAGATAGAAAGAAATTGAGACAAGTCTTGCGGCGGGCGGAGAAAAATCAAAACTCACCCGCGTTCGACATGTCAGCATATCTAAGGACTTCGGGCCCCAGCGCGCCGAGCACCTTGCCGCTCATAAGAAAGGAACAACTCTTTGTTGTCTTCTTATTGTGGCAGCTGCGACACATGGCGGGCGTGCCCTCGATCACGCAAGTACTGCCGAAACTGAGGCAGTTGGTGCAACGGGGACCGTCCTTTGGGAAGGAATGCGATGTTAGCAAAGCCCACGTTCAGCAGAGAAAGAAAGGGCTTACCTGGGGGCGGGAGAGATCCAACACTTGTCTGAGCCACTCGGCTGTGATCACGTAGCGGTTGGTCTCCTCGTCGAAAGGAAGGTCCTCCTTGACCATCGCCGGCAGCATACCGAGGAATTGGTGGAGGGTGGTCTTGCTGGGCTGAGCGAAGCCCATTTCGTCGGGATGGCAGTTGCGGCGGGGATGAGAACGGTTGGCCAACACCTGGCTGTGAGCAATCCCGCTGTAAAGGAAAATTGTCAGCCAAAAAGATGAATAAAGAAGTAAGAAAGAAGACTTATTGTGGTTGCGACAGGAATAATGTCCTCAGAACGGAGGATGCTTTGGATGAGCATTGCCTCGGACACGTCCCTGACCACCATAGAAGCCGAGATGGGAATGGGGGCCTTGGCGCCGCCCTTGGTCGGTTTGGCGGCGGGGGCAGCTGTTGCAACAAAAAGTCAGAATGATAGGAAAGAGATATTGGACGGAGTCCTACCTTTGCTCGAGCCGGCTACCGGGGCCTTGGGAACGTCCTTGGCTTCGATAACCTCGACATCAGAATCATGGCCTGAGCGGGCGCGTTCATTATGCTCGGAAAGGAACTGATAAATGTTTGATATACCTTCAGGAGCGGGCGCCTTGACGGGCTAGAAAATTAATGGAGTCAGAAGCTGAAGACGACCTAACGGGAGGAGGGGACTTACTTTCACCTTCTTGGCCTTGGGGTCTTCCTCTTCGGCGGGGGTGTCGGGCTCTTTGCGCTTAGAACCGCCAGACAGCGCCTTCTTGATGACGACCTCGGGTTGAAGCTTGGCGATGAGCCAGTCTGGCTTGTCACCTACGCCAGAGCCACCGCCAGAACGCGAGCCTCCGGCCTGCAGAAGTCAGAACTCATGTCAGCAGAAGGTTAAACAAAGACAAAGAGGGCGGGGACTCACCTTAGCCGCCGCCTTAGGCGCCTTAGAAGGTGCAGCGGGCGTTGACTTCGAGGAACCCGCAGGAGGAGGCTCCGTTTGAGAAGCAGACGACGCTGCTTTGGTGGCGGCGGTCTTCTTGGATTTCTTCTTGGGCTCCTCAGGATGGTCGGAGGCGGGGGCGATGCGAGGAGTCTGCGGGGGCACGACTGGAAGACTGGGCGCCGCTGCGGCGGCTCCACGAGGCGGCAACGCTTTCAGCGCGGTGGTCTCAGTGAAGTCGCAAACGTAGGACTCCTGGCGGGAATGTCAACTTCAGGAATGAAAGGAAATGAAGAACACGTACCGGGCAGCCCGAGTCGAGGATCCTCTTCTTCGACAACACTATCTGACGAAGATCGGGGTGGTTCTGTTCGGGGTCGGCTAGGTTGACGGCGATTCTGAGGGAGTAGTGAAAGGCGATGGGCCACGGCGGGCAGCTGCGGAGATTCCCCAGATCGGCGCGCGAATCCTGCTAGAGAATTATGAGAGAGATAAAGAGCCGCCGCCGACTAGCAGCAGCGGGACCTAACAGAGTGGGCTTGATTTTGTTGAGAAAGGCGAGAAGTTTTTCGGACTTCGTCTTCTTGGCGACCACTGGGATCGCGAGCTGCTTGATGGCCTCGAAATCGTCGCTGGAGAGACGGCGAAGTGAGGAAAACCAGTCCTTGCTGGGCGGGGCGCTCGAGGTCATGCTGGGTGTGAAACATCCAGCATGAATCTGAAAGTCAGCAAATATTCCAAAAAGACGGACAGCGGGGACGACTTACGTTGTTGCTGTGGCCGGTTTGGGGTAAAAGAAGTTAAAGATAGTTGAAAACAGATTGAAAAAGAGGAAAGCTTGATGGGAACCTCGACAAAACCTCTGGCTCTTTTATACGTCGAGCGGCGGAGCTTGAAATTCATGATGGGATTCTCTGAAAAACTTAGAGAAAAACATTTGAATAGAGAAGCACCGTCGTGAGAAGTGAAAAATCTGAGTCAGACTGCAGCTGCGGGCCTAGAAAGGTGGAAGCAGGGACCTACAACGATAAAGTTTGGATATAATGAAAAGAAGCTGATGTACTTCCCAATCGGGAAGTCAATACATTTCCCTATGACGTTTGGCGAAGTCCAAGCGCCGCGGCGAAAGGATAACGTTCAAATTGAATGGCCTTGCAGGGTCGGCCTAAAAATAGGTCGAAAGAGAGTTTCGGGAAGGCCCGAGGGCTGGTTCTGGAATGGAATACAGAAGGGAACTGGCGGGATTGTCGGGCCTCGCTGGCAGGCCGCCAGTGTTTATCAAAATTATTTCCAAGACGAGATGGTCTTGAAGTCCCCTTCCTCTGAAAGATGACAAGTCGCCCAGCGGGCGGTACACAAACCGTCAACTCGGGAGAGTTGAAATCTAGAAAGGGGGAGATGATAGGGCCGCCCAGCGGCTATGCGTGAAACCACAGAAATTTATCGATTTCTGTACCTATCAGCGGGAGGAAGTGAGGCTAGGATCACAGAAGATATACTCTGCCTCGAGGGTAGTATCTTATTGCTTAGGATGGCCGATAAGCCAGCGGGACATCATCATCTGGTAGCGGGAGCTTAGCGA
The DNA here is from genome assembly GCA_037176885.1 of Favolaschia claudopus. Lineage (NCBI taxonomy): Eukaryota > Fungi > Basidiomycota > Agaricomycetes > Agaricales > Mycenaceae > Favolaschia > Favolaschia claudopus. Next base: position 165,109 of record JAWWNJ010000035.1, on the reverse strand, counting down.
CGTTTCCCTAAACGTGGGGACGGGACTCTGACTTCAACTACTGCTACTGTTGGGCCGAGAGTGTAGCGGGAAACCGTTGCCTTGAGGTGCCGGAGGCCACCAAGAGGAACTACCAAAACCCCGAAGTTAGGCGCTAACCCGCCGAACCACCATAGACGAATCAGACGGACGGACAGACGAACTCATTAGTACTGGCGGGAACATGCCGCCGGGAACATCACCTTCGGCGGGCCAAACAAGACCTGGCGGGAGGGCCAGATCAAGGAGACTTGATCCTACACAAGCAGCGGGCTTATCGCCGAGGACCCGACTAGGGCCGGCGAGCGGAGTGGATCAACCAGGGAGCATCGGCTACCTCGGGTTCGCTAGCGCGAGACCAACCGACGATGCCGGTGCCAAACACCGTTGATATCGGGGAGTCTCTCGGCGAGTGGCGAACCCTTGGCTTATGTCGGCTTGCCCTGCTTCTAGCGGGAGCCTCTTTCCTGATGACAGAAGAACTTAAAAGAACTTGACCGCACTCGAGCCGCCACCAGTATGGACGGCGGGAGGTGACCTTGACCTTTGCTCGACCAGCGGCAAGCAGCCATTGAAGAAGATATTTCGTGTCTCTCCTTGAAGACATGGCGACCAGTCGCACCGCAATAAGGCGCAATACCCACCCGCCCGCATGGACTTTCTCTGGGAGGCAGTCTTTTCACTCACAACTTGCAATCCTGAATATACCATTGGTTCCCAGCAGGCGCGGCATCACTCTTAGACACTCTCTCATCATGATTTTATTTGGTTGTTTCTGCTCCCGCTGCATGTATTTAATCTCCCGCTGTACTTTTGGTTACTCAGTCAATTACCTACCCATAGACAAGGGCAGTTTGTAGCGGACTCTAGAATTTGAATTGAACTTTGAAAGAGACTAGACTTGATATCTGAGAGAGACTCGAGTGATACGGAAAGACTTGTGGCATACCAAGCCGCCAGAACTTTGAGAGCCCCGCCAGCCTTTCGAGCCGGAGCCCTCCTGAAATACGAAGCCCCGTTTCTCGCTGTTCCGCGGTATAACCAAGACCCCTGTTCGTGCTTGATTCCGCGCCGTCGACGCCCCGTGTGCCAGCCGTTCCGCGGTATAACCAAGACCCCCGTTCGAGCTCGCCGCCGCGTAGTGGTGTAAATGCCCCAGTCACTGTTAGTGTCCGCGCCATCGACGTAAGAGCCCTGCTCCTCGCCAGAGCCGCGCCAGTTGAATAAGAACCCCCGTCCCGCTGAGCCACGCCTTCTGCCCGCCGGTTGTCATCCAGAAAGCTTCTTGCCAGTTGACGATCCACTACCGAGTGACGCTTTTCTATTGGCACGGAGACCCTCCCCGCTAGACTCAGAATTTCTCATTTCGAAGTCTCAGAAAGAGTGACCCTTCACTTCTCCCGCTGCGAATCGTTTTGCTCGCTACGTTCTCGCTAGACAATCTAGTAGTTCGTCCCGCTCAAACGTAGCGACCTTGATTGATTGAAGCTTGCCCAAGTATTCTGAAGGACAATACGTGCTCCCGCCACCCCGAACACACACACACATGTTGTATTGGATTAGATTTTGTGATTTTATATTTCGGTATATTTCACGCCTACACCTACATGCACCGTTTCAGCAGGAAGAGCCACCCCATATAAGTGGTTTTTTGCAAAATATACTGGGTGTGGCCAAAAATGTTTTACAAAAACTTTGAAATCAGGCCGTTGGGCTTGTTTGCTATCAATGCTACCACCCGGCATACCCGGCATGCTCTCTAGGCCGGCAGGGAACATCAGATCAATGATGATCTGGTGTGCTCAAGCCTGCCGAGCTGTTCCGCGACCGCAATTGATGCGGGATCACTTGTTTTTAGAATCCAGCACTGCTTTTGGATAAGATAAGACAGATTAGGCATGCTCAGATAAGCGCCAAAGGCGCTTACGATGAAAATCACATTTATATATTAAAAAAAGGCGCCGAATGCGCGCTTATTACCCCGCCCGCCGCCCCGCCCCCCTGGGCCGCCCTATTCCTAATCCCCCTCATCCTCGCCGCCTAAAAAAAACTCCTCGTCGTCATGCACATGGCCCGCGGCAGCCCCGCCCTCGTCCTCGTCGTCCCCGCTTTCATCCCCCGATTCTTCATCCGATCCTTCATCCCCAGCGTTACCGCCGGCAGCGGGTACACGCTTCCGCCCACGCCCACAATGCACCTCCGTCATGGATATCGTCACCTTGGCCGCCAATGTCCGATACAGCGCCGCTTGCTTCAGGGCGTAGGCAACCGCACCCTGCGCGTATCCCACCTCGACCGTGCCGACCGGAATCTGCTTGGCTCGCTCCTCCCACCCCGACGCCTCATGCTCAAATGAAATGAGCACACGGCGATACTCCTCCTCGAGGAGCTGGACTTCCTCCTCCCAGCGGCGGGCGCGCGCACGCGCCTTCGTCCATTCGATACGTAACGCATCCTCGAGCTCCGCGTCGGTGCCCGTCGAGCCAGCACTGGTCCAAATCCATGAAACCTCCCGACGGTTCTCGGCACGCGTGCCGACCATGGGATCGTCCGCCTCGCCGTCTCCTTCCACCTCACCAGCGTCCGCCCCTTCCTCGTCCTCCGATTCCGAGGCTAAGTATTCCCCCTCCTTTCTCAACCTTTTCATCTTCTCCTTGCGCCGCTCGGCCTGTTTCCTCCGCAACGCCTCCTTCTTGGTGAGCTCTTCGGGGTCCTCCATGGTGCGCACATCCTCACGCCGCAGCTTTCGCCACCCCTGCTTCGCGCCTTGGTTGAGCTCCTGCAGAGCTGCCCATGCCGCTTGATACTTCGCCGAATGGAGGAGAATCTTGCTCTCGTTGCGAGCAACAAGATTCCTCGCCCGCGTATTCGCTCCCTGATTCCGCACATGCAGCTCTTTATAGGTGAAGAAACGGCTCTTGATGTGCAGCTGGTTCCGCAAGCGCATCAGCGCTTCGGAACACTGCGCATCACGGGCAAAGTTCTCCACCAGCTGGACGCTGCCGATGCACCCAGCGTCGCGTTCAGCGGAGCTCAACGCGGAGGGTAGCATCAAAGGCGTATGCTCGGGCACTTCCTCCGGGTTTGGATCGCGCCGCGCGAGGGCTTGAAGGGCACCCGGTGTGTAGGTTGCCTGGAGTTTGCGGAAGCGAGCTATACCACGGCTCAGCTTGCGACGCATCGCGATGATGTCGATTTGCTGAGCCGCTGTACCGGCTTTTTTCAGCAACACCTGGGCTTGAATCCGTCGCCTGGATTTCGTTCATCAGCAGTCAAAAATGGAGTCAAAGGTACGCACTGTTGTTCCTCAAGCTCTAAGCCCTCGAAAATGAAGGCGCTAGGACTAACGTCATGCAGCGCCAGCACACCCCGACTCAAGCAGGCGGCCTCCTCCTCCGCTAATCGCAGGCGAACGTCGGCCTCTTTCAAGGCTGAAGTTCGGTGAGTACACGTGTAGATTGGAAGATTGATCACGTACCGGTAGTCTTTATCTCATACGGATTCTTGAACTCTTTGGGAGCGCGTTCCCAGTCGCAGACTTGCTTCTCCCATTCCGGAACACGTTCAGCCTGTTCTGCCGAGAAAACCTTGAACGACTCTTGCTGGATCTCCCGCTCCCGCTTTGCCCTGTCAAGACGCTTGCGTAGCAGAGCACCTGAATCAAGTATGAGCATTTAAGCAAGGCATGATGTTAATGAAGGTACTCACCGAGGCTAACAAGCTTGCACCAATTCCAGAACGCAAAATGATCATCTAGCACGTCCGCTCGCGATCCAGGACCCATTTCGCGGGTGCTGGACGCCACGCCACCGAGGTTGGCCCACGGCCGCTCGATTCCTTCGCCGTCCGTTTGACCAGCGCCCGCAAGGAAGTTGAGAGAAAACAGGAGCTGACAGGCCATGGTGTGGGCATGTATGTGCATCTTCGGGATGACATAGGCGCAAAGATAGAGGATGAGGCTGAGGCGGACGAGCGGAGGAAGGTCTTGCAAGCGTTCGCGCAAATTCTTGAACCATTGACATACAATGTCATACGAAACCACCTTCCGCAGGCGGCGGTGTAGCCAGCGCAGTATCGCGGCGTATATATAGTCCATATTCGCATAGCTTACAACGCGATTAGTTCGATTGAATGCAATCGTCAAAGGTTGGAACTCACCGCTCGCCCTTTTGAAGATCTCCAACCCCCGTAGGCTGCACGAACTCGTGTCGTGCGCACACCCCCATCCCAACCCCCGTCACACTATAACCCTGCGAGAACTTGGTGTTGGCGTAGTCTAACGCGGCCAACCCGCTGCAGGTGCTCATCTGGGGCTCACAATGAGTCTTTTGGAAACATTGAAACAATCTTCGCTTACCTCCTCCTGCTTGGTGACGGTAAGTAGGTATTTTCGATACGGTTCAGGCTCCACAAAGTACGACCATCCAGTACCAAGACCGGGATCCCGCAGCGCGCTGGAGATCAAGCGCCGCTTAAGGCGGAAGCAAGCGTCGAGCGCTAAGAAAAATGTGTAAAGAAACCTTGGTCGAGTGTGAGTGAACAGCAGGTACGGTGGGCCGCGCAACATACCGTTGCTCCGGAGAAGCCGACTCCCAGTCGTTCGGGAGGTTGATCCCGGGGCGAGGGCACGCAGGACATCGGATGGCGAGTTCACCGGCCGAGGTGGCGCCAACACCCCCGGTTGCATGTCCACGCCCGCCCCGCTTGAGCAGCAACAGGTGGCGAAAAAACCGCGCCATCCGCATGAATTCGACATAGCGGTTGGGCGGTACATCCCCCGCGGCGTCCACCATCCGCTCCACCGTGCAATAAAAGTCCCAATGCGTTGTTTTGGCCTGCAGGGTCAGCTTCTGGAAATGGTCCAGCAAGCGAAACGTAGCGGCGGAGCGTGGATGGTCGTCGGTCGCAGGGAACCAGCGGCGTCGCAATAACTGCGTGCGCAGAGAACCCATCTCAAGCCGGCGCTCGCACGCACAAAACTCCACGCGAACCTGGTGGATACCGCTGACATCCAAGACAACGAAGTTTTGGTGGCCGCTATGGCGTCGAGAGCAGTCGGGATGGCCGAACCAGATTGTCAGACCCAATGTCTTCAGGGTGGTGCGTTGGAAGAAGCGCCCGTCCCACTCCTATGAAGCCATGGGGTCAGTTGTCAAGTTTCGCGCACCAAGAAGGGGGGAAACATACCTCGACGATGTGGAGCGGATTGTCTGCGTGATTGCGAACGCAGCATTCGCCGCAATACAACAACCCGCTGTGGCAGTCGAGGCATCGAATGCGGGGGGGAGAGACGCCGCAACCCGGGCATAGATCCTCCGAGGCATCGCCGCAGCCGTCAAGGCGAAGAAATTCGCGTAAATATTCGTCGCGGAGGGGGAGGAATTCGAGGAGTAGCTTGTTCTGCCGGATATGTAAGTAAAGATTGGTAAACTTGTGGAAATTACAAACCGAGGGTGTGAGATTCTTGGTTTTGCGAGGTGCGGGAGGAGCAGGGGCAAAGAATCCACCTAGCTCCATGTCATACAGCTCGCTGGGGACGACGGAACCCCCCGGAGGATGGACATGTTCAGTGGAAGCACCCTGGTGAAGCTGTTGTTGGTGTTGTTGGACGCGGGCACGTTTGACGGGCGAAGAGGGAGCAATTGGTATGATTTCCGAGCGGACGCGACGTCCATCGGCTGATGGTCGCTCGACAACGGTTTCAATGGGCTGATCCGCCGGCACAGTAGCAAAGTCTGAGAGTTCATTGAAAATGTATTCGTTGGTGGGGGCGTCGCGTCGCCTGTTCGAGGGTTTGAATCGCCGCATTTCGTAGCCTCAGCAGCCAAGTAAGCAAAGAAAGAAAATAAGGGTAAATAACGCGTCTCCGGGTCAGATTTCGCAAAGCGACAAGTCCAAGCCGAAACTTCCGACAGTCCGGTACGCCGATCAGTCTGGACAAGGCCAGACCACTTGCGTCATTGGGCGGGTCTGGACTAGTTACGTGATTGGGCGGTTCTGGAGTGCTTACGACACTGAATCAACGGCACCCAAACAAGCATCACTCCCGTCTACCCAGATCTTTTTGTGAAAGCTTCGTTTCAAAGTGCTACTCAAATCCCCAATACCAGCCTTGGGATGAGGGCCCAAGGCTGGTATTGAGGGCTCACTTTTTTGCTTTCGTCACGCTGTCTTGGCTACTCGGCAAACCGGAACATGTTCCCAACAACTTCGCCAACGTCGCTTACTCCGCTTCACTTTCTTGTCTCTTGAAACCACATGCAAATCGACATGAATCCACATGAAACCCGCAACCGCCCACCTTTATCAGCCTATTGCAACTCGACGAGCCCCCCACCCATCGCTTTTCCCCCCAACTTGAAATGTCTACTTCCGGTGCGTTCCAGATGTCCCCACCCTCCTCCGCTAGTACGCCGCTCCGACCTTTGGAGTCGCGGAAACCGATCCCCCCAACCTTTCTCCACCGCTATTAACGTTTTGCTAACACGCTTTATCAGAACGGCGCACGCGTTCGGGGGTCGAGTTCAGCCCGTTCTCGCTTTCCTCCACCGTCGCCCTTTCGTTGCCCAATATTCGCATCAGTGAACTACTTGCCCGTCGCGAAGAGGGCCCGGATTCCGATACCGAGTCAGACACGGCGTCCGACGAGGACGAGTCCGACGACGAAGTCGATGCCCCCGCGGCGGACGTGGTTACGTCGAGCGCACCCAAAGGCTCAATCATCCGCATCCCGCGCAACGGCCAACCGACAACTCCGCCAATCGTCGGCACGGCGATGCCCGGCTCCGTAATCCGCTGCGCTCCCCGCAAGAAGATTCAGAGTGCCCTTGCCACCGCCGCCGCGCAAATCGCCACCGCTTGCAAAAGCGCCGCCTCGACCCGGCCCAAAACCACCCCCGCCCCCAACACCACCCCCAAAAAACCTCGCTCGAGTCGACCCGACGTCCAAGCGAATAAACTCGCGAAGAAACGTGCCCGGGACCGACGGGTCCGCAGCGACGAGCGCGAGCAACGCCAAGTCAAAGCCGGTACCGCCTTCAAGAGCGTCGCTCTCACCCGCCTCCGTCGCGCCGTCGCGTTCGCTCTCGAGGTTCGCGTGGGGCAGGAGTTCCATGCGCCCATCGCGTCTTCAGGTTGGCAAGCGGTGCGCCAGGACGAGAAGGACGCCCGCACTTTTGATCTCAAGAAACTCCTCGCCTCTGACAGCGAGTTCCGCGTCTACGGTTGGCAGGGCGCTCCGACCCCGGTTGTCGACGCCGACAACAACATCTTCTTCTGCCTCGCAGGATTCCCCGACAACGGCAAAGACGATTGGGTCGCCGACGTTGCCGTCCCCGCTGCGGAGAAGATGCAGGCCGCCGCCATCGACATGTGGACCGAACCCCGCTGGCGACGCAAGCGCCTGTCGGGCAAAAGCACCGCTCGCCGCGGGGGTCACGCATTCAAGAGCGCTGGGGCATCGATGGGTGGAGGGCAGGTCCATCCGCAGAATCTTGCACTGTCGGTGGCCAACGCCGCCGTCCTCGCCTCTCTTTTCGCCTCCAAACCCTTCCGCCGCATTGCAGGGTTCACGAACAGTACGTTTCCCACCCCTAGCGCCTGAACCCCGCTCACCCAACCCCAGTGATCTTCTCAGCGTTCGCGAAACAGCTGCACACCTTCTACACCACCGAGTTCGACAAAATCTGCGCCAACGACCCCAAAATCCGCCGCAATCTTCCTCGCGGACTCTCCGTTTTCTCCACCACCACCTTTAATTTCGGCCCCGCCACCGTCACGCTCCCCCATATCGACTTCCGCAACCTAGCCTGGGGCTGGTGTGCGATAACGGCGCTGGGGGATTACGACCCCGACCGCGGCGGCCATCTCGTCCTTTGGGACCTCAAGCTCATCATCAGATTTCCCCCCGGCGCCACCATACTCATCCCCTCCGCCATCCTCCGTCATTCCAACGTCAACATCGCCCCGCATGAGACTCGCTTCTCCTTCACGCAATATACCCCCGCCGGCCTTTTCCGCTGGGTGTACAACAAATTTCGCACCGACAAGGACATCAACGCATCCAAGACCACCACCCCGGAAGAGCGGGAGCAGCGCCGCAGGGACCGCGAGCGTCGGTGGGCCGATGGAATCAAGATGTATAGTAAATGGGAAGGCCCCACTACCACACTTTGAATCGCGGTTGCTTTACGGACAATTTCTTACCCTATACGCCTTTTTGTAGACATTGTCGTGCTAGTATACGCCTAGGTTACGCCCTGTAGATATCCCAACCCGTACGCAATACATATGAACGTTTGTAATTACTCGGGATGCCGGATGAGACAGCGATATGGCGAACTCGGGTCGCGATGTGGCGAACTCGTATAGCGAACCCGTTACGGCCCATTTTGGCTATAGCGAACTCGATCACTCCTCGATGCTCGGACGGTGAGCTCGGTGCTCAATTCAGCACCCACAAGCCTGAAAATGCACACGACCACTACTCAAGGGCTTACCTGACGCTAGGAATATTTTGAGATTTTTGTGAAGCGTACAAAAAAGCGAGGTAAGCTTTGAATTTCCAAACCCGAAGTGAATGATCAGTACATGGATCGCACTTGACTTCCACCAACACTCCACCAACCCACCCTACCCTTTCGTCACCTTTTCTTTCCACCTCGCTCGCTCGCCCAACTAGGTCTCTAATACTATCTACGGCTACCCTGGACCGACAATTTGACCCCAACGCGTCTCAGGAATGCCAAACAGCACTCACGACGAAAACTGCCCCGTGCCCTCAAAACGCCGACGAAAATCTCCCCGAGGGAGTCACACGCAAGAGGAAGGATGTACACCTGCGCAGCTAGCCGCTATGGCGCGATATCGCGTCAAGTAAGTGCCGTTTTGCTTGTTTTCATTTCCCCGACTGACATTCTCTTTCACTCAGAAATCAGGCAGCACTGAGGGAGAAGGCTCGGGAGCGCATGGCTCGGTAAGCTCTCTGCCAGCTCACTGATCATTGACCCATCTGTCTGAAGGCGTCGCGCTCTTCTCGCCGAAAATCCGGAGGATCGCGCTCAATATCGGGAAAGAGCGCGAGCGGCTGATGCACGATATCGCGAGGGGAAGGCAGGGCGCTTGCGTAGCAGGCAGGTCGACCGCAGGGCGATGTGCGTTTCATTTTTGTTTCATCCATTGCATTGCTAACATATCTACAGGGCATATATCGAGAAATACGGGCCCAACAGTTGGCTGGAGCGAGCGGCGAGGCGGGAAAAGATAGCCGCGTCGATCGCTGCATCGACGCCCGCACGCCAACGACCTCAACAAACCGCCACTAGGGTCGCGTCGACGTCGTAGTCAGCTCACAGTATATACGCTTGAATGTACTTCATCCCGCAAATGTATTTTGGTTCCCTTGTATATCTACTATATACTTACTATAAGATTGTGGTTACTTACTATAAGATTGCGGTAGGGACTGAAAAGAGTTCCCTCACTCCATCACGGGGACTTGGGTGACTGGTATATAGCCGTTGTTCAAAGGAAACGTTCATATGCGGGCGTGGTGGGTTCGAATCCCGCAGTCCCTTATCCCTCCCATATCTCCACCTTTTTCTACTTTAAACTAACGTCCTTGAATTTCCCTTGAATATACTTGTAGTATGTAGTACCTTACTCAAAGTCAATGCTCCTGATACTGAAGACTGAAGATTGTTGCGATATACATTTTACATTACATTCTGTGGCTAGGCTGTTTACGATTCAAGAAATAGCTACGACGTATGATGTTAATTGAACGTGCCGCGCATCGCCTGCCTAAAAAATGTGAATGTGTCAGGGAATGAACGCGATGTGCAGGGTAGAACTCACAGCTCGCGAAGGACACCCTTGAGTTCCTCCCTGACGTCGGAGCGGCCACGCAGGTCGTCCAGTTTGCGCAAGGTAGCCATAAGGCGGGTCCACGCAAGCTCGGCGGCGTCGATTTCCTGCATGTCGGCGTCGTGTTGGGCGGTCGCGCTGTCGGTTTCGCTGGGACTTTTATCGCTGGCGTGATCTTCTACCGCGACGGACGAGGCGTTGTCGTCAGCTACAGAGGCGTTCTCCTGAGCATAAAGCTCCATTTTGTCTGCGCGGATTGCTGAGAAGAGATCGTGCATGGTCGACTCCATGCCGTCCATGGGTTTCTCGACGGTGCGAAGGTCGTGAAGGCGAGTGCGGAGGCCACCGAGGGTAGTCTGGAAGGTAGTTTCGGGAGGCGGGTATCCATATGCGAGAGTGTTCTGGCGAGAGCCTGCCTGCATTTCGCGTAGGGGACCGGAGAGGAAAGCCTCTTCGGGGTGATGGCTATGCGGTTTGTTAGCCGATATGACATCTCCGTGAATGTTCTCACAGTCTCTCACCTCTCCCCTCCGTCGTCTTTGATGTTATGGTCGCCGTTGGACATTGTGGTGCGGGGGAACTTGGAGGTTTTTGGGAGGGTATTGGGACCGCACTTACCGCGGGAATGTGGCGCAGCGAAGCTATATAGCTTCGCAGGTGACTCGTACGCACTTTATCGCCTCTTTACCCAGAACCTTTTACAAAAAACTACCCCCCCTTCTTTGCAAAAAAAAATGAACGACGACTATCCTCACCCACTGGACGCGCAAGGCATCCGCGACATCTTGTCGTTCCCCCCATCGAACCCTCCAAGACCTGGCGGTCGCTGCCTCCCTTATTACTACCCCGAAAAAGGCGACGAGAAAACCTGGATGGTTGACCACGACCCCAACAAGCGGTACTACGTCCTGGGCTTGGCCCATTGCGGTGGTGGTATCTTCACTTCCGCGTAAGTGTTTCATTTTCACCTTGGGCTGCGACGACTGACTTTTTTTCTCCTTTTTAGCGCCAGGGCCAACCGCGAAACCAATGGCTTTTCAGGCTACCAGCGCAAGGCAGTGAAGACTTGGGAGGAGGCTGAGCAGGTGTGGCGGGGGTTTCACGACGACCTCCACGGCAATGGCTGCCCCGACTTCACCCTTCCCCCCGGCTTCGCTGCACCCACCCCCGTGCACTTTGGCATGTCCTTACGCACAGCGGTCGCTTCCTACCTCCCCTTGGTCTCCCCCTCCGTTTGTTCGCCTCCGCCATGCCCCTCCACCTTCAGGCCTTGGTCTCCCGTGGGCGCGTCGACGCAGGACGCGCCGACACCGTCGTTGATTCCGCGCGCAGCTTCGCGTGCGCCGCCCTCTCCCAAGATCGCACGTTCGCGGCCACCCGTTACGCCCCAACCAGGAACTCAGCCCGCCCCCGGCCTTGGCTCCCCCTTCTCATCACCTTCCATTCCCTCAAGCGTCTCCCCTTCTCCCCTCCGACCGGTCAGATCGCCCTCCTCCTTTCCCGCCCCATTCCCTACGATCTCGCCGCTGGCTGATCTGGGGATCACGCCGCCACCGCCTATCTTGTACCGGTCCCCCATGTACTCGCATACCTCCCCCACCGCGCCGCCCTCGACCGCGTCTTCTCACCGTCACCGCCGCGCGTCCTCGTCTTCCCTCAGCCGCGTGTCCGATATTCTCACCGACATATCGTCCGTTTCGTCGGGCTTTCTGTCCGACATGGAACTCCCTTCGACCACAGCTTCGCCGCGCTCGTCGCCGCGCACCCTGAGTGCGATCGACATGGACGACGACGACGACGAGTATGCGGCGGCGTTCGTCGGGGCGGACTGTAGAGGGTGTAGACTTAGAGTTCACCCGAGTAAACCGAACCAAGTACTATATCGAAATAGTAGGGTCAGTCAACGTAGGTGAAAAGGAAAAGTCCCCGTTCCCACGCTGACTGATCCGTCAATACATGAAGTTCATACGTAATCAATATTATCTCATTGTAGCCCCTAACACCCCTCCCCCCAGGACAAGTCCCCGCAGTCCGACTAATGCTTGTCGTCGTCGTTTTCTGGCGGAACAGTGTGTTCCTGGTCGTTGGGTACTTCCCCGGGTTCCACCTCTTCGTCGACCTCCATAATCGGTTCTGTCGGGCCAGCCGATTCATCGGTTGGCCCTGCAATTTGTTCGTCGTTGGTAGACGCGGGAGGAGGCACGACGGTGGGAGGAAGAGTAACGCGCGGGATCCGTTCATGCGGTATGCGGGGGTAGTCTGAGGTGACGCCAGGGCGGAGCTGTCCATGTTGCAGGAGGCTCCAGGAGGTTATGGCCTCATCTGGCCAGTTTAGGACCGACCTCTCGTCGGTCGGCTCGCGTCGAAAGACTACCCCTGTCGGGCTTCCTGTGTTCTCGTGGCGGTTGCGCCAGGAAGCCGCGAAACTATGGAGCGCGCGGGCTCCTTGGGTCTCGGGGGATATACCGTGTTGGTGTACCCAAGATAACGCTAGGGAAAAATTGAGAGTACGGGCGTCGAAGGGGTATCGTTCCAGTGGTAATGACGCGCCAATCCACTGGCCCCGGCTGACGAATCGTTCGAATAGACCAAACAGCGAAAATCCAACCAGCACGAGTTCGATGAAGGCCTCGCGACCACCCGGGCCCCCTTCGCTTTCTGCTGGCGCTATCATCAACACGAAGCGCGACGCTAGCACATCGTCTATGAGCGGCGCGGTCCGCAGCGGGGTAGAGGTAGTCGGCCAAGTGCCGTCATGAATACGGATGCCTTGCATCCAGCGGTGCGGCGGCAGACGTTCCATATAAGTTAAGGCGTCTGCTAGAGACGCGCTTGGTCCTAGACCCGCGGCTACGTCGGGCAGCATCGTCGTGGGTGGCGATGTGCCCAGGAATGAAGGTTGGTAGGAGGCCAGTGAAATCTCAGGAGCGGCGGGCATAACCTCGTCGGTGTCGATGACAGACGGGGGCCCAGTAGAGGTGCTCGTGGTGGTTGTAGTGGAGCGGTCGGGTCGACTTGTATTGCGGTGGCGGGCTCGTCGACGATCCGCACGGGTGATGGTGTTGGACGCGGATGCGCGCAGCTTGGCCAAAGAGGTGTGTTGACCAGTTCTCGCAAATACGAAGTCTGACCCAGCGTTGGACTGATTGCTCATTAAGTGCACTATCCCCGGCGGTCGGGATGCCGCGGGGTTTTCACCGTAATAGGTGATGAGGTGTATAGCCATGTAATATGCGCTTTCATCCCCAGCTGACCACCAGCTCAATAGAACGCGGGCGTCGTCGACTTGGTCGAAAGATAGACGCCCGAATATACCCGCGTTGGGGGGAGCTGGAGCAGGGAAGGCAGGGGGGACTATGGATCCGTGCGGTAGATTCGCTACTGCCGCGGATTGGCGATTGCGTTCCTTAATCATCGCAGATTTCTTCTTTTCCAGCTGAGTGTCCTCCGAGTCACTGCCTTCGCTGGGGTAGTCACTCTCCTCGCCAGGCTCGGAGGGAATGGAAGGCAGGATGGGGTACCCGCGTGGAGTGGTCTCGGCAGCGGAGGGGTTCGGGACGAATTGTCCTTCGACTATGGCGGGTATCCAGCTATCGTATCGATATTTTGGATGCCGTCTCGGGCTATAAAGCTTAGCCCCGTCGTCGTCGTCGCCCAGAAACGAGTCATATTCGTCGCGCGGCTGCGTGCGGTTGTGCGGAGGGCGGTTACTCGGTCCTGCTGATGACCGTTGGTCGGCGCGACCAAAGTTTGGCGTTCTACCACGGTAGTAGTCGTTGCGCCCTCGCCCTGTCTCGTGTCGGGCTCGTGGAGCATAGGTCGAGCCACGAAGATCGCGGCCACGCGTTTCGGAGTTAGAGTCCCTCCCTCGATTACCTCCTGAGTGCGGTCGGTAGTCGGGAGGCGCTGACCTCTCAGAGTGTTGGTCTCGTCGATGCACGGGTCCTGGACTATTGGGTCGTCGGGCTGCAGTATTACCAGCCCTGTCGTTGCGGTTCGAGTTGGGTTGATCAACCCCGATGCGTCGTTCATTCAAATTGCGCCGAGCCTCCTCCTCACGTTGGGCCCGGCGAGGATGCGGAGGGAGTACGGCATCATGCGCGAGCGGTGGCATAGTGAAGCCCCGGGAGAGACTATTATATTGAGGCGGCGGAGGAGCGAGGTGCGAGGGCTGACTGAACGCCGAAGAGAATACGGGAGGCGGGCCAGATTGCATAGTTGGCCCTTGAAAGAAAGATCCACCGAGGTATCCGGGGATGGAATCGTTTTGCGGTGCGAATTGGGGCTGCACCGGTAAGCTGCCGAATTGTGGCTGAAACGGAGTATGCAGAGGTACTTGAACAGGTAACGAGGGCACGGGAGGCAACATAGAAAGTTGGTTCGCGGGGGCAGGATGCAATGGTAGGGAGACGGGAGTGTTGATCTGGTTATTAGGAGTGTCAGTGGCCATCGGTGTTGGACCGGTATCCAGTACACTCAGCTCGTCGGGCTCATCCCTAGGAGGGGGAGCCCCGTCGGGCCAGTCCATTCCCGGCACCCATATGCGGTCGTCCGGAGGCCCCATCCATGACCCCCCGAAGTCAGGGCGCCAGTAGTGCCTCTTTTTCTTTGAGGAAACAAAGCGGTTTGGATCGGACATTATCACAGTAGGTCGGGCTAGCAGTAGCGCACGGTATTGAGTGGCGAATAGATAGTACGTGGGGGTAAGGGAAGAGGAAGGAAAATGAGTTGGTGACGTGGCGGAGTCATTGATTGATCATCAACGACGCGGTCACGTGGCAGCATTAGCCAACGCTTATTTCGGCAAATCTTGCCATCTCTCGACGCCCTTCGCTTCGAAGTAGTCGTCTAGCGCTTGAAGCTCGTCGAGTGCGGCGGGCGACTCCCAAGTGTAATCGCCCGCTGTCCAGCGCACCCAGAATTTAACCCTCTTCCCCGTCCACTTATGTTTGACGATTTCATCCACGTACCACTCCTGGTTATCAGGGCTCCCGAAGTCGTAGAAACGCTGTGCTTCTCGGCTCGGGAATATACTCTCGTCATTGGGTTCATGGGGACGCAGTAATGATCCGTGAAAGGTGGGATGTATCCTGCGGGCTAGTAATTCGGCAGGTAATTCCAATGTATAATTGGACGTCGAAGGGTTAGCCCTGGTCACTTTATAGGGGCCTATAAATTTGGGCGCCAGCTTACGGGCGCGACCTTTGGGTAGGTTCAGGTTCTTAGTAGATAAGTAGACAAGTTGTCCCTCATCGTAGGGAACCTCGGCTCGACGTCCCTTGTTAGATTGGTACGTCGAGCGAACCCGCGCCTCTATAATGTTATCATGGGCGATAGCTATGTTGGCTAACGCTTGATTCACGAAATCTCTAACACCAGGATATTCGGTGGGCTCGGGATCAATAGATCCCATCTTCGGCATATACCCATAGTTAAGCTCGAAGGGTGCGAACCCTGTCGACGCGCTTATGCTAGAGTTGATGGCGAACTCCACCATGGGTAGCAGATAGACCCAGTCACGTTGAGTCGGGTCTACTACGGAGCGTAGTATTTGGCTAATGTTGCGGATTGCTCGTTCGGCTGCACCGTCCGTTTGTGGATGGAAAGATGTAGACATGAGTAGCTTGGTACCCGTCAATCGATGGAGTTCACGCCAGAATTTGGCGGTGAACTTGGCGTCTCGGTCCGATACTATGGACGAGGGGATGCCATGCAGTCGTACGATGTCTCTAACAAATAGCCAAGCTACGTCGGACGAGGTGTCCGTGACCTTCATCGGTATCAGAGATACCATGCTAGTGAGTCTGCAAATCACCACTAGCATATAATTATACCCCAGGCAACTAGGAAACGGGCCCACAAAGTCCATCCCCACCGAGTCCCAAGGATGTCGAGGGATGGGAAGAGTGTGTAGGAGCCCAGCAGGATTCTGATTATCACTTTTAGACATTCGGCAGGCGCCGCATGCCCTACAGAACTTATTAATTTCGGGCCCCATCTTGGGCCACCAGTACCAGCGGCGTATATATTCCGCCGTTCTGTCCTCGCCAAGGTGCCCTAGCGTTTTATGGGCTTGGTCAATGATGATCTCAGTAACCTTCCGTTTCCCTTCCATTAGCGTATCTCGTGGAATGGCTAGGCACCAAGCGCCGGCTTGGTTTCGAGCGTACAGAAGCTCGTCGTCTAGACGAAATTGAGTGAACGCCTCAGGATGAGCAATAACCTTGGAGAGGACTGAGTCTTTGGGATAACCAAGCTTGACTGCCTCGAGGAATCTTGTCTCTCCTTCTATGGTTATCCCAGATGCAGGGGGAGACTTTAATGCTTCCTCTAGCGTTATTGCGGAGGTGTCAAAGCCCTCCGTCTGCAGCGCCTCAGCGTTCTTCTCGAGTTCCAAGGCCTCGGTAACGCGGGCCTCGATGGGTTCAATTACCCTGCGGGCGAGTAGAGCAATGTCAGTGCCTCGTAGTTCAGATTCCCTTATTCTCGTCATGAACTCGAGCTCGGGGTCGAGCCTCGCGTCTGCGGTTACGAAGTCGTAATCCTCATAGTGATCCTCCGCAGTGTCGTTCTCGTAGTAGCGCGAGAGGCAGTCTGCTACTTTATTCAACTTTCCTTCGACATGAACGATCTCAAAGTCGAATCGGGACAAATATTCGTCCCAGCGTATCAGTCGCCCACTTAACCCGCTCCTAGCGGCGGTTTTAACAGCCATTAGGGCCTTATGATCAGAAGCGATCATAATCTTCCGCCCTATTAATTTATCCTCCCACTTCATCAAACTCTCGATGATTGCTAAGGCCTCCTGCTCGTAGGTTTTATACGAGCGTTGGGCAGCAGTGAATTTCTTCGAGAGGAATCCGGCTGGACGGCAAGTGCGCCAGTCTGGCCCTTGTCCGTACATCGCGCCAATTCCGACCGCAGAGGCGTCGCATATGACCCATATCGGGTCAGAGTTGGCCATATCTAGAGGCCGGAGGATTGGGGTCTTCCGTACTATGGCTTTAATCCGGTTGAAGCAAAGTTCGTGAAAAGGGCGCCAACTAAACGTCTGGCCGCCCCGACAGATGATTTCGAGTGGAGAGGTGTAGTGGGAGACGTCAGGGAGGAAATGGGCTAGGTATTGGATTAGCCCTAGTAGCCTCTGTACCTCGTTAAGGGAGCGGGGAGTCCTCCATTCGAGTACCTTGGCCACCTTGTCCGAGTCTATATGTAGACCCCGCGCGTCAATACGATGTCCCAGGCAGTCCATGTCGGTGGAGTACAAGTCGCATTTCTTGCGGCTAAGATATAGTCGCTGATCGCGCAGTCTGCTGAGGACCAAGCTTAGATGTTTCTCGTGCTCCTCCTCAGTGTTGGAAAATATAAAGATGTCGTCTAGATAGACGTGAATAAAGTCCCCGATGACGTCTCGGAATATCCAGGTCATCAGCCGCTGGAAAGTAGCGGGCGCGTTGCAATCCCCTTGCTGCATCACTCGGGATACAGCGGTCCCGAACGGAGTGGAGAAAGCAGTCTTCCATACATCGCGGTCCACGACGCGGACCTGTTCGTAAGCATCAGACATATCTATCTTTGAACGGTATCTCGCGCGAGCGACGTCCATTCGGATGGCATCCTGATCAGGGAATGGGGTAACATCCTTTATGGTGTTGTCGTTCTTCTGTCGAGCGTCCACTACCGTCCTTAACTTATTGTCTTTCTTCGGTATGCATAGCAGTGGAGCTGCTTGGGATACCGGTTTCATTTCCCACCACCCCGCCGTAGTATACCGCTCAATCTTGTTGCGGAGTTCGGGTCGTAGTGCCTCGGGGCACCGGGGTAGGTGGAAGTTGTACTTAGCGTCGTCGTCAATGAGGTTAATTTCATGATTAATCTCTCGGAGAGGAGGAAGCTCCAAGGGTATGGGGCCAAGCAGGTCGTCGTACTCGGCGAACCACTTATCCCGGAGCTCTTGAGCGTGCGTCGGGTCGGATTCAGGGCTAGACTCGTGAGTAGGTGCGCTTTCCGCTGACAACGCGGCGATGCGGGCACTTCGTAGTCCAAGAATATGACCCATTTCCACTTGGTAGGCCCAGTAAAGGCGGGCCTCAAGATGTTGTTGGGAATGAGGGGTGACGAGCTCGAGCTCTCGTAGCCCAGGAGTATTAGTTCGCGTTCGGGAGTATCGAGGATGGTCGTATTCTCCCGGCAATAAGCGCATAACCTCAGGTATGGTCAAGTGATACTCCTCCTTGACAATCTCATGAAGTGATTCCTCTTCAGGTAAGCATTCAATGGCTCGTAAGTCGAGTATGGGTATGCCCAATTTGAACTCTTCTTCGCTAACTAGCACGAAGGGGTACCACTCAGGTAGTGATGGAAGATAATTCATGGCCTCAGCGTCGACTACATCGTTGATAGCGACGCTTTGCGCGCTGATAGTGTTCTCGCGGGCCCACAGTTGATATTCATATTCAGTTAAAAGTACATGGGGGCAGCTCGCTGGTAGCGATGCTGCCCGACAGTCGTGATAGTCGTCCTCGTCGGTGTGTTCCATGACGGATGCACGCTGCTCTCGGTCAGCGGCGGAGGTTACATCTGGAAGTCAATCTCGGGCTCTACGCGAAGAGCCCCGATGAATTCTTTCGTTAACGAGAGCCGCCTCTTCTATGCTGGAGAGGGCCGCGATGGACGGGCCCTTGGGAAAGCGGACCTCCCGTTTCCCGAAATCGAGCACAATCCCATGCTTATTCATGAGGGGCGTACCAATGACGACGTCGTAGCGATCCAGGTTCACCTGGTCAAAGTAGACGTGACCTTTGATGCCTCCAAAGTCGACGGGGACGCGGGTGCCGTAGTTGATCTTCGATCTGCTACCTACGCACCCAAGCTGGAGAGTGACTTGCTCCTCCAGGGGAATTTGGACCCCGTTTATAACTTTGGTGAATTCCGGGGTCATGGAATCTGTATTACTGCCGGAATCAAATAGGGCGTATGCTTTGGTTCCCCCAATTGAGATCATCGCCGAGATACACGCAATATTCTTGGTGGTGCGGGTCGGCTGGTCCATCAGACCAACAGACCCAGAGTCGTTGAGGGGGATCGACTTGGTTCGTCGTACAGACGGCAAGTACTCCACCCTTGCAGCCATCAAATGGGAATAGTCTGGAGGAGGAGGGGCGGGGAAGTGAGCCATAGTCGGGTCACGTTCTGCCTCACTCCTCGAGCCGAGGAAGCCCACGCGGAATCCTGGCCAAGCGTCGTAATCATCATACTCGGGGTCCAGAGCGGACATCCCTTGGTGAATGACCAGCCCGGGAAATAGGACAGGGGTCTGGTCTGGCATACCATCGATAGATCGGAGGATGCTTCCATCATGGTTGACGACGGGACGAGATTGGGCGGTTACCCATGCCTCCACGTCGGCAATAGGCACCCTTAGCTCCGCCGCACGCTCCGCGATGGCCAAATTCATGGCGCGAAGGTGCTCCGCTCGGAATGCGGGATGATAGCGGTGGTGCCTCGGTAACTCCGAGCTCACCACTCGCACATCCCCGTGAGTGTCCACAATAGTTGTGAGCAGCTCGGAGGACGAGGCTGAGTTGATCCTGAAGGACCGTAGTATAACCTGGTCCATAGCTTGCGCGGGTATATGTCCGCCTGGGGTGGTGCTATTCAGCGCCGATGGCGAGCTAATGTCTGTTAGCCCTGCGTCTTCCATTTGGTCCATGGCACCATCGTCGGTGTCGATGGTGAAGGAGCTTTCGCTCCCCATGGTCCATGAGGTCTCCGTGGGAGGAGGAGAGTTCTCGTCCGCCGTAGACGGGTCAACTAGGCGAATTTCCAAAGATGACCCAGATGACGGAGTGGGAGATGGAGCGTTGCGGGTCACTCGCACTTGGCTAAGTGAGGAACGGTCATCAGCCGGGAAATAGTCGTCCGAGTCGTGGGGCGACCCAGGGTAACTCGGGGGGTTAGACGGAGGGGAAGAGCGGCCCCGGAATTCTTCTCGGGCTAGCTGTCGGCGAGTAAGCTCGTCGTCAATAGCCCCGCGAATCTCGCTGACTCGCACTAATCGGTGCTCGAGTAGCTCGAGGCCGACACGCATATCATCCAGGAGGCGGGCGCTCGCCATGAGCGCTAGCCGACGGATGCGCCCTGCACGCGACCTGGTCTCGTCGAGGAGGGGAGAGAGTTGCCTTAAGTCAGTGAAAACTCTCTCTCGCCTGACGATTAATTCCTGGGTGTCGATGATGGACTGCTGCAGGACAGAGAAGTAATTAGAGATTCGGGCGGATTCCGCCTCGACGTCAATCACAGTAGTGCGGAGCATCCCGCTAGTAAAACTGGTGAGTATGAGCGGCTGGATGGCCAGTACTCCTTCCCATGCAGCCCTAGCGCTCTCTTCCGCTCCTAGCTGCAATATAGCTTCATATTCTTGAAGAGCCGGCCCAGAATACGGGCCAGCACCTCGTTGGATCTCGAATGCATGCATAAGAGACTCATGATCGTAGCAGTCAAAGTCCCAATGTGCATCGCGATCCAGGCGTTCCTGATCTTCGCGAGCTGGGTCCCACTCAGGGTGTCCCAGCCCAGAAAATCCAACAGCCGCCACCATAGTATCCATGATAGCGGTCCTCATGGGCTGGGAGCTGGAGTATTCGCTAGCTCCCGGTATCGCTTGCCGATCGATATCAATGTCGCTATCGATGCGCATGGCAAAGTACTGCATTGCCCCGACACGTACCTCGGTCGGGGCGGCGTCATCTATTAACTCAGCGAGATCAGGGGCCTCGTGAGGGTCGGCCTCACCCAGTTCGGGCTCATTGTCGTCATGAGCCGCGTTATTGTCGTGGTCGGCGGGGAAGTCGTCGAGGAGGACGTCTCCGTCGTACTGATCGCCTCCCCACAGCCCATCGGCTTCGTCCTCTGCCGCTGATTCGTCTTCATCGGTCGTTAGATCCTCATCCTCGTCTTCATCGTCGGAGTAACTTGATACGACGCGTTGGGCGCGGAATTGCGCGTTATTTCTCGGTCTGGTTGACGCAGACTCGTTATAGCGGGGGCAGACGGGGTCACTAGCGATGTGCCCCGTCATACCGCACCCGAAGCAGGTCTTGCTGGGTCGGGGTGCTGCTGGAGTAGGAGCAGGCCCAAGTTTATCTTTAGGCATAGTAGTGGGAGAAGAAGAAGAGTTGACAGCGGCATTTCCGGCCCGAGCGGTGATTGGGGCGTTAGTGCGGGCAGTGGTCTTGCCCTTCGCTACACTCCTTCCTCCGCTCTTCGCTGTAGCTCTCGCCGTGGTCGCCTTCGCAGGCCGACTCGACTCCGTCGTACGCGCCTCTCTACGCATTATTCCTTGCCCTTCAATCCACATGCGGGCATGGTTCTTCAACGTTTCCCAATCGACGTACTCGGTGTACAGTCCGCGTCGGACGAGCTCGTTGTGGACGTCAGCAGGGATTAGCCGCATGAACCGCTGTCTCAGAGTGATGTCCGCTGGGGGCTCTCTCATCTTGAGTGCGGTACGTTTGAGTTCACTAACGAGGAATTCTATTCCTTTGCTTTCATCATAGCGCACGGCCTCATATTCTTTGGTAGCCCGCGTCGCGGTGGCCGTGGTCACAAATCGTCGGTGCATCGCACACACGATTGCCTCAAAGGTGCGTTCAATCTCACTGGGCCTAGTCAATGGCTCGACTTCCGTGTCGAACCATTCGATCGCGTGGGATTCCAATGAGGTCTTGAGGTAGATTATTCGACTATCCTCATAATCAGGCCCACCCAGCCCACTACCCTGCAGCCAAGTGCATAGGCGACTGAGCCATGTCATGAATATGGTATCGTCATCTTCCCCTCTGTACTTAGAGGGCTCGGGGAGCTTAGGCGGGCGAGGTGGAGCCCTAATGGCCTGACTGAGTGCCCTGCTTATCATTAAATGGATTTGCTGGGCTTTCTCCTCGAGGAATAGCTCGAATACGTTGGGCGTGGAGTCGTTATCCCGCCCCCGACCAGTAATCACTCCCGAGATTGACTGGTTATATCCCATGGGGTTTACTGCCGCACGAGACGGTGCGGCGAAGCTCTGGGCCATGTGCGGTGGGGGGTCGCGATTCAAGCGGGGCGTTGGAGCCCGTTCGTCGGCGAATCGAGCCACACGCGGATTAGCTGCTTGTGGCCCTGCTTGTTCCGCAGGAGCAGAGCTAGCGAACGACGTAGCCGCTCTCACCCGGTGTCCTAGCGATGCGTTCCCTCGAGACACGAAGTCTTCGTGGGACTCGTCATTGCGGCGTGGGGGCAACGCCCTATCAACGGCAGGTCTTAATTCCTCCAGCTCAACGAGCCGCGGTGGGGGCTCGTGTAAGGTAGCGTTTAAGTTTACGCGCTCCAGAGGTTGCTCGCGACCGGCATGGACCGCCACAACCAATTGTGCGAGCTGCGTGTCCGTTGCCCCTGTCGCTCGGAGGACCCTCAAGTTGTTGCTGAGGGTGACCTCCATCCTCTGATTCGCAGTCGTGATCTCTTCACTCAGCTCTACGAAACGTTCGGCCACGTCGTTGCGGAGCTGACGAAGGCTCCTAGCCAATCCTCGGACGTGGTCGCGTTGACCCGCAACCAGCCCTGTGGTGGTGAGCAGAGAATCACGGCTCAGGGACATAATTCCCCTGAGTGTGCTGAAACGGGAGAGCTGAGGCTCGCTGAGGGGGACGGTGCTCAGATCAGCAATTAGAGACGCAAGTAGCATCTCTGGGGTGAGGGAGGCAGCCTCGCTGTCCTCTCGCGTGAGGCTGGAAGGGGACGAAGGAGTTGGTCCGCCTGTCCCTTCCGCTTCACCTCCAGGCCCCGGTTGTGGGGGAGACGCCGGGTGCAGGGTGTCGGGGACGGCTTCGTCGTCCGACACCTCATAGCGTGTGCCCGTTAGAGGGTCGACTAAGTAGGGGACGCCGTTAGCGTCCATAGTGACCCTCAATCGGGGCCCAACGGGTGACGTGGCACCGCTGTGCGTCGGTCCTCGCGCTTGGTCGTCGGTCTGGGGTTCCAGACTCGCGGTAGCGAATTGAGAGGACCCAGCGGTGGTGGGATCTGGTCTGGGACTGCCTTGAGTAGTCGCCATAGCGTAAATCCCAAGTGTTTCTTCAAAATATATGTGGTATTGGAAGAATTTTGATATAGCGCTCCGGTAGGAGCTTTGAGGTTTAAAAAGATGTAGAGGGTGTAGACTTAGAGTTCACCCGAGTAAACCGAACCAAGTACTATATCGAAATAGTAGGGTCAGTCAACGTAGGTGAAAAGGAAAAGTCCCCGTTCCCACGCTGACTGATCCGTCAATACATGAAGTTCATACGTAATCAATATTATCTCATTGTAGCCCCTAACACGGACGATGAGATCTGCGCGCCGCGTCTCATGTGGGCTGTCAAGGGGTTGAGGTATGGGTCTTGGGACGACCCTCGGGACGCTGTTGCGGCGGCGCAGGCGCATGGGATGGGGAGTATGTTCACCCTCATCTCCTCCGTCGACGAGCTCGAGCTTGCGAGCATGCATAACTGGGGCGCTGTCGCGTCCACTCACCCCGCCGCTTCAAGCTCGGCGTAGTTCTCCCGCCCCTCGTTCGGTTCGCCCGCCCTCGTACATACAATACTACTGCTATCATCGTCGCGTATACATGGACTAGACTATCTTGTTGTTGTGCTGCACCCTATCCACTTCCCCCACCCCCTTTCTTGGACTCCTCCGCCCTCGCGTTCCGTCATGTTATCCCTGTGTTTGTTATCCCTGTGTTTCCTGGACTGATGCATCGTACTATCTTGCTCTCGCTATTTCCTGTTGTTTTTCCTGTTCTTTGTACTTAGCTTTCTTTGTTGTGAATAAATGCATTTCTTGTATATTAAAAAAAGGATCGGAAATAAGTCAAGTAAGTAAGAGAATTAAAGTAAGGGCTGAGGCGGGGGTGTGGCGTAGTTTGGGTGGAAATCGACGGGGGTGTAAGTATGTAAAGTTAGCCCATTCCTCGCTTCCCATCCACCGTCTGCGAAAACCACCGCCCATGGCAAAGAAGAACAAAAACAAAAAAGCCACCGACGCCGACGCCCCAAAGAAACGCGGAAATCCTGGCGATTTCAAAGGCACGCGGCGCGATTACTTGATCAGCAAAGTCGAGGATTTCTGTGCTGCGTCCAACAAAAAGAAAACGCGTGATTTCTGGCCTGGGTTGTTTAACGGGTACTGGAAGCGCTTTCCCTGGGATCTGCCCATGGACGTGGAACCGCCAGAGGGCCTTCAAGGCTACGGAAAGACGGACGGCGAGCTGACCGGGGAGGAAGTAGAGCTGAAGAAAACGACCATGGAAGAAACAGAGGCGGTGAGTGATGGGATTGAATTCGTCGCGTGGAAGGCAGCGCTGACGATTGTGTCGCGCGCGTAGAAGATGAAGCGGTGGATGTCGTACAGGCGGACTAACAAGCCGGGCGCGAGGAACCCATTCGCGAAATGGCTGCGCCAGATGAGCCACATCGAAGAACACGCCCCAAAGCGTATACCGCTCTATCAGGCGTACATGCAAGACGAGGCGAAAAACGATGAGATAAACAAGGTTTGTGAAGAGCGGTTTCCAGGATTAGTGGGCCAAGGTAAATCGATTGCTGAACGGGCGGCAATCGCGCGCGAGCTGCTCATGAATGAGTCGGACGAGTTCAAAGAGGATTTGAAGGCGAGGGCGGAGAAGGAGTATGAGGCGGCAATGCGGGCGTACGAGGCGTGCGCTGAGGTCGAGGCGGACGCGGTTACTGATACGGAATTGCAGAAGGAGTAAGTTCATTGTAATCAGCAAACACAATGTCACTCACCAGCAGAAAGAGCTCGCACGCGACTCGCCGCAACCGTTCAGCCCCTCCTCGACTCCCTACGAGCTATCACCGGTTGCCAAATCCTTCTAATGTCGGGGGCTATGGTGGCCAACGGCAAATTCGACATGCGCTGCATGCACGCGAAGGCCCCTGGGACGCAAGGCCTGGATTTCACCGCATGGGATCCGCCGGCGTTCAAAGGGCTGATGCAACATTGGATGAACTACCTTGTTGCTGCCGGTAGGCGCGTTCGCACCTTCGCTGACCACCGACTGATACGGGGACTTTCAGCGAATGAACCCAGCGCAACGGGCCCCCTTCAGCCTAAAGACACCCTTCCAACGAACGCATCCGCCAGCGAAGACTCGCCAACCGTACCAGCGCCGCTAACCGTACCAGCGCCGCTAACCGTACCAGCGCCGCTAACCGCACCGTGTGTCCCGCCGGATGCCCCGCGTACCCGCAGCCGAGGGCGCGGGAAGAAGGATGTCCCGCCTACCCGCAGCCAAGGGCGCGGGAAGAAGACGGCTAAGAAGGCGGCTCGCAAAAGCGATGCGGACAGCGCAAGTGAGACGGACGAAGACGAAGATGACGACGAAGGAGGCGAGGGCGATGGGGACGAGGGGGATGAGGATGGAGATGAGGAAGGCGAAGACGAGGACGAGGAGGAGTACGAGGAAGACGGGGAGGGCGTCGGCGGCGGTGATGACGACGACGACGACGATGATTGGGAGGCGCGTCTCATCGCATTGCCCGGCGTCGGCTCGCCGCTCATACGCGCCGTCAAAAGCCTGCCGAGCGCATCGCAAGGGGTTCGCGTGCGGGAGTTGGAAGTCGGGACGCAGATTTCGCGCGTTCGCGCGACAAACCTAGCGCGGGTGGACGAGAAGATGAAAGAGGGCGTCGTCCTGCCCGAAATTGCGGAACTGATGGCGGAGCTCAGAAGCGCTAATAAACGACCGGCGAGCGGAGGTGAGGAACCGGGGGCGAAGCGTCGAAAGCCAAACGAGTGCGACGACGACGACGAGGGCGGGGGTGCGGTGCCGGTGCGGGCGGCGAAAAAACGCGTTCCACCGGGAGAGGATGAGAACGGTGTGCCCAACTGGGCCACCGATGCCAAGGCCCAGCTCCTCGACGGGGACGCGGGTGACGATTGGAATGAAATTGTGGCGCTGTGGTGGAGGCTGGAGGAGCGGGCTGATTTCAAGGGGCCGGTAAGCCGAGGGTTGCTTTCTGACGAACGAATTTAACGGTTAGATTTGTAGGCTAAGGGGATGGCAACGAATTTCCGTCCCAACGAGGTCAAAGGGTGGATTAATCGCGCGCGCGTCGGTGGCCCTCAACCCGCGATCCTCGATGTCTACGCCTTCGCCTCGACGTGGTGGAAATATTGGGTAGAGATGAATCCTAGGTGGCGGGGTCGAGTGACAGGTAAATTGAGGCTCAAGAGGGACGGGGAGGGCGACTGGGTTGCGTTGAGCAAGCAAACGGGTAAAAACGGCTTGCTGAACGTACTTATTTGCCTGCGCTGGTGGAGGGACGCATTGAAAACGAATGGTGGCGTGGGGTGGAAGGATCCGGTGGCGAACGATTGGGTAGAAGGGGTGAAGGATCTGCGCTGGGTCCTGGAAAGACTCGAGTAAGTATAGATTCATAATATCCAACCCCACCGTACCTGCCATTGATTGACGCAACCTACCAGTGCTGCCGAAAGCGGAAATGGTGCCGGTGGTATGCAGAATGGTGAAACGGAGGTGGGGGCTAGTGGTTGAAGGAGTGGAAGGGTTTGGAGGGGTGAATAAGGAGGGGAAGCAGCGAGCCCGCCGTTGCTGGGTATCCTGAAGTGGGGGGAAAAAAGAGGTGGTGATATGTTTTCTTGAATTGATCGAATCATTTGATTCATATGATTGATGCGCCGGAACTCGGAATCCGGACCGCTCAGCCACCACAACTCCGATTCACAAATCCCGATTCATTCGCAACATGCCCGCCGGAAAGTCCCGGTGCTCAATTTATCAAGTCAAGTCCGAAGCGATCAAAAAAACACTGGAAAATGCCGCTTGCCGAATGCCAATCAACGGCAGGAGGTGCAGAACTGCCGGAGTCCCATCAAATAGCACTGATCTACATCAGATCAGTTGATTTTGAACTCCGCTGGCCCATGCCGCTGTCTCCCTCGGCCGCATGACTAAGCCTGGGTAAAGCTTGACGTTTTTGCAAAACATTTTGTGCTACACCCAGTACTTTTTGTAAAAAGTCAACTATATGGGCTGGAAGAGCGGTGACAACAGACTTTCAAAAGTGTTGTTAGTGAGTACCACGCTGGCAGTGATTATGCTCTCATTGACTCACCGACAGATAGACATACATCACATAGACTGGAACATTCTGCCCCTCCCCCAGCTGCTGTTGTTGGAGCGCTGAAAGCAATTGACATGGGCGAGCAGGCAAAAGATGCGGTGAGTCAGCCGGAGCAGCCAAAACACCCTCAAGCGATCCAATCTCGGTGAAGGCACGACGATAATTCATGAACTCCTTCCTCTGGCTCGCGTGAGACTCCGACTTAGAAGTCAGAGGCAGGGCTGAGGCTTTGCAGCATGCGTCCTGCAGGCCGGTTTTGGAAAATGAGCTAGTCAATTGCTCCCCCGAGACGATGTGTCTCGGTGTTGAGACCAGGAGTGGCTCGAACACTGTTAGAGGTGATTATGCCAATGAAGTAGAAGACACAATTTGTGTTGGGTTCTTCTGTGTGGATCGGTGAGTGCAACTTCAATTGAGCGATATTATGGACTTTACCAGAAGCGATGTTAGAGTTGTCGTCTACAGTTATGACCTCCACAACGGCTTCCTCATCCGCGTTCGTCATCTCAGCTCTGGGAGGAGGGACTGGCTGGTCTGGGACTACAGGTGCGACGAAGGTGCTGGCGGGCAGCAGAGACAACAGCCCACGAATGAGCTCAGCAGCGGGATCCTGGCTGTCAATCTGACCAATATAAGCTTCCCAGGAGTCGAGAAGAACAGGGGCGCTGGACGGAGCGACTGTAATTGTGTGGGTGCCTTTCCAATGCACAGACATCAGTCTATCTCACTTTGGTTTGGGCCGTCAGGTGCAGCTTCAAACTCTCCTCCTAGGTCGGCTTTGACATTTTTGAGGAGCGAGTTGGGGGGACGATAAGAAGAAGATACCTTTGATGCCTGGATTTGCAACAACCTCAAGAGGTGGAATGACAACAGAGAGATCTTGATCAGCGCGACGGGGGTGTCGAGAGGTGGAGCAGGAGGTGGTGCATGATAAACACCAAAGTCATCATCCTTGTGATCGTCTCCCCCATAATTGCGCAACTCCTGCACAACTGAATGCCGACCTTTGAAGCCATAGCTCACGAAATCAACAAGCTCTGTCAGAAGAATAACCTTTGTACGAAAAAGATTCAAATTGAGATAACAAATGATGGTGGAAGTGCCCTTGAGAGCTTGCGGAATGTGCGTTACTCTCAGCAACGCGAGGTTGAGCATCGTTCAGAGAATTAGTGGGGCCGCGCAGCAGTTGTGTTCCTCCATTAAGCTCGATCTGAAAGCTGAAGTGCGGCATAACAACAGATGTTAGTAAAATTCAGATAGTTACAAGGTAAAACCCATGACTGACCTCGGTTCTCTTTGGCTCGATCGGCAAGTCACCACATTTCGTGCCCAAAATCTTTTTTCATAGGCAGAAGCTGCTGCTCAGTAGGAGGATCTGTTGGAGCAGGTGCTCTCATTTGCTTTGGAGCCAGATCAAGGTCTTCAGACAATCGACCAATTGAAGTAGGGAAGACATTGACAAAGACAGAAACCCCAGAAGCAAGGGATTGAGAGGTGAGGTTTTCACCAACAGGACCAGAAGAGCGAGCTGAACTGCAAGTAAAGTATTGCTTATAGCAAGGAGCCACACACAAAGATTCACATTGCAATGGCTATATATAAGGGACGAGCAAGAGGTCGATCAGGCAACACGAAACACAATGAGAAATTGTGGTTTCCTGGGGCGCCAAAAAAGTGAGCGCGAGCACGGCATTTTACGTGATATGCGCAGCATCTGTTCTAATTGAGAAGTGCTGATCATCAAAATTTACAGAGACTCTTCGCAATCCGCCATAAGAAGCGGCACTCTATTGGTTGCGTACAACCATAAAAGCGGTCTATTCAATCTAAACTGTAAACTGAAGAAGCAAGTCTCTCGGCGTCTAACAAAATCAGGTAAGATAAAATCATTCAAAGCCTCCTGCTTTCTTTTGTATCTTCCTCTTTCCATACTCTCATCTTGCCTCAAAAAAATCATGAACTCCCAATCACACCAATTTGGCCTGGACAACGCTGCAGCGCTAGTCAACCTGGACAACGAGCCAGGCAAAATTGTGAGCGTCATTTGACACACAGGTGATCGCTGAAAATTTGTAGCTGCCGCCATACGGCCTTACAAAGGACTTCGTTGTTATATTCAACATTGCCGATGCTAATGCACATCTCAAGTCCATTTGCGGTACCAAGAGTACATAGTACGTTGCATGCACTGCGTACTCAATTTCAAAACCTGACCTTTGACACAGCAAGAAGTAGTTCTGATACCATCCCAACTGTGTGTCGTCCAAATTACGACAGAGGACCTCACCCAGGTTCTCAACATGACTGCGATCAACAGTGTGGCCACATAAAATCCTAATACTTAGCTGCCCAATTGAGTTTTGAAGAATCTTAGAGGATAGCACCATCATCAAAATACTGGTATTTCAAACAATGGAAAGGTCATATGGGATGTGTTCCACATAAACGTTCACAACTTTCAAGAGCTCGGGGTCATGGTGCGCCTCGCTTTCCCAATTTCCCATAGGCGCACCAGCAGTCCACTGTCCTTGCAACAATATGTCGCCGAGATGTTGCACTTCGACATGAGCAAAGAAGAACGCAGAAAACGAACTGGGGACAAGGTCTGAGGGACAACAGCAACGGTTGTGACATGGACAAAGATGTGAGTTCTGCTGAACTCTGGGAAGCATGTCCTGCTTAATTTGAAAACACATAAACGCAGCACTCAATTTGCAAGCGGGTTACGAGGAGATCTACATGTTTTTAGTCAACTGTCTTGCCATCACAGAGGCTTAGAGGGCGGTTTAAATTCTGGTCTGGTGGTAAGGTTATGACTGCCATGAGGGAAAAACGGTGCGATTCGAGACAGACATTGATGAGGAGCTAATCAAGGATTGTCGTTGGTTCGTGTGAGAACGATTTAGCAACTTTTGGCCGTAAGAATGTGCTATTAATTCATTGAGTACTATAACAAATAAAGCAGTGTCGTTTCAACGATGCGAAGTCGATTGGACTGAGGAAAACAACACTTCAGAGAGTCTACACGTACCCAACACGGGACAATAAAATACGCTTCGGAGATCAAGAGGGTCAGTATGTTCCGTGACCTGGTATAAATTTGAAGAAACGAGCAATGCAAACCAGGCAAAAATGACCGAAGCTGACAGGGCTAACCACTAAATTCATGCGCAAGCACGGAACGGTAACACTCTGTGTAAGGAAATTGGGAGGCGCCACACGAAGCGTCAATGATCAAGAAGCACTCAAGATTCTTCTGATTAATTATTGAAAGAACATAGGCGACCCAGACAGAGAACAGTAACGGAGCAGAAGCAGGATAGTTTAGCACACATTGACTAGAAATAATTAACCATACCCAGTACAAATGGGTGAGAGACGACTGGAACAAAACAGCAAGGCTTGATTTAATAGGGTGCCACCAGATCAGCAATGTTTAAATTTTGAGCATCGACTTCCATCTCCCTCAGGATTAGAACAGCAAGTTGTCGATTAGCTCAAACACTGGCGCATCAACACACACCTGTTATCTGTTCCGCTTGTTCTCGCGAATAGCAGCACACTGGCACAGGATATCCATAAATTCGAAAACGGTATACTAAGCAGTGGGCACGAAGGCCTGAAAACGGATGCGGTGGGCACTAAGGCCTGCAGTAGGCGTAAAGTTGAATAGTTGACTCTTGTAAGTATCCAATGGAACAATGTTACATCACAACCCAAAAAAATGACTATAAACAAAAGTCCGTTAACAAAACTTGGGTATCTTTGCGACGCCAGGACGGAAACCCTCAGGGAAGACGCTGGAGCTCTTTATATATCTGAAAATAAATCACCAGTGTTGTTGCCCCGCTGGGGGTGGCTGCTTCTTTACTATTCGCTTTTTCTGAAGAGGATCATCGACGGGCAAACACTATTTCGTGCCGGCTCCATTTGGTATTGTCTGTGGTTGTCTGTTGTCCAGGTAAGGGAGTCGTGGGGTTGAGGTCCGTGTGCGTGAAAGCGAGAGAGTGTGGGGGGTCCGGTGCAAAGCCGGTACGTGGGGACAATCAGGGGGCAGCAGATGTTGCCTGATTCAATATAACAGTTCATGAGAAAAAGATAGGAAGAAAGGAAGAAGAAAATACAGGAGAGAACGCTGAGGAACGTACATGAATAGTGTTGCGGAGGATTGCAAGCGCCCGTTCACGCTCTCTTCTTCCTTCACCAAGGTTTTTCCTCCACCAACACTTGACATCTGCCCATTGCCAACATAAACGAAAGAAAATGGAAACACTGCGGGCGAAGGCACAAGAAAGTCCTAGCAATCTGGCCTTTGGACACCGGCGTAGGGAAACCACTGGGGAAGGCCAATAGTGTGAGTGTGGATGGAGATGTGTCGTTGGAGGAATAAAATCTGAGTTTAGAATTTGTTTGTGAGATTAAGCTTCCAGTAGATTTCAGGACCATTGATTTGATTGCGGATCAGCTGCTAAATCCTGAACCGGATCTCGGCATTCACTGGAACGTTGATTGGACCGCTATAATGAAGTGCATAGCATAGAAAAAACTGGGAGGAATGAAATTGACCTGAATAATAAGGCAGGCAGTTGGCACGCCGACATAGCCGAGATTACGTACCTTTCTCTGGAGCAAGGTATGTAAGCGTATCAGTAAGTACCATTGTTCGAATATTAATATTATATTAGCCGTCTAACGTGATGGCAGTATCTATAGCGCGCTGATAGACCCGGTATTGGGCCAGGGCTGAATTTATTCATTTTCAGTTCAAGTGCTATTGTATTAAAAGAGTAATACATTAAATACCACGGGAATACGCTCGTATGAGGACTGGCGTTTGCCTGAGCGGCCAGTTAAAGGATTATACACTAAGTGGGAGGTCTGGCACTGTCTACGACTGCGCTGGTATAGCGTGGAAGTTATAATATTCCAGAACAGACCTATCACGATAGGTCTCTAACCATCCGGAATAGGATTGGGAGTCACCCTGTGTTCCGACCAAAGGCAGAATGAGTGGGATATAACTTGGGACTTATAAGAACCTGCCGAAAGGCCAGAAGGAGTGTTTCCTGGAGGCAAGAGGCTTTCACGAATAATTCTATAAACCAATTGCGAGGGATTTGCGGAAGTAGAGTATTCCTACAAAGGAACTACACGTCATGCCGAGTTGGCTGCCGCCGTATTACGATCACGGAGCAAGGTCCGAAGAGGGACAATGATACCAAGGGTATTACTGCCAAGTTGGGCAATATTGATTGGGCCGCTGCGGCCCACTGTCATAACATAATGATCGGGATAAGGACTTGGATTGAATGCACTTTTGATCTATTTCCTGTTCTGGCCACCAAGGATAGGGCGAGGGCATAGCGGGCCCTAGTTTCTCTCACATTATACCCGTTTGTCAATTGTTCGGTCTCTTATTATTTATTAGTGAAAGGTATAAAAGGCATCGTTTCCTGTACTGGTACTCTAGTGGATTCCCTCCTCTAGCTGTGAGCGTCAAGCCAGTGTCGGCTTCGTGAACAACTAGACGTTGGACTCCATTCGAGATAAACTCCAGAAGCTTATTTGTTTCTTTGGTTTGTTTCGTCAATATATATTGTCTGTTGGATCATCTCTTGAATTGTACGCATGGAATATTGGAAATTTTGGGAACTTACGCGTGGAATTATAAGAACTTTTGACCTACGGGACGCGTGAAACAGTTATTGGACATCTTACGCGTGGAATATATTGGCTTAACAAGCAACTTAAACACCTAAACCTCTTGAGAAGAGTTACATCTCAAACCCTTGTTGAAACCCACACTTCCTGTGTCAACATAGGACTCGTATAGACGTTCTCTGTACAAAGTCAGCAATCGCGAAAGCTTAAGTTAGTATATTTTGAGTGTTAGAATAGTTGGATTGCCACAGTCTATACTGGACTGGAACCCCGAACCTCGCACGTCGATCTCATAGTGGTTAGGATTATATTTAAGATTTGATTAGGGATTTAATTCCTTTTCATTTCTTGGGTGTTTTCCATAGTTGCCCTATAGTCAGCGTTTCATCTGGAGCCCACCGCGAGGGGTTCATCCATCTATTTCTATACTTCAAAGTAGAAATCTCAAGCCAAGTTTGGACTTGTTGCGTATAGAAATATCTCTACCTTCCTATACAGGATTATACCTTGGACTTACATCCGAGAAGAACGAATTATTCGTTAAAAGTGCCGTTGACTTAGGTCAACATTTCGGTACAACCAGACTTGTCAGAAATATCTGCGGACGGCGAACTTGCTTCCACATCTTTCGCGAAACCTAAACCACGCCGGTCTAGTCGGTTAAAAACACCAACAGACTTAGATCCTCTTCCTAGGAAGAAAAAGCGTACTCCTACTGAGGCAGGGAGATCACAATCTCGAGCCAAAGCTAAGGAACGGGTTACAGCGTACAGAGGAAAGCAAAAAGCTATCACGAATACTCTGTCGGATCTAAACACACAACCTACCATAGAGGAGGAAGTTGAAGAGGAACAAACCATTCCTCCAGACTCTCCTTCTGCTACACAAACTTCGCAAACCTTACCTTCATCTCAATCATCGTCAAACGCGATGGCTGACCCAAACGCACAAAACGCTCAAAACCCTAGGGTTGCGAGTTTTAAAATTCCTTATGCTTGGGATCCAAACGCTCCCAAGTTCACCACGGATGACTATGAGGACCTAAAAACCTTCGTAGATCATGTTGGGCAAATCTTCGAGTTGGCTGGTATCACTACCGACCAATCACGAAAAGAGCATTTGACCAATTACCTTGGTGCAAAGAAGAAGGAGCAGTGGAGAGCACTGCCGGAGTACACTACAGGGACTTATGATGATTTCCTGAAGACGGTGTATAAGAGTTACCCTGAGATTAATACGGACCGCACCGGTACTGTTGAAAATCTTAAGAAGCTCTGTAAACGTAATAAAGGGATTACCGTTTACGAGGAGGGAAAACTTCGTCGATTTGGAATCGAATACTACACCGAAGTCAAAAAGTTGTATACCGAGCCAGCGTTGTTAACCAACCAGGTTGCGTGTAAGCAGTACTTAGAGACTCTGGATGTAGGATTCAAAAACACGCTCGAGATAGCAATCGCGAACTCTGTCCTGATGAAAGCACAGTTCCCGAATCTCGGAGGAGCGGCCGCGGCTGGAGCAAACGCGACAGCTGCGAATGATTCCAGAAAGGAAGATCCCATTAAGCTCCCAGAGCTTATAAAATTGGCAGAGACTCTAGCTGCTAATCAGCATGAGTCCCCTAGTGTTGTGATTGAACAGGAACCGAAAGTGGTTCCTGGGACCAACTTAGGACTGCCTAGGATTTTAGTAAAATCCGAACCCTTTGAGGAGAAGTTCGAGACTATGGAAGGTGCCATAGCTCAGTTGCGGGACCAGCATGTCTTGACTCAAAGAACGTACGAAGAGAGGCACAATGAAATGATGAAAACCATGCAGCAGTTCATGAGAGATCCTCCTCCGCACTTCAGTCGTGATAGGGACCGCGATCGCGATTATAATCGCTCGAGCTTCGCTTACAACTCCCAAGGGCCTAGCCAAAAGCCCTCTGGTCAAGATAGATCAGAGAAGAGAAGCGAAAGAGATTGCTTCTATTGTGAAGAGCCCGGTCACTACTCTCGCGAATGCCCCTACAAAGACGAGCATATCCAAAAAGGATATTTGACCGTCGAAGGAGGAAAGCATAAGCTCGGAGATGGCGGCTGGATTCCTTCGGGAAGTGGGACTCAGAAAACCAGAGTTGAAAACTACTGGAAGAATAAGTCCGCCAGTCAGAACTGGAATACAGTTGTCAGTTATTACAACGGCGAGACGGAAGGGCCTTCTTATGACCCGGAACTCCAAGCCGACGAAATTAAGTCGCTGAAAGTAAAACTCAGAAGAGCTGAGCAATACAATCTAGTTCAACAACAACAACAAGTGGTTCATCCCACTTATATGGCTCAGATGCAACCTGTCGCGACTGCTCAACCAGTCGTTGGGCAAGCGGAAGTGAATAATGTTGTTCACACCTTATTAATGAGGGGTCTCAGCATGTCGGATCCGCAAACCCAGGAGCAGTTTGTTGCAGCCACCAGGAATAATGCTAGACAGGGTGGTGGCACTCCGCCAAATTTCTAAGTAGTCCAGGGATGGAGGCGAAGTCGCGGACTAAGAACTTAGAAAAGCCTCCTGAGGACCGTAATACTAGAAACACCGCGGACAGCAGTCCTGATTGGAGAGCAAAGCCTGGAGAAGAGGCAGATAATTCTCAGAAGACTGAGAGGGTTGAAACGCGACCGAGGCGAGAAATCGCGATAGGTGTCGAACTGCCTTACCGAAAGGTAAACCCAGTGGTTAATCGGCAAGCGGACCAACCAGAGGTTGTAGAAGTAAGGGCTGATTCTCAAGAGGAGAAGGCCTACCAATTAAAAGCACCTGTGCAGAAGGATGGCCTTGGAAGGGCTGTCGCGAATAAAATTTTGAACTCGGAAATTACTCTGGGTGTCAAGGAATTGGCTGGTGTGTCGCCGGAAGTAAGGGAAACTCTTCGGAGGGACTTTACCAAGGTTAGACGGACCAAGGCCCCTGGAGCGAAGCAAGTAATGTTCGAAGAAGAGATTTCGGACTTACCGTTCCAGGATGATGATGAGGATGAACTGGAGTATGACGCACTCGATCTGGATGACCTTCCAGGGGTGTCTTCAGTCTTCGTTAGCACGATTGACATGGAGGATATGCCTGTGGGAGCAGTCGCGATACCTGACCCTTACCTTCAATATCTGGAATCCTTAGGACCGGATGAGAAGCCTAGGCAGGTCTATGACCATAGAAGCGCGGCTGTTGGGAGAGACTCAGCTGATCTCAGAACGGTGTCTCCATCCATTAATAAACAAGGACGCGTTGAATGCGTCTTGGACTCAGGATCCCAAATCGTATCTATGTCGCTAGAACAAGCGGTAGAGTCGAAATTAACTTGGGACCCGGATGTTCGTGTTTGGATGCAGAGTGCCAATAATTCTGTAGAGAGAGCAGTTGGCTTGGCCAGGAATGTCCCATTCAAATTTGGAGACATGACTGTGTACTTGCAGGTTCATATTATTAAAGGACCAGCGTACAAAGTACTTTTGGGAAGGCCTTTCGAGGTTCTAACTGAATGCCAGGTTAATAATCATAAGGATGAGTCCCAGACCATCACCATCAAAGATCCTAATACGGGAAAACGTTGTACAATCACTACAACTAAGAGGAGGCGTGAAAGCGACCAATCGCGAAAGCCCTCTGTAACCGTTGAGGAGGAAGATGGGAGTCCGGAAAAGACTGCTGACCCAGAAGCAAAGCAGGGTTTTCGCCAAGCTTCGAGGACTTAATGCAGTTGCACGAACGAGGAGAGTTGGCGTTAAAATTCGGCTTTAATGAAAGCAAAGAGTTGGAGATCGAGGGTTATTATAAGCCAAAAGGGTTGGCTTTCACTGAAACAGAGGTGTTAGAGGCGTATGTGGCAGCCTCGAAGGAATCGCGAAATATCCGGAAGGATAAGAGGGGAGCCCACTCTGTAATATATAGACTAAATGGCCCGCACCTAGCCAGGGTGGAATGTTGTCTTTTTACCCCTGCCTAGCCACCCTCTGTCTAGCACCCTTTTAAAGCACACTTTCTTGCCCTTTTCCCAGCATTCTGGGCACCCGGTTGCCAGTGATGGGTTACCTTATTCGGCCCAATCTATGCTCCATCCCGGTGCCACTGATAACAAACTGATAGATAGCGGCTGATAGCGGACTGATTCCCGTCCCAACACGGATGACAGATTCTGTCATTGCACTTCCACCTGGACGCCCAAATCAAGTCTACTTCTGTCTACTTACTTCACTGTATACCCTTGTGTACCCCAATGTACACTTAAATGTGAGTCAGATAGAGTTCTATCTTGTTCTTTTGCACACATTGCTATTCTAACAATATATCTAATGTATATCGTTCGTTCGCGACTTTCAATATCACGTCATTTTTGGGAATTTTTACCAAGTCCAACTTCGTATACATTTTTCCCTCTGTCAAGATATTCACGAAACGCAGCTGTTGTATCACTAAGAAACACATTGTCATCAGAACTGTAGCCAGACTGTAGTTTAGTTCAATAGAAACACGGTCATATAGACTCACAATTTTTGAAAATTTTATCAAGTCCAACTTCGCACCCTTTTTTGTCCTTGAAGATATTTGCGAAAGGACAGCTGTTGAGCCAACTCAGATAATACATGTGCAATGGAAGCATTTTCAATAATTAAAACAAGAATACTATCATAATAACAAAAAGACCGTTCGCTACGAAATATGTATGATCAAGACAACTACTTTTCCCGATCCCCCTCCGCTGCGACAAGTCCACGAATCATCCACTTGACGTCCGTTACTGCTTCCACCCACGCCCTCTTCTCCTCGGAATCCAAGATTTGCATCAACTTCACTCCCCACCAGTACAAGGAGGCTATCAAACTCAACACACCGTTGGGGCCGGGTGCTCGTAACACCGCCCAATTCTCCTTAGCAGACGATGGGTACGCGCTCCGCTCGAACCGCCTGGGATCCAGGGGAATCCGCACGCGCCAGCTTGGTTGCAGCGATTCCCACCAACCCCAGAAGACGTTCTCGAATCTAACGACGTCCGCAATCTCCGGACCCTCACCGCCAATCATGGTCCCGCCTCTCAGTCCCCGCCCTCCCTTGATCCACGCGGAGACTTGCGAGGGTCGATTCGTTGGTTTCAGTCCCGTAATCCGATTTTCCCACTTGTAAGCTCGTTCGAGCTCCGCCCACGAAACCAGGAGAGCATTGAAGCTGTCTCCCAATTTTTTCGCCGTCACCTCGCCATACACCTTCTTGAACCATGCTGCTGCGTCTGCGGGGCAGCTCGGCGTGTCGACCACCGGCAACCGCGTAAGCAAGAGATGTGAGGCAGCACGTGAGGGCGCGGGCTGACCCTCCGGCGGAGGCGACGGCGGCGGTGGAGGTGGAGGCGGAGGTGGAGGTGGAGGCGGAGGTGGAGACAACGGAAGTGTAGTCGACGGCGGTGGGGTCGACTGAGGAGGAGGAGGAGGCGGAGGTGGAGACAACGGAAGTGTAGTCGACGGCGGTGGGGTCGACTGACGAGGAGGAGGAGGCGGCGGGGGAGGTGGAGGTGGAGGTGGAGGCGGCGGGGAAGGCGCAGGCGCAGGCGCAGGCGCAGCCTTATTTCCTGCTATACCGCTAAATCAGTCGCAAGCCCTACAGCCACATAGAGCGCACCATACCTTTGCTCCGCTTGAGCTTTGGCTTTGGCCTACGCTCACCATCACCCCGGTCGCCACTGCCTTCCTCTGCCTCCCGCGGCCTCTTCGATGGCCCTCCACCGCCTTCCTCTGCATCCCGCGGCCTCTTCGATGACCCTCCGCCACTTTCCCCTTTCCCCTTTCCCCCGCTGTTCCCATGCTCGCCCTCCTTGCGTCGTTTACGACTGCCGCTCTCGACATCTTCCGTTTCTCTCTTCTTACTCCCCCTCTCCTTCTCTTTCTCTTTGCTTCTGCTCTCCTTCGCCTTCCCCTTGCCTTTATCTTCGCTCTCCTTCGCCTTCCCCTTGCCGTTATCTTCGCTCTCCTTCGCCTTCCCCTTCCCCTTGCCTTTATCTTCCGTTGCCTTTGTCGACTTCTTCGTCTTCGCTTTCGCTTTCGCCTTCCCTGACCCCTTCTTTCTCGCTTTCTCCCCACGGACATCGCGCTCGACCTCGCTGTCGATATCAGTGTCGTCGTCGTCATCCGTACTGGAGCCAGACTCAGACGAGCTATCGTTTGCATCATCATCGTCCCATCCAAGGTCTGTCTTCTCGTCGATCCTGTATTTTGCTCCAGCCAAAGGATCCCGGCCGTCGTTGTCGTCTTTCTCGAGGGTGGAGGGGAGCGCCGCCTCCTTGCACTCTTCCTCAGCTGAAGATGTTGCTGGTAAGTCTGCGAATTCGCTGATGATATCAGAATGACTTACTATAGGCGGTCTTCAGCCACTCTTTCATAAAATCTAACACGTCGCGGCCAAACCGGCTCTTGGACCACTGTGGAAAGTGGCACGTCGGAGTGCCGTGATTAACACCGTAGGATACGCTGCACCATTGTCATTTAAACCCGCGACTCGAGAAAAAGGACTGGATCTCACGTTACAGTTCTCAGATCCCCGCCAGCCGCTGGTATGGGCCCGCCGAAAACCGCGAAGCCCGACAAGCCTGTGTGCTCGTACACGCCGCGCAGCACATTCGTCATGAAACTTCCGACATTATCGATACACCTGAGTGCAATACCTTTCAACG
This sequence comes from Favolaschia claudopus, assembly GCA_037176885.1. Taxonomy (NCBI): domain Eukaryota; kingdom Fungi; phylum Basidiomycota; class Agaricomycetes; order Agaricales; family Mycenaceae; genus Favolaschia; species Favolaschia claudopus. Next base: position 125,686 of record JAWWNJ010000035.1, on the reverse strand, counting down.
ACGTATTCCCAGTTAGAGTTAAGAAGAAAAACCTACCTCTGGCGATCCTCCGGTGCTTTTGACGGCGCCTCTTTCATTTTCCGAACGTATTCCTCCTTCTCCGTTGCCGCCTCTTCCCGCGCCCGCTGGCGAAGAGCGATCTGTTCATCATCAGGTAGCTCCTTGAACAAGTCCCGAGCGACTTGAGCGCGAAAGTTTGCGTCAATCTTCGGCTGAGAGGTGGCGCCGTCATCGCCATCCGCAGACTGAGCACTCCAGCGCGCGCGTACCACCGGTTCGATCTCAGTCGTATAAGATTCATGCATGTACTGTTGATATCCCTGTCTAGCTTTGCGTGCGGTCGTCGTCCCAGAGAGTTTAGCGAGTAAGAGGGCCCAAGGATCGTTGAGCGGATCCCGGGCTAGTGGTTTTCGTAGGCGTCGTGCTCGGTATTTAAGCCAGCGGCCGATTCTCTGTAGGACCAGGTATACATCCAAGACGAGAGCAAGCCAAGAGACAGACGTAGAACAAGAGGACAATCCAAGAACGACAATGACAGAGAAGAGACAGAGTGGTGAGAAAAGGCCTTGTCAGTCACGTTACTCATCATCTTCAATTAACACCTACCGCGTTCAAAGTCTCCACGCGCTGGCGCTTCGCCTCCACCTCGTCGGCGTCCAGGTCCTCAGCTGCAGGTACAGCAAAACGATCGTAGTCCGGCAGGGGTAGCTCGGGCTCCTCGCCGTCTTCCAGCCGCCAGGAAATGCGGGCGTGGAACTCGTTACAGACGTCTCTCACATAGTCGCGCTCGACGCGCCACCCGCGATCCAGAGCGTCCGTGTATGGCGCTATATGCGGTGACAAGATAGATTCTCTCGCTCCCTCGGCCCATAGCTTCAAATTGCGCCTATCCTTTTTTGCAATGCGCTTCTTCCAAGTGCGCTTTTTTCTGGCGACGACGCGGAGACCCTTGCTCTTTGCCATTGTCTACGAAAACGGATATTTATCAGTCGAATTCATTGCCGCGACACGTTCCTGCGATTGAGACAAATTACCTTCTTGTCCTGGAAACTTTTCTTTGCCCAAACCCGAATGCGACGCACAATACTGGCGAGAGAAAAACACAACTCGTCTTGACGATATCAGAGTAAGGAAATTTGATAGCAATGTGACTCTTATACCTGCTAAACGGCGTCACTATGCTCAGATCGGGTACCCTTGATCTCAGATAAAAAGCCCACCGGCCAAACAATCCCAAAGAATCAACGCCTCTTTCTTCACCACCATGTCTTTCCAACTCCCATTCCCCTTTGCCCCCACTCTCTCCGCGTTCCCCCCCGTGGCGACAACTCCTCAGCTTGGTATGTCGATGTTATGTGGCCGTACAAGTACCAATTCACTCACCTGTTTCGCAGTCGTCGTCATGTACGTTCCCTGGTGTTCTCCCTTCCCTGCTCCACTTCCCGTCGGCGCGGCGCCTGCCCTTCCTGCTCCCTTCCCCATCTACGGTGCTCCCGCCCCTCCCTCCAAGGCTAAAGAGCCCAAAGAGCCCAAGGAGTCTGTCCCCGCCGCCAAGGAGAAGGAAAATGCTCGCCCCACCCCCGGCGCTGGACTGCCCCCCGCTCTCATTGAGCATCTGCGTACGGAAGGGCCCTACACCGCCAATCAGGCTTTCGTCGTCGTCCCCAGCCAGCCCCTCACCGCCATCGAAGAGGCTACCCCCAGTGCTGAGTGGTACGCCGTCACCCGAGGACGCTTCGTCGGCGTTCTCAATCACTAGTAAGTGTATCGACCTCTCTATTTGACCTGACCTGACCTTCTTCTTCAGCGCTTTGTCTGATCTTGCGATCACCGGCGTCGGCCACGGCGCGCGCAAGGCCTACCCGTCTCAGGGAGAAGCCCTTCAGGCGTTCAACGACGCCCTTGAGTGGGGCATTGTTCAGGTCGTCTAGACCGCCCCTCCTTGTGAGTTCCTTCTCTTTCCGTGCACCTCAATTTTTTTGCTGAATCCCCGACATCAGGCCTTGATCATCGCTGCGGGAGTGGGGGGTTTTGTCTCTTAGTTTACCGTATCTCTTCGTAGCCCCGTTCTAGACAGAATCAAAACGCCCACCCTTCTCATCTCCAACCAGCCAATCCAAAAAAAACTCACCGCCAATCTCAGGATTTCCAAAAAAGACACATCTCGTAAACCCTGCAACCGCTAGATTCCCCGTATGGATTCCTGTACGCCCCACCAGGAACTTCGCTCAAGCGACCACCAATGATGGACACTGCCTCTTGGGATCTGCGGCGGCACCAATATCCGTTGCCCTACGTTCTGTCCCGCCAATGCCGCCTCCCATTTGCCTTCACAGCACACTTCAGCCCTATCATGTATACCTTCCACTCAGCACTCAGCCCTCCCTTTCTCCACTTCCGCGCCAGCTTCGGACTGGTCATTGAACTGCAAAATCACCAAAATTCTTTCCCACGTCAGGGAAGAGTGCCATGAACTCGGGGTTTGCCAAGCAGTTTTGGCAGTCTCGTTCATGCTGCTATTTGGTCGTCTGACCCTCTGGCACGGCATTCACACCCGCAAATCCCTGTATTGCCTCACCCTCCAATACAGTTTGTTCCGTTTGTTCCCGTGGAAGCGATATCCGACTGCATCGTGGCTTTGTTTTTCCGCCCATGAACTCTATATGGGGCCACGAACTCGGCCGAACCCATTATTCCACCGCGTTGCCCGTCGCAAAACTCCGGAACCGAATGTCTTTTGCCTCGCCCCATTTCTTGGTCCCACGTTCCGCAACATTTCCGCCAACAGCCGGCGCTTCCACGCGTGCCAGCGCACATTTTCTTGACATTTCCCATACATGAACTCTATATCGGGTTATGAACTCCGCCGACCCCACCTAGAATCCCGTTCCCAAGGCTGAAAAACTGTATTGACGCCGGCGGTTTCTATTGACAACTACTACCCCCGACAATCCACTGATTTCTAGGTTCTACCGTCCAACTCGGCGTGTACTGAACCAGTCCACGATAAGCAGCAATCCAAACGCACCGATAACTCGAATCAAATCGACTCGTCTTGCTTACTTTCCTGGGTTTCTGTCAATCTCCCTTTCTCTCAAACTTTCTCTATCCCTTTCTCTCCTCGTCAATGCGTTCCTCCCCGCCCTCGCAGCCCTCGCAGCCCGCCCAGCTCTCCCTCCTTGAACTTGAGCGCCTCTCAGCTAATCTCAGCGATGATGAAGTCGACTCCCTCATCGATCGCATGGGCGCTGCGAGTCTGATCGCCCAACTCCCCCCCGCGCTTCACAACCTCGTCCGGCATCTGGCCCAGGATATGGCGCATGAACATGACGTCTCGCCGCCCGCCGCTCAGCATCACTCTGCGCCGCCCGTCTCCCAACCCATGACCGCGGCGACCACCGTCGAACAAGAGGCGGACTATGTCGACTCGTCCGCAGACTCCATTCTGGACTCGGAGTCGTCTGTCACCACGGCCTCTTACATATCGGCTCAAGAAGATTCCTCTTCGTCTTCCTCAGAATCCGAGGTTACCACCACGGCGTTCAATATCTCTGGTATGATAACTTGTTATCAATATCACATCGTATTCTAATATCTTCGTCAGATCTTGACGATTCCGACTCCGAACTTCCTCCATCCTCGCCCGAGCTCCCTCCTACCCCACCCCGCCCTATTGCTAGCCGCTCGCTTCCGTCCACCCCCGCCCATCGTCTGCCGGCCCGCCCCGCCTCCCCGCCTGAGCCCGACACTCAAACTCAGCGGCGTGGTCCCATCCCGGGATATGTCGTGCACTCTCCCGAGTACCAGGGGGTGGTGATGACTTGGTTTAAGGCTGGAGCGCTCACTCAGGGCGTCGATAGGGCCCATACGCGTGCGCTGTCGCCTAGAAAGCGGCCTGCTCACCCCAAGCGCGGCGCGTACACCATCTTTTACGGCGGGGAGGTCGGAGTTTTCACGCATTGGCCTCGTGTTGCTGAACTCACACGAGGGCACGGTGTTGCGATTCACCAAGGCTTCCCCGATGTCGCCGCAGCTCAGGCTGCCCTCGAATATGCCAGGGAGCGAGGCTGGACTCGCGACTCGACGCCACCGGACTCGCCCGCCGCGCCCGCCCCCGGCAACGACGAGAATGATAATCCCCTTGTGGTCGGTTCCCAAGACCGTTGGTATGTTGTTTGTCGCGGAGTGCAGCCAGGGGTCTATCGTTCGTATCTTGAATGCAGCCTTAACATAACCGGCGTCTCTGGGAGTTTATTCGCATCTTACCCTACACGCGCAGAGGCCGACGCTGCTTATACTCATGCCGTGGACTCTCACTTCATGCGCTCTATCCCTCGTACACGCCTTTTTTAATATACTTGTTTGCTACATACCTTCAATGAATTTTTGCGATGCCCCGAACTGAGAATACGAATAAAAATGCGAATAAAATGCGAATTCAAGCCCAATTAAATGAGCGTCGGTCACCTTGTGACACATGTCACGATGGGCGTCGAGGACGCCTCCAGTCTCCCATGAATTGATTTTGGCGGCGATTTTACGTCGATTCGATGTAGGATAGTCTAATACTTCATAAAATGAAAAAACAACGGCTTAAACCGAGGTCTGGGAGGTCATTTGAGTATTCGATGACGAACTCAGGAAAGACTGCTAAAGCGCATGTACCAAATATATTCCAACTCGTCTTCATCTCATTCCACCACCTTCGGTCACTTTGGTCTTGGCACTCCTCCCTCATACAACTCCCGATTTGTCTCGCAGACATTGCCCTCGCCTCTAGTACCACTCAGCGTTCACTTCCAGCACAATTTCGCCATCGACACCACTCTGACACCAGTCGATTTGGCCACCGAAACAACCGACAGTAGCACAGGACGTTTTCACGTTTACACACAATACGAACCTCGAACGTCTATATACGCCTATATACCTTCTGTCCCCACCGCTTGCCCGCTTCTCCGCCCTCACCGACCCGCCCATTTCCCCAAACTCTCGTGGCACTTCTCTAATTAACACCGCCACTACTCCTTCCCATCTCTCGCGATGGGTCGTCCAAGATCAAAGCTAAGTCCAGAAGAGATTCTGGCGCGTCGGGCGCAAGCGGCATGGGAATATCGTCAGAGGTGCGTCTTGCTCATACTCCCTCCCGCTCCCGCCCCTGCCGACCTCCGTGTCAGACACAAAGCCGCCGTTAATGAGAAGGCGCGTCTGCGCATGCGTGCGTTAGTATTGCGCTTCCCAAGCTCATGTCTCCATACTCATATCTTTCCATAGACATCGGCAAAAGCTTCAACAAGCACCTGCGTCGGTGCAATTGGAATATGCAGTCAAAGCGGCGCAATATCGCAGAGATTATGTTGAGTAAGTCTTAATCCTTCTCTCAGATGTTGTACATCCTCAATTTCTATCTATCCAGACGAGCCCGACAAGAAATGTGCATGCCCCGAAGTCATCCCTCCAGCAACGTCAGACGTGCCCCACCTGCAAAGCCGAGACGACCACGGGCTTACCCACCAACTTCATCTCAGGAGGCGAGCGAGGAGGAGGAGACGAGCGAGGATGGGCACCAGGAAAGTGGTCGTTTTTGAAGGAGGGGAGGCGGGAGGTTTGAGTGATGAAACGGACGCCGATATCTGGGTTTTTTCTGTACACTTAGTCGCTGTCGTTGCTATCGATTGTTCTCTTATGCATCTTATGATTTCATGAATCTTTCGGAGGCACGTCAAGACATATATTGAAGGCAAAACAAAACAGAAATCATAGGTAAGTAAACGACGGGGCTCGAGTGAAGAAAGTAAAGATACGAGGCATGTAACGATACGAGGCACGTCAAGACATACATTAAAGGCGATATTGAATGCAAAACAAGAAAGCCAGACTCCAGGAAAGTGTGTAAGCAGTAGTCGACGGGGAATGAGTAAAGAAGTAACGAGGGGGAGGAGTATAACGAGCGTAACGCGGACAAATAATCACATCGACGGCCAAGGATCAAGCTATAGGATCGTCAGGAGGGTTGGGGCCGGGGTAGGGGAAATTGAGAGGTCCCTCCTCCAGCGTGTTCGTGCGAGGGAGAGACTCGAGGGAGTGGACGTGGTTGCGCTGGCGCTGCGCCTCGCGAGCTGTATATTCCACCTCCGTCGCAAACTTGGCGAAGTCGAGGTCCGTACGGTTGTTGTTCTCGAGGAATCGCTGGATTCCAGACCCTGCCCACTGTATGATTGAGTAACGAGTCTCGTGCGGCTGCACCTTGACAAACGAGTAGCGAATGAGGCCGGCGGGTAAGAGGATGTGGGTAGCCGGAGGGAACTGTATCACGAGTCCGAAATCCCACAAGATGATGTGTCCGCCGTGAAGGTGCCTGTATCTGCCTACGGAAGTGAGGATGCACCAGTCGCCCGGCAAAAAGTCGTGTGGGTCGCCTCGGTGGTTGAGACGGCGATGAGGTCCTCCGAACTCGATGGTGGCGGCGGAGAAGATGCTCGCGGGGCAGGGGTATTCAGTTTCGGCGTCGGGTTTAACAGAGAGAAAGCGCGCTTTCTGAAGGGAAAGGGTGTTGTAGGCGTAGGAGCAGTACATTCCCATCAAGCCTGACGGCCGATGAGTCCGAAGATTCCCATGATGCAAATATTCTCTTACCATTGGCAAATCCGAGCAGCTGGCACATAGCGACGGTGGAGAAGAGCGCAAAGAAGGCAAGGCAGTCAAGAACACGACTAGGACCTGGCGCAGGCTGCTACTCGCAACATGTCAATCTCCGCAAATCATATAACAACTTTGGGACACTCACAGCATCTGGGGTACGATTGAAGTGCTCGCCGACACCACCGCTCAAGACAGGATGCGCCTCGTCTGGATGACGCCGCCGAACCTCCGCTTCAACGGCTTGGCACTGCTCCATCACCGGTTCGACGATGTCCCGCTCATACTCGTTAGAATGCGCACGACCACCCAGCAACGTCACAAGTCGGCTGCTGCTGACAATGGCGCGAGAGCGCCTGCAACGAGGTGAGTATCATGATCAAAGCAACAAGAATTAGACCTACCCGCCCCCCCAAGGTATCAAACGGAAGTGAAAGTCAGATTCCGTGCCGACCATCTCGCGCAACTCGTACTCGCGGTCCTCGAGGATCGCGGCGGGATCAAAAGCCTCTCCATTAGCAACACGGATGACGGCGCGAGGGTTGAAGACTCTAATGGCGTCTTGGATGCGTAGAGCTTTGGCCACAGAACGAAGAGTGCAAAAGCGGCCTGCGCGTTCAATGGCAAGGCGAGTTTTGGCGATACGGCGAGTTTCGCTGTCGGGGATGCGAATGAGGGTCGTTTCGGTTTGGACGGCAGCGTCGGCATACCCAGGGCGGGGAGGAATGGGCCTCTCCTCAGGCAGAGGGTCCCCAGGGAACGGAAGGGACGGGTCAGCAAGTCCGATTTCGTATTGGAGACGGCGGCGGATGTCGAAGTCGACGTGGGGCTCCAGTTGTTGAGCCATGCGAAGGCCCATAGCCTCGAAGTTGCGAATGCGAGCACCAGGGCGACGGCGCTTGCGGAGCTTGATGAGGTGGGGATTAATAGGGATGCGCATACGTCGAGAGAAAGTGGCGGTAAGTGCTAATTTTCCTGGCGTTGAGACACATGTTATTTAAGGCGGTTCTAGGGCACGATCTGCGCCTGAAGCGGCCTTCACTTTGGCGGTTCGGCTGGGGGATAAGCGAGCCGAGTTCGTATCCCCTTTCATTGGCTCGTTTCGACTTGCAAATCTTACCTTATCTAGATCTGACCTCCGGTCGTTGCACAAGTCAAGCCATCGGGTCGCAAGGCAATGATGTTGCGAACCAGCTCAATTGTGGAGGATTGAATAAATAGTCGAGACAAGGTCCGCAAATCAGCGAGATTCCTTTTCTCTTTCCTTCTCTTTCCCCCCCATCTTTTTTACTGCACGCCGAATGTCCGCCCTGCCTCCCCCCCAAGCTTCAGCGCCGGGAGCCCCAGCCCCAGCCCCAGCCCCAGTTCCCAACACCACAACCCCCGACCAACCATCGCCCGTCTCGGCCCTTCCACGTTCGTGCATGTCTCACCCATTTGACTGCCGCTGACATTGTCCCAGACTATAAGGCGTTATCTTACGACCTCGTTTCGACAACACAACTCTACGGTCTCCCTGAGTGAGTTATTTGTTTTGTATCTTATTTTTTTCATTCGCTCTGGCTTTGTGGACTGAAGGCTGATGCGCCGTTGACAGTCTTCATCAAACGCGCCTCTTGGACAACTTCAAGCTCCACTACATCGTTAACGACCACCCCGAGTCCACCAATATGTCGGGCAGTCGGGTTGAGCGCTTGGAGCGATCTTCGCGCATCCGACTAACTTACGATCTCGCGGCGGAGTACTTCCGCAGCGTGTACGAACAGCATGCAGCTGAGGCGACGCAGCAGGCGGCTGCTGACGTGGCGGCGGCGGCGGCGGCGGCGGCAGAGGCAGAGGCGTCGGCTCGAGCGGCGGGGGAGAATGTGTAAGAAGCTTCCTTTTTTCCCCTCTTCTGTTTGCTGATAACGATGCATCACAGGTCGGACGATGAAGCCGCAGACGACTCTGACGAATCGGAGCCTGGCGAAGACCCTCCTCTTTACACTCGGATACCGTGGCCAACACCCAAGGCCGCCGACGAGGCTGCGCAAGGGACGCCGGACTGGAGAGCTTCGTTGGACCCCCAGGAGCAGCTGGCCGCTGACAACGACGAGGTTGCGCTAGCGGTCGATGTCGCAACCCCCGTCGGCGCTGCTGCGATGGAGGTTCCGCCGATTGTTCCGCCCTATCTGCAGCGCGCCTGGTCCCAGTAAGTCTTTAATCGACTTGACAACAACTACATATTGACTCTTTGTTGGTGACAGGTCGGGCCTTGCGACCTTCTTCCCTGTCCCAGGTTCCACTCGCGCGACACGCCGGGTCCCTCCCGTTGCGCCAGGCATGACCGCACATTCTGTGGAGGTTCGTTGTTCTTTCTTCGTAATGAAGGCGCCGCTCAGACAACCTTCAGCTCCTCGACAGAGACGGTGTCTCTGTCGTCCTCTGTCAATGCGTTGACGGGAACCATCGTACTTTGCAATACCGTCAAGATTTTGCGTTTGTTGGGCCGGAGGGGGAGACCGTCATCAAGAGGGCCCGCAAATGTGTGACGCCTCTGGACGATTGAAAGGCCGGGGGGTTCAGAGTTTCTAATAAATACTGCCATATATGATTCGATTTTGTTTTGTCTCGATATTTTACTACTCGTTTTGTGTCCCAAAAAGGCAAATCGCCTCGTATAGTTTGTCTTCATCTTGTGAAATAAACAACCTCTCTTCTGCATCCTCCGCTGTTTCCTGCGTTTTCTCGGCGTCTCTCTCTCTGGCTCCAACTCGGACGATATGTTTGGTCTTATAAGCAATCCAGCCCACCCACGTGTCACGACACAATCTCCAGACGACCATGTCCTTCTTCACCTCTTCGCCAGCGCGCGCAGCAAATCGCTCTACACGAGTTGATTCTTTCGTGGATTATGAAGCAAGACCGGACGACATTACTATGGATACAACCTACTCCTCGTCTCAAGACGGGCGCCGCAGCGTTCGGAGCGCAGTCAATATTAGCCCCAGGAAACGAAGATTATTACCCTCTGAGCTCGACGACCTCTCCCAATGGACACCGCTTGCAGACGAGTCTGGGGGGGTCGATGGTACTGAGGCAGAGGGCTCGTCTACGGAGACGGGGTCGAAGCGTAAGTGGTATGACAGCTCGGTATGTGGTTCTTTAGCCTTCGTTCTCTTTTGCAAACCCTGACTGGTCGCGGAATAGGACGACCCTATGAAACTTTGGCGCCCTATGTTAGGTTTCTTTCTAGATGAGATGTTGCGACACGAGGGATTGGGTGGGGCACGCTCGGCGTGCGCTCAGTGTACGAAACCACTGGTGGTCGCTTCGCGTCGTTTTCGCTGCCGCCAGTGCGGAACTTTTCTGCAATGTCGAAGCTGCGTCTTGGAGAGGCATCAGGTCATGCCACTTCATGTATTAGAGGTGAGCTTTGGTTCGCAATAGTGAAATTCTGAGTGTCTTGTCTCATGCTTAACCCAGGAATGGAAAGGATGTTATTGGACGACAGTGACACTTTCCTCCTTGGACCTTGTCTATCAACTCGGGCACGGAGGTTGGCCGTGTCCCCATCCCGCTCCAGCAACACGTTCAATGGTGGTTCTTGACTTCCCTCATATTCATGAGGTGAAGTTTCGATATTGCGCGTGCGATCTTTCCGATCGCGCGAATAATCTCGAGCAACTGCTACGCAATGCGTGGTATCCCGCGACAACCGTGGATCCGGGGACGTGTGCAACGTTTGCTACCCTCGAGGTCTTTAGGCTTTTGACTGTGATAGGCGCTCTTAGCGTCCTCGACTTCGTGGGCACTATGGAAAAATCCACCAACCCTTCGGGGGTGGATTCCGTTCCGGTACGGTAACATTTCTGGCGCGACTAGCTGTCAACTAATCTTGTTTTAGGATCGATATAGAGCGTTCAGTCGGATGAGCCGTCAATTCTCATTCTTGGGACGATTGAAACGTAGCGGGCGCGCACACGATCCGGGTGGAGTGGAGTCGACGGGCAAGGGGGAATGCGCGGTGCGCTGCTGGGCGTGTCCGCAAGAAGGGGTTAATTTGCCGGAGGGCTGGAAAGACGTAGCGCCGGAGTTCCAGTGAGTATTTCCTTTTGGGGGGGATATGTATCCATTGCTGAACCCTTCTCTAGATTCCTATTTATGCTTATTCTCGCAGTCGACGCCAATTTTCGTATGAGAAACCGACTGCGAGCCAATGCTCATTACGATCCGCCGCTGGGTTCAGGGTGGGGTTATATGCAGGAAGCTAATGCATACAAGAGATTTCTACTGAACGCGACACCTGAGAAGGATGTAAGTGGACTCTATTCTAAATATGAATGAATTTGCTCACAAGACAGAGTAGATCAGCACCTGTGTCACATTTGCCGCTCTCGCACAGAAGGAGACACGACTAACAACGGGCTTGCGCGCCTCTGGGTTAGGCGGCGTGGTATGCGCTCGACACGAATTGATTCGACCGCAGGGACTAGGAGACCTGCAAAAGGGCGAACGGTTAGTGTCCAATTTGACATCCGTATCTCGTACTGACGCGAGGAAATTCTAGGTACTCAAACATGGATTACATCGTCGTAGCGGCGGTACTGGGAATCGCGCTACTGTATCTAGCAATCTGCTACGATATAGTATGTCAATGGAAGATCAAGTTCCGCGAACGGATGGCGGCCATGCCCGAAAACATGCGTCTTGATTTAAACAAGACAACGGTGGTGTTCGGGCTTCCAGTATGGCATGCAACAGCACACGAGCGCAAATGCCAGGTTCAAAACTCACTAACATATCAGGAAGGGGTTGGCAGGACGGACGGGGAGGGCACTGAGCGAGTTTGGTCGGTGATGACCGGCATGGCGGCGGCAACGAAGGAGATGAATTGGGGGGCGCGAGAGGATCACATTGAGGACAAGGTTGATTATCACAACAATCAGAAGAACCTTAGGCACGGTATGCGTTTCTCTAAAGGATAGCGATGGATTGACTGACATACACTACAGGTTCTACTCTGGCGCGTAAGCTAGTAATTGCGATAGATGAGCGAGACCGCCAGATAGCAGGCTTTGAAGACGTGGACCGAACCCTGAAGCCGGAGTTGCGCGCCGAATGGCAGGGAATGATAGACGCGTGGGTGGCTAATAAAGACGAGAAGAATCCTTACCAGCTTGATGCGAGCGAGAACGGTGAGCGCGAGAATGAGTGGAAAATCGTCTCCACACTCACATTCATTTTGTAGTGACGAGCGAGGCCTCGATTCGGCGGACCTTAGCGAAAGAGGAGCTAGATGAGGTCGCAACGGGCAAAACTACGTTGCACGGGTCGAGTGTAACATCCTTTCTCGTTATGGGCTTGCAGCTGGAAGCCGCTCAGTACGTATACCCTCCTCTCAACAGACAACCTACTAATGTTCGGCTGCATAGGGATTGGATCCGACGAGAAAGCAAGGCGCGACCGCTACTTCCAGGGGAGCAAAATGAGCTTGTCTCTGGTCTGCGCCGGGGGTTCTTCGTCAAATTGCGCAAGTTTAGACGGCTACAGGGCATCTATATGCCTGCGGGGGTGGAAGAGGCTAATGATGCGGAGGAGAAACGGGATGCTGAGCTTCCTCCGCCTCAGGCAGAGGAAGTGAAGCTCTACTTGCCTTCGGGGGTTAGGAAGGAGAATCAGCGAAGGGACGCAGAGGAATTGGCAGAGAAAGAGGCGAGGCTTCGTGACGGGCAGCTGCATGACAACATACGCCGATTGCGTAGTGCTCTACATGCAAAGCGCCATTTGATCCACTTCCGCGAGGAGCATATGGTCGGCCAGCGCGGTGGGACGCGAGCTGCAGCGCTCATGGTCCATGTGTCGACCACCATCGAGACTATTGCGGGGAGGTACAGGAGGGCTCGGCAAGCGCTGGTAGCGTTGAGGGGCGAGGAAGGTTGCCCAGAGTGGAGAGCGTTGGAGGACGATGATATACGGCTAGATCAAGAGCGGGAGGCGGACGCAGTAGCGCGAGAGAGATTGGGAGGCGCGGGATCTGGAAATAGGAAGTCAGTGCGAGGGAAGATGGCTGCGATCTCGTCGAAGAACAGGAAGATGTCCTGGATTTGGACGCAGGGTGGAGGGCCCGACGACGACGAGCAAGAACTCGTGGATGGTACGTGTTAGCTGGGTTATTAATTCTGATATTGACGCAATATTGACGCTTGGAATAGCTGTTCGGGTGGAGTGGTGCATGGCGAAAGCCCGGCGGGATCGATGGGTGGAGGAGGTCTCCCTATTGCGCGAGGAGATGCGTCGCGTTATTCGGTTTTTGAATTGGCAAGCGCTGTGGTGGGAAGAACGGCGAACGATGACGCGGGAAGTGATGCCCGAGATCAAGGAGGGCGTGCAGGCTTATGCTGCACGGCAAGCCGTGATTTCTCGCCAAATAGCAAGACAGTTCAAGCGCGAATGGGGGACATCTGTTTCTGCGGCGGTGCGGATCGCGCTGGATACTGATGCTGCCCTTGGTTTGGAATCGATGGGTGAGGAATTGATGGGCGAGGAATCGATGGGTGAGGCCGAAAGTGGTGGTCAGCTGGGTGGGACAGACATCCCTCCGGTGCTGGGCGATGATCCATTTGTGTAAAGTGGAGTATTGTAGAGAATTCCCTTTTTGGGCTGCATGGCGTAGTAGCTCTTAAAAAGGATTGTATATGTACAAGTGTCAACGGAGATCTCTTTTTGACTACAATCTTATCTCGGCCGGTGAAATTGTTGTAAATGATGGTCCGGCGAGCACCGGGGCCGATGGCAGGGCAAAATAGGCTGTGGTTTAGGCTAGGCAGGCGGTGGCTAGACGCGCGCATAAAAACAATTTACCCCGTGGCTAGGTACATACAGTAAGTCTTTTAGCTACTTCTACTGGTGCGTAGTGGGATCGTCTGCTACCAAAAAGTAAGGGTATTTGGCGTCCGGATTGCGCTCGTAAGCGAATTGCACTTTGTCCTGGTACAGGGGGCAAGAACGGTCAGCAGCTCCATGTCCCTCATGAGGGCGGTGAGCGAATTTGCAGTTGGAGCAAGCCCGTTGGTCATCAGACGCCGTGCACTTCTCTGTGAAGTGCATATCTCCGCAGCGAGCACAGACGGGATGTATGGATTTGCACGTCGCAACGACGTGCCCGATGCCCTGGCATTTGAGGCAGCTGACGGGTTCAGGAAGGAACTTGTGCCCATAAACATGGCTCCCCTCAACCCACGCCCCGTCTCGGATGAAACGATTCGCGGCCAAGGCGTCGCTGAAGCCGAAGACAGCGTGCGCGACGCGTTGTCCGTCATGTCGGCGTTCGGGGAGTTTTATCCACCTTGCTTTACAGAAAGAGTTGGGGGAAAGGGAGTTGTCAACCTCGACGAGGTGACGCGTCCCCTCCTGATCCGGGTCAAAAGTGACGGGGACGAACTGGACGACGACGCTCAAGAGACGTTCTTTGTAAACAGACGTACCTCCCAAGGCGGCGAGAAAATGTTCCATTTCTGATTTGATCCAGGCGGCTGCTGTGGCGGTGTTGAGGTGCAGAATCCAGCATCCGTTGCGCGTCTTGGTCGCTCCGATGAAGCGCGCGTCCGCTGGAGGGGCCGCGGAAGCCTGCGCTGCCATCAACGTCGATGCGATGCGGGCCTTCTCGAGCACTTCTTTCTCTGCGAGATTTGACATCCAGGTATCGATTCCTGGACTGCGCTCAATGAGAATTTGCCGTTCGCGTGCTGCGGCGTTTGCTAAGGCGGCGGCATGTTCGGGCGGGTGAGGTGCCGTAGTTGGTCGTGCCGCGTGGGCGTAGGTTTTGGTGGGCGTCGTCGCAGGCTCGGCGGGTGTCGAAGCGAGTGTCGGAGTGTTTTGGTTGGTGTCCGGCGCGTTCGTAGATATGTGTTGCACCACATTACTGACTTCTTCTTCGAGACGCTCCGTAAGCTTCCAAAGGTCGTGGCATTGTTGTTCCACTGTCCGGGTGAGTATTTCCGCCGCCGTTTGGAGCTCGCCACGTAGGGAAGAAGTATCATTGGATTCATCGGACGTACCCAAAAGTTTTTTGACATCTGTAGCTATGTCGTTCAAAACATCTTCTTTCTTCCATCGCTCTAATAAGAGGGCCACCGCCCTGCATGCGTCCGCCGTCACAACCGAACTAGCATCGGCAGCTATGCGTAGTAGTACCAGCGCCACGTCGTCGAGCGTCGTTATCGCTAAATTGTCTCGGTGTGTGTAGCCCTTCGAATACAAGTGTTTGAAGATGTCGAGCGTGTCGGTGTCGTCCCATGCGAGGTTGCTTTCCCCAACGAGCTCGTCTCTAGTTTTATGTAGTTGCAGAGTGCCCCCGGACGCGTTCAGACGCGTCCCAGCTTTTGGTGGATTGGTTGGTTTTGTGGACGCCGGGGGTGTCTGAGATGCCCCGGGCCCGCCTCTAGCGCGCGTGGATGTTGTTTTTCTTTCAGTACTCATGTATAGTAAGTAGTAGAAGTATAGAGGTAAGCTAAGGCCGCCGCGCTCGTCGATGCCCAAGCCTCAAGAAATTTTTGAGGCGGCGATCAAAAGCGAACGTGACGGTTGTTGCCAAGAGAGATCAGTTTGTAGTTTAGACCTCACCGGAACACAGGTCTGGATGATTGGTACATTTTCCATCTTGAAGATGGGCATCATACCCGTACCCCGAAAACTGGGTTAGACATCCATCACAAAGAACACTGCAGCGGACGAGGTTCCCAAAGTCTTTGTATGGAACCCCAAGTGCGCTGTTCAACTATCTAATCACCTGACCAAGTGGCTTGTACATGAAGTTGGTACAGTCAAGGCATTGAGGGTACAGCCATTGATCGTAGACCTGGAGGGTAGCATAAGGTTCATCCATATTCCATGCTGGATGCACAGATGGGTTCTCTGTACACTGCTTAGACTGGTGACTGACAGGAGATAGTAGCATTCCCATACCTTAGAGAAATCTATATCCACACTGTAGTTCATTATATCGAAGTCTGAAAACGGTGGGGTGCATCAAAACAGTGAAAGATGGGGCAAGTAACAATTGCCGAACCTGGTGTCTTGCGTGCATCTGCAACACTATGAATAGAACGACTTTGTACGCTCGTGAGCACAGTACCCCGCCCCCCTCCTTCTGCCAATCTCATACTCCCACCGAGAGAAGGCATGGGTACGGCGTGCTGTTGACGTCCCAATAGCAACAGTACCGGCAGCGGAAGCCGAAGATATGATTGCTTATGCCACGAAACAGGCGCAGCTTTATCGTGACCTGGCGGAACGAGTGGAGGCGACGTGCACGGAAGCGAAGCTGGTGAGTGTTGGAATGTGGGTTTTGCCTCTGACATCTCTCTCATGAGTGTCACCACTTTGATCCTTTCTGATCCTATCATCAATATCTGATCCTACTGATCCTATGCACCCTCTGATCCTTTATGATCCTCTATCATTGATACCTGATCCTACTGATCCTATGTCCTTTGTTCTCTTCATGGTAATCCCCTTGTTCCCAATTAGGTATTTCCTTTGTGCCCACTCAGGTCTTCCCTTTATCTACCATCCCTTTGTTCCTGTACCTATATATACAGCCTAGCTAGTGCCTTGAGTCCTCAGTTCTCACTGTTGACTTCAGGCAAGTATCTACTTCACATTGCAATCTACTAGAGTTCTCACTGTTGACTTCAGCCCTCTGTGCTTGCCAAAATGTTTATCAGCAAAAGATGAAGTGGAGGTGTCACAAACTAGCCAGTGTGTGAGTGTTTGATAGTGTTTGTTAAGATGTGGATGAGGTTTAGTTGGATGGTATGAATTGGCAGGTGAAGATGATGGAATAAAAACTCTAAGGTACATGAGTGGAGACCAGGCTCCTTATATACTGACTACTCTGATACTAATCAGGCTGCTGAGTAAGTGCACAGTCTGATGACTAAATGCACAGTCCGCTGAGTAAAAGCACAGTCGGCTGAGTAAGAGATCAGTAAGCGCACAGTCGCACAGCCTTGCACAGTTCCACAGCAATGCACAGTTGATAGGCAATCAGTCCACTGTGTCTAGAGGCAAGGCTGGTGTTGAACAGGCAAGCACAGAGGTCTGAAGTCAACAGTGAGAACTCTAGTAGATTGCAATGTGAAGTAGATACTTGCCTGAAGTCAACAGTGAGAACTGAGGACTCAAGGCACTAGCTAGGCTGTATATATAGGTACAGGAACAAAGGGATGGTAGATAAAGGGAAGACCTGAGTGGGCACAAAGGAAATACCTAATTGGGAACAAGGGGATTACCATGAAGAGAACAAAGGACATAGGATCAGTAGGATCAGGTATCAATGATAGAGGATCATAAAGGATCAGAGGGTGCATAGGATCAGTAGGATCAGATATTGATGATAGGATCAGAAAGGATCAAAGTGGTGACACTCATAAGAGTGAGAGATGTCAGAGGCAAAACCCATATTCCAACACTCCCCCGTGTCTCGCATCTCCCCCGTAATCCTATCAGACCACACAACTTTTCCACAAGAGGACCTGCAAGGGCCTTAGTTAGGATATCTGCAAGTTGATCTCCAGTGGGAATATATATAGTCCACAGAGATGAACCGTTTGGCAACTTGATCTCTGAGCCAGTAAAAGGCCAAGTCGAAGTGCTTCATACGTCCATGGTGCTCAGGATTCTTAGCAACCTGGATTGCAGACTGGTTGTCCATGAGGAGAAGGGAAGGGCCAGACACTCCATAGCCCAGTTCATAAAGCAAATTGCGCACCCACTTGATCTCCTTGCTAGCTTCCAAGGCAGAATATCTCACTGGCATACGATGTCGTAGGAAATGAATAATTGAACAATATCGTTGTAATCTGCGAGGCTCGCCCATAGCATGAATCCATATTGATATATCTGCAAATCATTAGTGAGTCAGAAAGATCTTAGTGCCTTAAGACATACTCCCCCCTTTTGTAGATCTCTGACGCCGTTTGCAGCACCAACCCCCAAACGAGGTTGGCAGCAGAAAATTGAAAGTTTGTCTACTGGTCTGAACTGATGCAAAACAAGCTCTTTTAATGATTTCCGTCCGCGAACTTTCCAATGAACAAAGGTATATCGGTTTTTAGGATACAAGAACTCCAGTTAGGGTGAAGTTGACACCAGCCGATTGCTAGAAATGTCTATACACACTCTTCTTACAGTGCCAATTGCCACTGTAGAAGACACCCACAGAAACAGCGGTGAAATCACCACACTGGCCGTCAGCTATGGCCTGCTCAGAGTACTTGTTAAACAAGTTGGTGGCCTTGACAACTACGTTATTGTAGGACTCCTCGTGTGGAGCAAGGCAACTGAACAGGTGATTCTCCTGGTTGACAACTAGATGACATGTCCTGTTATGTTGCATGTTGGTGACAGAGGGAAGAATAACAAAACACGCACTTTCCATCCTAATCATATACCCTGAATTTGTGCGTCTTCTGCAGCTCCTGGCGGATATCTGGGCCCTTGGTAGGGTGAATGCCGGTCCATGCAGCCTTGGTGTGTCGCAAATGGTTGACATCAATATTGGCACAGAGAAGGTTTTGATGAGTCTCTTGAATCTGGTGCCACACAATATGCTGGTGGGAGGTGCCCTCCCGCGCCATCTCCATCTTCCAACGTTGCTAGCGGCGAGCCTTATGATAGGCTGCCTTGTTCAGCTTTTGGTGAGGAGAGCGAGAGGTGCGTTGGTGTTTGCAGCACGCTCAAGAGAGGCGTTGTTAATGTGGGGAATGGATATTTTCTGAGCAGAGTGAGTTACGAGAGAGTTGAAGGCTAGAGTGATTGCGCACCAAAAGCAGACAAAGCGAATTGGTCTACTGCAGCAGACCTCTGGAATGACTTTGCCTCCACTCAGCCACATGGGCCAATGAGTGGGATTTGTGCATAACGGCATCAGCAAGACCGGTTGGACTCAACACCCAGCGTATAGATCTTTCGGAGCATGACCTTTAACCCTCGCAAAGCATACAGAAGTTTCAGAAGGAGATAATCAAGGAGATCTTTCCCCTCCCAGAGGACAAAGTTCTGGCGCTACAGCAAGCGTAAGCTGAGTACAGTGCTAGCCTAGGCAATGGGCCTTGCGTCAGATCATCATCGTGAGTAAACAACCGACAATCTCTCCAGCACATCTAGCAAAATGACCATGAGAAGAATTGATATTTGCCGTGCTTTGTAGGCTTTACAGTCAACCCATACATAGACCTAGTCCCGTGCGAAAAACCTGATGATGCGGTTTACAGGCAGCCGGCCCAGTTGTGCAGACATAGTATTATGATGGAGGTGATAAGCTATTTCATCGAGGCAGGGCCGCAACAGCACTATGGTGGAATTTCGGATTTTTGGCTTGAGGGTGTAGCCTGTAGAAAGGTGCTTTATCAAACCTTTCGATTGACGTCTACAACCCATTCACTGCAAGCAATGTTCAAACTGGACTGAGGATGAGGAATGTCCAAGTATCTAGGCACAGTTTCAAACATGAGGAACATCTTTACAGATGTCAACGACCTTTCCCTACCCAACATCAATGTAGACCTCACCTGTCAACTCACCTGTCAAAGCCAGCTAGCTAGCTTTGGCACCAACACTGCTGATGACTGCCTCTTGCTCTTCCAATGGGTTGCCAATGCTGTTTTGTAACAGTGATTGACAGGACACGTCGAAAACTGTACACCGTGGACAATTTTTGCTCACCTGTACTTTGAACTCATGCCACCAAGATACGTGTTCAATGTTGTGTTCTTCATCTAACGTGCCCTCAACAATGCGTTCGAACATGCTCCCTTGAAGCATGGAGCAGGTGTTGGTCAGGCACTGCAGAACCCTTGTCACTGTTCTCGGGGGGGGATCAACATGACATGAATCAATTATCGACCCGTGTTTTTGAACGAATTCAATGCGACTTTGAGCACACTGCAGTTCAACGCTGTTCAACAGCTTAGTGTCTGATCTTGATTGATATCTACCCAAACGGGTTTATCGGCATACAGGCCAAGCGGAGACAGTGCCAAGTTTGGTGCCATTGTGCTGTTGTAAAAAGTGGCGGCGTCACTTGTGCTTGGTACTGTATTCATTCGCTTTCTTTACTTGTATGCCCCCAAGAAGTTGCTCGTGTCTTGTCTCTGGCTCCCTACCCATTTGTTGAGTGAAATGCTATGGTACTCGAAAGTTACTGTCTGGAATGGGTTCTTATCGCAATTTCACAAGAGGTGAGTAACTTGGTTAATGAATCTGTAGATACAATAGTATTGAATAGAAATAATATAAGTTGTTCTTTTCCATTTCAATGTTCAAAATCAATAGCTATGTCCTTTCTCGCTGCTAAACTTCAACATACTTCTGGGCTTTCTACTATAGCAGGCGCTGATGATCTTGATCATGTTTTCTTTGGTCCGGCACATCTTGCAAATCACCACTACTGGTATGTTTCGTGTTCTCTTTACAGTCCTTATGAATTCACCATTTGCAGTTTGAGTTCATGTTCGAAGACAATAAGCACACCATCATTCGCATTACTACGCATTCTGTCAAAAAGGACGAGCACTGCTCCCAATGCAGTCCACCACTGCCTACCGTCAATCAGGTTGCTGATAGGAGGCAAAAAAGGAAACGGCACCATAACACAAACCAGTCAAGAGGGGAGAGAGCAAAACATAAAAGAGATGTGCAAGCAGATAAGAAAATGGAGGCCTCTGGGCCTGGATCAGTTTAGTGCTAGAAGCTTGACCAAAAAATGCACAGCTAAGAAAACAGTCTAACTAATGGAACAGCACTAAGGACCAAAGTGATGCAATGAGAGTTCAATGAGAGAAATTATTCTGATTCTTCGAGAAACACTCAATGGAATGCAACGAGCGTGTCAATCTGAGGCAACAACTGCTAGTATTGTTTTTAAAATTCTGTACGTTGGATGGTCAAAGATGGGCGGTGCTCAAGATATCTGTAACATACAACTGACACATGTTTGTAGTATGTCGCTTCCTGCTTGCTACTAGCCAGTCAGTCAATAATTACTCATATTGTTTTATTTCTTTCGAGGTGAGTTAGTAAAGAGTGTTGAACAGGCAAGCACAGAGGTCTGAAGTAAACAGTGAGAACTGAGGACTCAAGGCGCTGTATCTGCCCGTTAGCTATACAGGACATATACTAACCCTCTGAAGTGTGTAGTAGACCAATGCTAGGTAGCCAAAAGCAAATTCCAGCAACTATTACTACCAGCCTGTTTATTAGCATGTTCCGAAATGTGCCTTCCAACCCCGAAGAACGGCTCTGAGCTCATGATTACATGGAACGGAAAGGTATATCCATTAGTGGGTATTTTATGATGCAAACAATCCGTTTTCTCGCGTGGTGGGCTTGTGTTGTGAACAGCGCCAGGCGGTGTCATAGGATGTCACTTCGGAGGTTTGCGATGGACTGCAGGCGCATGCTGCACGTCAAGCAGCACTGGTGCAGCGTCTGTCCAGGGTTTGGTGTGAGGCGTGGAACACATCGGCTGTGACGGCGGTACGAGCGGTGATGGAAAGCGAGGAGAGGATAAGAGCAGTGGAGGAGCAATTGATGGATACGGATGATTCGCCAGTTTAGGTATTTCCTTCTTAGGCTTGCAAAGAGTAGTAGTATTATCTCAGTAGACACAGCCTGTCAAAGTTGACACTACACGCGCTGACCGCCGGCAAGTGAGCAGAAATACGTGGGAAAAGACATCAGGCAGGCACTGGCTGTGTCCACCTTCTGCAAGCTCAGTTAAGGCTAGAAATCTTCAGTCTCGCACCAGCTAAGAGAGGTTTGGGTCACGCCATCCCCAATTGAGCCGCCTCTGCGAAAGTGATTGTCAGTTGGATAGAGACCGTGACTTGCATTGACCATGAGTGGTTCTGTGTAAATGGTCCAAGCGGGTCGCGTGGTTCGATTGATGCCTGGCGAGTGTGGCCGTCAGTGAACACCGGCAGTGAGGCACCATAGAAGCTGGTGAAATGCGAGTGCGGTAACCGCTACCTCAGTGGTCGGCGCTGTCACCCTAAATGTGTAGCTCCCGAGTAGTTTGCCTATTGCATTAGCCCAGCCTTCAACAGAAACGGGTCACGAGGACGCAATTTGCTGGGAGAAAGTTAATGTCTGTGATCAGAAATGGGAGCATGCACTAACGGGGGCAGGACTGTCACTATGTGACAGCAGTCATTGACACGTTGCGGGAGGGGGCTATTCAGCCTGAGCACTCAAAGAAGAAAGAACACAGACAAGACACGTACCGGCCAACTTAGGATCGCAGTTAAGGTGGGGGTCAATTTATTTAATCCCACGGCTTGTCAAACTGTTCGTTCTTGACTCATCCTCGGCAGGCAAAGGCACGGAAAACAGCCCAATCTCAGGAACGCTTGGCAAGCCAAGGAAACGCAGTGATCCGCCGAATTAGATGCCCAACGTCTCTAAAAAGGATGCATGTTATGAGGTGACAGAGCAAGCTACCCTCGCTCGCTAGAAGGTCCCTACACGCACCCTCGAATATTTGTGGGATAATCAGGTCCTACAAGGGCTGAACTTTACAAATGACGATATGGAGGGCCTGTCTGTCTTCCATCAGCTGCGATATTGGGCGGCTATTTCATGTACGTATCCAGCTCGTCCGAACTAGTCTGTAAGAAATCCCATATGCGGTCTTTCACTATTTTTGGGGGAGAAATGCAAACAGAACCAGTGTGCAATGCTGAAGGCCGGGTTTCTTAAATAGAACAGATGTTATCGGATTATGTCCTACCAGCCCTCTGTCCTTTCTTCGTGTCATAGCTCAAATGAGCCTGTACATGCAAGTCCTAGTTCCTGCCTTGGCGGGACAACTCTATTACGTGGGTCAGGGTTATCAAAGAGATTGAACCAGGACACCGACTTATACTCTACCGGAACCCGAAACAACTTCTGAACATGATGGCATTCGAGGCCAGAATCGGCATGGTGTTGGGGCCAGAGAACGCCGCCATTCGCAGCGCGAACACCTGCCCTGCATCGGATACGTTGTGGGGTGCCCAGCAGTTCCTCTGTTTGGTTATGTAGATTACAGTTGTTGTAGCTTAGTCATTATCCATATTGGGTTTTCCTGTCTTCACCCATCTGCTGCGGGCCCCGTTGGCTCATCTCCAGTCTAGTACCTCCCCGGGGGGTCTCCACCATTTACAACTATAATGTGGTCTAGGACATGCTGTTGTCCGTCCTTCTCACAGACGTTCTCCTGGTTCGCTTCATCGTTGCTGTTAATTCACGGGTTAACAGCTTCAAAGACGGATCATCACAAAATTGCCCTCCAATGGCTTGGAGGTGACAACGGAAGACACGGGTTTTCTAAAGTGAGTGTTGTGTTCTGGTCTTCAATGTCTGTGTAACTCAGCTTCAAAGCAACTTAATCGAGAAACTTGTAGTGAAACTTGTAGTTGGAAAACAAGTCAAATTCCTACTTCATGCATACCACCACGACCGCTTCCATAGAAATGGTACATTTCGTTACCTTTTCCTGCTCTGATGCTCATGGTGTATGGGTTTCAGATAATGAAGGATGGCGGGATTGACATGGAAATATACAATTACTAAGGGAAAGAAGTACTACATTGGTAGCTAAAATGTAAACCTTGAATCCAACCACTACTAAGAACCAAAAGAAAATGGCTCCATTGGCTGAAAAGTTACATGAAAGCTTCCTGCAAAGACAACTTTGGATTAATAGTGATTGGAACGCTTTGCTCTTTGGCTTGACGAAGGCTGTCAAAATCAACAGCTGCAGCCTGTTGCATTGCAGACTGATTGAAAAACACCGTTGAACCCCTACCGCGCTCGTCACCGTCGACAACGGGTCTTGAGTTTTGACGTGATACATTGGGTTCCTTCGACACAAATTCAGAAAGGAAAAGAAAAAAAATCTCACCATCAACATCTATATTGAAGGATAAAAAAGGGCGGGCGGGTAAATTGCCAAGGTCCAAGGCGGCAGCTGGACCGCAACGGCAGCTTCCCAGATTACCAGCCAAGTGCGCTCTTTGTCATTGAAGTCTGACATTTAAGATAAATTCGTTCCAAAATGTGAGTTGCTGGTATACATACCATATCCCTGCATATAAGCAGTACGCAAACTCCTATCTGGTTCTTGCTGTCTGCATGAGGTTTGCAGTGGATCCGGTGCTGGCCTTCGAACCATGTATTGAGACAATAATTCCAAAAAAGCCCAAACAGCGGTTTAATGCCATATTTTTCTGCATGCCATTTTGCGTCTGCCTTGAAACGGGCAGCAATGGCCGGGAATAGCAGTGTGACCACACTGGAGACCCAGCCACTGTGTAGACAGACAGTGGTTAGTGCGACAGGCCTTGATGACTTCAAAAGTCAAGCTGGGACACTTACATAATTCTTTGGACAATGGTCAATTGCAGAAACGCAACTTGGTGGCAATGTTGTGTTGGAATGTGGGTTTTGCCTCTGACATCTCTCACTCTCACTTTGATCCTTTATGACCCTATCATCAATATCCGATCCTACTGATCCTATGCACTCCTATGATCCTTTATGATCCTATCATTGATACTTGATCCTACTGATCCTATGTCCCTTGTTCCCAATTAGGTAGTTCCTTTGTGCCCAATTAGGTCTTCCCTTTATCTTACCATATGTAGCATTCCCTTTGTTCCTGTACATATATATACAGCCTAGCTAGTGCCTTGAGTCCTCAGTTCTCACTGTTGACTTCAGGCAAGTATCTACTTCACATTGCAATCTACTAGGGTTTTCACTGTTGACTTCAGACCTCTGTGCTTGCCAGGTTATGGGCCCCGGCCTTTGAACATCTCCTGAGTTTATCATCCTGAGATCTCATCCCTCTGCGCTCTTCACTCTCTCTGCCCTTATAGTGTGTGTGTTTAAGTCCCTTTAAGTCTTGTAGTTAGGAACACCAACTGTTGGGACAAATCCTCTTTGAGAGGTAGTCTTTGAAAACAAACGGTAGTCAATCCTGTTGATTCTGGGGTTAGGGCCTAAGTGCCTTACAACTGGGTGTTCTTTAGCATCAGTTACATACCTACTTTAGTTTCCTCTCCACACACACACTCCTGAGGGCGCCATCTGTTTGTGCAGGTGGTTTTAGCTTATCATCCATCTTTCCTGCGCATTTTCCATTCCCTATATCCCCCCATATTCTCTCCCTGCCATGACTCATGATGAGAGGCTTCCCATCCTTACCAAGGAGTCTATATTCTCCAACTGGTCCAGTGACTCCAAGGCTAAACTCAAAGCCAAGGGTGTCTGGTCTTATTGTCTGCCTGCAGCTTCTGATGCTGAGATTAACACAGAGGCTAGAGACAGATGCTCTGGTCTCTTGTGGCAGATGTTGGGTGATGATGTCAAGCCTCTTGTTAAGGAACATGAGGATGATCCTTGCTCTCTTTGGACAGCTTTAGAACAGCGCTTTTCCCCTAGAAAGGCAGGCGCTCGTTTCACTGCCTACCGCACTCTCACCTCTATTCGTCTTGGTGAGGGTGAGAGCTTAATCTCTCTGGTTGGCCGTACTGCTACTGCCATGAGAGCGCTCAAAGAGTCTCGCACCAAGGACTTCACTCTGGACAATGCAGATGCAGAGTTGCATGCCATGGTCCTCCTTATGGCTCTCCCTGATGAAGGGCGCTTTGCTATCCTTAAGGCGCCCTTTGAGCAATCCCCTGATGAACTGGATGCCACTAAAGTCGAACTTGCCTATACCAATGACCAGGCATTCAGATCTGCTAATCAGGGAGATGCCAACCAGAATCCTCTCTCTGGTCTGGCCATGGTTGCATCTACCTCTGCTCCTGCTGCCCCCTCATCTCCTGCTGTTGCTCTTGCTGCTGCACCACCTCCTGCACCTGCTGCGACTTCGGTCTGCCCAGGGTGTGGGAAACCAGGCGACTATCTCAATCGCTGCTTCAAGTTCCTTGAACTTATTGGAAAGAAGCAACCTGGTGGTGGACCAAATGCAACGTCCCAAGTGGCCTCTAATGCAAGTCTTCTAACTACCTCCACTTCATCTTTTGCTGATAAACGATGGAACTCAGACTCAGGCGCCACATCGCACATGACCCATCAACGTGGGCTTCTGCTGAACGCCGTTCCGCACAGGGTTCCCATCCAAGTCGCAAATGGAGTTGTAGTGTACTCTGAATTAAAAGGAGAGATCTTGCTTGAGCCACTTATACACGGACGTAGTAGCAAGCATGTAATTCTCACAAATGTCTTGTATGTTCCCAATCTATCTCATAACCTCGTCTCTACCACCTACCTATCTCGTGTTCATGGCTACTCTATTCTCATGGAGCAGAACACAATCTGTTTTGTTAAGGATGGTGAAACATTCTTTGAAGCGGATATTGACGAGGGGAACCAAGCATTTGTGAGAGAAGTGCCTTCTGATTCTGTTTCAGCTTTGGCTGCAGTTGGGACTTTGCCTCTTGATCTGGAACTGTTGCATCGTCGACTTGGGCATCACAATGACACCCAGAAGATCTTGAGCAAGAATCTGGTTACTGGTGCGAAGCTTACTTCAAATCAGAAGCTAGATCCCATCTGTGAGCCTTGCCTTGCTGGCAAGCTGAATGCGGCTCCATTTCCTTCCACTGGTCATCGTGCATCTGCACCTCTTGAATTAATACACTCTGATCTGAAGCAGTACAAAGTGTTCACCCGTGAGGGGTGGAGACATCGTATTGTCTTTGTTGATGATCACACAAGCTTCAAAGTGTGCATGCACATGAAGCGCAAGAGTGGTGCGCTCAATGCATTCAAGGTGTTCAAAGCTTATGCTGAGAATCACTTTGGTTGCAAAATCAAAGAGTTTCAAGAGGATGAAGGTGGGGAGTACATGTCTCTAGAGTTTGAGGATTTCCTTACCTCTTGTGGCATTGTGCGCCGTCATTCGACAAGGAATAGACCGCAGCAGAACGGGACAGCAGAGCGTGCTAATCGCACAATTGATGAGCACACTACGGCCATGCTACATGAAGCCAATCTGCCGCCTTCTTTCAAAGCGCTTGCAGTTGCGGCTTATGTTCATGTTAGCAATATGCATCCCTCAGCTCATATCCCTGGAGATACTACTCCGTTTGAGCTGTGGTTCAAGCGTAAGCCCGATGTGTCACACCTTAGGGTGTGGGGTTGTCTGGCCTATGTTCATGTGCAGAGAGATAAACGGGACAATTCCGGCATCCACTTTCAAAAGTGCGTCTTTGTGGGATATCCCACACAACACAAGGGATGGCTCTTCTACAATCCAGAGACACGCAAAACCGTTGTCTCTGAGCGCGCAGTCTTTGACGAGCGCTATTACCCTGGGAACAAACCAACTCTTCTGAAACTCTGTCCTAATAGTCCATCCTCTGAATTTGTTGATCTTCCTCCAGTTGTGCAGGAGTTGCACAATGACGGGGGAGACGATGATGACTTTGGTGTTTATCATGCACCTCCTGCTCCACCTCCCAATCCCCCAAATCCAGATCCTCCTTCCAATCACACTTCTCGTTCGCCTTCACCTGCGCCACCTCCTGCCAATGACCCTCCTCAGCAGCAATCACCACCTCCTTCTCCTATTGGAATTGCTGCACGTTGAAACGCTTGCTATATGTTTATTGTATAACTTTATTCGTTGAGATAATAAATCCCTTCAAACAAAATCCACACAACTTCAGCTTCGCGTGCGAGTCGGGGTTCCAGTAACGTATCTACTGTGGCAATCTGACTATATTCCCCAATCCGAGGATATATGTTATACAATTCGAGGTGTCTTGACTCGATAAAACTTGCTTTGAGTTGGCGCGACTCGATCCTATTTGAGCCTTTCGAACTCAGGACTTAGTTTTTCGCAATGTTGGTTGGTTGTAGGAGTCTAGGTAATTTATCTTGTTCAAGTTTCCTTTCAATCCGATGGAATATGGCACTAGACTGTTAAGCCGCGCTTAATCCCTTGTACTCGCGTTTCTCTTATCTCAGAATTCCGTTTCACGCGTCTGATTCCCGTTCAAGTTCACTTATTTCACGCGTTTAACAATTCTCTGATCAAATCACAAGTCCAATTTATAGATTGAAAACAAAACAGAAAACTAAGTAAGTTCCCTGGGTTGTCCCACTGGATGTGAACACTCTTTACTGAACGTGCGGCTGATAGCTTACACGGACAATCAAGGAGGGAGCAATCCACTGGAGCCCAGCTAATAATTTACAGGCTTCATATACTACGCTCGAATAAATATTTACATCTTAATTGGGTATCTACCTACGTGTCCAAGTACGTGTATTGTCCTTATTTAGCAGACGAGGCTGTTAAGTCACGCCTGTGTGTTGTGATTGCACGCGCGAGTAACGTGTAAGTACACGAGGAGTCACTATCGCATTTATCGCGTCGATCCCTCGTGATGGTCACGTGTGCGTGATGGATCCTCCCGATCCTTGACTCGATACTGGCTTCTATCCCATCCATCGCGGCTAGCCTTTCGAGGATACGAATGTTCCTGCTACGTGCCTCGCCTCGAGGTAAGGTCCTTCCGGTCCTTGCCAGAACTACTAATTCGTCCTTGAGTAGAGAAATCTCCTCAAGATCACTGATCCTTTGATGATCCGCTCTTCGGCATCTTCGGCAATCCTTCTGCCGCTACTCGGTTCCTCTTGATTCGTCGTTCCGCGACTCGAATCCCTTGATCTTGGTCTAGGCGCGCTGCCCAAGTATTCCTCCAATGTTATCCCATGTTCCTTGATGTCCCCTTAGGTCCCAATTCAATTGATAGAATGGTTAGACTTAGAAGAGGGATTGATATCCTTGACTACCGTGTACGAGTACCCATTTCTGGATAATCATAAGTCGTAGCCAAGTCTAGCTTTCCTTGCATCATTTAGTTAACAGCGCGGGTACGCTTTAACCCTCTGAGATATATTCCAAGAGATGTCCCTATCTATATTCCTCTTAGTTCAAACACGCGTTATATAATATTAAACATGTTCAAAAATTGAGAAAACACGGGGTGTTTTCATCCCAGGCCTATCAACGTCGGCGGTACCATGGTCAAACCACTGAACACAAGGCTGCTGCTGAGTGGTGGAAAGTCAACCAACCTCCTGGGCCAGTTGAGCCCGCTCCTGCTGATCCGCCTGTTGCGCCAGCAGAGCCGGCTCCTGCTCAAGAGGATGAGGAGAGTGATGATGAG
Organism: Favolaschia claudopus; assembly: GCA_037176885.1. Taxonomy (NCBI): domain Eukaryota; kingdom Fungi; phylum Basidiomycota; class Agaricomycetes; order Agaricales; family Mycenaceae; genus Favolaschia; species Favolaschia claudopus. The sequence continues at coordinate 96,833 of JAWWNJ010000035.1, read as the reverse complement.
TTGCTTCTCAAAGCGCTTATCATTGCTCATGAAGGCGATCCTTTGAGCCTTTATCTCCAAGCGCTTAATGCTGCTCATGTGCATTCAGCAGAGTCTGCTCTGTATGCTGGCGAGCCGCGCTCTTACCATGAAGCGCTTAAGCGTGAAGATGCTCATTTGTGGAAGGAAGCAGCTCTTGCTGAGATTAATGTTCTGCTTGAGAACTGCACCTGGGAAGTTGTGGATGCACCCCCTGGCGTTAAGCCAGTTCGTTCCCAATGGGTCTTTGTTATAAAGCACAAGTCTGATGGCTCCATTGAGCGTTACAAGGCGAGACTCGTTGCAGATGGTCGCACTCAGAAATATGGTGTTGACTACAACAAGATTTTCTCCCCTACTGTAAAACCTGCCACACTCCGCATTGTCCTTGCACTGGCCGCACAGCACGACCTCAAACTTCGTTCCATTGACTTCTCATCTGCCTACCTGAATGGTCATTTGGAGGAGGACGTCTATATGACTCAGCCACCAGGTTTTCCTCAGGGACGGCATGACCAGCTCCTTAAGCTTCATCGCACCATTTATGGTCTGAGGCAAGCTGGCCGTGAATGGTACAAGGTCCTGTGTGCAAAGCTGGTTAAGATGGGCTTCACATGTCTCCAGTCTGACCGCTCTTGCTTCGTCTTTGCTAGAGGCTTGACGCGTGTCATCATTCCTATCTATGTTGATGACAGCACCATCGCTGCTAAAGACGATGCTGAAATTGACAAGGTCATTGAAGAGCTCTCTAAAGAGTTCAAGCTCAAAGATCTTGGTCCCACAGAGTGGTTGTTGGGTATTAAGATCGAGCGTGACCCCCAGACTGGAGCCATTACCCTATCTCAGCGCCGGTATGCTCTGGACATGCTTGAGGACTTCAACATGTCGGACTGTCATCCTGTTTCGACGCCAATGCTCCCTGGTCTAGTTTTGACCAAGGAGATGGGTGCCAAGTCAGATGAGGAAGCCAAGAAGTACCATGGCATGGCATCTACATCTCTGCTGTTGGTCGCCTCATCTATTTGGCTACTCAAACGCGTCCTGACTTGTCCTATGTTGTTGGAGTTCTTGCACGGTTCAATTCCAATCCTGGTGAACTCCACTGGAAGGCTGTCAAGCATGTGTTCCGTTACATCAAAGGAACACTTGATTATGGCATTACCTATACCAAATCACCTCAGCTCGTGCCTCCCATCACTTATGCTGATGCCAATCATGGCGGTTGTCCAGACACTGGCAAAAGCACTGGAGGTTACGTGGTAATGATGTGTGGTGGACCAGTGAGCTGGAGGAGCAAGTTGCAATCCACTGTCTCTCTTTCTACTACTGAGGCAGAATATCTTGCTGCCTTGGAAGCTGGGAAGGAGATCAAGTGGGTGCACAATTTGCTCTATGAACTGGGCTATGGAGTGTCTGGCCCTTCCCTTCTCCTCATGGATAACCAGTCTGCAATCCAGGTTGCTAAGAATCCTGAGCACCATGGACGTATGAAGCACTTGGACTTGGCCTTTTATTGGCTCAGAGATCAAGTTACCAAACGGTTCATCTCTGTGGACTATATTCCCACTGGAGATCAACTTGCAGATATCCTAACTAAGGCCCTTGCACGTCCTCTTGTGGAAAAGTTGCGTGGTCTGATAGGATTACGAGGGAGATGAGCAAGACTTGTCTCGTCACGGGGGAGTGTTGGAATGTGGGTTTTGCCTCTGACATCTCTCTCATGAGTGTCACCACTTTGATCCTTCTTGATCCTATCATCAATATCTGATCCTACTGATCCTATGCACCCCCTATGATCCTTTATGATCCTATCATTGATACTCGATCCTACTGATCCTATGTCCCTTGTTCCCAATTAGGTAGTTCCTTTGTGCCCAATTAGGTCTTCCCTTTATCTTACCATATGTAGCATTCCCTTTGTTCCTGTACATATATATACAGCCTAGCTAGTGCCTTGAGTCCTCAGTTCTCACTGTTGACTTCAGGCAAGTATCTACTTCACATTGCAATCTACTAGGGCTTTCACTGTTGACTTCAGACCTCTGTGCTCGCCTGTTCAACAGGAACTTAATGCAAATAAATGCAGTTCACGGACTGTAATCCTATCTGACAAGACTGCCAGTGATGTCCAATGATGATGGGCCAGTGTGGCCCACGCACTAAATCCCTACACTCTTCTTGTCGCTGCGCAGTACGCCCGTCGCCAACCAGAACATCAATGGCTATCTGCACTTTTTCACACCGCTCCATCAACCAGTCTGCACGGTACGACCTGTACATGAAGATCTGCCCCTTGCAGTCTACAAAAATTGTGCCTCTTTCTTTCCTGATGTCCCTGTCAGAAATAAAGTGTCAGAATATGTTTTGTGGGATTAGATAAGACGTACAGGCACTTGCGGTACTCACCGGGTGCAAATTTTCAGATATATGACCCTCTACCTAACTGGCCTCGATCTATCGAAACAATGTCAAGTCTCTTGGACTTTGTGTACCTCAACGAACCACCAAGTTTGGTGAAAGATATTTTTGGAGCAGACTTCCATACTGGCGTCTATGGCAGCTATGCGCCTGACGAATCGAGGGCCACCAAGGCGGACTACTCCTATTTTTATGCCCCTTTTGTGATGGGCAGAGTGTGTGAAGAGACGGTGAGCAGCCCTTACAAAGTACTTACTGCATCACAGGACTCGCTAACCTACACATAGACTTACCGTTCAGCAGACAGAAACTTCAAAGTTGACAGCGGGTACGATCCTGACAGTAAAGAATACAAGGCTTTTCAAAACCAAATTGCGCAACTTGAAGCAATGGCTGTTGAGTCTTGTTACCTTGACATTGAAGATAAACACAGTGTCCTCCCAAACAAAAATCACAGTGTCGATGGTAAAAGACGTAAGGTGAAGAGAAGGCACTGCAACCAGTGGTGCTGATAAGTGAAGAAACCTTTCACGATTGAGAGCAACACGGATGTGCTCAAGGTTCATGGCCTGTTCTACCCGAACAACTCGGAGAATCAAAGCTAGTGAAGGTTGTCCAGAAGTCATTACAGACAGGTTGCGGAACCATTCTGCAGCATCACCAAGGGCGATAAGAGTTTCAACGACCCATGGGTGTTTTTCGGCGGCTGTTGTCGTCCAAGTCAAGTCCACATCTCCCGTGTCCACTGTGACATCCAATAGCTGATGCACTCTAAGTGCTTCTTGCATCAAAAACCTGAGATACGGCGCGGGCACCTCAATGTCGACGTACAAAGTAGTCCAAAATTTGGCTAGAAAGTTGGCGAATGAGACACTTGGAAATGAAAGGTGACCTTTGTGCGCTTTACCTTGATCAAAAATGACCGCCCTCCATGTCCCGCAGGTATGGATCAAGGTATGCTTCACATCAATTTGTTGTAATCCAGGCAACACTGAGTGCAAGTATTCCTCGGATATCTTATCAAGTAGCTTGAAAGGAACATTGGAAACGGCGGTGGCGGTGAATTTAGACGGCGCAGGCATGGAAGAATGGAAGAGACGACTCTCTAGTGACTTCGTTACTGTGTTATACATTCCTTTTAAGGATTGCTTCAAAATGCTTGTGCAGGCTCTCGTGTTCACTTGTTCTGATTTCTGCTTATTGCGTTCATCAAGCAATCCTGTACTGATACACTTTCGGTACGGGAAAGCATGACAAACACCAATTCTGCCGCAGACCAGAACCTGGGTAAACGCGGAACATAGCAGGCAACTTTGCAACACAGCTGTGGTTTTTGTCAGCTTTAGTATTTACATCAGCCGGATCGAAGCAAATGATATCGGCACATCGATATTGCTAAATCAGATCCTCCGTTTCCTTGATTATATTGGGTATGTTTCGTTGCAATCATGCAATGGCAATGTGTATGTATATAGACATTGAGAATGAGTAATTTGTCATTCAGCAAACATGTCGCTCCGTTCAATCACCAGTCCTATCTCTCGTATACCTGTCGAAATCACCGAAAACATTGGTCAGCCAAACCACTGTCGATTGCCACGTCCAAAAGCCTTTGCGTGGATAGTGCTCGTTCAATCGAGAGAAGAAGGTAAAGAGAGGATATGTTGAAGTGGAGGAAGACAGTCGTCCAAAACATTCCTACACAATCCGTTTAGGAATCAACACCGTAGAACGCATGACTTTCACGTACCTCGTCCAAATATGATACCTCTCCACTGTGAACAGATATGGATCAAGTCTCTTTTCATATCTAGCTCGTTCCATTCCGAAGTAGTTGACTTTAGGACTTCGAGGAGAAGGTCTCGAATGGTCTGGCGAAACGGAAGGCACCCACGAATGGGTTAGTCTGTTCTCTCAGCTCTAGCAGAAGGCGGAGACATGGTACGGAACCTTACCATAATCACCCATGGTCAGCATACGTTGGCATTGATTCTGCGTGTCATTCGCGTCTATCTCGCGACATCCTTGGAGAAAGCCGACTTGCAACTTTACTACGAACCCTTCTTCTGAAGACCGGAAGCGTTGATGGACATCCCTTCGCTGTCTCTGTGATCGCTTGCCATGTATAAGGCGTATCCTAAATGGGAGCACGTGGATGCTCCTCACCTCTCTCGTATCACGGAGCTGCGTGTGGGCTGCATAAAAACAGCTTTATCTTGGGTGCGACTTTGTCCTACCTTAGAAGCAGCTCCTCAGCTGCGGACTCTTGCGTTGATTGAGCTGCGGTGCTTTGTCATGTATGGCGTGGACCCAACGCTCAAAATGCCTAACTTGGAGAAGTTGGAGCTTTTCTTCCCGTAACCCCATGGACTACTATTTTTTCCATTTTCTAGGTATCTGCGTCACGACTTACGGTGAGATACTCTACCTACAATCTATTTTCTTTAGTTCTTTACTTGATGTGCTTGTATCTTACTTACGGTAGAGTAAGGGTTCACGCAACTGACATAAGCAGTCATGTGGGAAAATGAATAACTTTTACTTCAATCTTAGCTTCAACAGTGTCCTTGTGTGATCGTCGAGATCCTCCGATCCTAAGCGGTGCAGAGGCTCTATTTGAGTCTGCTTAGCCCTCTCTTCTCGAGGATTCAGAAGAGGCAAAAGTCTGATACTTACGAGGATTCGCTCCCTTATCAGATCGTTGCACGGGCAGTGGACCACCTTACCTCAATAATAACCTGTGAGTGTGTCAGCTCGTCTGTATTACTAACTAGCAGCCTTCCGTCAATCCCAAGCTTATACTTCCAAGACTCAGATGAATTGGATATCTTTCACCAGCTTATCATGCCGCAACTGGTCACCGTCGAAATTACTGGGGTTAAGAGTGCTGGATGGCCGTGTATACATACTCAGTGCAACTATTTGCTCACTCGTGCAGAGCACTTGACTCTTATCATGGGATATCGCTACGGGCCAACAAAGGCCATGATGAAGACCCTCCCTTATGTTAAGATTCTGGACACTGCACACCATGATTTCCTTGGCCGGGAAATAGCTGGGAAATAGGCAGGAAATAGAATATTTCCCCACAATCTCCCAGTTATTTCCAGGCCAGGGAAATAATCTATTTCCCCATGATTTCCCTATTTTCCCTGTGTGGGAAAATTTCCATTTCCAGACCTGGGAAATAGCAGGGAAATTATGAGCCAAACAAACCAAAAAGGAAATAAAAACCTGCTTAAAAAGGCATTTTTTTTCTGATAGCAATTGATCTATCAATTGATTAGGATTCAGAATTCAAAAGCCAATCAATGTTGGGTTAGCTTCTCATATATCATCCTCCTCCAACTGTTGTCCAGAAAGTCATCAACAAGAATGTAGACAAAGAAGAAGAAAAACCTAGCACATCCTTACAAGTGAAAGATGGTGATGATGAGATCATCTGATAACAAAATGGTATCAATCCTGAAGTATGTTTAGTAAAGTATTGCAGTTTAATGTTCTATAACAGCAATTCACATTGTTACAATCAAATAAAGGCAGGTGTTCTCCAACTATATGATGAGTTTGAGCAAAATCCAAAATTGTGTCGCAAGGCCATCCAGATATCATTCGAGAGTATCTATCAAGAGTCCCCTATCAACACTAAGTTCTCTCCGGGTAGCAGTGTCCTACATTCTCAAACTTTTCTAATTAGGAAAAGCAATTCAAACTTCATGAATGCATCAAAAAAATCTTCAAATTGAAAAAATAAAGACCTGCTAAAAAAAGCAATTTTCTCTTATCAGGATTCACAGCTTCACAGAGAATTCCGAAGATCTACTAGCATTTGTTGCTACATGGCAGGATTGCGCAACCCTGGCTTATGGTCAACAACAGTAGAGACTTGAAGACCAAGATGTTTCCTGTCCACTGTAAGGGGAGAAGGGCCCAGGAGCCAAGTCGATAACAAACCTGGGGATCAGAGATCCCCAGCAGACTACTTATATACAAGAGGTGACGTAAGATATGACATAAGTGAGCACAGCATGATGTCTTGGAGACAGAGAACTTCTGCCCAAGTCAGAAGACGTCATAGCTGTGGAGTCCCCTGACATCACCCCCTCTTCAAGATTCGTCGCCTCGACGAAGACCAAAGCCCAGTAGAATGAACGATCCTTCAAAATCCTGGATCGCCACGGAAGAGTAGGTTGCCCTGGGAGTCAATCCGCGTATCAGACGCAGACACTGCACCGCCTCGCCGTGCCGTCTGTGGTCGACGTCCCCTCTCAGGTCGAATAGAATCAATGGCCATAGGCGAAGGAGCTACTGAACGTGGAGAGGGGGACGGGACGGCAGTGGGCATGGCCACCGAGGGGGCATAAGGAGTAGAGCTGGGGCGGGGAGTAGGAATAGGGGACGCCATTACCTGCGTAGGAATAGAGATGGTGGCAGGGTTATGGGGTAGGGAGTGAGAGGCGGGGTAGGAAGACTCCTGTGGTGCAAATCGCACCCCAGACTTCCTTGGCTGTGTAGCGGCACCTGGGTGCGGCTGAGCACTGGCCGCTGGAGGGGGCGGAACCGGAGCTGGTGGCTGAGACGGATGGACGGGGTGTGCGCGCTTCTTCAGCGGGCGAGCGCCCTCGCCAGAAGCGTTCGGCAAAACCGGCACCGGGCCAGGAGGGGGAGGGGCAGGGTCCCCGGAAAGGCGTGACGGACCTTTCTTCTTAGAGCGGATACGCTTACGCATGAAACGCTTCCCAAGCGCAATTAGTGCTTCACCGATTTGCTGGTCGGTACCACGGATAGATACACGGCGCTCCAAGGGGGAAGCCTTATCAGTATAGGCTCGAAGTTGGGCGCCGGAGATGTCGTGCGACTGATGGAGACCCTTACCACCGAGCCCTAGTTGTAATATAAAGACTAAATGGCATGTACATAGCCAGGTGGTGGCGTTGTCTTTTTGCGCGGCTGTAGCAATTGCATGGCTACGACCACTTTGCGCACCTTTTCTGGTGTCCCCACCGGCACGCCGGCACAACAATGTTCGGCCAGTCGGCGCACGGCTATAACCGTTATCTAGACAGCTACATCACTTGTGCTTTGTTTGGCTTCACCTTTCCCCACCATATTCCCTGGTTCGCAATGCCTTAGTCCCCTCTGTCCTCTGCTTTCTTACACATCTACTATATTCTCTGTAATATCTCCCTCTTTATGTTGAGGTACCTGTTTCCACATTTCTATGCCATACTGGTGTCGTCCTGAGCATTACATAAGCGGTCCCCTTCATATTTTATCACTTTTCATTTCTCTCCTCAACCTGATTGCAGCGTAAAGCACGTATTCCAACAACTTAAACCAGTTTGTATTCACTGTTCAGTAAATAAATCAAGTTTTTCTTTGCCTCGGTACTTATGAATGTCAGCTCGACGAACTTGAAGTAACATAAAGTAGGCCTAAGTAGGCAATACAAGTATGCGGACAATACGAAAACGCGAGTCCGGGAATAAATAAAATTGGAATACCATAGAGTTTGTAGTTTTTCAAGACGCCTTACCATCCTGCAACTTTTCGGCCTCTAACAGCCCCGCCAACAACCAAGTGACATCCGTAACCGCTTCCTTCCAGGTTTTTCCCCCCTCGACATCTTTCCTCTCGATCAACTTTTTCCCCCACCAATAAAGGCTCGCCACCAAGCTGAGCGCACCGTTATTCCCGGGGAAACGAAGAGTCCGCCAATTCTCTTCTCCTCCTTCCTGGGGATACGCGTCGCGACGGAAGCGGCCTGCGTTGTCGCCATCCACTTCACGCCACGCGGGCTGCACGCCCGCCCACCATTCCCACCAACTCTTGTCGTACGCGGTCAAATCTGACAAAGTCGGACCTGCACCGCCCGACATCGGTCCCCCACGCAAACCACGCCCTGCGGTAATCCAGCTGGCCACTTGCGAAGGCCTGTATCTCGTGCTCAAGCCCTTTTGACCTCCCACCCACTTATATTCTTGTTCCAGCGACGCCCACACGCGCAGCAATTCATTGAAGGAATCGCCCAGTGCCTCAGCCGCCACCTCGCGGTACACCTGCCTGAAGGTGTCGGGAGCGTCTGTAGGCGGCGGTGGGGGCGGGGCATGCGAAGGCGGGGGGGGAGGAGGAGGAGGAGGAGGCGGCGGCGGCGGCGGAGCCTGTATGCTGGGCGCTATCACAGTATTTCCGCCGCTGGGCCCCGCGATAGCGGCTGGGTTAATAGAGCCCGTGTCAGCCCCGCAATACATCACGATACCGAAACCCGTACCTTTTCCTCGATCGCGCGATTCACCCGCGCCTGCTCTTTTCTTCTTTCTGCGGTCCTCTTCCTCGCCTTCCTCGCCTTCCTCTCGTCTCCTCTTGGACGACGAGTCGTCCCCGCCCTTCTTCTTCTTCGGCTCTTCTCTCTTCTTCGTCCCGTCGTCCTTCTTCTTCCCGTCGTCCTTCTTCTTCCCAGCGTCCTTCTTCCCCCCAGCGTCCTTCTTCCCCCCGTCGTCCTTCTTCCTCCTCTCCACTTCCTTCTCCTTTCCCTTGCCCTTATCTTTCTCCTTCCCCTTGCCTTTACCTCCTGCATCCTCCGCACCTTTAGACTTTCGCACAGTGGACGACTTAGCTTTTTTTGCGTTATCATTCGCCTTAGCTCGAGCCTTCTTCTTCCCGATGGCGTCCTGGGATTTCTTCCGACGCGAGGGGAAGTCGCGTTCCAGGTCGGAATCGGCAGATTCTGAGTCTGAGTCGGTATCGCTGTCGGAGTCGCTGGATGAAGTGTCGTTGTCGCCATCAGAAGAGTCGTCTACGTCGTCTATTGTATATTTTGCCCGGGCCAGGGGATCTTCGTCGTCGGATGGCTTTGGCAGAGCAGCCTCCTTGCAGTCGGCGGGGGCTGAGGTACGATTTCAGAATACACATTCAATCAGTCAAGTCACCGACTCACTGTATGCTGTCGGCAACCACTCTCGCATGAAGCCCAGTACCTCCTTTCCAAATCGTGGCTTCGCCCATTGTGGAAAATGACAGGCATTCGGCCCAAGATTTCGACCATACGCGACGCTGGGGGCACGAGCGGTTAGATGTGAATGTTAAAAGCTAGAGCAATAACAACGTGTGATGTACTCACGTCAATGTTCGCAACTCGCCTTCAAAAGCCGGCATCGGTCCGCCAAATACAGCGAAGGAGGCCAGGCCCGTATACTCAAATACGCCCTTCAATACCTCAGTCATGAACGCGCCGAGGTTATCAATACAGCTGGTCGTCATAAGCAACTCGGTCAAGCCTTTAACAAAAAAAGCTCACCGTTGTCGATCCTCTGGGCTCTTCGAAGGCATGCTCTTCATCCTCTTAAGATACTCAGTCCGTTCCGCCAGAGCTTCCGCCTTCGCTCGTGCCCTGATGTCGTCTTGCTGGTCCTCAGAAAGTTCTTTGAATAATTCACGCGCCACCTCCGCTCGAAACGGCGCGCGCGGACCCTTAGCTGTCTTCAAAGTAACTCCATCCTCCTCCACATTTGACGCCTTCCACCTAGCTTCAACGACGGGTTTGATCTCAGATTCATAGGCTTCATGCATATACTGTTGATACCCTTGGCGAGCTTTCGGCGGAACGGTGACACCGGCGAGTTTCGACAACAAGAGAGCCCAGGGATCGTCTGAACGATCTACAGCTTTCGAACGGCGCATCTTGGTAGCGCGGTATTTCAACCATCTGTTTATGCGCTGCAGGTGAGGCGGAGGAGGAAAGAATAGAGATAAGTTAAAATTAAATGAAGTCACGCGTTGGCGGACTTACTGCGTTCATAGTCTCCACTCTCTCCCTCTTTGCCACAGTCTCCTCGTCGTTCAGTTCCTCGGCCTCGACAGTAGCTAGTGGATCGTATTCCGGCAGCGGCAACTCCGGCTCTTCGTCGTCCGTCAACCTCCATGAAATGCGCGCGTGAAATTCATTGCAAACTTCACGGACGTAGTCGCGCTCAGCGCGCCAGCCGCGCTCCAGCGCGTCCGTATAAGCAGCCAAATGTGGTCGCAAAATTGATTCTCGCGCCCCTTCTGCCCAGAGCTTCAGATTCCGTCTATCTTTTTTTTCCTTTCGGGTCCAGGTCCGTTTACGAGCCGTTTTTCGTGTCTTCCCCATTGCAGCCACAAATGTGCCTACGATTTTTGTGGAAGACAATAAGGTCAGCCTGCGGTCGAATTACAAGATACTTGCAAACTCACGAATATAAAATGCGACGGCGGCGAGAGTCGGCGGCAAACAAATCGACGTAGGAAGATTGACGGTGGGGACTCGCTCGAGGGCACACGAAACGGAAAGAATCAAGCGTACACGTCCACCATCTCCCCATCACGCCACCCCAATTCACTGACTTTGCCCCACCAGGCCAGCTCTCATCCGATCACCCTATAAAACCACCTCCCGCAAACAAATACAATCGCAAACTCCTTCTTTGCTTTCACCACCATGAGCTACGCCCCCATCGCAGGTCTCCCTCCCAACGGTAAGTTTCCCTCCCCTTCTTACACCTCTATGCGTTGCTGACACTTCCGCTAGTAGTTTGCATCGTGATCCCCATCACCTCGGTCCTCCCAACCGCTGCGATGCCCGCTGCCCTCCCCGCCCCTCCCCCTCCCCCCACCAAGAAGGACAAGGAGGTCGCTGCCAAGGAGCCCCCCAAAGCCGTCACCCCCCCCGCTCCCGGCGCTGGTCTGCCGGCGCCCCTCGTCCCCCATCTTCGCACCGAGGGCCCTTATCAAGCGAACGAGGTCTTCGTCGTTGCCCCCGCCGAGTGCCTGGCCGCCGTCGAGGAAGAAGAACGTGCCCCCGAGTGGTACTCAATCACCAGGGGACGTTTCGTTGGCGTCGTCGACCAGCAGTAAGACTTCAGTTTTTTTTTCATACCGTCCCTCTCATTCCTTTCACTTCCCCAGTGCTTTGTCTGAGCTCGCGATCAGCGGGGTCGCCGGTGCGGCCCGCAAGGCCTATGAGTCCCAGGCGCAAGCTCTCGCTGCGTTCAACAAGGCCCTTGCCTGGGGCATCGTTCAAGTCGTCGTCTAGGTACATCTCTTTCTTTCTACTTTCTTCTCTTTGATCGCCTTTTCACCACCTCGCAACAGACATCGTATCGTGCAGCAGGTAGTTTGTGTTACGTAGAATACTCGATCGTTGTTGCTTGTGCTGTAGCTAGTCGTCGTAGTCTGCCTGTATCTTGTCTGCCCCCCAAAAACAAATTGTCTCGTCGCTCTCGGTTTTTCCTCCCAGATTCAGATTTAGATTTGTTCCCATGGAACGTCACGGATCCGCGGAACAGCCACAATGTGATGTTTGTCAACAGCTCCCGATCTTTCAGGGCGCTTCGCTTCGAACTCCCAACTCGTCTCATTTCCCCAAATTCGGCGCACGATCTGCATTGGCCGAAAGCAAACCACCGGTTCACCCCAGCTCACTTTCCTTTTTCCACCCAATTGTGCGACGAATCGCATGGGCCATCGCCCTTGACACCCCGTTGCATCCGAGCCCGGTTGATTCAAGTTCTTCGTTTCCATACACGGCCTGTCTCTCGCTCAGCCTGTTCCTGACATCTCCCCGCACGCTATTTTCTCTCCACAATTGAATTCCCTACTGCTCGCCACGAACTCTGCCAGCTTCCGAGGATTTATCACAACGTACAGTAGACTTGACCCCCCGTTTTTCCCGCGAATCTCCCGCTCCATCGGCGAAATTCTGCGCCGTCGGACCCCGTTTGCCTTCGCGACCCGTTCCAGCCCCGTCTCGAGCCCCAAGACTCTCCCACAGAGCGGATGGTACATGTGCGGAATGTTGGGCATCTTTCGCAACGAACTAACCTCATGACTGTTATCTGGTCAATCTCACGCGGTGCGGCCCCATCCCTTCGACACGAACTAACCTCATGATTATTTTCAGCCCGGCATCAGTCTTCAATCCGCTTCTTCGCTATTTTTCTGGTATCCGGGTCTTCTTTTCTCATTCAAATCGACACTCGCTACGAACTATCCAATGAAAAGCAGTCTTCGAAATCCCTTGTACGATCTGATAGCGGTGGGTCTTGTTCACACTACGGTCTTGTTTCCCCGTCGCCCTTCGCCCTGAACAAGCAACCCAGATTATCAGATCGACGCGAATCATCATAACCATTCAGCTTTCGTTCTCTGGACCACCCTCACAATATTCCATACCTCCAATCTCTGTTTGCTTTCTCCTGCTTCTGTCTGCGTCTCCACCTCTTGTCGAGCTCTGTGTCAAAATATGCCCGCCAAACGCCTCACCGTCGAAGAAATTGTGGCTCGAATGCGACCTGCCCCCGGCACCCCGCCTCCCTCCCATAGCGAGATGGACGAACTGACGGCGGGCTTGTCTGAAGAAGAAATGGAACGCCTCGCAACCCTTCTCGGTCTCGCTGATCTCGTCCGCGCCTTTCAGCCGATGTTTGGGAAGTTGCTGCGGGTGTCGCAAATGGTTGCGTCGCGCCAGCCCCCCAACGAAGACGACGACGTCAATCGCATCATTCGCAACTTCCCGGTGTTCGAGATGGCAGGTAGGTTTACCTGGTCCGTCTCGATCTTTTGCACTTGACTAATCTCTCCCGCCCATCGCCAGAGGCTGAGCTCGGGTTCGCCCCCGGGCACCCCACTCTCAGTCCTGCGGCGGCCGCCTTCAAAGCGGCGACGACGGAATCAGCACCCCCTCCGGAATCAGCACCCCGCCGTTCGCCCTCACCTCCCGTAGCTCAGCTACGAAAGCTCCATCTCGCCGGTCAGTTTCTCTCCGCCTGGTTTTGACAAGCACCCACTGATAAGCCCGCAGGAACTTCTGGCCCAGCTTCGCGGGCGTTCCCTTTCAAACATTCGTTCTCCGGTACGTATTTCTCTTCAAAAATGAGTCTTAATCAAATTTAATGACGCTGATCCTGCCCTCAGGTCAATCCCCGTCCAGCTCCGGCAAATTGTCTCCATCAGCACCCAAGAGCACCACTTCCACCCCCAACCCCACCTCGTCCGGCAAGGGGAAGGCACGCCAGACACAAGATCCTCCATCGGACACGTCGAGCGCGATCTCCAGCGTCTCTGATCTTTCTGGTAAGCACGGTTTTTTATATTTAGCACGTATAATCATTGTCTCAATGTACAACTCAATCTCTTGTTATGCTGGCAGACACACCGCCCCCGAGTCCGCAACGTCCCGCCGCTCCACGCACGCCACCGCCCTCCGGTACCCGCCCTGCCTACTCCTTCCACTCGCCCTCCAAAAGCGGAACCACCGCCACATGGTTCGAGTCGGGCGCGGCCACCATTCAAGTCTCTGGCTCCCATACGCATCGTCTTCGTCACGAATCCCCAGTTCCTGCCCCTCGTTTCCCTATGTCGCCCCCCCTGGCATTCTCCACCACAGCATCGCGTCCTGCCCCTCGTTTCCCTATGTCCCCCCCCCTGGCTTTCTCCACCACGAAGCCGCCGGCCAGCCCTTCGCGTTCCAACGTTCAGCAGCCGCAGCCCACACCGCCCCCAGCACAACCAGCTCCAGCGCCACTCGCGTCCCCTCTCGGCGGCAAAGCGTACGCTGTCTTCTACGGCTTCGAAGTCGGCGCCTATCGCACGTACCCGGAAGTCCTCGTTCGCGTTGACGGCTACAGCAACGCCGTACACTGTAGCTTTCCCAGTATGCGAGCTGCGGAGGCCGCGATCGCGTACGCTCGCCGCCACTGGCTTACCGCCGACTCCCCCGCGCCTCCCGGTGAATCTCCAATCCCGCGTCCGCCGCGATCTGTTTATCAAGAGAATCCACTCACCGTTGGCGCGGACGGAGGGTATTACGTCGTTTGTCGGGGGGTTTATCCTGGGATCTATCGTTCTTATGTCGAGGCCGCGCTGAATACCACGGGGATCCAGGGCAACATGTGGAAAAAGTACGACGATCGCGGGACAGCGGAGGCTCTTTATGAGAGGGGGTTGGAGGAAGGGTGGGTTCGAGCGATTCCCCGCGGATAGTGTATGTCTCTTGAATATTGTCGTCGCTCGTGTTTTTTTGTTTTGTCGTACGCACCGAAATTATGCATCCTTGTCCTCCGCACAGAACGTACGAAAATCTGAGTTTATATTGTTGGAAGCGGCTGCCGAATAACGGAGGTTTGGGAAATGGGGACTTAGAGAATTAGCTGCAAAGGTGTAAATCCGATCGGCCGATGCCTCGTCACTCAATGTGACCTGTGTGACTGCGTCCTCATCGAGGCGCTCAGCGGCCATGTAGTGTCTGTTTTCGCTCCGAAACTCTCATACGGACTCAAGGTTGTCGGTACAAGCCTTCTGAACAAAAATCAGCAGCTATTCTGCACTCCTTGGACCAACCCTCGATATTTTGTCGAACTCCTGCACCGTGTACATTTCCGCCTGTACGAATCATCACCACAAGACCTTCAATCACTTTTTGCGTCCTGACCCCAACAACCCTTCCGGATTTTCTCGTATTTCGGGCAGCCTATATCCATAGCTGTATCCTGGTGAGTTGTATAGGCCGCGTAGTCGTTGTCCTCCTTACTTCTGAGCACTTACAAATTGAAAAAGCCTCGAACTCCCCTCTTATAACAAAATCTTTGTACTACCTTCCTGGACATCGATTCAAGCCGGTCACTTATACGCTGAGCACTCCAGTGTCAACTACGACTCCTGCCCGTCTCTCTGCGCTTCTTGCCACGTCGTAACGACGATCCCGACGACGTCCTAGTCCTCTTAATGAGCACCGCCACTAACTCCTCTTGACTGCCAACTACGACGACGATGCCGCGCGCCAAATCTAATCTATCTCAGCAAGAAGTGTTGTTGAAACGAGCCGACGCTTCTTGGCGATACAGACAACGGTGCGTACACATTTATCTACCCAATACAAGGTTTTCACAGCACCCTCGCTACTAGCAACAGAGATGCAGTCAACGAAAAGGCGCGCCTGAGGATGCAACGGTACGTCACATACTGTCGACGGTGCTAGCGCTGCGCTGAGATTTTGCGAAATGTAGAAAGAGAGCGGCGATGAAGAATGCGTCTTCAGCCGTACAATTGGAGTACAGGATGCGAGCGCGTAAGCATCGACGCGACTATAGGGAGTGAGTATCGAGCTTAGCAATTGGGGAATCTCGCTAATCTGCCAGCAGACGCGTAAAGCGCGTGGGGAGGAAGAGGGTGGACAAGAGCAGTAGTCGCGTCAACACAAATGTGGTACCCTTGCAGCGGTCTCGACATTCCTCAGCGACTTCCGACTGTCCTCCCACTCCACCCTTACCATGTCCTGCTTCACCGCAGTCTCCGCAGTTCTCGGACGACGACGACGACTACGACGACGAGTATGATCGCGAAGGGGAGTATGACGGGGAGGACGAGGATGACGGCGGGGAAGACAGCGATTCGGAGGTATACTACGGACATCGGCGAGAGCTGCGCCAGTGAGGAGACGCTGGGACTTTTTCTTATTATCCACGCTCTGATTATTTTGCTCTACGAAACTCTCGCTATTACACACCAATGCTGTCTCACAATGTTTTGTCGCTAGAATTAATATTTATTCGCTTGTGGTTTTTTTCGCTAGGAATGATATAACATTGGACGAGGTTAAGGACAAGTAATTGAGGAGAAGTAATTAAGGACGAGTCAGTAACTCTATATCTAAGCAACATAAAAAGGCCTCGGAGGGGGGTTCTGCCCTCGATAAGAAATATAGCGGCCTCCCATGGCCTGTTCCTCCGTGAGCTCGAATGCGTCCACAGCCGCAAGGTGACTCTCGCGGCGCTCAACCTCACGCTCGAGAAACTCAGCTCGAGACGCGTCGGCCGCAAACTCCCCGTCCGTGCGCTCACCGTTCTCGAAGAAACGCCGGATGCCCGACCCGGCATACTGAATGAGAAGGTAGCGCCATTCGTGAGCTTGGACCTTGATGAACGAATACCGTACCAATCCGGGCGGGAGGAGGATAGAGGCGCCAGGCGGGAAGGTCAGAATCCAGCCGATGTCCCACAGGATGATATGGCCGCCAAGTCGAAAATCGTAGACGCCGAGGGAGGTGATAATGCACCAAGTGAAAGGATCAAAGCGACCCTGGGGGCCGAAAGGTGATAGAATGCGGTGTGGGCCTCCCAACTCGAGGGTGATCGCAGAGAACACGCTGGTTTCGCAGGGGTAAACAGCGTCGGGGTCATACTGCAGCATCTTGGTCTTCTGCTCCTCCAAAGCGGCGAACGCCGTGGGACAATATGCTTCAAGTAGACCTGTCAATCGTGATTGGCGATCGCACTGCCATCCTGCATTAACCAGCTTTCACCACTTACCGTTCGTGAACGAGATCAAGCGTTTCATAGGGACGGTGCTGAACAAGGATAAAGTCGACAAACTGTCCAAGGCACGGCTTCCAGGATATCTGGTGGGCTACAGTACTGTGAGGCCAACGCTTCCATGGCTAGGGCAATTGAAAATCTCACTTTGCTTTCATTAAAGTAATGCCCCACCCCCGTGAATAGGATTGGGTCCGTTTCCGGGTTACGACGACGGAGAGCTTCAGCCTCGGCGGCGCACAGCGCGTTTACTTGATCCATAACATCTTCGTCCCAATCCCCCCTCATCCCGACACCGGCGAGGACCACGAGCGAACGTTTCTGGCTGGCGACAACGCGGACGTCCCTGCACACCTCCGTCAGTGGTGGGGAATAGCGGCGTCAGGATTAATAGGAGCCTTACGTGCCATCCCACTCGACGGCGCGCATCTGGAAGCGCGCGTGGTCACCTTCGAACTCTGCAAGGTCGTAGTCTCGACCTTCAATGTAGACCACATCGTCCCCGGCGGGAAGGTCAGGGAGTCGGTACAATTCCCGAGCCGAAGGGAGGCGAATACGGTGCTTCCGCAGGACCATCAAAGCCGCCTCGTTCATGGTGCGGAAGCGCTCCTCACGCAGAGCAGCGGCGCGCGCGTCCTCGCGTTGCTGAACGCGTTTGCGCTCATGAGGACGGAGCGGCTGTATCGGGGTGCCCGTGGGGGAGATGTCAGGGAACGGCAAGTACGCGAGAGCGCGGACGGCGTTCGAGATGCGCTCCAGCGGTAGAGGATCCCCCGGGTATGGCAAAGAGGGGTCTTGTCGAGCTAACGCTTGCTGAAGTCGGTGTTCCAGATCAAAGGTGATGAATGGGTCTTGCGGATCGTCCAAGGGGTCGATACCAGAAGTGCGGTCGTCAGGAATACGGATCGGGATGTGAGAGGGAGGAGGAATGGCGTTGGGATTGGGAAGGCGTCGCGGAGCACGCTGCATCGCAGAAAGGTGAGAGAAGTCAAGGGGGAATGCAAAAGAGACGCGAAAGAATGAAATGCCTGTTCACAGATTGATGCTTCTTTTTGAATTCGCTGGGTTTTCTCTGGCGGTAAGGTTCCAAACTGTATGTGGTACGCGGCTTAACCCCGAAAACAGGTCTCCGAAACCGCTTGTACAGATTTGGTGGCGAGGTTTTGCGGGGGCTCGAGATCCAGATCTCACGTTTCAATAGATCAGCGTGATTCGATGACGAACCGCCCGAATGTGAACTGGTTCGTTCGGCCCCCGCAAGAATATAAAAGTGTGGGTCTCCCATTCGGAGTCACAGCGTTCATGGACACTTCGCCCCTTCCTCCTTCGTCGCCCCTTCCTCAGCAGCCTTCGTCTCCCGCTTCCCCCAGCCCACCCCCAGCAACTCAACCTCATCGTTTCGCCTCTGCAACCCAGAGGTCGTCGATCAAGGCTCGCAGTAGGTTGCGCATCGACTGTCAAGTCCTGCGATAACGCTCCTTCCTTTAGGCCCCCTCAAGATGAAGACTGCTCATCCTGGCCCCCAACCAAGGGCTCTCACGTTCGATTTGGACACCACCACTCTCGTGGGAGGACTTCCTTCGTAAGTTATCTATTCTATCCCTCGCATCTCTTCTGAACCGATTTTTTTCAGAGCCAAGAAGAAGCTGACTCCTCGTCTTCTCCCCCAACGAAGCGCCCTGTCGTACGCTTTGGAGACCACCACAGTCGTCTCGGGACTACCGGCGTAAGTTACCTATTTTATCTATCGCATCTCGTCTTCCAAGCTAACATTTTCTTCTTCAGAGCTCACAAGGCCCAGGTTCTTCTTGAATTCGTCACCCGGTACCTCGCTTCCGGTCATGCCGACTCCCCTTTGCTCCAGGGCGACGACGCCGAGAAAAAGGCAAGAATGATCAACTCCTACGAGATCGGCAGCCAGTATTACCGCATGCAATATCAAGAGGAGGAGGAAGCGGCCGCTGCACGCGAGCCCGTCGATGACGGGCCTCATACGTATGTTTTCTTCCTGTTCGTATCGCATCTTGTATCCACTCACCGCGTCTATCTTCAGGGACTCTTCCGGGGAGGAGGATACCTTCGTCATCCCCCCGCCCATCTTCTGGTTTGGAGGGCATCCCTACCGCCCCGAACACGAGCGCATCTCCATCGAGAAGACCTCTGCCGCCGTCATCAAGGAGATTGACCGCAGGATCGCCGAGAACAAGGCCAGGACGGACAAACGAGTCTTGAAAGCTTGGAAGAAGTGAGTCTGTCTCGCTATCGAGTGTCTTATGCATACACTGAGCCCAACTATTTAACAGTGCGGGCCTGTTTAGCTTTGTCGGCACCTCCAACTTGGTGAACGGGGAGCGTATTGAGGCCGCATGGGCGGAGTCGGCGCCTCCTGTCCCTCCCCTGCCTGGTATGTCCACTCCGCCCATGCGTGGTATGTCCGCTGCGGCCGCTTCCTCTTCGGCTTCGACTCCCGTGCGTGGTACGTCCGCTGCGGCTACTTCCTCTCCGGCGTCATCGTCGTCTCCCGCTTCCTCGTCAGCGGCTTCCAGTTCCTCGGCTGCCCCTGCGACCGTTCACGTAGTCAAGGTGAGTTGCGCACACCACGGCGCTGATCAACAATTTACCTCTTCTTCAGCTTGTGGGCATTTTTGGGTGGCGCGAGGTCAACTGCCGTTGCGTGGACGGTCAGCACGCCGAGTTGAAGTTTAACCAGACCTGCTCTTTCAACGCTCACGACGGCACGCTGGTGGTTAGAACCAAGGCCACTGAGATCGTGCCCTTGAATTGAATTAATTGGTAAATACCACGTAGGATAAATGCAATGTATCTCGCGAACGGAGTACCCTTAAAAATATGTTTTTTTTTGACTTCAAACTCGTGGCCGTGCGATGACATTACGTCACCCGGCTTTCTCTTTTGGACTTGACTCTTTTCTTCGCGTTTCCTCGCGGGCTGGCTCCCTGGTTGCTTGGGTGGTGCTCGCCGCGCGGGTGCGGGCCGCTAATCATTTGCTTATCACGCCATGGCCGCCTTTTGCCGTTTCCCCCTCATCCTCTCGCTGTGATCGGTCAAAACCAATGTCCTCCTCGCTGAACGTCTCTCCTACAAGAGCTCCCAACACCAGAAATCAGATTCAGTCGTACATCGAATATGAGAGTCGCTCGGGCGATCTTACCAGCGACTCAACCTTCCAATCGTCTCAGGATGGTCGACGCCAACGAATAGACGCCATCAATATTCAGCCGAAGAAACGCAAACTGCGCCCCACCGACTTGGACGACAGTCTCAGTAACTGGGTTCCTTTACGCGACGACAACACAGGGCTGGACGGCGACGCGAACGAGGAGGAAGAGAGTGGGGGTGAGGGGAACGACGCGTCGGGCGGTAAGCGCAAACGTTACGATAGCTCTGTGAGTTCCATAGTATTCTTCATTGCGTGTTGAGGTGCTGAATAGCTAACGACAGGACGATCCTATGAGACTCTGGCGTCCGCTGGCTGGAATGTTTCTCGATGAGCTGCTGCGACATGAGGCTTTGCCGACGACTACAAAGTGTGCGTGTTGTAGTAGGGAGTGGTCGACCGCCGCACGCAAGTTTCGTTGCGAATCGTGCGGCATGTTCCTGCAGTGCTCTGAGTGTCTGCTAGCCCGACATGCGCTGATGCCGCTACATTGTGTGCAGGTAATGTTTCCTCTTGTTTTATGTTTCACACAAAACAATTGACCGCTTCCGCAGGTGTGGAACGGCAAATGTTGGAGTACGGTTTCCCTCAGCAGCTTGTCCTTGGTCTATCAGCTGGGTCATGGAGGGCATCCTTGCCCCCGCCCTGCCCCCGCGCTTCGCGAGATGACCGTGCTGGACTTCCCTTCCATACATACGGTGAAGTTTCGATATTGTGGATGCGACGTTTCCGACCACGCGAACAACTTGGAGCAGTTGTTGCGAAACGGTTGGTATCCCGCCACAACCGTGGATCCTGGAACTTGTGCCACCATGCGCACCTTGCGGACATACCGGCTGCTCAACGCCGTGGGGAATCTGACTGTGCACGACGCTGTGAGGGTCATGGAGCGGAGTACGGATGCGAGTCGGGTGAATTCAGTGCCGGTACGTCGTCCCTTATTAACGAATCGAAATACTGATTTTGAGCTGCCCCCAGGATCGATATAAGGCTTTTGGGCGTATGTCGCGACAGTTTGCGTTTCTGAAACGCTTGAAGCGTGCTGGGCGGGCGCACGACGCGCGAGGTGTCGGTGGGACAAGGACGGGGGAGTGCGCTGTATTGTGTTGGGCTTGTCCTCAAGAAGGAATGAATCTGCCGAGCGGGTGGCGGGATGTAGCGCCGGAATTCCAGTAAGTCGGGCATTTGGGCGTTTCGAAATATGATTGAATTCATATCCAATATCCCAGGTTTCTGTACATGCTCATCTTGGCGGTCGACGCGAACTTTCACATGAGGAGTCGTTTGCGCGCGAATCAACGAGACGACCCGCCGCTTGGAGATGGATGGGCATACATGCTGGAAGAAGCTGGATATCATGAGCATTTACGGAATTACGTGGGGGAGGAAGATGTGAGTAATGGGTCCTTTCCGCTCATTAATGTGTGATTGTCTAATTTATCTTTGATTTATATTCAAGGTGTCTACGTGCATTGCGTTTCAGGCGTTGCTCCAGAAGGACACGCGGATCACAACTGGGCTACGATGCTCGGGGGTTGGGGGAGTAGTTTGTGCGAGGCATGAATTGGTGCGGGCGCAAGGGGTGGGGGACTTGCAGAAGGGGGAGAGGTAGGCCACGCATTGAAGGTTTCCACTTACTTTACTGAGTTTCGCCAGGTACTCGAACATGGATTATATTGTTTTGAGCGCTGTGTTGGGGATACTAGCCATATTCTTGGCTATTTCCTACGACATTGCGTGTCAGTGGCGGATTTACTTTCCGAGGCGGATGGAGCAGATGCCGGAGCGACTTCGCCTGGATCTAACGAAGATCACTTTACTGTTTGCGCTCCCGGTGTGGCACGCGGCGGCGCACGAGCGCTCGTGTCAAGCGCAGAATTCATTGACGTACACTAAAGGTGTAGGACGAACAGATGGAGAAGGCATTGAACGCACCTGGTCGCGCTTTAACACTCTAGGCTGGGCTTCAAGAGAAATGGCGCGAGGCGCGCGCGCGGACGCGATTGATGACCGACTGGATCATCACAATTGGGAGAAAAACATCTCGTTGGGTAAGCATTTGCTGTTCCGAAAAGCGAAAGCCTGGTTTGGGAGCTAACTTGTCGTTGTGAAGGTGCCACTCTGCCCCACAAGCTGGTTGTCGCCATTGACGAGCGCGACAGGCAGATAGCAGGATTTAAGCAGGTTGATTCGTCTTTGGACGATGATTTGCGGAGCGAGTGGCAAGGAATGGTCGACGCCTGGCTCTCCGATCGCGATATGCCGAACCCCTACGTCGCGTCGAAGATTGAGAGTGAGTGTATTGATTTTATGTACGACGCGGACGCTGGCTAATGTTATCCTCAAAAACAGGGGTTTCAGAGGCCTCGATACGGCGGGAGTTGGCCAAGGAGGAATTGGAGGAGGCGGCCGCTTTGAAGCCCGGGAAGAAATTGCATGGCACGAGTATGAGTGCTTTTCTGGTGATGGGCTTGCAATTGGAAAGCCAGCAGTGAGGTTCTATTGTTTGTGTATGGAACTGAGGAACTGACGGCTATCGCTAAAAGGATTAGAATTCGACGAGAGGTCAAGCAGCGCCCGCTGTTGGTAGCGGACCAAACGGAGCGCATCTCGCAGATGCGCCGTGCGTTTTACGTGAAACTCGCAAGATTTCGTCGTCTTCAAGCGGTATACATGCCTGGGGCTGTGGAGGAACTGATGGAGGAGGACGATGCGCGAGACTCTGAGCTGCCGGCGCCCGAGGCTGAAGACGTTCGGCTGTATCTGCCATCTAGCCTGCCCCCGGTGCGTAGAATAGCTCTTTCTCCGACCCTACTGGAGCGGGAGGCGAGGTTGAGGGAGGGGCAGCTCGGGGATGGCATTGCGAAGCTACGGCGTGCGCTACTTTCCAGAACCCACTTGTGGGACTGGAAGGATATTCGGGTTCAGGGACAGCGAGCTGGGACACGATCAGCGGTGCTGTCCCAGCGCGTGGAGGAGAACATACAGGAAATTGCGAGACGATATCGAGCGAATCGCGAGGCTTTGATTGCCCTGAGAGGGATGGAGAATTGTGTCGATTGGAAGGTGCTGCGAGACGAAGACATCCGTGGTGATGATGTGAATGAGGTGGATATGGCGGCGCGGAGGAGATTGGGTCGAGTTGGGTCAACAACACGGGAGCGGTATAGGTCGAAGGCAGCGGGCAAGAAGGAGAAGGGAGGAAAGCGAAAAAAGCAACACATGTCGTGGATTTGGACGAGTGGCGGCGGGCCCGGGGAGGATGAAGAGGAGCTACGTGAAGGTACATTGTTATTCACCTCCTTTGCAATCCCTTGACTGACATGTGGACCGTTTTAGCCGTGCGCATCGAGTGGTCCCGCGCCCAAGCGCGTCGGGATCGTTGGACGGAGGAGGTAATGTTGCTGCGGGAGGAAATGAGGCGTGTCCTTCGCTTCCTCAATTCTCAAGCTCTGTGGTGGGAACAGCGTTTGGTGGTGGAGCGGGAGGTGCGGGAGGATATTCGTGCGGGTTTGCGTGCCTACGCTGCGCGTCAGGCGTCGAGTGCCCGTGCAATTTCACGTCGCTTCCGGTCGATGTGGGATACATCTGCATCGGAGGTTGTACGAGCGGCGCTGGAGGACGAGGCTGATATGGAGGTCGCGCAGGGGGAGGTAGGAACGACGGAAGGTGGTGAAGGGCAGGATGTGGAGGACAGGTTTGACGGCGATCCTTTGTGATATGCTTGAGATTTTGCGGGTTGGGTGGGCGGGGCACTTGGTGACCGCAGTAGGATGTTCGGGAGACCTGTAGTCTTGCATTGTACGATACAGATGTCATCTGTAATCTGTAAGGCAGTGATGGTTGGGGGAAAAATGCATTTTGTAACGATACAGTAGGAAACGCAATAAACCGCGATGTTTGCTATATACAATGACGCGGGGAGGCTGCGGAACATTGTACCATATAGTTTTCATTTGTAACAGCTCGATGGACGGTTGGATCGAATACTTTTCAGCGCGGTACAATTCAGCGAGAGGCTCAGTAATCACTATTATATCTACATATATTACATGGTTTTGTAGCAGATACACCGGGTGGGGATGTCTAATGAGAGCTAGGGGTACTGTAGGGCTATGCATAAGCACCCTGGGAGGTCGTTGCACGCTGGGAAGTGGTTCAAATGAGCGGAATTTTGAAGGGTGGAGTGTGTTTGGGCCTGTTTGTAACACCTTCAGATAAGGGGGTTTATCTGGTTTTGATGCAGATCATGGCTTGCTGCTGAGCCATCAGCATGGCAGGGATGCCGGATGCCGAAAACAGGCCAAAAAGGCGTAAAAAGACCCCAGCCATGCGCTGTCTACAGGCGGCCAAAAAGACAATCTACATTATGGCTAGTACCTGCAGGTAAGCCTTTATGTTACTTCTACTGTTGTACCACCACGGCCAACGATATGCCCGACAACCGAGTCAGGCACCACAAGCGTACACGAGTAGCGGGACGGTGAGTCCTCTGCAGTAGGGAGGGTTTCGGCGAGTGGTATGGCGGTGTGGCCGACAGCGATGATGGCAGGGGTAGGGGCTGGGGTTGAAGGTGCAGAGCCCCAGCGAGCACCATCCCAGGAGAAGCGCCAGGCATGCCCTCGGGGAGTAGAGGCTGCAGTGTCCCCAAACTCAAGGCGATCAAGACGGTCGTGGACGCGCTGTAGTTCGCTTCGAAGGAGAGTGCAGTAGGAATAAAGGTCCTGAGGAACTGCGGGGGTTGCCATGGCAAGGGAGGTAGGTGTGAGGTCGATGATAGGATGAGGGCAGAGTAGGAAGTAGGGTGGTCGGCTGGGGCTAGGAGAGTGCCAGAGTCGAATAGAAGGTTTGTTATGCTGTAAGGGGAGAAGGGCCCAGGAGCCAAGTCGATAACAAACCTGGGGATCAGAGATCCCCAGCAGACTACTTATATACAAGAGGTGACGTAAGATATGACATAAGTGAGCACAGCATGATGTCTTGGAGACAGAGAACTTCTGCCCAAGTCAGAAGACGTCATAGCTGTGGAGTCCCCTGACATCCACGGAACTGCCAGCTCCAGGACCAGCGTAGCAATCAATTGATTTGCAAGGTAGGCAACCGGGCGAACACTGGATTGGTCGGCCACAACTATAGTGAAGGAGTTCTTCAGCTGCATGGTAGGTTCTTCAAACGGAAAATCGTCCACTCTGATACTGCTCCGATCACCATTGACTATGCCTTCCGATAATCCCCGACCTGCATCAATCCAAAGATGGGCCTCAGTGTGGGTTGTTTTATGTGCTCCGTTCCTGCCCTGTATCACTGGGACATGCACCCAGAGCCTCCTGCCAATAGACTCCCCATCTGGGAATAGCCATGCTGACTGTGTGCGCTTCCAAGCCTCCATTTAGTTCCCGACGTTAATATCAAGTAATAGAACGGTCATAAACCCTTGCCTGCGAGTGTTGATATAGTTTCACATGAAGTGTACCAATACCCAAGTCATTTCCTGGAGAACGAAGGGAGGCATTAGAGAACAACGGGCACCAAAGAAACTCAAAGCAGAGGTACGGTTTATATGCACTTTACAATTATAAACTAACCGGATCCAAGTGCATCACATCAAACTCATAGTAAGGATACGGAAGTAGAGAATTGTCTAGTTCAGTTATTTTCAATGTCCCCGTACAAATCAAAAATGTTCCTTCTTCTACAGTTGCGGCAAAATCAAATGTCCCTACCATAAAAGGAAATTTAGATCAATCTCGACCTTTTGCCCAACCACACATACTCTGAAGCGGATGTTTGGTGCCAGAAGGAGTGAGGGAACCAGTAGAATCTACCCTGGACTTTCAATCTTTTGATTTGACCCAGTATTGAGCGACTTTTGGCTCCAGCCATCTGAATATAATCTGGGGCAAACACCGCGGTGTAACGACTGGCCATTTTTGCGCGTTATATCTGGCTATTTTAAGTCAAGTGCGACCCTAAACAACTCAACTACCCGCCACGACTATAGTCTTACTCGACTATCAATAGGAAGTCAGTACCTCTGTTGGTGACACTAAGGAGGGTCAAAGTGAGCTCCGAGCTGTTGACCGTAAAACCCATCACAGGAGAAAGGCATTATAATAATAGCCTACTGCAGTACTATGGATCTGTTCCATAACAGAACCCTCAGAAGAGTGACGAAGAGTCAAGTACTTGTGTACTACGGACTTAGACGAAGGTCTAAAAGGATGTAGAAGGCGCCGCGGTGGACATCAGAGTCAACATCAGTCAAAGGACAGATGCCGCGGGCTGCCGACTATAAATAGACGGCTGGAACAGCGGAAAGGGATCTCATACAGGAGATGCCGGTGCCAGGATCAAAAGGCAGAGATATGGCAAGACATGAGGTCTTTGACAGGAGTGATGATGGTGTGATGCTGAAGCCGAACAAGTGCGGCAACTTCATTAGAAATCTATTTCTATATTGGAGTCAGCGCGGATGACTTGGTGGCTTGATAAATTGGACAACAGACGAGTCCGTGATATTGCGAGTGAATTGGAATGTCCCAAGAATAGTCTGAGGAGTTAGTAGAGGCGTTGATGGCACCACCGGAAGGGTTGCCGCAAGTGACGGATTGACGGGATCACCAATGATGGTGTTCCGCGGGCTTCCGCAATTCAGTGATTCAACCGTGAGAGTCATAATTGCTGACTTTCTACGGTTGGATCGACAAGCCAAGAGGCTGCCGAAGGTCCTCCGGGACACCCAAATACCAATATACCATCTCTCTACTCAATTGGATCGACACTGCTTACTCTGTACTATTTATGTGATGTATTTCTTGGCATTAGTATAAAAGGACCTGTATTTCTCGTTGAGCTGGAGGACATCGCGCTCAGTCTACTGGACAGCGTTGGTGAACTCAGGCAGCAACGTAGAGGCACATATAAAGATATTGTCTACTCGTTTGTCTTAATAGAAACTGTGTTGAAGTTCAAGTCAAGTGTGAATCCTAAGCATTCGTTTCGAGAGTGTTCACCCGCGGAGGCTTCGCCTTTGAGTAGCTTTGTCGTGGTACTAGTGTGCTAGGAACTGCCTGCCTCTATAACCCGCGGACTGTCTATTTCGATTGTGAGGATACATGTGCTCAAGAGTGAACTAGTATCTCCCTGAGTCTGAAGAGAGTGGAACTGTCCATCTGCTAAAGCATTGCGTTGGAACTGCTGGCGTATAACCTGAAGAGATCTGATTAGTCCTCTTCTGAAAGACTTGTGCTATATAAAGGAGTGTCAAACGTTCCTGGAACTTGGAGGTTCAGGTCTATAGTACGACTGGTGCTATAAGAATTGTACAGTCTGTCGCGGAAACTGTCTGTGGTCATACTTTCAATCTCGCCCTGATATTCAACTTTGTTGGTATCTTGTATCCTACTGTTTTACAGTTTCCTATTCTTAGGAAAGGTCCGCGGACGGAATCACTTCCATCTACGGTGTGTGAGAGCGTGTTTTGTGCAAGGTTCTGCTTGCAAGTCGACTTATATCCTCGTCACTGAGATATCTGGATTTCGGATCGAACCCCACGAACTCTTCGAGAGACATTTGAGTGTATCTTGTTGAGATATTTGTGTTGTAGTGTTGTGTGTGTTGGTTGATTGTGTTATATATATATTTTGGTGGTAGATTCTCTGCTGCGCTATATTTAGCACTTCTGTCGATATATTCAAGTGTCAGCGTTACAGCGTGTACCTGAGAGGTCCGCCGTGGATCTTGAAAGACGGAATACGTGGTCATTGTTCTTGAAACAGCGAGCCTCACCTCTCAATCCGAATGGGTTATCGTCACCACCCTCTTTCCCATCGTGTTCGTCTCCCGCTCCCTCTTCTGTATTAGCCGAAGGCACGGTTGAGCTTTGGGGGCGAAAAGATCAGCATCACGTTCTCGACAAGGCAACAGGCAGACTCACCGACAAGACGGAAGCGTCATCTGCGAGTTCTTCCCCTTTCGAAAGGTCCGGCGCTCCTACTCATATCGCTGACGGAGTTGCAGCTGAGCCTGGAGGGCCAGTGGGTCAGCAGCACGTCAGAGTCATCGCGGTGGATGGTCAACTCACAGAGAAAACCACCTCTTCATCCTCTCTCACGTCCCTGTCGCCTCCTACTCCTCCTGGCGCCGTTGATCGAGTCATGGATTCTGAGGGGCGAAAGGCACTTCAGCAGCAGATCGACATCATCGTCGAGGATAGAGGGACAGAGAGCGCACCGTCACCACGAAACACATCTTCTCTGCCTCCTGATGCTCCTCCTTGGGTCGTCGAGAAGAGACTTGAAGTAGGGCTTGGGGGGCAGAGCTTCTATCAGCGGCATACTGACAGCAGCGTGAAGAGACAACTCACCTCTGACAAGCGGCCGCTTCCTCGTTTGACTTTGCCGCCTACCGTCGCCGAGTTCCTAGCGGCACGTTCTGCTCTTCCTCGCACATCTTCTCCGCCTCCCGCTCCTCCTCGCGTCGCCGACCGAGTCGTAGTTGAGCTTGGGAGGCGAAGCAATCAGCAACCCGTTGTTGACGACTCGACCAGTCAGCTCACCAACAGATCATCTACGCGCGAGGACCGAGCGCGACTTACAGAAAGCCTTCAAACGTCGCTGACTTCCCCCACGTCTCCGGCATCCATCAATTCTGGTGAGGTCCGGGTCGAGCTTGGGGGGCTGGAGGACGTCGCAAACGTCGACTTGAACGCGAACCTACGTCGCCAATACTTAATTTCCCACCACTCGCCCTCCCCTCGAGATACTTGCACTTGTCCATCCAATGCCGAGCCTGGGGGGCAACAGGCGGCGACTACAGATACCAGGATTAGTAGCTCCTTCAGGGCGAAGACTTGCACCTTGGATGGCCGTCCGTGCATAGCAGCGGCATACACGTTGGCTGAGAGTGTACCAAGCGAGGATATCAGGGAAGATCTCACTCGTCCACGCAATGCGCACCTGCATGTGGTGGACCGGACTCCGACCGCGCGTATGGAATGGGATTTAACGAAGACGGCTGTGAAGTTAATGGAAAAGGAATCAATCGTTCCATCAGCTACGTTCAGTTTATTGCGAAACGACTCATTACTCACCGAAGGAGCTCCCTTGATTCTCGTTCAGCACAGCGTCGCCACAGTCGATGCGGAATTAGTGACCAGCTCGTCGAACGCCGCCGTCTACACTGAAGACTATTCTGGCGCGTTCCCGCTGTCGCCCAAGTCCACAGCTCCGACGCCAACTAATGCGAGCAGCGTTAAGGATATGGGACTTCAAGCGGCGGTTGTAGAAACATTGTTTAGGCTGGACGTGCTAGACGGCGTCAGCGCTTCGGTCAAAGCGAACAACAAACCACTCACCTGGATCCAAATTCTTACGCTTTCCGCCGCTCGTGCTGGACGATTGACAGATTCCTGGCATCTTGGTTTAGCTAGGTCTATCGGGTGGAATGATTCGTCGCTCATGATCGTTATTGGGCACGGTGGACTGCATGGGGGGTGCACAACGACTGTGTTGCTGTACAGCGGAAACAACGCGAAATCGTCATCTGGATTGGACGAGCGGGACTTTCCGTTAGTTAAGTGTCTCGATCAGCAGGATGGAACGATACTCACATACCTGATACATGACTCGCCTTCCCCGTTCTCCAAACCGTACTTCCTCGGCGACTACCATTTCATGGAGCTTGGCGAGGGAAGCGATTTCTCTTTCGTGGCGCTACGCGCGAATCGTCTGTCATTCCCCAAGCTCCCGTCTCCGCCTCCTGTGGGACGAACGACCGAGTCGGGTCAGCAAACGCACAGGGCCGGCGATAGCACGTCACGTACCTCAATTACAAATTCCCTGCATGCGGTGCACGCTTCCTCTCTGGACAAGCATTCATCATCGGCGTCTTTACCCTCGATGTTAGACTTCAAGGCCTTCGTGCTTGTCAGCGCGACCACCTCATCAACGTCGACGGCAAGCGCTAACGCTTTGGTGTCTGGCGAGCTGGAGGCTGTTCAGTGTTAATTCATCAGCTAAGTCTGTTCAGGAATCAAAGGAAACAGCACTTACAGATGATACATTATGCTGGCCCTTACTTCCGCCTGGACTTGTTGCCGCATCTGGGTTTCGAATTGGGAGCAGCGTGCTCAACCTGCACTTTCTGCCATCGTCCAAGTCTCCGTCTCTGACACTCGCGACTGCGAGTGTCATCGAGGGTGAGGGGCTTCAGAACGTGGCGGACACATCGCTCGTCAGCAAGATAGACGAAAGACTCACCTTTCTCCGACACTTTCCGCTTTCTCGTGCACGCGTGTTCGTCTCGACAAACGCACCTTCGCTGGCCGCCGGTACTTCAATCCTGGATCTTTGGACATTCGCGATCATGGGCGCTATCGTAAGGGCGAAACGGAGCGCAGACCTCGCGCGTAATCAACGCGGGGACTGCGAACCGTGCTCCGCATGGGAACGAGAAGGTATTGGGACGCTCGCCGTGTATTGAAGACGCAGGCGCGGGCGCGCGTAAACGCAGCTGACTTTCGTCAGCTCCAAATCAATTCTGTGGAACTTCTAGGACATACCTGGAAATTCTACCCGGTCAATTCACCGTCACGGCATGTCGACCCTCGCAGACGGCTCGTTTCAGAGCGTTACGAGGACCCATATACCTCAGCTATGGACTCCATCTTCTCTATCCGTTTATATCACCTCAAAACTCTTCTAAGCCTCTCTTTTTAGCTTCAATTCAGTTTTCCAGCAATGAAGCACGCACCTCGAGCTCCAGAAAGCGAATCACGCTCTGTGAGCCGACTGTCGCCGGTCGGATGTCGCAGCCAATCCGCGGAAGGGTGAGGTGTTCTACCCGACGTCCTGCATCAGGGGTTCAAGCGTTGGGGTCGGACGTCGTATTGAATTCCGTCTTCGAGAGCAAGGCTCCGGAAAGGGAAGAAAACTAGAGCTTGACGAAGAGGTAGATGGGAGAAGAAAGAGCGTGTGACAATTAGTCACACGTCACAAACCTTCCGCTCTCTTCCTCAATCTGGCCCTCTCTCGTCCGCTCCGCTACGCGTTTTGACGCGTCTAGTCTCGTTCTAACCGAACGTTTACCCGGAAGCTGGCTCTTGGTCAACATTCTAACCTTACCTGGTCCGACTTTGATCAACAACGCACCCAAAACGCTTTCTCCCAGCTTTTAACTGCTTCTTTCTATTCTCTGGCGCTATTTCAGCCTTGCCCTCGAGTCTTTCGGGCCTTTCTATGTCTTCTCATCTCCTTACTTTGCGCGACTTCCCATTTTGTCACTACAAACCGGAAGCGTACGACGAACGGGTCCGTCGCAAACAAACCGGCTTGGTTCTCCTCTCGTTAGTTGGCAACATTTTGATCTCAAGACTAACGGATTTCGCGAAACGAACTGCAAAACGGAGTCCATGCCATGAATGGCCAGAAAGTGAAGGATGGCGAGGTTGGAAATGGAGTTGTCAGCAACAGGCTAGCGGAAAGCCTCATCGGGGGTTCATTTTCTTAAACGAATGCCCCCGCGAGGCGCGTCACTTTGTCTTCTCGCTACTCAACTCATTTCTGACGCACGCTTATTTTCTTCGTTGTTGCGGGGCTGCCTTTGGAAGTTTTTCAATTCTCGCCTGGATTCACCTCGTTTGGACTGTCTTTCGACTTCTCGTAATCTTCCCCATCCCGACATCGGCATGGACTGAATCGTCTCGATCTGACCAATGAAGATCCAGCTCTCCGTTTTTGATCTCTCCACTTTCTCGCCCAATCAAGCGCTCTCCCTTTCGGCGACGCGTTTCGACGTGTTCGTGCGACTGCCCCAGCGTGTCTCTCACGCTGTTAACTTTAGCATCGCGCGCTCTTCGCTCTTCCCGGATCGGCTGTCTGCCCACGCACCACAACATCTCAACTCTCGTTCGACACCCCAGCGACGTTTGGACGGATCGCGTGGGATAACAATCTGACTCTGTGCTGCCTCGTCCACGCCGTTGGAACTCGATGCGCAAATTCAAAGACAAGCATTCAAGAACTGAATTTCACATGGGAAATAGATGATGGGGGGCGGAACTCAGCACGGCAGCGCTTGCGCGTAGCCTCAATGGGGGTTTGTTCGTCTGCGAACGCCCCCGCGAGGCGAGTTCTCCGATTTCTCGGATTTTCATTCGTTTCTGACCCTGTTCTCATTTCACTGCCTTGAAACCCTCCATCCCTTTCAACGAGTCGCATAGCGTCTCCGCCTTACGGCTCGTCTCACTGCGCATTTTGGCGCGTTTGTCTCGGGCGAAACTCCAGGTGCACCTATACTGCCCACACAACCCCAGTAATAAGTGTGGTACAACATTGCTCATCTACAACACTAATTAGTGGCGAAACCGTGGGGCAGGGCTCCTGTCGATATCTTTCGGAGATCTTTTCAATAACTTTTTGCAAAGACATACATGAAGGAGAAGTCCAGCTCAGCTCAATAACTTTGCATATCTTTCAATAACTTTCAATAACTTTGGGACTCGTAGATGGTCCACAGGCATCTACTGCCCAAAAAGGAAATGTATTCGTAAAATACTTGTAAAATACATGAAAAATCAGTGAAAAAAAGACAGTGTCTCAGCTGGTATACCTACCATTGCGCGAAAAAACGTGGCCACTGCCCAAGCACGCTTCGCGAAGTTTTGCGGCAGTGGTCAAAGGTGTTGGTACCATCAAATGATGTCCTCGGCAGTTCAGCACATATATGGGGCCATCAATTCAGCTAGAAATTCATTATTTTGCATGCAATTTATTATTTTGGGCTCAGAAATATTCATTTATTCCATCTAATTGAACAATATTTGTCCACTGTTTGTACCTTTGACATTGATTTAATTTGGAGACAGTTTTCCATCAAAACATGTCAAATATGTTTCAAAACCGCCGGGGTTTCGAAATTGTTTTGCATTTTGCGGTCCAACCAGCACTCAGATCAAAAAATGCTGAGTGTAGATCTGATAGCTCTGGAAGAGCTCTACCTGATCCATATAAGCATCAAACAGTTTGTTCTGAGATTTCCTATTTCGGCCACTAACGCCTAGCATCTCAAAAAGGAAATTCTCGCGATCCTTGCACCCCTGGGTGTATCTGCTACATCACACTATTCTATACTGAATCTAGGTAGTATATGTTTACTTCTCAGCAGCTTTCAATGGTCAATTCATAGAATACCAGCCTATAAAACAAATAAAACAGTGAAATTAGTTGGGATTTATTGACCTGCTGTGAATGGGGAGTTCTGACCATTCTGTGCCCATAGCAAAAACTCATTCATTCCTATGAACAGTTCAAGGAACTCCAGCTGATACAATGGGCATTCTATCTCATTCAATACTGTGTTTTGGGGATGACATCAAACATTGATTTCAAGGGCTTCTGGTCTTCATGGGTACCTACCCTTGATTTATCCCAGGTAGGTTGACTTTTTAAACATACCTGAGCCTGTTTGATGCAGTAAATGCATCAATTTACCATTCTCTACCTTGCTTTTGCCCTCTGATGCCAGGTTGAAGGATTTCATCATTTTACTCTTCCATAGCATACATAGGGCATCTGAGGTAGTAGAAGCTTCAGTTGAAAGTCTGTATGACTCTGTATCCCAGCTCAATGCTTGGATATAAGCTTAGAATCAACTCAACTTGAAATCTATAATTTCACATCAATTGGACAATAGACTGTAGGACGCACAGATTCGGCTCTTGATGACTTTATATTCAAATTCAGCGTATAAAATCCGTCCATTTTGGTTATTTACTCACCCTATTCCGACCTGTTTTGACGAAGTTGCATATCCGAGCAACTTGGTTCAAAACTGGTTTACACTCACAACTACCTATGCATGTATCCTCTAATATGTATCCCCCTTCATGCCGATTAAATGGGAGAAAAATCAGTTCAAGCTCTATCTGAATTATAGAACAAATGTACACCTTCAAAAGTATAAGTGATGTAGCAGAATGGTGTCATATGAAAATGACCCGGTTGAAAATGTATTTTCTGGGCCATGGTGAGTGTGTCACCAATAATTAAAAACCCTAAGTCTCGTCCTCTACCTGTCAAAACCCTTTCAAAATTTGTCACAATGCTCATCAGTTATTATATTATCTATCTGAAACTTCAGATCAACGAGATATGGACAGTCAAAGGTGTAGGAGGTGGGACATCAAACCCATCAAAATTGAAATTGTATGTTATTTTGTGCATAGACATGCTGGTATTTTGTCTCCAATGGTGAGTGATACATCTTTTTAAACTTCCTATTGACTGTGCTGGGCTGAGAGCTGTGAAGAGTGGGTCTGGTGATGGATGTTTCAAATCTGTGATCACATCAATGCTTCAAACCTGAATTGAGGTATTATTGCAGAGAATGAAGCAGCATTAAGCTCATACAAGATGCAAACATCATTCTAAGGCAATATGCAGTACTTGGTGGATGCCACTGGGGCTATTCACCATTTGTTTTAGATTTTTCCGAAATTTCATTTATCCTTCATTCTACTGTTACATTAACACCTCTCTACTGCAACACTGCTCAATAGAAGAGATGGAGCAACTGGAGAGCTCTAAATAGATCATGAAATTGCACCCAGAACAGGGGGAACAACAAAACCTTCCTTTTTGGGATGCTAGGAGTTAGTATCCCAAAATGGAAGCGAATTTGATGTTGGCCTATATACAGGGGGAAATAAGTCCCCCACTCTCTAACTATGCTGCTGAGTGTTATATGGGTATACTGCATAAGCCTGGACCCCATCAACTGGGAATTGGGGGCCTGAAGAACACATTATGCCAACAACTTCCTATTTGGGTTGCTAGGCGTTAGTGGCCCAAATCGGTGATAGACCCGGTATTGGGCCAGGGCTGAATTTATTCATTTTCAGTCCAAGTGCTATTGTATTAAAAGCGTAATACATTATATACCACGGGAATACGCTCGTATGAGGACTGGCGTTTGCCTGAGCGGCCAGTTAAAGGATTATACACTAAGTGGGAGGTCTGGCACTGTCTACGACTGCGCTGGTATAGCGTGGAAGTTATAATATTCCAGAACAGACCTATCACGATAGGTCTCTAACCATCCGGAATAGGATTGGGAGTCGCCCTGTGTTCCGACCAAAGGCAGAATGAGTGGGATATAACTTGGGACTTATAAGAACCTGCCGAAAGGCCAGAAGGAGTGTTTCCTGGAGGCAAGAGGCTTTCACGAATAATTCTATAAACCAATTGCGAGGGATTTGCGGAAGTAGAATATTCCTACAAAGGAACTACACGTCACGCCGAGTTGGCTGCCGCCGTATTACGATCAAGGAGCACGGTCCGAAGAGGGACACTCATTAATGCCAATTTGGGCAATATTGATTGGGCCGCTGCGGCCCACTGTCATAACATAATGATCGGGATAAGGACTTGGATTGAATGAACCTTTGATCTATTTCCTGTTCTGGCCACCAAGGATAGGGCGAGGGCATAGCGGGCCCTAGTTTCTCTCACAATATACCCGTTTGTCGATTGTTCGGTCTCTTATTATTTATTAGTGAAAGGTATAAAAGGCATCGTTTCCTGTACTGGTACTCTAGTGGATTCCCTCCTCTAGCTGTGAGCGTCAAGCCAGTGTCGGCTTCGTGAACAACTAGACGTTGGACTCCATTCGAGATAAACTCCAGAAGCTTATTTGTTTCTTTGGTTTGTTTCGTCAATATATATTGTCTGTTGGATCATCTCTTGAATTGTACGCGTGGAATATTGGAAATTTTGGGAACTTACGCGTGGAATTATAAGAACTTTTGACCTACGGGACGCGTGAAACAGTTATTGGACATCTTACGCGTGGAATATATTGGCTTAACAAGCAACTTAAACACCTAAACCTCTTGAGAAGAGTTACATCTCAAACCCTTGTTGAAACCCACACTTCCTGTGTCAACATAGGACTCGTATAGACGTTCTCTGTACAAAGTCAGCAATCGCGAAAGCTTAAGTTAGTATATTTTGAGTGTTAGAATAGTTGGATTGCCACAGTCTATACTGGACTGGAACCCCGAACCTCGCACGTCGATCTCATAGTGGTTAGGATTATATTTAAGATTTGATTAGGGATTTAATTCCTTTTCATTTCTTGGGTGTTTTCCATAGTTGCCCTATAGTCAGCGTTTCATCGGATTATGTCATAAATGTGGTTGATGTTTATATGCATCAGGTAGATCTCATTGAGACCTACAAGATCTACATACAACTTCTTTTGATTGGAGTGCTGCCCAGACCGTAAAATGCAAAACATTTTCGAAAAGCCGGCGGTTTTGAAAACATATTTGATGGTTTTGATGCAATACTGCTTTCGGCAAGTAGCGGGAGCCCAAGCATATAGTGACTTCAACATTTGCTATATTCAGAGTATTAAATGAATATTTCTTAACCTTTTGAATCACATATGCTCTGTATTTTAGTAATAAGTTCAATTTATTTGACTCAGAATTCAAACGCCTCCCAACAAGCCGCAACGGCCTCAGCAGCCCTCGTGCCATCAAACAATCACCTGATTTTTTTTTTGCCATTTTTTTCGCTGAATTTTCATGTATTTTACGGGTATTTTACGAATACATTTCCTTTTTGGGCAGTAGATGCCTGTGGACCATCTACGAGTCCCAAAGTTATTGAAAGTTATTGAAAGATATGCAAAGTTATTGAGCTGAGCTGGACTTCTCCTTCATGTATGTCTTTGCAAAAAGTTATTGAAAAGATCTCCGAAAGATATCGACAGGAGCCCTGCCCCACGGTTTCGCCACTAATTAGTGTTGTAGATGAGCAATGTTGTACCACACTTATTACTGGGGTTGTGTGGGCAGTATAGGTGCCTGGCATTGTGGGCAGGAAGCAATGTGATGCTGGATGTCTGCACGTAAGTGCGGCCAATAGAAGCGAACCTTCAGATGATCCCATAAGGCGTCAGCTCCACGATGGCCGAGATTCTCATGACCCTTGCGTGAGGATTGATAACCGAGCTTCTGGTTGCATTATGACCAGCTGTGGCGTATTGTTTCCATTCCTTCTCCAAATCTTTCCTTTGCGCTCGTAGAACTGAGTTGCTTTGGAGATGAACCGTTTCTGTTGTTGCGCAGAAGGGAACTTGGGCATTTCTAATGTCTCCAGGAATTTGATGATATCCTCCATTTGTTGTTCCTGTGCACGTCGTGTCATCAATACTTGCAAGCGCTCCTGATAGAGTTGCATCTCCGTATTCTCGTAATATTGCCGTATTGGTCCAAAATAGCGCGGGGCTTTGAATGCAGAAAGGGCGATCTGATCCAGCCAGTCATCATCGTCATCTGGCGCCTCCTCTCCCTCTGCTCTAGGCCTTCGAGATAACGCGTCAGGTGCCTGGAATTTAGTTGCGGGAACATGGATCAATTCGAAGTGAAACATGAGGATGCCTTGGATCCATCGATTTACTGCTGCGTCTGGCTGTAGATCCGGGTTGTTGAGGAGTCCTTGGATAAATTTGGCATCCACTTCGACTCTGAACGTTTTGACCCCTATTATGTAAAGGCGCCAATGTCGAAGTGCTCGATATAACCCAAATAGCTCCAGTTTCGGTTGCGAGTATCGTGACTCCCTGTCACTCATAGGAATGGATCCGTACCGAGCAATTCGACGTCGCCCTTGTTCATCCAACTGGGACAGGATCATTCCGGTGGCTTCACTGCATGAATCTACCGCCAAATACACCCCTAATTCTGATTCGTAGTCAATGGGTCGGAGGGCCGGCGGAGAGACCACAAGATGCTTGATTTTCGCAAATGCCTCCGCACGACGATGATTCCAATTGAACTCCTCTGATTTGCGATATAGTTCGGTGAGGGGGCGAATGAGTCCTGAATAATTCTCTATCCAAATACGAACAGTTCCACAAAGTCCTAGGAATTTTCGCACGTCCTGTGGTGTCGTGAGAACCGGCCAATCTAGGATTGCTGCCAGTTTCTTGGGATCTGGGACTCTTCCTTCCGCGTTACAGGTTTGTCCCACGATCAGAACTTCTGGTCGGCATATCTGTGTCTTTGAGCCGGAAACTGTAGCCCCTGCGCATTTGAGTTTGTGTAGAATCCTGTGCACATCCTGAGCGTGTTCCCAAATGAACCTGCGAATGTCAGAGTTCTCTGGGATAGTCTCTGGTGTTCCATTTTCGTCAAGGTACTGTGTTTTTGATCCTTTGATGGGAAGGTCATCAATAAAAATGTTGGCAACATGGGGAATTTCGTCGTGTAGAATGAATACCATGCATCGTTGAAATTCTGCTGGTGAGTTCGTAAATCCTGTTGGCATAGAAGCGATTCGTAACAATCCTAGAGGAGTCATGAATGCTGTCATGTCTCGACTCTCTGGATCCATCTGTCGTGCGTCAAATCCCCAATAAAGATCAAAGACGGAGTAACATTGCCGTCCCGCAAATCCTTCTACAAAGTCATCAATGATTGGAAGC
Source organism: Favolaschia claudopus (assembly GCA_037176885.1). NCBI lineage: Eukaryota > Fungi > Basidiomycota > Agaricomycetes > Agaricales > Mycenaceae > Favolaschia > Favolaschia claudopus. The sequence continues at coordinate 58,400 of JAWWNJ010000035.1, read as the reverse complement.
ATTCCTGCATCCCGTACGGTGACTTTGTTGAGAGGTTGTAGGTCATGGACGATTCGTAGTTTCCCGTTCTTTTTGAGAACACAGAACCACCGAGAGCGATATGAAGATTGGCAGGGTTCGTAAACTCCCGCATCCATCTTCAATTTAAGCACCTCGATGACTTTGTTGAGGATTCCTGGTGGGATGGGAATATTCTTGTATTCCCAGGGAATATGTGGTACCGTTGAAATCTTGTATGGGCTGAAATATGATTCCTTGAAAGTTCCGCGTTCGGAATCTTCAAAGGCAACAGCTTCCTCGTTGGTTCGCATGATCCACTGGAATAACCGCTCCTCCGTAGGTGTGAGGAATCCCACCTTGTTGATTTCCAAGGACTCCATTCGTTCTTTGCTGAGTCTTTTTCCTTCTTCGAACTCCGTTGGATGAGTGGGTAAGGCTGGTAGAGTGAGAAGAGGGTCTTCTGGGATGTTCCGTCGCACGGCGTAATCTGGTGAGAAGGTAGTTGATACGGGTCGTACCTTTTTATCCACGTGTTTGTACATCGTGAATGCCTGGTACATTGTTCCTTCTGCGTTGGCCATGGTGACGGGGTAAAAGATGTACTCGTCGTCTTCTTCTAACACCAACTCATCCAATGAATCCTGAAGTGCGCCGGGTTGAAGGGTTTGAGTGGAATAGTCTTGTTGAAGACTGAGAACCATGGGTGTTTCGAAACGATTGAACTCCAACATGGTTCGATGGTGATACAGCAAGGAAATCTGGTTCCATTCGTGGACTAGGTAGTGTGCGAGTTGTAACCACCATAATAAGGTCCGTAGGAATACGACTAGCAATATTCGTCGAGAATATTGGAAGAAGTCGTAAAGATGTAAGAAAAATATCGTCGAGATAGTGGTAAGAAGTAGAAGGGTCGTGCCGGAGATACGTATCGTAGCGTAGAAAAATTCGCCTAAGTCAAATTGATTGACCAGGGGTACAGTCGAGAGTCCGTAGGTAGCTGAGGAGCGCGTCGTATCGTATAGTCCAAGAGAGATTTCGGAGTCGAAGCCAGGAAGAAAGTCACCAACTGTTATGTACAACTCGGTTGTCCGTTGCGATCCGTCGTGCGTCGTATTCACATCCACCCAATCCACTCTCCTCTTCGCCAGACACAGAACTGCGGGTAAACGAACACGGGGAAAAAGAAGGAGTAGGGGTGCTGGTTTTCCTCGTATGCTGGCGTCGATTAGCGAATCCGCGGGGAACGAAAAAGATCGAAACCCACCGAACATCCGGTATTCATCAAACACGTGAACGAGGAACACCATCCCTCCGTTGCACTGGGAGCAATGTACAATATAACCATGTTACCTATTGAAGATCTATGGTAATTATTTTTTAAATAAGCAATAAATATAATACACAATATGACTACATGACCTATAGAGGTTATATTTGAGATATAACTACAATATGCACACTATATAAACACAGTGTCTATGCTGAACATATTGGCTAATATGCCTACAATATGATCACAATATACACAACCCCAATAAGGAAACTGTCAAGTCCATATATAGATGTGGTATATTGTAAATATATAGGGACCAAACAAAGTATATATAGTAGCATCCTTTGTTAGCAGGTAGTAGAAGACGGTTAAAACCTAATTGGCAACACCGCTATAACTGCAACCCACACACCAGACCCGTAATATGCAAAATGCCAAAAAAAAAACCCACACTGGGATTGGACCCTCAACTGCCTGGAGACATATACAATAATAAAGGTTATTACATCCAAGTACACTACACAAGTCAGAGTTAGATGTCCGCATAAGACACAGTCGGCGGCGGCCGCCGACGGTTTTCATTGGCTGGCAGCAGCCAGGGGATATTGGCAATCACCGACATTAGATAACAACTTTCGGCACGTTGTCATCCTCCAAAACTGTTTGGCCAACACTTCATGTGAAAGGATCAGGTGGGAATCATGGGAAAATCGGCATAACACACAGCCAGTGCTCACCACGGTTACGGACTGTGCAAAACAGTGCTCAAGCAGCGAAGCGAGTCAGCAGCTGTGCACAAACTGTGCACTTACGAATCAAACGAGTCAGCAGCTGTGCTCAACTGTGCTTGGACTGTGCAACTTACGAGCGACTGTGCACGACTGTGCAATTACAAAGCCCCATAGATACGAGCGACTAAGTAGAACTAAGGCTATGCGCCAGTAGGTATAAAAGCCCCAATTGTACGTAGATTAAAAATTAATTCACTTTACTTCTCTCCACTTTCTGTCTGACCCAAATCCGCACCGCACCGAACCGTATCCGCACCGCACCGAACCGTATCCGCACCGCACCGAACCGCATCCACACTGCACCGCACCGTATCCGAACCGTATCCGCACCGTATCCGCACCGCATCCAAACCGTATCCGCACCGCACCGAACCATATCCGCACCGTATCTGAACCTTATTCCGCACCGCACCGGCCGTATCCGTACCGCGCATTATTGCTGAACCATTTTCAAGCCGCATCGTTAATTGCTGCTACTAATTCCACGCCCAGACTTGTTTGCCGAAACTCTGTCAACTGATAAATCTCTAGGCGTGCCCCTAATTGTTTTACTAACACGTTCATAGACTCCTTCCACTTACGTAACACTCACGAACCACTACTTTCCTCTTTGGGATTCTAACTAACCATATAGGGATTTTTCTTTATATTTCATAACACTATCAACCATACTCGCACTTTGAGAAACTCTCGAATAAAGTCACTTCCAGAGGACGTCACGTATAACACATTATACACTTGACAACGTTCTGTTAGCTTTGTATGTTTTTTGTTGAGCAGCTCCTATCTCGAACCGTTGACTGCTGCCAATTTCTGTTGGCTTTCAATGACCTTGCTATAGGATTCAATTTCAAATTTTCAAAATGGCGTGATCTCTGTCTCCTTGACTCCCTCCGTCAACTTCTAGCAATGTCCAGCACTTCTGCCGCTGCCCAAAAGTTCGAGGGCAACATCAATAAATATAAAGTCAATGAGCTCAAACAGCTGAGTGCTGCTCTTAGTCTCACTGTAACTGGAAGCAACGGCAAGAAAACACCTGTCAAAGACGAATTTCTCGCTGCAATCAAGGAACGAGTGTTCAAGTCCAGCAAAAACATTCTCGAAGCTGATCCTCGATTTGGTGGTCTCTACGAAGGAAAGAAAAGACATAGTGCTAATAAGGCTGCGGAGGATATTGTGGAGCAGTTAAAACCCACTGTAATGACTGGCCATTTTTGCGTGTTATATCTGGCTGTTTTCAAGTCAAATGCGGCGCCAAACACATCTACTACCTGCTACAACTATAGTCTTACTCGACTATCAATAGGAAGTCAGTACCTCTGTCGGTGACACTAAGACATTGAATTGCGACTACGAACAGGAACCGAGCACGAAATTTTAACCTATCCCTTTTGGACTCACAATTGCCATTTCCTGTGGCACGAACCCCCGGACTTGTGCCTGCCAATGTTGAATAGAAGGTTGAAATCAAGTTTGTTGAGTTGTTGGATTTAATTGTATAAGATTTGTCGCTGGACGGCAGTTTAGTTGGATTGGTTTGATTGGGTTGGGTTACTTTGGTTGCACCTTCAATTTGCTTGTACACGCTTCAAGGGCCCAAATTTCCTTTCCAGGAAGGGCTATTTCTATTTGTGATTCATTGTTATTTTCAGGAAACCCTATAAAGCAAATTTTGGCAATGACCATTACATTACACACTGAAAACACTTTCACTTAACAGTTTTTCATAGCCATCAGCAAAGAATGCTACCGTACATAGTTTGTTTGGTCCCCATATGCTTATAATATACCACATCCATATATGGGCTTGACAGTTTCCTTATTAGGGTTGTGTATATTGTGAACATATTGTGAGCGTATTGGCCAATATGTTCAGCATAGACACTATGCTTATATCATGTGCATATTGTGGTCATATATCAACTATAACCTCTATATCCCATGTAGTTATATTGGTATTATATTTATTGTCTATTTCAAAAATAATTACAATAAATTCTCAAAAGATCACATGGTTATATTATACATTGTTCCCAGTGTTGGGTGGTGTTAGCGACGTTCGACGAATGGTCACCCGCATGAACAGCCAGAGAGGGGCGCAGCGGGTTGCGTTGGGCGACAACATCGCCTGACCTACCCATTTGTATGATCCTCCGCCGATCATTGTCACCGCGGTCACCCCGGGTGGCAGATAGTCCCTGGTCTCCGCGAGAATCACGTTCGCGACCAATGGGAACCGACTGAAAGTAACGAAAATAAATGAGACGTTTGTTAGAAAGGCGAAAGAAACCCACTCGAACGGGCGCGACAGAAGTCGAAGGATGATGGTTAGGCCGGGGGATGGAGGCGCCGCTAGCGATCGCGGAAGGTCGTTCGAAAGGATAATGAAACGCCGCTCCCAGAACTTGATTAGCCGTGTGAGGTTCTGTATCGAGTACCCCTGCGTAGAGGAGGTGTGAGATGAGTTCCTCCCGCTTGAATTGAACGTGAAGAACCCGACTCAATACCTCCGAGATTAGGTGGTACCCGTGACTATGGAATCCAGCGTGCGCAATTCGAATGCGGTCGAATTCTGCGACCTTCAAGAGTGCCGAAGGATGAGGTGAAAGGCAATGAATCACAGCGGGTTGTTGCTGGATGTGTCGCTGAAGTCCCAGGGCGATGAGTCGATCCAAAAACTCGAGAAGAAACGCCCGCGCTCGTGCCAAGTCGTCGACGAATTTCGATTGGTAGATCCGCACAATGTTGAGGGCAGCGCAATACGCCGCTCCGCGGCGTCGCGCATACTGGCTGAACTGTCGTGCTACCTCCCCGGCCTGAAGCGGCGTCATCATGGGTTCTGCGTCGAGAATCCGCATGAATGCCCCTTCGGCGGTGGAGATGCTGTCGAGCACGGCAGGGTCGATGTGCATGCGCTTGTGTGGATCGTCAGTGTCTAAGAAGATGTCGTCGAGGTAAAGTGTTACCTCCCGCGCGCTTCGCACCCGCGCTCTATCCAAACGTTCGCGATCCCGCTCCAATGCGAGCCCTTCGTTGTTGACGTATACTACCTTGGACATAGCCTCGTGATCCAGCTCGCCGCGAAGCCCGTGTCCCGCAATGTCGAGGAATTCATGAGCGGGCGCAACCGCCCACTGATCCTCCATAGACTCCTTGCGTACGTGATGGTTGCTCTCATCCATCATGCAGCGCTGGGTGTAAACGTGTGCGGCAGCGCGCTCGTTCACCCCGACAGCCGCCACGGCGATGGAGTGGTGGATGTCTTTGACGGCGAGCGCGACCTCGTAGGTGGGGAGAAGAACCTTGCCGGCTGGTAAGATGCGCTGAGCTGAGGCTTCCGCCGACGTGGCAGCAGAAGGCAACGCCGACATGGTCGTAGGCTGGCGGACAGGGGCGTCGACGGAGGCGGGTGGGCGTTCGCGAAGATCAGACGTCGTTCCAATTGTGTCGTCGTCGTTGCGCAAGATGCCGGAAATAAAGAGCGGGTGGCGCGTACCTAACGGGCGGGGCGCATGCACCCCCGCCGACTCGTTGTGGACGACGACCTCCTCCGAGAGGCGTCTCACCCATGCTCCATCCGTGGTGGGTGGTTCTCCTCCTCCGCGCGTCGATTCGTTGCTGGCGGACTGGGTGATGGACGCGGCGGACGATTCGTCCGACGGGCTGGGTTCGTCAGAAGTGACCGGGGAGACTGGGCGCAACGGGGGTAGGGAGTCGTCAGAACCGGCGGACGAAGGCGAGTTGTCGGCAGAGAAGGGCGGTGGGAGAGAGGTAAGGATGGGAGGGAGTCGCGGAAGACGAGGAGGAACGGAGAGTTTGGCCTGATTTGGCCTTCCTCCGTTCCGATATCCGTGATTGGCCACGGCGATCTCCTGTTCAGATAGCGGAATTGGCCGGCGGCGATCCGCAGCCCACTGATCCTGTTCTTCGTCCGAAGAAACGTCGGCCATCTCGGCCTCGGACGAAGTATCGGACTTGTCGTGCCCGACTTGCCCGAGAGGCGTGGTAACGGAATTGGGATCCGACGGACCTTCGGCCGACTCATCGCCACGTCGCTCAACAACCTCTCCCTCTTCCACATCCATCTGGCGCTCTCCCCCCTCTGACTCGTCGTCCTCCGCCAAGTCTCTGAGCCTTTCGTCAAGACGCTGCGCAAATAGACGTCGAATAGTGACGTACGGCTCATCTCCAGCATTCAGTCGCATGGAAGAGATCGCGGGAGAGCTAGGTGGGGCGGAAGGGAGAATGCGAGGGCGATTGTCGTGCAGGATGGTGGGAGGAATAGGGGTGCCTGGTCGTATTGGTGAGCCGTGCGTTCCAGTGGCGGCTTTCAGCACCATACGCGTCCCGTCTGCCGACATGCCCACCGTGGTCATCTCAGCGGCGTTGACAGGCGGGGGAGCGTCGACGGGATGCGAAAGGTAGTGTCCCTCGTCGTTGGTGAGCGCGGTGGGTGAGTGCGATTCTTTCTTAATTCTTCTATCTCTTTCGCGGTTCCTGGCCTGCGCGCGGGCCGTTTCTCGTCGCACGTCCCGCTGGGAGGCGTAGGGCGCGCACAGCTTCCAATCGTGCACGCGCTCGTGCGGACGTTTGAAGAACGTTACCTGTGCGTGCCCAGTTTCCGAGCCCATCTCACCCGTCGCGGGGTCTTGGACGCGCATCTCAGTGTTGAGGAAGACGCTGGAGATGACCTCCTGCCCACCAGGTAGAACGTTGCCGTTCACACGCTGTATCTGGGCCGTCCAAAGTTGGGCGGGCCGGACCTCCTGTTCGTGTCGCGTGGCGGCGTCGCGCGCCTCAATCGTCGCGGCGACGACATCGAGGGAGGCGGGGGCGGTGGAAAGGGGTCGACTTCCCATCTTCCCGAAGCCGCGTCGGGGGCGTACGGGAAGGTCGTCGATGAGGGAGGCCTCGAGTTGTTGGATTCGGGCCTCGACGGCGGGTAGGAGCGTAGCTGCAGATGAAACGAGACGTTCAGATTCAACCTGACGCGTTATTGTTAGCTTGCCAGTTCCCGCCATCGACTCCGAACAGCAACGTACTGGAACAACATGTTCAGAAATTTGCATGAACGAAGTGTCGGTGGGTTCGTTGGGGGGGTTTGGATGAGATGAAGTGGGGAGTGAGTTAAGGTGTGTCGTTTCGTGTTCCTTTTTAACTCTCCTTACCTTGTCGTCCGATCTAATGCCTCTTTCCAGCATCGTTGCGACGCGCAGCCCGAGTAGAAGCACAAATTGTACCCAGGCGCGCAGCAACATGACGATTTCTCGCCTCAACTGCTCCCAGACAAGCTTATTCGACGCGTCCAGCCCCGCCAACGCGCGACTTCCCGAACTCGCGCCAAGATTTCGCGCCGTTCCTGAATTAAGTTCGTCAACGTGGTACTCGTGTTCGGGCGTTTCCGCAACATCCCTTGAAAATGCTCCACGTCCGGGCGCCCCGGAGGTTTCGTTTGTATTGTTGAGGCTGTTCTCGAGTTCCCCGTCTGCTGTAACGACGGGGACCTTGCCAGTTTCTTCTCCCGCGTCGTCGGCGATTATCGCCATCACCCGCCGGTCGACTTCAGCGTGCAAAACTTCTGTTGTGGCTTCATGGGGGACGGCGAGTAGTTCGTACCGAGGTCGACGCGTTTCTCTGTCTTTGAACACAAGGTATGTGCCTTCTTCGCGCTCATCTATTGAGACGAGATTGTTACGCTGCCACGGCCGCCCCAACAATAATTCGAAGGGAGCGTTGGGCGCGACCCAAAGCCCTGTCTTCGTGACGACCCCGCCGCAATTGAATTCCACTTCGTTAATGTACCCCCGCAGCTGTCCACGCCCTCCGTTGGCGTCATTCATGCCCGTGGTTTTAGTCATATCCACCGGGCGATGTAGTACCAAGGCTGCTACGTCTTGTCGTACCACATTGAGTTGTGAACCCGTGTCAATGATAGCGGTTACTTGTCGTCCGTTTATCTCCAACTCAACGCGAATGAGTACGCCGTCCGTTCTGGGCCAAACCAATTGCGAGAGTAAGGGTGACTGGGCTCCAATAAGAACTGCTTTTGCGTTCTTCACCTTGATAACGTCCTGCAAGCTTGTGCGGATTTCTTTAGACGCGACCAGAGCCTCCCGAACGGACATTGGAATTTCCAAATCCAAAATTCGTTCTACGATTCCGGGAAGGTGCACTGTGCCCTGAATTTCCGACCTTCGGCCCGCGTTCTCCTGACTGCCTCCTTCCTTATTCTTCTGCTGGTCTTTGAGGTTTGAATCTTGTGAGTTGTCTTGGTGAGTTCTGCGCGTGGAACGTTTCTCCTGCGCATCTTTCATCTCAACATCCTCACTGGAAACCTTCCGAGGTTGGCGTGCGTCGTAGGGTTGTACATCCTCCAATATGTCCCTTATCTTTCCTGGTGTTACCTTCGTTTGCGCGGTCTTGACAACATTTGGGATAGTTGTTTCGGAATCCTTGGGTTGTGAACTACCTGGATCAGGTCGTGGTCGTTTGGGAATATGTACTCCATCAAACGTCTGTTTGCGCGCAGCTCGTGTGCTTGGCACAGTACGGTCCGCTGCGTTAACCTGAAGTTGGCGTCGGGGCAAGGTGAGGTAGACTTCTCCCTCGTCATCATCCGTTTGGTTTTCTCCTTCAGATTCCTCATCTTCAAAGTCCATCTCCTCATCTTCCGATTCCTGTATAACCATGTGTGCCGCAGGTGAGTCCATCCTTGATATTGCTTTGGTCAAGGCGTAATCCGTAACTCCAAACATTACCTGCGGAGCTGGAGCCAATCGCCTCGCCGCAGGTGCGATATACTCTCCAGGACGCCTGCGAATAAAGGTGCCATCCGCCATGCATAGCTTTCCAGTATTCTCATCATGTTTAACCACTCCGCGCTGCAACAACTCCTTTATCTCTACGCAGTCAAACATGCGATGTCCATCATCCTTTCCGCATCCAAAACATTCTGGCGGTAAGGGAGCTCCGTTGTTTGCAGGCCGCGGCGGTTCCCTATTTCCTCCGCCTAGAGGAATATTATTGGGATACGTAGCCGCCTGAGTTGCCGAGTTGACTCGCGCCCCGTTGTTTTCACGAGCATTGAATCGTGGGGGTGGTCGTCCTCCTCCATTACTCCAGTTGTTCTGCATTTGTGGAGGTTTAACGCATCGTGCTGCATTGCCAGTTTGATCCAACGCCAGAATGGAATAATACGTGGGGGCATATTCCGCATCATCAATCTGCATTCGGTTGAGTTGGCGGATGAGATCTGTAACTTCGGCTGCCGTACCGTTGGGTTTGACTGTAACCTTCTCCTCTTCTTTATGCTTTGTGCGCACCACTTCTGGTTTTGATTCCTCCTTTCTCTTCCTCTTTTGCTCACGCTTCTTTTTCCTTCGGCGAGATTCACTCTCTGAGTCTGATCCTGAGTCAGAGTCATCTTCATCCGATTCCAAGTATCCATCATCGTAATCAATTCCATAGTCGGCGGCGTTGACAATCATGGCTTCTGGCCTACGCCTACGGAAGCACCACTCAGCTGCGTCGCAAATCTCCTTCATGGAATGATGCTCTTGTGGTAACTTGGATTTGGAGGTTGACCACTTCATCACGGAACACTGCAGAATTCTTCCTTCCAGAAGCTGGCGTAGATCTTTGTGAATCCCCAGCCAGAAATAGACATCTGCATTGGCCTCGGTGATCAGTCCTTGTCGGATCAAGGTGCCTGACATTGTTTTGTATTTGACCACGTAGTGTTTCCATTGCGACAGGTTGGTGATGAGTCGATGTTGAGTCTTGAGCGTATAACTGGTAATGTCACTTGGTTTGTATTGAGTGGATGCCCTTTCTGCATCATAATACTTCAGGAGTTCCCTCCGTAAACGTTTCCAATTATCCAGTTGGTAATGTTCAGATGCGTGGATGAAGGCTCGTACGTTTGCGCTGCAATATTCCAAAATGCACTCGCATTGATCCACAGGATCTGTGACGTTATATTTGATGATGAGTTTGTCGTAGTGATGAATGAAATATTCCACATCTTCGTGGTTGCCTTTAAAGGTCTTAGGTGCCTCCTTACTTCCGCGTAATGGAAGGTCAAGGATGGTCCGCACGGGGGTTCCAAAAGGCATCTTTCCCTTCGGCATACGAGTGGGAATAATGGGCGACGCTTCTGACGTATCCGTGTCATCTCCGGAATCATATGGGTCCATATTGCCGCTATGCCTATCAGCCGCATGGACAGGATTTGCGTGTGCGTGGGAATGTGATGCTTGTGGCGCTGATTGGGATTGCGACGTGTTGCCCAAATTAGGCATGGTGTGGGCGTGATGGTATGGGGGATTAACAAACATGGGGTGGGGTTGATCTGCAGTGGCGTCGTCGGGATTTACGTGCATGATAGGTGTGTGGGAATTTGATTGGGGATGGGTGGGAAGGTGAGAGTGATTGTCACTGTTATCACCCCCTGCGGTGGTCACCAATGATGTCAAGTGTATAAAATGTTATACAAGAGGTCCTCCGGAAGTGACGTTATTCGGGAGTTTCTCTTTGTTCGTGATAAGTGAGTGAGTCGGGGGAAGTGGGAGAATTCCTGGGAATTAGGAGAGGTGGAGTGTGGAGAGAAGTGTGGGAAGGGTCCTGGGATAAGGTCTCGTATGCAAGACTTTACCACGTTGTGTCGTAGTAAAGCCGAATGCCGTAAGAAGGAAGGATGCGCGCTCGAAGTAGAGCACGCGGGGTAGGTCTCGTAGGCAAGACGCTACCAAATGCCGTACGTAGGTAAGCTCGGTTCCGCTAAATCGTTTAACGGTGCCGCGCTAAGTCGTTGCTGATGCCGCGCTAATTCGTTGCTGATACCGTGTTTCGTTCGTTGCTGATGCCGCGCTAATGAGTCCGTATACTGATACCGCGCTAAGTCGTTGTCTGATGAATCCAAATGGGGGACGGAACGTGAGAAATTTCGATTGCGAGTGACTGGGGGTATTGGATTAAGAAGCTAGCTACTACAATTTGGGGGGGTTTATATAGGTACCGAATGAGTCATATAAGAAATGAGTCCATTAGAGTCATATTGAAGGCTGTGTCCATAGCTTTGCTGTTCCAACCTGTGGTCCAGCTTATTGGCTGTGTTGGGCAGTGCTTGCACTGCTTGTTGCATGTTTCATATCCTGGGTTTGGCTGTGCATAATATGGCTGTGTCGTAGCGATGGTTGCTATGTTTGGTTTGTTGGGGATTTGTCTGGAAAGTCTCCTTCCTTTCTCCATGACGACTATTCTTCTTTATCTCCAAACACTTTTGGATGATGACACCATACGTCTGGCTAGAGTATGTAGTGGGTGGGACGGTTACTGTTAAGTCCCTTTCTGTGGTATTTAGACATCTTGAGGACCTAAGAGGCTTTATACTCTTAGCGGAGTCCAAATACCTTTACTTGAGGTACGTCGCTGGTGATTTCCTTACGATACGTCCAGGTATTGCCTTAACTTGGCCGTGTCTTGGTTAGCAATCCAGGACTGATTCTAACCCTCAGGAGCCTGGTAGTTAGGTACTTAGCTAGTAAAATGTGCAAATTCCTGCACATTCCACTACTAGCCCAATAGCCTGCTTATCACCGGTTTCCCTCGACTTGTCGTTCCGCGACTCGAATTCCCAAGATTGGTTAGGCGCGCTGCCTGAGTTATTCCTCCAAATAGTATCCCTTGTTCCTTGGTGTCCCCTTAGGTCCCAGTTCAATTGATAGAACGGTTAGACTAGAGAAACGAATTGATATTCTTAGCTACTGTGTATAATCACCCATTTCTGGATAACCATAAGTTGTAGTCAAGTCTAGCTTCTTTGTGCACCAATTAGTTAACAGCGTGGGCACGCTTTAACCCTCTGAGTAATATTCCAATGGATGTCCCTATGCTTTCTCTTAATCTAAACACGCGTTATTGTATATTAAACATGTTCAGAAATTGAGAAAACACGGGGTGTTTTCATCCCAGACCTATCAACGGCTCCAATGAAGGGCAGCGTTGGGCATGTGGTCCACAATAGCAGCCCCGAGAGTGTAGAGGAGCCACCTGGTGATGAGAGAATCCTGGAGGCAGAACATGAGAATCTTATCTTATGTCAACGTCGGCAGCAAGAATGTCCTACAAATTGGAGCAGAAACAAAGATTGCAGCAATTCTTTCGCCACAGAATTACGCTGGTTACGAGTGACCAGGCCGTCTTGAGCCCCTGGCTTCGCAAACGCAGACCGGAAGGGCTCTTTGTGGAAAATAGCGGCATCATCCTCATAGGGCTGGAGCCGTGGGGGCAACATCCACGTAAAATCCTGAGGCATGGCTGGGAACAACAGGTAAGATAAGCAGAGATATATAAATAAGTCCAAGTACACAGGTATGGAAGGAGGAGAAACCATGAGGGCAAGAAAACCCCTGCAGCACCTTCCTCAACGAGGAACAGTGCAGACATACAACTGCAGCTAGATGTCTTAAGGGAGTCTACCGCCATCACTCAGTTCAGCGAGTTGCGTACACAGAAAATCCTACAGAGAAAGCGGTGTGGCAAAGACACTCCAAGGTAAAGGGAAACAAAATAGATTGAGGCAAGCCTAATCGAAAAAAAAAACGAGGAAGCAGGAAATACAGAACGGGGTATTAGACCGCGCCATTGACGGGGGGCGCGTCGTCAACGGGGGAGCGTGAGAAAAACCCGGAAAATAGAGGGAACAAAGTGGAAAAAAAAAAAGGGAAATGGTACCACAGAAAAAGGTGAAATTTAGTGAGAAAAGGGGAGAGAAAATGTAGGGCGTAAAAAGTGTGGGGGTAGGGGGCCTGGGTTGCAGCATGAAGCTGTGGAGACACCCTAGCCACCACTGTGTTCCGCGACGACGAGTCCAAAGGACCTGGCAGGAAGCATTCCCAGCTGGCGAAGGTGTATGGGCACTGGGGAACACAGCGTGATAAGGTGGAGGTCCAGCAGCGACAGTGTCGTACTATGCCGTAGTGGTACGGGGTCAGCCAGTCCCGGGAAGTCACACTCCTTGGTGTCACCCTTTAAACAAGCGTGTTGCATTACAAATCACGTGTCCGCTTTTTAGCGTGACAGCGTAAAAACAATGGCGGATTCAAGCAGTGGTTGCGGGCTGGTGGAGTACAGCAGTAGAGGGGCCACAAAGATTGGTTTCTTCTACACCTATAAGTAGCAATACAGCAGCCGCTCTTCTCTGACTACATAGCTAAGGGGAGAGAAGGTCGCAATTCATTTTCACCTCAAAAATCTGGTTCACCCGCCGACGAGTCCAGTTGACAGTCTCTTGCACCTTAACCAGAACTTGAGGTCCAGCATAGACATGAGTGAACTCATTTTGAAGCTAAATTTAAGACTTGAGAACTGGCAAACTCAGCAAATGAAGAAAAAAAGACTCACCATAACCAAAAGTTGCTGCCAGAATGGCTGAGATAACTGGGGCCTCACTCCACCAGCGTACCCCACCACAAACTTGCCAATAGCTTGCTGCCCCCATCTCAGTCATAAGCTGGTGAAAACCGAGTGCATTGGAACACACCTTGATCCTAGCAAACTGTGCAGCCTTAAGGCGTCCCTCCAGTCCTAACTTCTCCCCAAATTCGCGATCCCGAACTGGGTGAATCCGACATCTCATGGCTCTGGGCAAAGCTTTGTGAACTTCTGTATGGCTGGGAACAAAGGGTGTTGATTTGTTTGTATGTGTTGCTCTACAACCTCAGGCTTGGCTGTGAGAAAGAAGGCCCAATTAAGAAATCTCACCGGTGTTTGCGCGCAATAGAGAAATGCATACAACAATTGAGCTCTGGATTGTACAAAAAAAGGCAGAGAGCTTTCACGATTGATTCCACACCAACTGGCATATCGCCTGCAAGGAACTCGCTAACCCCGACCTCACCGCGTCTGGGGTAGATATACTGATATGCTGATTCCGCACCAGACATGAAAGACGTGCCCCGCTGAAACAGCATCTGCAAGTGCCCACCCTTGATAGATTTTCCCAAAACGGTAGACGGCATACCGGGGATGAACATTTTGGTGTATGACGACTTCAAGTCATGTATCAGAACGATCCAGCTCCAAACTTGGTGGGCTGGCAATGGCGAACGAGTGCTGGCATGTTTTCGGATGTCGTCGACAAGAGGATAGTTGGGGCCCGAGAAATACTGAGTCATAGTCTCAATGATAAGATCGTTCTTGACCTGGATGCTCTCTTTGACCACGTAATGTGCTTTTTTGGCAGGTTTGAGGTCCTCTTCTTCTTCGGAATTGTGTTTGGGCTTAGCCCCATAAGGCATTATCTGGTTCGGGTGGGAAAGAACAGCAGGTGGGGGTCATCCGCCTGAAGGCGAAGGCCCTCAATTTCCTGGGCAGTATTCTGTAAAGCGTTGAGAAAGGTAATGAGCAGAGTAGATATGGACCTTCACCTCAGGGTGCTTGAAAACCAGCATCACACATAATCCATTTTTGTCACCCATTACTGGAATTTCTCGGGTTCCTGCTTGAGAAAGATCAAGCTCAACTGGGGCTTCTGTGTGGTGGGAGCGTGCGTGCAATGGGCCCGTGCAAAGTCGGATAGCCTAGGAGACACCAGAACAGGTCCCAATGGGCCTTACGAGATTACTGATTTCAATGGTTATCGGAAACTTATTGAAGGACGACAAACCGTCAGGACAGAAACCATTCTGCTTCAGATAATGGACTACATTCGGGGTCAAAACGACAACGCTGAAGGAAAGGTCAATTCCGAAAAAGAAGCCACCCAAGACGTCTGATAAACCAGTGATTGTCTTCGTTAAGCCCATAGGCCAGTAGAGCAGGCTGTAGTTCATCAACGGCAGGGATGAACTGCGAGAGGGGGTTGCGGGCGTCAGCAGTGAGATCCTTGATGATGAGACTGGGGACCCAATATTTGTCCAAGGGAGCTTAATTTGAGTCAGCATGCAATACAGCAATGTACCGTATAAACACTCACAAGAGTCATAAAGACGACACAGGTCCTCATCGGTAGGACCCAAAAAAAGTGGAGACTTTCTTTCCGTCTTTGCCAGTGTGCACGTTTTCGTGGAAAGGGAAGTCTACTTCCATCGCTGCTCTCGCATGATGAGACACAGAGTCATTCGACAAAAACCAAGAAGGACACATGTTTGGGAGCCACCACCGGGGTTCTTGGGGGGGCGACTCCGGATTCTCCGGAGCACCCGAAATCACCTTCTTTTCAAGAAGGATGCGAAATACTTTGTCCACAGAGCTGGACATGTCGGCATGGGTTCCATCGACCACGTATCCCCAGTCAACACTGATTTTGTGGTGAAGGATTTCGGAACGCGCTTTGGCAGAGGAGGCAGGGTATTGGCCTGGTGGGAAGGCTTGCAATCCATGATGGGCCAAAAGGATGGTCTGCGTAAACTTAGAAAGACACAATGAAGATGATGCAGGGAGAACGACCTTAAGATCTTTAAACAAAAGTTTTTGGGAAGCTCTGTGTGTTGTGTCAGAGGCTCTCCAATGAATCGTCAAGATTATAAACACACAAATAGCTAGAAGTGAGCGGTGTGCGATTAATGGGGTCCATAGATATTGTGATTAACTTGAAGAGATATAATGGTCACGTTTTGAAGAGCTGTACAGTATCGTAGATAGTGCATCATAGGAGTGCACCTGAAACACTGGAGGTGAAACCGTGAACGAAGAATTGAAATTGATCTGCGGCTAGGTAAAACAGCGCTTCGCCTTTCGCTTCAGCTCCTGCATGTTTTTACGGTAATAAGTAACAATCCGCGACCATTCCCCTCCTGGGTTCGAGCCACAAGCTACAGCCTTGGCGATCATGTCTGTGTCACCGTAAAGCCAGGCATTGTAGCTATCTGAGTAAGTACTGGAACGGAAGCTGTCACCGAGAAATCCGAAGACGGATGTAAATTGTTGTTCAGCGTCATACAACTGGCGGAGGCGTTGAATCTGATGGAAAGCAGCATCAATATCGCTAGTGTACGCTAGAGGAAAGAGAGAGCGTCTCCCATGTGGTGGTGGCTCAAGACCAGTGCTGAACAAGCTTGGCGTATTTGAGAGGAGAAGTGGGGCAGCAAGTCAGGGAACATACCTGAGGTTTGAGAGTGAACGTGACGGAGATGGAGATGGGGTCGGAGGCGGAGGAGATGACTTGTCACTGTGTCTTGCATCATTAAAAAAAACATAGGCAGAATCGTTGGCTCACATTGGGGCATAAGTCCTCTGTTTTTTTGAGGGTGACTGATCCCTAGGAATGGTTTTCAATAAGATGTTTGTTAAATCGAAAGTTACATACAGCGTATCGGAACCCCTATATAGAGCATGCTTTTGGGGAGACGAGGTTTGAGAGTTGACCAAAGTTCGAAGCCTCAAACAGGTATGTATATCGGGGGGAGCACGCAAGTATAGGGTCATGTCGGCAGTCACTTTGATAGGACCACTGGTGCTGATCCAAACTTCGTCACCCTCATCGATTTCTTCCAGCTTGAGATGCCGCAAATCAAGCATCTCATAGAAAATGCAAGGGGAACCGAGCTTGCGTGTCATGTCATCGCACTTGGCGGGCTCAAAGAAAGGAAAACGGGAGACAAGCGGGTGGAATGTGATAGGACCCTGATCATTCTGCAGCAGCGATATGAGGGTTGAGCCAAGTCAAGAGATGACGAATCATACCTTGTTCCAAAATTTTATCCATATTCGTGTCTCACTTTTCCGCTCCAACGTCTCCATCTCTTTTTGCGTAGTTTTTGTATAGCTAAAGTCCTGCCGAAGGATCTTAGCAGCATAGTGGGCAAAAATCATGCGGGTGTATGGACCAGCAGGGGCAAGAGTGGAAGGCCCAGCAAGAGGATGAGAGGGAGCGTGAGGTGCAGAAACAGAAGGTGTCATGCCTGCGTTCGAGAGAAATGTGGAGGAAGGGATTGCTGGGGCATTGTGAGCGGCGACTGCACAGGTCATGACTGACCGATAGCAGCAGTCTTTGCAAAAATTTTGGGTACAGCGCTTATGCGCGCAGCGTGCCTTGTTCGATGCACGGCAAGGAAGGCTTTTGCAAAATGTTGACTGGGATGACGGACGGCGAACCTGAGCTCACAACCGAGCAGCAGCAGCAGTGAGGTCTTCCCGCCAGATGAATCCGGAACATTTTGAATTCTCATCGAAAGTGTGGGACGGACACTGAGAACATTGTTAGAGAGCTATAAAGGAGCTGAGACAACAGCACGTACTTGTTGATACACCTTGTCTCTGTTTCCTGCAGTGTGAAACCCGCTACAGACCTTTGGGTGTGTCAGGCGCTGGACCTGGGCAGAGCTCGTTGGAAAGGTCTTCCTCGTCCTCGGAAGTGAGAGAGTCTGCTTCCAGTTGATCGTTTTGAGCGGAGAACATCTGGTTTGAAAACAAGATGTGCTGACCTAAACTGCCCAGGTGTCAGACAGACGCCGAGTGTATCCGAGTAGGTGAGTTGTGGAGGTGTAGCGAACATCGTGAACTGAGTTGAGGAGGAGGAGTGCTGTGTTATGCCTAAAAAGGAAAGTGCGTGTCGTCTTTGGAGTCTTCGTTGTTCAGCGAAAGAGGTGAATGAAATGATTGGTGAGGTACAGTGAAAGAAGATAGCTGTACTGTATTCCGCTGCAGGTGAAACTGTGCACCCAAACTGTGAAGCAAGATCACTGTAGAAAGAAATTGAGTCTTGACTAACCCCCTACACCACAATTGCTGAAGGGAAATACGGTGAACTGAAACAGCTGAAGTAGGATGACTGAAAGAGAACTGGAGTGAAATCAGTCCAGGCAATATGCTGCAGTCAAAGCCGGGGAATTTGGCTGCAGTGATTACTGTCCAGCCATTGCGGTTCACGAATTTGTGTTCACCAAATTGCATGCAGTGGGTGGAGAAGAATTTCAGTGAAGAAATCTCAGTGTAGCGAAAATATGTGAAGCAATTCTAATGTAGTAGAGTTACCTTCACCAATTCTCACTGCACAACTTTCACTGGAGCACATTCCGCCATCAATCCGCTATCATCCGCCATCAGTACAGCAGCTCCGGTGCTCTCTCGGATTCCATAGGCGGTGATGCCAGGAGCAAAAATGGTCAGTTTGATGGCCGCAACCGAATACACGTATTGAAGCATATTGACGCGCAGAGGAGATGGAAGAGGCTCATGCAAGCCTTCTTGAGAGTTGTCAACCTGTGAGAGAGTTCTGGATAAAATTATCCCGTGTCTACTAACACAAAAGCATGCTGGAAACGAATATTATTATTTCAACACCATCAAAGCCTGTGAGTTGGCATCATTGGCACCCCTTCAAAAACAATAGGAAATATACTACTATGGGAAGTCATCCATTCGCCGCCTAGAGTTTGCGAGCTTGAGGTCTCAGAGCCCAGTAGACGTCGAAGGGGTCGAGAGGAGAGCGGCGCTAAGGGACCGGAGTCGATTTTGATTTCGTAGTTGGATTTGTGAACTGCAGTGGTCACTGAGAAGACAGTATAGGTTAAATCCCATCGACGGAGTGCTTTTCTTGCTTCAGCGGTAGGCAGCGGTGGACAGTTTTGCGTGTAGACACTATACATTTGAACCGCCGGTCACACTGCCTAACCTTTGGAGGTGAGCTCTCCACACATTTGAGTGACTTCTGGGCCGAAGTGGGGAAACGCAGTAACGGCCTGTTGAGCATGCATGGATGAGGCAAATGTTAGTAGGTTGCTTTGTAGTGACAACCCATGGGTGGAATGAAGACACAACTACACAGAAAGAGAGAAGAGTTTTGAGTCCCGTGGGCATCTTCGTCGTGGCTATCCTAACCGCCGTCGTCTCGTCAAGAGTGGAGGTGGTGGTTGGTGGTGAGAAGGGTTCGGCAAATAAGGGACAACATGTGTGACCGGGTCTCCCGTTGAACACCAGCCACCTTCTCCCCCCTCTCTTTGCCGTCCTTCCCTGCGTTTTCCTCCTCCGCCTTCTTCCGCTGTACTCTTTTCTCTCGCTTTTCACGCCTTCCTACCTATTTCCACGCCCGCAATGTCAAAATCTGGTGTGTTAGCATACACATCTCGATTCGGTCTTGTGTCTCAATTCTCCCTTGCTTCCTCATGTATCTCCAGCTATGGACGATCCGTCGCGGGTTACGACCGTTTCTGCCAGTGACGGAAAGACAGGCTCACCTCGAGACATCACCTACACCAACTACAAGGTCATTGGAAACGGCTCTTTCGGGGTCGTCTACCAAGCCAAACTAGTCCCTTCGGGCGAGGAGATAGCTATAAAGAAGGTGCTGCAGGACAAGCGTTTCAAGGTCAGACATCGTTAATCCGTGTCTTGTTCCAGTTTTGAGCGTGGGTGTCTCGTGCTTTTCAGAACCGTGAACTACAGATTATGCGGCTAGTGTCCCATCCGAACGTGGTTGACCTGGAGGCCTTTTTCTATATCAATGGTGAAAAGGTATGATTGGATCCTTGAACCCTGCCCAGCAGTCTATGTCAACCTAGCGAATTTAGCCCGCCCAGAAGGATGAGGTCTATCTTAACCTTGTTCTCGAGTACGTTCCGGAAACAGTGTACCGCGCCAGCCGCCACTATGCCAAGCTCAAACAGCCGATGCCGATGCTACAAATCAAACTCTATATGTACCAACTTCTCCGCTCACTCGCTTACATTCATTCCGTCGGCATATGCCATCGTGATATCAAGCCCCAGAATCTCTTGCTCAACCCCGCAACAGGTGTTTTGAAACTCTGTGACTTCGGCTCTGCCAAGATACTCGTCGCTGGTGAACCAAACGTCAGCTACATCTGCTCCAGATACTATCGCGCTCCTGAGCTGATCTTTGGTGCCACCAACTACACAACCAACATCGGTCAGTGTTTTTTCGCGGTGTGTCTCGTTCTCATCTTCATGGTATTCGACAGACATCTGGTCAACTGGGTGTGTAATGGCGGAGCTAATGATGGGACAGCCTTTGTTCCCTGGCGAGAGTGGTATCGACCAGCTGGTGGAAATCATCAAAATTCTGGGAACACCATCTAGGGAACAAATAAAGACGATGAATCCCAATTACATGGAGCACAAATTTCCACAAATCAGGCCTCATCCTTTTGCCAAAGTAATCAGTGTACAGCCAACCCCGATCCGTTTTGACACTCTGCACTACAGGTGTTCCGTCCTCGCACCGCCCCCGAGGCAATAGACCTTGTCTCGAAGTTACTTGAATACACTCCTTCGGCGCGGCTGAGCGCTGTCGAGGCAATGGTCCACCCGTTCTTCGATGAGTTACGCAGCGAGGGTGCTCGAATGCCCAACGGCAAACCGTTTCCAGCACTTTTCGATTTCACGCGTGAAGGTTAGTTCATTTTTTATCAAAGGTTTCAAGTAGTGCTCATGCCCGTTGTGCAGAACTATCTGTACGGCCGGACCTGATCCGGAAACTCGTACCCGCTCACTGCGAGGCGGAGCTGGCGTCGCGGGGGATTGTATTGGACTCTTTTGTGCCCATACCGCTTGATGAGCTGCGAATCACACTGGACTGAAACGAAGGAATGACGGCAGGGAGGGATCTGTGCAGACCCGGGTCCACCTTGTTTTATCTCTTGTAGTTGAAATACAATGTTTTCCGCCGAGGTGGCTTGAGATGTACTGTAACTATTTGAAACCGATTGCGCCATCTAACACACTCCAAGTCTTGAACTGACGCGATCGGAGAAAAGTGTTTACATATAAGCGAAGCGGTGCTCTATTGCATTCCTTGGTCTTCCTCCTCCATGGTTGTGTGTGATACCATTCCCGCCGCTCGCCTCGCCAATGGCGAGCCGCCCATTTCGTTCACTCCTGAAGATGAACCCTGTCTTGACCCGGAGCCAATCCTGCCCCAGCCATCCTCAGCGGATGCGCCACCACCCCGCAAGCTCTGTGTTCGTCATCAGCGCATGGCAGATGAGGGGACCAATCTGAAGCTCCAGCAGGCAAGTATTCTTAGACCGGCGGCGATAGTAGCTGAACCCTAACGTTGTGAATAGTCACTCGACGCTTTACCCGTCGAAGAGCGCGAAACAGTCAACGCAATATGGGCTAGTTTCTCCTCGTCTTCACACCCCCGCCGCGAGCTCATCCTCCATGGCCTGCTCACCATGTGTTGCTTCTCCCAATTGTCCCTTCTGGCCGAGCAGCTCGCCCACATAATCCGCATAGACCCTTTCTCCATCTTCCCGCGAGAGGTCTCTCTCAAGATTCTCGCATACCTAGATGCCACTTCCCTTTGCCGTGCCTCGCAGATTTCAAAAAAGTGGAAGGCTCTGGCAGACGACGACATTCTATGGCGCGGGATTTGTGAACAACACATTGGGCAAAAGTGCCACAAGTGCGGCTGGGGGCTGCCTATTCTCGAGAAGAAGCGTACATATCATCGCAAGTCCCCTTCACCTGGGACTGACTCCGACACCGGCAAACGACCTCTCCCTGACATGTGCAACTCATCTCGGCCGTTTAAGCGTCAGCGTGTCGAATTGGAGGCACCGCAAGATGACTTCAATTCGCTTACGGTGGCTGACGACGAACCCAGCTACTCACTCTTTGCACCCAGTCGCCCTGTTCTAGAGCGACAAGAGTCGGTGACGCGTCCATGGAAGGATGTCTACAGCGAACGATTGACGATTGAGCGCAATTGGCGGCGTGGAAGATGCAAAGTGCGAACGCTCAAGGGGCACACGGATGGTGTTATGTGTCTCCAGTTCAACGAAACGCTCTCGAACCCTGATTTTCCAGTCCTCATCACAGGCTCGTATGACCGGACAGCCCGCGTCTGGAATCTCGAGACTGGGGTCGAACTGCATTGTCTCAAGGGCCACACGCGTGCCGTGAGGGCGCTGCAGTTTGATCAGGTCAAATTGATCACCGGAAGTATGGACCACACCCTCAAAGTCTGGGACTGGAGACGCGGCAAGTGCATCCGAACTTTAACTGGCCACACGGAGGGCATCGTATGTTTGAATTTCGATTTGAACGTCCTTGTGAGTGGTAGCGTTGACTCCACGATCAAAGTATGGAATTTGAGAACCGGTGGGGCATTCACGTTGAGGGGGCACTCCGACTGGGTCAATTCTGTGCAGTTGTGGGACTCGAATCCGATTTCGCGGCCAAGCCCGTCGGAGTTGCCTGCTTTGGAACACGAGTCCGGTTCTGCGTCACCAGCGCCATGCAGTGCACCGCAGATTGACCCAGGGAAAATGCTCTTCTCGGCCTCTGACGATGGAACGATTAAACTCTGGGATCTCACTTCGCGAACATGTGTTCGCGTTTTCACTGGCCACGTAGGGCAGGTCCAGAGCATGAAGCTGATGCGAGCCTACGAGTGCGACTCGGACGACGTGGAAGCTGATGCGCAGCTTCTCGAAGAGGGCATTCGAGCTGACCAACCCAAACCCCCGCTTGAGAGCGACGAAACTGAAAGTCAAAGCTCTGAATCACCGGCGGCGGGGTGTACGTCGCTGCTCTCGAGCCGCAAGAAGCCGCTTCTGATTTCAGGGAGCCTCGATAATACTATCAAGCTCTGGGACATCGACACTGGTGAGACCATCTCCACTTTCTTTGGACACATCGAAGGTGTCTGGGCCGTAGCGAGCGATAAACTACGACTTGTTAGTGGAAGTCATGATCGCACTATCAAAGTGGGTGTCTGCTCTAACCTTTTTGACTGCATATTGACCGCGCTGGATCCCTTAAGGTCTGGTCCCGCGACGAAGGAAAATGCACCGCCACCCTTGTTGGCCATCGTGCCGCGGTGAGCTGCCTGGCGTTGGGCGAAGACAAAATCGTGTCGGGAAGTGACGACTGGGACGTGAAGGTTTGGAGTTTCGGCGGGTGAGGGACGCATACCAAACGCATACTATCACATAATCGGAAGCTGGACATGATACTATTATTGCTGTCGTCTTGCTTCTGGTGTATCCCATATCATGTACACCATAAATGCATACTTGTGCTCGAACAACCACTGGGTAGCCCGCGACTTGACCTCGCAAAAATACTCGAACAAAGAATGACAAGCCCTCCCTTTGCGAAATACGCAACTCAAAGAATCCATACACACGAACAGGAACGCAATGATACGAGACATTGGCAGACTACGAGTGTGGTGTGCTTTTGGAAGCGCGCGAATAGTTCGAACAGACAAGAGTGAAAAGGCCGCGTGGGAGAGTTGCAGCGTATGTGATAAACAGACTAATAATTAGAGAGAAAAAGCGGCCAGTATGGTTCCCCGCAGTCGTGTGCGAGACTGTGTGGACTGAGCGGTCCACGCCGTTGCGCGTGGCGTTGGTTGGTCGATGTGGGGTGAAAGCCTTCATCGTCATCGCTGTCCACACTCCCCTCCGGCTCCTCCTCTTCTTCCTCCACTGAGCCTCTTCCTCCTCTCCTCTCGTCGTTCGTCTCTCGGTTGACCGCTTTTGGCTAATGGGCCTGTCTTCTCAAAGAATTCCGCCAGGGCCTATAGCCGCATTTCAGTGCCCAGGATGTCCCGCCAGTGGGATGTCCGCCGACGCCTTGCGGTCCCATCGTATCTCTCGCAATCCTTTACTGAGTGCTCTTGCATCTGAAATCGTACGCCGCATTGACGTGCAATGATTATGATTTCTGTAGGCACAAACTTAGCATAGTACTTTCCAGCTCAACCTTGGACGAGTCATCCGTAAACCTCGCGCCGCTTAGTGCCGGTAAAGTGCGCCTTGGGTTTGAGTGCTGTGCACTCATGGTCTGCAGCAGCGAATCTGCCCGTGGGGTACTTCTTCTTCCATCGTTCGAATTTTCCAGTACCCGCGCTTTTGCGGCGCGTCTAACGTATGTTAGCGTCGTCGTTTCGTTCGCGCCCCACGTTTCTGTTTCGTTTCCGATGATTCCTTGGCGTCCTGGATACCAGTTAATGTTAACGGTCGGTGTTACCTGGGTTTTGGTCAAGAAATTCTTCGATGCATCGTCGAAATCTCTGGGCTCATGCCTGACCAGCAGTGGATTCGGGTATCGAAGATGGCCGCCAGATCTACGTAGAAGTCGAGATAGTTGATTTCGGACGTCGCAGCGTATTGCACCGCATCTGCGCCGCCCACCCGTACGAGTCGTTCGCGGTGGTGAACGACGACGCCGTACCCGACACGGCTCCTTGCTCTCCGACAGGGAGCCGTCGGAGTACATGCGTGCCGCGTATTGGTCCTGCACCAGATTGAGAGTAAGCTCCCGAGCTCCAGCGCTCGTATCGGTTCGTGATGTGTCGCATAGCCTAGTTTTAAACAGATCGTATTTTTTCGAGATGGTTTGCTTTGCCGGTCCACCACAATGGTACCGCGTAACTCAAACGATACGGAGCGTAAGTTCAAAAGACACAATCGGCAGGCCTCATGATACCCGCCTGAGTGCGACGCCTCTCAAGCAGCTTAGCAGGGTGTCGAGACGGCCTAGTCAAGAGAGGAAGCGTAGATGATGGTAGACGGCAAGTTAGAATACGCGCTGTGTACAGTTGTTGATGAGCCGCGACGTTTCTCTTCCTCTCTACTAATAACGACCCAGTGCGCAGAGCGCTCATCTCACGACCAAGCCCCCTCTCATGTTCGGTGCTTCCCAACCTTACCCTTCTATACTCACCCTTCAGTCGTCTAGGTCCGCGCCCAAAGCCCTTGTCGCAGCTGGGCACACCCGCCCCGTCACCCACCTCTCCTTCTCCCCCATCCAGGACGACGGCACCTTCCTGCTCGTCTCCAGTTGCAAAGACGGCAATCCCATGCTCCGCGAGTGGACCGGCGACTGGATCGGCACCTTTCTCGGACACAAGGGCGCTGTCTGGAGCACAAAGTTGTCCCCCGATGCCACGCGCGCCGCATCCGGGAGTGCAGATTTCACCGCGTACGTGCCCTTGACACTCTCAAAGCCCTTATCGCCCCCGTGTTTGACCAAGTACACAGCAAAATCTGGGACGCGTACGCTGGAAACCCGCTTCATTCGTTCCCCCACAACCACATTGTCCGCAGCGTCGCCCTCTCTCCATCTTCATCGCATCTACTTACAGGCGGGCAAGAGAAAAAGGTAAGGATATTCGATCTCGGGCGTCCGGACGCGGAACCCGACTTTTTGGTCGCGGAGCCCGGCGGCACGCTCTCTCACGACGGTATGGTCAAGAGCGTAGTCTGGGTCGGTGAGCATACGGGCGTGACTGCGGGCGAGGATGGCTTTATAAAGTGCGTTTGCTGGCCAAAATTATTTCTTATCAGTAACTGATTGCACAACAGGTGGTGGGATCTGCGAACACGAAAGCTGACGACAAGTCTGAATTTCCCGACCGCGATCACGTCGATGGAACTCTCGCCGCAAACGAAGCGCCTGGTGGTCACGTCTGGGAAGACTGTCGCGTTCATCCCGGTTCTGCCAAACGGCACGGGAACACATTCACTGACGCTGCCATATACCCCATCATCGGCGTCGATCCACCCTTTGCTGCAGGACCGATTCGTCACTGGTAACACGGGGGACGAGTGGGTGCGGGTGCATGGGATGGATGGGGAGGAGCGCGAGGTGCTCAAGGGCCATCATGGGCCTGTACACTGTGTCGAGTTCAGTCCAGACGGGGAGATGTTCGCGAGTGGAAGCGGTGAGTGATTTGTTGAGCTTGCGTCCTGATTGCTGACTTGCTGGCAGAGGATGGGACGATCCGACTATGGCAGACGACGCCTGGCAAGTCGTATGGGTTGTGGGAGGGGACAGGTTAAAATATTATTTGTGCTAAGTGTACTTGGTGCTAAGTCTTAGTCTACTACTGTATCGGCGACGCTTGTTTGAATTAGTTGTGAGTTGATGACATCATCATGTCTACATCCGCCCACCACCATCGCTCTCCCTCCGCCTCGTCCTCCAAGTCCAGAGCTGCATCCCCAGGCGAACCATCCCAAACTCACCACCATTCCATCCTTCCTACCGTCGTTCCAACACCTGCTTTGGTAGAATCTGTCGCCGGCGCCGCACACTATAGTGGCAGTCACGTCGACAATGCGCCTTTAAAGCACCGACACAGCAGCCACGAGCACCCCAGCAGCCACACGACCCTCAAGGCCGATCATGAACGCGTACTAGCAGATATACGGTCCATGTACGAGCTGCGGCCGAGTCCGGAAATATTTCAACGTAGCTGGCATCCCGATGCAGTTTTCGAGGTTCGTTAAGTGTGCGTTGACTCTGTTTTTATTTTTTAATGTTGTATATAGGATCCCCTCGCCAAGGCGCACGGATTTCGCGAGTATGCAGCCCAGGCAAGTGCATTATTTCCATGTTCTGAGCTGAACAAGCTGACCAAGTCCCGCAGTGGTATGCGATGGTGAGACACGACTCCCTTACCCTGTTCCGGATCTTGGGACTGACTCGGTTGCGTTTGTCCGACCACCCGCAGCCAAAGCTGTTTGCAAAGTCCGAGACGGTCAACAGCCGCGTCATGTCGTCAACAAATTCCCCGAATCGGATCGTCTTTTCGCAGACGCAGCGATATAAGAACCGCTTCATGGATAAGGTGCTGTAACATTTGGCATATTGTATTACGCCTTACGGTTCGCAGACGATATCGTCCGTGGTGACGGTGGACTTGGATGACTCTGACCGAATTATACGAATGGTGGAACTGTGGGATGGCAAGGCGCTGCCGTCTCGTTTTGGCGGGGGAATGCTGCGGCGACTGAATGCGAGGATTACTGCGTGGCTCATACGAGTGCCAGTGTAAGAGCCAATGTGAGCTGTTACTGTAAACTTGTATCGCAGAGTGTAATTGGGTTGAGATAATAATACTTGGTTCGCTATCTCCATTTGTAAATGCTTGGGTGAATCCGCAGTCAGTCACGGTTGTCCGGGCTGCGGGCACACCTCTCTCTCTCTCAACCCCCATGCACGTCGTCCAGGACCCTGCTGATCCTCCAAGACCCTCAAGGAAGGGCAAGGAGCGGGATGTTCCCTCCAGAGATCCCCAGCCGACCAATATCGACCAGCAGCTCATCATGGCTAAGCGTCGCGCAGCCAAAACAGAGTTGGTCTTTTCCGCCGCAAAATATTTTACTTCACCGAGTAACATCCACCATTCCAGCCCTACGCGTGTCCGGGAGCGACCGGAGAGAGACAGGGAACGGCCGCAGCCGCAGCCTCCAACCGCTCGCAAGCATCCGAATCCGCAGCTAGTGGTTTCCGGTCCACAGCAAAATGACACAGACGCAGATGCTGACGACTTTTCTCGCCGTCTCAAGATCTCTGCTTCCCCCACTCGCCATCCCGCAAAGCATTCCGCTCACCCTTCTCGTTTGTTCAATCCCGACCGAGATCCAATCCCTATGCGCAGAACTGCGGAACCTGATGCCATGTCCGACGCGGAAGCAAGCTCGTCCTACGTCTCCCGCAGCGCCCCCAAGGCGAGCCCGCCTCCGTCGCGTGATACCGCTGGTCGCCAGCTCTTCGATCATCGGAAAGACGATCCCGTTCGCTTCGTGCTTCGCGGCAAACCACCTCCGACACCCAAATCTTCTGGCGAATATGTCTCTGCCTCATCCACATCTTCCTACGCTAACTCCATGGCGTCCTCTACCTTCACCCTCTCCTCCACCACAGACGGATCGTCTGCGTCTTCCGCTCTATTCGATCGCAAGAGCAATCCCGCAGACAATGGCAGCACCAACGTATTTGCCCTCCAGCTTAAGAAGCTTTACCGTGCTATCACAGACCTTGAGACCAAGGTCAAGCAAGAGGACTCGGATGAGACCGAGGACGCCGGTCGTGTTCTGCTCAAGACCAAGGACGCTCAAGATGATGATGCCGAACGTGACAAGGAACGGGAAAAGTGGAAGCGTCAAATCGAGGATCACAAGGAGTGAGTTTTGAATTCCAATCCAAATATTTCGCTAATTCAGAACGGGTTCAGACTCGCAGAGATCATCCACAATCTACTCGAAATATCCCTGGCACCCAGTGTTCCCGCATCCCTCCGCAACATCCCTACCAAATACAACATCATCACTCGTTTGTGGACGTTCGCTTTCCATAAGCTTCTCGAGTCGCTGCGTCGCGCCTCCTTCACTTCTCCTCTTGCCCTCGAACATCTTCAAGATTTCATATACTACGCCTACACCTTTTATACAGGCTTGCTAGAGGAGCCCTCGCTCGACCCCTTCAAGAGTGGCTGGCTCGAGGCATTGGGCGATCTTGCTCGCTACAAAATGGCTGTGGCTGCTATGGTTGTGGGCGGTGCGGATCCCGTCAACGTGCTAACAGCAGACGCTGTCTCTGCAGCCGTCAAGTCAGCTGATTCCTCAAAGCAAGGGGACCTGCTCGATGCCCCAGCCCATCCCTCCCCCAAATCCGTCAGCGATGCCCCCGCCGCGCGCATTGACGACTCCCCTTCGCCTAGTATCGGCGTCGCCGCAGCACGACTACTCGACGTCGAACCTGAAAAGGAACGTTGGCGCTGCATCGCGCGGGATTGGTATGCTTCAGGCATTGCAGACCAACCCGGCCACGGCAAGTTACATCACCATCTGGGTCTTCTCAGCAGGGAGGTCGAACGTGAAGAGCTCCGTGGCGTGTATCATTTTTGCAAAAGGTGCGAAAGCTCTGCTCTGTAAAGACACGCAGCTGATGAGATGCATCTTTAATTAGCATGACCACTCTGCATCCATTCATGACATCGCGAGAGTCTGTCCTGCCAATGTGGTCTGTCGCTGCTCAGGCACGACGAGCTCTGCCTGAAGCGCATCTCGTCGACCTGTTCGTTCTTCTGCACGGCATGTTGTTCACCAACATCCAACTCGACGATTTCCAACCGACTCTGGCGCGTTTCATCGAGCGGCTCGAGATCGAGGGCGCAGAAGAGCGGGAGTGGATCATGATGGCCATCGTGAACGTGTGCGCGGTACTCGAGTATGGCAAGCCGACAGGTGTCCTCAAGAAGGCGGGCGGCGTTGGGACTCGGGATTTGTCGGGCGCCTCGGCCGTTGCCCAGATGCGCGTTGTTATGGCCAAGCGCGCTGCTGCCGAAGCCGACGACAAGGAGAAGGACAAAATGGACGTCGATGAGGACGCTGCCCCGCAACAGGCCTCTCCGGCCATGTCCGAGGCGGAGCCTGATGCTGCTGCCGATGCGCCTGCATCGTTCCGCTTGGCACTGCAGCTCATGTTCACCATGCTCAGCCACGTACTCCGCCATCCCACGCGCAAATCGTCGCCCTTTGCTCGTTTGACCCTCAATCCCTATCTCACCGTGGTGCTGACTTTCCTCGCAACCGTTCTCAAACACCCGCAGACTCTTGAGGCGATGGAACGCAGCGTGCCATGGGACCTCCTGGCTGCGTTTTTCGCTCGCATCCCTCGCCATGTAATGGCAAAGCAGGGTCTCATGGAAGTGCGCACAAGCCGCGAGGAGCGGTGGGCCATGCTCACGACTGGGTGTTCCCCACCGCTCCCGGAGGACTGGTGTCTGAGAGGTATGGAATGGGTCGGGCGTAAGGTGTACCAGCATGGTTTCTGGAAATCAGGGGAAGAGAAACGGGCGGAGATCGAGATCCTTGACGACTCGGAGGCCGCTGAGATTACAGACGGGCACATCGAGGACGACGATGACGACGAAGATCAAGACGCCAAGGCCCGCGATGCGGAGCTGGCACGGCGCTGGGTACGAATCGTGCGGTGTGCGGTTGGTATTGCCGATGCGGTAGACGGGTTCACTTGGGTAGAGGGCACGCGAGAGTGGCGAGTACAAGGTTCGCTTGCGAAGAAGACGGACGCTTGGAGAGCCCAAGATCGGCTGCAAGCAGAAGAAGACGAGCGGAGACGGATGGGTACACGTTGGGCCGACGATTCCATGGATGTTGATGAAGGCGTCGAAGGCGAAAGTATCTCAGAGGAGAGCGAAGATGATGTGGACGATACGGAGGAGGTCAAGGCTCTTAAGGTCAGTAAGCCTGGCTAAATCCAACAAAATTACTGATTTTGCTGTAGGCACGGCGAAGATATCTACAAGGCCTTTTATCTGAGGGCAAGAGTCGGGCTTCCGTTTCACCAAAAGCCGATCGACTTCGTTCACGATCGTCGCAACCCAATCGCCCATCCCTTTCGATTGTTCCCGGTTATACCATCCTCGTCATCGATACCAACATCCTTCTGTCCTCGCTCCCCATGTTCGCCAGCATGGTCGAAAGCCTACAATGGACTGTAGTGATCCCTCTTCCTGTCGTTACGGAGCTCGACGGCCTTTCTTCCAATCCATCGCAGTTGGGCGAAGCAGCTCAAGCGGCATTGGCTTATCTCTCCTCCCACGTCCGCTCTCATGCCACATCCTTGAAAGTTCAGACCACGAAAGGCAACTACCTCACGTCTCTCAGTGTCCGTGCCGAACAGGTAGACTTTGCGGCCGGGTCTGCAGAACGTAACATGGACGACCTGATTCTCAAAGCTGCCATCTGGCAGGATGAGCACTGGGTTGATCGCTCAGCCATGCTCAAATCGGACGCCGTAGCAGCTGACGGCGCCGTTAAGGTTGTACTTCTCAGTCTGGACCGTAATCGTACGTCTTGACGCGTCTCGAGTCATAAATTTTCACTGATCTGATTTCTTTGTTGTCCAGTTCGCCTCAAGGCACGCTCCCGACAGCTCCCTGCCGCCAGTGAGAAGGACCTTGCAGCAATTTTGGTCTCGGGGACATGAACCAACCAGCTTGTCACCGGATCAGTTTGCCTCTCCATTCCTTCTCATTGCCTGGCACCGTTTGCGGCTTTAGTCCACTTCATCATGTCTGCGCGCACCGCCCATGAAGTCCGACAGGCCGCCCATCCCATGGCAGGGCATCACTTATGTTCTGCTTGACGGATCCATGGCACGCCCGGTTTGCGGGGCTTTTTCGAGTTTCGGTTTTCCTTATACACACTCTCCTTCGATACCATGGCATAAACTGTAGACACTCCTTGATTTATTCTATTTACTACTCTTTTGTACAAGACCTGGGGTTTCCTGTACGATCTATGGACTGGCAATACACATCCAAAATTTTGCGCCCAGTAAAGAGCTAAGTTACCATATTCCCAACATCTCGGCCTTTCCGCCAGAGGCGCGCACCCGCTGCAACGCTTGGCTGACCTCCAGGATCCACGGTGAGTCGGAGTCACCCTTGGTCAATTCAGCAAAATACACGTCCTGTGATAGCCCTGAACTTTCCAACTGCGGTCGCCGGTCCAAACGAGAAACGAGCATGTTTAGAGCTGCGAGGACTTGTGATATGCACATCTCTTTCGATGAGAGGCGGACCAGAGATCGTGTTTCACTGCCGATGGGAGAAGAACTTGGTGGTAGCTCGCTCTGTTGGGTCGGTGACAGGATGAAAAATCGTGTAAAGTTGCCTGAGGAGAAACGAAGGATATCAGTGAAGGAAGATAGGCTGGATACGTTCGACGTAACAACTTCGGTCCTGGATGCCTTCAAAAAGAATTTCTAGGCCATCGAAAATCGTAGCGCAAAGCCTTGAACAAATTGCAGCACAGTCATTTGATGTCAGAACAGCTTGTGCTGCCGCTGCAGTGGACGCAACTTTCTCCAAAGAGGCCGAGGAAAAGTTTTGGGCCAAAAACCCGCGACATTGGCCAAGAGCCTTGGGTCAGCGTCAGGACATTGGAGGTAAACAGGAGGATAGGCAATAGCCCAACTTGTTCGTGGCTCTTGATGCATGTAATATCTTCTGCCTTGACGCCTCGACGAACCAGCAAGCAATGCTGAACCTCGAGAACGACGTCGCCTCGAACAAAACCGACATTGGGCTGCCGCAGTTTGTCGTATGTTTCTATCACGCCGCCGAAAATACTATTTTCTTGCGGGACAACGCCAGCGTGAACGATGTTGGACGCGACGGCATCGAAGACCTCTGCGAGCGTTTCAGGTAGAATTGGTGGTTTTCTGTTCAAGCTACCCACCTGCGATGGTACGGGACTCGTGGTATTCAACAGCAGTTCCAAACTTGTCGTATGCAGCCTGGATTAGATGTTGGCTAAGCGCAACTTGCAACACTCTCCACAGTTCTCACCTGATGTGAATATGTCCCTAGCGGTCCTAAGAACGCGACCCTGAAATCCCTTCCACCCATGCTAGTCGACGCGCGTGCGTGGCAGCAGGGAGACTAGAACAACACGAGCCCCACTCATTCCCCGGCAGCATCCCTCAGTAAATTCACCACATCCGTTTATCAAACCAACATCCGTAAAATTAGAGGCAACATAATAACATAAAAAACCGGATATGTAGTGTACAGCGAGTCGATAGAAACATGTAATAAATTGTGTCTTTGAATCCCTCACTCGACTCCAAATCCAACAGTTTCCCTGTGTCCAAGAGTCAGAAGGCTTCAAGTAAGGAATAAGAGAGAGAATGCTCACTCCACCGCCAAGGTCAGTTTCTGTTCCAAGCTAGCATAATCCTTGTATGGTGGCAGATCAATCCTGTTGAAGCATGTGTGGCTCTTTGGCAGCTGCGAGGGATCCCCACTCTTCTCAATAGTGAACCGTCGGGGCCTGCGCCGATACAGTCAATCGATAGGTCTCGAGAGCATGTCTTCACCACTCACCCATCCGAACCCTGAAGATCTTTGAAGCCATTGACAGGGATACGCGACGTGCCTGTCGCAAACTGCAGGAGGCGCGACTTGCGCTCCGGCGGCCAACTGCGTACACACTTCCAGAACCACTGAATGACCTCGTCGTTCATCTCGTATCCACGGTAGTCCGTGAACTTGGTCCAGTCGTCAACATCAATTTCAGACATTCCTCCGATCAGAAGCTCGAGTTCGCGTTCATCAAAGACAGTGATGAGGTCTTGGGGAATCAGCTCGCTGAAGCCAGACATGAATGCCTCGAACTGTTCTTTGACGCGCTTGGATATCCGGTAGTCCACGACGTGCTCAACATATTCTTTCTTGTTGTCTTGCGTCACGGGTACGTCTGCACCTCCAGGCTTGAGTTCGATGGTGACCATTTCGCCGAATCGCTCCTCGGTGGTGGTGAAGGTTTCGTCAATGACATCTGTGATATCGTTCTCTCTAAAAGACGATCAGCGGCAAGTAGCTCAACGATGAAAGAAACGTACAGCATCCAAGTCATTCCACGGTGAAGCTCAGCATCGACACTCTCCAGATCGGAGAGCGTAACCTTCTTCTTTAGTATCATCTTGTAGAAACTGACGATGAAGTAAGCGTCTAGGAAACGGCGGTGGAAGATCCCGAGGCCAAGGCAGCGTCCGATAAACTTGAAATAATTGAGATGTTCGGGATTCACGCCGGAGGCGGGGTTAATTTGAAGAGTGTAGTTATCGTGGGCTGAGTATTCGAACAGGCAATAGAAGGGGTTAAACATCTCGTGAGAAAGCAGGAAGAAGAATTCTCTGGACAGTCATGAGGAGTTGGTCGAGTGATACGGCTCGAGTGAAGACGTACCTGGACAAGCCGCCGTAATCAAGACCGTCCTCTCCATCGAATTTAATCATTAAGCGTTTCTTTAGGTCATTAGGCGTCTGTCGCATGATCTCCGCATAACTGTCTTCGAAAATATGGTTGCGACGAATCTTGATTTGGCAATTGCCAGGCTGAGCTCTCATCGCAGGCTGGCTGCGGAAATAGATGAGTTTCCTTCGGAAGTCGCGCTTATACTGTGGCACGTTGGCGTCGAGCGTCGATGGCAGTCGCGGATCGTCCCATGTTGTCGTCTTTGTGTTATGATCGACAAAGTATACTCGAGCGGTGTTTGTGAGTCGCATCTCCCATCCTGACGGCAAAGGTCCCAACTGTGAGATGGTCTGGGGTTGAAGAGCTGATCCTTGCCCGCCCGGACCCATGACCCGTATGATGGTTTGCCGCCGGGGATCGACCCAGGTCGTAGTTCGCGTATTGTGGTCAACATAGTAGGGCCTGCCCTCTGGGGTGTAGCGTTCCTCCCAGCCGTTAGGCAGACTTCCGGTGCCGGCCGTAGTGGCATTGTTAGCTGCAGTGGTGGCGATATTCCCAGTCGCAGCGTCACCAGTCGTGGATGGGGAGGTACTCGTATTCCTCACCACGCTGCCACTCGCTTCGAGTAAATCATCGGCGAGGATACGGCGACCGTGCTGTTCGCGAGCAGCATTGGTCTCGCTGTCCTGAGCATTGTTGTTGGCGGCGGCACTTGCGGAAGGTCGATTCCAGGTCGTGGAGCGAGTGTTGTGGTCTACATAATACGTCCGGCCCAAAGGGTCGATACGACGCTCCCACCCGGTTGGCAATGGTCCGTACTGATCTTCGTTGGGGTTGAAATTGCGCATCTGGGCGTTTTGGGTAGCCACTCCCGGCGATGTAGTGGCGCCCTGAGATGGAGCCGACGGCGGGGCTGAGGGAGTTGCGGGCGATGAACCGACGGTACTGGTAGGGCGTGAATCTGTAGGAGACTGGGCGGGGGCTGCGGATGGGGTTTGGTCGGGAGATGAGGTTGAAGGCGCAGTCACACCGGTGACTGGGGCCTGAGGTGTCACGTCCGAGCCTGAAGCGTGCGAACTGGTTGTGCGGGAAAGCGATGAGCCAGGCAGCGCCAAATTTGAGGTGCTGGCTGAAGGAGAGGTGTTTAATCCTAGGCTAGCCATGGCGGTATTTAAGCCGGACACCTGGGATGGCCCTGGGTTGTTGATGGGCTGATTAACGTTGGTGGAGAGGTATATGATTAGTTTTCCATGGACAACAAGATTGTCATTCGACTTTTTGAGGTCAAGAGTGAGCATTTCTAACGTAGAGTTAACGGAAGCAGGTTATGAAGCATGAAGGGCCGTACCATGACAATCCAAGCCAAGGTCGAGGACGTCGCTGACTCTAACGTTGACTACGCCGAGAAAACCTTGGTCACGTCGCTTGAACTTTCGCTGATCGAATATCTGAACGGCGACGACAGAAGAGTCCTTGACAGTGCTTTACAAGCGGTAGTATGAGAGACGATACAGAACGAGTTTAGTAAAGCTCACATGTCAAAACTTTCGTTCCAGTACGGGTTGAGAGTCTTCTTGATAACACTAGTCGTGTGTGTCTGTTCTGCATCGACGGTGATGACCGCAAAAGGGTCTGGCAAGCGGAAGACATCTCGCTTGGACAAGCCATCCGCAGCGACGACTGTTTGATAGAATTCGCTGCGGGTTTTTGTAGCAGATACTTGTGAGCCTACCTGTAACCCTTATCTTCTTCTTGCTTAAAGGGAATGAACAAGAGACGGTCGAGAATATATGGAACTTACAGAGCGGGGGGCACCGACATCGCGGACGGAGAGCAAGAGATTCGTAAACAGCAACCGGGTGTGACTATGTGACTAGTCCTAAAATAGGACTTGTTCGCTGCCAGCCTCTAAGTTACATAGCAAGGAAAGAGCTGCAAGCTGTAGCGTCTGTCATAGAGGGACTAACTTGCTCGACACAATGCTCAATGCTGCCCACCAACACGCCGCCAACGCAGAGGATTTTCTCGGCCAAGGCCTGGTCCGCTTGCAATTTGCCTGCGTCTTGAGCTATTGAATAGCTAATCCCTTGTGTCCAGCTAATACCTGCCTCCGAACAACATCTCAAGGTATGGTCATCACTCCCTAGTGCCTCCCTGTATTCAAGTCAATAATGCGCATAAGGCTGCAGAAGCTTATGAGAAGGCTACGGAACGAAGCAACGATGATTCGGTATGTGCAATGTTGCTCCAACGTCCCTTGCAATGAATAACACACCGGTATAGGCTAAAAGAACACTCAAGTTGTTGTATAATGACCATCTCAAAGCGGCCAAGGATATCGAGAGAAGAATTGAACAACTTAGGATAGACGGAAAAGACCCCAACCTTCCTCACAAGCCTGACCCTCCCCAGCCTTCTGCGCGCTCCAACTCTCACCCTCACCCTACATATCCTCGTTCTGCTCCATCGCCTCCTCCACAGCGACCTATGACGGACTCGCAGGGAACTGTCGATGAATCATTCATGCTTTTAGGCGGTCAGCGTGTAAATATGCATCCCTTTCTCGACGCTCCAACTCTAAGGTTGTCTAACAGTCAGATCCCGGTGACGCTTTCAACCAATTTTGGAACATCATGCAAGGCATGCTGGACAATCTTTCTCAACCCGTGGCTTTCGCGACCGCGCCACTCGCTTCTGAGTACGCGGCACCCAAACATGTGGCCAGAGCCAAGCTGGCGGGATCGCGGCGAGATGCAAGTCTCAGCAGTGACACTGATATTGAAGAACCCATGGTGACGAGATTTGCGAGGCGGTTAGGTATGAGTGGCGATAGCAAGAAATCCTCGAGCAATTTAAATACAAACCTCGTCTCTACTCCGGATGCAGAAGACGATTTTGAACAAGGTATGCTACCTACTCACGTCGCAGCTGATATCATAACACCGGTCAACCTTTCTCATCTAAAGGGGATGAGCTCACTGAATCCTTCTTTCTCATACCATCGAGCTCCGATGCCTCCCCCGCAATCCTGAAACAAGACAATGCATCCCTCAGGCTTGAGGTGGAAAGTTTGAAACAGCGACTAGAAGCTTCGCAGCGCGTACTCCAACTTCGAAGAGACCAGGATGCTCAATTGCGGGATAGCATATACCAAGCGACCAAAGAGGTACCCGCCAGATACCTGATATGCCTCACTCCACATGGATGCTAAAGACATCGTAGGCGCAGCGTGCTATGGGGGCATCAGTGGTGGGACAGCCGTTTGTGGTCCCCAATGCGTCCGTTCTGCGCGAAACGCCTGGTATCAAAACGGGACGCGAAGCGCAATACGCACGTCGAGTCAAAGAATTAGAGGACGAGCTTCGAAGTGTACGCGTGGAAAATGATAAACAGGTTCTTTGGGATTGTCTCGACCACGTTTCCGTCCTCTCACAGATCCCTACACAGAAAGCAATGATAGTACGTTATCAAGAGAAATGGGAAAAATTAAAGGAATCCGCCAAACGGAGAAAGGAAACCAAAGCGGCTGCAGCTGCTGAAGCTGCGAGACCATTAACTCGTGAACGGATTTCAGAAGAGCCGGAACCAGAGCCAGACGAATCTGCCCCTGTTGCTCTTGCCATCTAAGTAGTTTTCTTTCCTCGTTCCAACATGTATCCGTAGCAGCTGCTTGGGCTCGGCAACTTCCCTGTATTGTACCTGATAAACCAATATATATATGCACCGAAACCTTGATTCAGGTCTCAATCCAAAGGACTGGATACCCCACCCGTTTTTTCGGTTGTTCTCGACTTGACCTTCAGACCCCGGGCTCGGAGTATTGCGCACAACAAGTCAATTCGAAGAAACAGCAGGAAGATGTACACAGATAACGTTGGAGTGTTTCAGACGAAAAGTCCAAAATCAACGACACAGAGGGACTTTACAAAGGCGTCAAAGTGGTTCTGCACGGTGTTCCACGCCTCCACGTGGACAGCACCGTCATCTTGCGAGACCATGGGCACGTTAAAAGTTACCACAAGGTCGACACGTTTGTCTTCAACTCGGAATAGAGCCATGAGAATCCTGACTTGATCCTGAGCCTTTTGATTGAATTTTGCGACGGACTGTACACCAGAGAGCGTGAGAGCCGGTGGAGTCTTGTCGCCTCTAGTGTTCGGAATGGCGGCGACAGCATCTACAGTAGAGGCAGAGGCTGAATTGTCGTGGGCCAATGAATCGAAGTGATATCTGGTGCTAGTCGTGAAGGGACGCTGAGTGTTGAAAGACAAGCACGGAACCTGATGGCGGAGTCGTCGTCGGGAGTGTCGACTCGTTCGAGAACTTCGATGATGATGCTAACACTAGAATCCGGGGAGAGCAGCACTTCCTGAGTGTCGGGAACCTGACGGAGGTCACTGAAGGCAGTCAGATGAGTCTCAGAAGAACAATAAATTTGTTACGATGCGTCAATAAAATTAGCGGGAGCTACTGCAGTTATTGCGCCGCCAAAGAGCTGGCGAGAGGAAGACATGGTCAAGATCGAGTAGGATCGAGTTGGGATCGAGTCAAAGTACATAGTGTGATAATGTGACAGACGCGTTTTGTCACAGATCACGCGCGGTTTCAAACCGCGTTGACAGTTACAACTTGACGACACTCGAGCACAGTGCGCCAGAACCTTGCCATGGACAGCCGCCGACGCTCTACTTTTCAGCCCAACCCAGATCTTAATGGCAGTGGTCGCTCAGGAATCCCTGTTCCATCCTCTGTTCACAAACCGAATTCCACGCTCCGCATGTCTCTCGCAGGTCCTGCCTTCCGCGCTCCCCCTCCACCCCCGAGCTCGAATCCGCGACAGTCGATGCTTGGTTCTCGAAATATAAATCCAAATTCCTTGCTTCAGTCTACTACCAAGCCCAACTATGCTGTGGGGAGGACCCCGTTGAACAAGTGCGCAGTGTGTATGCTTCAATTTCACGCGATCGCACTGACCCTGTGCTCGCAGCAGTGTCAGGCGTACGTCTGTATGGGGTGGCGGAGCTCCCCCTCTGCCTCCAAGCAGTCAAACACAGAAGGACCCTCGACCGTTGCGTGACAAGCCATTCCAGGTCCAGATGAAGCAGGATATCTCAGCATATCTCAAAAACAACGGCTTCGACATAACACATATCAACCTGAATAATATCCATGGAAAGGATTATCGGGCTATCTTCGACTTCCTCGTCATCACCATCGATGCCTGCCACCCATTAAATCAAAATGCCCGTTTCGAAGACGAATTTGTTCCTGCTCTGAAAGCTCTTCGTTATCCGTATGCTCAGGGTATCGACAACAAGTGGTTAGCGGCACCCGCGAGCATGCACTCGTGGCCCCCACTTCTCGGCGTTTTGCACTGGCTCGTAGAGGCCTGCAAGGTAGTGTTTGTTGACCTTTGACGGATCCAAACTGAATGATCTCAGAACCGAGCGGCCTACGAAAATAGTGACGATCCTTCTCTGCAAAAGCCTTTAGATGTTCCCGAGGAGTTCGACGACCCTTCGGACCATCAAGCGTTGGCCTTTGACTACTATGAACAAGCTTACGTTCTGTGGCTGGGAATGGTTGACGACTTTGTCGAACCCAATGAAAACTTGGAAGATCGCTATGGTATGATACTCGCCCACTCTATCGCTTCATGCCTAATCCGCTGAAAATCTCCTCAGCTCGCAAAAACGAACGTGCCCAAGTGGATTTGGAAGAAAAAGCCAACCAAATAGAGCAGTTCGCGAACGAACTCAATAAACTCAAATCCACCGCAGTGAGTGGGCAGTGCGCTCTCATCGCCAGCTGTTCATCGTTGCCACCTAGCCCCCCATTGACAAGTTGCAACGAGACAATGACTTGCTGAAGGTGGACAGCGAAAAGTTCAAGAAGATTCTCCACCAGTATGATTCAAGGAAGAAGAAGCTTCTCGATCAAATCGCGGTCGAAAAGGCGGAGATTGCTGCACGGGGTTTGTGGATTCCTACACACCAGGCGACCTCCAATCATAACCCATGAACAGGGAGCCAGCTCGAGCAGCTCGAGGCGGAGCAGCTCAAACTTGCCGACATCGTGAAGACGCAGAATCTGTCCCCCGAGGAGGTCATCAAGATGAATACCGACCACGAAACATTGTCTCAGAATCTGAAAGACCTGAAGCAGAAAATCGCTGAAACCCATCGAAATGTGATGAGTTTGGAGGTCAATGTCACCAAACGGGCTGCCGAAGCAGAGGAGGCCCTTGATGAGTACACCAATCTCCTTACCACCCTTGGGCTATTCCCTCCTCTACCTCCCCCGCTGCAGGATGTGGATCTCACTCTCAGTCTCAACACCGCGTCTTCGAATCCTCAAAACATTCTTTCAGGAGCGGATACGCGAAGGGTGATCAAACCAACCCTTAGTGGCATCGCCGAGTCGAAACGGTTGGAAAAGGCTTCGCAAGAGACCGAACGGCTCAACTATGAGAACGATCTTGACCAACTGACACTGGAATGCGAAAATATCGACGAAGAGATTGGCGAGGTGGAAAAGAAAGTGGCCGCTCTCAATGATCAGGCGGATGATCTACGTGATGTTTGCTTATTTCTCTCCACAACACCATACACCGGAGTCCACTGATCACTACGCAGGTCGCCCAACAAGAAGCTCTCGTGGCGAGCGCCGAAACTGGACGACTGGAGCGAGACTTAGCCCACGCAAAAACCGCAGCTCTTGCTAATGGGATGGGTGTAAAGTCTCGGTTGCAAGCTCTGCAGTTTGAGTTGGGTCACCGCGTCCCATTGATAGCCCTCGAGACTCTAACTTCGTTCTCAGCTACCAGGAACAGGTCGACAAGGTCTCGCGCCTCAAGGAGGCGACTGTGAGAGCCATAATCAAGAACACGCACGACATCGCGATGTTCAAAGCCGAAGTATCGCAGCATCTCACTGAGCTGCGCGTCTTCGCGGAGGGAGAGTAGATGAGGGTGGTTTATATTCATATCTAAATAATATGTAGTGGTACTGTATAGTATTGTATACCATGCTGCTGGATATCTGTATCGTTCTTGTGTGTCAGTGGCTGTGCGCCAACTTGTTCTTTCCATTTCCGTTCACCAGAGTCAAAGTTACCGCTTTCTACTGCTCCTCAGACCTCAGGCCTCGAACCACCAAAGCCGGTCTTTATATCTATCTGTTCCCCTCTTCGACTTCTGTTCCAGACCCCCGACCGACAAGTGCCACAAACATCATTCTGTCGCTCCATCATCCTCCGCGCTTTCGAAATCGTCGAGGTCAACCAATGACGCTGTCTTGGCTCGCTGGCAATTCATTGGTGGCGTTATTTGACGATTACCACTCGGCTACAGTGTCCGCGCTTCCTCTACTTGCCTGCAATCAATGGTAGTACGAGTTAGCCGAGTCCCGATTAGGATGTCGTGAGTAGAATAGGTTGAATTCGACCAAGGTTCTGTCAACTCAGTATTTTCTCCCTCTTTGTGCATTCCAATCTGCGGGATCGTTGGTCTAGCCAGTGTCTCGCCCTATACACCTCCGCCCTCCTCAACATCCCGCCTGTCTACATCGTAAATCCGGACCCGAACCTTCAGCTCTGGAACTTGCGAGGAAAATTATTCCCAGCGCCGCAAATTCAAAAAACGTTTCCTCTCCACAAAGGACACGAAGGATGTGTGTTACCGAGGACCGAGATTGACCCGAAGGAGCGTATCGCTACCGTATCTTGCTCGAGGGACCCAATCCACATCATTCGTTGAATGCCGGAACCCGGTCTTGGTGAAACCGATGTTTGAACCAATGGACCCTGCGAATCGAAATCCCTCCTTGGTGCCCGGGAACGTCTTCCACGACTCCCCTGTCGCTCTCACCCATGCTTGCATCCAAGTGGCGAACCCGTTATCTGGATAATGTATTTCTAGTCTCCCACGTGCAATTATAAGAAGGGCCCTCGCTTGGGATTTCTCTGCCACTGCTTGCGTAAACTCCCTGAACCTCTATTCTATCGCTCAACAATGTCGACGGAGAAGATCGAGCCCTCTCCAGCGTACAGCGACGCAGAGAAAGGTGTCTTGGACACCCTCCCTGTCCAGATAACCTACCCTAAGGACAAGAAGGATTCGACCAAAGAAATCACTAAGCCTACGAAACCGGCGCCAAAGCCCAAGAAACGTGCCTCCAAATGGGTTCTGTGGCGGGTGTGGTTCAACACTTACAGGCTCGTATTCTCTCGTCAGTTCCAACTCATGACCGTTGATGCCTTGTACAGGAAATTCTTCACCTTCGTCTTCACTCTCAATATGATTGGTATTGGTCTTGCCATCTCGGGCCACTTTCCCTACGCTGTTACAAACTCTGGCGCGATGGTACTAGGAAATCTCAACTTTGCTATCGTGAGCATCTATTTTACGTTTTGATACGGCGAGTTTCTAATACCCTCATTCAGTTGATGCGAAATGAAGTTTTTGGTCGCATCCTTTATGGGTTCGTCAACACATTCTTTGCCAAGGTAAGAGTCTAATAGCACTGACATCCTAGAAGCTGATTTGAAATAGTGGACTCCTCTCTGGTGGAGATTGGGTTGCACATCCGTTCTTCAGGTATACGTTGAATAGTATGTACCTTGGTTTCTGATACTCAATCAACTCTTCTATAGCATCTTGGCGGTATCCATAGCGGTTGCGCACTGTCCGGTGTGCTGTGGCTAGTATTCAAAGTAGTCTATAATTTCCGCCACCTGGATGTGAACCACGACGCTGTGCTCATCATGGGTGTCATCACCAACGTAGCTGTTATAATCAGCGCTCTGAGTGCCTTCCCTTGGGTCCGAAACACTCATCATAAGTAAGCTGGTCACGCCACTTTTGTTTGCCTGCATTAATTTCTACGCTTGACTAGTGTATTTGAGCGCCAGCACAGAGTGAGCTCCCAACGTTTCGGTGGACATTCTAACCTAACGGACATTAGTTCATTGGCTGGGTGGGATTGATTTGCACATGGATCTTCGTCATATTAGGAGACACCTACAATCCCGTCACTCGAACCTGGAACCTCAACGGCGTGAAGCTGATCCAACATCAAGATTTTTGGTACACCTG
The DNA here is from genome assembly GCA_037176885.1 of Favolaschia claudopus. Classification (NCBI taxonomy): domain Eukaryota; kingdom Fungi; phylum Basidiomycota; class Agaricomycetes; order Agaricales; family Mycenaceae; genus Favolaschia; species Favolaschia claudopus. The sequence continues at coordinate 15,754 of JAWWNJ010000035.1, read as the reverse complement.
CGGGATGACCTTCTTGTAAAGTGGTTCATTGCAATCTTTCATCGTACTCATTGTTTCTCAGCATCGCCCTTCCGTGGATTTGTGTGCGAGAGGTGGAGGTCGACATCGAACTGGTGCGCATTCCCCAGCTTCGTGGGACTCGAATTTGATCTCCCTTTAGCCTTCACCGAAGGTGGCCATCATTCGTTTCAAGCGCGGAATGCAGCAGGGCCTCCTTGGTCGTATCAGCCGTTCTTCGATCATGGAATATCATGCCTTCGGAATCATCTCGTGAGCGACAAATTCAATGATCTCCGAACCCGCTAACATGCTTCCTCATCAAGCGAGGGTACCCATGCCAAATATCATTACATGATTGCTGGGGTGCAAGGCGATTTCACCAAGGGTCTCGTCAACGATCCTCCGAAAACCCTATGGACTCGTGAATTGAAGGTGAGTGGACGATACACGCGAGTAGATAATCGGGACTGAAGCCCCGCAGTTTGCCGGTGTCTCCAACACTTCCACGCTTTATACACGGGGCATACGGATATGTACAGGAACCGGCATAGGAGCCGCTTTGTCCACCTGCCTCCAGTCTCCTTATTGGTTCGTATTCCCAGTTTCCGATTTGACGCTTATTCACCATCGCAATGCCAGGTATCTCATTTGGATAGGTGAGAAACACAGTGATAGAGGGAAATGTTTACGTTTTATCTAATGTGCGTTTCACAAGGTTCCGACCAAGAGAAAACGTATGTCTTGTGTGTTCAAATGTTCTATTTCAATGACTTTCGTGCCAGTTTCGGACCCACGATCAGCGGCCTCATCTATCGACACATGGGCCCCGAACGTGTAACTCTATGGGATAGCAAACAACGAGGGGGACGTCCGGACACCATGAAATTGCTCAAAGAAGTCTACTATAGTTGGAACGCAGAAGGTAATTATTGTTTCATCCGGTCAGAACACTGCATAATATGCATGCTCGCAGTGGTATTCATCACTTCGAACTATATCGGCAATTCTGAGATGATGGAAGGGTGTAAGGAAGCGGGTATCCCTGCTGTGCGTTGCTTATCCTTCTCAGTCCCAACTCTTTTTGACACTGTTGCGTTTTATTTAGTTCGGGACGCTGTGGGACTTCTGAAAAAATGGCTGGATCCACTCGTTCATGCACGGATGTTTTAGAAGGAAATCATGTTACTTTTTGCACGACAATGTAGCTCTTTTGATATTGAGGCATCGCTTACCCACCAGACAATACGACACTATAGAAGGAATATCATTTTAATACCACGCCACTAGGGAGAGAACAAGCCTTCAACGAGCGAGTTGGTCTTCCAAAATCCGGCCTGACCTGCCCATCCACCTCCAACGACGACGGATGTTAATCGTCGTGTTTGGTTGCAGGCGTTCACCTTCGAGGGCGAGCTGGGCGACGATACGAGCTATATTCCTCGCATCATCGATACCGCTATGTTGGTGCCCTACGAATGGGGGCATCCCAAGCGCCGATAGTTGACCCGGAATGTTCAAACTCACTATTACAGGAAACGGGCCGTTCTGAGGCGGAAAGGGCGTGAAAACCGGGAAAGATTACCTGGTAGATACTTTGTAGCCTGTCGTCTTGATATGTGATCCGTGACTAGAGCGCGGACGTTCAAGATATCGCCCGTCATGAAGTCCGGAAATGGGACCTGTGTATGAGAATCAATTTAGAATATTATCTTCGTGAGTGCCAACTGAACTTGAGATATAAAGCACTGCTTCACGATGAAATCTCGAATGTCATACGGCCCGTCACTACACCAGCAGAAGCGGATTCGTCGCTTGCCATTTTTTTCGATCAATTTATGCTCAACTAGGAAAGCACGAAAGGACCGCAGAACATCGGGAAAGGATGGTGCCGAGTCGACCAAGTCCTTTTCGTATATTAACGACAATGTAATTGAGAAGGAATAATGGGCGTGTGTCGGAATGACATACTTGTGTGATACCTGTGAGCTCCTCACAGAACTTGGAGAGACTTGGCCGCCAGGTTGGTTGTACGAAACTTCGGAACTCTGCAATTACCTCGAGTCTGCTGGCTTTCCCGCCATCTCTGTCTTTCCAGCGCATGAGACAGACCGGGAATTCCTGCAGAACTGGGCATGAATGAGAAGTATAAATCCACAGCCTGAAATTCTTTACGATGATTTCGTTTGGGTAGTCAAAATCAGTTCCTTGATTACAGGTAGCTTCAACATCAAAGACCAGAAACGCGTCGTATGGCTGCTTCACAGGAACAGAAGCAGGTTGGTCGCGGACAACATTCGAATCAATGGACGAGTGTGTGTTTGAAAGGGTTGGTTTGGTGCGTTGCAGATACACGAGCACGAAAGCTGCAGCGATAAGGAGAACAAAGTATCCTAGAATGCCAATCGCCATAACTCGTTTGTCGACGCGCGACGACAAGAGTGGACCAGAATAACACCGGAATTCGGACCGAGAAACCAGCACAGCTTTCCTTGAAATTTCTGACCTTCCCAAGACCTTCCTTTCCTTTCTGCCAACTTTGGGCGAAGTTCGCGAACTTGCAGCTACGACTCGGCGAGCATCGAATACTTCCTACAACTATCTGGGCACCTAATCCTCCTGCGCAACCGCTTCTCTTCCTTTCTTTACTGCCATGACTTACGGAGACGACCTTGAGGACGATTTCGTGCCTGATGATTTGGTGGTTTTGTCCGGAGACGAAGAAGAATCTTCAGAAGGGCATGAATTTACTCCGACTGAGGAGCCCGAATCGACTGCCGCGCAATCTGCCTCTGCGAAAGCCGACAAAAAGCGGAAACGACGAGAGCATGAAAGGCAAAAGTTCAAGGAACGCAAGGTGATTGACTATAACTATGCACCAACAAAGATATATCTAACTTGTCGCCAGAAACAGAAACTGGCTGCTGCGACTAACGATTCTGAAGCAGCTGAACATTCGAGCATAACAGAGCAACCTCCACACGCTCTCGCCGATTATCTCGCCGCTTTTCAATCAAAGACATTTTCTTCAGTCATGTCGCCGCTCGAACTCGAGGATATAAGAATACCGGGTGCCACTGAGAAATCACTCATCATTCGGCCGGCGCTGACCTCTGTCCCCAGTCGATTCCATTGCAGACACAACGATGTGGACGGGTCCAAGAACTCTCGACAATCTTGTGGATTTCATTATCAAAGGTTACGCCCGTCCATGTCATGACCGCTTTGACTAGAACCGACATAGTTCTTCCTAATCTCCGTCTTCGATTGTCGCAAAAGTCCAAAACAAATGGCGCTCCAACCCTACTTTTCGTTTCTGGGGCGGCTCTCAGGGTCGTGGACGTTACGCGGGTGCTGAAAGACAAGAAACTTCGAGGCGAAAAAAGGCGCAGAAGTAGCAAAGCTATTCGCGAAACATTTTAAGCTGAGCGAGCATGTCACATACCTGAGAAGGACCAAAATCGGGTCTGCCGCAGGGACGCCGGGCAGAATAGGAAAGTTACTCTGCGAGACAGGTGCGCGCATTATTCCGTTTTCATTTGATCCAGCTCACACGATCAAGATGCGCTCGCGGTGAATGCACTTTCGCATATTATTCTGGATGTATCGTTCCGCGATTCGAAAAAGCGCAACATGCTCGACATTCCGGAGACGAGAGATGAAGTGTTCAAGATGGTGTTGGTGCGCCAAAAGTGATGGAAGGCATCAAGGAGGGCAAAATCCAGGTTGTACTTTTCTAAGCAGTAATTCGTATACCATACAACTAGAAACCTTTGGGGTTCGTTCTTTGCGTGAGCTGGATGTGTTTCAGCCTCGGTCTCTACATGAGTGAAACATTTGCGCACTCTGGTCCATTTGGGTGTTTTATGAATGCCCTTTTCTGTAACCAGCCGCGTGCGGAGTGAAGATTGTGTATTTGTCCTTCGCGGGCATCTCGTGCTCCTTGGGTAATTCGAGGGCTCGGTCCTAGAGTATCTCAGTCTCAGCGAAGAGGGCGGGTGGGTGATATGGTGTATACCAATGAATGGCACTGAATACCACTCGCTCTAACTGCCTCTATCACGGCGTCCACCTTTTTCAGTCTGGCGCGCGCATTGGCTTTGCGGGTTGGTGATAATTTCCACGGCGTCTTCCTGAGTGAGATCAATTGCTGGAGATGCACCAGACTGAGAGACAGACCAGAGAAGACCACCCAAGTTTACATGAGACGCTCGAAAGGCGCCAAACATAAGGCGGAGAGAAAGATTATTGAGTCACGCTGTCACACACTCATCCTCTCTACAAGACCACCATGAGCGTCGATGCTGTCAACGGGCATGCCGACGCAGACGCGTCCATGGAGTATATCAATGGTCCCAGATTCGCTAGCGGCCTTATTCTCCCTCCGCCAGAGATAAAATCTGTCATTGACCGCACGGCAATTTTTGTTGCTCGGTCCGCCAACCCCCCACAATTCGAGGACAAAATTCGCGAAGGACAACGTTCCGACCCCCAAATTCTCGTTCTTGAATCCTGCCGACCCCTACCATGCCTATTACCGGAACAAAATGGACAAAGTCGCGCAGGGGGGACATGGGCGATGACGCCGCACCGAAAGAGGGCCAAGAAGCTGGGGCTGAGGCGGTTGAGCCTATCGATATAGGTGTCGAACCTCCTGCCCCCGAATATATTTTGGACCTGCCCAACATAAGCACAATCGACTTGTGCGTATCTCATTTCTGAGTTAAAGCAAGTCGCGCCGAACAATATATCAATCTCAGGGACATAATGAAGCTCACTGCCCTCTTCACTGCGCGTCGTGGGCGCATGTTCCTTGCCTCTCTCTCCGCCCGCGAGGGCCGGAATTATCAGTTTGATTTTCTTAGGCCCACTCACTCACTCTTTTGGATATTTCAACCGGTTGGTCGAGCAATACACCAAAGTTCTACACCCTAACCAGGAGATGCTGCAACAGCTCAAGGGACGCACCGATGAGGGTGCGAAATGGAAATCCCTTGAAGTCGCTAGAACGCATGCAAAGTGGGAGCGGAATAAAAGAGAACAGGACAAAAAACGCCAGGACGATCAGGAGGCAGAGCGAAGTGAGTATTTTGTTTTGATGACTAGCCAAATTTCCAACGCATTGTCATATAGTTGCTTTTGCCGAGATTGACTGGCATGATTATCATATTGGTCCAAACCATCGAATTCACTGCTGCCGATGCTAACTCAGAGTTGCCGCCGCCGATGAGTGTTCAAGAAGTGGAGAACATGACTCTCGCGCAGAAGAGAATGGCGGCTATGATCATGGAGAACACTGTCGATGACATTGAAGCTCACAAGGCTAAACAAGCTGCCGCAGAAGCAGAAGCCGCAGCTGCCGTCGGAGGTGTTGGAATGGGTGCGGGTGATGCCGACGCCAATATGGAGGAGAGTGATGACGAGGAGGCCGCCGAAGAAAGGAAGAAACGGGAAACAGAAGAGCGGGAGAGAGAAATCGAAAGAGCCAAAGCATTGCAAGCAAGCTCTGTCAATACTGCCGGTCCAATGAAGATCAGGACTAACTATGTTCCCAAACGTGAGTGATCCTGTACACTCTAGCTCTTTCCTCCGCTCATGTTCTCCAAGTCGGCGCTAAAAATAATAAGGAGGCAATGACAACTTGCAGTATCTGCGGCCAACAGATTCCTGTCGACGAGTTACAGGAGCATATGCGTATTGAGCTACTCGATCCGAAGTGGAAAGAGCAACGTAATGCATTGGAAGCTCGCAAGGGCTCAGGCTTCCGAGCTTCAAAGTGGTGCAAATGTTGTTTCCGCGCTCAAGGGTCTAGCTCGTACCCGTGTTGATATTTTCGGCGCGGAGGCTGATGAAGAGCGGCGCAAGAAAGAAGAGGAGGAAGAACGTGAAAAGCGCAAGGAACGCGAGAAGGTGGTTTGGGACGGTCATACAGCCTCGAAAGCGAACACTCTCGATAAATTCTCAACAAACGTCAATTTCGACGAACAAATTGCTGCAATTCACCGAGCAAAGGGTTTAGGACCGTGAGTTGATGCGTTCATAGTACTATGTCCATTTACCTGCTCACCTGGCGTCTCATCAGACAAGAAATAAACGCAATCGGGCCCGGAATTGGTCCTGCTGCCATTCCTCCGCCATTAACGGCGGGCTTACCACCTCCCCCCGCCTCGCTCCCAGCTCCCCCGCAAGCCCCTGCGAATATATCAAACCCTGCGTTCACCGCTGCAACAGTCTCTTCTGGTCCCCAACCCGCGTCTGCGTATCCTCCACCTGTGATGTTGCCACCTCTACATTATCAGGGATTAGATTTCGGCCCAACCGTTTGGCTATCAGCCGCCGGCGCCTGGGATGCATCCGACTCGTGCCGCTGCTCTTGCCGCAGCCAATGGTGCTCTTCAGTCCGCAGCGGCGGCCGGCATGGTACGCTCTGCTGACGAGATGGAGGGAAATGCAGACGACATTCCTCCTGCAAAACGTCAGCGTGTCGCAAAATTACCCGGTGGTCAAGTATACGCCGAGGCAGATTGGATTGCAAGGCATCCGGTGAGTACACATTTTGCATGCTAACTTATGACTGCCTCACTAAATCATGCATTGCGAAGCACCCGATTTCGCTTCAGGTTCAGCTGCCAAACGACAATTCCAAACCTGAATGGAAGCTCGACGGAAGCGTCGTAACAATCCCCGATTTGCCCTTGAACCTTCTCGTTTCCACTCTCCGTGATCGTATTCAACTGCATACCGGCAGCAGCGTCCCCGTCTCGCGCATCAGACTTTCATACTTGGGCAAGATGCTGAATAACAAAGACACGATCGCGGTGTACAATCTCGAAGACGAAGATCTGCTGGTACTAAGTGTACGGGACGCGAAGAAGAAGTGACGGATGATAAAGGCTGCGTGTAAGCATAGTAGTTTTTTGGATGAATTAACGCCGTGAAGCAGTGTATGATACGACAGTTCGGTGTTGAGGGATTCTACTGATTGTCACTTCGGTATGTGAAGATGACTTCGGACAAGTCTGCCAGGGTCATCCTCGCGGAGGCAATGACCGTCGAGTCGCTCGAAGACAAGTAGGTGCGCACCACGCCCGAGGGCATAGATCGTAGCACATTCGTTTCATTGCTCTGCGGGGCGAAGGGGCTTTCCGTTGAATTCTGTGCTGCGCGACTTGAATGGTGGTCGTGGAGTGCCCCGGCTCTGAGATGATTGTGTAACCGGCTTTGCCGATTTATTTGGTTGATGAGGTGGTTTGACCACGCCATGCTGCGGAACTGTGTCTTGCAGCCACGCATCGTCCACATTGGATATACGAGGGGAAGCGACGCGCTGAAATATGCTTTTGGGGCCAAGGTGTGGGGACTGAAGGAGGGAAGGGGGAATGGGCGCCCTGAGGGACTTAGCTGGGATGTGCAGGGATTTGCTGCGCCTATTATTGACTGGGCGGGACATAAGTTGACGGGGCAGTCAAGGTTGGAGACAAAGAAGCCGAGACCGCTCTATAGTTTTATCAGTCGATGGCGGCGCCGGACTCCAACTCAATGCACAGTTGATCGGTTGCCCCTGGTAGTGGACGTTGAACGTTGAACCTTAGGCCTTAGCGCTTAGCCTCTGACCCTATATCCGATTTATTGAACAGAAATTATACTCTTTACATCCATACACTATCAGAACATCCTCCGGAATACAATGCTACAAACCAAGACAAGAATGACGCAGATCAGGCCGTCTAGCAAAATCGGCGGCCGCTGGGGTTTCATTTGAGAAACTGTGCGCGGCGCCGGGGAGACATCGGCAACCTGAGGAGGAGCCAAATTGGTGTCAGGGACGGCCGCGACAGGGGTCGGTGGCTCTGGAGCCCGAGACTCTTCCAACACTCTTCCCGTCCCTGTACCATGAAAGCCACTGTCACCAGATGGAGGGTCAGGGAGGAGGGTTAAATTCGACTCTTGGCATGTCGAGCACACCCATGAACGCGATCTAAAACAGATCTTAACAAAATTCACGCGGAATGACGAGGCTCTTACAGCTGGGCGAGGCGCTTTCGCTCAGGAATGGGATGTTCTATCGAACCAATCCCTACAGCGGCTTTGCCTTTCAATGGAAAGAACCCCTGCAGGCCGATTATTGCTGTATCGAAGTTAGAACATTTTGAATGACGCTCAATTTTTCGGTCCTTGCCTGTTCGAACGCCCCACGCAGGTTGCCACAACTCTTCATGATCTGGTGGTGCCAACATTAGACAATGAAACAAAACACAGTACACAGAACTAACAACTGGTGAAACTTATACATATCTGAGAAAACATGAGTGGGTTGGAAACGTCTTGCACCGAACGATAACACTGACCTTGGTATCGGTTTCAAATCGGCCGCTCGGGGTAAGCATCATGATTGAGGGTGGTCGAAATGGATACTCAGCCGGTAGCAGGATTCGGAAATGATACAGGCCTTGTTGGGAATTATGACTCCGGGATACCAGGACTGGTATGAGAGGAACTAACCTCCTTCAAATTCTGTGCCAGCGGGCCCACGAAGGGTGCAATGCCATTCCTAGAGCAACAGGTGAAGAGCGTGCGGAGCAGCGGTGACCGTGTACAACGAACGAATATGTCGTCTTCTAGCGGTGCAGCAGATATTCGGGTGATGGGTCATTTTGCAAGTTCCCGAGCCTACGTCCAGATATTGATGAGGTAGCTGACTAGCGGAATACCAACATGCATACTTCTTGCATTATACGCTTAACAGCTGGTCTCACATCGAGTCAGCCTCTGGTGAGCAAAGAGTAGGAATGTCGCCGACCGGAATTATTCTTGTTAAGACCTGCCATTGAAGTTGTACCACGAGAAGGCAGGGTATTCAAGTATTCGTCGAATACCGAGTTGGTCGACGTGGAAGGAGGAAAGAGCAATTATAAGCGTCAATCACGGTCACGGCAGTGCTCGGCAGTGACGTGCAACTTTTTCTCCAGTTAATACTAACTTGGTGCTGGGCTCTTCGGCGCTTCGACTATACGTTGTGGGACGGGAGTCCGCAAGAGATGATCTACATTAAAAAGCTGAGGGTTCGACCCAAGAAAGGTTTGTTTTACAGTCCACAATGCATCGGAGAAATTTACAATCTCGTCTCAGCTCAACCGTACAACGTATGTGGGGCGCAATTGGCAGCCATGCTCAGTTGTTGGGCCGCCACCCCTCCGACTACCAGAGCCAGGCGGCATGTAAGGAAGCAGCTGAGACTCTCTTTCACTGCATGAGGACCACTGTGCGCTTGATTGTCTAGCGTCTACGCGACTTGGCCTTACTAAACTTATCTAGCCCATGGCCAAGAAGCAACACAAACCTACCATTAATTACCACCTTGCGCGGCTAAAGAAGATACAATGAATGATTTTTGTAGTATTCCCGATGCACAGTCATACATTCCCTCGCTTCTGAACATCCGGTCTGAACACCTTTTCCTCCCGCTAACGATTGGTTGCTTGGGAACCTATTGCCTTGTGGCGTGTGTCTATGGCTCAGCGAATCCGCTCTGAATTTTTGTCTGCTCTGCGCAATTCAAGCCCTTGAATATCCCTATTCGCACAACCTGGGCAACGACCTGGCAGCGGTGGATGAACTCGAACACAAATCTAAAGTCACGAGATTCCGACATACCCCCACGTTCAGCACATGCCTTTTGTTCAGGTACCCCACGCTTCAAATAAGCTTTCCTTTCTACCCCCACCATTATGCAGTCGCACAACTCACATTCGTCGCCGGAGGTTGCCATCTTCTGGGATTATGGTAAAGTCAGGTTCCAACGACTACACCGAGTTCACAAAACGGATTTGGACAGAAAACTGCCATGCTTCGTCTCAAGTCTCGGGTTGGGTTGACGGTCATTCTCGTGTCTCATGTCTCCTTAACGTTGTTTTCTCCCTCAGGCTATGAAGTCGTCGGTAGCATCCGTAATGTAGCCCATAGGTTTGGTCCGGTGAAATATTTCAAGGCATACATGGAGGTCCCCGGAGCAAGACACATTCAGGTCTCTTAGTCTTCGATCCGAACTCCAGTCTTCTGGCGTATCATTGACCGACTGCCCCCATAACGGTCGAAAGAACGTGGCGGATCAAATGATCATAGGTTTTGTTGAGCCTTCCCAGACCGTTACGCATCAAATTCACGCTTCGCAGTCGACATGCTGGCTTACGCCATGGACCACCCTGCTCCCGCAACCTTGATCTTGATATCGGGCGATCGCGACTTTGCATATCCGGTTTCCATCTTGCGATTGCGCCAATACGATGTTGTTGTTGTCTCTCTTCCACTACCGGGGGCCCATCCCAGTCTCAAACGCCAAGCTTCAGTCTGGCTGGACTGGAATAGAGAGGTATTAGGGATTACCAACCCCTCATCCTCCCTGGAAGCCACAGAAGAATCTTCGACCACGCGGCGGAATTCATTTACTTTCCAGTCGCCCAGCGCACGCAGATCAAGCTATCTGCCGACCCCGGAAACCCCGTCGTTTCGGGCATTTCAGCTACCCCAGAAAAATGATACGGTCGTTGGGACCAACAAGGGTCCGTCCTTCTTCGGAGACCTCAACTCCAAAGTTGTCTCTCCAGAAACACTTGAAGCGGAGGACGTTTCTTTGCCACAGATTCCCAAAGCAGAACCCATGTTGGCGTCATCAGAGCTCGCCTACCGACCTCCATTTTGCAAAGAAAGATATAAATCGCAGCAGTACATCCCTGTGCCACCGCTACCGGAACAAATCAACGTGAGGGCAGTCAAGTCCCCAATCGCTTCTCCGCTTGGGCGCTCAAGTCGTCGATAACGGTGCTGAGGCCGTCCCGATCTCTGCGGAATCGCCGGTTGCCGCTTCAGGACCATGCAGCTCCATACCAGAGGCCAGACAAGCTGTTTTGTCTGCGCTCACTCCGGCCCAACCAACTGGCTTGGAGGATGCTACTACCGTCTTGGGAAAACATCCCATAGCCCATCTTTATGTGCAGAGAGGAATGACGATCCACAAACCGAAGCCGACATTCTTCTATCTGGGTCGGTCTCGGCGAAGGAAAACAAAGCGTCTGACACGCTGGAAACGATCCCCGCCCCTGCTCTGCCTTTGGTCACACCTGTTCACCTCGGGGGATTCTACGGTGCCACCTGGCGGAATTTGTCGTACCTTCCTGTAGTACCAAACCAAGTCAACGACATCCTGACCGAAGCGGACTCCGAGAAGTTCATGAAGCACGTACTTCCTGCTTTCCGACCCCTTGTAACTGTACTTCTCAAGCATCGCGGCGAAGGGCGTCCGACAGCCTCTTCGGTCGGTGGTAGGCTACGAACTGGCTGGATTAGCCCAGACAGTCTATCAGCAAGCAGGGGTCACAAATTTCAGCCAACTCACCGCCCTCGCTGAGAGAACAAAACTCATTCAAATGGGGGGAACTGGCGGCAATGCTTGGATAGCTCCTCCATAGAGATTTTCTGACACCAGCTGATAGTCGACCGAACGCTGCCCAATCGTCATCGTCTTCTCCTGGTACACCTCCTCCTCTCTACCGCACATTGGTGGAGGTTCTGCGGAAGTACAAGAGCAAAGGGATACCCCGCCCGGCCCGAAGCGTTGTAGCAGTTGAAATCGTGGCGCAAGACAAGCAGATCTATGAGCGAGCAGGGGTGAACAGATTCCGAGACTACGTTGCTCTCGCTGAACAAGCCGGGGTCTGTGTTCTGGGTGGCACTGAAGCCTTGGCATGGATTTCGATTCACCCCAACTGGTCCGCTGCGACGTGATTGCTACTGAGTATTACGGTTTCATCTTGTTTCAAGCAATTTATGTATGGACAAATGTAACTTACTAAATTTATGGGCTTCGGGATCTTCACGTCGGTGGCGGTGTTCATGTTCACGATCGGTGTCAATTCGGTGACGCGATACTGCATGTTGCTGCCCGCGTTCAAACAGAACTCTATGCGCGACTGTGCGCTCATTTCACTGTGCACAGGTTACACTTTCGGGTCACAATAAAGTATGCACAGTTGTGATGGACTCACTTCAGCTCATCGAATCTATCCTCAGTGGTCGAAAATCAAGGAAAAGAAAGGTCTCAACGATTCTAAAAAAGTCGGACTAATTGTTGTCAATTTCGCCCATGTCCCCACCGTTTCCTTCCTTAGAGTGCTGCATACACCAAAGCCAACCGAGACATAATCAACGCCGTTCGCAGTACTGGTCCCTGCTTTGAATTCGACGTACATATGCTAAGCAACTAAAACAGTTGGCGGCTCGGCCGACCCCGAGAAAAACTCTGCTCTAGCTGCAATTCTTCGACGACTAAAGGATGTCCCAAAAGAAAAACATACAAAATGCGTTAGACAAGGTATTGACTTTGTATCAATGTATCGCTCACTGGAAGCCATCGACATTTTACTCTACAACAGGCGATCAGAAAACGCGACCAGCGCGGCGAGGATATTGTCTACGAGGCGTTGGCGTACAACAAGGTAGGGCTGATAATGTCAGTTGGCGAACGCACCATCTTCAGAGACGAACACTAATATAAAGGACAAAGTGAGTGTGCGACGGACAATCCCACTCGAACGATTGGGAATATCCGCCATATTCTCAATGAACACAGGTACGGCGCTGTGACTCTTCCTGAATTTCATTCATTGAACTCTTCCAGTGCTCGCATCAACCCCCGTGAGATTCATGTTCGACCACACAGGCTTAGTGAAGGCCATCGTGAAGAAAGAACCGGATGATCTACCTGCGACGCGATTGATCGACGTTGCATTGGAAAACGGGGCAGTAGATTTTCAAGAAAAGCCCTCAACAGACTCAGAGACGGAATTCCAGGTACGAACAGTTATTTCAGCGTGCTTGGGGACAAATGCGGATGATAGAGACAGTTCACCTGTCCACCGGAATCACTCGGACAACTCACGACAGCATTATCGGCTCCTGGGGTCTGCCAGGACATTGTTAGCCAGCGAAGTTGCATTCGTACCAGTCGATACCGAGCAGGCAGGAAACGACGGGGATCCCAATATGGCCACCAGGATCACGGATTTAGTGAGAGACTTGGAAGATGACGAAGACACGAAACGCGTCTGGACATCGTGGACACTATAGTTTAGAGCTTGTGTCGGTACCCACTGTGTTTTTGTGCACGATCTGTTAGAGTTCACGCGGCCGTGAGGACATTCAAGATTGACCTGAAAGTTCCGGGGCGGTCCCGGAAGAGGTACGCCCCGTTCAGTCGCATTGGGAAAGTCGTGCGAGCTTTCATGCGTCATTGTAGAACTTTCTCTCGTCCCTCGTCGGCTTTGAGCTTCCCTTGCCTTGGCCGTCTCTCTATTCTCTGTCGCACGTTCTGTTCGCTGGACGATAGCATGAGCAGAGAACGCCAACGCAACCAAGGCACATCCCTACCTCTTTGCGGAGACAAGCATTCAATTCGTTCTTTTGTCCATTGCATCGACCAAAAAGCCTGGCCCAATTATTCGAGTGGCATTGTTCGAGAGCCTCCAAAAAATCCTTGCATGCTGGAAACGTTCTAACAAGGTGGGAAGCAATGGGGACAAAGTTGCCTACCGAGTACTTTTTTGTCAGAAACTTGGGGATGCATTTCCATATGAGGTAGGGTCAGGTAGCCGGCAGCGCTCGCCCTATCTCGGTGTTGGATGGTGTCGTATGGGTCAAATTCACTGACCCCCAAGCTCAGAGCAGCTCTGGGCGCGGTCAACGTCCGGCTACCGGCGGAAAATCTCTGCGTTATAATTGCCGGCCATCGATTATAGCCGAATAAACCCGACCAACGTTTGTTCCTTCGAAACCCGCCATGTCCTTTACTGCCCAGGTCATATTTTGTCCAATTCTTATTCACTCGAATATATGCTCACCCACTTCCAGTCCTCGGATGCTGCTGCTATTGCCACGATTCGCATCTTAGCGGCAGATGTAGTCGCCAAATCTAACTCTGGGCATCCAGGTCCTTGTCGTCGATTAATCGAAGCGATCCGAGCTCTCATCGTCATTCAGGTGCACCCATGGGCATGGCCCCTGCTGCCCATATCTTGTTCTCGCGGTTTGTAGACCTGGTCAAGTCCCGATGTACTCTGATATCTTTGGGCTAGTTTCTTCAACGCCAACAGCAAAAACAGCAAATGGTTCAATCGCGATAGATTCGTCCTTTCGGTGCTGTACATCTATGTTTTTCTCTTTCCCTTGCTCATATGATTTTGGCTAGAATGGTCACGCGTAAAGAGCTTGTTTTGCCTTCTTGTCAACCTTCAAATCAATATCTGTTCCAGATGTGTTCTCCAATACACGATGCTCCATCTTCTTGGCTACAAGCTTTCCATGGATGATCTCAAGGCATTCCGCCAGGTACGAGAGCTCGCAACATTTGTGAAATGGTCAGCTAATTCTGAACCCAATGGAATAGTTGGACAGTCTGACCCCGGTCACCCAGAAGCTGGCCACACAGACGGTATCGGTGAGGTCATTCTATCAATGAAATGTTTGGCATCCGAGGAACTAAATCATCTTTCTGCGTAGAGGTTACAACTGGTCCACTTGGTCAAGGGTTCGCCAATGGTGTTGGCATCGCCATCGCCCAGGCTCATCTCGGAGCTGTATACAACAAGGACGGCTTTGACCTCATCAACAACTTCACCTATGGTACATCGATTTCTGCACCAATTTTTCTCTCTCATGATCCACTTCCTAGTCTTCTGCGAGATGGGTGTCTTATGGAGGGTGTTTCTCTAGCGAAGCGGCGAGTCTTGCTGGTCATCTGCAACTAGGGAATCTCATTGTGGTCAGTATTCGCAAAATCCTATTCTACATTCACAAAATTCACAAGTCTGGTCCATAGGTTTACGATGATAACCGTGCGGTCCAGATGTTGGTTGAAATGGTCGCTTCTGATACACTACTCGCCCAGACATTTCTATCGATGGTGATACTGCCTGCGCTTTCACTGAAAACGTCGAGCAGCGCTTTTCCGCGTATGGTTGGCAAGTTCTTCACGTTAATGATGGAGGACAGGTGCGTCCCATACATTCCGCAAACTCAATAGATCCAGAAATATTTATGTAAATGTAGCGATTTGGCCGGTATTCACGACGCTATTGCCGCAGCTCGCTCGGAGAAAAACAAACCGACCATCATCAGGCTCAAAACTACAATCGGATTCGGTTCGAAGGAGCAGGGAACGCACGGTGTGCACGGATCGCGTAAGGTTAAAACTTTTTAATCTTATATCTTTTTCTAAAGCCTCTTTTAGCACTCAAGGCTGACGATATTGTGTCGCTGAAGACGAAATTCGGCTTCTCTCCGGAGCAGAAATTCCATGTCCCGCAGGAGACCGTACGATGCTTATGCCAAGGTAGCCGAGCGAGGTGCAGCCAAGGAAGCTAGTTGGAATGAGCTCCTTTCATCGTATGGCCAGAAGTATCCCACAGAATACGCTGAGCTCAGCAGGAGAATTTCCGGAAAGCTCCCTCAGAACTGGGAGAAGAGCTTACCAGTTTATAAGCCCTCGGATGCTGCACAGCGTCTCGCAAGCTCTCCGAAATCGTGCTCACGGCACTGTCCCCCTGTCCTCCCTGACCTCATGGGCGGTAGTGCGGATCTAACCGGAAGCAACCTTACTAAAGTAAAGAATTCGGTTGACTTCCAGCCTCCCAGTACAGGATTGGGAACGTACAAGGGCACATATATTCGCTACGGCGTTCGCGAACATGCTATGGGTGCAATTGCC